>OZ034820.1:33490527-34846991 GCA_964030455.1 Linum trigynum
TGCATCTGGTGCTTTCGTTATCATTATATCTTCTTCCCCGTAGACCTCCACTAACTTCTTGTCAATGATGAATTTAACTTTCTGGTGGAGCGATGATGGCACTGCTCCTGCCGAATGTATCCATGGTCGACCCAGTAGGAGGCTGTATGTGGGAGTAATGTCCATCACCTGGAATGAGATGTTGAAGATGCTTGGTCCTATCTGGATTGGAAGCTCGACTTCGCCGATTACCTTGCGTTTAGTACCATCGAATGCCCGAACTACTACAAAGCTCGGCTTGATGTATGATTCATCCACCGGGAGTTTATTGAGGGTTGATTTGGGTATTACATTTAGAGCTGACCCGTTATCGATAAGCGCACGAGCTATCATATGGCCTTTGCATTTTAGCGAAATGTGCAGGGCTTTGGTGTGACCTGTTCCCTCGGTGGGGATTTCATCTTCGTCAAACGAGATCTTTCCGCTAGTCAGGACAGCTCCGACGATATTGTCTACCTTTTCTACTGATACATTATGGCATACGTGAGCTTGATTCAGTACTTTCATTAGAGCTTGACGATGAGGTTCAGAAGTGAGGATTAGGGATAGAAGAGAAATTCGTGCAGGCGTGCGGTTCAACTGCTCTACCACCTTGAACTCACTTTGCTTAATCAGTTTTAGGAATTCACATGCATCCTCATCCGAAACTTGTTTTTGGTACTCTTTTGGACCTTCCATGATCGGTGCCCTCTCCTCTTCCTCATTGAGCTGTGGGTTCGTGAACTCGGGGAGTTTTTGCTTTCCCTGCTTTATTTCTTGCCTTTTTGCCAATTCCTCAATTCTACGCTTTTCAACGTCATCCGGGGTATAATACCTGCCTGTTCTAGTCATACCGCCTATCCCGGTTATGTTTGTCACTTCACTTTGGCGAGTAAAGGTGTTCTGATCTGCCTGACAGTTGTACATCCATGGTACTGCTTTTGAATTTTCATATTTGAACGGTTTTGGGGTTTTTATGACCAGAGGGACCACTTTTGAGGATGGAGGGCTAGGCTCATCCTGTCGTGCTTGGTAGCAAATGAACCTTTCCTGCTTTTGGGGTTCGTCAGTTAGCGAGGACATCATATTTACGTCCCTCATGACTTTGCCTCTAGTTCGAATTAGTATCACTTTCGCATCCATGAGTTGTTGTAACTTTATTTTGAATGGATCACAATGCTGGATAGAATGCCCCTTAACTCCCGCATGATAAAGACATGTATCTTCCAGATTTATGACGGGTACCTCTTCATCAGGGTCCTCTAGGTAATTGTTGTGGGATAGTATTTTATAGATGCACTCCAAAGGTGTCTTTATTTCTGCCACACTTACCCTGTCTTCGTATTGTTCAAATTCTTCGATGCCATTTACTCCCTGCCCCCCATGATTAGGCAATGGATTATTGTTAACATTCGGTCTGTTGGGCTGTTCTTCGAATTTTAGCCAACCAACTTTTATCAACTGTTGTACCTTAACTTTCAGTATTCTGCAATCTTCAGTTGAATGCCCTGGGACCCCCGAATGGTAGGCACAATGTTGATCCGGCTTATACCAATTAGGGTAAGGTGGTTGCAGGGGCTCAGATGGTATGGGGGCAATTAGATGACTTTGGATTAACTGAGGAAAGAGTTCAGTATATGTGATGGGAATAGGATCAATTTGAAAAGTTTTTCCATACATTCGAGTGACGTTCTGATCTCTGTTGTTTGCTTGGGGTGGTGCTTGTGGTCGATTCTGGTTTAGTGGCTGAGTAGCATAATTCGGGCGTTGAGTAACAACTGTAGCATTATTTATGTATGGACGAATTTGGTTGGGTTGAGGTCGACTGTTCCATCTCCCTATTTTTGAAGACTCTCCCTGGGCTGAATTGACCTCCGCTTCCTTCTTTCTGATGTGGCTCGCCTTCCGTGAAGCTTCTGGGCTTTCCATTTTCCCTAATTTGATTCCCTTCTCAATTCGTTCACCAATTACTAACATATCAGCAAAATTTGTTGTAGTGATTCCGACCATGTTATTGTAATATGGAGGCTTCAGGGTTTCAAAGAAAGTAGAGATCATTTCTTTCTCAGATAAAGGGGGCTGAACATCTGCAGCTCTTCCTCGCCACCTTTGGGCATACTCTCGGAAGGACTCTTCCTCTTTCTTTTCCATGGCGCGTAGATCTTCCCTATCTGGGGCCAAATCTTGATTATGCTTATAGTGTTTCATGAATGCATCAGCAAGATCTTGCCATCTTTTGACTTTTGACCTTTCGAGCTGCATGTACCACCTTGCGGCTGGCCCAGTTAGGCTGTTTTGAAAACAATGTATCATAAGCTTGTCGTCTCGGACGTGGTTGGCCATTTTATTACAATACATGATTAGGTGGTTTCTAGGGCACGTGGTACCGTCATATTTTTCAAATTCTGGGATTTTGAATTTTGGGGGAATTATCACGTCTGGTACGAGGCATAATTGCGTGGCATCAGTAGAACCATATGATTCTACTCCTTCGATGGCTCTCACTCTTTCGTCCAGGTATTCCCATTTTTCTTTCAATAGTATGTCATTTTCAACGCCTTCTATTTTCTCTCTCTCTTGGTCGTGTTCGGGCGATCCCGCATTGTTTTTGTCATGCACGATGATGACTTTGGGGCCCGAACCTTCCCCTTTTGGAGGAACATCATCTTCAGAATGTACCTCCTCATCGTTGGATACTATTTCTTTTCCTTTTGCCGACAGCATTTTTACTATCATGTTCAGCTGATCTTTCATTTCATCAAACCCAACCAGCTTTTCATCAAATCCAGTTATCTTTCCTTCGATGTCATTCAGCTTCTTCTGAAAAGTTTCCATGACGAACTCGGCCTTAGATCTCGTTAAGTATGTAAAGTCTTGACTCTTCCCTGGCGGACGATCAATTTTAAAGAAAACCCGGTGCTCTGGTTCCTGTGTTCTCGTGAAATAGTTTATAATTAGTCGATGCGGAGTGATATGATGTCATGCTTATGCTATATGAGGTGAATGCATGATGTGATGTTTTTTGTTAGTGCTTGAATGCAATTCTAGGATTTGCCAATGAGATAACACCTCTGCTTCCAAACTTTATATTTACAGTAGCTGGGGCTACCATTACAATTTATGTGCGCTTCAAGGCGCTATATGCTTACTACATGGCCTCGTACATATTTCACAAGAGACCATGATTACAAAAACAACCCAAAGTACATTGTTTATTCCCCTGCTACCTTACATTACCATATTACAAAGTATTATAATATGATTAGTGAAAATTTCCATAATACATCAGCTCTTGTTGCAGGTTTTCGAGATAGGTTCGAAGGTCGGGATCTGGATTCTCCATTTGTACCAGACGTAGTCTAGCCGCCTCAGCTTCATTGGACAATTCATATGCTCTTCTAGTAGCTCCTCTAACGACTTCCATGAGGCGGTTAACTTTCCGTTCTTCATTCAGCCTGTTGTTTTCCAGTGTTTGTGCTGTAATCTTCCAGTCCGCATTTTCCTTCTCGATAGCCTCTTTTTCAGTAGTTAATCGGCTAATTTCTTCATGATATTTGATAGCTTCCTTCCTTTGCTTACTGATAAGATGCTCCGTTCGTAGCCCCCATTCTTCCAGATGCTCTAGTCTTTCTAGCATTGCCCAATTTGCGCTTTGGTGTTCGTTGATTGTAGACTTCTGCTCATGGCTAAGACCTTCCAACTGAATAACCCTTTGGTTCAGGATATAATTTGCTTCTTCAAGTCTCTTTATCTGGGTGAAATTCCCTCTTGCGTATGCCCGCATCTCATCATTTTCTCGTTGTAGTCGGTTTAGAGCCATATCTTTAGCCAAAGATCCTGCTTGATGATGTATCGCCGGTGGCAATCTGGGTTCAAAATCCATTTTCCTCTTGCCTTTCCTGTCTACAGTGACTGCTTTTCCTCGCCCCTGATACCATGGTGCGTATTCAGGAGCCAGGAAATTGTGGAGGTCTTGATCATCTTTCATCATTGCAATGCTCAAACTTCGGTTGATTAGTCTCGGATTTTTCCAACATGGTAGTACCCGCTCACTTTTAGCCTTTGAATCGGGATTGAAATACCGGTAACTAAACCAACCCATCCCTTCGGTTGCCGGCACAAACTGCATGCAACCCACTTGCCTCCTGAACATATTAGGTGCGTATGCCACGCATCCCTCGGGATCTAGCAGAGGTACCCATGGGTCGGACCCGCAGCTATACAATATACTTCCCTCGTACATCCACGGGGCTTTCCATTGGATATCTTCACTCCCGAGTGTGGCGAAATAATTTTTCCAATGCTCTTCAGATGCTGACATATATATTAAGTCCCCAGAGGCAAACTCTTTAATTGAGCATCTCCTTTCGTCGAAGACGAATGAGTATCTAATTATCGGGATCCCTTTCCTCGGAGAGGGCTTAAGATGTCCAAAAATCCAGACCACTAGTAATGGGGCGCAACCAAGTAGGATGCCCCCACGATTTTCTCTACATCTTCCCAAAGCAGCAAATGTTTCAGACAGAATAGAGAATATTGGGTTGACATCATGTGTATCTTGCTCAAACACTTTCATGGCAGAGTTGTCAATGTGGTCTGGCATTCGAGGGTATAGGATTAACCCATATAGTACCAGTGCGAACATCTTCAAATCTTTCTCATTTTTCGGTCCGATATTTATCTGAGATATGAGTGTGTCGACGTGAATGTACTCGATCTCACCATCAGATCCTATTAAATGTTCTATCTTTGCACTTTTTGTATCTAGAATCTGGGATAATACATTCTTCGCTTTGAGATAGGGCTTATGGACGTAGATCTTATACGGCTTCTTGGGATCTATTTGGAGGATAGATTTGTACTCTTCCATAAGGGGGGAGAAATCATTGTCATTTATGGAAAAGCAATGATAGAACGGATCCCAATAGTTGAGCATTTCTTGGATCATGTTCGCCGGGAATGGGACATATAACAGATCAGGTATTCTTCCATATGTGCGAGTGAACACCTTCTGCTCATGTTCTGTGAAAGTTCCCCACATCTGCTTGAGTGATTGGATTCTGTTATCAAGAATCCTGACTGGCCCCATGGGTAGCAAATCAATCACTGTGCCCCTCGGTAGACGATCACCTCCGTCCCTATATCGCTTCATTGACTCGAACATTACCATCTCTTCTTCTTCGATAATGGGTGATATTCCCGCCATGTTGTACATATAAAGTCCTGTAGCAAGGATGTTATTTCGTGGCAAAACCTATCAATGAGATGATGTGTTAGGAACATCGAAATAAAAGAATAGGTGTGAATGCATGCGTGCAATGATATGATTATCGCGCACAGTTAAAGTTAAGCCATCCACATAGACATTAGACGCAAAACACCAGGCCCTTTATTTCATCTGTCTTTTTGGTGCTTAGTGCTCTTTAATGCTCTTTGTCTCCCTTTTCATATCCAACATACTTGGCGAGTACCCCAAACCGCAACGATTTTTATTTTCCTTGATGTTCATTGGCGGCCTGATTAGGGTGTTCCACATTGACTTGTCAATTCCCTTAATCAATTGTTTGGCAGCCATGATGGAGGTTACAGATGGTTTTGGGTTTCGCGTCTTATTTTCCTTATTGACGTATGCGACGTCTTCAATTTCTAGTGACTGAAATGCACTTTCAAGAGCTTCCTCTGTAGCTTCGATATATGGTGCATCTGGTGCTTTCGTTATCATTATATCTTCTTCCCCGTAGACCTCCACTAACTTCTTGTCAATGATGAATTTAACTTTCTGGTGGAGCGATGATGGCACTGCTCCTGCCGAATGTATCCATGGTCGACCCAGTAGGAGGCTGTATGTGGGAGTAATGTCCATCACCTGGAATGAGATGTTGAAGATGCTTGGTCCTATCTGGATTGGAAGCTCGACTTCGCCGATTACCTTGCGTTTAGTACCATCGAATGCCCGAACTACTACAAAGCTCGGCTTGATGTATGATTCATCCACCGGGAGTTTATTGAGGGTTGATTTGGGTATTACATTTAGAGCTGACCCGTTATCGATAAGCGCACGAGCTATCATATGGCCTTTGCATTTTAGCGAAATGTGCAGGGCTTTGGTGTGACCTGTTCCCTCGGTGGGGATTTCATCTTCGTCAAACGAGATCTTTCCGCTAGTCAGGACAGCTCCGACGATATTGTCTACCTTTTCTACTGATACATTATGGCATACGTGAGCTTGATTCAGTACTTTCATTAGAGCTTGACGATGAGGTTCAGAAGTGAGGATTAGGGATAGAAGAGAAATTCGTGCAGGCGTGCGGTTCAACTGCTCTACCACCTTGAACTCACTTTGCTTAATCAGTTTTAGGAATTCACATGCATCCTCATCCGAAACTTGTTTTTGGTACTCTTTTGGACCTTCCATGATCGGTGCCCTCTCCTCTTCCTCATTGAGCTGTGGGTTCGTGAACTCGGGGAGTTTTTGCTTTCCCTGCTTTATTTCTTGCCTTTTTGCCAATTCCTCAATTCTACGCTTTTCAACGTCATCCGGGGTATAATACCTGCCTGTTCTAGTCATACCGCCTATCCCGGTTATGTTTGTCACTTCACTTTGGCGAGTAAAGGTGTTCTGATCTGCCTGACAGTTGTACATCCATGGTACTGCTTTTGAATTTTCATATTTGAACGGTTTTGGGGTTTTTATGACCAGAGGGACCACTTTTGAGGATGGAGGGCTAGGCTCATCCTGTCGTGCTTGGTAGCAAATGAACCTTTCCTGCTTTTGGGGTTCGTCAGTTAGCGAGGACATCATATTTACGTCCCTCATGACTTTGCCTCTAGTTCGAATTAGTATCACTTTCGCATCCATGAGTTGTTGTAACTTTATTTTGAATGGATCACAATGCTGGATAGAATGCCCCTTAACTCCCGCATGATAAAGACATGTATCTTCCAGATTTATGACGGGTACCTCTTCATCAGGGTCCTCTAGGTAATTGTTGTGGGATAGTATTTTATAGATGCACTCCAAAGGTGTCTTTATTTCTGCCACACTTACCCTGTCTTCGTATTGTTCAAATTCTTCGATGCCATTTACTCCCTGCCCCCCATGATTAGGCAATGGATTATTGTTAACATTCGGTCTGTTGGGCTGTTCTTCGAATTTTAGCCAACCAACTTTTATCAACTGTTGTACCTTAACTTTCAGTATTCTGCAATCTTCAGTTGAATGCCCTGGGACCCCCGAATGGTAGGCACAATGTTGATCCGGCTTATACCAATTAGGGTAAGGTGGTTGCAGGGGCTCAGATGGTATGGGGGCAATTAGATGACTTTGGATTAACTGAGGAAAGAGTTCAGTATATGTGATGGGAATAGGATCAATTTGAAAAGTTTTTCCATACATTCGAGTGACGTTCTGATCTCTGTTGTTTGCTTGGGGTGGTGCTTGTGGTCGATTCTGGTTTAGTGGCTGAGTAGCATAATTCGGGCGTTGAGTAACAACTGTAGCATTATTTATGTATGGACGAATTTGGTTGGGTTGAGGTCGACTGTTCCATCTCCCTATTTTTGAAGACTCTCCCTGGGCTGAATTGACCTCCGCTTCCTTCTTTCTGATGTGGCTCGCCTTCCGTGAAGCTTCTGGGCTTTCCATTTTCCCTAATTTGATTCCCTTCTCAATTCGTTCACCAATTACTAACATATCAGCAAAATTTGTTGTAGTGATTCCGACCATGTTATTGTAATATGGAGGCTTCAGGGTTTCAAAGAAAGTAGAGATCATTTCTTTCTCAGATAAAGGGGGCTGAACATCTGCAGCTCTTCCTCGCCACCTTTGGGCATACTCTCGGAAGGACTCTTCCTCTTTCTTTTCCATGGCGCGTAGATCTTCCCTATCTGGGGCCAAATCTTGATTATGCTTATAGTGTTTCATGAATGCATCAGCAAGATCTTGCCATCTTTTGACTTTTGACCTTTCGAGCTGCATGTACCACCTTGCGGCTGGCCCAGTTAGGCTGTTTTGAAAACAATGTATCATAAGCTTGTCGTCTCGGACGTGGTTGGCCATTTTATTACAATACATGATTAGGTGGTTTCTAGGGCACGTGGTACCGTCATATTTTTCAAATTCTGGGATTTTGAATTTTGGGGGAATTATCACGTCTGGTACGAGGCATAATTGCGTGGCATCAGTAGAACCATATGATTCTACTCCTTCGATGGCTCTCACTCTTTCGTCCAGGTATTCCCATTTTTCTTTCAATAGTATGTCATTTTCAACGCCTTCTATTTTCTCTCTCTCTTGGTCGTGTTCGGGCGATCCCGCATTGTTTTTGTCATGCACGATGATGACTTTGGGGCCCGAACCTTCCCCTTTTGGAGGAACATCATCTTCAGAATGTACCTCCTCATCGTTGGATACTATTTCTTTTCCTTTTGCCGACAGCATTTTTACTATCATGTTCAGCTGATCTTTCATTTCATCAAACCCAACCAGCTTTTCATCAAATCCAGTTATCTTTCCTTCGATGTCATTCAGCTTCTTCTGAAAAGTTTCCATGACGAACTCGGCCTTAGATCTCGTTAAGTATGTAAAGTCTTGACTCTTCCCTGGCGGACGATCAATTTTAAAGAAAACCCGGTGCTCTGGTTCCTGTGTTCTCGTGAAATAGTTTATAATTAGTCGATGCGGAGTGATATGATGTCATGCTTATGCTATATGAGGTGAATGCATGATGTGATGTTTTTTGTTAGTGCTTGAATGCAATTCTAGGATTTGCCAATGAGATAACACCTCTGCTTCCAAACTTTATATTTACAGTAGCTGGGGCTACCATTACAATTTATGTGCGCTTCAAGGCGCTATATGCTTACTACATGGCCTCGTACATATTTCACAAGAGACCATGATTACAAAAACAACCCAAAGTACATTGTTTATTCCCCTGCTACCTTACATTACCATATTACAAAGTATTATAATATGATTAGTGAAAATTTCCATAATACATCAGCTCTTGTTGCAGGTTTTCGAGATAGGTTCGAAGGTCGGGATCTGGATTCTCCATTTGTACCAGACGTAGTCTAGCCGCCTCAGCTTCATTGGACAATTCATATGCTCTTCTAGTAGCTCCTCTAACGACTTCCATGAGGCGGTTAACTTTCCGTTCTTCATTCAGCCTGTTGTTTTCCAGTGTTTGTGCTGTAATCTTCCAGTCCGCATTTTCCTTCTCGATAGCCTCTTTTTCAGTAGTTAATCGGCTAATTTCTTCATGATATTTGATAGCTTCCTTCCTTTGCTTACTGATAAGATGCTCCGTTCGTAGCCCCCATTCTTCCAGATGCTCTAGTCTTTCTAGCATTGCCCAATTTGCGCTTTGGTGTTCGTTGATTGTAGACTTCTGCTCATGGCTAAGACCTTCCAACTGAATAACCCTTTGGTTCAGGATATAATTTGCTTCTTCAAGTCTCTTTATCTGGGTGAAATTCCCTCTTGCGTATGCCCGCATCTCATCATTTTCTCGTTGTAGTCGGTTTAGAGCCATATCTTTAGCCAAAGATCCTGCTTGATGATGTATCGCCGGTGGCAATCTGGGTTCAAAATCCATTTTCCTCTTGCCTTTCCTGTCTACAGTGACTGCTTTTCCTCGCCCCTGATACCATGGTGCGTATTCAGGAGCCAGGAAATTGTGGAGGTCTTGATCATCTTTCATCATTGCAATGCTCAAACTTCGGTTGATTAGTCTCGGATTTTTCCAACATGGTAGTACCCGCTCACTTTTAGCCTTTGAATCGGGATTGAAATACCGGTAACTAAACCAACCCATCCCTTCGGTTGCCGGCACAAACTGCATGCAACCCACTTGCCTCCTGAACATATTAGGTGCGTATGCCACGCATCCCTCGGGATCTAGCAGAGGTACCCATGGGTCGGACCCGCAGCTATACAATATACTTCCCTCGTACATCCACGGGGCTTTCCATTGGATATCTTCACTCCCGAGTGTGGCGAAATAATTTTTCCAATGCTCTTCAGATGCTGACATATATATTAAGTCCCCAGAGGCAAACTCTTTAATTGAGCATCTCCTTTCGTCGAAGACGAATGAGTATCTAATTATCGGGATCCCTTTCCTCGGAGAGGGCTTAAGATGTCCAAAAATCCAGACCACTAGTAATGGGGCGCAACCAAGTAGGATGCCCCCACGATTTTCTCTACATCTTCCCAAAGCAGCAAATGTTTCAGACAGAATAGAGAATATTGGGTTGACATCATGTGTATCTTGCTCAAACACTTTCATGGCAGAGTTGTCAATGTGGTCTGGCATTCGAGGGTATAGGATTAACCCATATAGTACCAGTGCGAACATCTTCAAATCTTTCTCATTTTTCGGTCCGATATTTATCTGAGATATGAGTGTGTCGACGTGAATGTACTCGATCTCACCATCAGATCCTATTAAATGTTCTATCTTTGCACTTTTTGTATCTAGAATCTGGGATAATACATTCTTCGCTTTGAGATAGGGCTTATGGACGTAGATCTTATACGGCTTCTTGGGATCTATTTGGAGGATAGATTTGTACTCTTCCATAAGGGGGGAGAAATCATTGTCATTTATGGAAAAGCAATGATAGAACGGATCCCAATAGTTGAGCATTTCTTGGATCATGTTCGCCGGGAATGGGACATATAACAGATCAGGTATTCTTCCATATGTGCGAGTGAACACCTTCTGCTCATGTTCTGTGAAAGTTCCCCACATCTGCTTGAGTGATTGGATTCTGTTATCAAGAATCCTGACTGGCCCCATGGGTAGCAAATCAATCACTGTGCCCCTCGGTAGACGATCACCTCCGTCCCTATATCGCTTCATTGACTCGAACATTACCATCTCTTCTTCTTCGATAATGGGTGATATTCCCGCCATGTTGTACATATAAAGTCCTGTAGCAAGGATGTTATTTCGTGGCAAAACCTATCAATGAGATGATGTGTTAGGAACATCGAAATAAAAGAATAGGTGTGAATGCATGCGTGCAATGATATGATTATCGCGCACAGTTAAAGTTAAGCCATCCACATAGACATTAGACGCAAAACACCAGGCCCTTTATTTCATCATTCAGGGTTACAGTTGTACTAAGCAAAAAACGGCTACCCAACTGGTTGCCATACCCTGAGCAACTCCTTGTCCTTCCGTTTTTTTTTTTTTTTTTTTTTTTTTTTTTTTTTTTGGATGGGGAGTCTGAACAAAATATGTCAAAATAGTCGACCTATTCCTAATGGTCGACAGTTACTAGGGCCTTCGGTCTTCACTCTAACATACGCGAGGACTCTGGTTCCTCGGGGTCTATATCTTCTGGTATTTTAGAGCATTCGTCTATGTAAGTTCTCACTTTTGCTGCCTGCTTCATATTGTACTTGGCTTCTTTCAAGAAATATTTCTCCTTCATGAACGGTGGGAAACACGCCTCTTTGATTCTTCCGTCAGTGTAGTAGTTCCTGGCGGACCTTAATGCTACTGGCACGTCATTTGGTGATAAGTTGTTGCGCATGCAGAGTCTATCTTTCATGCTTTTCCATGTTGTAGCCATTTTTATTGGTTCCAAAGTGGGATTCTCTATGAAGCTCTGTTCGAACTTTGCAGCTGGTTTTTCCACCACCACGTATCCGTTATCCACGATCATTATTTCCCTTTCCACATGAAAGGTAAGGAAAAGATAGTCATTATGATTTTCATCAAGGAAGATCGCCCATCGGCGTAGTGATAAGAACTGTCGAAGCCATTTTCCCAGGAGAGTTACTTTATCGGGGAATGTTTCCCATTCGTGAATACAGTTCTTCAAAACTGGTTTGTGCATTATGATTCCTATAGTACATACACGAATCATGCGTCTCAGGAGGCAGTACACAATTTTTGACATGTCTGGGTACTCTTCGAGAGGTATATAGAATACGTTCAGGCACATGAGATCTGGTGTCCAGTCGAGGTGTTTGATGGGGAGATTGTGGCTGCCATACTTGTGTAGTAGTAGATTTCTTGCCCTTTCGATAAATACATCATCATTTCTCCTCAGGCCCCTCGAAACGATGTCCTGAACTATTTCAGATGGCACACCCCTCAGGTTGCGGACTAAATTTTGATCAATCCAGACAGGAGCAAGTTTGTTGGTGGCAGAACGAGCGACCACTGGCTGGGCTATAAAGGTGCCTTCCATCTAATCATCATATGTAAATGGCTCAAGTTTTAATTTTGCGCGATATGAAAATGCATATGATAGTGATGCATGAAAATATGTTCGATTCAACTTATTATTGTTATTATTAATATTATTACATCATTTTTAGTCATTTTCAAAACATAAGTTTTTTTATTATGCAAGCAAATGAAGACAAATAATAGAGAATAACCAAAATATTTACTTTTTGTGAGAATATACACAAAGTATAGTATAGCCATACATATTTAAAATACGGAATATCCGAAACATTTATCACCGCAGTAGGAAATATATACGCGACATATACATGTACATATACAAAAAGTAGTGACTGCCTATTTTAGGTATCACCTAGGTGTGTTTGGGCAGCGTAACGACATGGTTAAGGGTGGCTTAGGAAATGTTTTGGACGGTTAAAGGTGGCTTCTAAGCTTGCTATATGCTGGCAGAGGGATTGCTAGGGAAATGGCTCCCAAGTTGTATCCTGCCGTAGCCTTTTCAGACTGACTGGATACCTCGAGATCATCCTCGGATCCGAGTTCAACTTGGTTAGAAAGTTTTGCGTGACTACCACTACTGTGGAGGTCACGGTACTTCTTTCAATTTTCTAAAGGGATAGCTCGGGCATAGAGCTTTTATGCATGAATGCAGAATTAAATTGCGAAAATATAATTGCGCAAATAAGCAAGTAAACACCCAACATTTAATAGGAAAATATAAAACTTATCGAACTTAATTATGTAGCTCGACTCTCGAAGTCCCCAGCGGAGTCGCCAACTGTCGAAACCGTCCCGTCCGGGGGGGGTCCGAATGTCGTCGCGTCGGCATTTTTGGGAGTCGCCATCGATCTTACTTGGAGTGGATCGAACACTCTTCAAATCGGCTCTAACCTTAGTGTCAGAACCGAGGCATGGTCTGCGAAAATAAAGTTCTGGGTTCGGGAGTACGGTTACGTGTGGGGAAGTTAAGCAACACCCCCACAACGCCCTAAATCGGTACTACTTAAGTCGATAAGTTTTTATGCGAGTTGGGTGTATTTTAGTAAAATTTTTCAATTTTTAGGGTCCCACTGGACTATTTAAGAAATTAAATCGTATTAATTGTAATTTAATTATACGTCCACTGACGTAAAAGATAAAGTTAATTGGTTAGTTGGACTCGAACCTTATCGGTTGCTTACGTACCCGTAAGACGGGATCAAAGTCCACGTAGTTCGTTAGGACTTTGAAAATTTTATATAAAATTATTACCACATTCCATTGATCGTGGTTCTCGTATCAAAATTTATTGTTAGTAAAATTTAAGTTGGTATTATGAAATTACAAAAAGATAATATAATAATTGTAATTATTAAGAGGAGTTTTGATATATTAGGAAAGAAACGAGATAAACTTAATCCGCAATTCTTCATTTCGTATTAAGGATTTTAAATGAATAAAACTATACGGGATTATAATATTGACGCATGAGGGCCAGCAGCCCAACTGGCTAAAACGCCAGACCACTCCCGCGTTTGAACCGGAGGACGTGGGTTCGAAACGCGCTGGTGGAGAAATTTTTAATTTTTCTCGTTTTGATGCAGAGAAGGGGGAAGGGCATCCTAGTAATTTCACGAAAACGCGGTGGCAGGACATGTAATTTGCGAGAAACCCTAGGGGCAAAATCGACATTTACCGGTGAGTATAAAATCATCTCTTTGGACCCAAAAAAAAAACCCTAATCGTATTCTAAGGCTAGCGGCGGCCGCTCATCCCTCTCTCTCTCTCGGCCGATCTCTCTT
Organism: Linum trigynum; assembly: GCA_964030455.1. NCBI lineage: Eukaryota > Viridiplantae > Streptophyta > Magnoliopsida > Malpighiales > Linaceae > Linum > Linum trigynum. The sequence goes on from OZ034820.1 coordinate 33,504,542, forward strand.
CCTCTCCCGAAACAAAAAAACGAAACCCTAGCCTAATCAAAACCCGCCGGCGCTGCTCTCCCTCTCCTTCTAGCCTCTCAACCGCCGATCCCTCTCCTCCCTCGTCTCTCGCCTCCCTATCTCCCGCTAATCCCTACCTCGAAACGAAAACCCTAATCACTTAACCATCCGAACAACGCCGCCATCTACATCTTCTCCTTCTCGCGTTCTTCATGTAAATCGAGAAAAGGAGATGAGCCTTCTTCATATTTAATCTATCTCCCCTTCTCCTTATTCTGGAAACGAGTGGTGACGGGGAAAAGAAGCGGCGGCGGCGGCGACGACTGAGGATGAGCGCTGCCAACACCAGCAGTGACGATGACGACTAGGGTTTTCCAAAGGTTAGGTTTTTTTTGGCTTGCATGTAAGATTTTTACCATTTTTCGATTTCGATTTTAAGATTTTCTATGTTCTAAACCTATTTCTTGCTTTTCTTTCAGAGACCGATCCAAAACCGAGGAGGGACTCTTGATTTACTTTCTAATAATCTCGATCTACTCTTTCTAGTTGGAGCAGAGGCGACGACGAGATCTTACCCTCTGGTAAGCTCTTTCCTACATGCATGCCCATTTTCATTGGATTTAATGGATGAGATTGGGATTTAACTTGTTTTGTTTTTTTTTGTTTATGTTTTTTTTATTATTTGGACCTCCGCCGAGAGAAGGGAGGAGCGGCGGTCGCCGGCGGCGCGGCCAGCGCCAGAACCGACGGCGAGGGTTTTGTTTGGGGGTAAGTTGTTTGTTTTATTTTTTTATTCTCGTTTTTTACCTATTATCATTTTTGGGGTTCTAACTCTCGATTTCCTAATTTTGCAGATCTTATTCAATTTGAAGGAAACTAGGTGATACCCCTTCTAAACCTAAAATGGGTGGTTTAATTATCGTTATGATTGTTTATAGAACTTTCTGGTGTTGTGAAAGTAAATTTTGTTAGACCTCCTAGGTTTGTTTAGCCTTAATGTTTGGTTTTGGATATGGTGGTGAACTTGCTTTATTAAAATTCGACAATCTATAATGGTCCTAAAAGTAATACGACATCATAGCTACTGCTATTGACTATCGATTGGTTAAACAACTTGATTAAAAGGGCTAATACTGATTAGTAACAAATGAGACTTTTAATGAGAGTGTTTTATTGTATTTAGCATACAAAATAATAATCAAATGAGAACTTCGTGATTACCAAATCTGGTAATTGAGTTAAAAGGGCGCCCTTACAACCATCAAATGAGGTATTTTAAAATACTCTCTCAAAAATCTAGTTTGGGTCCTATTTTTATGTTTTGAATAGATTGTTGGATTTTTTATGTGTTGAATGAGTAAACGGGTTAGCCTAGTTGATATTATTGCTAAGTTCACCTAACAATTTAACCTGAATCATGCTTGCTAGAAAAACAGGGAATAATTTAAGCTAATTTATTGTATGTTGACTATAAATGGAAGCGGTCTCTTGTGGTATGTAACAAAAATTAAAAATGAATGGTAAAGAGAAACATACATATCACAAAGATCAGGATTTCATAATACCCCCTTTTACATACAAACTTAAGCAACTCAGCCATGGATTATAAACTTAGAAGTATCATATGTTAAGTAGATCTTCTACATGGATGTATAAATAACTAGGATGCTTGTACGGTTAATGGGGTGTAGAGAATACCAACCTGTGTTGTGATTGAGTGGATTTTGATGGTGATGGCTCGTTGCTGTTTCTGACTCCCTGCCCTTTTTGGATCCTTAGTGCTTCTGTCTTTTTGGTGCTTAGTGCTCTTTAATGCTCTTTGTCTCCCTTTTTGTCTGTTTTTTGTTGTTGGTCCTCCCCCCCTGTTTGGGGGTAAAACAGCTCCTTATATATGGCTGCCTTTTACTGTTCATACCTGTGTGTTGGCTGCTCCTCCTTTGCTCTTGAAGTGGTAGCCTTAGCCACTTATGTTGTTGGCAATTTGGGATTGGTTCTTGGAGGAGGTGGCCGAAATCTTCTTTTTTAGATTTGGCAGAGACTCTGCTGTTCTGCTGCTCTGCTACTCTGCTGCTCTTTTAGATAAGAATGATGGGTTTGGTTGACGGGGTTGACCAGAGTTGGCCCGGGCTGACCATACTTGATTGGGTTGACCCAGGTTGACCAGGTTGACCAGGGTTGACCAGAGTCAATTGGGCCTGAATATGGGCCTGGGTTGTGGGTTTTTATTTTAGGTTGCTCTTCTAACATTTTCTTTTTTTTGTTTGCAGGTCCCTAGTCCGTTTCCGGCCCAAAATGATGATCAATGGGGGTCCAAACAGCCTTAATTGGCTAAGCCCCCAATTCTGATTGGTGCCCAAAAGCAGAATTTTTATTTTTTTTTATTTTTTTTAATTGTATAATTACAAGGTGTATCTTAAATGTCACGGATTGTAATATGTAATTACACATTTGTTTATTTATGTCCTTGCCTTTAGAATTAGATGATCATTGTATGTATTACTCAATCATTCAATTGATTATTTCAAACCAATTCGTTAACTACAATCGTGACCAATATCCCAACTTCTAAGTAAATTATTCTTAGTTATGAATCGTGACCAATACCCCATTCAACCAATTTCTAGACCTATATCACCAATCGTTAACAATAATACCGGTATAAGTCGTGACGGCATACTATTGCTATTCTAAATAAAGCGAATTTGGTAGCCATTAGCCACTGCTAATCCTACCTAGTACAAATATTCGAAATGAATAGAAAGAAAGACTTGGAAAACGTTGGTATTTATTGATTCGCCACCGCTAATCTCAACCAACCTTATCTAAACTTTCACTTGGGTTTTCTTTTCTAATTTTACATGGAATATTCTTCCGAATTTTGAGTAGGATAGTTGCTCCGGACAAAATGTGGTGTCTACAGATGGAGATAGCTACCGTGATGGATGGTGCACAGGCTAGCAGGGAGGAGTGTCATGCTAGGTCCGATGAGTACTATGACTTATGTCATGGAGTTGGGAACATGTGGTCCGAGTTTAGGGGGAGGTCGGATTTTCTACCTCATCCACGGTAGTTTGATGATTGTTATGTGTTATTTATGAATGTCATTTGTTGTTTTTAGACTATGACTTATGTTATTCTGTTATTCTCCTACGACTTATGTTATATTCTGTTGTTCTCCTACGACTTTTATTATTCCATGTTTCTGACTTATGTATATCTATTGTACTTGGGATGTTTTTATTATATCATGTAGTAAAACAACATGTTTCCTTGTGGTGTAAGCAACCTGAGATAATTGGATATTTTTATTATTGAATCATGGTCCTTGACTCCTTGCTGCTTTTTTCGTTGCCTCTGTCCCTCTGCGTACAGCCTCATCAACCAACTCCTGAAGGTGGCGTTTAGCTTCATCTTTGTGGGGCGCATACTCCTGGGCATTGGGTGGGTGCTCATATGACAGTGTCTGCCAAAATAGATGAAGATCACCCGGATATATCTCTATGTCTCGCGCCCTGTCATCCATAACCTGACATCTACACTTCAAGCTGTGTGTCACAGAGAAATGACATGCACATCGGGAGTTCTCTTTTTTTTTCAAACGGGCCGCCAAATCTTCTTCAACCTCCTTCATCAGTATAATTGCATGCGTGTTGACCTTCATCCTCAAGTATGTGAAGGGTGTACCATCAGCTGCTGAAAGGATTTTCTGTCGAGAGTTTTCAACATCATCCTAACCTCCCCGAGTTGTTAGTAATGTAGTGGTGGTTTCCTTTCCGTACAGTGTCTACAGACCCCCCGCGAGTTGTGAAGGAAAGTTTTCAATGATGAATGTGATGACTCAACCATGTTTGTGCTTGTATTTCCTAGATGAAAAACATGTTTGGTATGACAAACTGCCCACTTCTCTCGATGCGGCTACCACACTCCATGTATGTATTGCAACAGACGTAAATCGTCATTGCCCCATCTCGCCCTAAAGGGGGAAAACACAACCAACATAGCTTGCTCGGACCAAGAATAAAGCATAGGACACCAACCGTCATTGTAAGCCTCGTTAACCAAATCCATCTTGTACATCCCGAATATTTCCAAAAACTTCTTCTGCACATTAGTGTTGATGTGCCAAACACATAGCAAATGCGGGGTGTAGGGGAAGACACCAGAAACTGTAGCAAGTAGTCCACCTTCGTGGTTGGTGATGATGTCAGTGGGCACGCGTGGATGGAGCAATTGTTTTATGCACACCAACAACCAATGATACGCCTCTTTTGTCTCCTCCTTCATGAGTATGTTGAAATTCTTCCCAACGGGAGTAGCACCTACGACCTCCACCCACGGCATTTTATATGCATTGGTCTTATACGTTGAGTCGATCAGAATCACGTACGGCCAAGCCTTCAACATCTGGATGGAAGTCGGATGGGCAAAAAAAGATGGGTCGACACGTCGTTATCGTCTTTCATAACCTCTATATGATAATTCTCACGTTCAGCTGCTTGCAACGCATACTGGAGTGCATTCATCTCGCCCATGTCGTCTCTCCTAGACTTGGACCCAAGGTTATACATTTTCCTGCTGGTGTGATGCCCTTTGTCACCCTTTTGCATGTTTATTATCTGCTTCCGTTGCGCCGGAGATATCCAGGCATCTCTCATCTGCTTCAGAGATTCTTTATCCTCCTGACTGAATTTCTTCACCTGACTGTGGCCCTCTGGATAAAGCATCTTCTCATGATTGTGATACCTTCGCCTCCTACCGGTTTTTTACTCAACCACTTCTTGTATCTCCCAGAATGTCGGTCCATTAAGAGCATTTGGATCAACAAGTAGTTCTTTGATTTTAACCCTGAACATGCAACCGCTCCCTTTTGAACTTGTATTGCCACGACTCTCCTTGGAAGGATCCGGCTTGTATGACTTCCTCTCCCTACTGCATTTGTCGCAATACATATAACACATACATAGCATTCTTTTGTTACGCAACTCACGTAGCTTCATCGAGCCCTTAATTAGAAAGAAACCAAGAGACATTCCTATCCCAAGTCGGATAAACCGACTCATAAAAGACAAAAGATAGATAGATTGGGGTCGGGACGGAAATCAATTTTTCTTTTTCTTTTGCTTTCTGAAATTGGGGAGAAGTGTTTGTTTGGGTGTGTCTTATTGTAATTTTGTATTGATGACATCATATTTAATTAGTTATGAAAAAAATTATGTCCAAATTAAAAAAAAATTATATCAAAATGTTCGTATTAATTAATTATCACTACATATGTAAAAAAATTAGCATCATATCAAAATAAAGTGACGAAATTAACTATAGATTAATTTTACCTAAAAAATGCTCAACCATTTACCCCATTTTCCCACTCCCCACATTGTGACCAAACTCTTCCCTCCCTCCTCTTTTTCTTATTTTCCCACCCTCCTTTCCCTCCCACATTGTGAGTGGTTTAAGGATGAATATAAAGTTAAGCAACAATGTTACACCATGCACCTTCAAAAGGAAAAGGACGCATGTTAGAGAGGTTGTCAGAGATTCTACTATAATAAAATAGGTAGTTACCCAAGAACCACTACACCACCATAAAACCTCAATCATATCTATAAAATCGCTACTAATATAAACCATTGTTATTCAGAATTATCACCACAAATCTAAAAACATTACTACAAATATGGAAAATTACTAATACATAACTATAATAACTCTCATTGTCACTATAGATGTTATTGGGAGATCTGGTGATCCGCCAACGTAGAGAGATGTTGGGGTAGAAGAGATCGATGCGGCGGCATCACGGCGGCGTTCCGCGGTTAGATGAGATCCGCCAACGTTGTAGAGATCCGACAACTTTGACGGCTGAAAGAGATAGGACGACATGACACGGTGTTGGTGTGACAGATCTGGTTATCGAGGGCGAGTCCGGCACAGGCAATGGCAACGCGGTCGATGGCGAGTCTGGTACAGGCGATGGTGTCACAACGGAGATGGAAGAGGCAGGGAAGAGACGGTTTCAGATGGGAGAAGTATATTGTTTCTGGCGAAGAGGGAGAGGAACAGACGTGGGCGGCTGAGTGAGAGGGACGTATCCGGTCAGTAACCTTCTAGTGAGTAACCATGCATACCTCAATCACCATCCGCCAAATCAGCGCATCTTCTCTCTCCTGGAAAGCCTTTAATCCCCCCCCCCCCTCCTAATCTTTAAATTTAAATTTTTTTACACAGTTAGATCAGATTAATTGTGCTCTTTAAAATTATATTCACTTTGAAATATTTTTGGAACAAAAAAAATATTGAGCCATTTTTAACCAGTCTATACCATATGGTATTGACTGGTATTGAAATAAGAGTATCATGGTGGTATGAACATACCAAGACTGTAGGATGGTTGAATATAAGATAATAGGAGTATACTAACTGTCATTTATGACTTTTAACATTGTGTACCACAAGATACCACCCTGTAGCAGGGTGGTATTGTGTGGTATTTTTTTGTCTTGTATTTTGTTCGCCCAGAAATTTTTAGATCCAATATATCATGATGAACTCGTTTCTTTTGTGCAATTTTTTAAAAACGACTTAAAAACGAAGAAGATGTCATATGATATGCAGTTGGTAATGAGAGGCAAGAAAATTTTTTCTCAAAAAATATTAAAAATGGATCTCATTTTGTAGAGCATAACGAACTCGTTCCACCTGTGCAAAAAAAAATTGAAATCCAAATTAAAACGAAGAATATATGAGTCGATTAAGAAAATGAGGAAAAATAAAAATGTCTTTAATTCTCCGCACTTAAATATGAGTTTTCTTAATCAATGGTCTATATTTAGTTACTAATAGCCATAGGTGGGAATGGATCAGGTCAGTAACCTTATCGTGATTAACCATGAGTAACCCGTCCACATCAGCATGACATCAGCATCCTCTCTCTCCTGGAAAACCTTTAATTTTCCCTTCTTTAATCTTTGACGGACGATTTCTCACTCATTTTAAGTTGAAATTTAATTTTTTTTTTTTGCACAGTTAGATCAGATTAATTGTGCTCTTCAAAATGATATCCACTTTAATATATTTTTCGAACAAAAAAAATTGAGTCATTTTTACCAGTCTATACCATATGGTATTGACTGGTATTGAAATAAAAGCATACCTATGGTTTGAAAAACGTACCATGGTGGTATGAACAAACCAAGACTGTAGGATGGTTGAATACGTGATAGTAGAAGTATATTAATTATCATTTACGACTTTTAACATTGTATACCACACAATACCACCACGTACCAGGGTGGTATTGTATGGTATTGTGTGGTATTTTTTGGTCCTATAATTTGTTCACCCAGAAATTTGTAAATCCAATAGATCATGATGAACTCGTCCCTTCTGTGCAAATGTTTTAAAAAATGAATTAAAAACGAAGAAGATACCATACAATACCACCCCGTACCAGGATGGTATTGTATGGTATTGTGTGGTATTTTTTGGTCCTGTAATTTGTTCACCCAGAAATTTGTAGATCCAATAGATCATAATGAAATCGTCCCTTCTATGCAAACTTTTTCAAAAACGAATTAAAAACGAAGAAGATACCATATGGTATGCAGTTGGTACCGAGAGGTTAGAATTTTTTTTCTCAAAAAATATTGAAAATTGATCTCATTTGGTAGCGCACGATGAACTCGTTACATCTGTCCAAAAAAAAAAATCCGAGTTAAAACGAAAAAGATATGAGTCAATTAAGAAAGCTAGAAAAAATAAAAAAAAGGTCTGTAATTCTCCTTCCTTAGGTCTGGATTTTCTAAATAAAAGGTCCAGATTTGGTTATTGATGAGTGCATAACTCTTAGGGTTAGATTTGGTTATGCACCCTATCTTGAGCCGCCATAGGTGCATAACTCATTGTTATGTTCGATTGAGATATGGAAGGTAAAAAGTGTATTTATACTAGGGTTTAAAAATATATTAACTAACTACGCTCTATTTAATTCTGACCCTAGAATTAGTTTTTTAATCTAACTGTAATAAACTTAGTTGGTATGATCCTAACCCTTAGGGTTAGGACTAAATTCATCCCCAAGCGAAAGCAGCCCAAAACGGAACAAGCAAAGAGGTACTTGCAAGTTGCAACGCGTTGGTCCAAGATAGCGTCAGTAATCACTGGTTACTGACCTATCAATAACCACTCGGGAGCCGTAGATGTGGGGATGGAGCGATCGTGTGGCTGGACCGGATGGGGGGGTGGGGAGGGGCATTTTTGTCCGTTTTTGTATTTTTAATTTTTTTTATTTATTCTGCATTTCAATGACTGACTTTTCAATGAAAGAGAGAGAATTGTCTTTTCTCTGCAACTCAACTTTCTTCCTTCTCTCTTTCTTTTTTCAATCTCTTTCCAGATCCTTTCTCTTTCTCTATTCCTTCTCTCTTACTTTTTCTCTCACAATCTTCTTTTCAAATCTAGATCTGCTCTCTTCCTTCTTCATTTTTTTTCTCTAGCAATGGACGATTAAAAATTGTAGCCACTCTCTTTCATTGTATTTCTTCTCTTCATCAACTCGTTGGCCTCAATTCCGATCGTTCTCATTTTTTTGGCATTTTGGTGTTCTTGATTGAGGAAGAGGAAATGAGAGGCATCAGAAGACGATTTTTTCTCTCCCTCCTTCTGTTTTTTTTTTCTTTTAGATAATATATATTGATATTATGACTCTATACCATATGGTATTGGGTGGTAACGAAATATATATTGATATTACCACACTATACCCTATGGTAATGTATGGTATTGCGTGGTAACGAAATATATATTGATATTACCATTCTATACCATATGGTATTGTGTGATATTAGCACTCTATACTATATGATATTGTGTGATAACGAATATATATTGATATTACCACACTATACCATATGGTATTGGGTGGTAACGAAATATATATTGATATTACCACCCTATACCCTATGGTAATGTATGGTATTGCGTGGTAATGAAATATATATTGATATTACCACTCTATACCATATGGTATTGGGTGGTAACGAAATATATATTGATATTACCACACTATATCATATGGTATTGTGTGATATTACCACACTATACCATATGGTATTGGGTGGTAACGAAATATATATTGATATTACTATACTATGTGGTATGGTCTTATTTAATACCAGTAATTACCATATGGTACAGACTGGTAATAACTGGAAAAAAAATTTATGTCCAAAAAATATCAAAGTGGATATCATTTTGAAGAGCACAATTAATCTGATCTAACTGTGCAAAAAAATTAAATTCCAACTTAAAACGAGTGAGAAATCGTCCGTTAAAGATTAAGAGAAGAAAAATTAAAGATTTTTCGAGGAGAGAGAAGGAGGTGCTGATGTGGTCCGATCAAAAGTCAGCGTCAACAATAAATAGGAGTAAGTACAATTTTTACTTTCCTGCCCTTCCGCATTTAATTTAAATAAAAAAGGGGTCTGACACGTGGAGATCAGAGAAGGAGTTACTGATGGGTTACTGACCCATCGACATAATCTGCTCCCCGTTACCTGCTTTACCAGAGCACTGTCAAAATAACAAAAGGTGTTAAATATAGAAACAGGACTCGCTTGCAGAAGATAAATCAATTACATAAGAATGAATACGCAAGCAAGAAGCTAGACGATAATATCATTACAATAGAATTACACACATAGAAAGAAACTCGGGCTCCCCTTTACAACATTTCATCAATGGGGCGGTATGTTACAAAGGCTAAACTTAGGCTTAACTGTAAGAAACCAAAAAATGAAAATTGTACAAAATTTGGAATCCCCCCAGAACCCTCCCAAACTTTTCCCTCCTTACAACATCTTTTCCCCCATTTTGTTGTAACAATTCATTACAACATCACAATGTTTATTTACATTGCTCGTATTCATCTACTCTACAGTAATCTTCAGTAACGTGGTGAGTCTGGGCTTCTTGTATCGTCTCAAAAGTAAAGAAGAGCAAACGACGCTCACAGACGAAAGCGCCATGCAGGCACCGGCTGCCCACGGCGGTAACTTGATCCTCAGAGAAGGGAAGAACACTCCAGCGGCTATGGGTATCGCCACCACATTGTACACCATCGCAAACATGTAGTTCAGCCGGATACGAGCAAACGTTTTCCTCGACAGATCGATGGCAGTGATTACGTCCTCCAAGTTGTTCCTCATCAGCACGTAATCGGCAGCTTCTATTGCTATATCTGTCCCCGCACCAATGGCCATTCCGACATCCGATGCAGCCAGGGCAGGGGAGTCGTTTATGCCATCGCCAACCATGGCCACCGTGCTTCCATCCTTTTGAAATGCGCGGACCACATCGGCCTTGCCTGCTGGCAGAACTTCTGCTCTTACATCTTTAATCCCGACCTGCTTTGAAGAAAAACCTGTTTTTAGTTACTCTAATGCTAAAAATTTGTCAATTACCAATAAGAAACGGAACACACATACCTCTTTTGCTACTGCCCGAGCTGTCCGCCAGTTGTCTCCAGTGACCATGACTGGTTCAACACCCATCTTTTGAAGGCCTTCCACAACAACAGCCGCTTCTCTCTTCAAAGGATCTGCGACCCCCAGAACGCCAATCAGCTTGTTATCAAATGCAACAAGTATGCCCGTCTTTGCAGAATCTTCAAGTTCTACCACAAAGTCTTCGATATAAGCTGAGATTTCAATGCCATTGTCAGTCATGAGCTTCCGATTCCCCACCTGCTCCGCCATTGTAACACATTGTGTATAAGTATATATTAAAAAAAAAAATCCTACTTCATTCAGAAATCAAAACCAACAGCACTTGTTGCAACGTCTCCACTGGCCTTACCAAGACTCGTTTGCCATCTATACAGCACTTGACACCAGTCCCAGGTAGAGCAGAGAAATCTGAGACATTTAAAAGCCATCCGGACATTGTTGAATCTTTATTATGGTTTTCGCCGTCCTTTCTTGGAGAAGGCCCGTCAAAGAAATGAAAGTGCCGTGCATACTCCACTATTGCCTTTGCCAATGGATGCTCACTGCTGGCCTGGACCACGATAGAAGTGGGAAACCCTCAAGGCATCAGTCATTAATTTTCATACATGAGATTTGAAAAGAAGGAAAACGGAACAGCAAATACATGAGAAATGTTTCAGGCAGTCCGTTCATGTAATCATACTACAGAATGTCAAAGAAAAGCAAATTTACCTCGGCAGAGGCCACCCATCTGAGGAATTCTCCACGATCCATTCCTGTGAAAACTTTTGCAGTGGTGACAGTTGCTTTACCTTGAGTTAAAGTTCCAGTTTTATCAAATATCACATAATTAATCTTTTGAGCCCTTTCCAAAGCATCTCCTCCTTTTATCAACACACCATGCTTAGCCCCAACTCCAGTGGCAACCATCACTGCAGTTGGTGTTGCCAACCCAAGCGCACATGGACATGCAATTACCACCACTGATATTGAAAACATGAGAGAGAAGACAAAGAAATTGCCATTTTCCGGAAGCCACGTTTCAGGATAAGCTCCTATAGTTCCACCAATGTACCTACAAGGAATTCAAGAAAAATACTAAGCAAAGAATGGAGTGTTTCCAATTTACTGTCCCTCAGGAATAAGTAATCAAGATCTTACCAGCCTAATAATGTAATCAAAGACATGGCAACAACTGTAGGGACAAAAATGCTAGCTACCTGCCACAGAGAAAGAGATCTAACATCATGAACTGAAATCATTCATGAAACAATAACACAGACTCAAGTTCCACCAAAAGCGAAAAACACTTGATTCCTGCAATCGAGATTTTACGACAGCTTTGGGATGAAGGTGAAATAAAACCATAATCCTTGGTTAGATACAAGATGGATATCATTTGAGACACATCAGTTACTAACACCACCATAACTACTGCCACAAGATGGATATCATTTGAGACACATCAGTTACTTACAAAATCTGCGAATTTCTGAATTGGAGCTTTGGACATCTGTGCTGTTTCAACCAAACTAATTATCTGGCTCAGAACAGCATCAGATCCAATTTTAGTGGCTTTTATATGTAGCACACCATGTAAGTTAATAGTGCCACCAATAACTGATGAAGTAGCCTCCTTGAGGACAGGCTCCGACTCTCCAGTTACCATACTCTCATTAACATAACTTGAACCCCATACAACAACGCCATCTGCCGGAACTTTTCCTCCAGGAATAACTTTTAAAGTATCACCAGGCTGAATCAGTAAGGCATCTATTTCCCTTTCTCGCACATTTCCACCTAAAACAAATGATATCAATTAATTGAGAGAATAATTACATGATTGAATACGCAGATACATTGGAAATACAAACAGAATCAGTAAGACTGAGGAATGTTAAGAATACCTTTGTCTTTGTCAACCAGCAATGCAGTTGCTGGTGCAAGTTCTACCAACTTTTTGATGGCATCAGATGTTTTCCCCTTTGCAAGACATTCCAAATACTTCCCCATTAATACGAATGTTATCAGCATGGAACTTGTTTCGAAGTAGGTAGGAGACCAGAACCCAGAGGCAGCACCATATAGAAGGGCACAAACAGAGTAAACATATGAGGCGGAAGTTCCAAGTGCAACTAACACATCCATATTGGTTGAACCATTTTTAAGAGCTCTTGCAGCTCCTATATAGAAGCGCTTCCCAATTACAAACTGAACCACACTCACCAATGCCCAATTCAACCAATCCCCCATGAGGAACGGTCCACAACGCCAAAGTAGCACAGAATATAGCAGTGGTATATGAGGGCATATCACTCTCACGAAAAAGACGGGAATCTGTAACCAATGGGAGAAAAAGAGAAAAGAATTGTCAACAAAGAAGCTCTACTGCTGATTGGAAGAAGAAAACACAGGCAAGCAGTACTCACACTGAAAAGCAAGCTGGAAATGAAAAGTCTGAACATATTGGATGCTTCCTCATTATCTTTAGACGTCATTCTTGCATATGGGTTGATAACGTGTAATTTGAACTGGTCATTGCTCCCTTCCTCTATACCATCAACCAAGGATCTAGAGCTAATAACTTCAGGGTCAAAAAGAACTTCAAGTTCAGTGGATATCCTGTTGTAACGAAATCGCCGAACCCCTCTCGATGTGCTAAGTATTCCTTCCAAGAGTTGTGCGTCCATCTCAGTCATTAATCCACTAACTCCCACTATAATTTTGTCCTGCTGACTGCTCTGTACAAGTGCCCCTTCAAAACCGGCATCTTCAATGGCATTCACTATGTCATTCTTGTTAATTATCGTGGGATCATACTCAACTTCCCCTAAAGAAGTAGCCAGGGCCACAACAGCCCTCTTAACGCCAGGAAGATCTCTCAAAATACCTTCAACTGAGTTCACACAGGCTGCACAAGTCATACCTCCAATTGTGAACTGACCAACTAGGGTTTTATTGTTCGACTTTTTCTTCATTGTAGTAGGTTGAGCCAGAACCTCTGCATCAAACCCTGCATCTTCAATTGCATTCTTGACATCATCATCCTGATATGAGGAGTGAATGGTAGCAAGTAAAACTTCAGAGTGATTTCACAAACAAAATTCGTCAGCTTGTTAACATCATATCAGAGAGAGCAAAGCAATTATAGCCATAGCGAGATTTAAAAATGCACGTCTAAATGACATTCAGCACTGAATCATTTGGAGGGTTTTCCTCCAATGTCCTTAAAGTTTCTTACTTTGGGGGGTGTTTTCTGGCCATCAAAGGGTATCAAAATTATAACCGGTAGAGTATTAGCTCGCAATATAGCCCTAAACCACAGACAATTACTTGCAAGACACAAATTTGAATCCAGAAAGAGCATTAATACTCATCCCCAAAATAGAAGTCGCTGTCGATTTACGAAGACATAAAACAACTCCTCTCCAACCAAAATTCTATCAGAACTTATGCAATGATTCCATCAATAAGCAAGGAAAACGAGTGGGCTTCAAAAGCACTCCAAAGCAACACCAACCAAACCAGCAATTCCGAATTTAGAAAGGAAAGTAGCGTGCGTCCTCAAGAAAACGGGAAAGCGAGGGAAAAGAAAATTGAAGGAAACGGAAAAAAAAAAAAGTCTATCTGGGCCAACCAACCTTGACCAAGCTGGGGTCAAACACGACATCGGCCCTGTTCTGCAGCAGCGCGACAGAGGCCGAAACGACGCCATTGATGCTCCTGAGAGCTGATTCGACGGAATTGGAACAAGCAGCACAGGTCATCCCGGTAATTCTGACCTGAATCTTCCTCATCCTCCCCCCACCTTCCTTCTCGCCTTCCCCCGCCTCGATCGCATCATCGGACTCCCGATGCTCGTAGGAGTCCAGGAGCCTTACGTCCTCCATGTCACCGGAATCAGCGTCGCCTCCGCCGGCGACTCGAGCCAGCTGTAGGTCTCTCACGCCCGGCGACATTGTTAGCTGCCCCCGAGCAGGACCCCAATCTCGCTCGACAGGAGGTGGGAAGAAAGAGGGGAAAAAACAACAATTGAAATTGGGAAGGGAAAGGAAAGGGAAAAAGTGGAGAAGAAGAAGAGAGGAAAGGAGATTAGGGGGGAGAAGAAATAGAGGAGAAAGGGAAATAAAAGAGATACGGAGAGAGCGGGCGACAGAGAGAGAATAATCGATTGGAGTTTGGAGGGAGACAGAAAAAAACTCGAGGAGATATATGGGGAAGACCGGCAATAAATCAAATCAAATCAAATACAAACGCATTTTTTTTTTTTAAGTGGAAGAAAATTTAGGGGTCGTTTGGTTGGCGTATGGTATGGTGCAATTCTTGATCAGACCAAATTAGGGTAGGAGATGTGGGTGGTTAATTCGCGATATGGGAATATTTATTCATAAATAACTCGAATCAAAATTAGTAGGTGATTGTAGATTAATAATTCTTTTACCCGCACCTGTTTGGATGAACGATGGGTGAATTGCGAATTAAACGAATGACTCGCAACATATTTTCAGATGACAAAAGGTTGTTTCTTGTTTATACTATTAAATAGTCATCACCTAACGCACTCACCTTGGACTTCTAAAGATGGAAACAAATATTATTGGTTACTATATTGTGTAAATTGTAATGTATGTTAGATAATAGATATTATCATGCAAATTATAAACTAATTATTGTATGAAAGTCACACGTAAGTTTTTTTTAGGGTAATGACTATTTATTAGCAAAACCTTTTTTGGGTTTTTTTTTATTAGCCAAACCTATCCAAATGTTAAGAATTAGCCAAATGTTAACTTTTCGTTAGCAATTTTGTTAGTAATATTGATTTGGCAACATGATATTGACTTGGAAGAGACACATGAAGGTCAACCTTCCAAAACTTTAGTATTTTAACTAAGAACAGAGTTACAAAATTATTAACGATAACGTAAAAATGGCTAATATTTTGATGCATCATGAATAGAGGTGGCAATTGGATTGGATTCGTGGATTGGATTGGTGGATTCATGGATCAAATGGATTGGTGGATTCATGGATTGGTGGATTGATCCATGAATCCAAATAACATCCAAAGCTTGGACCAAAATGTAAATTTTGAAAAGTTTAGGTACTAAAATTTCATAATGAAAAATTTTAGGTACCAAAATCTAATTTTCCAATGATTTTTTTGTATAAAAATATAAATTTTAGGTACCAAATTGTAATTTGCCATTTGGATCCATGGATTGATCCATGAATCCATCAATCCAATTGGATTTGGATCAAATGGATTGGATTTAAATGGATTGGATTAAGTGGATAATTTAGTAAATGGATTGGATTGGATTCATGTATTTGGATCCTAATTGCCACCTCTAATCATGAAAGATTTGGCTAATTAATAGCATTTTAATATGTTTGGATAATATAAAAGAATCTGAAAAAGATTTGGATAAAAAATAGACATTACCCTTTTTTTACACAATTGGTTGGTGTAGTAATGAAAAATTTGATGCGAATACCACACGGATTTAGAGGAGACAAAGTGAGAAGTCTATGAATTAATACACTCTTACTAATTTGTGAGAAATTTATTATAAATGTTAGTCATCTTTCTTAACGACTAATTAAAGAATTGCTTTTGTAAGTTAAATCCATAACTTAGCTGCAATGTTGCATCCATCTGCCATTCATCTAACTCAATCTAAAGAAGAGTAATAGTGAATAGCGAGTTACAATAATACGAATCAGTAAACAGGTAGATAGACCAAAATCCTCTTAACCCGCCATTTCATTGCCCACCCCTTACCAAACCTTTACACACCCAGCACTACGAAAACAATCACACACCAAAAAGATAGCGCCTAAACCAACAAGAAAACGAGCGAGCGAGTGGGAAAAGTATTGAGGAAGGCTGTATTTTTCGTTGTTCATTTTCATTTTCTGTTATGACTTTTTTTCCTTCTCATTTTCTTGTTGGTTTGATCCAAGGTTGTCAACCCGTGGGTCGACCCGCGGGTTGACCCACTTTAACCCTGACCCGGTGAGAAAAACGGGCCGCACGCACCCACCGGGTCGACCGCTACAAGGTACCGGGTTGAAGGTTAAATTGTGTCGTTTTTTTCTTTGTTTTGCGAAATTCGCCTATTTTCCGATTTTTCTTTTCGCCTAACTTAATCTTTGGAATCCTAAGTTGAACATTTGAATATTAATGTTATATAAGTGTGTGTGAATTTTCACTATATGTTGAATCTAAGTACGACATGTTATTTTGGTGTAATATTATATGTTATAACTCATATGTTAGATGATATTTGATATAATTTAGCAGGATAAGTACAATATAGTGACGCTTCCCATATTTCCGGGCTAAAACGGGTGACCCATTAACCCTTAACCCACTAGTTCAACCGATCCGGGTCAACCCACTAGTTCAACCAGGTCCGGGTCAACCCGCGAGGTGACAACCTTGGTTTGATCATTTCTCGTCCACGGTTTTGCACGTTCAAATTACCGTTATATCCTCGGACTGTACTGCCAAGTTAGGTGGGTTTGTACTACAGACTAAATCGATTATGTGGGTCCCGGCGATGCAACAATGTCCTAGGGCACCACAACGGTGTGGCTGTCGCTTGCCGCCACCGGAAGGCAGGCGCACCTATATATGTTTTTACCTCAAATTCATCCGTACACATCTCAACAATTTTTATTTTCGTTTTCTTGTTGGGCTTTCATCAATTAATTCTATGTGTTCCAAGAAATCCTTCATTTGGTTGTATTGTATTTGTGGAATGGGTGCCAACTGCCAATGGGCGCTTTTTGTTTTAAAACAAAAACTTGAGAGCAAAAAATGCTTTCTTAATCTTTTATTACTAATAACTGTCAAGAACCAGTTGATCTCAATAACTCGAGTTGTTGGGAGAGGTTCAATCGTGAATTATATATTGTTTACTAACACCCCCTTCAAACTCAAGCCATTCAAATAGGTTTGGAGTTTGGACAGGCACAGGTCCGGACACCGTGTGCTTAACAGAAACAGATGGGGGTCACCGAGAATCGAACAGAAGACCTCACGGTCACAGAAGGCTCTGATACCATGTCAAGAACCAGTTGATCCCAACTTAGAGTATGTGTAGTACGAGTAGTATTGTGTTATACTACGAGTACTAGTATGTAATTGGGTAGAGTTATATTCCTTATTAGAGTCGTAGAAGTTAGGTTATTTCCCTATTAGTATTAGGGTTATTATAGAAGTCAGTCTTTGTACTCTATATAAACCCTATGTGGTGTCAGTAATAAGACACAACAGTTTCCACCGTATTTTCGATTTTCCAAAATGGTATCAGAGCCTAGTTCAAAAACCAAATCGAAAACCCCTAAGCTTTCTTTTCTTCTCCGTCCGCCACCCACCATGAGTCCCAAATCGCCCGGAATTTAGTTCTTTCCGTTCCCTGCTTATTCCTTTGCTGCTCCAATTATCATTAGTACTTCTCTTCCTTTGTTAGCTTCATTGGGAAATAAAACAAAACCCATGGTTTTGCCGTGTCAACTTTTGTTGCAGCCAAAATACCATATCCGCCTCGAGTTGTAGAGACCATGTGTAACTGCTTCCGCCTTCCATTCTCTTTGAGTTTGGTTGATTTATCAAGTTCCCATTGTTCTTGTCGGTTGAATGAAAGAATTCGATGTTGCTTCTATTGCATGTTCGGCTTGGGAAGAAAGGAGTCGCCAATAATCCAGCAACTTCCTCCTTTTGGTGTTTCCATCAGTAAGTCTCTCCCGGCCTGCCTTCGTGACTTGTCCTTCAAGAAATTTGGAATCTTGTTATCGTTCTGTTTTACGATGTTGTTCGGAACACCTTGGTTAAAGATGTTGTACGGAACATCTCTGTTTGATAAATGTTGTCTGAAGCATTTTTTGTATGTTTCTCTGTTTTGATGATGTTGTTCGGAACATCCTGATCGCCACGTGGTTGTTCGGAGCACATGGCTTTGTTTCTGTTTCGACGATGCTATTCGGAGCATCTTGACAGCCGTGTTACTGTTCGGAGTATACATGGCTTGGTGATTTGGTTTTCTTGGTTCGACGATGCTGTTCGGAGCATCTATGGTTTGTTTCGTGATAATCGGTTTCTGGAGCTTCTTTGGAGGACAAGTGTTTGGAACGAGAATGTAGTTTTGGCAAGAGATCGTGTTGCATCCATTTTATCACCATCGAGGTTTCACGTGCCATTGGACATGGTCTTCATCGACATCATCATATTTGGCGGAGCAGTTATGTTTTTCATTGTTTTGTTTTCGATCACATTGTTCGTAGTAATTTGTGTCATTTTTGTTTCGGTTTTCAAATTGTTGGTAAGTAATTACCATCAATTTGGGGAGGGTATTAGAGTATGTGTAGTACGAGTAGTATTGTGTTATGCTACGAGTACTAGTATGTAATTGGGTAGAGTTATATTCCTTATTAGAGTCGTAGAAGTTATGTTATTTCCCTATTAGTGTTAGAGTTATTATAGAAGTCAGTCTTTGTACTCTATATAAACCCTATGTGGTGTCAGTAATAAGACACAACAGTTTCCACCGTATTTTCGATTTTCCAACAATAACATGCAATAAGAGAAATTCTACCCAAAAAAATAAATGAGAGAATAATCTCTAACATATCGTTTGTTATAAAATGAATTCCATAAGTTTTAAAAAAATTAATTTTGAAATGAAATATTTTTGTGTTTGGTATATAAAAGAATTCATTTTTAATTCTAAAATTTGAATTCTACGGAATTAGAGCTAATTATAGCAATTCCGAAGAATTGAGATGGAATTTTCAAATGAATTCCACTAAGTATTGTATTAATTATGATAAAATTAAATCATTATATTTAATTATTAATTAACTTGCGCCAGTAAACAATTTGCGCGTGTAGCCCACCTCTTCAGCCTGTATATTAAATCCAATATATACAGCTTTGCGGTAATCGTCATAAACCCTACTTCCATAGGGCGCCTCCCAATTTTGTTGAGCTCCAAGCTGCGCAACTCCCTTCATTTGCTGGTCGCACTTCATTTGTTGGTGTTGTAAACTATTGGAGTTAGAATCCTAACTGCTCATTTTGCATGGCACTTTCATAGAACACCACAAGTATAATGCAATCAACACAAACCATCATTATACAGAACACACTTCAGGAATTGTTCCTTGTAAATAATGTGAATAGTGTGAGTTGAATATTATTTTGATTTGATGGAAATTAATAAAAGAATAGTTGAAAATTTTTAAT
Source organism: Linum trigynum (assembly GCA_964030455.1). NCBI lineage: Eukaryota > Viridiplantae > Streptophyta > Magnoliopsida > Malpighiales > Linaceae > Linum > Linum trigynum. The sequence goes on from OZ034820.1 coordinate 33,524,279, forward strand.
TTAATTCAATTCCAAATGTATGTCAAACATGGTTTGAGATTCAATTCATTTCATTTCTAAATATTTGAAGATGACATACCAAACACAAGAATTCGTTTGAAAATGAATTATACATAGTAATTCATTTGAAAATGAAATTAATTCTCGATTCATTTGGTACCAAACGGTCTGTAAGAGGTGGTTTGCTTGTGAGATTTTAAAAAATGAAGGATTTTGGTAAAACCTTGGGTCGTTTGCTTCATGGATTTATAAACGAGGGTTTTGTAATTTAAAAACCCAAGGATTTATCAAGGATTTGAGGCATCATGGATTTGTAACAATCCTTTGTTTGTTGGGATGTTTTTATCATAGATTTAAAGGTGTGAGATTTACTACTTGAAGTCAAAAATTACATTACTGCCATTTTCTATATGTTTGACATGTTTATGATATGTACACAAAACAAGGACAAAACTTCAAAATTACCTTACTATCATTTTCTATATGTTTGACATGTTTATGATATGTACACAAAACAAGGACAATACATACTAATAAGCATAATGTTGCCACATGGACAATAATAATAAACGAGAAAATTCCGTTTTAACTTTTAATGTAACATAATCAATTACCAATTCTTTGTCCTCCTTTTCAAAAGTAACATATAACAACATATATTAGAATCGGGAGAACAAAGAATTACACGTTCCATGAAAAGGTCAAAGAAAACTAGAACACAAGAAATGATATAAAATATCTAACTCATGTTTGCACATTAATTGAATGTTTATATTATTCATTTATTGTTAATTATAATGTATAATAGTTAAATTTGAGGGCAACCTTGGAATATTAAAATTGCATGAGGGTATATGGGTAAAATGTCATCAAGGATTTATGCCATATTCCAAATCCCACATCAACATGTGGGATTTATAAGTCCGTGGGGTCCACGGATTTGGACCCTTAAAATCCGTGGGCCCCACGGATTCGGTCTCCAAAAAAGGTGCAAGCAAACAACGGATTGTACCTAAATCCTTGATAGTTGGTTTTTTTGTACCAAATCCATGTACCAAATCCTTAAAGCAAACGACCTTAGATTTTGGGATTGAAGGATTATGTTGGATTTGTGTTGGATTTTAAAAATGACATGTTTGCTTGTTGGATTTCAAAATGGATTTTACTATCTTGGATTTATGGGTTAAATTATGAGTTTACCTTCTTGTCCTTTTTCCTATCATTATAAAGTATTTTTATTTTTTGTTAAGGATACTTTAGTCATTCATAGTTACTGTGGTCCACGGATTTTGTCAACTCTCAAAATCTTAGCTAATGGGATGGAGTTTTATAATCCGTGGGGTCCATGGATTTTGAGCCAAAAAATCCCACATTTATGGGTCCCACGAATTTAGGCCAACCTCAACAAACATGGATTTGGTCATTAATCCAACCTATATGGGATTTTGGGACAAATACCTCATCAAAATCCTATAAGCAAACGACCCTTAAGAATTCAGATATGAGTTAATAGGTTAAAGTAGCAGTAAATTGAATGATTGAAATAAAAATTCCATGTCACAAATAAAATAAAAGATCAATTTTGATGGAAAGTTGATTTATTTGAAAGTTTACTTCTCTAGAAGATAATGATGATGATTTATTTGAAAGTTTACTTCTTTGGACTCAAAGGCTACTGCTTTTGGCGAATTACTCCAGGTGGGTGCCATCAGGGCTCGTGATAAATATTTGGGTCTTCCTTCACTTATTCGCCGCTCTAAACGGGACACAGTTCTTTAGGCAAGTTGAAAGCGTCGCTATCGTTCCTTTGCTGGTCTGGAAACCCTGATTAAGTCTGTCGTGTCTGTTCTTCCGGTTTATGCCATGTCCTGCTTCCGCTTGCCTAAAGAACTGTGTCGAAGTATTAATCGCATGATTGCTCGATTTTGGTGGGGCCAATAGGGTACGGAGCGGCGTCTCCCTTGGGTGTTTTGGCGTAACCTTTGTCGTCCTAAATCCGAGGGCAGTCTTGGTTTTCGTGATTTCGGTGCTTTTAACCAAGCTTTGTTGGCCAAACAATGTTGGCGCATCCTTCATTCCCCAACCTCTCTTATGGCTCGTATTTTAAAAGGCTGTTATTTCCCTCATGGTTCCTTCCTTTCGGCCTTACCGGGCTCTAACCCATCCTGGGCATAGCAATCCTTGCTACATGGCCGCGAATTGCTTTTACATGGTCTACGATGGGAGATAAAATCCGGGACTTCCATTGATGCGCTTAATGACCCATGGGTCCCCACGTTACCTGGCTTCCGCCCGACCTCCCTTCCATTGGCAGTATCATATCCACAATATGTGTGTTCCTTCATATCTTCTTCCACCAATTCTTGGAACGTACCGCGGCTTTGTCAATTCTTTGATGCCCCATCCGTAAAAGCTATTCTTGTTATTCCCCTTACTAGAACTTCTCCTCCGGATCGGTATGTCTGGCATTTCGATTCTCGCGGAGTGTTTTCGGTCAAGTCGGCTTATCATCTCTGCCTCAGCATGAGTTCACTATCCACACTGAACGTTGTTCGTAAGGTTGATTCTGTTTCTCCTCTTGACCCGACATTGTGGCCAAAGCTTTGGTCCTTTACCCCTTATGCCGAAGTTGAAATTTTTTCTCTGACACATTCTTTTAAGGATCCCACCAGTCCGTGAAGGCCCAGAAAAACATGGCTTCGTTATCCATAATATATGCCCCATTTGTGAATCTGAGGAAGGAAAGTCTTTGGAACATTTGTTTATCCGGTGTCCTGTGGAAGTTCTTTTACCTGATGTTGTGGGTCTCTCACTTCCCCCTCACTCTAATCCTACTTTTCATTTTGCCCTCTTTTGGCACATTTTGCTCCTCCGCACCCAACCTACTACCATTACAAATTGAGTTCTTCTTTGTTGGCGTCTTTGGAAAGGGCGGAACAATGTAGTTTTCTCCCCATTTGCCCAGTTCACCATCCCTATCCTCCGCTGCCAGGTCCTCCATCATCAAGCCTCCAACAATGACGTAGTTGCGGTCGTGCGTGCTCCGCCTCAGTTACCAGCTCCTCAGACTAGCCTCCTACATGAAGACATCCTCCGCAGGCACCGTGACATTCGGATTGTTGTGGATGACGCGACTAGGTATCCCACGGCGGGTGCAATAGGGTTGGTTGGCTTTCATGGTGGTACCCCGTCTTTTGCTTGTGGTGCTTTCATTCCGGGCATTTCAGATCCCGGTTTGATTGTACTTATGCCTTTTCGCGAGGAGTTATACTTGATTCAACGGTGGCAATGGATTGATCGAGTTGTGCTACTCACGGGGGATGCCAAGGCGATTATGGACAAATTGTGCGCAGGAGACACCTACGACGTCCATGGTGGTGCCATTTTTAGGGAAGTTCATGCATTGTTACTACAATTACGCACTTCGAGATGCGAATCAGGCTGCATATTGTGTGGCGCAACAGACCTTACGCTATCCTAGTTTACATCCTATGCTTCTTGATTTCTCCTCTTTAGTATGTCTTTGAATCGACGACTGAGAGTGCTGATCCTATAGCCTTCCTTGTCTTTAACTTTTAAAATCCGCAAGGGTTTTATTGACCAAAAAAAAATTTACTTCTCTAGAATTTCTGAATATGTGGAAGCCAAATATTCCAAGTGTATTTAGGGCTATTTTTGGTTAATTTTTGATAGGGTATGAAGTTATAGCCTAATACTTGGAGAAGGTCCATAAGAAGAGTATAAGAGAAGCCAAGACATAGGGAAAAAGCCTAGAGGCTTTCATCATCAGATGAAGAAGACAAGGTTAAGAGACAAGTTGGCACCTGAGGTCAACAAGGAAGAAGTCTGACTCGTCTCGAATACCACAATAAAAATCTCAGTTAAGTCCCAAGTATAAACCTCAACACGGTGCAATATAGGCCAAGTATATGTTTAAATATCGACCTGGGTCGATTCATTTACCCCTACTTTGATTGTTTGTAACATTATCTAGCGCGTGATTTTTGGTGAAAACAACAATCTAAAGCTAAAACGTTTGCAAAGGTAAATGGATTTGACACTAATTGAGAAGGCTTCACCCGGGTGTTGCTCCCCCTAGCTAACAATTATGACTCGTTGGATCGAATGGTCGTGTGTGGTAAGGGGGTTATAAACCATAGGAAAGTGCAACAAGTAGCCAAGCGCCACTCTCTCGGTCTCTAAGTCGAGAGAAGGGAATCAGATTCAAGCCACCAATGTGACTCTCACGAACTATTGACTAAGGGTTGCTAAGACTTCAACCTCGAATCGAAGTTCGGACGGCCACCGACAGCCAACCCTAGGTGCTAATACGAAATAAGAGGTTTGCCCTGCATTAACCTAGATAGGAGACAATGAATCGCCTAAGAAAACTCAGCATTCAAGCCTCTTTCAAAGAAAGGAAGGGGGTTTTCTCTCTACCTAGGTTAGAATGGCAATTAGATTGATAGGCTTTCACACAACACGATCATTCATGAATAATACCTCCACATTCACATTAAACACCACCATACACAAATCATTCAATCCATACAAGCATTCACATAATTGTAGCTAGTGTTTACAAACACCCAAGTGAAAGAAGGGACTACTCCATGCTAGGAGAAGGGAAAACACAAGAAAGAAGAAGGAAAATCATCAATGAAATGTTAGCCTTGCTCCTTATGTTGCAGAGATCCTCCTTTGGGGGAGGAATTCCCAAATAATTCCTTGAAGATGAAACCCTAGCTTCTCTTCTTCTTTGGTTTGTCACTTTCTCACTCTAGAAATCTGAAGAAGAAGAAGTTTCTCACACTAGTTCTCTCCCTTTTTTTCCTTAAGCTCAACCTCCTTTATATACCCAGATCGGGCAAAGATCACGGTCCTAGTTCACGTTCGTGAACTAATAGCTCGGGCTAGGTCTCTCCCTTTCGTCCAACTTTTGACTCCGGGGTTGGTTCCACCTACCAAAGTCTGAAAAACACCAAAACAAGGAAAAACCCGGCGTAAAACCAAACCTCCCGGAGTAAAATGCTTCAATCGACTAAGCAAATCGGGGGTAAAAAGTGTACAAATGAGTCTGAATCAAGGTTAGGGGGACACCCTATGCACCAATAGACACCTTCTGACAAGAAGTACAATGTACAGTGACAGAGACTCTGAGGTGCATGGACCACCCACATAACATCCAGTCTTGTATAAATAGGAGTGTTCTCCTCGTGAATGGCAAGCTATCTACTTTTAATACAACTTCTCTCTACTTTCTCTCTAGTCCTTTCCCTCGTGCTCTAGCTAAGAGTGGGAGGCGCCTACACTCTCGGAGTCATGTTTATCACCCCAAACCCCCTGTCACTTAGGCTCAAACAATTAGCGCCCATCGTGGGGCCAGGCATGACTTCAAAAGACGCTTTCCCCTTAAAGAGAGCACAAGAGAAGAGTGTGGCCGCAACCAAGACACCCCAATAACAGGTGAATGGTCGAGAGGTGCCTAACCTATAGGCGGTCGCTACACAAGAAGTGGAACTTTCCGATGATGATATGCCAACCAAAGAGGAGACTGAACACTTAAGGTGCCTCCTCGCCATGCACGAAGAGAAACAAAAATGAAAGATGGCGAACATTCAAGGACATCTCTAAGAAAGGGCGCAATGTGGAAGATGGAATAATCAAACGGCTACCTCTACCTTAACCGATGGTTGCAGCAGGCGCCAGGCGACTTGAAAGAGGAAGAGACGCCAGAGACATGCCATTATTTGGCAAGTACTAAGGGAATGTTGTAAGCGCTAAGACCTAACCTCGCAAGTCCAAGCATCCTCGTGTACAAAGGAAGGACCGATCATGAAGGTCACATAAATGAATTTTTCGGAAGATGCAACTACATATCCTATACTAAGAGTCTTGCTTTACCTTCACCGAAAGATGCAGCAATTACAGGTCAAAATGCAAACAATGAAGGTGTGCTCCTTTGACAATCTTAAAGAAAAAAGAAAGAGCACCTCCACCGCATCATGACGTGATTGTTTTGAGGATATCATCTTTTTGCTTAGACAAATGGAACTCATATAGCTCGCTTCCTCCGTCGAAGAGAAGCTAGGTGAGTTATTTCCTATTCAGGAGCGTCGATGCAATGCTTTGGGGAGCACCACCAACAGTTAAGGGTGTTGAACCCCACCGCTTTCTTTCCCACCAACGTGGAAGAACCTTAGAGCTTGTCATCGACTCTTTAGTTGAGTGTCGGACGCCTAGATCATAGGTCCCCATGAGTGGCGATGTCCCCAACGCATCCCTTGAATTATCCCTGCTTAGATAGATGGAGCTCATATAGCTCGCTTCCTCTATCGAGGAGAAGCTAGGCGTGTTATTTACTTTTCAGGAGCGCCGGTGCAATGCTTTGGGAAGCACCACCAACAGTTAAGGGTTTTGAACCCTACCACTTTCTTTCCCACCAACGTGGAAGAGCCTTAGAGCTTGTGCTCGACTCTTTAGTTGAGTGTCAGACGCCTAGATTACAAGTCCCCATGAGATGCGATGTCCACAACACATCCCTCAAAATTTCCATGCTTAGACAGATGGAGCTCATATAGATCGCTTCCTCCATCGAGGAGAAGCTAGGCGCGTTATTTCATTTTCAAGAGCGTCAGGGCAATGCTTTCGGGAGCACCACGAACGGTTATGGGTGTTGAACCCCACCGCTTTCTTTCCCACCAATATGGAAGAGCCTTAAAACTTGTGCTCAACTCCTTTGTCAATTGTTGGGCGTCTAGATTACAAGTCCCCATGAGAGGCGGTGTCCCCAACACATCCCTCAAAAATTTTATAGCATAGATATATCACTATCTACCAAGGAAGCAGCGATGCTCTCGTCAAAGCTACTCCACATCCGACTTGCTTGAAGAATCATCGGAAGAGCTAGAATCACCATCACCACTAGTAGGTGGTCTGCCCTGCTCTTTACCACTAGCAAGAGACGCCTCGACTTCATGGAGAGGAGAATTCGTCAACCTCATATCAACTGAAAAGCAAAGAAGAGCGCAAGCGCCCAGGCGATCATGCCTCGGTGAGGAAAGAAAATGATAACAGGATGAGGCTCTCCCAAGATTTTCACCAGAAAGAATCGCTCTCCACCCAATGAAAAACGTGTATGCTAATACACAGGAGCAAACAAGGCCACACGATGCGCCTGAGAAAGGCTAGAAAGCAAGTAAAGATGATTGAAGCAAAAAATCTACCCTACAAGAATCAAAACCGGTGCTTCAAACTAAGGAAATAGCGTTAGTGAGGGGAAGTGCTTGGGCGCTTAGCAAGTTTTACTAAATCAATGGATAGTTGAACCGATATAAAGGATAAATCTTGACGCTCGGATAAAAGATAAGGGACGCCGAGCATTGGAGTGGAAGAAACGAAGAAATTTGGAAGAAAGAAAGCTCATGGGCCCCTAAAAATTATTTAAAATCGACGAGGGAGCACGAGTAAAGGAGTCAATGACCAATGCTTAAAGTTGAAGAGATGAATCAAAAGGGGAAGCTAATATGTGGGCTTAGGGAATTAACAGGAGGCACACGAACGTAGCGACGGAGAGCTAGCACTCGTGTCTAGTAAAAGAACAAAAGTACTTGCCTATTAGGAGATCACCCAAGCCTTATTCTATGCTAAAGAACCAAAGAAGCAAGAATGAAGAAAGTAAAAGTGGCACTCAATCGAATAAAATTGAAAGAATTGAAGGTTTGCGTGGCACCGAGCAAATTCAAACTGAAAGTTCATATCTTGAGCGTTTAAGTGCTCAATAGAATTAAAGAAAAGCAGTGTCGTCTATATGCATAGAGAGACAATCAAGTCAATGGAAAATCATCCACGAAGAAGCGCACAAATGCATGAAAGTAATCAAGTTGTGTTGCCAACAAGTAAGTTCAAAGGAAAAATAAAAGGATGCTGACTATGGAAGCGCTTGAATGCTTAATCGAACCAAAGGAAACAAAATGCAAAGGCGCTCGGAGGCCTTAATGAAAGGAAGAGTAGAATCACCTGAAACCTTTATAATGTGGGTCTCGGAAAGGGATAGAGCTGAAGGTACGCTAAAAAACAAAGGAGAAAGGCACCCGAACCCTGTGACTAGGCGCAAGACGGCAAGAGGAATTTACCAAAAGATAATTATAGCAATGTAAAAAAGAAGCATGGCGCCCCAACTTGTTTAACGTATATGATTTCTCCGGAACATTGGAAAGAAGAAAGAATGAGCGCTTGAACTAGAGGACAAAGAGCATAAACGCTCAATTTATTGTATATGATCCAACAACATTCTCAGAATCGTCGAGATGACTGACACGCCTCTACCGTCACACTAGAAATGGCCAAGTGTAACCACCTACTAATGCGTAGTATAGCGGATTTAGTTCTAAATGTCAACCCGGGTCCTAGGTGTGATGATTACTCCGTGAAAGTCTTATTATTTAGCGGTTCAAGTGTAGTGAAGTTTTAACTAAAATAGCAAGCAAAAGCAGTGAAAGTTGTGTTCAAGTTGAGAGAGGTCACCCAGATATGGTTCCCCCTAGACTGCAGTTAAGCCAGGTTGTAATTCACCAAGTTCAAGTTCAAAGATAGTTATACTGCGGGAGGTTCTAAAACAGTCTGCAGTCTCGACTAAAGGTCTCCAGACCCTCTCAATCTGAGTCCCCAGCGGGTGACTCACCTCCACCGGAGTAAACAGATTGAGGCCCTAACGAACCAAACCTCCTCTACCGAAGTAAATCCGGTACAGAATAGTGAATTGACTCCTCGACTAAAGTCATCAATTCACTACCTTCAATCAAGGGTGCTCTATCAACCTAGGTGGATATTCTCTTTCTAGGTCAAAGCAAAAATAACAGGAATTTGATTAGGATTCATGCCATTCAAGAAATCAAACCTCAATTGAATATAATCATATCACGGAATTCGTACTTGGGTTCATACAATCAGACCTAACATACAAGTCTAGGGTTCTTCATACCCAGGTGAATGAGAAAGTTTACTCCATAGAGAGATAAGGGAAATCTAGCTCAGACGCGGAAACCATACTGTGAAGGATGGGATTCTGCTTCTGGCAATCAATCGGCACTTCTCCAAGCTCAAGTCGGGCTCCAATGGTGATGAAGATCGATCTAGGGCACTTGGAGAATCAGGTTCGTCACTCTCTCTAGGTATCACCTTTGTCTCTCTAAAACTCGGAACCCATTAAAAGTTGGCCTTCCTTTACTTAAGAACCAGCAGATCGCGATCCCCGACCATAATACCCGGTTGGGTATTTTAGGTGTCCAGCCGGGGATTTCAAAACGCATAGTATCGCATAGGGGATTAATACCTGGTCGTGGTCCAGAACACCCGATCGAGTATTTTTCCTCTCTGGCCGGGACCCCTCCTGCCTTCTTGGCGTCCAAAAACGTGAATCCCCGGCCTCCCTTAGCAATTTACCCGGCCGGGTATTTTTAACTCATGGTCGGGTATTTTCTTCTTCCAGCGCCCTTCACTCCAATGTCCTTCTTTTTTACCGGAAACTCGTTTCTTCGCCTTCACGTCAACGCCAAGTCTGAAATATGACATAAACACATAACCTAGCGTGAAATCAGCTTAAAACACAAGAATCGACTCTCAAACGGCTCGAGAATAGAGTTATAAACATGTGTAAATAATGGTCTATCAATGACTCAGTAGGTCGGCAAGAAGAAACAGAGACAAGTGCTCCGTGAGTTGTGGTGTCAATAAAGGAGAGATAATCGGTTAATGGGGAGAGTGCTAGAGCTTGAATTAAATGTTGGTGATGCTAAGGTTGGGCAAAGTAGAACCGCCAGGCGGTTTGAAAGAAAGGAGTGAATAAATAAAGAAAGAGAAGTCTCGAGGGACAGAATGAGAGAGTGCTAGGCACTCAATAAAGGAGAAAAGTCACACAAGCGAGGTTGGAACTGGAAGCTCGTTCAAATGAGGGGGGGGGGGGTGGCTCTAGCGATTAGCAAAGTGGCACGTGCTCAAAAAATCTGGATGACTCATGGCGCTATGGTGTGGCGAAGTAGAATGACAAGCGCTAGGAAATGCTAGAAGGAGGAAAAAGGAAAATAACGGTAGAGCTAGGTGCGTGTCAAGCAGGGGTGGAAATCTGGTCTCGGTTTTCCAGTAAAATCGGAAACCGTCCAGCTTAAACCGGCCCAGTTCTAACCGAAAATCGGATAGCATGTAACCCAATCCATTTTACAGTCAGAGCCTAGGGGTACCCGGTCCAATTTGGTCCGCTTTTAACCAGAAATCGAGTAACTACCCCACAGACCAGAGCCTGCACACCACACAATCCATGAGCCCATTTCCCACAACATGCACACCTGATTCGGGCTTAATTGTACACTTTTATCCTCGTTTCTCTTTGACGTTTTTCGCAATTGAGCTCCAAAAGGTGTGGTTTTATGCTAGGTTTATTGTGTTTCAGTGTCTAACGGGTGAAACCAACCCCAGAGTCAAAAGTTGGAAGAAAAGGAGCAAAGATCGGGCAAAGAGGAGGAATCAGCCTGTGTTCACGGTCGCCAGGACCGTGAACTGGAACCATGACCCATGAAGCGTCCAGGGGGGTTTATGAAGTTACAAACGCCAATGCTGTTCACGGTCGCTAAGACCGTGAACTCCAACCACAAACCATGAACCCAAGAAGTGAATTGGTGCGTGATAGACCGTCATTTACACATGTTTTTACCCCCATTCTTACACCGTTTGAGGTGTTGATTCTCGTGTTTTAGACCGATTTCACGCTAGGTTGTGCTTGTTTGTGATATTTCAGGTCCTAGTACGTGAATGAAGGCTTAGGAGCGAGTCTGGGGTCGATTGGACGAAGAACGGACGAATGGCGAGGTTTTTGGGGAGCTGCACGGGCAAACCAGGGAGGCTGCACGGCCGTGCACGTGAGCAATATGGCCGTACGCCTTATGCCGAGGACACGCACGGGCAACCCCTGAAGCTCGCACGGCCGTGCACCCTGGCCGTGCGAGAGGGCTGAAGTTCGACTAAATGACACGCTGCGTTTTGAGTTGCACGGCCAGAATGGTGATATGCACGGCCGTGCACCCTGGCCGTGCTAGTCGGGATTTCCTGGTTTTAAGCCAAATTCCGAACCAAAGAAGAGGAGAGCTGGGTTTTGGATCCCAAACACCCAAGGGACGAACCCTAGAGAGAGAGAGCGACTTGGGAACATTCTTGGAGCTATTTTGGAGGATTTCTTTGCCATTGAAGCTCGGGAATCAAGCTTGGAGATGGAGATTGAAGATCTAGATCAGATTTCTGCAGTCTCTCTCTTCTCTATGGAGTAACTTCCCTTCACTTAGGTTTTGAGGAACCCTAGTTCCATGAGTTAGGAGCTTGCTTGTATGAAGTTTTGGATGCTATGTTGTTTGATTATAATCGAATGATGCATGTTTATTGAGTCAATTGAAGTCTGATCAACTTTTCCTGATTCATGCTACAATCTGAGATAGATAGAATCTGATTAGGTTGCTAGAGTCTCATCATTCGGTAGTAGGAGATTGGCTATACGAGAGTTAGCCAGTTTACTGCTTTGTACTGGAATACAATTCCAGTAGTGGAGTTCTGTGCTTATTGCTTCAGCTTTCTATCCCGGTGAAGACTAGTCGTCTGCCGGATAGTTAGACTGAGAGGGCTTGGTCAGCTTAAGAGATTCCAAGCTACTTTCGGATCTTCCGCAGTTTAATCAACAGTAAAACAACCAAAAGGAATTACAACGTGGACCTAATTGAGGAGCTAGGGGGAATCATACCTAAGTGAGTTCCCAAACTGTAATTAGTAGTTTTACTTAGTTTAGTTAGTAGAGTAGTTTAGTTAATCAATCCTTAATCTAGTTTGCTAGATAATGAACTGAAGCTGAGTAATAGTAACTCTAGAGACCCGTGGATTCGATATTTATTACTTGTGCCACTATACTGCAGTCCCTTTCATTGGTTACACTTGGCCATTGTTAGGTGTTGTGTTTTGGCGTGTCAAGTTTTTGGCGCCGTTGCCGGGGACTTTCTAGAGTATTAGGAAAGGCAGAAGTTTGTTACTTTAGCGTTTTTATTTTCTTTTCTTTTCCACCCTTGCTTTTCACTTGGGTGTTTTTGTTTTTGTTGGTGCAGATCTGAATCATGGATCCTAATGGCTTCTCCAATCATTGGGGGTATCCACCACCATCCGGGTGGTATTACCCCGCGGCTCCCTACAGCAATCAAGGAGGAGAAGACTATGGATTCGGGTTCCAGTACCAACCCCCTTACTACGGAGAACAATCAGACCCCTGGGCATATCAAGAACAACCTCATTACCAAGAAGACTTTCTCCCACAACCAGAAGGGCCATCGGAGCTGGAGTTACCCATGGCGGCCTTCACGGGCCACTCTGCAGAGCCATGCTACACTTCACTGGAGGATCCGAACGAACAATTAAGACTTCTCGTGGAGCAGTTTGCTCGAGACACTGAGAAATCATGCTCCAAGATGGATCTTCAAATCAAAGCCCTTGCCACTTCCGATCCCTCATTTCTCCATGATATGGAGGAGACTGTTCAGCGCTCAGCGAAGCAAACAGAGTGGGTGAAGCAAGTTTGCTCACATCTTGCTCAAGATCACCTTTCTACTGCCACGCTAGAAGAGGTGGAGGATGACAAAGGCTACGGGAGCGTTGAGGAGCATACAGAAGTTATCACAGAGAACTCCCATGATAATCATGATCAGGAAAGTCCTCTGGTTGCAGATCACACAATTCCTTATTTCTGCTCTAACATGCTGGGCCCGAGCGAGGAGATGCAAGATGATCTCATTGAAGAAATTACATGGCGACTTGCTCTCCAATCTGTGCTAGAAGAAGAAGAGCAAGAAAGGGTGCAGAAAGAAGTTGTGGAGGATGAGGAAGAAAGAAAAGAAGAGGTGGTTCTTGATCTTTTCCCAGGGGAGAGACCACATTTTGAAGAAGGAAGGGGGGTTGAGGAAGCAATTGGCGTCCAGGCTGAGGATGAAGTTGAGGTGGAAGAGGCATGCACCGGCCATGAGTTGCAAGTAATATCCCCACCAAACTTTGAGGAACTGCTTGGCAAGGACCCATTTGCAGTGTCTCTTTGCCAGACCAAGGCCACATCGACATCGGTCCCTCTTGATGGACGCGATGGTGGCCAATCGATACTGTCATATCTGGTTTGGGGCAATGAGACGAGAGAAGAGAAGAAGAGGTCTCGAGGGTGGAGACTTCATCTGCATCAAGTACATGAGCCTTCATCACCTGCCACACCACATGCTCGTGACTTGAGACTCCACCTCATCGACGAGAACCTCAAATTCAAGGAGGTTCTAGCATGGACCGAAACTTAGGAGCCATCGTCCGGCTCACGACGTGAAAGAAGCTCTTGTTGGGAGGCAACCCAACCAGTCGGTTTGCATTTCTTTCTCTTTTTCTCCTCGGTTGAGTCAGTTTTGTTATTTGATTTTAGAGTCAATAACTCAACCTTTGTGAGATTTTGTGTGGTGTTTGTGTTCTGATTACTCTCTCTTTCTGGAATGCACCGCCTGACCCGTTCATCATCATTCACCCTTGATCTGGTAACTTCGTTCTACCCTCCTTATCTTTCCTCCATTGAGGACAATGTCGTGCTTAAGTGTGGGGGGATGTTCGATTATGAATGCGTGTGAATGTTTGGCTGTTTGTGTGCTTGGAGCCTAGTCCACTGTCCAAATTTTTAAATTTGAGGGCTCCAAGTACGTGTTCCATGCAATTGCCTGCTCAGTATGCTTTGAATTGACAGTCTTTACAGTAATATGCAACCTAGGGAGGTAGTGTAGCACTATGGAGGATGTTGATGCATTTAAGAAGTCTCATTTCTTCTTCATATAAAGTTGGTTGATTGAGTGAATTAGTGATCTTAGGACCCTTGAATTGTGTGGTGTTGTGGATTTTCTACCTGTCATGGACTCTTGTATCATGTTTTGAAAATAACAGGTGCTCGAAAATGTGCTTCAAAATAAACGTCTCCCGTGCGAATAGGGCGAAAGTGTGTAAAGGGAGACGGGAATTCGTTCCCAATTTCCACCTACTACCTCCAGCCCCCTTACATGTCTTTCCCCCGCACGAGGCTCGAGACATCCGCTCCTGGCATGGCCGGTAAGAGCAGGTTGGGACCCTTGAAAAAGAAAAGAAAAGAAAAATATCAGAAAACAAGCAAAACAGGAAAAAAAAAGGGGGTCTCAACCATCTTCAAGAAGAAAATAGAGCACCTTGAAAAATGTGAGTCCATGATCCTTTGTTTTTGAGAATCTCTTCATCCACAATTCATTTGTCCTCTGTTCACTATTTGCCATGATGCCGACTCGCCGAAGAAGTTATGAGATGACTTGTGCGTCGGTTGACCTCGTAAGCTGCTAAATGATCTAGGAAGTCCTCTACCTACGATCTGGGTTGTTTGTTGCTGTAGAGGTCTGGAGAGTTGCATTGGTTTGAGTTTGGTTTGCTTGGGGACAAGCAAACGGTTAAGTGTGGGGGAGTTTGATAGACCGTCATTTACACATGTTTTTACCCCCATTCTTACACCGTTTGAGGTGTTGATTCTCGTGTTTTAGACCGATTTCACGCTAGGTTGTGCTTGTTTGTGATATTTCAGGTCCTAGTACGTGAATGAAGGCTTAGGAGCGAGTCTGGGGTCGATTGGACGAAGAACGGACGAATGGCGAGGTTTTTGGGGAGCTGCACGGGCAGACCAGGGAGGCTGCACGGCCGTGCACGTGAGCAATATGGCCGTGCGCCTTATGCCGAGGACACGCACGGGCAACCCCTAAAGCTCGTACGGCCGTGCACCCTGGCCGTGCGAGAGGGCTGAAGTTCGACTAAATGACAGGCTGCATTTTGAGTTGCACGGCCAGAATGGTGATATGCACGGCCGTGCACCCTGGCCGTGCGAGTCGGGATTTCCTGGTTTTAAGCCAAATTCCGAACCAAAGAAGAGGAGAGCTGGGTTTTGGATCCCAAACACCCAAGGGACGAACCCTAGAGAGAGAGAGCGACTTGGGAACATTCTTGGAGCTATTTTGGAGGATTTCTTCGCCATTGAAGCTCGGGAATCAAGCTTGGAGATGGAGATTGAAGATCTAGATCAGATTTCTGCAGTCTCTCTCTTCTCTATGGAGTAACTTCCCTTCACTTAGGTTTTGAGGAACCCTAGTTCCATGAGTTAGGAGCTTGCTTGTATGAAGTTTTGGATGCTATGTTGTTTGATTATAATCGAATGATGCATGTTTATTGAGTCAACTGAAGTCTGATCAACTTTTCCTGATTCCTGCTGCAATCTGAGATAGATAGAATCTGATTAGGTTGCTAGAGTCTCATCATTCGGTAGTAGGAGATTGGCTATACGAGAGTTAGCCAGTTTACTGCTTTGTACTGGAATCCAATTCCAGTAGTGGAGTTCTGTGCTTATTGCTTCAGCTTTCTATCCCGGTGAAGACTAGTCGTCTGCCGGATAGTTAGACTGAGAGGGCTTGGTCAGCTTAAGAGATTCCAAGCTACTTTCGGATCTTCCGCAGTTTAATCAACAGTAAAACAACCAAAAGGAATTACAACGTGGACCTGATTGAGGAGCTAGGGGGAATCATACCTAAGTGAGTTCCCTAACTGTAATTAGTAGTTTTACTTAGTTTAGTTAGTAGAGTAGTTTAGTTAATCAATCCTTAATCTAGTTTGCTAGATAATGAACTGAAGCTGAGTAATAGTAACTCTAGAGACCCGTGGATTCGATATTTATTACTTGTGCAACTATACTGCAGTCCCTTTCATTGGTTACACTTGGCCATTGTTAGGTGTTGTGTTTTGGCGTGTCAGTGCGTTTTGATTCAACACACTATGTTCACAGATGCGTTTTGATGTTCACGGTCGTGAACTTGGGCCGTGAATTGGGCACGATCTCAGTATAAAGAGCTAGCTGAGAGAAAGAAGAGAGGGAGAAACCTAGTGTGAGAAAATTCTTATTCTTCATATTTGTAGAGTGAGAAAGTGACGAACCAAAGAAGAGGAGAAGCTAGGGTTTCATCTCCAAGCAAGGAATTGGGAATTCCTCCCCAAAAGGAGGATCTCTTCAACACAAGGAGCAAGGCTAGCATCTCTTTGATGGTTTCCCTTTTTCTCTCTTGTGTTTTCCCTTCTCTTAGCATGGAGTAGTCCCTTCTTTCACTTGGGTGTTTGTAAACCCTAGCTACAATTATGTGAATGCTTGTATGAATTAAATGATTTGTGTGTGGTTGTGTTTAATGTGAATGTGGAGGTATTATACATGAATGATTGTGTTGTGTGAAAGCCTATCAATCTAATTGCAATTCTAACCTAGGCAGACCCCCATTCCTTTCTTTGAAAGAGGCTTGAATGTTGAGTTTTCTTGGGCAATTCATTGTCTCCTAGTTAGGTTAATGCAGAGAAAAACTCCTATTTCGTATTAGCACTTAGGATTTGGTTGTGGGTGGTCGTCCGAACTCCAATTCGAGGGTGAAGTCTAACCAATCCTTAGTCAAAAGGTTGAGAGAGTCACAGTAGTGGCTTGGATCGTATCCCTTTCCTCGACCTAGAGACTAAGAGGGTAGCTTTGGCTACTTGTTAGACTTTCCTGTGGTTTATAACTCCCTCGCCACACACGGGCATTCGATCCATCAAGTCGTAATTGTTAGCTAGGGGGAGCAACACATGTGTGAAGCTTTCTTAATTAGTGTCAAACCCATTTCTCTTTGCAAAGTACTTTAGTTTTAGATCTTTGTTTTCACCAAAACTATCCGCTAGATAATGTTTCAAACAATCAAAGTAGCGGTACATGGGCCCGCCCGGGTTGATATTTAAACATACTTGCCCTATATTGCACCCATCTAAGGTTTATACTTGGACCTTAGGTGGGATTTTATTGTGGTAGTCAGAGCGAGTCAACACCACAGCCCAATGAGTCCAAACCCTAAATATTGATCACCCACTTCTTCTCAGCGCTGCTACCTCTTCTTCCAGTTCTCTCTTCTCAAATCTTCTTCCCGTTCTCTTTAATGTCCCTCCGGCCTAACTACCCTCTGGACGACGAACGCTTAGTTGAGCCTAGCGATGATCGACGACGGTCTCATATTTATCTACTCATGATGGCGGCGAAGAATTCCAACTTCCATGCGCGCGACGACGGCGACGAAGGAGCTCTCCAACTTCCATGCCTCTTTAGAGTTTGCATGCTCCCTCTCTTGCTCGATCTCCCCTTCCCGTGACTCCAATCGCCAAATGACCCCGACTCGCCTTGTCGCCTCCCGGCCACCATCCGCCTTATCAATGTCGATTGCATCTCTCTCTGCTTGCCTCTCCGATCGAGGCCACCTCCGATTGGGCAACATTTTAGGAGGGTCGGGAGTTCCGGTGTCGACATATGGTACTGCGCCGACACTGCTTTGCAAGCATCACTGACACAGCATTCCTCCAACTTCCAATGCTGCCATCATCGTTTGTAGATCTGAAAAGAAAAGGGAGAAGAATATAAAGGGAAGGATTGTGAGGATAAGTGGGATTGAAGTCGCGAAATGGCGGAGAGGTCAAATAAGAATTATGCTAGTCGGAAGAAAACGACTTTGTTTTGAGCAGGAAATAGCTTCATTCGGTTTTTGGGTTGAAACTGGACCGGACCGGATCTCATACAGGCCGATTTTGGTTAAAACCATATTCAATCCAATCCCGTCTTTGGTTGTGGTATTGAGCAAAATGGTTTTAAAAAACCGGGTTAATTCGGTCCAGTTTAACTGGACCGAACCATTTCTCACCCCTAGTGTCAAGCACAAAGAAAAAATGAGAGGAGAAGCTTACCAGAGGGGTAGGAGTTTTCAATTTTGTGAGGGAAGAGTAGAATAAGACGAATGAAGTCGATAACGTTGAAGACGGATGAAGCTCAAGCTCTCAAAACAAGGGGCAACTCAATGGTGTTGTTAGAACGGATTGGAAAATCGACACCGTTAGTAATCTATCTTCCAATTGACGACTGATAATCTGTCTTCAAGTCATAGCGATAGATCGTGCCATGCCAAAACCCTTCTCCTTGCATCGTGTCTCACTATACACAATGACCATGGGCATACCAGACCTCAAAGTCCCAACTGAAGGTCAGGCACCTTGCTGAAAAAGTGAGGTTTCAGGCGCCCTATCAAAGGTTAGGCCCCTCGACAAAGGAGCGAGTTGCCAGGCGCCCCACTGAAGGTTAGACACCTCCCTGAAGGAGTGAGGTGTCAGGCGCCTAACTGCAGGTCAGGCACCTCGGCAAAGGAGCGAGCCACCAGGCTCCTCGTTCAGTTTGGGTCTTAAAGAAACTAACAACAAGCTGGGTGACAAGTGCTTAGCCAAAGCATCGAATCAAGCACTCTTCTAAAAGAGCACAAGTAATCGAAATAAAAATGGAGCAACTCAGACAATGAATGGAAAGCGGGATTAACAGGGGGCATCTTTTGGCAAAAATAAGAAAATGAGAAAAGAGCTCTAGGCGCTCGTTTCAAATGGGCAAGGTACAAAGTGTTTAAAGGAAAACTGATAAGTTTGTTTCAATTTCATTTGATTGTCAAGATAGATTGAATCATCTTAAACGATTTAAAACGCTCAAATAGTTGGAAGAAGATCATATCGGCAGAGCATAGGAGCTCCTTACAAGATGTTAGTCGCATCCTCTAAGATGCAAGAGCAGGCACTCGGGAAATAATTGATGAGAAAAGGAAGAATACAAGCGTCAGGTGCTTGATAAAAGGGGCATGATTGCTTCTTCAGCTAGTCTCCGTTACTTGAGACATGTGCTTATTCTTTCTCATTTTACTGCATCTTGTTTGGAAGCAAGCACACCCTCGAGGGTACGCAAGCGCTCAACAGATCAGAAGATCGATAAGGGAATGAAGCACTCACTTGAAAGGAAGAGCCTGGTGGCGATTAAGTAAAGAAAGAGAGCTGGCACTTGATTGAGAAGACGAGAAAGCAAGGTTAGCGAAAGACTCTTTATGTTGACGCAACCATGATACTCATACCGACGCCAAAGAGGCAATTGATATGGTATGAAAGTAAAGCCTAATACTTAGAGAAGGTCCATAAGAAGAGTCCAAGAGAAGCCAAGACATAGGGGCAAAATCATAGAGACTTACATCATCAGAGGGAGAAGACAAGAATAAGAGACAAGTTGGCACACTTGATGTCAACAAGAAAGAGGTTAGGGGGACACCCTCTGCACCACCAGACACCTTCTGACAAGAAGTACAATGTACAGTGATAGAGAGACTGAGGTGCATGGACCACTCACATAACATCCAGACTTGTATAAATAGTAGTGTTCTCCTCATAAATGGCAAGCTATCTACATTTACTACAACTTCTCTCTACTTTCTCTCTCTAGTCTTTCCCTTGTGATTTAGTTAATTAAGAGTGAGAGGTGCATGCACTCTCGTAGTCATGTCTATAACCCCAACCCCCCGACCCGAGCGACCCCATGTCACTTAGGCTCAAACAATTATTATAAATGGTCACAAAACTATTTGTTTTGTACAAAACGGTCACAAATTTTTAATGTTTACACGTTTTTGTAACTTATGTTTGGACTAATAACAAAATAATTAATTCCGTTCAACTCCATCCAAAAAATCATTACTTCCGTCCAATCAGCACGCCACACCATTTAAGATATTATTAATCAAACCCAATTGAACTTATAATCAAATCGAAAACCCGAATTCTATACCCACCCACCCTAATTCTTTAATTTTGCTGAACACCCGGTATGAATGGCTAGCGCCATAGAGTAGAGATGCGCCAATAGCGCACGCTCTTCTTTTTATCTTGTGCATTTGATTGATTGAACGTTCGGAACGGGGTTTAATTAGGTGCAGTTTTCTTTATGACCACTAATATAATTATGCAGCTGGCTCCTATTTATGGAAACCTTATGGAGAAAAATGGTGGTGTGGTGGTTCGCTATGGGTCGGGTTTAGGGTGGGTGTAAAGTGCTTCGATGATGCATGAGGACTTTGGCAATTATAGGAAGCGATCGAGCTAATTGCCCAAAGGTAAACGTACAAATACAAATGCACAATAAAAGCATACTGGCCATTCTTTATCCACAACGTAACTATGCTTTTCATATTATGTGATTCTGGTTTCCGTGACGGAATCAACTGAGGAGGCAGGCGGTCGATGGTAGTGGGAATCCTTATCTGAAAGCCATGCATGCAGTCAGAAGCAGAAATGGATGCTGTGTCACCCCCCATTTCTATACCTCCTTCACTCCACGACTCTCTTCGTAGCCACATGTATTACGTTGTGTGCAATGCATACACTCACCCCACGCACAGCCTTCCAAGGTCTGCCCAGCTTGCTTTAATTTTCTTGTCTTTTAATTCGATTGAAACTGATGTGTACGTAGCTCTAAGTATGATAGGTGTCATGCATGGGTTTTCATCCCTGTTACACGTCAGTATTTGTTGTTTTCAGAACCCACCTCTATGTATCATGTTATATACGATATATTATTTCAATAATTCGAGTTGCTGAATGAGGTTATTTTTTTTATCGTTGTTGTTGTGGTTGCTTGGGTAGGGTATGTTGTGCGGTCAAGGGTCGATTAGGAATGAGATTTCAGCGGGTAAGGGTTCGGGGTTATATATTAATATAACTAGTGTGGGCCCCGGTCAGTTGGCCGGAGGAAGGTAAGATGGCAATGGGTCGGGTTTTGCCAAATTCAAATCCAAATTCATGGGTTTATCCGTGAAAAAAATTCGGGGTAAAATCCACTGGGTTTGAAAAACTCAAACCCAACTCAACCCCCTAGGTATCCGTGGGTTCATGGGTACCCGCAGGTTTTTGTCTTAAAAAATTTACAATAACAAGTTGCTATCAAAATTAAAGTCAAATATCAATCTCTCAATACAAATTATCCATATATAAAATACCATTCTAGAAAATTCAAGCAAATAACAAATTATCCATAAATAACATGATTAATTGAAAGCTTCTTCCTTTCAATTAAGTTTCTTCACTCTCCACTCGATAACATCAACTTCATTCTACACAATTAGAAAGAAAAAATTAGACATGTCTCCACAAACATAAATAAGATAAGTTGTTTAGAATATTAAATATATCGAGAAAATTAATTATATGGGTGTGGGCGGGTACCCATGGGTCGGGTTTACCTAAACCCAAACCCAACCCAACCCGATGAATATTGAACGGGTTTAAACCCAAACCCGGCCCAAAACCCGTCAACACGGATTTTACCCGCGTTGACCGAGTTGGGTAGGGTGGGTACCCGTGGGTTCGGATTTTGTTTTCATCCCTAGAGGAAGGTGAGGTATGAAATTTGATAATGTAATGGGGTGTATAACTTATTGTTGTATATTTTTTTTGGGAAACACGTGATAAAAATAGTGAATTTTAGCAGGAAAGAGACATTAATGATGCAACAAATCAAAAATCGGCCTTATGAACCAAAATCAAGTACCTGTTACCTTGTGAAACAATATTGTTTCTGGTAATATGATGAGGTGGAGTAAGTTTTATAGAAACTGAATTCCAGAAAATTGAATAAAAAATCGCCTATCCCGTCGGTTTTCGGGAAATGAGCATCTCACAATCGTTGCTAGCTTTTACTCGGCCCGTTGGCCGATTAATTTGGTTTATAAAACTTTCATCTTGTCGTCATTGTGCTTTCTGGTTTTTTTCAGGCTATGATAAAATCTAAGGAAATAAAGAACGAACAACACGATTTGGGATAGGAACCGTCGTTGTCGTATCCCTAGAAAATGGTGGTAAACACGGACTCACCTGCCAAACTGGTTTGGATTGAGATTTTTATCGGGTATCAGGGAACCATGTGATTATAAATTAGACTTGATCAAAAGGGGCCAAAACTTGAAATGCAGCCTGTTTGACCGACCCATGCCAAATTCTAATTATTCTTTACTTTTAAACTTTTTATTTGAAAATAAAAAATAGTGAAAGAAAAGAGATGACTGCCATTTGCACATCACTTATTCGGGAATAAAACCATAGAAATTCAAAAGGAACTGAAAATGTTAGGATCGTTTTAATGTTTAAAATAACCAAATAGATCTTTCTGTTTAGTTTTTTACTAACAAATACCAAACGATTCCCTATAAAATACACTATGATTTGATCATTATGATATCAAATAATTATATAATATATATTTGAAATGATAAAAATTGGACTAATTGGGTTGGTCGAGGTTGAACCATTGAATAACTTTAAAATACATTATATTTTAGCCACTAAGATATAAAATAATAGCATAATATATTATGCCAGAGAAAATAGCTTGTTTTAGAATGTCAAACCAATGATGTTCATTTGTTTTACTTGATGGCCAAATCCCGTGTAGGTCAAACCAATTCAACTCTTTTATTTTATGGTTAGCGGTTAGCCCATTAGATACAATGCATTAGTTTATTGTTAAATTTTTTATTTTTAGCAATAAAAAAGAAGTATTTTTTTTGCCTCTTCATATATATTTTATCACCACGGAGAAATAAAAGGGCTTAATGAAAAATTTGACACTCTTGAACCCGTTTAAATCCGCATGTGTACGGTAAGTTGGCCCGTTCCACAGAGGAAAGAGGAAAAAATTGACACTCCCTATTCTATCATTCCTACAAACGCTCCTGGAGCAGGAAATTTGAAATGGGGGAAGGATTTTTTCCTCTCTGCTATTATATCTTTTTAATTTAAAAAGATGCAACAAATGTACTTAGTGTGATTGGTTATGATCCTTACTTTTCCTTAAAATGGTCATGGTTCGAATCCCACTACGTGTCTTTTTAATGAATTAAAAAAGTAAGTGTGAAGACCAAAATGTCCTTCCTATTTTCACTCTCGTTGCAGGAAATTTGAAATGGGGCTCCCGTTTTTCCCTTCGGTGTATTATATTATGTGTAGATGTAATTTCAGGATTAGTCCCAATGTTTGGTTTCTTCATTTGCTACAAGAGATCAGTTGTATAGAGTAGTGGCATGATTTTATTTTAGGTATCTCTTAATGATTCGAGTTACTAATACTAAGTAGTTTATAATATATAAACGTGGAATAAGAAATTTTGTATTTGAACCCCGATCACAAACCCATGATAATATTTATCTTGATTAAAAAAGACGCACTTAAACTTATGTTTAGGCACACTTAGGCCCTCATCAACACCAAAAGTTTTGCTTCGGCAATGTATTAAATATTGGGAACACTTCAACAAATGAGGGCAAAACGTAGGCATATCCTCGACATAATTAGATGGGGCTACAGAGTCAATATCAAATGCAGGATTAGCCTCATCTACAAACTAAATGTTCTATATCAATATTTTCGGTAGTTCGAGAACTTTGTGAGCTATTTATTTTTGTGAACCTACAAGCTAATTCTCTTAATGTTAAGTATTAATTAACTCATTAATCATATTTAACTGAAGTGTGAAAGTGTTATAAATTTTTATTTCATTCATGATATAGTATAAATTGCTATTTTTCTTCCACCATGTAAATACGCTTTGGCTACACCTAGGCAACTAAACACTAGACACAACCCCTACGCCTGCCTTACACCTAACACCTTCTTGAACCCTTGATAGTCGTAATAGATATTAATTATTTCTTTATGGTAATTAACTCTCAATCCTGCTTAGTGACGGAGCCATGAATCTGAATGAGGAGACTGACTTGAATCGTAATAATTCAGGGAGGGGGCTAACGTCTTACCGACTACTTTATTTCATAAAAAATTTATGAATTTTATACACAATTTTACCTAAATTTCAAATTTGAGAGGGGCTATAGCCACTCCTGGCTCCTTCACTGATATGCTCTCCTAGCAGGCCTCCACTCATCAAGTGAAGATTTTTTTTTTGTTTTTTTTTTCAGCAAGCACCCTAGAAACAATTTACTTGGATATGTTGCCTCACACCCAATGTGATTGAAAAATGTGTGGATCACATGTTAGCAAAAATCATATTGTATCGATGATCTGATCGAAAAAACTGGCTATAAATTTAGGTTTGGATAGACAATTCTAGCAATACAAAACAGGTGAACTGCAATTTCAATATTAAATACCTTATCACAGACTTTTCTAGCTATAATTGTAAATAAATTTATATGTAGATCGATCTCCATGAGAACCTCCACCAAATCATTAATTGGTACAATAAATCACAACAATATAATAATTTATTTTAATTAATCCTTCACCATCCGCATGAAATGCGTTGTTGCCATTGGCCAAAGTCCACTTAATATATATGAGCCTCCTAATTAAGTTGGGGCAGGAATGCAACACACGTTGTCCATATATCATAGTGAGTGCATGGTGTTTTCCAAACAAAGCACAAACAGAAGATCATCACTACTCTCATCATCAACTGCTTCTTTTTTTCCCCATCTTTCCCGTCTTTATCTTTATGGGTCAAAAGCAAGCTAGCTAGCGATGAGGTAATATACAGACATAGTGGGAGCAGGCAAGGAAAGCAACCAAATAAAAATAATCGCATTATTGAATTTGGACTCCATTATTTGATCGAGCAGTTGATGAAAAATATGTATATAATGCAAAGCAAGCACCGAACCTGAAGAGGGTAGGTTATGACTTCCGTCCGAGCAAGCGGAACCATTAGATAATAGAGTATGGTTAATCTGGTTGGTCACTGGTCTCTAACTGTTACAACAACCAATTAGGTGGAAACAACTCAACTACCTTTGTTAATTTTCTGTGCTTTTATTATTGTTGGCTTAATTATGTGTGGTTATGGTGGAAGAGAGGATGAATTGTTATTAAAGAACAGAGAATTACTCTCTAAGCAATCAGTACAAATTGTGACCCATTAGACCCCAGCAGTAGTAGTTGGTCTGTCCCTGACGCTGGATAATATCGGCCTAACGCCTAAGATATCATCTTTCTCATCAAACATATCCATCCCTGGCCACTCGTTTAAAGGCCTGTTTACTTTCATTTCTGTTTTCTGTTTTTGAGAAAACAGATGTTGAAAACAGGTGAAAACAACATTTTGTCGTTTCCGAAAACAGCAGGAAGTTGCCACTTTCTGTTTTCATAGTTGGAAACGAATAGAAAACAGAATGAAAAGTAAACAAGTTTTCTCATTTTGGTTGCCAAATTTATCACATGAAAACAGAAAACAGGAAACGAAAATGGAAGTGAACAGGGCCTTAGTGATTCTTGACTCGTACGAAAATAGGGTTATAGGTATAATATGCCTCTCTACTATGTCGTTTTATCAAACATGCCCCTCTACTATTTTTTACATCAAACATGCCCCTGTACTTTGAAAAAATTATAAAACATGCACTTATGTTAAAAATTTTATCCAAAAACTGTTAACCACGGCCAAACTTTTGTTTGGGCGGCACAAATGTCTAAAATATCCCAAATAATTTCACTTTACAATTTTTTTGGTTCTTTTATATAGCCAAATAATCCTTAATAATTTCACTTTGACGAGACTGAGAGAAATAAAACAGGGGACAAAACTGGCATTTTCCCTCCCATTTGCCGATATCGGGTCGTCTAAATCTCGGTTCAACCATGATTGACAATTTTTTCAATGGAAATTTTAATAGAAGGGCATGTTTGATAATTTTTCCAAAATACAGGGGCATGTTTGACATTAAAAATAGTAGAGGGGCATGTTTGATATAACGACATAGTAGATGGGCATATTATACCTATAACCCTACGAAAATATTAACCAGACAGTGTCTCAACTAATAAGATAGTTGCGAGTCTAGTGTTGTTTTTAACAAATAAGAAAGGATTACCTTTCGTTCTCGAAACTCGACTTCGAAATTCATTAAAAGAAGAACAAAATAAAATTCAGCACAAAAGCTGGCTGACTAGATATTCTTACATATGAGAACATAGTGATGAGGAAGGTAACAACCGAAATATGATTCGTTAGACTACATCGACTAAATTGTCTTTATATTTGTCACGGACTTGTCGTTGACTCATGGCTAGGGTTGCAAATGAGCCGAGCTGAGCCGAGTTTTACCCCAGCTTGAGCTTGACTTGTTAACAAATGAACTTAGCTCGAGCTCGAGCCATTTATTAACGAGCCGAGTCGAGTTCGAGCTAGGCTTGTTTACTAAATTCTTAGATCGTATTTGATACATTCATTTTGTATGCAGTGTATGGTACATGTGATTGATGTAACGACAAAAATAAATAAACAAATATTCACCATTAATTAATCTTATATTATAATTTGTAGGTGTCATATTTTTTAGTTAATAAATTTTAACTAGTTCAAAACATGTTATGTTATAGTATCGAAACGATTTTGTACATAATTTCTTTATAGAATTAAAAATAATGCATATTTTCTGAATTATGAAAGTCCAAATTAGATCGATTCGTTCATAAGTCGGTGATCAAGTTGGCTCTCAAACCACAATGTTGAGACATCTCATGAGCTCTAAATGAGCCAACTCACGAGTTGAGCTCAACAAGCCACCGAGTTGAGCTAGCTCGCGAGCTGAACATAGCTAAGCTCAAGTTTAGCTCGTTAAAACTGGATACCATCTGGCATTAGAAATCTCTTTAGCCTCAAGTCGTAAGCTCTTGGTCCAAATTATCGACCCTCCTATCTGGAAGAAAACATGGGATATTCTAGTTCCTCCTAAACTGAAGTGCTTCATATGGCAGTGCCTGAAAGTGGTATTACCAATAGTAGTAGCACTTAAATCTAGAGGGTTTAATTGTCGTAGCCGATGCCCTATTTGTTGGAGAAGTCTGGAAAGTATTGAACACATGTTCTTCAGATGCCCTTTGGCCACCAGATTGTGGTCACTTATGGGCCTAAATGACTTCATTTCCTCGGCCCCGACTGTGAATTTCAGTCTCTGGTGGCGACATGTTATGCTTTCTGAGCACCCCCCAAACCCATGTTCTCCTATACATTTGCTATTGTGGAGAATCTGGAAGTCTCGAAATAAGATGGTATTTGAGCATTATCAACCTCATGTCCAGTCTCTAGCTCGTCAATGTTTTTTCCAAGTTTGCGAAGTCTCTTCCTCTCTCCCTCCGGTGCCCGTCCCTCCCCTTCAGCCCTCAATCTCCCGCCTTCCCTCTTGGGTCCCTCCTCCCGTTGGCTATCTGAAGATCAACTTTGATGTTGTTGTTCGTGCTTCCGGTTGCTCGTCTGGACTAGTGGTTCGTGGAACAGACGGGCATGTGGCGTTGGCAGTAGGGTTCCAGCACCCAGGCATTGTTGACCCCTACCTCACAGAACTTCTTGCAGCTCGAGACGCCATCTCCCTCTTGGTCTCCAAGTCCCTTCCTCGTGTCATCATCGAAGGTGATTCAGAAGTGGTGATTCGTCAGCTTTGCCACGGCATTTCTTTAGATTCCCTCAGAGGTCCGATGCTTCGTGATTGTCTCCAGCTCCTGTCTTCAGTTTCTGTATCCTTAGAGTTTAGGGCAGTTCCTAGAACTGCTAACAGGGCTGCCCATAGAGTGGCGCGGAAAGCTTTGTTACTTTCCCCTCTTGAGATTTGTTCATTCGACTTTGTAGGGTGGCTTCACTAATGTATTGTTTTGGGAGGGTTCCTGGGTAGATTGTATAGTTTTTTCTCTATTGACATTTCTTGGAACAAAAAAAAAAAGTTTAGCTCGTTAGTAAACGAGTCGAGTTTCGAACGAGTTTTCCCAGATTCGAGTCTCGAGTTGCTCGTGAGTAGCTCGACTCATTTGCATCCCTACTCATGGGTCGTGGGCCATGCTTGAAATCCGGATTGATGTGTTCGATTTGAAGTAGGAATAGGAGAGGATTGGATGGAGCAGTTCTGCAAATGACCACTTCCTCCAGATTAGGCCCATTCAATTAAGTCTTTTTTTTTGTTTGGGCTTAAGTTACTATGAACGTTTCCTTTTAAATGCAGATTAGGCCCATTGAATTGAGTAACCCGGCCCAATCGTCCAAATTGGTAAAGGAGGAAAACGAAGAGCAATCTGCTGAGTACTGCCTTCGTGTTCCCTCTGTTCTCTTCTCTTGCCGATCATTCACCGAAATCCCCTAAACAATGGCCGCTGCCGCCGCCTCTCGTCGTGGCGTCGTCTATACGGGGCGCCGCCTCTTCTCCTCCTCCTCCATCGCCACCGGTAAAAACAACCACAAGGAAACTCACAAGTTCCTGGAGGCGAATTCTTTCATGGGATGCTGGGAGGCGCCGAAGAATCCGAAGGAGGCGGAGAAGAGACTGGCGATGTTGCGAAGACAGTACGCGAAGCAAGTGAAGGAGGTGCGCAAAGAATACATCGTGGAGATGGAGGCCATGCGCATGGAGAAGCAGCGGAAGGACGAAGCTAGACAAGAGGTGATCAGGATTGCGAACGAGGAACGCCGTAAGTTGAAGGCTGAGGCGGCCAAAGTTAGAGCGGAAGAGCGCAAAGTTGCTGAAGAGGAGTTCCGCCAAACCCTGGTATGTCCTCTTTTTTTCATCCTCACTCTCAACCCGTTCGGCACCATCGATTTTGTCGAATACGTTGTCTTTGTATCAATCAACAGAGGACGTTTCTTAGCATATATACCTTCTGAATTTGGTAGTGGTAGAACTAGTTCAGAGGGGGGTTGTCATAAGAAATGCGTAGGGAACATGAGAAAATCTGATGTTAGAGATATCAATATAGAACATTTTGTTAAGTCTTGGGGCTTTTTGTCAATAGTTTAGTGAATGAGTTCGGGACACATAGGAAATCATGGATCTAACATTGAGGAAATCTTATGTTAAGAGTTGTCTAAGTGGCATTTTTGTTCTCTACGATGGTGTAGAGTTGAGTTTAGTCGAGATCCATGTATTACACTATTCAAATCGAGTTTGGGTTCTTTGTCAATATTATTGGTGTGGAACTGCTACCAATACCATTACCACCACTGTCCCAAGTGCCATCATAATGATTTCCCTTGCTGCCGAGGCAAAGATCTTGCCTTCAGGTCATCTTGTTCTGTGATGAAACATTGTTTATGTGTCTGATCAACAGCTCGGAGTCGCAGTCAATCTCTCGTTGACTGCTAGGATAAGTCCGTGTTCTGCCCCACTCTTTTAGATTCCGCTAATCTTGAGGATGGGAAAGGCTTACATGAAGTCCATTAGTCAGAGCCCTGGATCATTTGGAAGATTTGAGGGTTGTATTTGCTTTTGATTGGAAGCGGCATGAGAGAGAAGTTGATCATGTGGAGGCATGTAGTTGATCTTCTAAGCTCTCGTCACTACAAGTATGCAAAACTCATGTTTTTGGTGCTGTGTTTATATGAGTTTGATACTGGAAGCAATCATTTTAGCACCCGTTACTTGCTTATCCCCTTTCATACCAAGTAGGTTGGGTCTGTGTACTGCGTTTTTTATTCCATCTTTCGCAGTTTACTCTTCTCTCTGTCTTCTGAATCTAAAAACTTGGGAAACAGTTTATTTCCTTTCCTGACAACGGGCTGTTAGATAGACACCAACCAGATGTCTGTGTGGGTCTTTAGCAATTAGCAGTCAAGTCTGTTTCCCACATTGGTAAGGTGGATTGCAAGGATTATGAGATTCCTGAATGTAGATGAACTGGGATGTGTGCATTGTTGCACAAGTGTAGTAACGACCGATCGCATCATTGTTTTGGATGTTTGACACGGTGTTTGAACATTGTAAATGCAGTTGAAAGAGCGAACGGAGAAGCTTGAGAATTGGAGAATGAAAGAAGCTAAGAGGGAAGAGAAGAAAAATGCTGCCAAGGAGCTGTTACGCCGGAGTAGTTCGCAGTGGGTTGACGAGGAGAAATTGGAGGGCCAGATAATAGAAGTTCTTTCTGGTCCATGGTCACTGTAAGTGTGCTTTCTTTTGCAAAACGAGCTCTTTATCTTTTACTCGGCAACAACAGACTGAACCAATGTATCGTTGGCGAATGGTGACTCACTGCACGCTGTCCAACTGTCCAAGAAAGAGTTCGCTGTGGGTTGACAAGGACAAAGTGGATTAGAGAATGCGAGAAATGGGCTTGGGGGAAAGCATGGATGTCCATTGCCATTGGGTTATTCTGATGAGGCCCAAGGGATTTTCTGAGAAGGTCGGCCTGTTCTTGTTTCGGAGAAGATGGTACTTTCTTTCTTTGTTCCCATGATCATGATGTGTTTGGTTCTTTCTTGGTCCTATTAAATCAGGAAGACCTCGGCACTTGAGCCTTGTTTGCTTCTGACTGTGAATTGTTTAATTGTGGGGAGTGGCGAGTTAACATTGAAACTCACGTTTCCCACTAATTTTCCCAGAAGGTACTTGCTTTTGCTTACATTTCATTGGTGTAATAGTAAAAACATGGTTTCCGTTTAGTTTTTGGTTAATACCTTAGTTTAGTTTGGCCTAATTGTAGACAAACTTTCTAATTTGTCCCGTGATATCAGAAATTATTATTCTGACTTGAACTATATAGCATACTTTCTTATTTGGCCCGAAGCTGGGTTTGACCGTCAAATTATTATTCTGACCTAAACTATATAGCATACTTCATTATAGCTCACTTGTCATGTCAACTAGCAGGGAATAAAAAATTAATTAAAAAATACAGAAATATAATTTCTTGGATTATTATTTTTATTTAATTAATTTGGGGATGGGATAAATAACATGGTTAATTGAAAGCTTCTTCTTTTCAATTAAGTTTCTTCACTCGATAACATCAATCTTCATTCTACACAATTAGAAAGAAAAAATTAGACATGTCTCCACAAACATAAATGAGATTAGTTGTTTAGAATATTAAATATATCGAGAAAATTAATTCTGAATTTCTATTCGTCGCCCTAACTATTTGAATTTATCGCCCTAAACTTATACAAAGAGACAATTTTACCCCTGGCCACAAAATAACATGACCCCCTTTCTCCTCTTCCCAGCAACGCGCCGACCTAGCTTTCCCACTCCCTCCCGGCGAAAACGCGCCGCCGCAGTCGTATGCTCTCTTCCCAGCGAGAAGAAAGCCACCGAAATAGGAAGGAGAGGTTCGTCGCCATCCCCTGTATGTCTGACCTCTGCTTCTGACCGATCGCACCCGGAAATCGAGGCGAGAAGACCAAACGTCGCTGACTCGCTGCTGTTGTTGAAGAAGGTCGGTCATCGTTGCTCGCTGCCCTCGCCGCTTGCTGCCCTCGTTAATTTTTTTTAATTATATTTTGTGTATCTCCGATGTTAGCTTAGCGTTCTTTATCTAGAGCTGTGTCTGATATACAATGGATTGATTGTTGTTCTGATGCTCAATTTGGACTGCGACGAATACTCGGTTTCCTATGAATCGCTTGATAGATTTTGACTGTGGCTACCGTCTGGATGTACTGGTCTTTCTAGCTTTTACTTTGCGGTGGCTGGTTGTGGCTACTCGTTTCGATTTTGTAGCAGGTTTCCAGGTTTTGATTGTTGGCTGACCGTATGATGCTCACTTTCTGCGTTTTTCCATCACCGAAGGTGTATGATAAAGAACCACAAAATTAAATGAAGGGCAGTTTTGTAAATTCGTATGGCTTAGGGCGATAGAATGTAAAAACTTAGGGCGACGAATAGTAACGCCCAATTAATTATATGGGTGTGGGCAGGTACCCATGGGCCGAGTTTACCTAAACTCAAACCCAAGCCAACCTGGTGAATAATAAACGGGTTTAAACCCAAACCCGACCCAAAACCCGTCAACATGAATTTTACCCGTGTTAACCGGGTTGGGTGGGGTGAATAGCCGTGGCTTCGGGTTTTTTTTGTCATCCCTACCTCCGACCACCGTCCAACGGTGAAGCCCATCGCTTCCAAGCCCCAGACTCTGACACGGATTCAGACTCCGATTGGGGCTTACAACTTCGACGAGAACTGGACCAAGACCGTCGCCAGGCCCTGGGACCCGCAGTTTGTCGCGCCGGCCTCGGCAGGGCCTTCGACATCGGCCGCCAGTTACGGGCTAGTCTCGATTTCCTCATCCACCGCGTCTTCGTCTCCCGTTTCTCCGCTGCGTCCAAACCGCCGCGCAAGCTGTGACAGTTCCTGCTCCGTTGACAGCGTCGCTATTGATCCCTCTAAAATCAAGCTCTCGTGTCCCCTTTCTTCCCTTCTGCGATTTCCTCCTAGATCCATTTTCTGATTACAGGTGGGGGAATGATACATATACGTTACATGTGGCCATTGAGTTTGGATTGTGCGAGATGTTGAACACGGAGGCCATTAAACCCGAATGCGCTCCTCCAAGTTGAGATTTTGCCTTCAATATCTCGGAGCTGGAGGCATTGCTACCAGCTGGGACAGTGGATTACTCCGTCAAACTGGTATATGAAGAGGTGCTGCTTCTGATTGCAACTAGAATACGAATCAAGAATTTGAGTCATATGACAGACGGATTAGAAATTAGAATGCGATTCATAGTTCTGGTTCTTCACCTCGTTTTGTTTTTCATTCCATTTTTTTTTAGATGCCCCAATCGGAGTCGGAATCCGTGTCAGAGTCTGGGGCTTGGAACCAACCGATGGGCTTCACCGTTGGACGGTGGTCGCGGGACTGTTCGGCAGCAGGGAGTGGAAGGGGATCGGAGAGGAGATGGAAGGGTTTATTTTTTGTTTTGATTAATTTTTGTTTGCTTTTTTTTAATTTTGGTTCAAAATGAAAAAGAAAATGATAATAGGTGGAAATTATTAAAAAAAAAATTAAGTGAAAGTTGCTGACTTGGCAATAACGTGGCGCGTTGACCGTTAGTCAACGCGTTTGACCGTCCCATTGAATGTTCAAACAACGGGTTTGGCCAATGTGTTTATTTAGATGTATAGTTTGGGTCAGAATGTTATAGATGTGTTTATTTAGATGTATAGTTTGGGTCAGAATGTTATAGATCTCGAAAAGATTCCAGGATGTTTATTATGATCAAAGTTCAGACCATACAAATATATTAAACCTTTAATTATTTGCTTGTGTAGTCCAATATTCTAATAATTTTATTTTAACAAGAAAGTAAATGGAGACACAAAACATATATTTTCCCTTTTGATTTGTTTGTCATGTCAGGTCGTCCAAATCACAGTTCGACCATGACTAACAATTTTTTATGAAAAATTTAATAAATTTAAGACATTTGATAACTTTTCCAAAATATATGGGTATGTTTGATAAAAAAAATAAAGGAGTAGGATTGATAATACTAAATAATAAAGTGGCATATTATAATACTTGGGGTTAATTAGAAATTGGGTTTGTGGAGATGAGATTAGTTCGGTTACTAAAAAATTATCATGTAAATAAGTACATTACTTCACTACGGTCATTTGAAAATAAAATGCTATCACAATTTCAATTGATCTCCTGAGAAATGCAACAGTTCTATCTCCGACGAAACTGATGATCTTAAACAGTCCCCAGAAGAATTGTACTAAACATACACCTCGCCAATAACTAAAAAGAACAGTCATATTGATTTACCGGGTTGTGATGGCGTTGTATTTGTAAACTTCTGTCTGTATTTCATTTGAGCTATTCAGCCAGATCATCGACCCACAAGAACCCTAATATATTTTCATCCAGCCTCTCATTCTCTCCTTATTCTTGGATTTCGATCTTAGTTCTTCCTTAACCAACCAGTATCTATTTCCTTTCAATTCCTCCCTAAATTCTCATTCTGGCCATTTCTCAGTATCAATCCTTGTAGTAGACCTGGCAAACGAGGACCCGACCCGTGGACCCGACCCGAGCCCGTCCGAAAAATAGAGATCGGGTTGAGGTTTTTATAACCCGAATGACCCGAACCCGATTAATCAGTAGTTTTTTGGTCGGGTTGGATTGGTTTGTGGGTCGACTCGCTAGACCCGTTTCATTGCATATATCACTCTCAAAATGATAAAATCACTCATACTTTGGTGAGATGTTTAAAAAAATTTATTAGGATTTGAAAGACAAGTTTGGAGTGTTAAGATAATTAAACTTCATTTGTTTATTGTAGTAGTATTACTTTCGTCATTGTTTTTTACTTTTTTTGACAATTTGTATTTATTTTCATTAGTATGGAAGGAGTTGAGCATTTGTTAATTGACATGTGCTAGGCAAACTATTGTCGCACATACGTAAAAAATTGTGTTCTTTAAAAATTTATGAAGCATGTTTGATATTGTTTCTGAGAACGCTCATGACCCGAAACTCGATGGGTTGGGTCAATATTTGATCCAAAATCAGCAAACCCATCATGACCCGACCCGTGAAGACCCGTAACCCGAGATTTCCAACCCGAAATTACCCAACCCGACCCGATTGCCAGGTCTACCTTGTAGCAGTACAAGAAATAAGCATGAATCCCAATGAACTAAAACTAATGTGGAACAAATACAGAATTGAGAGATGAGTTTACCTATATTATATATCTTCTTCTCCTTGACAGAGGGACTCGGGTGTAAAGTTTGATAAGTTCCGAAAGAGTTTGGCACAATGGAAGAAGAAAGTGGGGTTCCAAAAGGGAACATTTTGGTTGGGATAGAAAACAAAGAGGAAGGAAGCTGGAGGGTGGAAGAGTACTGAGGAGGACAGAGAGGAGAAGAGGTCAGCAGCAGCAGGAGGCAGAGGAAGCAGAGAGAGCAGGGCTATAAAGGTGGGTGAGTACCATACCATTGCAGTAGGGGCAGAGTAGGAGTAGGAGTAGGCCTCTGGTAGGGCATTAGGGTCAAAGAAAAAGCTCAGCTTAGCAGGCTAGATGGGTTCAGTCAGGTCAGTAGTAGTAGTATCTGCTGTTTGTAATTAGGGCTCTCTCTCTCTCTCTCTCTCTCCTGTGGTCAAAGGAGGATTGGTGGGACAAGCAATGATAGTGGCCCCTCAGCCAGGGGAAGGGCAGGGCAGCCCCTCCTTTTGATGCTCCAGAGGGTCCCTCTCTTCCTTTTCATCTCATTTCCTTTCATCACTCGACTTGGATTCAGCCACCACTCCAACACTAATACCTAATCCCTCTTCATAGTCTTTTTTCATATGAGTTGAGGTTAACAAAGGGGCTCATTTGGTGATCATGTATGTAATTGTGATAACTAATCCCTCTTATCATACTTATATGATCCAAATCCGAAAAGAACTCTCGAACTCGGATGATATGATCAAAGTACGCAGTCTTCCTTCCTTTTTAAGGATTTTCGAAGCTTTTCTCCAACTTGAAATAAAAGATAGATGTGGAATCAATCGGACAATCCCAACTTGTGACAAAGGGCAATTGGTATATTAAACCAATCGGACAGAATCAACTCGTGGAAAGGGGGCAATTGATATAGGTCGATGCTCGCCACAACTAGACGCGTTCTCTAGTTGATAAGAGACACGTGAAACTCCGGGAGACTCTCGACAGAAGCTTGCACAAACGTTCACAAAGGAACACGAGTAAAAATTTTTAATTGATAACTTGAATATTGGGTACAAAATTTGTAGGTCTTACACCCTCTATTTATAAAGGTCTCAAAAACATAAAACTAGTTGACACATAGGAGCGTGAAGTTGCACACGGAAATTAGTTGTCTCTTTACATCCAAGTATGTTTGATCATCCCTAACTGTTCCCACTATATGTGTAAATAAATAGTTAAATACGTACGTACCCATTGGAAGTGCATTATCAACTGAACTTATCATCATCTTCTAGTGGCATGGGTCGTTAGTTGCCTGGAAATAGAATAGTAAAATATTGGGTGGTGCATGGGCATCGTATGTAGCGCCTTGGTGGGTGGTTGAGGTGACATAAATAAAAGAAGAGTGGAGAAAGAAAATGGGGAGGGAGTACGATTCGATTTTTGGTGAGTTGGGAACGACACAACATGTCGTGGGGAAGTGAGGGCATCGGTTATGGTTGTCACCCATCTCTATCACTCAATGATAGGGTTTTGGATGAATCTGGTTCGGGTTCTGGGAACTCAAGAAGAAGAAGAAGAGCCCCAATGCAATTGCAATTGCAATTGCAATGGCAATGGGATGCTAGTTGGCCGGATAGTAAGTAGGGCCAAGGAGTCACTTCATGGCATGTGGTGTTAGCCCAATGGCCATTGTCTTGCCCTATCTTCCCACCACTTGACTGCCCATCC
Source organism: Linum trigynum (assembly GCA_964030455.1). Lineage (NCBI taxonomy): Eukaryota > Viridiplantae > Streptophyta > Magnoliopsida > Malpighiales > Linaceae > Linum > Linum trigynum. Next base: position 33,560,396 of record OZ034820.1, read on the forward strand.
ATCTTCCCGGCCAATCTTCTCCCGACTTGAATCTATTAGACCTTCTAGAGAGGATTAGATTCGAATTAGATTTATGGGTATAAGATTATTATGAGCAATTGATCCCTGACATAGATTTATTATTGAATATATTTCAACAATTCGAATTATTGTGAGCAATTGATCCCTGACATAGTAACATAACTTTCTGTGATCGAATGGTTTTTTGTTCGAATCCTTGCAGCAACCTCATTTTGATGGTGCAAACTTTAAACTCATATAAGTGGTTTGAGTTTGAGGGGTGTGTTAGTATGGGGTATAATATTCATAATAATTGAACATTCCCCAACAACTCGAGTTATTGGGAGCAACTGGTTCCTGATAGTATCGTGTTAGAAATCAAACACAAAACCGTAACCTAGAAAAAAAATGTGCATATTTCATAACCCAGTCGTCCTCAAGTTTTTAGGTTGAAATCATTAACTTTATTAAATTGTTAGACGAGGCTTAAGCGAGCTGACTTTACTAACAAACTCAGTTTGTGCAGTTCATGAGTAGAGCTAAGGGACAATTACCAGTGGCTGATACATTATACATACATGTTGTCTGTTGCTTGCTATAATCTATGAGGTTTTAGTGCAAAAAAAAAAAAAAGGTGGATTGATGTACTTCATTGACAAGTCGTTACTAATAGTGGCGCAAGCAAAGCAATAGAGAGATGAGAAAGAAGAGACGGCCATATGATATGATATGATATGATATGAATGTTGTGCGCATAGCGTAGCATAGCCCAGGCCCCAGAGCGATCCAGCCCGCAGTGCAGAGATCTGAGTACTGTAGCGTCTCAAAACAAAAGTGACGGATTTAGGGTTCTGTGCATCACATTATATATACTAATACTATATCTCTCGTTTTTTCTCTTTGTCAGCGTCAACCTTCCGGTCGGGACTTGTAAAATTTGCTAATCGCTACTCCTTTTTTCATTATCGTTCCAATTACCCCTCTAAATTAAATATCTTCTTTCAACACCACCAAGCCCTTGGTGTTGGTGTTCAAGCGCATGCATTTATTTCGTCCCACCAACCAACAAAGATGGTTTACAAGAACCATGATTGAGATCGAATGACTTTCATTGCGCACCAACCAATCCACATAAACTACACAACTAAGTATACTCCAGGGAGACATCCTCCAATAAGAAGGACAAAAGTTTCGATAGTAATTTGAATTAAAAGTTTCATGAACCTTATTTTAATTTTGTCACAAGAATCAATTACTTTGTTATAATTAATAACACGATCGAGCTACTGATATAACTCGAGGAAGCTAGGGAAGTGAAATAAGGTTTGAGACTTCATTCAAAAAATTAATTAGAAGACAATAGGATGGTGAGGAAGGGGAATGGAGAATTGGCAACTACGTCCCATTTGAATAATTGATCATGTGCTGTGACTGTGATCTATGTATGTATACAGTACGAGAAGGAGAAGAAGAAGAAAATATTATAGATAGTAATTAATAAATAATATCATCACAAAATTAGAGCAGAGCAGGGGAGGGAATCGATGGTATGGTGGTGGGCGCGAGGTAGGGATGGCAATTACCCACCCATATAGGTAATTTTACCCAAATCCAAATAGATCCATTTAGTATGGGTAGGGTTTGGATAAAGTGTATATGGGTTTGGGGGTTTGTAGATGGATTTGGGTTAGGTATGGATATTGTTTTCATTATGTAAATGGGTATGGGTTGGATATAGATATCCATTTACTTGAGGGTGTTTTAACTACACACACAAAAATTGTACCTATTTGTAAAACTCGAAAAGTTTAGGTACCAAAATGTAAGACCAAAAAATTTTAGGTACTAAAATGTAATTTTCCATCAATATTTTGAGGACTTATATGTAAAAAAATTAAATTTAGGTGCTAAATTTGCATATCTATTAAGTTTAGGTACCAAACTGTAATTTGCCTTTGGGCATGGGTACAAACCCAAATCCATTTGTTAAAAACCCAACCCAACCCAAGTAAATGGGTATGGGTACAAATCCATCAAACTCTACCCATCTACCATTTATTTGGAATCCATACCCAACCCAATTGGGTTGGATAGTAAAATACCCATGGGTATGGGCAAAATTGCCATCCCTAGCGCGAGCAGTGTGTGGGTGCCTGTGTTTCCTGTCTCTTTGATAGTTTGATTTATTGGGTTACACTACACCTCTCTCTCATCGTCTCACTGTTAGAGTTAGTCAATAGAGTTGTAATACGACATTGATGGGAGAAGTAAAGTATAAAGATGGAGTCTTTTGGCAGTTTAATTAATTTTATATTAATTAATTAACGTTTGAATATTGTGAAATGAAGTGGCTTCCAGAAAGGTAACTCCCCTTTTCTGTGAAAGGATGTGTCCTTTCGGGAAAGGTAACTACCTTTTCTATGAAGGGATGTGACTCTTCGGAAGGTAACTTCCAGTTTTCACAACTATAAATAAATGCTGCCATAACTCTTTTAATACGTGAGATTACTTCTTCTTCTCATTTTCCTTCTCTATTTCATAAACACAGAAGTCTGCAAGATTGCTGCTTCCAGACTTAAAATTGAAGGGACTCCTGGGGGTGGTTTGCTCGAGCCTACCAGCAATTTGTAGTGGGGGCAATTTTATATGTATACATGGTTTGGCAAAGTTTGGAGTTGTTTTACTATGTGGAATTATATTATATATATATACACACTTTGTTCTACTCTATTCTTGTTTTAAAGAGCAATTGAGCGGTTCGTTAAACCACTATTCGTTCCCGAAATGATGAAAGCATGGAGGTTGAAAATTGAACAGATGCATCATTTGGTTGGTGGTTTGTTCATGTGGCAAGAGACATAGCCGTACGTTTTGGACATTATGTGTCGTAAATGGATTTAAGATAGGATGGTTAACCAATTCGATTTGGTTAAGTGATATCAAATACTTTTGTCGTATTTGAGATGAGATCAAACTCATATTTTATATTATGAGAAGAGTTTGAAAAATTCAACTTGTTTGAATTTGGAAGAATTCATGTTGAATTCTTGAAATAAAGTTTTTCACCAAAATTTGTATGAGTTTCAATTTGATGCTTGCAAGATGTAACAATTTGGTTTATATAACAAAATTGTTTGAGTAGTGATCTTGAAGTAAATTGGAAAATGGTGAAATATGTCCCCGACACGATAATTTGTTTATCATGTATAGGTTTATGACTTCATGTTTCATATGCCATAAGGGAAAGAAAAAATGAAACTAAGATGGGTCCTTATAGGGATTGAATAAGCTTGCCAAAGAATGATGATTATCAAAATAATCATTGCCAGAATTGTTTATGGTATATATAGACATATACCATTGGCAAACAATTTGGCTTGTGAACTAATTGAGATGATCTTGTTGAACTTAAATTCTGAATTACTAATGGTATATGTGTGAATTTATACCATTGGAAAGTAATTAGAAGATTGGCTTAGAATATTCATTTGAATTGCTTGTGGTATGTCAAGTACCTTCGTGAAATTCCATTGGTAAGTAATTAGATGGTATTTCCAATACAATCTGGAAATGCAACTGAATTACTTGTCGCATCTTAAGATACCTTGACCAATTCCATTGGTAGGTAATTAGATGATATTTTTAATATCTGAATTGTTTGTGGTATAATAATTGATTTAGTCCATACCATTGGCAAACAATTAGATCAATGTAGTGGTTGTAAAAGTTCAATAAGTAATACTGTGGAAAATTAAATGGAATTACTCCATGATAGTTCAGCAAGTGGAAGAATTGTGGGGGAGATGTTTTGATGCTAGTTGAATAAAAAGCGCTAGTGATAATTAATCTACAACGGGTAAATTTTTACACTAGGTGGTGGAGTTGTTTCTTGGGCTTCGAAGAAACAAATGTGTATAATACTCCATCATGGAAGATGAATTTCTAGCCTTCCGACGGCTGGAAAAGAGGCAGAATGGCTAACAGACATGTTGTTAAGTATAGAGTTGTGGCCACAACCGGTGCCAGCCATTTCTGTCTTTTGTGATAGTGAGGCTACTTTGTCTATAGCTTTGACAAGATTTACAATGGTAAGTCTAGACATATTAGTCTAAGAAATGATTACTTTAGTATTTGATTACTAATATCGTGTATGTAAGATCAAGCAATAGTTTGGCAGATCCTCTTGTCAAGGGATAGCCAAGAGGCATGATTTATGAGATCCCAAGGGAAGGGATTGAGACCTTTTGTGTAGTTAGAAGTAATGGGAACCCAACCTTTTCTTTAGGTATTCACTAATTAAAAGGTTCAATGTGGTAATAACAAGTTACTCTAACAGAGGTACTAATTTATTGTACAAGTAAATTAGTCCAAAGAAGGGTGAGTTATAGAACTCTTAATGAATTCATTTGGAATGTCACCTATGTGATCAGTAAGAGTGGTGCCGCTCTAACAAAGGTAGAGGTCAACTTTTGTGTATGCTCATGAAACAGGATTAGCACATGGCCATAATAGTGCTACCCTAGTTGGTGGTTGTGGTTTAGAGAAGAGACAAGTACGTGTGTAGAATCTCCGGTTATAGCTTTGGATCGTGACTCCTAGGCTTAAGCCCGTCACTGATTCGTTATCAACTTTGAGTTGCTTACACTAGGTAAAGGTTCAAATCGAAAAGATACCTTTATGTATGCGTTACTTGTTCGAGGTAGGTATTCTCAACTCTTGTTGACTAAGTGGGGGATTGTTAGAGTTAGTCAATAGAGTTGTAATACGACATTGATGGGAGAAGTAAAGTATAAAGATGGAGTCTTTTGGCAGTTTAATTAATTAACGTTTAAATATTGTGAAAAGAAGTGGCCTTCCAGAAAGGTAACTCCCCTTTTCTGTGAAAGGATGTGTCCTTTCGGGAAAGGTAACTACCTTTTCTATGAAGGGATGTGACTCTTCGGAAGGTAACTTCCAGTTTTCACAACTATAAATAAATGCTGCCATAACTCTTTTAATACGTGAGATTACTTCTTCTTCTCGTTTTCCTTCTCTATTTCATAAACACAGAAGTCTGCAAGATTGCTGCTTCCAGACTTAAAATTGAAGGGACTCCTGGGGGGTGGTTTGCTCGAGCCTACCAGCAATTTGTAGTGGGGGCAAATAACACTCTAAGGAGAGTGATTAATCACGCCTTCAATCCGATTCTTTCCTACCAGTTCCTGACACTCACTCTCTGCTTCCGTTTGGGACATAATTTATTGATTCTAACACTTGCTACATGTATATATAAAGTGGCGTAGTTTTGCCTTCATTTTTATCCTTTCTCAACCATGCTCCATGCATGTGAAACCGTACACGCTATTGTACAACACGAATCAACAAAATAATATTTAATCAATAATATTTCCAATGCTGTTCAAATAGTTCGCAAATTAAGAAAAATATGTTCAAGCGTCCACGTATTTAACGACTAAAACGGATAAAACCAGTCGATAGAAGACAGGCAGATATTTGCCAACCTACGTTGGACAAAAGTAAATGGGATGCAAATGTATTAAACTCATAGATATGTATACATAGGGCATTGAACTCTACATATCTATGATAACACAGGAGCAAATTGTATTATAGTCACTTCACTAGAGCTTCTTCCTTATGATTTTATTGCGGGAAAATTTATAACATCATAAGCTAAATCCCCGATAGTATGAAATTTCTAGTCGGCCTCCCTTCTTCTCTTTTACTCGCCATATTCCACTCAACAACAGCGAAACGGCAGTCAACAACTACTATGTTTTGCTCTCCTGCTCCCCCTAATCCCTATTCCTCCTCGAAAGCACTAATCATCGGTTTCTCTCTTGTCATGCAACCTTCCCTATCACTCTCCAACCGCTGGTCAATAATGATTGCTTAGTGGGGTATATTGAAAGAGAGTTACTTAATAATGAGATAATGAAAAAAAGTCATGATTGGTTATTGTTTGAGCCTAGAATGTACTAGGAGGTTTCATGAGACACGAGCGGAGCTTCTGTTCTTGCTGGTGGGCACCACTCCTGAACCCTGCAAAACAAGGGTCCGTGGGCGGTCTCCCAGGACACTCTCTGATGCTTAAGTTAGAGAGAGAATCTAAGAATATGTGTGATGTTTAGAGAGAAGGGAAGTAGTTGAGTTACCATCAATGCTAGTGTGGATGTATTTATACCCGGTTAGGTGGAGTTTAGAGCATTAAATGCTCTGTCAGGCGCCCTAATCATGTATTGTCCTGCTATAGGCCGCATACGGCAGATAATTAATGATTAGTCCTACTTGCTTCGAGGTAAGTATCTTGGAAGATCTCTCCTTGTCACCATTAGTGTTTTATGTCAGGCGGTCTATGCTTGTCTTGTCTCTAGGGTGACCGCCTAACATACTTCCTTGCATGCGACCGCGCCACACCTAGGCCTTCCCACTAGGCCGGGCCTATTTGCTTTCTTTGAGCTCTAAAACCCAATACCGTTCAACTATTGAACCAACAGTTATGAAAACGATAATTGTATTACATAACAGTGTAACACCCTACCCTACACGTATTACCTAATCATATTGTTCATACAATTGCAGCGGAAATAATCTCGGGTGTTACATTAATTATCAAAATTTACCCAAATAAAATTTCGACATGAATTACTCGCGTAATGGGCTAACAGTTCTTCCATATGATCCTGCAAAATAATTCATCTGAATCCATGCATTCATAGACAAACACATATACTCACAACCATATGCATTGGATTTTCATAGCCATAGTCACAGTTTCATACTACACAACTGCATACCATACTTATACATACCATAATCGTCACAACTTACACAGTTACACAAATATACACATATCATCAACTTTCCACACCTGTGGATATCTCACACTACATCAGAAGCTAGTATGAACATGAAAAAAGTTCTGAAAACAATTTTTACAAAAAAGGTGTGGATCACTGGCCAAAATCCCGAGTAGTAGTCCAAGCACAGAATAGTTGAAGACCATACCTCATCCTGGCTTCAACTCTAGCTCCTCTCCCACCTAACACTTATCTACTGCTGCTGCTGATGATCTGCTTACACATAGCATAAGCAGAGAAGAAGAATAAAAGAGGGTCAGCTCATAGCTGAGTGAGATAATCATAGCATCGTGAGTTCATAACATAGCATACCACTACCATACATCTAGCAAACAAGCCAAAGCACTAGGATCAGATCTAAGCCCTCCGACATCCCAATAGGCAAAAGACTCAACCACCTTGACTTATGCATATGCATCTTATCATGTTTTACTTATAGGCGCCTGGCTACTCCCATGCTAATAACTCTCCCGGGAAACATACCCCACATCCCGTCGGATGTAGTCATACATACCCCAACATCCCGTCGGATGTGGTCATACATACCCCACACCACTATGGGTGTAGTCATACCCCGACACCACTCTGGGTGTGGTCATATCTCGTAAGAATTCTTCAGTCACCACCACACGAGAGGTGTGACTATCATACATATCATAATAGAGTAATAGCATAGGGAGCCCTAATTACTATGTAGTTGACCGTGAGACCACAACACTCATATTTGGTATCCTTTTACATGATTCATTTCTCATCTTGCTTAATCATAATTCATTACTTGCACATGTACTGGACCAGGCCACAATTGGCTCAACATAGGTAAATCAGGAGTCGTATAATTGCACTTCCTCGGGATAAACCCTCGTGCAAGTCATCCTCCTTAAAACATCATAATATTACCAGGGAATATATATTTTCCCACTTGTTCATCCAAATACAACAATCATGAAAAATCATATCCAATCACCTTCTCGAACCATCATAAGGCATATTCACAATTAAACCCACATTTGGCAACATATATAGAATCATCAACATAAACAAGGTCCATATCGTTTAGGGCAAGTCAATAATATCATACAGAAGCCTATAGTTCATCATATAGCATAAAAGTCCATACACCCCTAATCATGCCATTCTAATTCACCTAGGTCAATTCTAAGCATCAATATAATTATCGTGATACGACAAACCCGGTATGCCGTGCTAATCCCTCACCAGTTCTGGTCGTTCAAACACCGGTTTAACCTTCCAGTACTAAAACGTCAATTTCACGAACTAACCCCGAACTAAAATCCGAGACCGTCCTAATTTCCCATGCAGTATCCCCGTCAATATTAGTTCTAGGCTCCGGGTCAAATTCTTGATAAAAACACATCAAACCCTGGCCGGAGCTAAATTCAGCGGTTTGGACCCCGGCCTAAATAATTGCCGAAATTCAGGGATTAGAACTAGAGGATTGATTACCTCGCTGCAGGAAGCTCGTATATGAAATTTGGGCTCAATCCGGCTTCCGGGTACTCCGAAACCCTAATTTGGCTTATCGAGAATTCAAGAAATTCCTGAACCAAAAACTCGTTTTAAAGCTCTAAATCGATAAAATACGATGAATGGATGGATTAGCCATTACTTACGGGATTTTTGGATCACTAAAGCTCAAGATTTGAGCTTTGGAATTTTCCCACAGAAGCTCCCCTGAACTGCTCCGTTCACTCTGTTTCTCTCGACAATAAAAAGGGAGAAAGAAGATGATGATGGGAAAAGATAAGCTGGGGAGTTAATATATATTAACTCGGCTCCGTTGATGCAATTATATATATATATATATATATATATATATAAAATATATTTTATATATATAATTAATACGTATACTTATCCGATCGATTGATAAATTCGATTTTCGTCGATATACTGCCAAAATGCTCGATTTTAAATCGCGAACTTTCTAGCGATCGAAATATGGGTTTTGCCGGAACGAGATGTTACAATTCTCCCCTCCTTAAAAGATTTCGTCCCCTCAATCTAACATTGAGTTGTACCCTTAGTCCGCTTACTTACCCTTAACATGGTCTATCATACATAAAGTCATTACCTAACTCTTAGGTTAGGAAATTCATAACATAGAAAATAACACATAACACCTCAAGTTCCCATGTTTAGGTTTCAAAAACCTATACTGGGCTATCACAACAAAAGCACATCAACAAGCTGAAAACATAACTCATTAGGCAAATTGTTACCCTGCAAAGTAGGTTGCTACTAACTCAGGGTACTTCTCTTGCATACTTGCTTCAGTTTCCCAGGTAGCACTCTCACTTTCTTGATTTCTCCAAACCACTTTCAACATTGGGATTTCCTTCCTACGAAGAGTCTTAATCTGAAAATCAACAATCTCAACTGGAACCTCCTCAAAAATCAAATCTAGGCCTAACTCGATCTCCTCTGGTTGTAGTACATGGGAAGGATCCACTTTGTACCTCTTCAGCATACTAACATGAAATACATTGTGGATTTGAGATAGTTCTGGAGGCAATGCCAGTTTATATGCCACTGGTCCAATCTTCTCTATGATTTCATAAGGTCCAATATACCGAGGTGCCAGTTTCCCTTTCTTACCAAATCTCATTACGCCTTTCCAGGGTCAAACTTTGAGGAATACTTTCTCACCCACTTCGAAATTAACTTCACGCCTACTCGTGTCAACATAAACTTTCTGTCGATCTTGAGCCACCCTCAAACGCTCCCTGATTTCTTTGACCTTGTCAACTGTTATCTGAACTATCTCTGGCCTTGAGATTTTCCTTGCTCCTTCTACATCCCAACATAATGGTGTCCTGCATTTCCTCCCATAAAGTGCTTCATATGGTGGAACACCCAAACTACTATGGTACTGATTGTTGTAAGCAAACTCAATCAAGGGCAAATGGTCAATCCATGATTCCTCCCATTGCATTACACATGATCGAAGTAATTCCTCCAAAGTTAGGATGGTTCGTTCACTCTGCCCATCTGTTTGAGGATGATAAGCTGAAGTAAAATGCAGTTTAGTTCCCAAGGCATCATGTAAACTTTGCCAAAACCGAGATGTGAAGCTCGGGTCTCGATCAGAGACAATAGAAATTGGCACACCATGCTATCTGATGATCTCCTTAATATATAGTTGAGACAAAGTCTCCAGTGATGGTTTCCATCTAATGGGTAAAAAGTGAGCCGATTTGCTCAGTCGGTCCACAATAACCCATACTGCATCTTTTCCCCTTGATGATGGGAGACCATATACAAAATCCATTGTGATTCTTTCCCACTTCCATTCTGGAATTGGAAGTGGTTGCAATTTTCCCACGGGAGCTTGATGTTCTGCCTTAACTTTCTGACATACTAGACATGTGAAAACATGTTCAGCCGCTTCCTTTTTCATCCCACGCCACCAAAAATATGGTTTGATCGTGTGATACATTTTAGTTGCTCCTGGGTGCATAGCATAAGCAGAAGAATGAGCTTCATCTAGGATCTCTTTCCTCAAGTTATCAACATTAGGAACACATGCTCTTCCATTCATCTTCAACATGCCATCTACCATTTCAAATGGGCTTTCTTTTCCTTCCACAATGTCTTGAATGATTTTTGCCAACTCTGGGTCCTCCTTCTGCTTCTCACAAATTTTGTCATGCAACAAAGGTCGAATGTTCAACCGAGCTAGTAACCCTGTTACACCATCCACTTCCAAATCAACATTCATTGCCCTCAAATCAACTAGATCCGTTATATTCTTCTTGCCTTTTCTGCTCAAAGCATCAGCAACTACATTAGCTTTACCTGGATGGTAATCAATTGTACAATCATAATCTTTTAGAAGTTCAATCCATCTCCTCTGGCGACTATTTAAATCCTTCTGATCCATAATATACTTCAAGCTTTTGTGATCAGTTAGGATTTTAAAAGTCTCACCATACAAATAATGTCGCCAAATCTTGAGAGCAAATACCACCGCTGCCAATTCTAAGTCATGAGTGGGATAATTTACTTCATGAGGATGCAATTGCCTAGAGGCATATGCGATAACTCTTCCATCTTGCATTAACACACAGCCCAATCCTTGATACGAGGCATCACTATACACCACAAACTCCCCCTGACTTGAAGGTAATGCAAGTACTGGTGTTGTGGTCAATCTCTTCTTCAGTTCACCAAAACTCCTTTGACATGATTCATCCCAAACATACTTGGTATTCTTCCTCAACAGTTTAGTTAATGGTGCAACAATTTTAGAAAATCCTTCGACAAACCGCCGATAGTAACCTGCCATGCCAAGAAAACTTCTCAACTCCGACACATCTTTTGGTGGAGCCCAACTCACCACTGCTTCCACCTTTTTTGGATCCACCTCGACACCTCTTCCAGAAATTACATGTCCCAGAAATATTACCTCCTTCAGCCAAAACTCACATTTTGAGAATTTTGCATATAATTGTTTTTCTCTTAGAATTTGCAACACAATTCTAAGGTGAGTTTTGTGCTCCTCCTCGCTTTTAGAATAGATGAGAATATCATCTATGAAACAATCAAAAACTTATCAAGATATTCATGGAAAACTCTATTCATAAGAGCCATAAATACCGCTGGTGCATTAGTGAGTCTAAACGGCATTACCAGGAACTCATAATGCCCATATCTTGTTCTAAAAGCTGTCTTTGAAGTTGCTCCATCTGCCACTTTCAATTGATGGTATCCAGACCTCAAATCAATCTTAGAAAAGACCGATGCACCCTGCAATTGATCAAACAAGTCATCTATTCTTGGGAGGGGATAACGGTTTTTCACTGTTGCTTTATTCAACCTCCGGTAGTCAATGCACATTCTCATGGAGCCATCTTTCTTCTTGACAAACAAAACCGGTGCACCCCAAGGTGAGATGCTAGGTCGAATAAACCCCTTGTCTAACAATTCTTGCAATTGTTCTTTAAGCTCCTTCAGCTCAATTGGTGCCATTCTATATGGTGCCATTGAAATTTGTGTTGTGCCAGGTACCAATTCAATATCAAACTCTACTTCCCTTTCTGGTGGAAGGCCGGGAAGTTCTTCGGGGAATACATCAGGGAACTCCCTTACCACCTCTACATCCTCAACCTTCTTATCATTTACTATAGTAACTTGAGCAAGAAAGGCTTCACAACCTTCCTTCACTAATCGAAAAGCTTCTAAGGCAGAAAGAAAACCATGAGTCTCCTTTTTCTTAATGCCTCGGAATACTACAGGACCTTTATCTGGTGTGCTGAATAACACTTCTTTCTTTTGACAATCCACAACAGCTCCATGTGTTGCCAGAAAGTCCATTCCAAGGATGACATCAAATTCATCAAAAAGGTAGCAGAATTAAATCTGCTGCTAGGAAAGCTCCTTCCACACAAATGAAGGAACTTCTAATAACTGAGTCTACCTTCAAGGTATCTCCCACAGGTGTTTTAACACATAAGGTATAACCTAGCTTATCTGGAACTAAGCGTAGCATATGTGCAAACGTATATGACATGAATGAGTGAGAGGAACCAGTATCGATCAAAGCATATAATTGCTTGCCAAGGATAGAGAGCATACCAGTCACAACTTCTGGTGCCACTTCTGCCTCACCTCGAGTCATTGCATAAACCCTCGGTGCTCCCTGTGCTCTGGTACCCTGCGTACCACTTCCTGATGGCTGATTTCGACCACCACCTCTACCACCCTGTGAACCATCACGACCACTCTGAAATCCACTACGGCCTCCCTGGTAACCACCCCTGAATGGGGCTCTACTAAATTGCACTGAAGGCTCGGACTGTGTAGCTCTTACTTCTCCCGAATGCGGACAGTCCCTCATAATGTGCCCAGGTTGGCCACAGTGAAAGCATACACCAGAAAATCACCTACACTCTCCAAGATGCCTCTTCTGACAAACTTGACAAAATGGAAATTGTGTGGCTAAGGAAATTGGTGCATTGTATGATGTTCCCGACATAGATTGATTCGGTGTTCTCCCAAAACTGCTATGACCTCTCCTGGGTGGGTAACGAGGTCCAGCATAATTTACTCCAAACTTCCTCTTCTTCTCCTCTTCTTTGGCCTTGTGTTCCTCTCGGCTCTCAACTTCATAGGCTTCATACTTAAGTGCTGCCTCCTTTATTGTGGCCATACTCTCTTCATCAACCCTGTGGACCTTTTCTTTCAATCCTATGCGCAGACCATGCAAGTATCTCATCTTCTTCTTATGCTTAGTATCCGCCAACCCATCCTCAAAGTAAAGCAGTCGAACAAACTTGATGGTGTACGCAGTAACTGTCATATCCTCCTGCTTAAGGTCGGCGAATTCATTATTCTTTGCCCTGATAAAAGCTTCGGGAAGAAACTCTGTCTTAAAGGCCTTAAGGAACTCCTCCCAGGTGAACTGAACTCGTTCACCATTAACTCTAGAGACTGAGGACCACCAGCTCCTCGCATACCCCTTTAGGAGAAAAACAACATATTGTACTTTTTCCTCTAGGGTCGCATAAAGATATTCAAACACATCTTCCATCTCTCTCAACCACTCTACTACAGCATCTGGACTCACATCTCCCTTGAAGTCCCAACCACCCAAACTCTTCATCTTTGCATAGTCTAATACTGGCGGTCTTGCATCAAGCCATCAACCGCCCCCACTCCTCTCGACTGGTCAGTAGGAACATTTTCACAACTTCCGTGCGAGCTACAAGAAAATATTGGCCTTATATTAATCCACCCAAAATTCATTCTTCACCAAATCTCTCACTTGGTTAAAACAAAAAAAAATCCAAAATAATTACTTGAAAACAAATAAGTTCAAAACTCAATTTTGAAAACCATGATGCAGGTAATTTCATCCAATATACCAATACACATAATCATGTCACACTCAATTCCCAGTTTAAGTCATTATGGGGTACTCCCCTCCTTAGGAGTGTTTAACCTCCCATAGGGTATAGTACGCCATAACAGCAAAAAGAGGGAACCGGGCTCTGATACCAAACTGTAACACCCTACCCTACACGTATTACCTAATCATATTGTTCATACAATTGCAGCGGAAATAATCTCGGGTGTTACATTAATTATCAAAATTTACCCAAATAAAATTTCGACATGAATTACTCGCGTAATGGGCTAACAGTTCTTCCATATGATCCTGCAAAATAATTCATCTGAATCCATGCATTCATAGACAAACACATATACTCACAACCATATGCATTGGCTTTTCATAGCCATAGTCACAGTTTCATACTACACAACTGCATACCATACTTATACATACCATAATCGTCACAACTTACACAGTTACACAAATATACACATATCATCAACTTTCCACACCTGTGGATATCTCACACTACATCAGAAGCTAGTATGCATATGAAAAAAGTTCTGAAAACATTTTTTACAAAAAAGGTGTGGATCACTGGCCAAAATAGAGTAAAAAATTCCACCAGACCCTTCTGACAACTTCTCGGAACACAAAGGGACAAATTGGGGCTAACGAAAGGAGCAGATCGACCAACGCATCCATGGGACTAAAGAAGGAAGGCCAACCAGAAGTGCAACCAAAGTCCAAACACAACCAAAACCATCAAGTTCAATCACCAGACAACCAGAAGTCCCCTGCACCTCACCACACTGGATCCGCAGCCGAGTTGAAACAGTACGCATGAGTCTAGATGGACAGTAAAAGCTCTCTTGCTGCACAGTAATTGACTATGCTGAGGGATTTCTTCTTTCAATTAACTCGGCTCCGTTGATGCAATTATATATATATAATTAATACGTATACTTATCCGATCGATTGATAAATTCGATTTTCGCCGATATACTGCCAAAATGCTCGATTTTAAATCGCGAACTTTCTAGCGATCGAAATATGGGTTTTGCCGGAACGAGATGTTACAAACAGTACTCGTAGTATAACACAATACTACTCGTACTACGCAAAAGTTCTTGACATGGCTTGTTGTTGCTCATGTATGAGTTTAAGAGCTACAGATATGTTTGGCCCAATATCCCCTCTTCCTCCATGTAACCAATTGTGGAGACCCATTATGGCTTAAGCTTTCATCTTTGTCACTAGATTGAATGAATGAAGGATTTGTGAAATGTTCAAATTTTATAGGGTAAGATTATGTTGCTAATCAGAACTGCGACCTGCTATTTAACGATAAATATATTGATTTTTCCGGATCCTGACCTAGCCTGCTAACTTAGATTACCACCAACGGTGCTTTTCTTAACAGGATAGAACACCTTTTAGTTTTATTACTTTTACCACGGTTATAGGGAAAGCAAGGCGGGGTGAAAAAAGAAAAAAAAGAAGAAGAAAGGGGTAGTTGCCCATCAGGAAACTAGGGATGGCAACAAAACCCGAACCCACGGGTACCCACCCTACCTAACCCGGTCAACGCGGGTAAAATTCGTGTTGATGGGTTTTGGGCCGGGTTCGAGTTTAAACCCGCTACACTATTCACCGGGTCGGGTTGGGTTTGGGTTTAGGTAAACCCGACCCATGGGTACCCGCCCACACACATATAATTACTTTCCCGGTATATTTAATATTCTAAATAATATATTTTCTTTAAACAATTAATATTCTTTATGTTTGTGGAGACATATATGGGGCGGAGAGTATGACGACGACGGAGGAAGCAAGATCGGCGGTAGGAGAAGGCGGCAGTGGGGAGTGTAGCGGCGGCGATCAGCAGTGGAGAAGCTGAAGAGCAGAGGGAGTAGGATGCGGTGGTGGGGAGTTTTTCTTTACTTGTTTTTTATTTTAATTTTTAGAAACAATATTAATTAATTGAGTTTACATTTTTTTAATTTTGATATCAATATATTATTTATTTTTATTTAATTTTTAATTAAAAATACGAGGTTTCATTGACGTGGCATCTACGTGGCTATCACGTCAACAAAAGTTAATGTTAATGTTGACTTTCGTTTGATCAACCGTTATCTATAACGGTCAACGAAATCGTCAGGACATAAATGACACACAACTATCATACGTTGTGACATAAATGTCATATCGAATACTTTAGGACACAAATTACACAAAGTTAATAGTTCGAGTTTCCCAGTTGTATTAGCCCTTAATGTTATAATTGAAAATCAACATATAAATATTCGATATACAGGACGGTTATTACCCATGGGTATCGAAAAACCCATGGATATGGGGATGAGTTTGTAAAACCTTCCCCGAATAGGTATGGGTATAGATATAGATATTTGAAAGCAGGGATGTGGATGGTTTAGACAAACCCACCCCATTACCCTCCTTAGTTACCAAATATAGATCGAGGGTTGGGAGCTTCCTGGTTGTGTGAAATGTGACATATCATAAATTAAATTCAGCAGTGGCATGTACATCAATCCTCCTAGTCCTAGTCCTAGGTAGGGGGCGCTAGGTTATTAGCTACCTAGCTAGTTCCTGCATTGTCTACTATTACATCCCAAGTTCCCAACCAAGAAGCTAGCTAGCTAGCTCTTCCTATTACTTCTCAACCCCCAAAACCTGTTCACACATACTCATTTAACCTTTTATTGAGCTGCTGCCACTATTTTTCATTGTTCTTCATTTCTATGAGAAACATAAAATTTCATCGATAGTAATTTATTTAGATCATGAAACTGTTGGTTATGACGACACTTTTCATGTATGTATTATGTACACAACTTATTTGCTCTTTCTTTGGATTGAGATTCATTTCTAACTCATCATTATGCATCCCGAGATGATTCACTCTGCCTGCATAGTGCATCCTTATGCTCTCTCTAATGGAATAAGCTTGCCTTCTAGGCATTCTACTACATTATTCACATGATTACAATGAAGTTGCCGCGCGACCATCAAGATTGTAATTCATCGTTGAGTGATCGAGGTGATAGACTGATGAAATTGAGTATCATTACATGTTGAAATTCAGATAGCATCAAAGGAAAATTGATATTTTTGTGACATGGATGGAAATTACAAGAGATAAGAGAAAAGTAAACGGAAACTCAATATCTACTAATATATTTTACAAAAATGACTCATTTTTAATAGATTGATAGACAGATTGCCATACTACCTTTTCCATATTATCAATTAACATTTTGATTGGAATAAAGTATGGCAATGCATATGGATATGGGGCTCAATTTCTATTTCCTTTTTTGTTTGATAAAACATGGGGCTCAATTTCCAAATTGCATGGATCCATGCAAATATTGGGAATTTGGCAGAGGCAGGCAGTTCGATAATCAAGAAGGACAGCGAGCGAGCAAGTGTAGGCAGCCGGCGCCCCATCTCCTTAAACACACAAATAATGCACTGCCCAATCTGCAATCCCCGCTAGCTCATAATTCTAGGTGCCACCCAAATATATATTATATTATAACAAGAAAAAAATTAATTAAATAAAATACAAGAGCTAGCAAACAAAGCCAAGGGGGTATTGGTTGGGTGTAATTGGAGGTTTGCTTTGGTGTATTTTATATATTGATTGATGCTATTTGATTATTATATGAGATGTATTTCTCAGGAACATTCTCTGATTTAATGTATTTGGTGTGTAAACAAAGTGAAAGAGAATACATTTATAATACTCACTTTGATTATTGTTTAAAGTTTGATCAGAAAATTTATCGGGTTAGTTGCAACGATTGGTTACTGAGATTACTAAAAATGTTCTTTTTTGTCACAACAAATATTCAATTCCATTCGTAGTCATTAGAATTAATCAAACAATCCAAGTTTGGTAACTCTCCGTTACCTTCCGTCAATCTCCGTTAACACCGTCAGTTTTTTGCTGACGTGGCTAACATAGATGAGGGGTCGGGTCAACTAGAGGAAGAAGATGAGGGGTCGGGTCATGGGTTGGTTGGGTATTTTATTATAAGGGTTGGGTTGGATACCTTATGGGGTCGGGTCAGCAAAATATTGACCATGTTAACGGAAGTTGACGGAAGATAATGGAGAGTGACCAAACTTGGGTTGTTTGATTAATTCTAATGACTATGAATGGAATTAAATATTTGTAGTGAACTCAGTGACCAATGTTCAATTAACCCAAAATTTATCTGTAATTTCTAGTTTGATGGGATATTTCAGTTGGGACCAGAGTTCCGAGATTAATATATTGAAAAAAAAAAAGTATCGTAATTCGGAAGAGGTAGAGTTTAATGACTTATATTTTTATAGTTTGACATGAAATCTAACGTTTGGCCAATAAAATCAGAGAAACATATAGCTATAAATACTGCATTTATGGTTTCCTTTGATCAATACGAATGGAATTTCGTGGCTTTTGGTTTGCAAAATACCTCTTTACAAAGAAGTATGAATAAAATATATTCCCTTTTAATTTAAAAAAATACTATTGATATGGGTCTCCCTTGTATTCTCGGTACTTTTTATCCAATTATACCAAACCTGTGTTTGAGAAACAATCTATTTGTCAATTGCATGCAAGTACAAATTTTAACCTTCTAGTTGTTTGTAGCAAATATTTGATTATCTCACATTCTTGATATTTGCAAGCGAATTCTTTTTTCCCCTAATATTGTTTTCAGAATATAAAATATACTAAAATATTCCGAAATTGAAAGCAAAAATTTAGGGGTTGTTTGGTTTTGGTGATAGTTAAATTGATATATTGTTATCAATGCATGCATAATAATATACATATATATACGAAAATTGGTGTATTGTAGTTTACATCGTTTGTTTTATGTGATAGTTATTATAGTATTGAATAAGTTGGATTACTTTTTGAGTTAAATGCCATTTTTACGGTTTGTTTCTAATATAAAAAAGCAACACACATAATTAAGTAGGGTCATAGACTCATAGTGGAAACAAAAACAAACCAAACAATCTCACAAAAAACTTGAGATTTAAGTATCACTCATTTTGAGTGATAATTTGAGTAAAATAAAGTAACAATGCTTATATTGTTTGTGAAAAAAAAAATTCAAAAAAACGATGCATTGTAACTATCCCTACTAAACGATCCGTGAGTGATTGGGTTTTAATTGAACACATGGTCTAATCTAAAAGTACCAACCAAAACAACTTGCATGATGCAGGAGCAGGAGAGTAATAGGCATATTAATTATATTAGCTACAAAGCATGAATTACAGTTGGTTGGTTCATTCCTTACATAATGCATACTAGTCTACTTGTGCACCAATATCCCTCTCTTTTCTTTGTTAAGGTTGCTTCCAAATCCAATTACTGAAACTAAAACTTATTCGGACTTGATTTAACCAACCAACCGATCGATGAGAGAGAGGGAGAGCGAGCATAGTTAGTTTAGTTATAACTAAACTAAGAAAGAGGAGCCCTGTGAGGAGCGCCCTTCCTCCTGCTCCCGAAGGAGAGAGCAGCTTGCAGGAAACCCCCAGATGGGCCGTGCTTCTTCTTCTTCTTCCTCGTCAGCTGATTGGTGGCGGTGGAGGATGGGTCGGCCTCGGCCACGGTGCGGTGGTGGTAGGGCGGCATGGAGTTGAATAATTGGGCTTGGCCGCCAGCAGCTTCATCGTCGTCAGTGATCTCAGAGCTGTCCATCCTCAAATCCTCGAACTGCGAGAACGCCATGTCCTCCGACCCAGCTGCAGCTGCTGCTGCACCATCATCCTCCTCCTCGTCGTCAACTACTGGCTCATTCATTGTTCCTCCGCCGGCGCCCATCACCAGGATGCTGCCCAGCTCCTCCCCTCCCTCCACCATGTGATTCACCTGTTTTTTTTTTTTATAGTATTTATTAAAAAATATAATTCACCTGATCCTGAATAAAGGAAAAAAAACATTATATTATTTATAGGAAAGGAGAGGAGAGGAGAGCATGTTGTACCTTGCAGGAGAGGGAGCAGAAATGGAAGGGGTGCTGAAGGATTCTGTCGCAACTGAAGCAGACGTTGTGGGCAGTGACGGCCTTCCCCCCACTCCTCGTCTGTGGCCTCTCCTTCACAAATATCACCTTCGCACTGTTTATCGTATACGACTGCCACCACCACCACCACACATATTATTGCACTCAAAACCACAATTCTACGCTTTTGGTAGAGAGCCAAATTTACATTTTAAACCGTGTTTAATTTTGACCACATAATATAATAATTAATTATGAGTGATCATCTCACCTGGATGTAGGAGCAGTCAATGAGCTTCTCGAGATCGCCTAGACGAACAACATCATGGTACACGTATCTCCTAACCTGGGAAAATCATTCATTCCAATTTTAAAAACAGCATTATTATCATGATTGATAGGGCTATGAATCGTGAATTCTGGGTTGGATAATAAATAATCCAACAGTAGAGTACCAGCAGTGCGTGAAAATTGAATGGGTAGTTAGAAAACGAAAATGTTGACCGAGGGTAGAGTTAGGCAACCAACAAGTGCTGAGGATGGAAAGGAAATAAATGAAGCGACGCAGAGAATAAAGTGTGCAACTCAAGGATTTTGGGAAATATATATAATCAATGAGAGACCTTAAAGGCCCCCAATGCAAAATCTTTAAAAAAAAGCTAGGGAAATAAATGGTGGTCGGGTCGGTCAAAGTTTCGCTTTCAATGAAAGCAACAGGAGAGGAGAAGGGTGTTTGCAATTGCAGGGAGAATAGGATAGAGAAGAGAAAGGGAAATCTGCCTTGTTCCGCTTAACTTAACGGGACAGGACAGGACACACCTCCTTTTCTCTTCTTCTTCTTCTTCCCCGATTCCAAAAAGTGAGAGAGAATCAATGCAAGAGCGACATCTCTCCCCCAATCCAACCCTTTTTTAGAATTTCACGACATAATCTGTATATTTATGTATTTACAATTAATAATAATAATCATCATCATTTCTCAACAAGAACAAAAAAAAAAAATGGCAAATTTCCATGTTTTGTTGTTGTTGCATTTATGACTCCACAGTAGAGAGAGAACAGCAACGACAAGAACAACAATTAGCTAGCTGACTCCTATCAAGAAAACTTGTACAATTTCTGGTTATCGAGATAACACCCATATATATAACAAAAAAAAAAAAAAATCAAAACCAATAACCCAAAAACATTCAGAACATAAAGGAATTATTTATTACCGGAGAAAAAAAAACAAAAAAAAGAAGAAGATGAAGGAACTTGAAAAGATTATCTTCTTCAATTTTTTTCTTGAAATCAAAAGAACCCATTAAAGATCCTTGCTTTGCTTGGCTACCTCTCCACTTCAAAATCAAGGGAAGTTAATCTCTAATTGGGGGAGATGGGTATGTAGTAGTGTTGGTAAGGTAACTCAATTATGAAGAATTCATTACTGAATTTCGGAAAGCACAAATTAATTATTATTATTGTAATTACTAGTACTATAATATAAAGCCTTGGGAAGGAAGGAGTGACTGACGAGTGTGCTCTCCACTCTTCTTCTTGGCTGCTGCGTGAACCCAATTCAATTCAATTCAATTGTGCTCACAACCCAAGATAGAAGAGAGAAAACAAAATTAATTAACACCCAAATTGAAGGAAAGAAGGCAGCTACAGCTAGCAAATTGCAACTCTCGAAAAGACAAGTGAAGAAAAAAGCTAAGTCGACAGTAGAAAAAAGGCAGCCCAAAAGCCAGCCGGTTCAACAATAAATTAACAAGACAGAAAGGAGAGATCTTTTTCAACAAGATCCTCATTTCTCCGCTCGATCGTGACAATTCCACAATGAACAGTGGCTGGCTAGCTCCATGGTGTCGCTGCCCAAATTTTTTTGTATTTTTTATATATAAAAACATGCTAGACAATTATTATTAAATTAACGCGAACAATTTCAAGACTAGCGGAGAAGAATTTCCATGGAAGGGGTGGAAATGGTTAAGCGGAAATTGACCAGTAACGAAGAATAAGTGTAATTTGTAGAGAGGGAAAGAGAGAGACAGAGATATATATATATATACCTGGAGGAAAGGGTGGTCGCGGTGCTGAGCAGGGAGGCAGTGAGGGCAGATGCTGTGGCAGCAGAGCAAGCAGTAAACGTTCTTCTCCTTCTTCCTCCGCTCCTCGTGGACCACACAGCTCCCGAAAAAGCTCTCCCCCATCAGCCCCGACAGCCATGCAGGCACCTCCACCTCCACCTCCTTCTTCTTCCTCCTCCTCCTCCCCATCCTCCTCTTCGCCGCCGCCGCCTCTCCGTCCCCTCCCGTCACCATCTCCGCCGCTGTCGACGACGACCAACAGTAGTAATTGTTATTGTTGTAGTAACTAGTATAGTGATTCAGCCTGTCCTCCCTACCCATGAGTGGAATTCACCAACCAAAATGACAAATTCTGTTATATGGGTTCGTTTATCTTTTTTTTTTTTTTTTTTATTTCTACGGCCAGAGAAGCAAAACCAGAATTGAGGTTTGAGAGAGGAGAAGAAGGAGAGAGAGAGAGAGAGAGAGAGAGGAAATGGTAGCCAGCCAGCAAGCAAGACTGCGTTGCGTACTACTGGGTCTGAGAGAAAAAAGAGAGAAAACCCTACTGCTCTGCTCTCTAATAAGCAATTTTTTTGCTTCGCAGCCATCAAGATTTTTCGGCTTTTATATAGACGACATGCTGCCGCGTCTATTTTTATTCTTATTTTATTTTTGAACAAAAATAATAAGAATAATGTGAATTCAGGTTGTTTCCCGAATTATTGTCGTGGACGAACAGTCAAAGACAAAGGGAGGAGGAGAAGAAGAAAGGCAATATCATTGTAATAAAAGAAAAACATAAATTGTAAAAGGATGGCTAACGCTGTGTGAGTATGTGTACCTTTTACACGGGATGAATTACTATTTCTTTTTTTATTTTTTTTAATTTTGATAATTCTTATAGTTCTTACTTCTTACCTTACCCCTGTGAATTGTGATGACGAGGATGATGATGATGATGATGATAAGGATTAAGAATCCTTGTACTCTTCTACTGCATGCCCATTGGTATTCAGAAGGCTCTCTTGAGATTTGTTATACTTGTGTACATCAGCCTCTAAGAACAACATATATATATATAGTGATGGAAACGGAGGGTGTTGAATTCATGTTGAAGGGGGGAATTAAATTCATGGGCAGTGAATTTGGGGATTCACTAATGATTTAGTTGACAAAAAATTGAAGAGGTGTTTGAGGATATGGCAATTGAATTAAGCAATGGCTGAAAACACAATCCATTTCATAATCATCGTGTTTGACGAAACTTTGACTTTTTACCGGTACGTTACGTTATAAATGAATGTGATATTTTACCTTATATGTGGTACTTTTTTTTTATTAGCTATTCATTTTACAATTAATAAATTGAAAAAAAATACTTATTTTTCGAGCGTTTATTTACAACCTCTGTTTTCATAACCGGATTGGAAAGTTGAACCGAAAAACTTGGTGATTCTTGGTTCAATAGTTAACTGTTGTAGAACCTTTGGTTAACTGTTTGTAAAATCGTTCTGAGTTTATGCGGAGTACCACCAAAGTAGATGGCACAATTGGAACAATTACGAAAAAAAAGACAAGAAAAGGAGGAGAGCTGGTTTAAGACTCGACAAACACACTCGAGTTCAAAAGCAGAACCTTTAATAAATATAAGAAGATTATCGGCAAAACAAAGGTAGGGGCAACCATGAAAGGCTTTGCATTGTGGATGGTAAGGCAGTTGGTTGTCCGTAGAGTTTTATCAAGTAACGAAGACAAAACCTAAAGGGAAATGCTAAACAAGTAGGTTGAGCGCGGGTCACCTTGACGCATACCTTTATGTGTAAAGAAATAACCTTGTAAACCACCATTGATAGTTATACCGAAGTAGGTTGAAGTTACACATTATCGAACCCAGTTGATAAACTTAATTGAAAATCTCATAAGATCAAGAAGGCAAAACAGATAATCCTAGTTGATTGAATCAAAAGTCTTTTTAATGTCTGTTGAGATGGCACAAATCAAGTTAGCAGATTGCCAAGATAATTGAAGCACAAATTAAGGGGGAGCAGATCGATCAATCAGGGATTTCAATTACCATCTGCTCAACCTTCCATTTCTGCTCAAGATTCAAACTTAACGGCTCTCTTGGAAGGCTATTTAAAGAAGCAGCAGAGGAAGGGTCAATGCACTAAAACACGAGCTAGGATTCTTTGTGTTAGAGGGCAAAGGGTTGGGTCTTTAGTTCAGTGGCTTTGATATGTGTTGGGGTAGAGGTTCAGCTAGATCAAAGGGTGTAACGAATTCTTGTGCGAATTCGAGTCTGTCAATTTTGCATTTTGATTTTCTCACTTGTGTCTGTAATCATTTTCTCTTCTTTGCTTGAGTCTAAAAGAAAATCAAAAGTGTCTCTCGGGATAGTGGTACTATCCCGGGATGAGGAGTAACCCTGTGGTGAACCTCGTTAAAAATCTCGTTGTGTTCTTTACCTTCTGTTTCCTTTCTTCTTGTTGCTGCAAGCTGCCTCTGTTCTGTTTCATTTTGGTTTTGTTTTTGATTCAGCAAAGAAGAAGATGTGTTTCCTTCTTCCTTCTCTGAACTGAAAGCGGGCCTGTTGGGACTAAGCCCAGATTTGATTCTTTCGGATCTGTGGGCTTATTTAATCTTGACCCAACTGAATCCATCTCTTACTACATAGCAAAGACCATTTCTGTCTGAGTCGTTTTGGTTGTTCTTCTGCTGACTTTTATGGTCAAAATCCCTAACTGAGTTGAGAGCATTTCCTGTTTACAAGTGGTATAAGAGCAGGTCCTTGATCGAGCTCATTACTGCCAAGAGAAGATCCAGATCGATGGCCTCCACCAACTTTGGTCATGCATCTTACAACCATCCACCGATTTTCACGGGGTCAAATTACACAGCCTGGAAGAAAAGGATGAAGACCTTTCTCCGGGGAGTCGATACAAATTTGTGGACTGACACGCCAAAACACAACACCAAACTGCGACCAAGTGTAATCGCAGTCCGAGAATGCAGTAAAGTGGCAAGTTCTAAATATCAACCCGGGGTCTAGATCTACTGCCTACTCCATGATTATCTATTATCTAGCCAACTAAGTCGATTGATTGTTGTTTTAACTAAAAGCAGAAAGAAAGCAGGAATTGGTTCGGTTTTCTAAAGCAAGGAAGAGTCACTCGGGAATGAGTCCCCCTAGCTCCTTAGTTAGGTCTCAGTTGTAATTACCCTGGGTTGATTTACTGTTGATTAGACTGCGGAAGATCCGACAGTAGCTTGGAATCTCTTAAGCTGACCAAGCCCTCTCAGTCTAACTACCCGGCAGACGACTAGTCTTCACCGGGATAGAAAGCTGAAGCAATAAGCACAAAACTCCACTACTGGAATTGGATTCCAGTACAAAGCAGTAAACTGGCTAACTCTTGTATAGCCAATCTCCTACTACCGAATGAAGAAGCTCTAACAACCTAATCAGATTCTATCTATCTCAGGTTGCAGCAGAAATCAAGAAAAGCTGATCAGACTTCAATCAATTCAATGAAACATGCATCATTCGATTAAAACCAAACAGTATAATCATCCCAAGTCATTACAATCAAATCCCTAACACATGGAACTAGGGTTCTTCATACCCAAGTGAGAGAAGGGTTCTACTCCATAGAGAGAGAGAAGAAAACAGAATACAAAGCAGTCATACTCATAACAATGGGAAGAATCTGCTTTGGGATGATGATTTCCACTCCTATGATGATCTCCAAGCTCGATTTGATGAAACCCAGCTCCAAGATTGCTTCTAGGATGAGTTCTTCGCACTTTCTCTCTCTAGGGCTTTGTTTTTGCTTTCAAAAGTCGATTCCCTAACTTGTGGCTCGAAATTGGGTAAAAACCAGAATTCCGAACCCACACGGGCAGGCCACACGGCCGTGTGGCATACCCAGATGCCCGTGTGAGAGACAAAACGCCGCGTTCCGAGTAATTGGATTTCAGGCTTCCTACACGGCCAGGGACACACGACCGTGTGGCATGCCCAGTCTGCCCGTGTGAAGCCTCGCATAATCCCACACGGCCACATTGATTTCCTACACGGCCGTGTGGGTTTTATGGGTGCCCGTGTGGCTTCCTCAGCGACTCGCCACACTTCCGATCTTCGTCCAGTCGACCCCGAACTCGCTCCCAAACCTTCATTCACGTACTAGGACCTGAAATATCACAAACAAGCACACCCTAGCGTGAAATCGGCCTAAAACACGAGAATCAACATCTCAAACGGCTCAAGAATAGGGGTAAAAACATGTGCAATTAACGGTCTATCATGGACTGTCGTGCGTGATGGGCCTGTCTCCATGGATGCAGATCAGCAAAATTTATGGTCAGCAGCTCAAAAGAAGAGCGCCCAACTAAATCAAAGGGCTATGCACATCCTGTAGTCAGCTATGGCATCTGAAGAAGCCGATTAAGTGGAACATTGAGAGACTGCGCAAGCAATCTGGAGTTCACTGGAGAGCACTTACGAAGGATCATCGAACATCAAAGAAACTAGAATTGATCTTCTGGTCAACGAATATGAGTGCTTCGACATGGATCTAGGTGAAGGAATTCATGAAATGTACTCTCGATTTACAGTTCTTATTAACAAACTAAAAGGATTAGGGAAAACTTTTCTCACTAAAGATTTAAATAGGAAAATCTTAAGATCTCTTCCTAAGGAATGGCTTCCCAAGAGGACTGCTATAGAGGAAGCTCGAAACTTAAACACTCTTCATGTAGATGAGCTTGTTGGATTTCTCTAATAAGTCTCGATTTACAGTTCTTATTAACAAACTAAAAGGATTAGGGAAAACTTTTCTCACTAAAGATTTAAATAGGAAAATCCTAAGATCTCTTCCTAAGGAATGGCTTCCCAAGAGGACTGCTATAGAGGAAGCTCGAAACTTAAACACTCTTCCTGTAGATGAGCTTGTTGGATCTCTCTAATAAGTCTCGATTTACAGTTCTTATTAACAAACTAAAAGGATTAGGGAAAACTTTTCTCACTAAAGATTTAAATAGGAAAATCCTGAGATCTCTTCCTAAGGAATGGCTTCCCAAGAGGACTGCTATAGAGGAAGCTCAAAACTTAAACACTCTTCCTGTAGATGAGCTTGTTGGATCTCTCCTAAGTCACGAACATGTTCTTAAACAAGTTAACAACAATGATGAGAAACGGAAAAAGTCTTTAGCTTTCAAGTCTCAGCCAATAGAATATGAATCTGATTCTGATCTGGGAGAGGAATTTGTTAGAGAATTTGCTCTAGTGAGTAATAAATTTCATAGGATGCTGAAATATAAACAAGAGCAAAATCAAAAGGCTAATAATAGAAATTCCTATAATCGCTCTAACCCTTTTGACAAAGTTAAAAGTTTCCCTCAAAACAGGCTGCGTACTCCACATACCAGGACTTTTGAACCAGGTAATCAAGAAAGGGAAG
Source organism: Linum trigynum (assembly GCA_964030455.1). Classification (NCBI taxonomy): domain Eukaryota; kingdom Viridiplantae; phylum Streptophyta; class Magnoliopsida; order Malpighiales; family Linaceae; genus Linum; species Linum trigynum. The sequence goes on from OZ034820.1 coordinate 33,587,669, forward strand.
CTCAGGATTGCTATAAATGTGGAAAGCCAGGACACATTCGAGCAAACTGTCCGCTTACTTTAAGAGCAAAAGAAAAAGCAATGAAAGCCATCTGGAGTGACTATGAATAAGAAGAAGAAGAGGATTTAGGAGATGAAGAAGCTCTCATGGCTTCAGCAGAACTAAATGACTCTGAATTCTCCTTCAAGACAAGTCAGAATTTATACACTCCTACAACCGACTCAAAATGGTATTTGGACAGTGGCTGCTCTCATCACATGTCCGGTAAGAAACATCTGTTTAACTCCTTGACTATGAAACGTGGTGGAAAAGTTACATATGGTGATGATAGTCAGGGATTAATTATTGGCTCTGGATGCATAGGAAAAAACCCTTTACCTGTGATAAAAAATGTTCTGCTTGTAGATGGATTAAAACACAATCTTCTGTCTATTAGTCAACTACGCAGTAATGGGAATCGGGTCATTTTTGAAAATGACAGATGTTATGTAGAACTGATGCTCTAAAACACAACACCTAACAATGGCCAAGTGTAACCAATGAAAGGGACTGCAGTATAGTGGCACAAGTAATAAATATCGTATCCACGGGTCTCTAGAGTTACTATTACTCAGCTTCAGTTCATTATCTAGCAGACTAGGTTAAGGATTGATTAACTAAACTACTATACTAACTAAACTAAGTAAAACTACTAATTACAGTTTGGGAACTACTTAGGTATGATTCCCCCTAGCTCCTCAATTAGGTCCAAGTTGTAATTCCTTTTGGTTGATTTACTGTTGATTAAACTGCGGAAGATCCGACAGTAGCTTGGAATCTCTTAAGCTGACCAAGCCCTCTCAGTCTAACTATCCGGCAGACGACTAGTCTTCACCGGGATAGAAAGCTGAAGCAATAAGCACAGAACTCCACTACTGGAATTGGATTCCAGTACAAAGCAGTAAACTGGCTAACTCTCGTATAGCCAATCTCCTACTACCGAATGATGAGACTCTAGCAACCTAATAAGATTCTATCTATCTCAGATTGCAGCAAGAATCAGGAAAAGTTGATCAGACTTCAATTGACTAAATAAACATGCATCATTCGATTATAATCAAACAATATAGCATCCAAAACTTCATACAAGAAAGATCCTAACTCATGGAACTAAGGTTCCTCAAAACCTAAGTGAAGGGAAGTTACTCCATAGAGAAGAGAGAGACTGCAGAAATCTGATCTAGATCTTCAATCTCCATCTCCAAGCTTGATTCCCGAGCTCCAATGGCGAAGAAATCCTCCGAAATAGCTCCAAGAATGTTCCCAAGTCGCTCTCTCTCTCTAGGGTTCGTCCCTTGGGTGTTTGGGATCCAAAACCCAGCTCTCCCCCTTTCCTTTTGCTGAAAATTGGGTTTTAAACAGCAATTCCCGACTCACACGGCCAGGCCACACGGCCGTGTGGCTTTCCCAGCTGCCTGTGTGAAGGCTCGGTGATTTCCACACGGCCACATGGCCAGGTCACACGGCCGTGTGGGTTGTGCCCGTGTGGCTTGCTCAGCCTCTGTTTAATGCTTCGTTTCTCCCTCGTCCGGACTCCGAATCAGTCGCCGTTTGATCCCAGACACTCGTAGTCTCGTCCTCTTTCTTTTCATGACAAGCTTGCATGATTCTTTGTCCATAAAGTGAGGTAGAAATCCATTCTTCTTCAAGTCATACCCGAGTTTCTTCTCCCGAATCGTCAATTGATCTCTGATTGACTTGAAACTTGCGCCTATGCTTCACTTTATGTGCTAGGACCTGAAATGTGACAAAGGAACACAACCTAGCGTAAAATAGGCCAAAGACACGATAATTCAATCTCAAACAATCAAGAAACAAAGGGGAAAACATGTGCAAATACCGAGTCATCAAGAACAAATAAATGAAAATAAGATTCTACTTGTTGGCAAAAGAGTCAATAACATGTATATTGTTGATCTGACTTATTTGAGCATGTTCAATGCTAAATGCCTACATGCATCTTCTCAGTCTTCTGAGTTTCTTTGGCACAAATAACTAGGACATGTTAGCTTACCAAAGCTAAAAGACAAAGCGGAATTCTTCTGCGATGCCTGTGCTGCTGGAAAACACAAGAGAAAAAATTTCAAACCCAAACCTGACATTACTACCTCTAGGACTTGCGAACTTATACACATGGACTTGTTTGGACCCTGTAATGTCACAAGCTTAGGGGGGAAAAGCTATGTTTTTGTCCTAGCGGATGATTATTCTAGGTATACTTGGGTGTTTTTCTTGGCACACAAGGATGAAACCTTTGAAAACTTTCGTTCGTTTGTCACCATGCACAAGCAATCTTTAGAAAACATTCGTAGTGACAATGGAGGTGAATTCATTTCAGATGAGTTTGCTGATTTCTGTGACAAGTCAGGAATATACCATACTTTATCTGCTCCTCGCTCTCCTCAACAAAACAGAGTTGTCGGACGTAAAAATAGGACTTTGATAGAATGTGCTCGTACCATGCTTCTAGACTATAATCTACCTAAGTTCTTTTGGGCTGAATCTGTAAACACAGCTTTATACATAATTAATCATGTCTTGGATAGGAAACAGTTAAACAAAACTCCCTATGAATTACTAAAGAGTAAAACTCCTAGGATTTCGTACTTTCATCCTTTTGGATGTCCCTACTACACGCTGAATACACGTGATTCTCTAGGGAAGTTTGATGCCAAATCTGATCCTGCTACCTTTCTTGGTTATTCTTCAAAGGGTCAAGCTTATAGAGTTTTTAATAAGAGAACTAGAAAAGTGGAAGAATATGTTCATGTCGTGTTTAATGAAACAATATCTGTTGCACCAGATCCTTCCATGGCATTTGATTTATGTGAACTCACTTCGTCCTGTCAAGAGTCTTATAGTGAGCAGGATACTTCAACCAAGACTCAGACTATTGAACCTCAAGATCAATCTGTTGAAGAATCTGAGCCAGCAACTGAGGTACCAAAGGCTCCACCTCACATTCAGAAAAGACATCCTGAAAGTCAGGTCATCGGCAAAATGAGTGATGGACTTCAGACTAGAGGTAAGTATATCCCTGGTCAATATGCTTTTGTCTCCCAATTTGAACCAAAAAACTGGAAATAAGCTTTACAAGATGAAGAGTGTTGTTTGTCTATGGTAGAAGAATTAAATCAATTTGAACATCTGCATGTTTGGGATTTAGTTCCTAGACCTGCAATTTGAACATCTGCATGTCATATGGCTTAAAATCAACTTCAAGACTATAGGATCTCTATCCCTTCTATACCCTTATTATGTGATAACACTAGTGCCATTTGTATGTAAAAAAATCATGTTCAACATTCCAGGACAAAGCATATAGAAGTTAAGTTTTACTTCATTAGAGAGGTAGTTGAAAAGAATATAATTCAATTAAATCATATCTCAACTAAGTTCCAATTAGTGGATTTGTTTACCAAACCATTAAATGCTGATCGATTCACCTTCCTTTGTTATGAACTCGGGCTTCGATCTCCAGAGAATCTGGAGAATCTACCCTGATTGACCAATCTTCTTTCTTTACTTTTTCCCCTTTATTGTTTCTTCATTTTCAGTGTTTTTTCCTTATCTTCGTGAGTTGTTTTAGCATTTATAGGTCTGTGCTTTTGGTCTGTTCATTCATCCTTAGATCAAGTCTTGTAGCTTTCTGCCTAGGTTTCCAATGGTGCTCGACTTTTCCATCACCTATTCAGGTACTTTTTTTCATGACCCTATCCATGCTAATGATCATAGGCATGCTGTATCTTATGCTCGCCATCCCATCATTCCCACTTATCAAATTCCTCATGATGGATTGGTTGAGTATGGTCTTGACTTTACTCAACTTATTCACAATCTGGGTTGGGACTTCCTTATCAATGAAACGCCTGAGCATATCTATCCTGATGGTGTGCGTCAGTTTTATTCAAATTTTCGATCTTTTGGCCTTGAAACTCGTACCTTCACTACCCTGGTTTATGGCCATCTTGTTACTATTCCCATTGAAGATCTCAGGCGTCTCCTCGCATTCCTCAAGTTGGTGAGATTTTAGCTCATGATTCTAAGCTTGTGTTGTTTAACTTCAATATTGAGCATGAGTTTGTGCTTCTCATTGGTCACCCTCTAGATGCTCTGCTCACTCTTTCCACCGCATTCCTGCTCCCTGCCATTCGCACCTTTCATTTTTTCCTCACTCCTCGATTCCTTCCTAGGACTGTCGATAGACCAATACTTACACATGTTTGCACCCTTAGTTCTTATCCGTTTGCGGCTAGTAGTAGTGTATTTTTGGCCCATTTTACGCTGGGTTGTGCTACTTTGTCATATTTCAGGTCCCAGACGTCGAAGGAAAGGCTAAGCACGAGATTTGGGGCGTTTGGAAGTCATTCGGTCGAGCTGGGGGCAAAACACGGGCAAGAGGCCTGAAGAACACGGCCGTGTACACAAACAGGCACGCCAGTGTTTTTATGTGCGAGAGCTGAATTGATGGAAAAGCAAAACACGGGCTGGCCTAAAGAAAAACACGTCCGTGTCCATATTTAGGAACTACCGTGTTTTGGCCGACGCGGGCGTGTTTTTAACACGTGGCAAGGGCACGGACGGGCAAAAGCAAAATACGGCCGTGTCCTCGACCGTGTTTTGCCCAGAATTGGGTTTTTGAGGCAGATTGAAGCCAAAGGAAAGGGAGAGCTGGGTTTTGGATCCCAAACACCCAATGGACGAACCAAAGAGAGAGGGAGATTTGAGGGCATTCTTGGAGTGGAACTGGAGGATTTCTTCGCCTAGGAATCTCGAGGAACAAGCCCGGACTTGAAGACTGATCATCTGAAGATTCTTACTGCAGTCTCTTTCTTCTCTATGGAGAAACTTCCCTTCACTTAGGTTTTGAGGAACCCTAGCTATGTTTGTTTGATTGGATGATTGTATGAGTACTCCTACTTGATAATCTTGAGTTCATATTCAATCTATGCTCGTTTTCATGATTCAATTCTGCTTTAGTCGAGATTATTGATTCTGCTTTGTAACTATGAGAGAGAATACCTGATTAGGTCAATAGAGCACCATAGATTGATAGTATTGGATCGATTGCTTTAGTCGAGGGTTGATTCACTACTTTGTATCAATTAAGAACCTCATTTGATAGAGGGAGTCTAGTTCAGAACGCCTTGATCGGTTGTTCTAGAGAAGCATACGTCCCTCTAGGTAATCGACTCAAGAGGGCCTTGATCCTTTAGTCGAGATTCAAGGTCTAGGCAAGGATTCTCCGCATTGTGAATGAAAGTGAAACAAGTTAGAAATCATCAATCATTAATCTGGCTAGTGGCTAGGGGGAATCGTACCTAAGTGAGTTCCCAACCTGTAAGATTAATTTTAACTGTAGTTTGTTAGAGTAGTTTTAGTTGTTCCATCTTAATCTGGTTTGCTAGATAATGAACTAAAGCTGAGTAATAGTAACTCTAGAGACCCGTGGATTCGATATTTATTACTTGAGCCACTATACTGCAGTCCCTTCCATTGGTTACACTTGGCCATTGTTAGGAGTTGTGTCATAGCGAGTCAACTGTCTTGTTAGATCGAGTCACTCCTCTGGACCTCTGGGTCATTCAGCATGCTGTACAACGTTCCCCTGGACTATTCTCATCTTCTTCTCCCCCATCTCTACATGTTCCAGTACTTTGAGTTCCAGGGCCATCTCCCCTTTGGTCCAATCATCACTCGTCTTATCTCTCGCCTTGGGATTTCCCTTGATCCCTTTTGTATCACCACTCCCACGGTGTATATCACCGCTGATGATGTCCTGGATGAGATTGCCATTGCCGTTGAGGGGGAGGATGCAAAGGACTCTGACTCGGATTCAGATTCTATGAACTCTGATGAGAGCAATGAAGAAGGAGACTTTGTCGAGGAGGAAGTGGAGGAGGAACCTGCTGAAGAAGAAGACTCTGAACCTGAGGAAGAAGAGCCAAATCAGAATATCGAAGTCCATTGGATCAACAGCAGTGACAATGATGATGATAGCTCTGATTCTGGCTCTACTCCTTTGGAGGACGTATTGGCTGCCCTTCGAGATGCTTATGGATTTGATTGATTTCATTGTCTGATTGTTCTTTAAAAACTTACTCTCTGACTTTTTGGTTTGCTGGACGTGTTATCCTAGATTTGGATTTAGTTTGCTGGATGTGTGATCATCGGTTTTGAATTCTTGCTGGATATTTAGAAGTTTTCAGTTGTTGAAAGTGTGCTTGGTTGAACTGGATAATCGTAGTGTTTGTCGGGAAAGGTGTCAGTTGTTTTACAGGGTTCAAGCGGACAATCGACAATCTCTAACGTAGGGGAGATTGTTGAGATGGCACGGATCAAGTTAGCAGATTGCAAAGATAATTGAAGCACATATTAGGAGGGGGGGGGGGTGGCATATCGATCAATCAGGGATTTCAATTACCATCTGCTCAACCTTCCATTTCTGCTCAAGATTCAAACTTAACGACTCTCTTGGAAGGCTATTTAAAGAAGCAGCAGAGGAAGGGTCAGTGCACTGAAACACGAGCTGGGATTTTTGTGGTAGAGGGCAAAGGGTTGGGTCTTTAGTTCAGTGGCTTTGATCTGTGCTGGGGTAGAGGTTCAGCTAGATCAAAGGGTGTAACGAATTCCTGTGCGAATTCGGGTCTGTCGGTTTTGCCTTTTGATTTTCTCACTTGTGTCTGTAATCCTTTTCTCTTCTTTGTTTGAGTCTAAAAGAAAATCAAAAGTGTCTCTCGGGATAGTGGTACTATCCTGGGACGAGGAGTAACCCTGTGGTGAACCTCGTTAAAAATCTCGTTGTGTTCTTTATCTTCTGCTTTCCTTTCTTCTTGTTGCTGCAAGGTGCCTCTATTCTGTTTCATTCTTGTTCTTTTTCTGATTCAGCGAAGAAGAAGATGTGTTTCCTTCTTCCTTCTCCGAACTGAAAACGTGCCTGTTGGGACTAAGCCCATATTTGATTCTTTCGGATATGTGGGCTTATTTAATCTCGGCCCAACTGAATCCTTCTCTTACTACATAGCAAAGATCATTTCTGTCTGAGTCGTTTTGGTTGTTCTTCTGCTGACTTTTATGGTCAAAATCCCTAACTGAGTTGAGAGCATTTCCTGTTTACAATGTCTACATGCACAACACAACAATAAGAGATTCCCTTGTAATGATACTTATGAACAATTAAGACATTCACTGTGATACTTGTGCCCTTAATGAATGTTGATTGGTTACGACTTATAAAAGACAGAAGCACTTGTTGCAATCTAATTGCTAACACTTTAGTCCTAGCCTTATAGAGAGGACTTTTTTGCAAGCAATAAGTCTGAAATTAGTTACCCTAACAACATTTGCTACTCTTTGGGCACTAACATAAGAGGCTATTGAATTTATACTGGGGGAGGGGGTGGGGGATGACCACTTTCAAAGAATTTCCTAAACACCTGCAATAACATCTTCACCCACCACACTCTATAATTTTTTTTAAAACCTGTTTTCTCGAAGAATGGCCATGCATTCGATCATAGATAAATAACAGCCTACTAGCTAACAACGAAGAGAAATAGCTCAGTATCGTTTGTGCCCTACAACTAGTGATCTCCAGAATCTGTAGTCCCTAACAACAAAGTGCAGAAAGATACAACATCATTCGAGATTTGCTTAATGACAGTGACTAAGCGACCCGAGTCTAGTTCAAGCTTCAAAATAGTCTTTGCTGCTTATCTCACTTGCACAATTTGGTGTAAGAAGTGGTATTATAGTCTCCTTAGGACACCCAACTCATCCTCTTATGATGGTAAAAACTCTCTTCAGCATTTTTAACAAGAGCATACTCACTTAGCAATTTTCTCTCTGTCTCAAAAGTTTGCTTTTGTGAGAATATTTAAAGACCAAACTTGGGTTGTTTTCAATTCCTGGTCCACTTTCTTCACCTTTTCACTAATATCCATAAAAGCTCTACAATGATGATCTTCCTCAACTCAGCCTTCAACATTTTTATTATGATTCCCCGTAGACGAGAACCCTTATAATCCATACTCCTAGCTTTCTGGACAATGATGTGATACTCGAGATGTTCAAGCCACATATTGAAAAATCGACAAGGTTTGGGAAGAGAGATAATAGGAACAACAGGGGACACAAACATTCCGCAACGTTTGAGAAGTCAGGTCGAAGAAACTCCACCATACAATGTGAAAAAGAAGAGAGTCATTCCATAGTAGCCAATACTCGATCTAGTTTCCAAGCAATTTGATTCGCCGTAGTGTTGTTTGTCCATGTGAACCACATACATGTTGATCGATGGTCCATATAAAGCGAACCCAATTTATAAAGAAATCCAAACTCGAAGAGATATCACAATTGTTAGAACTTAGAAGCTTCCCATGTTCAGGTACCGCGTTAAAATCTCTAGTTATTAGCCAATGGAAACCTCATCGTTCAAATCATATACTATTGTAAGAAACAATTCTAATCATGCTACACCCCTAATCAATGTGTGCATATACTTCTTCTCTTGTATCTAAGGCACTAAGCTCCATATCATCGCTACACAATATCTAAATTTTCCCAAGGACTGCTTTATCATAATTTGTTAGAACCTTATAACCTACAAACTAAGCAATATGGTACGGACTTTTACTTTCAACAACTCTTGTTACAACTAGAGGCAAAACCGAAACCTTAACCTACGTATGTAATCAATCAAATAAAATCCATCATCAAATCCAACAAGTAAATAACATTTTTTTTTTCAAATTCACAATGACCTAAATCTAATACAATTATTACTATTCGTCTTCCACATATTTTTTTTTTGACAAAGCCCTCGCTATCCTAATAAAAAATTTGAAAAAAACCATTCACTTTCGAAACTTAAGAATTTAACCAAAATTTTCATTTTTCAAATCTAAAACAAATTTACGAGGTAAAAGACACAACGTTGTTTGGATGAATAATTCTAATAGATCAATTTGACCCAGCTGTCTCGCTTTAAGAAAATTGAGCCAACCTAGTATCATAAAATTTGGATAGAGAAATTTGATCTTGATAATTACAATTTGTCTCGTTTTGAGACAATTACAATTATCAGAATGGAATAGGTAATTAGCGAATTCATTCAAAGAAATGACCTCACATTGCATACCATCCTGGGTAAAAAAATTGTGGAGGAGATTTTATCAAATTCATGAGGCTAAAGAATTAGGCCCTCCTATTTGATTGGGAATGTGGGCCGATCTATGAAAAGAAAAGAAATGTGTGGGCCGTTGGCCTTTTCTGTCCACAAGACGAGGATTTTTCCACCGAACCTCTATTGGGACAATGGGATTCATGAATCATGATCCACCTTTGCTTGAAGCGTTGGCCTTTTCTGCTAACTAAACTCCAATTAATTCAAAATTCATTTCAGTCCAATCCAATCCAATCATCCACTTAATCAAATCCAGTTGAATTAGTGGATTCATAAATTGTTGGAAAATTACAATAAACGCTTATAAATTTTATATTTCACAATTCAACATCTAAATTTTATTTTTAATAAAAAAAATTATTCAAAAACTATATTTTTTGATAAAATTCAAAATCATATTTTGATAACTAACCTTTTCAAAATGCTCATAATGTTCCAATTTGTATATGTCACCTAGATCTAATTTATGAATTCATTAATACACGAACTCAATCCATTTGCCACCTCTATTGTGCTTGGATGGATCGACCCATACTCTACTCACAATATTATTGTTTATGTATTTCTCTGGCAATTATGTTACCTACAGCTATTTCTGTAAATCCGTAATGAACTGATATTTTGCAACAAAAATGGTTGTCCCTAAAGCTTGTCATGTTTACAATTTTATCATAAGAACCATAATTTGTAACAAAATACATTTGCCACAATCAAGTTATTGTTTGCCAATTCTATCATTTCAAATCATAATTAAAACTGATCACAACAAACTCTTTGGTCGTGTAAGAACAGAAGAACCAAAACCTGACAAGCCTCTCATCATTTTATTGCAGTATTCGAATTGCCGCAAAACTACAACAGAGAAAAAATTGCAGAGGCATGGTACAAAACAGCAACGTTGTTCCATGAAGGTTTTCCTCGAAATATACACTGAAAAATCGCAGCATTCAAAAGCCAGAAAAACATATATGATAATATGAACATCCCAAACTTGTACACACACCAAGCATTGCATACATTCCCCACTCACTCATCATCTATGTAATACAAAAGAAAACGTAAATGTGTGCAAGTAACACACCTCATCTCGTGCAACTGCAAACTCGACGTACAAGTGAACTACCACTAGAACATAATCTCGCAAGGTGCGTGAAATGTCCTTCCCCGGCAGATCGCTTCTAGATTTTCTCCCGCATAAGAACAAAGAGGCGATACCTCCACACCTGTTTCATTTCAGCCAACGCACAATTAACATTAAGCAAGAGTTCAGCACAGAACAGAACAGAGCGCGGAAGTTCAGAAGGCGCAAAGTTCGTAAGCTCCCTTCTCCCTCTCTCCCAAACTTCAGTTTTCACTAGTTTGGTGCATATATTGCCTAAGAAATTCATACAAGAACGCAGAACGAATTAATTACCTGTTGCATATAAGGGTACTGAATGCGTTAAGAAGCCCCCTGCCGCGACAACCCAACGAGTGTGAAGTCGAAGCACGAGAAGCTTGGCACTGTCTGGAGTATCAAAATTTGAGCCGTTGGCATTTTTCACTGGCGCGAACTCTTCTTCACGCAATACCTGTAGAAATTTAATACGTTCACACATATAAGTAGAGGGACATCACACCGCAGCAAACTCAGGTGAAGTAAAGTGGTGGTAGTGTTGTTGGCACCTCGAATAGGCCAGTTGAAGGAGCATATGGAAATGCATCAAATATGAACTGCTCAAGTTTATATCCCATTGTGAATCCATGAATTGAAGGGATCTTTTTCTCTGCAAGATGGTAACTGCACTCACAATGTGTAAGCTTACAGTATACTATGATCGCTGACTGGAACCATACGCAACCATAATTTGGCCATAGGACACAATCTTCTATGGGAAAACAGTCCTATCCAATTGGACAAACATTCGGCAAAGAAGGAAGCTAACATCACTTACGTGCTATCTTTTTCGAGCCCATTTGCCACTTGATTTAGAAAATCCAAAGTGAACATGTGCAGACATACCTGAAACCGGGAAAATGGTAAAATTTTCAGGGGCTATTCCAGAAGATACAAAATCCTGCTAAGAGTGTCAACTACTATAGCATATCATCGACTGACAAATAGAATATACTGAAAGCATAGAGACTCATTCATCAAATCAATCTTTCCGATAATATATATTTTAATTGTATAAAGAAAGGTGAAAATAGACTTATACATTACTCCAACAAAAACGAAGGCGTCCAGTTTGCTGATTGACTGCTGAAGCTAATGACTGATCCAACTCGCTGTACTCAACCACAGTCAGAGGTCCACCTTTCCCTCGCCTCACAAATACACCCACCTTTTCTTGGGGATAAGCCTGTGGAAAATGGTTGTAGCTATTAAGAGGATCACATTTGCAGAACTTCGATCCATGCTAGATAACCCACATGCTTATGAAAACAACAAACTATACCTTGCGAACGACTTTTGCGGCAGCAGAGACTCCTTTATCCACGAAATATCCCACAAAAGTTGGGTCAGCTACACGGACCTGTTTACAAGAACTAGCCATCATGCTCAAAAAGAGTTCTGAAGGTTCAGTAATTAAAGGTGAATGATAGGGCAAAAAGATCATATCTCACCAATGCATTGTCAACCCCATAGCAGTCAACATATTTAATCCCTCTTGCTGCCATGTCTTCCAACAATCTCGATGATTTAAGAGCTGAAGAACCAAATAAGGAAGCAAGCAATAATGCAAAGCAGTAGAGGTGCCAAGTTATGGAGAGATCTGTGACGGGCTGCAAAATAAATACCTGAATATACTCCTCCATTGCCATCTGGGGCCTTGGATACCTAATTTCAGGAAATAAAATGCACATGATTCCAAGTATGAGGATGAACATAGAACTCAACAACGTAAAAGCCAAGAGCCAGAAAGGATAGACAAAAAGCTAACTGCATGGTAAATATACTACAAATAACAACTCAAAAGAAGAGCTTCTTCTTGGCGTGAATGTGAACAACCACTATAAATGGTGCTAGTATTGACAGTGAGTTTCATTTCTTTACATTGCACCCCTCTGTAAATTCATTAATGCAAAAATGTGTTCATCCTCACCAAAATGCTCTTCAAATAGTAAAAAAGACAATGTCTAGTTCAAGCCAACTAACTAAGTATCACAAGCACTTGATGCTCCTAGTACCATTTCCACCCATAGCTGTATGTCTTGCGTTCTTTTAAATCCTAATATAAAGCAACATTCAGGTGTAAAGGAACGTTTGTTTGGATCAGTGAAGATTAAGCGAAACCCGTTACCCATTCTTCAATGACACGACTGAGTGTGGTTGTGCAAGTTAGCAAACACCAAAGGGGGTTGGCAGAACATACCTTGAAAGGAGTCTCCATGATAAATCTACCATCAGTTGAAACAGAAGGTATGGTGCCTTGCTGGAAGAAGGTGACCTGGATTGGGGAGATGTGAATGTGAAAGCAGGTAACTTAAACATAATATAGCTAAGCTTCGTCAAACAAACTAGCAAAGAAATTTTCTTACTTGATCTGCTTCAAGGCCAAAGTACTTGTGGCTTTCAAAAAATCTCCGAGTGAGCTCATCTGTGAATGGACTCGTCATTATGTACCAATGAATTTGTGCAGAACCTCCTGAACCTGTTTAAGAGTAGAACTAAGATATTGTCCAAATGATTTAGAAGAATAGAGAATCTAAATAATTTAAACTGACCTTCATTAGCAGCTTGAACAGCTAACTTTTGGACGCACAAAATTCTCTCAGCTTGAAGTTGAAAAAGAGACTTCCCAGATGGAAGTCCAATGTCTGAATCAGAACAAGTAGACCAAAATATTAAAGAACGCCTTCTATTAACATCAAAACGAAACAAAACACGTAGCTTTATTTTTCCTCCAGCCATTTCTCTCAGATAAATGACAACGCCTAAAAGATCCAAGAATCTGTCACTGAGGTTTCTTGGTCCAAAGTTCAAATAAAAATGGAGCTACAATTCCCCCCCCCCCCCCCCCCCCCCCCCCCACCCCCCACAACTCAGTATTTAAATGGGATCCTCCTATGTTCAACGACAGCTACAAAAGCATATTTTTTGCTGCACATTTTGCAGTTCCAGAGATGTATGATACATCTCAAGTCATTCAAATAGAAAAGTCTATGTAACTCTGTTTGAATTAGTTTCTTAGCGGTTCCACTTTTGGGATCACAGGGGAATCTCCTCAAGCATCCTCAGGTCAATATTACAACTTCCATTAAAATACAACAGTTAGAAACACTGCACACTTGAAAATTACTTACTGAAGCATCCTTTAGGATCAGAACTTCCAAGCCGTGTTCCCTGGAATTTCAATTGAATGGACGCATAAAAGGATTAGTTGCATGTTGACATAGGAGAATACAATATCACCAGTTATTTCCTCACATAAAATTTTTAGTTTTCCTCAACCAAATTGATATGCAAGTTAACCCAGTTCAAAACAGTTGCAAGATACTAATTATAGCAGGAGAAAGAAATAAACTGTCTTCAATCACAAAAGTATATTTACATACAATATAAATACAGATAAACCCAACAAAAAGCACCGTCCAAAAAGCAATCTTTCTGGCGTCTAACAGCTAATAATGGAAGGTGGAACTAATTCCGCTGCTTTTGGATTATTAGTTAAACTTATCCCATCGGCAGATTATCGAAAGTTCCAATCCAGAAAAGAAATATCAACAGAAGAGAAAAGGGCCCCTGACTAAACAACTCAACAACAACTTTAATAAAGCGAAGAGAATGATTAATGATGCAGCAAAGCCATTTTACTGTTGGGAGAAATGGATAGATACCAATCACAGAATTGTCTTGGAGTGGCCATCAAGCCTAAAGGTTACATCATAACAAAATTATGCAAGCAAGCGCAAAAGATTCCCTGGGACAACTACCAAACGCCATTGTTCAACCTCCCTTCATAATAAGTTATGATGGGCTTTAATCAAGTTTGTCAACCGAAAAGTTAAGCAGCATTTAATTCTAAAGACCCAGCAGTAGCAGCCACTCCAGTGTATAAATCGACATGCTAATTACCCAGAAAGAAAGTAGAAAAAGAAAAGTACCTGACCGCCAGATAAAAGCAGAACGGCCAACTTCCCGCCAGAGATTGCTTTTAACCCCATCTTCCACCACCGCTCTCTGTCTTCCATCGTCCTCTCCTCTACCGTGGACACGCTGCTCTCAGGCACGGGTTCAATGGCGGCAACTGGTAGAGCTGCATCCAGTTCATCGATAAGTCAAAAAACCTGAACAAATCTAATCCTGACTCAATTCCACAAGAATTCCAACCAAATTCAGAAGTGGAAAAGACAGAGAGAGCAAACCCTGAGATCGAAGCGAACATCGGATTATCCGATCCAGCCGCGGAAGATCTAGATTCTGCAATGAAGAAGCAGGTCTCAAACAAAGGAAAAACAACCCACCACCATATCCTACCCGAATTCAAGCCTCCATTTAAGCGCTTTAAATGCAAACCCGAAAAAGGGAAATTGACAAACGACAGATATTTGAATGCGGGTGGTCTACACAAACGAGATTCAGAACTTCCCGAACAAAAATTCACGTTACTATCCGAAATCGAACCAACGCGCGAAGATCCGAGAGCCACCCAGGAAGAAATGCGTTCAATTACTCGAGGAGTTTTTTGTTTGGTTACCGACCTCGATGTCTTTGACAAGGAAGTCGCGTTCGTCGGCGGAGAGCTCCTCCCAGAGCGAAAAGACGTCTTCCTGGCCGTAGTCCTTGAGGCGCTCGAGCAACGCCTGTGGCGGAGGCGGTACTGGCGAGGAGGAGGCGGTGCTGTTGCCGTCGATCATTGTCGGTTCCCTCATTTCTTCCCCGGAGACAAGAGTGAGAATCCGGAATTCAAGTTCCTGTTAGATCTCTGTAGGCTGCCGTGTGGGTATGGATTTTGTCGAGTTGCTCTCTATCTTTCTCTTTCTCGCTTCACGAGTTTCTGTTAACAGTTAAAGAGAGGGAAGAAGGAAGCTGCCAAAGGCAAAAAGAGGGAGTGGGGGAGACTGCACAGAGTTGGGCGAAATAGAATAGTAGCGAGGAAGACAAGAATCAATTGATGAGTAGAGTAGAGTAGACTCACTGTTGTCGAGTGTTAATTAGTAGCTGTCAGAAACCAAACCGGATCCGGTTCGATCTTCTCATTTACCCGCTTGTGTTACTGTTTAGCCAGACGGGTCAGAGGCTAACCGATTCAACCGTTTGGCGGGTTCGTTCCTTCTTGCAGCTCGGCGTTCTGGATTGAGATCTCTCCAAATATTCCCTTCCCAATCCGATTATTGATTAATCATCATCGTTAACCGGCTCCAATCACAAAAAAAAAAAAACCACTTTCAACGGCCCGAATCCGGTTGGACCGGCGAAATTTCGCCGCTTAAAAGAGCAATTGCAACTTGGAAGCAAGCTCTCTTCCTTCCGTTGCTGAAACAGTAGCGCTACGGCATATCCTCCTTTACCTTGGCGAGAAACGAAGGCGGCAACGGCAGGCACTGCAAGCCAGTGGCGGAGAGAAGGAAACGCAATGACTATTCCGACGATGGCGACGATTCCTACCTCATATTTCTTATTGCCCTCTCTAGTGCAATCGGATTCTAGTCGGAACTATTGCAAGTTCCGGCGCTCCCCTTATATGTTCAGTAGCTTCCACGTCAGAGCTTCGCTTTCCACTCCAGGTTTTCCTCTGGCAAGCCGAATTGTAGTCAAAAGTAAGCCGCTTTTCTCCCTTAGTCTCTTTGCGGATACAAATATTGGGTTTAGTCTGGAATAGAACCCGGGAAGCAGATAGCATTAGCTCCAGGGGAAATTGAGTATGGCTCTGCACTGAGTTTGAACAATTTGGGCTTTGCAGATTTACCTTATCTAACCAGCGAAAGTAGTTTGCGAGAGGAGTTCTCAAGCTTTGGTGAAGTGGCTGAAGGTAACCCAGATTCTGGACCCTTTCTTTTATTCCTGGGTTCTTGGGTATTTAGGTTAAGGTTCATTCCAGTTCTGTCCTGGTTTGACAGTTAAGGTTCTGAAGTTTGAAGAAGGGGAAAGGCGTAAAGCTCATGCATTCATCCAATACACTTGTCTAGACGATGCCTTCCTTGCCTTGGAGAACATGGATCGCAAGGTTGGCTGGCTCCTGAAATTGCAATCTGTCCCGGAGCTTCTTACTTAACTGTACCTTGAAATCTGATCTTCATTTTTGTGCCCACCAGATGTTTGACGGAAGGATGATATATGTGGAGGTTGCCAAACCCGGTAAGCGTAGTTTTGGAGAATACCCAACAGCTTCTGGACCTCCAAAAGGCTCTCCTGCTGCATCTTCAAATGATCAAGATGATTGCTGGTACTGATTCCCCCACGGCCAACGATTGTGCCGCCAGTAAGGAATGTAACTTGGGAGGAAAAAGCGAGCTGCTAGTAAGTGTGAAATTGTTGTGCATCTAGCCGCATTAAAGAACTGTGTCGGCTAATGCCATCAGTTTAGAATTGTGAATTTTTCTTCTCGTTGCTCCTTTTTTGTGGTATGTTAATTTACAACCAGTTCTCCATGAATTGGCTGGTGGATATGTCCCTGGTCTTTCCTTTACTAAGTGTATGCCTGAAGGTGTTAAGCCTTCCAACTTTGCAATGCTAATATACAACCAGTTCTCGATGAATAGAGAAATGTTAAGAGTTCCTTGTTTGTGTATGACAGTAGTCACTAGCTGTTCAGGTTTCAACTTTCATAGGTACTTCCTGTTCTGTTCTTGGCTTTTGCTCAAGTATATGCATAGAGTGAGAGATTACTGAGGTTGCTTGGAGGGTCCGCTGGCATATTGCGCCATCTGTGTAAATAATCGACTTTATTATAGTAATGAATTGATACACGCAAGCTATAACTCGAACTCTCAAGTAAGAAAACTAAGAGCTTCATGGACATTGTGTTGCATCCAACTCGGCTGCAACGGTTTGTATTATAACTCCTACCTGTTGCTGGACCTTAATTGACCCGGAGGTAGGAGAATTCCTTGGCACTGGGAAGCCATGATGATGCTTCTTTCCAGTAACAGGGTTTCATCAGTCCCTTTTTTCCTTCTGCAGTAAATCCAGCGCCAAACCGCTGAGCTTTATCCCTCAAGGAGCATGGGACCCTCTACTACTATCTGTTGCTTTTATATATTGTCTTTCATCATTGTCTTCTGGATTCTTGAATGCAGCAATGTGAGGGATGTGATGTGATGTGAAGTACTTATTTATTTGCAAATTTCGGAACCCCTACCTGACGGAGACTCTGGAGATGGAGGCAGTGGCGTTTGATGTGGGGGAGGCGAGCCCTTCGAGCCAGAAATTTCTGGGAGGAAGTTGGAATTGGATTCAATCTGTGCAGGCATTGCTAGCAGCTGATGGAGCTGTACTGATCCCTCGCTTCTTAGTAACACAACTACTTTTGACATCGTTGGCATCATTGAAGGCGAAGGTTGAGTGCACATCAGAGCTATTTCGGTATTTCCACCACTTCCTTGCTTCTGTGTATTCATCCTGACTTACGGTTTTGTACAGTTCCCGTGACTTAGTATCCTTTTGTGCATGACAATCCAAAAAAACGCAGTTAGTTTAGATGGTACTAGAGAGCACCAAACCACCTTGTGAGGGAGCTCCACATCACCAGCAAACTTTGTTGAGATGTGACAGTTGTACTTGGCGTTGACTGCGAAATGAGTTTGTTAGGTCCTGCAGAAATCCAACCTGTAGGAAGAAGAGATAAAGAATTCATCAAGTCGATCCTCTCACTCTCTGCCCACCCTCTGAAGTTTAGATTGAAAGGAACATCCCAGCTAGCTCTTCCAGAATCAAAAGAAACCAAGTCAGAGATTCAAGAATCTGGGTATGAGGCAATAACGACTCTTGGATAGGCATCTTCAAGTACCACTGCCTGCTGCCAGCAGTCCTTGCAAAAGGAAATTCACGCCTCTCCACCTGCATTAACGAATGCATACTTCCAGAACGTCTCTCTTCATTGCACAGTTCAACATGGAGCAGCAGTATTACTTACCTCCACAACCAGCTCTCTGAAAAGGAGGGGTTCGGGAACTTTATGTCGATGAGATTCCACGACCAGGAGCTACCATCTATCGCATATTTCCACATCCACTTTGCAAGTAGTGTGTTGTTCATGCACTCTATATCCTAAGCGCCAAGCAGGTAGGTTATGAGTTTGGGGCAAACCATGGTGGTACGTGGAATGGAACTAGATTACTCTTTCTGCAGATATTGCTTGCAGTTGACCATGGTGGAAAGTGTAGAAACCTACTGTATTCAGGGATCGAGCAGTTAGGGGCGAAATCAACAGATGGATTCGTTAATAAAAGTAAACTTTGTAAGCTTCATTCTTTTTTCTCCGTAATCAATTGGACAGAAAACAGAGAGAACCCTGAAATTCTGACATTACTGTTTCTTCTTTGCTGTCGGTCAAAGCATACTAAGAACAGACATGACTGCAGAAATGAAACTTATATCTTGCTACATATCGTAAATAACTGATATTTCATCAAAGTACAAATTTCTTGTTCGTCTAAGAAATGAAGACCCAATGCTTAATGAAGAACACAGTGTGTAAAAATTGGGACGAGATCACAGAATGAGGTGATCCCAGAATTGCCTGCCTGCCTGCCTGACCAGCCTGCTTCGATCTGTTTGGTTTTCGACTTGAAATTGAATCACCTTATAGGAGCCTTGATCCAACCATTAGCAAAAGCAATAGCCAGAATCACAAAAGGAGTGGACATCCCAAATATGATAATGTAAGGAAGTGGTGTCATCATGGGATTCTCTCCTTCCCTTTCTCCTGCTGTTTGCCAGTACCTTAGACAAAACCCCAAACAAGAACAGTTAGTTCAATTGTAAGAAATACGGGTTTGATAGTAACTTCCCTTATAATCCCATAAAGTTTCAGCCTTTGTCTAGTTTTGCTTACTGTTCTGGCTCTTGTTCTTTGGTTATGAACTTCTTCTTGTCTTTTGGCTGCAGTTCTCCATTTCCTCCTCCTTCTGTTCAAATTCAAAAGAAACCCACATGCAAGTAACCAGAGATAAACAAAGTGCGGGAGGGAAAATAGGGGACATTGGTGAACATTGAGAGTAGTCTTGACCTGAGGTTGCAGGTGCTCTGAAGTGGTGAGACATTCTTCTTCTCTGTGGTGAAGAACACAATAATGGTGGTGATTGAGGCAGGAATGTAGTAAGTGGTTGAGATTTGGGAGATGAAGAAACACAAGGAAATAGAATCAGGCTGGTAGCTGCCATTTTTGCCAGTTGGTGGAAGCTTTTTTCTTCTTCTGTTATGGCGTATTTTGCAGAGGTTTTATATGTATGGAGGGGTGGAGTTGGGATATATGGCTGGTGAAGCTAGTGCCAGGTTGCAGATCATGGTGAATATAAACCTTATCTGTTACCTGAAAAACAAAAAAACAAAAACGATTCTGGGTGACCAAATTGGTCAGAGTCCGCAAAATTCCGACCCGAGCAAGGAATCGGTTCCTTTCCACCCGTGATTCCTGCCCGCGACGAGAATCAATTGATGAGTAGACGGTGAGAGTCGAGTTTTAATTAGTAGCCGTCAGAAACCAGACCGGATTCGGTTCGATCGGCTTATTTACCTGCTTTTGTTAAGCCAGACTGGTCACTAGTAGGTCGGGAGGCTACCCGGTTGAACCGTTCGGCGGGTTCACACTGCACAATTGGGGCTTTGCAGATTCTACCCGCTTTGACCAGCGAAAGAAATTTCCGAGAAGAGTTCTCAAACTTGGGTGAAGTGCTGCTGTTAGTGTTATGGTATATGATCCACTATTGAATCTCTCCCAACAACTTGAGTTATTAGGAGAAACTGGTTCTTGACATGGTATCAGTATCAGAGCCTTCTGTGATCGAGAGGTCTTGTGTTCGATGGGGAGCAACCGGTTCTTGACAGCTGCAGCCTGATCCTACCTTTCATTCGTGGGATGATACAGTCTCATGGGTTTATTCCAATTCTATCATGGTTAGGCAGTTATGCTCTTCAAGTTTGAAGATAGGGAAATGCATAAAGCTGATGTATTCATCCAATACACTTGTTTAGACGTCAGGAGATGCCTTTCTTGCCTCGGAGAACATGGATGGCAAGGTTGGCTCCCTCTCTCATGCATTTATGCAACAAACTTTTCTATCCTTTGATGTATGATTTTCACTTTTGTGCCCACCAGGTGTTCGACAGAAGGTTGATATAGGTGGAGGTTGCGAAACCCGGGAAGCTCTGTCGCTGCATCTTCAAATACCAAGATGATTACTGGCACTCATTCCGCCATGGTCAGTGATGGTATTTACCCAGTAAGGAATGCAACTTGAGAGGCCCAGAAAAGCGAGCTGCCAGTTAGCCTGAAACTGTTGTGCATCCAACCGCATTAAAGAATTGTGCCTGCTAATGCCATCTGTTTAGAATCACGAAGCATTCTTCTGGTTCATCCTTTGTGTGGCTACGTTACCTCATCCTTTGTGTGGCTACGTTACCTTACAACCAGTTCGTGATGAATTGCCTTCTGGGTAGGGATGGGCACGTGGGTGGTTAACCCGCGGATTGATGTGGGTGGATTGCAGATTGTTAAATCTCCCACCCAAACTTATGTGGGTGGATAGTGGGTGGATTGCCGGTCACCCGTATGACCCGCATTCTATTTTTTACATGAAAAAATGTTGTTTCTTATAGTATCGAATATTCATCATATTTTCAAAATGCACTACAGTCTGACCATATACTGCAAAAGGTGGAGAATAAATAATTGTTTTGACTACTATTATTGGTTATTGTGTTGTGCAATATCCATTTGCAATGCATATTGGTATGCAAATTATTGTTAATATCCATTAAATATTGAGATACAAACTATAAATTATTAATTGTATCAAAATCACAAATTATTGATACAATCTTACTAATGTGCTATGAACTTTTTATAAATGTTAGTCAATTTTCTTAATGGCTAGTTGGAGAATTGATTTTGTGGGTTAACCCGCGACCCAATCGCACCCATCCACCACCCACCCAACCCAACCCACATAAGTATGTGGGTGGATTGCAGGTCACATATATTCCAACCCGCTAGTAAGCGGGTGGGCCAATTTTAGACCAAAATCCACCCAACCCGCCCATTGCCCACCCCTACTTCTGGGTACGTCCCGAGTCTTTCCTTTACTGAGTATATACACGAAGGTGACTTTGTAATGATCATAGAATGGAACGAATTGAGAAAGGATGAGTTTCTTGTTTGAGTATGACAGTAGTCATTATAGGCTGAGTTTCTTGTTTGGCTTCTGGCTCCGGTTGATTGATAAATTTTTAGCTATTCAGGTTTCAAAGGTCTTTCATTTTCTTTTGAAGTATATGCAGAGATTCACAGAGGAGGCTTGGAGGTTTTGCTGGCATTTGACTCCTGCTGTATAAATAATCGCCTTTATTACAGTAATGAAATGATATACACATGCTGCATATTCTTTTAGTATATAAAGCTAGCTACACTTTTTACTCCCTCTTTTTTGTTACTGTTTCATTTTCTGTCTTCTAGCGGCAATTGGTGAAATGGTTTTATGGGGAGCTTCCCCAATCCCTTCCTCGAACAGTCAGCCTCTTACCTTACCTTCGCTCAGTCCAGCAGCCACCCATACCTCCTCGTAAGTCTTACCGTCAGTACACAGTACTTACAGAACTTCTAACTGCTCCCTCTGCTGCACTGCAGAACATCAACTACCCTTCACCTTCCCTCTTTTTCCACCAAACACCTCTCCCTCTTAAATCCTTCTACTCCCACACTCTATCCTCTCCTATGACATCACTGCTCATTTTCTTCCACTAAATCATGCCTCCATCCCTCTACCATTAGTCTTTTCTCCGTCTCCTTCTTTCCAATTATCTAACCTACCATCCTCTAACTCTCATCCATATCTCAAACCTTTCGGTTCTTCCTCTCTCTTGGACTCCAGTCGCTGGGCAAAATCAGAGGCAACGATGGTGATAATCCTCCATTGCCACCAGGGAGGACCAGCTGCGAGAATCATTGGTTTTTCCATGGGTGATCGACAAAATTTTGATTTTTTCAGCTATAGCAGAAAAGAGCCAAAAAAAAAAAAAAATCAACACCGCTGGAGTTTTCAATATTAGGTGGTTGTATAATGTCCTCTCCTTTCGTGTTCGGATCTCAGTTGATTTATCAAGATAGGAAAATCGTGGGTGAAGATTTCTGTGTTTTGATTCCTTTTTCTGGTTTCTGTTTCTTTGAAGCTCCTCTGCTGGGTTCGTTGAAAATCCTTAAAAGAAGAAGATGAGTTCAGAGCAGGATGACAAAACGAACTTCCCAACAGCGGAGCCGAAGCTATTTGACAGCGGCTGCTGTTTTTTGGCTCGACATCAACATCAACCTCTGCTCCAAGTGGTACATGGAAATATGGGTCTCCGAGGAACAGGCGGTGTCCGCCAAGGCCGCCATGGGAAACCCCTAGGCTGTAAATAAGAAAAATCCATGTTGGAAGATGAATCCATCGCCGCCGACATTAAATCTGCACCGCCGGCGGCGGGGCAGTTGGTTGCATTTGATAGGTAATTGGCAACAGCTGCGATGTCATGTCGTCGGATGCGGCAGTCGGATGCGGTGTCATTGCCCACGCCAATCCGGTCATCAAGGCTGACAAGGTCGAGAGGCTCTGCGAGATGATGAAATGGAATGATGGGTTCTCATAAATTCGGTACTTCTCGGCGAACCATTTTTTTATCTTTTCTTATAAACTCTTTTCAGTTTGCTTCTGTCTTCTTCAGACTCAGTAATCAGCACTCAGCAGTAGTGGGTAGTTTGGTCGGTGGGTTGTGTCTTGAAGTGGTTTGTTGGGGAAAGGTGGGTTTTGGTTGCACGATGAAATTGTGGGGATAAGGTTTGATTCCAGAATAAAAATGCATCAAATCTCTTAAAATGCATCTACTATAGAGAAAGAAACATGTTTGCCACTGTAACGCAAGTTCAAACCTTCTACTATAGTGGCAAACAAGTTTGTGCACAGCTGCCCCCTTACTTAGGTCGTGAAAGCTTTGGAAGTAATACAGAATCAAAGGCTCCATTTCTTCCCGAGCGAAAGAAGCTACAGGAGGGTCAAACAAGTTTGTCATGGTGGGATTCCCGCTGACAGCTGTGCTTGCTTTCAGGTCCGAGCTTTGTAAATGGGTTATGGTGAGGGATAGTGGCCGACTATGTGCTGCAGATGGCCTTCCTCTTATTGCAGCATAGAAACATACGAGTGCTATATTTCTAAATTCTAACGACTTTGTTTTGCTTTCAGTACTCTGTTGAGAAGCAAATTGGTAGGCCAAGAAGAGTTCTTAAAGCTTTTTAAGATGGGTAGGTGAGTAGAAGTTGTTGGCTCTTACATTACCTATATTGAGATATTATGCTTGCCATGGCTAAGTTTCACGTACTTCCGTTTCTCCTACATTCTTTTGTAGTATCAAATTGTCGGGACCTGTATTATAAGCATGCTTTTAGTGCTCTGCTAAATTCAAGAAACTTGATTCCCATACACATCATTACCAGTTTCAGTCCATTCCACATCTCTTTGGAACTCTTTAAGTAGGTGTTGTTTATTCTAATATTGTACTTACTTTGAGCAGCATCCTTCCATTTTCTTATTTGATTCCATGATCCTAATGGTAAGGCACTGTGAGTTTCTGTTACATACTCGAGAATTCAAAACTGATTCTAACTGGATTCTTATACTTGAAATCTTGCCTTTGGATTTGATTATAAATTATTGCAGTGCTCATATTACCAGTAAACTCAATTTTTTGAACATTACATATAGTTCTCAAGAACTTGCTCGGTCGCTTTGTTTTATCGGGAGACACTTTAATAATTAAATTGGCCACGTATTTCATTCTTTTCAGAGTATTTCATACCAAAGCAAAGAGTCTGTGCTTATAGTTAGACCATAAAACTTGAAATGGATCTTCGAATTAGATCATATATGAAGCAATTTCTTAAATTATTTGCAAGCAGTTAAGGTTTAGTGCTTGATCTCTTTGCCATCTGTTGACAGGTGTTTGACTCAAGGAGCCTGCAAATATCTGTCAAGTAATTTCTTCTCTTAGGCAGTGCTTCTCTTTTACTTTTGAAGTCACTAGGTTATATCTCTTTTGCTTCAGTGTTCCTCTTGCTTCTACATTCTTATAATTACTCAATACATGCATCACTAAGAACCTTGCTCATTCTGCTTAGTCGTTTTTATGAACACCGGCTCCAATTTTTAGGTTTTCTAGATTGGACCTACAAACTGGACAAGCAAGTAGAGGATCGAAAGGAATGGCCATATCATAAGGCGATGCAAGCTCCTACAAATCTCAGGACCATTGAATTGGTTTCGGTTTTGTGCTAATTCTGCTTAACTGCACAACACTGGTTGCTAACCTTCTACTTTCTAGAATCAGTAGCCAGGTTAGGATCCTTGACCTGCTTGCTGAATATTTTGGTTATGTATGTTATCCATTGAACAAGGCTTTCACATGATCTAGGACGGCAATATGTCTGATTTCATGCTTATTGATGTTGTGCAGCATCGAAAGTAGAATGGTTGTTCAATACCTTTTTATGTAAACTTCAAACAGCAACCTCTGATAATAATACTGCAATTACAGCTAGGTTTTCTCGCAATGTGCATGCCTTGATGTTCCTTTGTGGGTATATGTATCCCCAAAAGGGAATTTGTCGTGTATTATTGGTTCTACAGCTAATGTAACTCATTTGTTTGAATTGTATGAACCGTAGTCAGAAAGGAAGGATAGATCTTGCCTTGCCTGTAACTTGACATGGTGGTGAATGGAGTTGAAGTGAGGATCAAAGTGGGAAGGTGGGAACCCTTGGAGGTGGAAAGTGTGTCGGATTTAAAGTGTAACAAAAATGGAGGAGGATTTAGCGGGTTAAAGCGATAATATACATAGAAACAGGTGGAAGCTGCATTTTTTGGGAGAGTGCAAATGTTATTTGCTGTTTAGTTCGCTTTATTTCTCTCATTTGAGAATCTCTTTAACGTGCCCACTGTTTTTCATAAAAGGAAGAGAGTCATTCATCCTTTGATCCCAATGCCTTTAGAAAGGAGACACTACAAGAGGGAAGCACATTGTGCTTTTCTTTTATGAGTTCAACTCCATTGCAACTCGGGTATAGTTTCTTTTACCCCTTAACTTTGAATTTTTCTGTTGGATGTTAATTGTGCCACGTTATTGGTTCTGAATCTCATATGCAATTGTGTACCATTGCAGAGAGGAGGCATTGTTGGAGAAACAAATAGATCATGATCCTGTAGCTGCAACTGCCGCTGTTGGGCTTGCTCTTGCTGATGAATGAGTGCAACTGAGAGGGAGGAGTATATTAGCTTTGTGGATGTTGGACTAACGTCTAACGGAATCGGTACTGTTAAGAATTAAGACAATTTGTGGGTTAGTCTCACCGAAGTAACCTGAGATTTATGATATTTTAGTTAGTTTGACTCATCAGCTAAAAAATCGTGTTATTTTATCGACTTTGAAGAAAAGAGCACAGTAACTTTAGCTTTCTGCGTTAAATATTGAATTATATAGACGACTAACAAAAAAAATTTAAATCATGGTGACGATTGGGAGTGCAGCTTTTATTTGTTTACTTCCACTATTGTAAGTAACATATTTTTAAATAGAAAAGTACTTTAGTGACTTTCTCAGACATATTTTTAAGATTACTTTAGTTTTATTGGTATGGATTGATGATGGCATTTTTTTTCTAAAAACATTGTTCAAAATTTATCAAAAGACAATGTGAGTATGGATTGATTTGATGTATAAAGTAAGGAGTCTCATCTGTAAATAAGTATATCCTCAGGGAAGGTTTGATATAGAACTTACAAGCTAACTAAGAGTTTACACGAGCATTATAACAACTCTTTTTGACTTTTTGCACGACAATACTCTATATTATAACAACTCTTTTTGACTTTTTGCACGAAATACTCTATTGAACAAAAAAAAATTAAACTATTTTCATTATGAATCAACTTTTAAAGCTGCCAAATACGACTAAATGACCCTGCGGCGTAGCCGCGGGTATTGATTCTAGTTAATGTAACAATAGACACAAGCTAACTCGAACTCTCTGAAGAATAGAAAATTAAGAAGGGAAAGCTATCTTGATGGACTTTCTGTTCGGCTGCAACTGTTTGTACCATAGTTCCTTCCTTCCTGTTGCCGGACCTTAATTGACCTGGAAGTAGGAGAATTCCTTTGGTACTGGGAAGTCATATGATGAAGTCTTCTGGATTTTGAATGCAACAACGTGCGAGATGTGACTTGGTTGTGCTGTGCAGGTGTCAATTGGTGACATTCTATTCTGAACCCCTACCTGCCATAGACTCCGGAGATGGAGCAAGTGGCGTTTGATGTGAGGGAGCCCGTCGAGCCAGACATTTCCGGGAGAAAGTTGGCATTGGAGTCAATCAGTGCAGGCTTTGCTAGCGGCTGATAGAGCTGTACCGATCCTTCGCTTTTCAGTAACATAACTACCTCTGACATCGTTGGCCTCATCGAAGGTGATGGTTGAGTGCACATCAGAGCTATTTCCATCACCTTCTTTGCTTCTTCTTTCGGGTATTCATCCTGACTTATGGTTTCATCTACCAGTTGTGTATGCATTCCGCTTTCGTACAGCTTCCACACCTGTTTCAATATCCGGACGATTATTAATTAGTCAAAGTTAAAAACAGAAGATGGATGGTACGCAACGCGCTATGTTTGCTTTAAGGGTTAATCCAAAACCAATCACACCCCAGAATCGAACATCCCAGTTAGCTTGAAGGGGACTTAGTTACCTTCTTCAGCAGATACTCAGCTACTTCATCCTGCCTTAATTCACTGCTCTTTTGGCCACTGATTATTTCCAGAACTACCACTCCATAGCTGTAAGTGTCAGCCTTCTCTGATAACTGACCATACAATGTATACTCAGGCGACGTGTATCCCCTGCGAAAAAACGGATGAATCAAATTTGCAAGCAGGAGATTCTTCTATAATGAAAAAGAACAAGGTGCTCCAATTTACATTGTCCCGGCGAGCTTGGTGTCAAGATGAGTCCGACTCTCCGGTAGAAGTCTTGCCAGCCCGAAATCTGCAATCTTGGGCTGAAAATCATCATCCAGAAGAATATTGCCGGTCTTGACGTCTCTGTGTATGATGCACATATAGAAATCCTCATGTAAATACGCCAGGCCCCTTGCTGTACCCAGTACTATGTCCATCCTCTGCTTCCAGCTGAGACTGCCCTTTTTCTCCCCTGCCACAATGAAATCAAACCTGTTACATACTTCTCTACACAAAGAAAACGAGACCAACGAGTAACTCTGTACCAAATAACAACTTGTCGAGACTGCTGTTGGCCATGTACTCATACACAAGGAGAGGCTCCGGTCCACTGCTGCAGCAGCCGAGAAGGCGGACTAGATTCCTGTGATGGACATTGCTTATGATCTTCACTTCACTTTGAAATTCCTCCTTTGCTCTGCGACTTCGTCCTAGAGAAAGTTTCTTGACTGCTGCCACTTTACCATTCTTCAAAACCCCCTAGTTAAGTAATCAACAACAGTTACAAGAAAGAAAAAACAAACTTATCAGTTTCTCCGAATTGCTGCTAAGTTTTTTAGCCAGTCTGTCAAGTCATGCTAGAGCAAATCCCTGACCTTGAAAACTTCACCAAATCCTCCTTCTCCCAGCTTATACTCCTCACTGAAGTTCTTAGTTGCTACTTTCAGGTCCTTGTAACCGTAGTTAACTGGACCTTGCAACTCAGTTACTCCCAATATGTCACCTTTCGGCAAAGCCTTCTGTCTCCTGGACACCTTACACCACAAAACTATGGCAACCGCAAGTAATAGGATACCACCACCTATCCCTCCTCCGACCACTGCAGCAATTATGATCTTCTTGCTAGAACGTCCTGCGAAACAACAAGCTTTCAAATTCCTGATTGAAACAGCCTGCAAATCAGCACAAGTAGGAGGGAAGGGGAAGGATAGGAAGGTAAAAACTAAAAACCCCACTCACCATTTCGTAAGAAGGGCAATATATCAGTTGTTTGATTATCTCGAACGAAAGGAGAGTTGGAGAACCTAAGAAAACAACCCACGTTGACGGCACTGGCAGCAGTTTTCGGAAAACATCTCCGTAAATCATTGAATCCCTGTTGCAAGCAATCTTGGCAACCCTTCTGGCTGATGGTTTCAAGGCACTGTGTAACACCATAGACTGTTACATTCCCACCAACACCACCAGCAGGAGGAGGCCTCAGTTCTCTCTTGCTTGCTGCGTAGACGCCATTGATCTTCGGGGTGGCGATTATAAGATCTGACAGCAGATGTTCCACAGCTACACTGTAAGAAAAGTTACCCTTTGTCTCTGTGGTCTGATTCTCGCATACTCCTCTGTGCCCATCCTGATTGCTCTGGTCAAAGAAGCTGTTGCTCTCGTACCTCAACAAAGCAGCACGAATCGAAATTGAGTGCAAAAAAAAAAATGGAAATCTGACTGCTTATATCAACAATTATGTTGAGGGGGGAAATTCACCTTAGGAAGCAACCATAAAGTACGACATGGGCGCCACTGGCAGCAGAGCAATTGAGGATTCTGGTAAAAGCATCATTGAAGCAGGCGAGGCAATCAGCTGTGGATAAGTATTTCCTGCACTGAACCATGGCGTAGACTGGCTCTTCCCCAGCAGGCTGCTGGACTGTTGCGAAATACTTGTTCTCCCCATTCTTGAGCTGATCTCTGAGCTGAGAGAAGCTTGAATTGATGTTTGCAGCAAACAAGGGAAAGCTGCCAACTTTATATTGGCTACAAGCGATGCTCAGCAGATTGATTCCTGGGTCACTAGATACCATCTGCACCACGTATCCCCATAAGAGAGTGAATATACATAGAACCCAGAAAGCTGTTTTTGTGCCTGCCATCTTCTTTCTCCTTCCTTCTTCTCCTTCAGTTATAGCCTTCTCATGTTGTCAGCCTGTGGGAGGACAAAGCAAGTTAGTACCCAACATTATGAGTTTCCCATTGTTAACTTTTGATTTTCTGGCTATGAAGGAGTAATGGAATTGGATTGCTCATTCTGTTGATGCTGTACTTAATTACTCAAAGTTGATCATGGAGGAAAATACAGAAAACTACTGCACTCAAGGTTCGAGCAGGTAGGGGAGAAATCCACAAAAATGGATTCGTTAATAGAAGTAAACCTGTCTTTTTCTCTCTTCTTCTTTCCCCGTCATCAAAGATTGAAAACAGAGGGAAGTTAAATAAACACAGCAGGAAGCAGGTATGCATTGTATGTCCGCCGGCGGCTGCAATTCATAGGACTCAATGAACCACATATATGTATCTGGCTATCTTCGTTTTAGAACCCACCACATTTAGTTAGAACTTGGATATTTCAACAATAATGCAAACATCAAGAGTTTCTCACCAGTTGAATGTGTACTATCTGATCTTCCAATGTAGTTAAAAGCTATAGTTTAAGTCTAAAAGCTTACGCTTTTAAGTTCTTACCTCCTCCAATATAGTAATTTTCTTTGAAAAATCTTTTGACACCATAAGCTTAATATAAACTCTTTAAAACCACAATATGTGCATAAAAAATCCTTAAAAGCTAGCTTTTAGGACGCTTATAAGAGCTTTTAATGATAATGTTTATGGAGCGATTTGGCACGTCGTGCGATGGTCAAATGGTTTTTTGTGGATGAAAAAACTAAAGTGATCATGCCGCTGGCTTCAAAATGATTCTTTTAACATGAATGATGATTGATGTATTTATGAGGAGCATGATGTTAGTGACAATAACAACTATGATGATGGCGGTAATTAAGATGATATGATTTGGATGGAAATGTGGACGTTGCTGCCCAAATGTAGCATAAATCATGATCAATTTTTTTGGGGGGCTTGTGATGTCCATAATATGAATATTTCAGAGTTATGATTCATATTAGCGTACGATTCAACTCTTTTTCTATGTTTATGAACTTGTTCTGAGTTAGAATGTACTCTAGTTCAAAATCTTTTCCAATTTTCTGTGTGTGGATCCTATTAGTCTTTTAAGTTGCTTTTTTACAATTTCAATGGTTCATATAAACTTACGTTCTTACGCTCCGCTTTTACGCTTAAGTTTGTACCCATCATTTCGCTTATACATAAAAACTATAGTTTAACTACATTGTGATCTTACATTGACTAACAACTTTCAATTTTATAAGTCGTCTGTGATCTTTTATTGATTTTCTTATTTTTCACATTAAATTGTCTTGGTCAAATATTTTAAGTGTCTAACATTTCCTTTAATCGGTGATAACAACTTGGTTAGGAGATCCAAACTATTATATATAATGATAAATCTGAGCCATTTTTCTATCCGATGAATTTGATGCATTATAAAATGCAGTGTTTGGCATGTGTTATTGTGTATGTCACATCAGGTAAAAGATGAGATGTAATAATCTCAACTAAACTATTTCAACAATCTCAGCTAAAAACTGAGATATAACAATCACTCATTTTGAGTGATAGTTTCTATCACAGAAAAAATGATGTATTCTAAACAATACAAGTATTGTAACAATCTCACAAAAACAATCACAACCTCCAACGGACCCTTTTGTAGTTGAACTTGAACCTTTCGGTGATAGTAGACAACCTGATCGATGATAGATTTGTTCCCCAATTAAAACACACATAACTCGCACGCATCATTTAAATTAGACCAAATACCAGAAAAGGGTTCATAGTTTATGCTTTCTGTCAGTTGTACCCCTATGTTTATCATGCATCAATTATGTCCCAACGTTTTGGATCCGTTAACTTTGACCGTTAGTGGTCTACGGTCAATGTATCGACCAATGATGTGTCATATGACGTGGCTTCTTTTGCCATGTCACTCAAAACATAATATTTAGAAATAAGATTTGGATGTATTTTTAATAAAAATTTAACAAATTAAAATAAATATATTTGCAAAATAAAATAAAAAATATTTGCAAGCCCACTATTTACAAGCCGACTTTTCCCCAAATCTCATATCTGCAATAAAAATGAACAAGCAAAAAACCTCAAATCCCATCCCTTACCCGTTCCTAAACCCCCCAAATCCCACAATCGAATCTCCGACCCATTATGCAATATTCCTCTTCTTCGCACCAAACCAAGGAATTAAACAGAGAGCTGGTGTGCAGCTAACTAACAATTAGGGTTTTCCAGCATCGCCTACCCCTTACCACCATTGTCATTTGTCGGCAAAGCTGCTGGCCGTCGTGCCACCACGAACGCCACCACCAGTCGCCTACGCTTCTTTACCCCTGCCAGACGCCACGATCGCCCCCAGGAATAAGAGAAAGAAGGGACATCGGGACTGCAGTCCACCCTTGGAGGATCTGGGGAGCAATTTCGTCGCCTTCGCCGTACATTCCCCATCATCGTTGACTGCAATTTCTTTTTCTGAGTGTATGATCAGTTCTGGACAGAAACAAGCAAAACAGAGGGAGGATCGAGATCTGAAGGTTGGGGAGCTTCTTCTGGATGTATGATTTCTGGGCAGAAACGAGCAAAACAGAGGTAGGCCGGATCAAGATCTGAAGGCTTGGGAGCTTTGGTCGCTCTATAGTTATGCCTTGGGTCGGTGGGCTGCAGTGACGTCGCTGGTCGGGGTTGCACACCGTGGCGACACCTCTGGGAATCGAGAGAGAAGAACGCAAGTTTGAGAGAGCAATACAATCTTTTTGATTGTGACCACCTTCTTCTTCTTCTTCCCTCTCCCTTTACGCCTAAAGTTTCCGGCGAGCAATGGTGACAAAGGAAGAAGTAATTCTTTGGCGGAGGTTGGATAGGAACGATGGGTTTTGTGTTTATTAATGGGCTAATTGCAAGATTGGTCACTGAGATTACTAAAATTATTCATGTTTAGTCACTAAAAATATTTAATTCCATTCATGGTCCCTAAAATTAGTAAAACATTTCAAGTTCGGTCACTCTCCGTCCAACTCCGTTAACTTTGGTTGATGTGGCAGTCAACTCTTAAAGTTGACCGTTAAATGTGTGACGTGGCACTTAAAAAATAATAAAAAATAAAATTTTATACTTTAAATATTACACCTAATTATTATTATCACTAAAAAAATAAAAATAGAAACCTAATTCTTCTACTACCTCCGCTGAACCCGCTTTCTCCTCCCCGACTCCACCCGCCGCCATCACGGCTGAAGGTCCGACTGGTCACCACTAATTAGTAGAGCTAACTAAAAAACCCAGAGCAGCTAACAACACCCACCACCGCAAGTCCACAACTACAGAAACACAAACTATGGCAGAAACCTATCTGCAAAAACTCGCTCTATTCTTCTTCATCTTCTACATATACGCGAGATGAGACCTAGCAATCCGCCCTTGCGCGCTGCCATCGCGGCTGAAGGTCCGACTGGTCACCAAGAAGCGAACCATCATCGCCACCATCTACCAAATCATCATCTCTGATCCTTTCACCTTCTCACTAATCACACAATTAAACGCCGACACAAGAAGCGAACTCGAAGGCGACCAGGTGAAAACCGCCGAACCTGCATACATCACATCCACGGCTTTATTAAACTCCTCCACCCTAACCTCCTTCCGAACCGTCTCCAGCTCCGGCCCAACGATCCGTCGGTCCCATTCCAAAATCCACCACCTTTTCCCCTTCTTCTCATCCTCACTCTTCCCCAGCAACTCCTCGGGCTTCAATATCTTCACCTATCCCATCACGAGATTATTCCCCGGAAGCTTCGCCACCATCGACTGTTTCGATCGCGACGCCGCCCTATCCCTCTGGCTCCCCAAGGGACTCCTCTTCCGCCTGCGAGATTTGGCCCTAGGGTTAGGGTTCGCCACCGCTCCCCTCCCTTCTTGGCCATTGCACTCATCGTCCTCGTACGTTGGTTCCCCAATTGATACCTCCTTTACTATCTTGTTTTAGATTTGGGGATTTTTGAATTTGCCGTTGTGGAGTTTTTCACAGAGAGGATTGGCCGTGATGGCGGCGGGTGGAGTTGGGGAGGAGAAAGCGGGTTCGGCGTAGGTAGTAGAAGAATTAGGTTTCTATTTTTTTTTTTTTTAGTGATGATAATAATTAGGTGGAATATTTAAAATATAAAATATTAATTTTTTATTATTTTTTAAGTGCCACATCACACATTTAACGGTCAACTTTAAGAGTTGACTGCCACATCAGCCAAAGTTAACGGAGTTGGACGGAGAGTGACCGAACTTGAAATGTTTTACTAATTTTAGTGACCATGAATGGAATTAAATATTCTTAGTGACTAAACATGAACATTTTTAGTAATCTCAGTGACCAATCTTGCAATTAACCCAAAAATTGAAAAATAAATAAATTATTATTAGGAAATGAAATAAATATATATTATAATAATTGGGTTAATTGCATTGTTGGTCACTGAAATTACAAAAAACGTTCATGTTTGATCACTTGAAATATTTAAATCCATTCATGGTCACTACATTTAGTAAAACAATTCAAATTTGGTCACTCTCCGTCCAACTCCGTTAACTTTGTCTGATGTGGCAGTGAACTTTCATAGTTGACCGTTAAATGTATGACATGGCAATTAAAAAAATAATAAATAATAAAATCTGAAATTTCTTACTTCATTATCAAGTTATCATTACCCCTAAAATAAAAAATAAAAAAAAATTAATTTTAACTCCCTAAACTATCTCATTAATTATCAACAGCTCCTCACTCCCACCTCCGCCGCCTCCATGCTCCTTCTCCGCCGCAAGGAACCACAGCCCCAACCTCTTTCTTCTGCTCCTCCTCTCTCGAAACCTTGTCGGGGGCATATTGGTCCTTTCCAAACATGCCTTCTTCCCCGTCAGCAATTCTCTTCTCACTGCCTCGCCGAAGTGGTAGTCGCGCGCTTAGCCGCAGAAACAAGGAGAAGCGGAGAAACCAGTTACACCGAGCGACTTATTCAGTCACAGATCCAGAGAGAGGGAGAGGGAGAGATTGGGGAAGGGAAAGTGGTTATGAAACCCTAGAATTGCCCTGCGCCTTTGTGGTATGGAGAAATGGTGGCTGGAGTGCAAAATCCCAAATTCAAAGCCGTCTAGGATTAGGTGATCAGCAGGTCGAGAAAAAAAATCATCTGAGAAATATAATCACGTGCGACCGAAGTACAATTGGTTAGGGTCGACGGTGATGGGCTTCCGGTGGTCGGATTCAGGGATATACGAAAGCAGCAGCGCCGATGAAGTAGAGCAAGAAGCCAAGAACGAAGTAATGCTAAGCAGGTTTAGGAAATTAATATGAATAATTTTTTATTTTATTTTATTGGTAGTGATAGAGGTGGAAATTTCAAATTTAATTTTTTTAATTTGTTTAATTGCCATGTCATACATTTAACAGTCAACTATGAGAGTTGACTGCAACATCAGATAAAATTAACAGAGTTGGACGGAGAGTGACCAAATTTGGATTGCTTTACAAAATGTAGTGACCATGAATGGATTTAAATATTTCGAGTGACCAAATATGAACATTTTTTGTAATTTCAGTGACCAACAATGCAATTAACCCGTTTTTTTTTTTAATAACATGCGAGAGTGGGTCGATCCGTCCAAACCATACATGCGCGGGTTTTACCGGCTCCAACTCGTAGCAGTGTGGGGCGGGGCATGGGTATTCATCTACCCGCCTCGCCCCATTGCCATCACTACTTATATGTACTAGAAGTAAGGCTGGCTATTTGGTCCTGGACTGTTTGGTTTTACCCGAAACCGGACCTTATCACCCGGACTGGGACCGGATAGCAAACAATTCAATCTCATATTCGGGTTTAGATTTGAGGTAAAAAACCCGGATAAAGACCAGATAAGAGACCCCCAACACCTAAAATCAAGATCAAATTGGGACCGGACCGAGTCAAGACCGGACTGTATCCAATCAAATATTTGGTCCTTCTATTCCCGAAAAGACCGGACTGAGACCGGATCAATTTGGTCCAATTTAACTGGACCGTATAGCCACCCCTAACTAGAAGGAGGTTTAGAAGTGAAAAATTATTTATTATATTTAAGAATTTATATTTCAATTAGGAGAAATCAATTACAATTGCATTGTTGTGAGTGCAAAGGAAAATAATACAAGTTGGATTAAAAAAATATTGAGGGGACAAAGAGTTACAACTTACAAGTACAATAAAAGTAATATAAATTGAATTGAAAAAATTAAGTGGATAATCCTTCATTAATATATGGTAGAGTTTTGTGTACTTTTCTCCATTTTAAATTTACTGCAGGCTGCAACGAGAGTAAAAGTAGGAAGCCCATTTTTGTCTTTACACATTAATTATTTATTTCATATAAAATAGCAATATCAAGATTTGAACCCGGGTTTTTCAAACAAAGACAACAATCACAACCAGTTACACGAAACAAATTTATTGCATCTTTTTTATAGAAAACATAGACGAAGTTGAACACTGAAAATCAGAGGACTTTTCCATCATGATTAGCAAGCCCACGAAGTTTATCGAGCTTGATACTTCTATTTTCATAGTAGAGTTTCATGTAATTTTCTCAATTTTAAATTCGTGCTCTCTCCTTAATTTTTGCTAAAGGTAAATTGGTAATTGGCTAACATGGAAGAAACTAATTATGTTACTCCGTGTTGTATCCTTGCATTTTTCATTCTAAATTTAAATTTTGTGCTTTTTTTTATCTTTGTTCTTTTCTCTTTCCAACTTCCTCCAAAATTTCATCCATCGTGCAATAGTTTGTGCATTTCACTTCCCAGTACAAGACTGTCATTGAAAATCAATCTTCAGGTATCTCTTGGCACTACGGTTTTATTGTTGGGGATTTAAGTTGGGCGAGTAGAAGATTTCAACTCCGATATCAATCCATGTGGAATAGAATGGAGTTCATCAATAACTAGAGTTGCAGAAGGAGGATTATAAATTGAATTTTTGGTTGAATCATATGCCTCTTGAGATAGAAATTTGGTTTTACAATGGAGAGTGATGGCTATTGGATATCTAGGTTTATGGTTTTTGCAACTGTCACAACCTATTTCTATCTTAAAACGAGGAATCATTGATTGATTGTTTGAAGTAGGTCGCTTCTTTATTCAACCTACTATAACTGATAGATAAAGAGTGTCTAATTTTGCGCCTTATTATTTTGATCGTGTCTATTTGTATATTGGGGGTAACCCTGATTTTTTCGTTTGCTCTCAAGTTGTGATGGTCACCTCTTAATTGAGTTCTTAGTATATACATTTTTATATTTTATATTTTTAAATGATTATTATGTTTCTCTGAATGTTCGACCTATATATTATTTCTTTATGTATCATCTCGATCGAATGATTATCAATAAGATTAAACGAGTTAATATATTTAAAAGTAACATAAAAAAATATAAATAATAAAATATGAGCATTCCAGCTAAAGGGCCTGATTATAAGCCAGTAAAAAACACAATACAATTATATTGATAGAATGCGGTTAGGGTAAAGAAGATGGAAAAAATCCAAAACTACCACTGTTTAAAAAAAAATTACAAAAATACCACCCACTCCAAATAATTTCCAAAAATACCATCGTTTATATAAAACCGCGCCTCTAATGAGCGGTTTTTATTGAAACCGCTCCTCCAGGCAGCGTTTTACATTATAACCGCGCCTCCAAGAGGCGTTTTTAATTTCCAGAAAAAACCGCTTCTGGAAGGCGCGGTTATAGGCTAACCCTACCACAAAACGCTTCAAGAGGGAGCGTTTAAGTGTCGGCATTACAAACCGCCTCACCAAGCGGCAGTTTACAATGTCAGGACATAAACCGCTGCCCCAAGGCGCGGTTTGTGCCTGGTCACCCGACAGCAAACATGTCGGACATGCAGGGGGTAGGGCTGCATGGCAGACCTAAAATCGCTTCCCCCCCCCCCCCCAGCGGTTTTGCTGCAAAATTTGCCTATAAAAGGCTGTTTCAGAGAACTCAATTCTTCACACCTCCTCCTCCTCTTCCTTCTTAAAATTTCAGCTTTGCACCTTTAAATTATTTAGTTTTTGCGATTAACGTTAATTCGTAAGCTTGTTTCGTAATTACTTTTCATTGTCCTTTGTGATTTTATGTTAGAAACTTAATTACTTTTCATTGTCCTTTGTGATTTTATGTTAGTAACTTAATTACTTTTCATTGTCATTTGTTATTTTATGTTAGTAACTTAATTACTTTTCATTGTCCTTTGTGATGTTATGTTAGTAACTTGTATTACTTTTCATTGCAGATGGCATTCCAAAGGTTCACGCTTGGGTTGCGGTGGAATGGTTACACGGAAGAGACCGAAAAGGGTGTAAGTTACGTTGGTGGCAATTTTTATAAAATGAAGGTCCGTACGAGACCGATGCTTGAAGAGCTCCATCAAATGTGCACTCAGATTACCTGCATGGATGGCACTAGAAGAGTTGATCGAATGGTGTATCGATATCCAAACAGACATGACGGGTCGCTGTGGAATGAGGAATTCCTCCTTACCACTCAGGAGGACGTTGATGCCATGGTCCAATTTTTGACCACCAATAAAATTAAGCAAGCGGAGATGTTCGTTTACACCGAGTTCGTCGAAGGCAATGTAGGTCATTCTGGAGATGGCCAAACATCTGGTATCCACGGTGGGAGTGTATTATACGAAGATCATCCCCACCAGGATTTCCAAGACTCGAGCTGGAGGCATGAGTATCATCATGGAACTGGAGGAAGTCATCAATCCTTCCCTTCATATGAAGAAGAAGCTCAACAGGCGGATTACAACCAACAAGCAGGCTACCAGTACCCACCCAAGTACAACTTCTATCAAAGCGGTGTTAGTTACCACAACTACCATTACGGAGCTAGTGAAGGTGAAGGTGCCTTTCATGCTGATAATCAGATGGAAGAAGAGGTTAATCCAAGTCCAGTTAGTGACCCTGAGGTTGAAGAAGAGGAAGGCGAAGTTAGTGTAGACAGCTTCGATCCGCTGGAAGGTGCTGATGATTCCGGTCCAGATTCAGACGCAGATGGCGATGAGGTAGCTCACGACCATGCAAGGTCAAACCGCGCCTTCGAGGAGCGTTTTGTGCTATAACTGCTGCCTGGAGGCGCGGTTTCATTAAAAACCGCTCATTAAAGGCGCGGTTTTGTATAAACGATGGTATTTTTGGAAATTATTTGGAGTGGGTGGTATTTTTGTAATTTTTTTTAAACAGTGGTAGTTTTGGATTTTTTCCAAAGAAGATAGATAGAGAGAAGTCACTCATCTCATATAGTCCGCCGGAATTTCGTTTCCGATGACTTTCTTGAGAAACGCAAACAAACGCCACCTAAGCACTCAGCAACGACCGTGGTGGGCGGCAGCTAGGCCTGTCAATCCGGTTTCGGGTCCCGAACCGGTTTTTCATTCTCGGTTTCGATTTTTTTTGGGTCCAACCCGATATCAATTGTGTCGGTTTCGTGTTACTGAAACCCGCAAAACCGAAACGCAACCAGCAAACCCACAAGTAGATACTCGGCCAGACTGGGACGTACGCTGTCGTTTTTGGGAAGGAGAGTCTTCCTCAGGCTGCCCTAGCTCTGTAACAGAGCCTCTGTTTTCATCTTCGCCAAACGAAGCAGCCGCAGTCTTCGTCTTCTCCAAACGAACAGAGCTCCCTCACCGTCACCAGTCGCCACCATCATCGTCCTCGCTGTCGCCGCCAGCTAATTTGCCTGGCTGCTCTCCACTCCACCCACTGCAAGTCTGCAACCCCTGTTCCTCCTCCGCCTCTGTTTCGGCCCCAATCTGGAAAACCCCTACTCCCTTCACCAATCGCCCTCTGGAACCCTTCAATCGGCAGGACCTTCACTCTCCCCCGACCGGGCGTCACCTTCGAGACCCACGGCGGGTTCGAACATGGAATCCCAGTAAACTCCTTTCATTCAGTGTTGACTCTGTTGTTACCGATGCAGAATGCATCTTGGTTCACTCATGATATTCTGATTATTTGATCTGTATGGATGGTTTACCTCGTTGTTAAGTGTTTGTGAATAAGGATGTTGCTCTACTGATGTTTGGTCATGTGTGGGTAAAAGTTTACCTATCTCTACTTGTCATTATATGGAATCAGATGTGAATCGAGTTTGAATGTTCATGAAGTCGGAGTCTCAAACAATTATCTTGAAACCCTAGTTACTTGTAAATACAAGGAGCATGACAGAGCATGGCAGAAGTAGCTGAAGTAAAAGAAACACCAAAACTAGGCCGCGTTTTATTACTTATTCATTCATGGATTGGGTCGGACTATGAACTTGCTGGGTTGTTTGCTGGGTTGATTTTGAGGGGTTGCTTGCTGGGTTGTTGATAAAATCATAACTTGCTGGGTTCCTAATTGTATTAACTTGCTGGGTTGCCTGCCTGGACTATGAACTTTACACCCCCTGCACAATTCACAAGCTGGCTTCTTTCTTTCTTTCTTTCTTTGTAGCCATATTCCCTTTAATAAAGCCACCCTTCTCCATCAACTCCTAAAGCAATCACAAAGAAGCAAAGAAAGACAGAATTGTGGTCTCTTCTCTTGCTGACACAATTGTGGTCTCCAGCTCTGATGTGTAGAGAACATACTGTTTGAACTCCTCTATGACCTGCTAATTAAGCAATTTAGTCAATTAAACCGCATTAACCGAATCCAAAAGAGTGGTAAGTTGATTTAAGTGAATTACCTCGTCCTGGTAGAAGGATCCCCAGCCTATGGCAGAATGAGGGCTGCAATTGTCCTCCATTTGGGTGGGTTTAAACTTTAAAGGGTTGAATGAGGAAAAGATGGAAACTTTTGATGGTGAGAAGGTGAGGGAGATAGAGATGGGAGGAGGGGGAGCTTTGCATTGGGCTTTGTGGGCTTCATATAGAGAGGAAGAATGAATTGTCCAAACCAACAGGCTTTTGTGTTTTTTTTTCACAAGGCAGGCCTCGCAATTGGAATATAAGAATAATGGTGAAATCCTAATTTCAAACTAATTATATGCTAATGATGGATGCAAATTATACTTGATCAAATGGTTATGGATATGGCCCACTGTCACATGGTGACTTGAGGTGCAAAAAAAAAGTCAGCAAAGCCAAATCATGTTCATGATTTTTGCTTTCAGCTGTTTTGCACAAATTTCCTCGGTATAGTTAATGAATTATACTCAACTCAACTTTTCATTTTGACAGGGGAAGTGAGGCACCATCGGCTTCTCGTCCTAGACGTGGAGGACGCTCTAAGAGTACCAGCATTCCTGCTCCTGCACCGTCTTCTGCACCGTCTTCCGATCCTGCTCCTGCACCGTCTACCGGTACCACCAATGTACCTCCTGCTCAAACAATAGATGAGGAGACAATTTCAAGAAAAAGGAAAGAAAAGTCTGACGTTTGGCCACACTTCAAGCGTTTTAAGAAGGATGGGTTGGACAAAGCAAGATGCATTTATTGCAATGGTGTTCGTATGGCTCCCACTAAATATGGGACTTCTACTCTGCGGAATCATAAAGATAGTTGTTTGGAAAAGATACAAAAGGGTGAGCTGATAGTCGACCATCTATCATCTTCTGGAGGCCAGGTACACACTCTTGGGACTTGGAAATTCGATCAGATTGATGCTAGGAGAGCTTTAGCGGAGATGATTATCATAGATGAATTACCATTTAGGTATGTTGAACATGAAGGGTTCAAACGGTTTATGGCTCGTGTTTGTCCAATGTTTGTGTTACCTAGTCGTCAGACCGTTAGAGAGGATTGTATCAAGGTGTTCTTTGAAAATAGAGAGTTGCTGAAAGACTATTTCAAGACTAAGTGTTTAGGGATGGTATCGCTCACCACTGATACTTGGACTTCTTTGTCCAATCTCAATTATATGTGCATTACTGCTCATTTCATTGGTAGAGATTGGAAATTGCATAAAAGAATTATTAACTTTGTCCAAGTTACAAAACATTCTAGAAGTGAAATTGGAAAACAGTTGGCTAGTTGTTTGGTGGAGTGGGGCATTAGGAAGGTGTTTTGTATAACTATGGACAATGCTAGTGTCAATGATGTGGTTGCTATGCATATGAGGGAACAGTTGAAAGAGTGGGGATCAGATATTTTGGATGGCAAGTATCTGCAGATGAGGTGTGTGGCTCACATTATTAATTTGGCTGTGAAGGATGGGCTTAAAGAAACTGGTAAATCTGTGGAGCGAGTGAGAGAGTCTGTGAAGTGGGTTAAATCTACACCAGCTAGGAGCAGAAAATTTAAAGATTGCATTGAGTTTGAAAAGATAGCTTCGAAGAAATTTGTTTCGTTGGATGTAGCTACAAGGTGGAACTCAACGTATCTGATGTTGGAATCTGCAAAGCCATTTGAGAAAGCATTTCAGACATTAGCTAGAAATGATAAGAAATTCAAGAAACATCTCAATGAAAAAAAATATGGAAATGAAAGTCTTGGTATCACGACTTCTGATGATTGGTCTAGAGTGGGACGGTTGATTGATTATCTGAAGCTATTCTATGATTTGACTGTTCGAGTTTCTGGGACTTCATATGTGACTTTACACCTCTTGTTTGATGAGGTATGTGAAATGTATACTATGATATCTGAGTGGGCTGATGGTATAGATTTTGAGGTGTCTTGCATGGCTGAGAGAATCAAGTCCAAACTTGCAAAGTATTGGTTTGAAGATGAGTTGGAGAATTCCAAGATGAATCGGTTGTGTTATATGGCAGTCATATTAGATCCTAGGCGGAAAGTTGAATATCTTGAACAAGCTTTGAAAAAGGTGTATGGTGAGAGCAGGGGTAAAGCTTTGGTCGAAGAGGTGAAAGATGAAATGCGTCTTCTGTTTGACCATTACAAGCATAGGCTCGGACTTCCTGGCAGTTCTCCCATTGTGATTCAGGAAGATGTGCAAGAACCTAGTGGAAGTGGGGATGGGAAGAAGAAAGGGAAGATTTGGGGTGATTTCAGGAAAATGAAAAGAGATGCCATTCTGAAAGGAACCAGAAAAAGTTCAAAATCTGAGTTTGATAGGTACCTTGAGGAGGAGGAGGATGATGAAGTGGTTACACGAGCATTTGTGGGTTCAGAAGAGGATGAATACAAATTTGACATCTTGGGATGGTGGTCGCCAAGTGGGATGAAATATCCTACTATTTCTGAGATGGCTAGGGATATTCTTGCCGTTCCTATTTCCACTATTGCTTCTGAGTCGGCATTCAGCACAGGAGGTCGAGTTTTAGATTCGTTTAGGACCTCCTTATCCCCTGAAGTTGTGGAGGCGTTGATTTGTTGTGAAGATTGGATAAGATCTTCAGACTCCGAGTTGGTGGCTGATGGAGAAGATGAGGGTGATGAAGTGGTATTTCAAAATGGTAAGGTTTTAATCTTTCTCTTTATTCTTATATTTATTATCTTGATCAAGTCATATTCTAACAATTTGTTATTGTTTATGTTATCCAGTATATGTAGCTTTTCAAGCTCGGAGTGCAAGTGCACCTGCAGGACCTAGTGGAAGCTCTCGTGCAGGACCCAGTGGAAGCTCTCCTGCTACCCATGTTTTGGTCTCGAGTCCTACTATGTCACAAGTGGAAGAAGACTATGTCGACAACAATTCCGATGAGAATGATGAGACTTATGTAGATGTAGAGCCTGATGAGGAGTGATAATGGTAGTAGTATTTATCTTGTATGGTGGATGAATTTTTATTTTACTTGGATGTTATCATTTGAGAATTGTAAAACTAATGTGTTTAATTACGAGTTGAAGATAATCTCATCTATGATTGTCGTATTTTATGTTGAACAAAATTATTTATAATTTTGCGTCAAACACCAAACATTTTTTTGCATATGATAGTTGATATACCTTCAATTTTGGACCTATGGTATTACTAAAACATTTAATTATACGAAAATCCACAATTAAATAAGATATGATTAAGTTACGTATAAAATATGTTTAAGTATTTTACTTTGTCTCTAAACTACTAATACTCTTTAATAGTTAATAGTATGTCTATAGTTATAGAATACATAAAATTAAATATTTTAATAATTAATTAATATTTTAATAATAAACTAATATGTAAATATTAGTTTTATACTGTCCATGTCCCATAAAATTAAACATAATGGTAAAATAAGAATGTACAAATAATAAGAATAAAATTGTTTCTACAATGTAAAATTCAAATCACAAAACTAAAAAAAAAAAAAAAAACTCAGGCTGGTTTGGTTTCGGTTTCACCCGTACCGAATCAAACCCGCCAACATCAATTTCGGGTTCCAGTACCCGAAACCCACAGAAG
The DNA here is from genome assembly GCA_964030455.1 of Linum trigynum. Classification (NCBI taxonomy): domain Eukaryota; kingdom Viridiplantae; phylum Streptophyta; class Magnoliopsida; order Malpighiales; family Linaceae; genus Linum; species Linum trigynum. The sequence goes on from OZ034820.1 coordinate 33,631,352, forward strand.
TGCATTTCGGGTTTGGTTTCGGTTTGTGAGGGGGCGGGTTCGGTTTTTCGGTTTTCACGGTTTTTGGGTTCGGTTACCCGACCCGACCTGAACCGACAGGCCTAGCCAGCGGCAGCACAAACACTGTTTCAATTACCGAGGCAGAGGGAAAGGAAGATTCGATATTCTACTCTAGATTCGCGTTAATTCAGCGTCTAAAATTAGTTAACAAACGCGGGAACGACACCGTCTGGCTCCGGCTGCCTTGCACTTGCAGTACTTTACTCCTAGTTCTCTAGATTCTGGGGAAAGGAGAAAAAAAGACAATTATTAAATAATAATCTGAAGAAACGAGAAAAGAAGAATTTCTTCTTCCTTCCTGCGTGGTCTTCCAAGCAAAGCATTTGTTGCTTGCAGAGACGCAGAGAGAAAGGCCCCAAATAGCCAAAGATGACGACGGAGGTGCGAGAGCAAGCCCAACAAGACCCACCCACTGACCGCCCCGTTCGAGTCTACGCCGATGGCATCTACGATCTCTTCCACTACGGCCATGCCCGTTCCCTTGAGCAAGCCAAGAAACTGTAACACCCTCCAAACTTACCTTTCACCCTCACTCTCTCAATTCCCTGCTTCTCTTGCCAAGTTCGAAACTTTTCCATGGCTTACAGGTTTTTTCAGTTTCGAATGTTTTTCTATGTTGGAGACTCCACTAGCTACTTGATTCAATTTTGTCATATGGGTTCGGGCTATGGTCAGAAAAAAGGTGCTTGCTTTTTTGGATCACAAGCAATTCCTTATCAGGTTCCAGGCTGAAATTCTCATGGGGGAATTGTGGTCCTTATGTTATGAATTGATGGAATTGTGGTTCCAGGGCAATGGAAGGGAGGATTAGTAGCCGATTCGTGTTTAGGGTTTTAAAGCAAGATGAATTAATCAGATGATCCTGAGATGCGTTCTAACTCCCAATTTTTGAAGTACTAGTTCAGCAGTAATGCTTAGAAGCATCTCCTCACTTGTCTATAGGTGATGTTTGCTAAGCTTTTTGTCTTTTGGAATTGGGATGTAGGTTCCCCAATACTTACCTGTTGGTGGGATGCTGCAATGATGAACTCACACACCAATTTAAGGGTAAAACTGTCATGACTGATAAAGAGCGCTACGAGTCTCTACGACACTGCAAGTTTGTCTTTCTGATACCCTTTCTTGTATTTGCTTCCTATATTACTCCACTGTTGAAGATACGAAGCATCGGTTCTCGAGTTAATCAAAACTTCGTTCGATTATATGATTGTTGCAGGTGGGTGGATGAGGTCATCCCTGATGCACCATGGGTAGTCACAGCAGAGTTCCTGGATAAACATCAGATAGATTATGTGGCTCACGACGCCCTTCCGTAAGTCAATCCGAGTCAAACTTGCTTTTCAACTAAATCATGGAATTCCATCAATGAAACTGCATTACTTGTATGTAAGTTCCGGTTAGCTGCCAGAGTAATACCTAAGTTCTCGGGGTTCCTAGTTTTGCAACTGCAAGTGTATTTCTGTCAGAATGTACCAACTACTTTTATATCTTGAGTTTGTATTATATGTGCCTTATCAAAGACCCTAAGCTCACATTAACTAATTTTCCTTTGGTCTTCCCTATATGTGCAGCTATGCTGATGCAAGTGGTGCTTCGAATGATGTCTATGATTTTGTAAGTGCTTTATTAATTTCGTTTTATCATTCATGAACCCGGCCCTGCCTTTAGCTTGAATGTTTCTAAATGGTTGCGCCTGACCTGAGAAGCAACAAAAACCTGTTATCTGACTTATGTGCAGCTTAATTTGAAGCTACAGACTACATAGTGTAATCTGTTCTAGAATTCGTCTTAGTATTTTGGGGGGTGTTTAGTAAATGTTATGTCCCCCACTTTTAGCGAAGTAGATGCAATTCTTTGCTTCTATAAGAATTGATCATTTATTAAACTGTAGGTTTTAGTTGAAAGTTTAACTTAGTTTAAATTAATGGCGGTGATAGATACATTTGAGTTGACTAGGTATGCATGCTCATTGTATTTGCAACAAATGCAATGACGTTTAGATTGTAAGAGTCCGGGTGAAAATGATATTTTAACCATTCCTAGCTCATCGCCCCTTTCGTTGGGTAGATGTCTTGCTCCAGAAGGCCGCTACTGTTGTCATTGTGTGTATTTAGCTGTTTTATAGCAAATTATTTCCTGAAGAAAGCCACATCAAACACCTCTTTTATCCTTGAATCTGAGTGCAATCCTGCCATTGTGGTGGTTGACTCCTGATTTGCTCGACTGGCTCAGAATTCTCATACCTCTGATGGGTTTTCATCTTTTATATTGTGTATGGCAATCAGTCGTCCAATTTCCTTTAGTTCATTGAAAAAGGAACAAAAAGCTAACCCGAACTGTGTGGCCGTTTGCTTGTTGACTTCTCCGTGTTTGATGTTTTTGCTGGACTCCTGCAGTTTCTACTCTATTTAGTTATGGGGTTTCTTATTGGTCATGGCCCAATACTATTTTGAATATTTTTCCTTTGAAGCCGGGACAAAAACTATTTCAAGAACTGGTTCTCACTATTTTTCATCCACAAATACATGAGTCTTCCATAGTATTTACTGGGTTCAATATATTTCGATTTTACAAAGCTTACTGATTTTCAGGATCAAATGAGTTACTTTTCCAATTCGTCCAAACATAAGTGGCAGCAACCAGCAGTATCCAGCGTTTCACGTGTCATAATCTAGTGGCGTCTTGATAGATTAGTTTATCTCATTCGCCATCATACGTTTACAGGTTAAGAAAGCTGGAAAGTTCAAAGAAACTAAACGAGCCGACGGGATCTCCACATCAGATCTCATAATGAGGATTGTGAAGGATTACAATGAATATGTGACGCGTAATTTGGCACGTGGATATACAAGAAAAGATCTCGGTGTTAGCTATGTGAAGGTATGCTATCTTCTACCACTCGCTATTGTGACCAGTTTGTTTCTGATACTACTTATACCTGATACTTCCCTGTGTTCTTATATAGGAAAAACGTCTTAGGGTAAATATGGGTCTTAAAAAGCTGCAGGAGAATGTGAAGAGGCACCGAGAAAAAGTGGAAGAAAAGGTATGTGGAATATTATCTTAGTAAGTGAATGGTGCGAAGAGTGTTATTTTGACAGCTAATGTGTCTGTTGTGGATGATGGAAATGCTTTTTGGAATGCTCATGATATTTTTTTTTACCTCGTCTTTTTTGTAGATACAAGTAGTTACGAAAACTGCTCGTGTTCATCGGAATGAATGGGTTGAGAATGCAGATAGATTGGTTGCTGGCTTTCTTGAAATGTTTGAGGAAGGATGCCATAAAATGGTAACAAAGTTTCCTTGTCTCTGCATCTCCATGTGAAATAATAATTTGAGGCTCTGTTTAAATGAAGAGTTGCTTGCTAGAGCTTTAACAAACACTAGGTTTGGAAAAAAACTGTAGTGTTTGGTTCGTAATTTAAAAGCTCGTGGAAAAATCGTCCAAAACACACGCCATGCATCTTTGCGCTTGCTAGGCATATCCCATCCTGTATACTGATGGCTACTCATCTTCATTTCGCCATTTGGGTTTGTAACAGGGAACAGCCATCAAAGAGCGATTGACGAAGCAACAACTGATGGCAATAATATACGACAAAGAAGGTGTCACAGATGATGATTCTGATGACGAGTATTACTATGATGATTATGAGGAGGATGACTCTGTAGAGGAAGACTCTTCCGATGAGAAGGGTAAATGATGAATGAAGAACTCCCCCACCTACATTAGTATTCTCCCGAATGATAGTCTCTTGTTGTGTCCTGCATAAACGCAGGTAAAAGCAAACTACTAGACTGATGAACCTTCTTTTTGTTCTTGTCCTTCTCCTTGATTTTTATTCGTTTGTGTAGCAACCAGAAAGTTGCCTAGTTTGAATGTGCAATGATATAGTTTGGCACACAGCTTTCAATGTTAAATGCGTGAAATGGGTATGACAGTTTGTGTGAAGTGTGAAATACTGCTCGAATGATGGATGGTATCTTGTTTTCTAGCAAATTCCACGTAAAATGACAGGCCCTATCATGTTGATACAGTCACTCTTTCGCCGATTCTAAAACGCATCTGATTTTGTTTGCTGGGTTCTTGTTCCTTTAGGGACTCTTTCCCTTGAATGTTGATTGGCATTGAGCATTTAAAGCCCTTTTCGTCCATGGACCTTAGCAATATATCGGCGAAGCTGAATCACCCCGCATTTCCTGGGATTCCTTACAAACACCATCTAATCCTAGGACATAGTTGGTTGTCTTTTCAAGTCATGTGTCATTGTTCCTCCATATGTGCTTAGTAGTCACCTCAATTGTACCAGATTGTTATGGTTCGTACACTGTGGAAGTGGAACCAACCCTTTTCCCATTGTGCTTTTATTCACTATCAACACATAATGACGAAGAAAAGAAGGGAGACAATTAGGAAGATGAGTCACAGAGAAAGAAAATCCCACTACCAAGGAAGAAAAAGCAACTAATAACTTTGGCTAAAGGCATAACGTCAGCCTAGGCAGAAGAAACGATCTGATCAAGAGAAGGCATAGACTTGTTGAGCCTGTGTCTGCAAGTAGGGCAAGAGGAGTGAGCTAGCAGCCACCTGTCGATGCAGCCTACATGGAAGCGATGGTTACATTGAGGAAGGAGTCTTATGCTGTCCCCTTCCAGGAATTCTGCAAGGCAAATGGCACAACCTGAAGCAGAGGAAGAATCTCCACCACCCACGGTGTAGGTAGAAGTAGGGAGAGCTACCACTTCCTTCTTCTTCAGGCCGGGATCACGACGACGAGCCAAGGCACGGGCTGTGCAGCTGAGGACACATTGGAGCATGGAGTTTAGACCCAGAGCACAGATCAAGGCGCATAACATCGCCCCCACAAAGACCATGACATTGAAATCGAAATTGATGGATTCCTCTTGATGTTGGCATGAAGAAGAAGAAGAAGAAGATGAAGATGATGATGAAGTGGTGGGACTAATGGCTGGAGAGGGTGGGATGTCAGGTGTGGAGAAGAGAGACATGGATGTAAGCATTGAAGGGAAGGGACCATGAGGAGGCCAAAGACAACAGAGCCAGGAAGGAAAACACAGAATTTTGAAGGGGTGGGAGGGTGAATCAGAAACAGAGTGTGGTGGATTTTGAGTGGAAGGCTGGGATGCGATAATATGCTCATTTGATAGTCTCCACTGGCGCTTATATATATGAGGCTACAGGGCATTCCCTAGAAAGGAAAATCGACTTATTCTCTATATATTGTGCCATTGCCCATAGCTTACATCCAAGTTGCATAGTACCAGAGGCAATAGGGAATGTCTGGAGAAAATGGCTATGGCTTTGGCTTTAAGCTTTTTTTTTTTTTTTTTACTTCAGTTTTGGACTCAGCGTGGGAGAATCTTGTACGAGGGGTGAAAACACAGGACCACCAACTTATATCTCTGTCAATATAAGACTGGAGAGGAAAAGTGAGGGCTCTGCTTTCTTTCCCACTCCAGAGGAGAGAAAGTAATAGTCTTTCTCAGTTTTAGTGGTGCCTAGTGTTTGGGCAATGCATTGATTTGATAGCAATGGTGTGTACGGCTCCAATTCTGTGGGATTTTTGTTCCTGGATGGGAATATGCTCATCAAGCTTACTCCAAGAGTGAGTTGACTTGTAACTAGGGCTGGAAGTTTGGTACCGGTATTTGGAATATGCCGAATACCGTATCGAATTTGTTGATATTTGGTATTACCGAATACACGTATTATTTTGTGGGATTGGGATTGGGATTGGGATTGAGTTTCCATTGTTATTCGATATTAGGGATTACGGGATTGAGATCGGTATATACCGAAATACCGAAATATAAGCTAGTTTGTATTTTATCCTCTCAACTAGACTCTCTCATTCACTACTACGCGACCCTCAACCACCAAAAGTGTCATTTTAATTATATATAGATCATTACATCACTATTTCACGCTAGTATTAGTCGTCTCTCAACCTCAAATTCATCAAATTAAAGATTACCAATTACAAAAACTTGAGATGTTAGCTATAGGCAACTTAAGACTCTTTGCTTAGTCTCTTTGCCCTGAATTAAACAATAAAATCTAATTTATATATTTAATTATTAATGGCAAACGTAATTTATTTTGTATTGATAATACCTGTAGAGAAGATTTGAGAGCAATTCTGGGAATTAGGGTTCAAGAAGAACACCCGATTTTAGAGAGAAGATCGAGAGTCAAAGGAAGGGAAGATGAATCTCGATCTAATACTCGGATGAAGTGGGCCGAAAAATAACGGGCCCGAGCAAAAACACTAAGTACAAGAAAATGGGCTTCAGGCCCAACTTTTCTTCTCCTCAACCACGAGTCACCAGACTCTGCTTCACTTCAACATAAACAGAGCAAGGAACAGAGTTCCTCAAGGTAAGCACACGAAATTGCAGAAGGTAAAGAGCAGAGAAGCTTAAAGAACACAGGACATTTTTAACGTGGTTCGCCCTTGTGCAATGGTCTACTTCCACGTCCCAGAATATGGTCTGGGAGGCCTTTTATTAACTATGAAATTTGCGAACAGAAATAACCACAAAGCAAGAATCGAAATAAGAAGAAGGAATTGAAAACCCAGATCAGCCTCCGATCTGTTTCTGCCTTGGCAAAAGTTGAACCTATGCCTCAACCTTTTGCCAATCCCTTTTTCAATCCCAGAGCTCAGCCCTTTACCACAGAAGCTCTTACAAAAGTAAGTTCGAACAGCAGCAGTTACTCAGGCATATATAGTCTCTCCAATAGACTAGCCGTTAGAGTAAGAGAAGGTAAGTTGCTAATGACAGGCAGTTTCCTTTTGAGGTTCCTGTGATTGAGCTGCAAGAAAGCAACAATAAAAGTAGACAATCTCCAACTTGATTTGTCCTGCTTAGTTCAACAATCTCCCCCTAAGTTGGAGGATTGTCGATTGCCTTAACCCTGCATACATAACAAGCAGCTTTCCACAAGGTACTGAACAATAGCTGGGAAATGATCCAAACACGGATACTTTATTGACTGAAAGAAGTTCGACATAACTCAGCAATTATTCAAACCAACACATACGACCAAACATTCACATACGACCTCAAAAGAGACACCATCTCAGACTGAGGACAGAAGACACGAACACAAGACTTCCCTGAACAGACAGCCAAACTAGAATCTTAAGAGGATCAAGGATAAGAACTATCACTAGATGATGTTACATCAGGCTGAAATGCAGCAGGAGAGTCTGATTCAGAATCAGACCCATAGAGAGCTTGTAGAGCAGATGCAAAAGACGGTAGAGAACCAAGAGTCTTATTTCCTGAATCAGCATCAACCTCATCGTCCTCTGAGTCACTGTTGAGCCTATGTATGAAGGGTCTCTCCCCCTCAATCGCAATCCCAATTTCATCTAGAACATCATTCGCATGAAGCCAAAGGGAAGGAGATTCAGTGTGATAAGCTGAGAGATCCAGAGGCAGGGCGAGCAACAGACAAGTAATCAACGCCCCAAAAGGGAGAGGTGCATGGAAGTTATGATCAATGAAAGGAAGGATGGCTCCAAACAGTAGATGAGAGAAGTCCAAAGGTACAGCAGCCACAACATGAGCTAGAATCCACATGTCAAGGGGAAGAACACGATCAAGAAGTATGGGACGAGGTAGGAACACTCTGGTCAGAATAAAGTGAAAAGCTTGTAGTGCAGGGCTTAATAGACCAGAGGAGAAGGTACCATCTTGATCTGGTTCATGACCAGTAAGATGAAAAGCCTCAGTAGTAATATCAAAGTTGAATAAAGGCAGTTCATCAGGATGAGCTAGGGCTTCCCCAAAAGCAGGAATATTGAGGAGACGGCTGATGGCAGAGAGTGGTAGGGTCATCATATGGCCATGAACAAGAGAGCTGATAGTCCGAGTTTGGAGACCAAAGTACCTCAGATTTGAGAAGAAGACCCTGATAGCCTCAGGACAGATGAGAGAGGAGGTGAAATCTGGCATTAGGAGAAATTCCCAGCTCAGATTATAGACAAAAGGCATCACATCTAGACCTAGAGGCACAAACTCAGGGAGGTGAACAATGGTCGGGGGATCTATGGGGCGATTTGCAAAGGACTGAGTGTGTCTATGATAGTTTGCAACAACAGGCTCATGGAAATGTGCCCCAGAGTAGGTCAAGGCAAAATCATAAACCATGACTGACACAGAAGGAGGATACGACTCACAGGATACACAAAGATAAACTACAGAGACTGAACAATATAAAGACTCGAACCAAACCATAAAAAGGAAAAACACTCAATCAACCAGAACAAGAGAAGGAAAGTAAAGATACCAAAGATAAAATCAAAGAACTGAGGAATAATCAAAATACAACAGACAAGGAAATCCAGCAAGAGCTAAACTTCATTTGCAGTAGTAATGGAGGAAAGAGATCGCAGCCCGATCTCATAGCAAAGGAAGTTAAATCGATCAGTGGATAAAGGTTTGGTAAAGAGATCTGCCAGCTGAAATTCAGTATTAATGTATTGGAGATTTATGATTCCTGTGCTGACAAGATCACGTATAAAGTGGTATTTAATTTCAATATGTTTAGTACGTGAGTGTTGCACAGGATTTTTAGACATGCAGATAGCACTTGTGTTGTCACACAGTAAGGGAATACTAGTTATAGTGATGCCATAGTCCTGTAATTGGCTTTTTAACCATAGAAGTTGAGTACAAGTGCTTCCAGCAGCAATGTACTCTGCTTCAGCCGTGGAAAGAGCAACTGCCCCTTGTTTTTTACAGGACCAGGAAACTAGAGATGTTCCCACAAACTGACAACTACCAGAGGTACTTCTTCTATCAGTCAGACTCCCAGCAAAGTCTGAGTCACTGTACCCAACAAGATCAAACAGATCATGTTTAGGATACCATAGTCCAATGTCCATGGTACCTTTCAGGTATCTAAATATGCGTTTGACTGCAGACATGTGACTCTCTTTGGGAGCTGATTGGAAACGAGCACATAAACATACACTGTGTTGAATATCAGGGCGACTAGCAGTGAGATAAAGCAAAGAACCAATCATTCCTCTGTATTTAGATTCATCAACTGGTGTGCCAGTCTCATCTTTGTCAAGCTTCAAATTCATAGCCATAGGAGTAGGACTGGAATTGAGACTCATCATATCAAATTTACTCAGCATGGAAGCTATGTATTTAGTCTGACTTATGAAAGTACCAGATTTTGCTTGTTTGATTTGGAGTCCGAGGAAAAATTGAAGTTCCCCCATCATACTCATCTCAAAATCCTCTTTCATGGAGTTGCAGAACTCAGAACACATATCTTTACAGGTTGCACCAAACACAATATCATCCACATAAATCTGAACAATAAGCATATCATCAGATTTGTGTTTAATAAAAAGAGTTTTATCAACAGACCCTTGAACAAAACCATGTTGAAGAAGAAACAGAGTAAGCCTGTCATACCAAGCCCTTGGGGCTTGTTTCAAACCATACAAGGCTTTTCTGAGTTTATAAACATGGTTAGGGTGTTGATGATCTTCAAAACCAGGAGGTTGTGAAACATAAACCTCCTCCTGGATATCACCATTTAGAAAAGCACTCTTCACGTCCATTTGATAGAGAGGAAAACCCATATAGCACGCATAGGCACATAATAAACGAATAGATTCTATCCTAGCAACAGGGGCAAAAGTTTCATCATAGTCAACCCCTTCCTCTTGTGAATATCCTTGAGCAACTTATCTAGCTTTGTTACGAATTATGACCCCTGTTTCATCAGATTTATTCCTAAAAACCCATTTAGTTCCAATTACTGATTGGTTTAAGGGTCTAGGGACGAGATCCCAAACATGAAGAGACTTAAATTGAGTTAATTCATCAATCATAGCGAAAAACCATTCATCATCCTTAATAGCTTCTTTATAGTTCTTAGGTTCAAGCTGAGAAACATAAGCATACTGTCCAGGAACATACTTACCTCTAGTTCGAAGTCCATCATTTATGTTACCAATGATTTGCTCAGCTGGATGCCATTTTTGAATGTGAGGTGGTGTTGTTGCGGTGGCAGTAGAGGGTACTTCTTCAGTTTCAGCAGTAGTATGACTGCCACTGGCATCAGTTTTTGAGACTTCTTCCAAGGCGATTTCACAAGTCCCTTCAGAATTTGTATGCATCATTTCCAGAAGATCATATGCCTGTAATTCTTGTTCAGATTCTTTATCAACAGGGTTAGAATCATTAAAAACAACATGAACAGATTCTTCTACTTTCTGAGTACGTTTGTTATAGATACGATAGGCTTGACCTTTTATGGAATATCCCAAAAAGATAGCCTTATCAGATTTAGCATCAAATTTTCCCAGTTTATCTTTAGTGTTTAGGACATGACAAGGACACCCAAAAGGGTGAAAATAAGCAAGATTGGGGATTTTGTCTTTGAAAATCTCATAGGGAGTTCTATTTAGACCCTTTCTGATCAGAACACGATTGATCACATAACAAGCAGTACTCACAACTTCAGCCCAAAAGAATTTTGGAAGATTGAACTCAAGAAGCATAGTCCTAGCACATTCTATAAGAGTCCTATTCTTTCTCTCCACAACTCCATTTTGTTGTGGAGTTCTCGGAGCAGAAAAGGTATGATTGATTCATGACTCATTGCAAAAAGTTTCAAAATCTTCAGAGATGAATTCCCCCCCATTATCACTTTTGATAGTTTTGATCTTTTGAGCATACAAGGAGACAAAAATTTTGAATTTTGACAAAGCTTCATCCTTGTGAGCAAGAAAATAAACCCACGAGTATCTAGAGTAATCGTCCACAAGCACAAAGACATAGTTCTTTCCACCTAGGCTAGTGACATTACATGGACCAAAAAGATCCATATGGATTAACTCAAACATTTGGTGAGTGGTAATGTCAGCCTTTGATTTGAACGACTTCCTAGAATGTTTACCACTGACACAAGTTTCACAAAAGAAATCAGATTTGTCTTTTAAGACAGGAACTCCTCTGACTTTATTGGACTTTGTTAAACTAACCAGTTTTGACAGGCTAACATGCCCCATTTTTCTATGCCATAAGAGTTCTTGTTGAAAAGAGGTAACAAAACATAATTCATTGAAAGCACTTAGGTTGCTAAGATCAATTACATACATATTGTTTGATCTTTCACCAACAAACATAACCTTTTGATCCTTATCCCTAGTGACCACACAATTATCAGTTTCAAAAACTACATGAAAACCATTACTGCAGAGTTGACTTATGGATAATAGATTATGTTTTAATCCTTCAACTAGCAGAACATTCCTAAACATAGCAAATGGTTTTTCTCCTATAGTTCCGGATCCCACTACTTTTCCATAACCATTATCACCAAACCAGACTTTACCTCCATTTACTGGTTTTAAAGAGGAGAAAAGGAATCTCTTACCAGACATGTGATGAGAACATCCACTGTCGAGGTACCACTTATGGTCATTGATGCTTGAATGAGATCCTTCCCCATCCTCTTCATACTCTGTCTTAGCCATGAATGCCTCATCTTCTGATTCTGGATTCTCCTGATCCGAGTCATAGTCGCTCCAAGTAGCCTTCATGGCTTTCTCCCTAGCTTTCAGGGTTTGAGGGCAATGGGCTCGAATATGCCCGAGTTTTCCACACTTGTAACAGGCCTGCGATTCTCTTTCCAGCTGACCTGTTTCAGATTTTCTGGTCTGCTGACAGCAGCCTAGCTTGGGAAACATTTTTAGTGCGATCATAATTTCCATATCTTGACTCATCTTGACGTTGTTTTTGTTCATTTTTATACTTTAACATCCTGTGAAAACGTTTGCTGACAAGAGCAAACTCTCTATCGAAATCACTTTCTTCCTCGCTTTCAGGATCATGCTCCACCAGTTTGGTTTTAAAGGCTAAATTTTTACTACGTTTTTCATCTTCTTGACCAATCTGTCTTAATACATGCTCATGACTTAGCAGCGACCCTATCAGTTCGTTTATAGGTAGAGTAGTCAAGTTTTTAGCTTCTTCAATGGCTGTCCGCTTTGGGAGCCATTCTCTAGGCAGAGATCTGAGAATTTTTCTATTTAGGTCCTTAGTTTGATAAGTTTTACCTAACCCTTTCAATTTGTTTATTAACACAGTAAACCTAGAATACATTTCATGAATTCCTTCGCCTTTAATCATGCTAAAAGACTCGTATTCATGAACTAAGAGATCTATACGAGACTCTTTTATGTTAGAAGTACCTTCATAGGTGCTCTCCAGAGCAGTCCAGATCTCCGAGGCCGTCGAGCAGTTTTCGACTTGATCAGCTTCGTCAGGGTTCATCGCCGATTGCAGCACATGCATTGCCCGCTGGTTTAATTGCGCGCTCTTCTTCTGGGCGGCTGACCAAAAGCTCTGCTCATCGTCTTTCATTTCGATTGGACCATCCTGCACAACTAACCAAAGCTCTTCGTCAATGCCCCACATAAATTGCTTCATCCGCTTTTTCCACGCGGTTTAATTAGACCCGGTGAAAATTGGCGGATGATTGATAGCTGCATGACCGAAGGAACCAGAAGCCATTTGTGGATCGAAACCCTTGGCAGTAGTTAGCTTCGTCAAGGTCCAGCTCTGATACCAATTGTAGAGAAGATTTGAGAGCAATTCTGGGAATTAGGGTTCAAGAAGAACACCCGATTTTAGAGAGAAGATCGAGAGTCAAAGGAAGGGAAGATGAATCTCGATCTAATACTCGGATGAAGTGGGCCGAAAAATAACGGGCCCGAGCAAAAACACTAAGTACAAGAAAATGGGCTTCAGGCCCAGCTTTTCTTCTCCTCAACCACGAGTCACCAGACTCTGCTTCACTTCAACAGAAATAGAGCAAGGAACAGAGTTCCTCAAGGTAAGCACACGAAATTGCAGAAGGTAAAGAGTAGAGAAGCTTAAAGAACACAGGAAATTTTTAACGTGGTTCGCCCTTGTGCAATGGTCTACCTCCACGTCCCAGAATATGGTCTGGGAGGCCTTTTATTAACTATGAAATTTGCGAACAGAAATAACCACAAAGCAAGAATCGAAATAAGAAGAAGGAATTGAAAACCCAGATCAGCCTCCGATCTGTTTCTGCCTTGGCAAAAGTTGAACCTATGCCTCAACCTTTTGCCAATCCCTTTTGCAATCCCAGAGCTCAGCCCTTTACCACAGAAGCTCTTACAAAAGTAAGTTCGAACAACAGTAGTTACTCAGGCATATATAGTCTCTCCAATAGACTAGCCGTTAGAGTCAGAGAAGGTAAGTTGCTAATGACAGGCAGTTTCCTTTTGAGGTTCCTGTGATTGAGCTGCAAGAAAGCAACAATAAAAGTAGACAATCTCCAACTTGATTTGTTCTGCTTAGTTCAACAATACCGATTGGGATACCGAAATATTTAGGGATTGGGATACCAAAATTATTTAGGGATTGGGATTGTGATTGATTTCAGGGTGTAATTCGGTATTTGGGATTTCGGTATTTAGTATTGGGATACCGATACCGTATTGATTTCCACCCCTACTTGTAACAATGTGTATTATGAAAAAAATAGTTTTTTTTGTCAGGATAGATACTGATGGTAACATCTCAATTTGTCCGCTTTGGATCTAATCTTGCACGGTTTTGTTTTTAGTGCATTATGATAATAGAGATATGGAGTTTTGAAAGAAGGGTATCTGGATGGAAATTTCACTATTTGTTTGGTCCATGTTGAATGTGGATTGAGAATGAGAAAGAAAGTTACATATTCGAAGGGTTGGAAATTAAATTGCGAAGAAAAAGACAGAGATAACAGAAGATATCATTTACTTAGGCAGCCTGACGAAAATCAATTTTTGTACAACCCTCTACATAAAAGAAAATGAATGACAAAAATTGAGATGTTCGAGCAGTCGTCAAGAGTTTTGCATTTTGCCGCAGAGAATATAAAAAATGAAGGGTTGTGAACAGTAATCCCAACTTAAAAAATATAATCCGCTTTATTTATATGCTATATCGCTACAGCATACAATATAAACCTCGTGGCTTAATAATTCTAATCATAAATTTTCATGGTTAATTCTAATAATAATTGTTCCTCATAACTGATGGATTTCTCTCTTACTTTGTTGATATGATATTTGTCTAAACTTATTATTATTATTATTATTATTATTATTATTATTATATTATTATTATCTACAAAAGAACATAGTAACTTGGTTACTTGTTCTTTTGTAGATAATAAAAGAACAAGTAACCAAGTTACTATTGCACGGATTCCCGATTCAATAAATAAAAAAAATGGGTCGAGGAGCTCCCTCCTCTCTCATCAAGCTCTGGTGGTCGGCGGCTCATCAGCTCCTCTGGACGATAAGCAGGGCTATCGGCCGATCACTAATATGTGTACTGACAGTTGCGCTAGCCAATCAAGGCATCCAGACTGATCGCGGGAAGGCTGATTACCATCACTCGCACGGGCAGCCCAAGGATCAGGTGGTAGAATCCGCCGTGCGCCCTTGCCGGAAAAGGGACAGTTCCCAGCGTGAGGCGGTCTCGACTCAAGGGCTGGCGATTTTGTCTCCCGTCGTCTAGTGAGATTGAAGGCGATGAATGGGAGTGCTTAACCCTACATTACAGTAAAAACCCTAGCTATGGGTTGAAAAACCATGCTCAGGTCAGCCATGATGCGATCGGACTCAGATCCCGAAATGGGGCGAGGTCGATTGACACTCAGACATGGCGTTTCAACCTCCCCTCGTCAAGTGATGACGATGGTGAGGAGATTGAAGGTCCGGTGTCTTTGGTTACTGTCCCCCAGGTGATAGAACCTGTCTTGGGGAGGGTGGTGTTCCAGTCGGAGCTCAGACCCCGGGGTGGGGCGAGATCGGATTGGTCGCTTCACGGTCGCATCGGTCGCTCCGGTGTGAGTGGATCGCCACCGTTGGCCAGGTGCCGGCACACTGAATATCCTCAGCTGCTTCGACTGAGCTTCCCCAGTTGGAGTTGGACTCCCAACCAACTCAGCGGCGCCCAACCGAAGCGGTTTTCTCGGAAGGTGCTAAACCCTAATGGTATTGCACGTGAGATAGGAGTATCTAGAACAATATATTTTTCTATAATAAAATTAAGAGACCCACTCCACATAGGAGGGTCTCGGCCGGGGATTAGCCAGCTCTCGCCAGGTTATATAAATCGGCCCCCATGCCCTGTGGCTTCTTTACCCTTTCTCAAGCCTAAAGAGCGCCCGGGACAGCTAAGGAAAGCAGAGAAGCGACGGTTGCGGCAATCTTCCGGTGAGTGGCTTCTTGTCTCTGCCGAGATTCATGTTACTCTGTGGATGGGTGGTTCACCCATGCACGTTATTATCTTTTCTTTCTCGATATTCCCTTGGTCGTTAGGGGGCCTTGACTATTGCTTCGAGACTGATCAAGTCACGTCGCTGGCTATGCAGGTTACCCCAATGGATCGTGTTTCCAATGACCAAGTTGTGGACTTCTCGCTGGAGGAAGTGCAAGCTACGCGGGTTCGGAAATCCAGAATGCTAATTGGGCGCCTATTCACTGATGCCCGATTAACACCGAAGGAGATGCGGGATGCGGTCAATAGGCCGTGGCAAGGTCAGGGTCATATTGTTGTGCGCCAACTGGCACATGAACTCTACGAGACCTTCTGAGGCAGCAAGGAATTGGGTGCTCCAACAAACCCCTTGGATCGTTGCGGACATGATACTCCATTTGAGGGCGTGGGTACCGGCTATCTCGCAACGCACGTTTGACGAGCTCTCCATTGCCCCATTCAAGGTCCAAATTTGGGATGTTCAAGAGGATTGCTGTACCCACCAGTTCGGTCGCAAAATAGCGAATTCCTCAATTGGTCGTGTCTTGGAAGCTGGAGTATTCTTGTGTAAGGATACAACGCAGAAATTTATCAAGGTGAAGGTCTTGGTTGACTTCTCCCAACCTCTACGATCCCAAATCATGGCTCGGAATGAGGAGACGGGTGGCTTCTGGATTCGATTTAAATATGAATACCTCCCAAGTTTTTGTTTTAAATGCGGGAGGATGGGGCACGCGCGTCAAAGCTGCAGCTTTGGTCCTCCGTCAAGAAAAGAACGATTTGGACCCCATATGTCCACAAAAAATATGGGGAGGAAAATCTTTGAGGATGATGGGTCTTCTCAGCAGTCTCGTAGAAACCCAAGGTCGGTCTGGGTCAACGTGGCCACTCATGGGGGCAAGGAGGCGCAGGCTGATGAGGCTTTTGATACGCGTCAGCTGGGGAAGGACAATCCGACTCTAAGCAGGCCACGAGCATGCGAGAGTGACCCTCTATGGATGGGTACGTCGGAGAGGCCTTTTATCACTACTGAAAGCCGTGATCGGCCAAGGAAAAGCCCTATGAAAATCCCGGTCGCAAAGGCCCCGAAAATTGTCATGGGGAGAACGACACGTCTGGGCAAGGCTCGAAAAGGGAGGGCCGGCAGCTCAATGGAGGTTGATGGCGGTGTTAATGAGCCTCGTGCTCGGGACGGCAGAGTAACCCGGCCTAATAAGTTGGCGGTGGACAAGCAGGGAAGGAATGCACAGAAGCTGGGCAGTCGGCCAGTGGTGCAACCCAACCCTCGCAGGGAACCTGTTAAGGACGACATGGGGATGACAAGGAGGCGTCGACTGCTTTTGGAGGAGGAGTCGGAAGAAGAATTCCTGGTCAGTGACCTCCCTCCGCCAGTGCAGTCGAGGGCGGCGATGAAGGAGCCAAGCCCGCCGATGTCAATTCAGTCGGTGATAGAGGCAGTGCCATTGAGGCAAATAGCTCCCGACCCGGATTGTTTTCAGGCCGTGCACAAGAATATTGAACTGAATAAATCCAAATGTGGGGAGGCTGATGCGCGAAGAGGGATGAGTGAAAAAGGGAAGAGTGTGCAGTCAAACCCTCCTGTTGCTATCGCGAAAAAGGCAATAAAGAAGATAGGCGGAAACTGAAAAACCCAATGTCGGAGTCTTGGGAGTCGGAGGACACGACATCGGAGGATGAGGAGCTGGCCTTCGAAGTTAGGCGTCGTGAACCAGAATTGAAGGGGAGCTTAAAGCGCTTGGTACGTGCTAAACGGGTGCACCAAGTGGTTCAAGCTTTCGAGAAGGGTTTAGATATGAAGGATCCTGGTCCGGTTGGGTGCCCGTCCCCGCAACAAAAATTGGGATCCTCTAAAGGACTAGTGATCAATGAATATGGGACTAATATGTCGCCTCAAGAGTTGGGGGGGAAGAAACGACATCTAGAGGACATCGATGGGGAGGTTGCAGAGACCCCAACTCTAAAGAAACAGTTCGTGGAGGACAAAGAGGAAGCTGAAAAGGTGGAGGAAGCCAGCCTGGAGTGACCCCAACCAGATAAATGAGGCTATTGGTCTGGAATGTGAGAGGCATTGGACCAGCCTTCACATTCCAAACTGCTGTCGGTTTAGTTCATTCAAATAAACCGGATCTCGTGTTTTTCTCTGAAACACGATCGAGACGGAGAGTTGTTTCCCGTCGTATGCGGGGTTTAGGTTTCCTTTCTTCTTGTTGTTTTTTTGTTGATGCATCTAGTGGTTTGGTTGTGGCTTGGTCCCCCGAAGTAAATGCTTCGGTGTTTTTTCATTCGAATTTTTGTATTTGCGTTCGAGTTAATCAAATAAATTTTTCCTATGTGGTGATTTTTGTGTACATCAGTTGCCATGCGGCAATAAGATCTACCCAGTTAGCCCAGCTCCAGGAGATTTGTAATGGGATCACGGGTCCCTTTGTGCTTATTGGTGACTTCAATACTACTCTTAATGAGAGTGAGAAGGATGGGGTTAACCAATGGAATGCAATGCAAGCCCTGAGTCTCCGTAATTTCATTCAGAATTTGGGTCTCATTGATCCAGGATACCAAGGAGACCCGTTCACTTGGACGAATAAACGGATGGGGGTGGCCTGTATTCGGGAGAGGCTGGATAGGGCGTTGTGTTCGCAGTCCTGGTTGGATAGATTTCCGAAGACTTTGATTAAACATTTTACAGATAAGGGATCGGATCATAGGGCGCTCGTTTTATCTGATAAGCCCTATGTCCGCAGTAGCCGGCCCCTTTTCCGGTTTGACGCTCGGTGGGCGGATAATCCGGAGGTCAGGGCCATGGTTACTTACGTTTGGCAAGAGGAGATTCAGGGAACGCCAATGTTTCGCCTTTGGGAGCGGCTCAAAAAACTCCGTCATTTGTTGTTTGATTGGAGTAGGGCAGGCACCACGAACTCCTTGCGTAATATTAGAACCCTGCAAGCTGAAATTGAAAGGATTAAACAGGAGCAGCCGATCAACTGGGATATGATCCGTGATCTTGAGATTGAGCTGAATAGGCAATGGGAAGCGGAGGAAGAGTATTGGCAACAAAAATCTCGGGTTCACTGGCTCAAAAAAGGTGATAAAAATACTTCGTACTTCCATACACTAACTAGGGCTCGACGCAAAAGAAATTTTGTGGCAGGGCTCCGGAATGAAGCCGGAGAGTGGATTACGGATGAGAAAGGGAAGGCGAATGTTGCGACTGATTTCTATCGCCATCTCTTCACGTCTGAAACTGAGGTTTAGAAATGAGAGAGCAGGTTGCTGCTTTGCCTATTGCCCAGTGTGTTACCCCAACAATGAATGAAGGACTAACAGCTGAAGTTCTCCCGGAGGAAGTTCGGAGGACTGTGTTTGCCATGGGGTCAAAACAAGCCCCGGGGTCGGATGGGTTTACTGGAAAATTCTTCAAATCCTTCTGGGACATTGTGGGACTATCGGTGATTGACGCAGTCTGTTCATTTTTTTCAAACGGGTAGGATGCTCCGTAGTTTCAATCATACCTGGCTCACATTAATTCCAAAGGTAGATAATATTAAATTAGTGAGGCAGCTGAGACCAATCAGTCTTTGCCAGTTCGTCTATAAAATTATAACCAAAATAATGACGGAGAGGTTGTCTTGCGTATTGCCTAGCATTGTTTCTGAAGTGCAAAATGCGTTTATTCGGGAGAGACAGATTGTGGAGAATATCCTCCTAGGACATGAGCTGATGCATTACTTAAAAACCAAAACACGTGGGAAGAAGGGGTACATGGCTCTAAAGGTTGACATGGAAAAGGCCTATGATAGAGTCGAATGGTCGTTTCTCCTTACGGTGTTGGATAAGTTGGGTTTTAACTCTGTCTGGTTAGGGTGGATTCAGGAGTGCCTCAAGTCTGCATCATTCTCTGTCATGGTGAATGGTTCTCCATCAGGCTACTTTACTCCTTCTAGGGGACTCCGCCAGGGGGATCCCCTTTCTCCGCTATTGTTTGTCCTTTGTACTGAAGGGTTTGCGGCCCTCCTGCGGAAGGCAATATCTGAAAAGAAGCTGGCGGGGGTTAAAGTTGCCCCTAGGGCCCCACGAATCTCGCACCTATTCTTTGCGGATGACTCGTACCTCTTCCTCCGAGGTACGCTCCAAGAATGTGAAAATCTGTTGGAGGTGCTGAATGAGTATGAGGAACTGAGCGGGCAAAGAGTAAATTTGGAGAAATCGGCCGTTTGCTTCAGTAAGAATATTGCCCTGCCTGATCAGGAGTTCTTAGCGGCGATTATGGGGGTTGGGGCGGTGGGGGTCCATGATAAATACCTGGGGCTTCCGACCCTTATTGCGCGTTCTAAAATGGAAACATTCCGGTACTTGGAAGAAAAATTATTGGAGCGGCTCCAAGGGTGGAAACAACGAACTCTCTCTTGGGCAGCGAAGGAAACTCTGATAAAATCAGTAGCCTTGGCATTACCGCTGCATGTGATGTCCTGCTTCAAGCTACCGTTGTCTCTATGCCGCCTTCTGGATAAGCATTTAGCACGTTTTTGGTGGGGGGAGAATTCGAATACCTCGAAGGTGAGGTGGATGGCCTGGCGAGACCTGTGTCGAAGTAAGCATGATGGGGGGTTGGGATTCCGCCGGTTTGAGCATTTCAATCAGGCTCTCCTCGCTTAGATTGGATGGCGTATCCTCTGTGAGCCTCAATCACTGTTAGCCCAAGTTTATAAGGGGAAGTACTTCCCTACGGGTCACTTCCTTAATGCTCAGGCCCGTTCTCGCCCTTCTTGGGGGTGGCAGAGTATACTATATGGACAACGACTTTTAGAGATGGGGTTGCGGTGGCAAATTGGTAATGGCCGCGCTGCTTCCATGCTCCACTATGCGTGGGTCCCTCAGAATCAGTTTGAGCCCCTTAGGTATAATCCTCAGGTCTTACCGGAAGGGGGGGACCCGCTGGTCGCTGAGCTGATTTACCCGGGAGAGGGACGTTGGTCTGACATGAAACTGTGCCAATGGTTTGACCCTGCTACTTGTCGTAATATAAAAGCCATCCCACTCCCGAAAGGAAATGTGGAGGAAAAACTTATTTGGTATGACACGGCTGATGGGGAATTCTCGGTGAAATCGGCTTACCACTTGGCTGTCTCCCTTGAGCGGAGACGAGGAAAATGGAAAGCGACGGTTGGCTTGATGGATAGGGCAAGTTGGATGCGACTTTGGAACGCCAATATACCACCAAAAATGGAAGTGTTTGTATGGCAGGTGTTTAACCGGATCCTCCCTACGACGGAAGCCCTAATCCAGAGAAATATCCTGGTGCATCCGCGGTGTCCGGTCTGTTGGGATAATCCTGAAACATTGGAACACTTGTTCCTGGATTGCCCGGTGGCACGAGCCCTGTGGGGGGAGGCTGGACTGGAACATTTAGGGGAGGGTTTACCCCGTCATACGTTCCCACTCTTCCTCAAGAAACTGTTGGCTTTAATTGATCAGCCTACGTTGTTTAAGGCAGTAGTGGCCATTCTCTGGCGCATATGGAGATCTGGGAACTGGGTGGTTTTTGAAGGTAAACAGTATGGGGTCGCTGCGTTGATGAGACAATATACTCAACAGTATGAGGAATGGGTGAGGCTTCCGAGTAACAGACCTCCTCCAACCTATGCCCAGACAGCTCCCCAATCGTCCCCGAATGAAGCATCTGAGATCATTTATTGTTGGGATGGGGCTACGCGGAAGGGTTCACACTCGGCGGGGGGCGTGGTACTCATGTCTCAGAGTCAGGGTGTCCTGGGGGCGGCAGGGGTCCATTTCCCAGCTATGGATGACCCTCTCGTTGTGGAGGTGCTCGTCCTCCGTGAGGCGATTCTGTGGTGCCTGAGGCAGGGCCATACGAGGGTGAGGTTTGAAGGAGATGCCAAGGTGATCATCGACAAAATCAAACAGGCTGACACAAGGGACAATAGGGTGGGGGCTGTGCTAGAGGAAGTGACGCAGTATTTTGCCAGTAATCCTGGGTTTAGTGTTCGATTTATAGGCCGGAGTAGCAATAGGGTAGCCCATTTGGTGGCTAGAAAGGCCCTCTCTTTGTACCCGGCAATGCTTCGTTTCTTTGACTTCCAGGCCTGGCTGATTTCCAGGGTGTAACTATCTTCGTCTTTTGATCTAATACAAGATTATCTTTTGTCAAAAAAAAAAAAACCAAATTACTATTGCATAGTGTCTCATCACAAGGGGTGATCATTTTGTAATTGACCAAAGCTTGAATGAGTTTTTTGCATTAAGGTTCTAATTAATTAGTTTATGCCAATTGAGCCCAAATTAAATCCAAATCAATGAATATTCGACCTTATTCAACCTAGTTAAAGCAAATTAAATCCGGTCTTGACAAATTCTGGGTATTCGACCTACTTGAACCCGATGTTGATCTTTTTGTATTAATTAACTTATGACAATTCAACCTAATTCGACCCGGTTTTTTTTTTTTTTTTTTGCATTAAGGTTCTAATTAATTAGTTTATGCCAATTGAGCCCAAATTAAATCCAAATCAATGAATATTCGACCTTATTCGACCCAGTTAAAGCGAATTAAATCCGGTCTTAACAAATTCTGGGTATTCGACCTACTTGAACCCGGTGTTGATCTTTTTGTATTAATTAAATTATGACAATTCAACCTAATTCGATCCGGTTTAAGTGAGTTGAACTCAATGTGGACGAATTTTAGCTCAACGACGAGTTTTGCACGCTTGAATAACAAATCAATGGTTATTCGACCTACTTAGGCCGTTGATATTTTCATGTCATTAAGGTGCTAATTAATTAACTTATGATAATTGAGCTAAAATTGAACCAAAATCAATGAGTATTCAACTATTCGACCTACTTTGACTCGACTTAAGCGAGTTGAACCCAGTGTTGACGAATTTTTGGCTCGACAACAAGTTTTGCACGCTTGAATAATTGAAGTTTGGAGGAGTTTTTATGCCATTAGGGTTCTAATTAATTAAATTATGACAATTGAAGCCAAATTGAATCCAAGTCAATGGGTATTCGACCTATTTCGACCCGGTTTAAGCGAGTTGAACCCGAAGTTGACAAAGTTTGCCTCAACAACAAATTTTGCAGGCTTAAATCATTGAAACTTGGAGGAGTTTTTGTGCCATAGAGGTTCTAATTAATTATCTTATGAAGATTGAATCCAAATTGAACCCAATTCAATGGTATTTGACCTACTTCGACCAAGTTAAAGTGATTTGAACCAAGTGTTGGTGAATTTTGGCTCAACAACGAGTTTTGCACGCTTGAATAATTGAAGTTTGAAGGAGTCTTTGTGTCATTAAGTTTCAAATTAATCAACTTATGATTTTTGAATCCAAATTGAACTCAAATCAATGGGTATTCGGCCTACTTTGACCAGGTTTAAGCGAGTTAAACCCGTTGTTGGCGAATTTTGTCTGAACAACGAGTTTTGCGCGCTTAAATCGTTGAAGGTTGGAGGATTTTTTTGTGCCATAGAGGTTCTAATTAATTAAGTTATGACGATTGAACCCAAATCAATGGGTATTCGACCTACTTCGACCCGGTTAAAGCGAGTCAAACCAGTTGTTGACGAATTTTGCACACTTAAATCATTAGGTATTTGAACTAATGCCAACCCGGTAAGATGGGGCATTGTTTGTTAGTGTCTCGTCAACTATGATTTTTTTATTGTTTAAAATTATTACTAATTAATCTAAGTCTTTTGGTAAACTATTCTAACTAATTTTTTTAGTGGCAATTGAACCCAATTTGAACCTGAATTAATGGGTAATTTATCTAATTCGACCTGGTGTTGGCCAATTTGGGTCGGGGACGAGTTTTGCACGCTTTTCTAATAGACGGTTTGGGTCGATGTGAATTTGTTCAAAACTCGCCCCGCTTGGTTTTGCTTCCGTTTTGGCGAATTTCGGGCGAGAACGAGTTTTACACGCTTTTCGAAAATGGTTTAATGACAATTGAACCCAACTTAAACTTTGATCAATGGGTATTCGATTTAATCCAAACCTGACTCTTTATGGTTGGGGAGATCGAACTAGGGAAAAAAACTAATATTTATTTATGGATTTGAAAATGATATACAAATCTGATTTTTGGGATTAAAAATCTGAATTCGAATTGAATGATTCTGAAAGGGTGAATGAATTCGTTTACGAAATCTAGTGGATTCGGTTATAGCTCTTGATATGCTAGAAATCGGTAAAAAATGAATTTTATTTGTAAAATAGGTAATTAACATTCTCAAAGATTGCTAATTTTGAAGATTATAGATTATCGCTACTGCTTGTGATTTACTAAGCTATGAAAATGAAGTTTTCAGTATGCGTCTTATCATGGCTCGATCGAGATTATGGTGATTTTTGTGGGTTTAATTTTTGAAATTTCTGATGTATGCATTGCGGGTTAAGATCTAAAATATTTGTATATTTAGATTGTTAGTCGCCTTTTTTGACACGAGGGTAAAGGGAGAATCAAATGAACTATATATCTATGTTTGGAAAAATAAAAGAAAAGCAATTCACAGCCGCTCTATTAGATGGAAAACGAGTAAGCTAGTAAGAAGGAAAGTGTAATCTTAATGTTGCTATGTACCACACATCAAACATAATTAACCTGACTAGTTAGCATATTCATATTGTATTATTATGCGATTAAATGAAAGGGCTGCTTAAACTGGAATGATTGATAATGATACATAACAAGTGCTTGAATATAAATGAATTATGTAGGGATCAGTAGTATAGATAACCAAGCAATACAATGATAGAGAACTAAAAGGATTATTATTGAAGAAGGAAGAACCTGGTTTACAGATTACAAGCTTGGTCTTGAGATCCTTGCCCTGTGCCTTCTTTCCACTCTTGTACTTGAAGAACAAGGATCCGATAAAAAAAAAGGCTAGAAAGAAAGCTCTCTCCCTATTTCCTTTCGTGTTTTCACTCCCCTCTTTTCCCCACAACTGTCCCCTCCAAACTTGAGAGCCCAAAGAGCTCTTTGATAGTAAAAGAAAGTGTCACATGTCATACTGTGATTGATGATGATCATGACGTGCTTCTCTCTAATTGGCTGAGCCTCAGGGCTGCATCTGAAGCCTCCATCTGTAAAGTGGGTTGCTGAGTGGCCAATTTGGTGAGCTCTTGGTCGGGTTGGGCTAAACCAATCTGTGCATTTGGGCTCCTAGGCATATAGGCCGACCTGGGCTCAGGTCATGGGCTGAAACTGTTTTTGAAATTTGGGTTTGTGTTAGCTTACTCTCTTCTTTGTTTTGAAGCTTGCTGGTGTGGGCTCTCCATGTCTATCGGGCCCTTGCTTCTTGGATTTGTAAACTTGGTTGATGTTTAGGAGTGTACTAACTTTTGTAATGATGTTTGCTTTTAAATTCCTCCTCAATAATACGATATTGTACTTTCCTTATGTATTCAAATCCCTTGTGCATCAAACCTTGACATGGATTTCGAATTGTGCATCAAACCTTAACATGGAACTTGAATGCTTCGTCTCGTACTAAACTTTAATGAAAGATCACACTCTTGTTTAACATGAACCCTTCTTAGACTGGTGAGAGACAACTTTACTATTCCGAAGCTAGCAACAGGTTTTGATCTGAACAAAATGTGGTGTCTATAAGGATGACAATCATACCCGCGACCACCCCCAATCCAGTCAACACTGGGAATCCTCGCATTGACTGGGTATGAAGCAAATGTGGGTAAAATCTGTAAAAAGTTTGATGGGATTGGGTGGCATGATTTTTGCCTCCTCACTCCAAAAATAGTATTTTGGTAAGAATTGAGAAGAAATCCTTTAGGGCTCGTTTGTGTCGTGGATTTGAAAAATGAAGGTTTTGGTATAACTTGGGTTTTGAAAAACCATGGATATATGAAGGTTTTAGGTTCATTATGGATTTGATAAATACCATTGTTTGTTTGATGGATTTCATGATGGATTTTGTTAATAAAATTTGTATGTATGAAGTGTAATTTACCTTTATTGCTCTCAGTGATATAAGAAGAGAAAGCAAATATGAAGGGTATGTTGGTAAAAAATGATGGACTTCATAGTCCACAATCCATTCCCACCTAAATAGGTGGAACTTTCAAGTCCGTGGGGTCCATGGATTTGGTACCTTAAAGTTCGTGGGACCGATATATTTGTTTCCCCTAAATGCATGAAGCAAACAATGAATTTTAGACAAAATCCATGATGGATTCAAATCCTTCACCAAGTCCATCAAGCAAACAAGCCCCTAGAATAAACGAAAAAAAGATTGCTTCGTCCTCTATAAAAAAGTACAATTAGGACCATCGCCCTCCAATGTCCTACTCAAGATTCAGATAACAAGTAACTCGTTTCATCCACCGCGTTATACTGATCAACCACCACCGACACCACCGCGTTCACCTTTGCACTGCTCTCCACGACTACCGCATTCCGCCGCACTCCGCTCACCCAATGCGTCACATTATTTCCGGCGCCACCGCCACCTTCCGCCGCCCCTCGGATGTGAAACGCATACTGAAAGTGAGATACCCTGTTCGGGAAAATCAAAACCCGCGAGAAATCCGCAACCCACCTCGACCCGTGCCCGGCCACCGTCACCCTCCCGGCGGTCGATTTCAAAACCATATCCTTCACGTTGTTCCTCTCGATCACCACCTGATCCACGGCGGTGAAATTCCCATCCAATTCCACAATCGAGTTCCCCACCCCTTCGTAACCTCGAAACATGTTCCCCTCAATGTTCAGCCCCGAAATCGAACCCTTGATCGACCGGAGAACCACATTCGCCCCGCCGATGAACAACCCGTCGGTGACCCGGACCTGACTCGGGTCCTCGATCACCACGCCGGTGAAATCCATGTAACAGTTTCCGATCCTAGTCAGCGACGCCTCTGGCTTGACTAGAATCCCGACCCCGCCGTAGACGTCAGCCTTGTTGTAGCAGTGGACTCCGGTCACGGTGTTGGCTTCGCTCCTCAGCACGATCCCCACGGCGGCGGAGAAGATCACGACGTCGGTGATGACATTGTCGTTGCTGTCGATGTCGATGGCGGTGCCGGAGTAGTGCTTCTCCATTTGATCCTCGCCGACCGTGGGCTGCTGGCCCAGGAAGCAGCTGGAGATGAGGGTCTCGTGGCCTTTGATGATCAGAACGCCGTGGGTGGTGAAGTGGAGGAAGAAGCAGTGGTCGATTCGGATCCTGACGGAGTCCACGACCCGAATCCCTCCTCCCCTGTAGCTGGAATCGAAGATGATGTCTCTGAATGTAATTCCCTCGTAATAGGATGCCTTGTCGGTGACACGTGGCGAAAGGGACCATAGCTCGATCAGGTGACGGTTCGCCGGAAAGTCATCGGACGCCCTCAGGCTCCCACTCTGTACCTGCAAAAAAAAAAAATAAAAAAATAAAAAAATAAATAACAGAGCATGTTTAGTTTAAAAGTTTTCGCGATGGTGGATCTTTGATAGGCCTGTGGATCTTCAATTGAATCGCTAACCACAATGTTGCCGGTGCCGGGAGGGAACCGGATGGGTTTGCTGATGAGAAAGTTTCCGCCTTGGAGATCGATGACGATTCCTCCCAAATCGTGTATCCCGGGGAGCAATTGACGGCGGTGGCCGTTCTGCAACTGAAACGCATCGTTGATGGCTCTGAGAATGGGATCTGCACTGTCTCGTGATCCGCTCGGGTCGGCTCCGTATCCGATCGGGTAGAACACTTTCCCTCTCTGCCAATCGAAAATTGAAGTTGTCAAAAATTGCAAAGCAGAAACGAAGAGAAGAAAACAGGGGAGCTAAGCTATAAGAACAACTTGCTGACCCGTTTAGGATGCATCATGGATATCGAAGATTTGTTGGCCGGATTGTAGGCGGCGGCAGCTGAGGAAGATGATCTTCGTTGAAGTTCCGATTGGAACTCTGGGAGCTTGTTGGTTCGGTTCTCGGTGGCGTAACAAGAGGCATGTTGAAGCAATCCCAGTAGCAAAATGAAGCAGCAGCATGCTATTGTAGAAGATTGGTGACGATGATGCTCCATTGGTGCTATTGGGAAATTCTTCTTTCTCAAAGCTAGAATGAAGGGTCAGAGTCTGATTTACCCAATAGCAAGGGAGTTTTTCCCCAGCCAAAGGAAAACCACCCACGGATTGCGAGGCAGAGGAGTTCTTCTGTCACTATTTTTCATTATTCAGCTTGCATGTTACGAGTTCCATGGTAGATCAAAGATATAACGACAGGGAGAGATTTTGTGGGGAATTAGAACCTCTTTGTGCATTTGAAGGAAACGGCAGAGCTTGTTCTAGAGAAGAAACTCATGGGCGTTTCTTTTCTTTTCTTTTCTTCCCCTCGCATAAGAAACATGAGTTACAAACTCATAATTCATTACAATCTTCCCTTTGTTCTTCTGTTGGAAAATTATGACAGGAGATATATGTGAAACGAATAAAAAAAATATTGGTTATATGGGTATTTTAATTTAATTTGGTGATATAGGTTTTTATCTTTATAGTACAACTTGAAGTTGTATATTTAACGTTACGGTAAAACTTCAGATTATATCTATACTCTTTTGTACTAATTCTTTTATGATGCAACTTCAATTTGTACTTTTATATGATGGTACAATTTTTTTTATGGTACAACCTAAATTTATACATTTAACGTTATGATACAATTTCAAGTTGTACATTAAACCAACAATGCTTTATAGCATAGTAGAAGTGCTAATTTTAAATGCATGCATTTAAATTGAAGATTTAAAATGCATAAATCTTACTACATACATTTAAAATCCAATATTTGGTGGCATATTGTGTCATCATATTGGTATAATTTCTTATCATAACGGTACAATGTTTTACCATGATGATAAAGTGAGGGATTTGATAAGGTTGCGAGAATTAGAGATTTGCACATGAGTCGACACAATTGAGCAAGTAAATATGAACCAAAAATTAAGTTAAATGAACTGGTATGAAAATAAAATATCCAAGCTCATTCAGTTTGAGTTGTGTGGGATTGGGACTTTGCACTCATGAATTTGAGTTTTTACAACAAACTGATCACATCATCTTCTGAAGTTGAAGTGTATATATATATATAAGCTGGGTGTGGAGGCACCTTCATGGGCATGGGCACCACCTCGTGTCGTGCTCCTCATATCTCATGCACATTCCAGAAGATGTAGCGTGATGCATGTCGTCGAAGAGATATATAGGTTTTCTTCAACTCAAACAAACGCTTCACAATTGGTAATGCATGATTTCGACAATACATGTATGGGTATGTCACATATAAAAGGAATGAGGATGTTACAATTCCTCTCTAAATAATTTTGTTTTTCTCGAAATTTTCTTCGGAACAAGTACAAATACAAAACTACAATATTCTTCTTTATTTCTCCATGTTTCAAGTTTCTTACTGGATGGTTCATGTGATGGTGTATGGCTTGCTCCTATGATGGATGAGATGTGACAATGTGTTGATATGGGCACATGGAATAGTTTAGAATGATTGTTTGAAAAAGTTGTTTCTTGACAATTGTGTTGCATGAGGCTCGAATGGGGCCATGATGATTTTGAGGCGAAATGAAATAGTTCTCAGTAAAACGTGTTTAGTGTGGAGTACTGCAAGGATGGGTGATCTTATGAGAAGTCACATTGATATATATGCAGTCCAAGGTAAAAATTGTGGATAATATCTTGATCGAGAAAATGTTCCACATGTTACAAAACTGTAAGGAGCTGATTTTGTCTTGTTACTTTGATATGTCTATAAAGGATAGAAGATGAATGAGAAAGCGTCCGCCTTTAGGGTTTCATCAAACTAGATGTGTTGGAGCCTGAAGGAATGATCGAAAGCAAAGATAAAATTACCAGCCGTGCTCGTAGAGTTAGTCCAATATATAATCATTGCATGCAACTGGCGTAGAGTCGTGGTACGTACGATGATACTTTTTGTTGGGGCGTTTAACATGACGATACTAGATCTTTCGTGGCGAATTAGTTGAATGAAATAGTGGAATTGTGAGGGAAATTAGGGGAAGAGATAGAGATATTGAGAAGAAGAGGAAGAATAGAAGCAAGAGCAGAGGAGGAAGGAAGAAGATTGGGGAAAGTCCAATTCTGTTATTCGTTTATTGTTGCAGTAATATCCAACCATTAGTCCCCATATAGATACTTACAACTAACCTCTTTTCTCTAACTTGAACTTTGGGTGGGTCATTAATTACATTCAAATCCGACCATTAGTAACCTCTGGTTCATCATCAGTAACAGCAAGAGGAGAGGAGAGGAGAGGATAGAGTTAAGAATCACTTTATTACAGAGATCCCCATAAAACCAAAACCCACACGATCGACGACATAGAAAAACAAAAAAGAACAGCCAAAAAGCCAGTTCAGAATCATATATGAGATTAATGATGAACACAGATCTGGCTCTGTTTCTTTCCATCACCGGCACCGCCTTCTTCTTGGTTTCTACACTAACAGTACCCATCAACGCCGACGAAATTAGCTACCACCAACACCAACCTATGCAGGCGGCGCTCAAGTCGTTCATCGCCTCCCGCCGTCC
Organism: Linum trigynum; assembly: GCA_964030455.1. Lineage (NCBI taxonomy): Eukaryota > Viridiplantae > Streptophyta > Magnoliopsida > Malpighiales > Linaceae > Linum > Linum trigynum. Next base: position 33,661,367 of record OZ034820.1, read on the forward strand.
TTCCCTTGTCTCCATCCCTTCATCGCCGCCGCGACAGGTACCTAAATAAATAATTATTTTGTTGTAAATAATTGATCTTTACAAGTAAGTAAGTTAAGTAGATCCTTGCTCACCGCCATTAACGATGGCATGTAGACGGTGCACCGCCACCACGGCAGAGCTGTTTCGCGTGTTTATGAAGTCACCGCGTATGGCGCCGATCCGACGGGGACGGAAGACAGCACGGAGGCATTATTGAAGGTATTTGCTGATGTACTGAGAGGCCCCACCTCTGGCACCATGCTCCATGGCATGATCAAGAATTTTGGCGGCGCCCAAATCAATCTCGCCGGCGGCATCTACCTCATCAGCCGGCCCCTCCGCTTTCCTGTTGGCGGCGTCGGCAACGTCGTGGTAACTCATCTATCAGCATTTCACAACCATACCATGGATGTTCGATTATTAATTCATTCATTGATGACTACATCACTCATATATTCTTTTCTTTCTATGGACTGACTGACTTTATAAATTAAATAAATGAGTGTACAGTACAACCAAGGGTGATGGAGATGGTAATTAAAGGTGTACATTTGGATTGGATTTAGGAGGTTTTGAGTTTTAATTTTTTAAATTGTTATTTATGTATTATTATCTCTTAATTTGGTGTTTATCGCCTGCCTGCTCGATTAAACATGCTTTTATAGCTAGGTTTGTCGAAAATCCGTATGTAGGTGATTGAGGTTTATCGTATTTGAAAGACTTACTCAATGAATATATAAAATTACTAGTCATTATTAATCAAAAATCCACAACACGTAATTCCAAAATAATTTTCATGAAAATGTATTCATTTCTTTTTTCATCATATTAAACTCGAAGATCTAAGAATATAATGGGTCTTTACACAAACATGGTATGATCAAAATGATAAATTATGGAACAGGTGTATAACATGATCGACTTGAGTTCACAAAGGAAAAAACTCTAGTAGTGCTTCTTATTATTTGTATTATTGTGATCAGGTGTTATACAATTTCTAATTTAAAACTTACATTAATTGCGTATTGGTTGGACCAAGATCCAACAGCCAGGTTAGTGACAGACAAGACAACATTGATTTATTTTTTTTGTTACATTGGTTTGATACGTACGCGAACAGATTTTGGGAGGCTCCCTTCGCGCATCCGACGATTTCCCGACCGACGGATACTTAATCAACCTATCGACTTCTTCTAGGTGGTCGTCGACGGCGAAGAAGTACGACTACGAGTACATAACACTGAGGGACCTAATGCTCGACTCCAACTTCCGAGGCGGCGGTGTCTTCATCAGAGACTCCGCCCGGATCTCCATCGACAACTGTTACATCACCCATTTATCCACCGACGGGATCTCCATCAACGGCGGCCTCGACAACCTCGTCCGCAACACATTCATCGGCCAGCACATCACCAACGGCTCTGACGCCCACGAGCGCCACTTCTCCGGCACGGGCATCGCCCTCAACAGCGGCGACAACGCCATCACCAACGTCGTCATCTTCTCCGCCGCTGTCGGGATCAACGTCACCCGCCAGGCCAACTTCCTCAGTGGGGTCCACTGCTACAACAAGGGCCACAAGTACGCAGCAACAATAAAATTAAATTTACATTTAAAAACTATGAATTAGGGAGGCCGACTAAAATCTTGCCACCTACTCTATTTTTCAAATTTGTTACGAAATTTACTACAAATAACGTGGCTCTGCCACTGCAGGTACGGCGGGGTTGGTATCTACCTGAACCTCAGCGGCCGGGCCCAAACGCACATCGTAAACTCCTACCTCGACTTCACCGGAATCGTGGCCGAGGACCCGGTGCAGCTCACGGTCGCCAACAGCTTCTTCCTCGAGGCCTTCATCGTGTTCAAGTCGAAAATCGGCGTGGCGAAGTGGGTGACGGTGGTGAACAACATGTTCAGCGGGCTGAGGGGGAAGATGGTGGTGCTGGACGGGAAGTTCGAGGACATCGACAACGTGCTGGTGGACGGGAACGAGGTCGGCGGCGGGATGGGTCTCAAGGCAACAGTGGCGCTTGGGTCGACAAAGGGGAGAGGGAAGACGTCGTGGGTGGTGGATTTCAATCAGGTTCTGCTCTTCCCGCGCCGGATTACCCACGCACACTACACGCTCACCTCTATCGGGACTGAGTTTCCGAGGCACGCGCTGAGGAATGTAACCAGGAATCGAGTGGTGGTGGAATCGGACATCCCCGTCACGGGGACCGTGTACGCCACAGTGAGGCAGTAATTAAACAGATTTAATTACTTCATTTTTTTTCTTTTTTTGTACCTGCTACATATACCATACCGTAAAATTTTTTATTATAAAAACTAAACACCATGATTTTGAATCTACTACTCATTAAACAGTCGAGCTAGAGTTCATCAAGTGGGGCCCATTCAACAATCACCCTCTTTTCTCCATGCATCATCCGTCCCTCTCTTTTAGTAATTGACCCCTTTTTTTTAATCCATTATATTAAAAATGTTTTAATGCTTTTTATTTATCATTTGTATTTTTATTGTGATGGAATTAACCATTTTGTTCGTATTTGATATTTTGCGTCCTTGCGCATTTTTCAAGGCTCGAGTTCAAATAGAAAGATAACGAGAAATTTCTCATTCTCAATTTTGACTCAAAATAATTAGGAATATCATTTTGTATTTTTATTGTGATAAAATTCATCGCTTTGTTCGTATTTGATTTTGTGATTTGCTAGATCCGAGTACACCCACAAAGTGGGAGAATCATATCGCTACAATAGTACTGATTGAAGAGCGAGAGAATAACGCTAATGTAGTCTCAAAGATTCTAATCAAGTCCCACAGCCAAAATGATTTTCTAGTTTTTATTTTTTTTTTATTTTCCCCTATAGATACCTATTCATTAGCCAACGAGTCCATCTTTTATTGTTTGCTTCAATTTATAGCAAGATGCGTTTTCTCAATTCGTATTCGGCTACTTAGATGTTCCAATTCGTGGAGCCTCTTAACATGTTTGATTTAACCAGATGTTACTTTTTTTTTGTCACATACAGCTTGGCCTACTGTATTTTGAGTTTGTATTCCTTACATATTAGTTTATTCATATATCCTTTTACATTATCCTTCATGCGAAGCTCAGCGAGCGGACTTATCTAGTACTAATTTAATGGAAAGAATCGATGTTCTATAGTTGTTCCATTCTCTGTGACACAGAACAAACATATTGCACTAGTTATGTCCCCCACTACATCAATTTAAACTTGGTAGTAATAGTATCTGCAAGATGAAATCTATATTGGGAAGATACTGGTTGTTTGGACAGGTTGAGAAGAAGACTCTTTCTTGGATTTCACATGACCAAATCATAAAAAGAAAGGTTTGGGGAGGACTCGACTTCCGGTATTCCAAGATTTTCAATTGAGCTCTCCTTTAAGATGGCGTGGCGGATTCTCATGGCACCAGAAAGTTTGTGGGTGAAAGTTCTTAAAAATCGATACTATCCAAATATTGCTTTTATTCACGCGAAGAAGGGGCCAAATGCTTCCTGGATTTGGGCAAGTATCTGGGCAGGGAAAGAGGCCCTTCTCACAGGTTTAAGAAGAAATATTGGCTATGGAGAAACTACTTGGTTGGATGAAGCTTGGATTACAGATCTTGATTTGTTCAAAATACCAGGTATTGGCCTGTCTCATTTCCGTGTTGCTGATTTTATTCTTAGACCAGAGAATAGATGGAATGCTGGTCATCTTCACTCTCTTTTCCAACCGAATATGGTTGTTGCGATCAATGTAGTCAAAAGCGCGTTTATATGTAGAAGAGTTTTGGTGATCTAGAGGAGTAAAATAAACTGCAAGTTTTTAAGCTTTAAAGCACAGGTTTTAACTACAATAGTTATAAAAACTGAGATTATGCGTAGAAGCGTTTTGGTGACCTATAAACGTAAAAGCGTAAGTTTTTAAGTTTCAAATCACGATTTTGACTACATTGGCTGCAATTCTACGGATTCTGATTGGTCCCTTAAGTTTAAAGGATAGATGAGTCTGAAATTATGACAAGAAGGGTGCTTTCTCGGTCAAGTCCTGCTATCATCATCTGCACTTTTCTGCTTTTCCTGAAAACACAATGCCCCACTTGCAAGAGAAGATGTGGAAGTGGATATGGAGCCTCAATATACCACCAAAGATGGAATTTTTTCTGTGAAAATGTGAGAAGAATGCTCTTGCTACAAGAATGAACCCTTCTCTCGAAAGTGTGCCCAGACAAAATTCTGCAAGAGCTGTGATATTGAACCAAAATCGACAGATCATCTCCTTTTCAGATGTAGTGTTCCCTCTTCAGCTTGGAACCTGTTTCATCCTGGAATTTCTCTTCCTCCTCCTGGCGTTTCTTTTCTTCATTGGATTTTCTCTTTAAGCCTTACGGTTTCACCTCAAACATTAATTGGTCTTGTTTACAATGGTGGAAAGCAAGAAACGAGTTCGCGTTTGACAATATTACCTTCACCTCAGTCCATTTGTGTATGTGCTTCTCCTGAGTTTGTAGAATGGAGGTCTTGTCATGTTGCTGTCCCAATCAGCCCTCCTTCTCAGCCTAGAGGTAACCATCAGAACCCTATCCCTTCGCCGAGGAATTACGAGAGAGTAATCTTGTGTTATGGAGCCTTCAAAAGCGACATCTAGCAGGTGGGCATTGATATCATAGTGAAGAATGCATCGGGGAAGATTTATGATGGTAGGGATGAGAAAATCCATTGCTGTGCACCTGAAGTTGTTGAAGCTTCAGCCATTCTCGAGGCGGTGTGCTTGACTACCCGTGATCACCGCTCAACACTGATCATTTCAGATTGCTTGTTAGTGGTGGAAGCCCTTAGGAAAGATGTTGTGGATTGGCCTATGAGCTGCGCTGCAACAATTGCCTTGATTCGTTCATACCTGGATGGCTTGGAGGAAGTTGACGTTGTCTTTCGACGGAGACACGATGTCAAGGAAGCTGATGCAATTGCTCAAAGGATTTTGAATGACACTTTGTTACCAAGATGGCTGTCTCGTTTGTTGTAACTGAACATGTTTTTTGCTGTTCTTTTTTGGCTGTGCGTCTTGGTTTTTGTTTCCTATGGGTTGTTCGAGTCCTTGTGATTTGTGAACTCTCTGGCTTTTGATTGGTGCATCTAAGGATCATGATTATTATTGTTGATATATAAAAGCCTAGGTTTGAGTTACTATTCATTAGTGGCTCTCACACTCCTCCAAGTGCAAGTAGGGAAGTTCCAACTCCTTCTTTTACCCCACTCTCCATTCTACAACATTTGTGTTTAGTTATTGTTCGCTAGGTTTTGTCTATGACTTTTTGCACAAATCATTGCATTTGTGTTTTGTTATTGTTCGTTAGGTGTTCATTTATGAATTTTTGCACGGATCATCGCCTTTGTGTTTAGTTATTGTTCGCTAGGTTTTTGTCTATGGCTTTTTGCACAAATCATCACCTTTGCCCACCAGATCCTAAGTTGTTCCCCACCATCGTTTTCCAAGGCCGCTACCACGAGTTTTTTATCGGGACCGAGTTTCATCCTTTTTAGTGTTTTTTTCCTTTCTTTTTGTTGAGTAACCCAAACACATGGATATCCTATCTTGAACATAAATCATCGCCTTTTGCAACTCCTCTCGAAATACTGTCGGTGGAATCTAAGTTGTTCCCCACCATCGTTTCCCAAGACCGCTACCACGAGTTTTGTATCTGGACCGAGTTTCATCATCTTTAGTGTTTTTTCTTTCTTTTTTTCTTTTTGTTGACCATGATCACAATTGAACCCAAACACATGGGTATACTAACTTGAACAAAAATCATCGCATTTGTCCACCATTTTCCTGCCCATCTCGAAATAGTGTCGGTGAAATTCTAAATTGTTTCCCACCATCGTTTCCCAAGGCCGCTACCATGAGTTTTGTATCGAGACCGAGTTTCATCCTCTTTATTGTTTTTTTTTCTCTTTTTCCTTTTTGTTGAGCATGATCACAATTGAACCCAATGTTGCTACCGAAAATCCATACTATATCTACTCAATGTTGGCGAGTTTTGTATCGGGATAGAGTTTCGTTCGCTTTAGTGGTATTCTCTTTTACTTTTTCCTTTTTGTTGAGCATGATCACAATTGAATCCAAATCCATGGGTATCCAATCTAATTCGATCCGGTCAAAGCGATTTGAAACAAACTTTAGCATTTATAAATTTCTCTTTTTTCTTCTTTTGATTGGGAAGACAATTGACCCGGATCTAAGGTTTTGACGAGTGTTATATTGTGAGCGAGCTTTATCCGCTTTTGTAGTTGGCAGGTTGGACCAAGTGTTATTTTGTTTAAAAATTGTTCAAAGTGAGTGGAACACATTGTTGACCAGTTTTAGATCGGAAGCAAGTTTTGTATGCTTTAATGTTTTTTTATTTCTCATTTTCCTTTTCGTTCAGAATGACAATTGACCTCTGACCAATTGTTGGCGCGTTCCGTATCAAGAGCGAGTTTTATCTGTTTTTGTAATTGATAGATTGGGTAAATTGTGAATTTGTTAAAACTAGAACGACCCGGTCAAAGCGAGTTTGCGGTCATGAGCGAGTTTTATCCACTTTAGTTTTTTTTTTATCTTTTTCCTTTTGGTTGAGAATGACAATTGAGTCCAAACGCATGAGCATACAACCTAATTCGACCCGATCAAAGCGACTTGAACCAGATTTTACAGGTTTTCGTCGGGAGCGATTTTTATCTGTTTTTGTAATTGGCGTGTTGTGTCAGGTGTGAATTTATTCAAAACTTGGTCTAAACAGGTCAAAGCGAGTTGAACTTGGTGTTGACGAGTTTTGAGTTAGTAGCGAGTTTTAGCTTTAGTGTTTTTCATTTTGCTTTTCCTTTTGTTTGAGAAAGACAATAGAATCCAAATCCATGAGTATCTTACCTAATTTGACCCGATCAATGCGAATTGAACCTGCTCAAACCTGCAATCAGTCCAAAATTTTCGTAAAAGAGAATTGCGACTGCATCAAACAATAAAAAAGTCAAAAGAGTAGATTATGTTTGGCCCGAATTTTAGAAGTTTTATGTTTCAAAAGTTGAACCAAGCCGAACACCTCTAAAGTTCCGCATTTTTAAAAAACCGAAGTTTTTCGTAACTTAATAGCAAAGAAGCTCCGATTTGAAAATACAAAATTGTCCTTACCATATATTATTCTTTTTTCTAGAAAACATAATTTTCTTTCATTTGTATCATTATAAATAAATAAATATGAAATAAATCTAACGTGATCCATTTTAAATACTTTTTTATTTTTAGAATTTGTATTTGCTAGAGATCTTTATAGTTATTTTCCATTAGCTCTTATATTAGAAAGTAATTCTGATAGTTTTTAAACTAAACACTTAATTTTTTTTTAAATACTTCTTGAAAAGATCAAGAAAAGCTGCTCCATTCTGCAAAAATTATAGCAGGATCAATTACTAATTATACAAATTGAAGCGTCATGAAAGAAGTTAAAACATAAATAATCCATTCGATGACCCTTCTACCTTATGCAAAATCATCGACCATATGTTATTGTAAATAAAAAACCTATGAAAATAATGATTAAGAATGAAATAAGATTATTTTCACTTTTGGGTCAACAGTAAAACTATTACTCTTTAAAATATTTATTTTTCTAATACACGAAGTGATAGCAAGCTGGCTTTTGCTAGTTTACTTAAAAAAACAATCATCCCCGCTATGAAAATAAATCGAGGCGGACAACCGGCTCAAGATAGGGTGCATAGCCATGGGTTATGCACCCATCAATAGCCAAATTTGGACCATTCATTTAGAAAATCCAGATCTAAGGGTGGAGAATTAAAGACCATTTTTATTTTCCCTCTTTCTTAATCGGCTCATATCTTCTTCGTTTTAAATCGGATTTTAAATTTTTTTTTGCACAGATTGAACGAGTTCATTGTGCTCTACAAAATGAGATATATTTTCAATATTTTTTTGAGAAAAAAAAATGCTTGCCTCTCGGTACCAACTGCATACCATATGGTATTTTCTTCGTTTTTGAAAACGTTTTCACAGAAGGGACGAGTTCATCATGATCTATTGGATCTACAAATTTTTGGGTGAACAAATTATAAGACCAAAAAATACCACACAATACCACCCTGGTACGGGGTGGTATCTAGTGGTACACAATGTTAAAAGTCGTAAATGACAGTTAATATACTTCTAGTATCATGTATTCAACCATCCTACAGTCTTGGTTTGTTCATACCACCATGATACGCTTTTCAAACCATAGGTATGCTCTTATTTCATACCAGTCAATACCATATGGTATAGACTGGTAAAAAATGGCTCAATTTTTTTTGTTCGAAAAATATATCAAAGTTGAAATCATTTTGAAGAGCACAATTATTCTGATCTAACTGTGCACAAAAAATTAAATTTCGACTTAAAACGCGTGAGAAATCATCTGTCAAAGATTAAGGAGGGGAAAATTAAAGGCTTTCCAGGAGAGAGAGGGATGTTGATGTCAATCTGATATGGACGAGTTACTCATGGTTACTCACCATAAGGTTACTGACTTGATCCGTTCCCCGGACAACCCTTATTCCAGACAAGCTTGAACCAAGTTACTTAGGTCTAGTGTGTTCCAAACTCTTTTAACTAAGTATTGTACCATTACCTCATTATCCCAACAAATTGGAACATTCTTAATACACATAAATGGCTCAACCAAGTCTCTTCAATGTCCATGAACTACTTTGAGACACCTTCATAGACCATAGATCTGATTGTCTACACTTAAAACCGCAGGCTGCCCAAATCACTCCAGCCTTAATAAAAAGAAAGCAAGAGTATTCTAGTTGTACATGACTTGTTTCGGGTTATCAAATCCTTCGGCCCTAATCCTCATTTCCTTTTTGGCTGGCTTAGGATACTGTGAGTAACCAAAAGGTTACTCATCCATCAGTATTCAAATGAGAACCGTAGATCTGATAGGGGAAGCGTTGTGTGGCTGATGTTGACGCGGGGTGGGGGAAGGGCATTTTTTTCCGATTTTTGAAATTTTATTTCTTTCTTTTTTTATTATTTCTTTCTAGCATTTATATGCTCACTTTTAATTGAGGAAAAAGGAAAAACAAGATTTCTTTCTCTCTCTTTCTCTCTTCTTTCTCTTTTCTTTTTCTATTCCAAACACCTTTTTCCAGATCTAGATCTGTTCCCTTCTCTTGTTCTTCATTTTTTTCCTCCAATCGACATGGAAAAAAATTGCAGCCTCCCCTCTCAAATTCGGTGACGCTCCAAATCCTTCTTCTCTCGATCTGCTCCTTCCTTTTGTTCTTTCTTTTCTCGACCTCAAAATAAATGACGCTCCATATTAACCAAGAGGGGACAGATCTATGTGAGTCAAATTTGCATGTTTTATGTTTTAGTATTTGTTTGTGAATTTTCAATTCCGATCTTCGTCCTTTTTTTTTTTTTGCATTTGGTGTTCTTGATTGTGGAAGGTGAGAGGAGACAGAAACGAGTTTTTTTTCTTCTCTCCCTCATTCTGTTTTTCTTCCTTGTTTTAGGCAATATATATTGATATTACCACACTATACCATATGGTAATGTGTGCTCACTAAATGTATTTTTATGGTCACGAGTTTTATCATGATGGTAGTGGGTGGTAATCGACAACAGTTCCGAGAAAGAAGAGTTAGAAGACAATGAAGTGGGAGAAGAAAGTGAAGGGAGTCGTAATTGTATATATATTGAGATTACCACACTATACCATTACCATATGGTAAAGTGTGGTAACGAAATGTTTTTTTTATGGATATAATGTTTTCCAATGATCGCAGAGGGTTGTAATTAGATTTATATTATTCTTATGGTTTTACCTTCTCATACCATGTGGTATTATATGGTAATTACAATTAATTTGTGTTCATTCGATTAACCATGTTCTACTATGGTGGTATTGAATAATAGTTATATTTATAATTTTCTGTAACCTGTTTTACCATGTTATACCATGTGGTGGTAGTTGGATTTGTAATTTTATTTTAGCAAGTTATACCATATGGTATGGTAATTAGATTTGTAAATTTCTGTAGCATGTTTTACCACGTTATACCATGTAGTATTGTATGGTAGTCAGATTTGTAATTTTCTACAACATATTTTACCATGTTTTACCACGTTATACCATGTGGTATAATATCATAGTTAGATTTGTAATTTTCTTCAACATATTTACCATGTTTTACCATGATAGTAGAAAGTGATAATCATACTTATACTTGTAATTATTGTCTAAAGCACTGAATCATTTAACGAAAAAATCATCATTCAATTTGAGATGGAATTAGAACAAAGATAGCTAGAATGGTTAGATTCATTTTTGTTGTATATGGGAGAGAGAAGAACTAATGTATTTTTTCTTTTAATAATAAAACAAAGAGTGAGAGAGAGGGAACCAGTGTAGGGTGAGAGGGTGGGATTCGTGTATGGTCAAAAAGCCAGCGTCAGCGCGTCAGCATTAAATAGGGGGTACAATTTATCTTAGTGCCCCTCCGTGTTTAATTTAAACAAAAGGAAAAAGCTGACACATTGTGACAAATGATTGGATTACTGATAATTACTGATGGGTGAGTTATTGACTTGATCCGGTCCCTTTTTGGCTTAGCAAGTCCGCCCCATGCTACCGTTGCCTTTCCTACCTCATCTATGCCATAGAAAGTTTAAACAAACACTTTAACTTTTCTGGGAGCCTTCTTTGGCTTGTGTAACGATTAGGATTGGTTTGTAGAAAAATGTTATTAGCTGGGGTGTGATCTGTAATTAGCCCTTGACTATAAAAAGGGGATTGTGCGGTAAATACCAGTTACAGCAAGATAAACAATTGAAGCTCGTATTGGATAACATTCATCAACACGATAGATACTAGTTATAAACGTCCTGCATATAATAACTTCTTTTAACAAACAAAATAATTAGAAATTTCAACAAATAAAACGATTAATTCCAACCTGAAGGTACGTACACTTGTCCAGATCAAATACCAAAAGGACTGCCACTTTTCCGCAAACCCGGCCCTTCATTAGCGTATAAAAAAAAAACCGTTGTTAATACACTGTCATCCATAGACTAAACTGCAGTCTCGCTATAACATATGCTCATTGATTGATGAATGTTTATTATGAACTTAGGGGGTTAATTAACGGACACATTCAATGCCAATGTCGATGCGTAAAGTAACGTTAGCCAGTTACCATACAAACTATGGAAGTAAAATAAAAGGAGCTTAGTGGGTTAATTAAGCTCATTCAAATCAAGAATTAATAACAACAACATGACGAGGATAACGACGACTTCGCTATCCATCCTAATCGTATTAACATCGGCGATCTTGCATCTCCGGCAAGCATCGTGTTTCGACAACACCAAGCTAGGAGGCTTAATAGAAGACATAGTGGCGGAGGTTGACGAAATAGCCGCCCGGTACCAAGCTCCGCCCTCCGTACGACCACCGCCCAAGGTGACATATAGCACTTAATTAATTACTCAACTAACACACAAATAATAAAAACATCGCGCGTCGTGATAATTACGTGCACAAAATTAAGCAATGCTGCAGGTCGGCGGAGTATATTACCCGATCGGTTACGGGGCCGATCCGACGGGCCACAACGACAGCTCCGATGCGATACAAAAGGCCCTCAACGACGCTTTCTCGCAACGTGGCGAAGAGAAGCGTTACTTGATGAGTCCCATGAAGGACTTGGGTGGCGCCGTCATCGATCTCCAGGGTGGAAGTTACTTGATCTCCAAACCCATTACTTTCCCGCCGACGGCCGGCAACATCATGGTAACTTCACAATTTCTATCCCTAAAAACGCCGCCGACGATTGTACCGTCGCCCAACTTTGTGGCGACGGGCGAACTCTTTCGCGACGAATAACTGAATTTCGTCTCCTAATGATATGGCGACGCGGCCGGTATTCGTTTTCGCGACTGACTTATATACTTTTTGCGACTAATATTTTCGTCGCTAAAGGTGCATTTTTCTTGTAGTCTCATGGATTGGCACTAATGAGCACCTCAAGCGTGACAACAATACACACGCATATTTTTGTTTATTCACATGAATTTCTACTTATTCACGTTATATTGATATTTATTCACGTGGTAGTAGTAATGATGATTCACTTAAACGGTAACGATTATTCACACGCAAACAAACTGACATTTATTTATTCTCATTTAATTTTACCAGATGAAAGAGGGGAGTCTGAGAGCGAGCCAAGACTTTCCTCCGAACCGCTACCTAGTGGAGCTGATGTCCCCGGAATCCGAGATCCTCATCTACAAAACCGAGTCGGTCCACCGGCTCCACGGCCGGCGGATTTACTACGAGGACGTCACCTTCCGTGACATCCTCTTCGACTCCGCCCGACGCGGCGGCGGGCTCCTGGTCGTGAACTCCCTCCGCACCCGCATCATCAACTCCTACTTCCTCAACTTCACCACCCAGGGCATCCTCGTCCAGGGCGGGCACGAGACGTACATCTCCTCCTGCTTCCTCGGCCAGAAATCCACGGTGGGCGACGACGAGCATGAGGCGGATTTCTTCGGCACGGCCATCGACCTCGCCAGCAACGACAACTCCGTCACCGACACCGTCCTCTTCAGCTCCCAAACGGGGCTCCTTCTTCGAGGACAGGCCAACATGGTCAGCGGCCTCCACGTGTACAACAAGGGCGTCAAGTACCGCGGCACGGGAATCTACGTCAAAGAAAGCGCGGCGTTTAATCGGATCGACAATAGTTACATGGACTATACCTCGATCGTCATCGAGGACCCGTATTTTATCCATTTGACCAACTCGATGTTCTTAGGGGACGGGAATGTGGTGCTGAAGTCGGTTTACGGAAGGATGGCGGGGTTGACGGTGAGGGACAATTTTTTCCATGGGTTTAAGCGTGCGATTGTGGAGGTGGAGGGAGAGTTCAAGGTGGTGGATCAGGTGGTGGTGGATGGGAATCAGGCGAATAAGGCGATGCCGGTGAGGTCGACGGTCGGGAGGCTGACGGTGGCGGGGAATGGGACCAAGTGGGTGGCGGATTTCAATGATCAGTTGGTGTTTCCGGACAAGATTGATCACTTTCACTACTCCTTTTATGTGAAGGGAAGGGGAAGGGGAGGGAGGTTGCCGGTTCATGCGGCGACGAATGTGTCGGGGAATGTGGTGGTGGTGGAGAGCGACGAGGCGGTGGACGCGGTGTTGTCGGTGGTGGTTGATCAGTTTAAGAAGGTAAGAGAAGCCACGTATTAATTAAAAAAAAAATGTGGCTTCGTTTTGCTTCTTCGATCGATTAGCTTTTTTTCCCTCTCGAATTCACCTGTCGTCACAATCACGTACGGTGGTTAATCGCTAGAGAGAAAAAAAACTGATAGAGATGGGGTGACAAAAACTGTGGAACTAGCAAACTGTAGAATGCTTGCTCACATGCAATGGGTGGATGAATTGTCTCATTTCTAAATCAAGAGAGTCGTTTTGATGTATTATTTTGCACACCTATTATTTTAGAGTAAAATTATTCGTTAACTTAATTATGATATTTTTGAATTATTTCAAATAATTAATAGTTATTTGAAATAACTCAAATGTAAGCAGATTGAAATGATTGGATAAAATATATATTTTTAGTATTATTTTTTTGTCGGACAAAGTATTTCCGATTAAATAAATCAATTCATTGCAATAACTTCTCCAAACGATCACGTGCCGCTAGAAAAGTTAAAGCGTTAGTTATTATAGATGAATTAGTCTGTAGTAGATGCAATGCAACAATTTTGAAGGACGGAGCCGGGAGGTACGAGATGGGGACTGGTTATAAGACAAGGAAATGAAGTGTTTCAGTATGTTACAGTCAGGAGGGAAAAGGTTTTCGTGGTCAGTGGAGTTGGAGGCCAATGCTACCGAATTCGGCCCGAAAATAGTGGATCATGATTTTAGGCCGAGTATCATAAAAAATGAGTGAAATTTTTTGGTGAAAAAACAGAAAGGGTAAGAGAAATCGGAACTAAAAATAGGACGAATTTGCTCTGAGCTTCTTGAAGAGGGAAGGGATGATACAAACCCATCCATGGGTCGGGTCGGATGAGAGTGGAATTAACGTTCTTTCCCTGAATACCAATTACGAATTACTAGTAAGGAAAGCCCGCGCTCCGCGACAGGCGACAGTTTGTAATATGTGTCGTACTACATATAGCAATTTTTCTGAACGGGAAAAAATAGTACGATCAAACATATTAACGACGGAAAGGTTTCTTTTGGTTGACTTTATCTTACAGAGTTCTAAAAGGTTTTCAAAAATTGTGCAAATCCATGAGAGTAATATAACAGTAGGTGTTGGATCGGAGCTTATATAACCGCCAGAGCTCACAATGAAAAAAAACTCGAAAGGTGTTGGATTGGAGCTCAAACAACAGTCTTGCAAATGAGTTTACATAAAATGGTAAAATCTTACCAAGTGAGTGATGGCCAGTGAAAAGGAGACCATGGTCAAATGACGATCTGTGGGCACAAATGACAACATCAAGAAATAATACTAGGACATATAGCAAGTGTAGGCAATCAAACACGGAACATAAACTAAAAATCAAGGGAGCAACTTTGACTGATGACAATAGTGCTCAAGTTAGGTTAGGTGTACAATTTAAAGCAGACACAATCTGTAATTTCTAGACAAAACCAGCAACATCAATGTTGGGCATCGATGAGTACTTTTATGAAATGCACTATGCTAATTTCCCCACATTTGCATCACCCTAGTTATATGACTATATGCATGTAACGAAACAATCAATCCCCAACACATTTCTCCATGTGATATTCCAAAGACTTTGTCATTTAAGAACTCACAAATACACAGCTCAGCCTACTGGAGATGCAAAAACAGTATGCAACAAGCTTTCAAGTAGTGATATCCCCCGCAAAATGCATAAGATTCAGGAGAATACAACAATACATATGGGGAACAAACACGATTCTCACTACGTTACCCCTAACTTGTCGTGCAACACTCCAATATGCAAGCACACAAATAAAATGCAGAATTTTTTTTGTAATAGTCAAGTGGTAAATAAAAATGACGTCGACTGAAACTCTTCATTATGGTTGGATTCCCGAGTGTCGATTGGAAACTTATCTTTTAGGGCAGGAGTAATTAGGAACAGCAGTACCACACTACGTTTACTCAGGAGCCACTCATAAAATTGACCATAAACCTAATTGCCCACAAATTGGAAACTAAAGAGGATAGAAGAATGGATTACATGTACCGGTCGATCCCCTAGTCAACCTTTCTTCTCTCTGCTGATCCCTCGTATTTCCTCTTGGAGTCTGCTGTTGGGATGCAGTTTGGAATGGGTTCACTTTCCCCATCAGCGATGACGACTTCTTCCTCTTGCCCTAGGTCTGGGTGAAAGCAAAATTTCAAAATACACTTGTATAGCCAAACTTTCGAGCTTGTGCCAATAATAGCCAAATTTGAAGAAATACCACTTATAGCCAGCTTTTAAACTTCTTGTAGGAAAAATATAGTCATTTCCGTTAGATACTTTAACGTTGTTAATAACACCGTCAACTTCTTTGGCAGTTTGCTGACTAGACACCAACTTAACGGACATGTCGGCGCCAAATAAGCCAAAAGTGACACATCATATATTAAAATTATTTAATATTTACACATCATCAATTAATAAAAAATAAATTTATTTTCCCCACCGTCATATTTCTCCAACCGTTCTCCTTCATTTTACTTCCCACTAATTGAAAATAAAAGATAAAATATAGGATACATAAACATTGCTCTCTCTCTCGCCGATCTGCTCACATCCACCATTTTAGATCTGGTCCCGAAATGAGTTTATCAGAAACCAGCCATCATTCCTCGTCCCGGGTGATGCGCTTGCCCCAATTCGAGATGAGACGAATTCTTATTATGGCCAAATCCTTCCTTCTGGATGCTGAGATTTGACCCAAATCGACGAGATTCGACGATGAGCAACCCGGAAGAAAACAAAGGAGAAGCTGGGAGAGCAGATAGTCAAGATCTGCGTTTGTTGGCCGTGAAGCAATCTGCGGCGGTGAAACTGTGTCTACTCGTTCGGCGCCCAGCGTTAATTGCACTTTTCCAGTGCCTCCATGGATTCTTCAACCTCTCCACCTCTTGCATCTTCTTCAATCCCGGCATAGCAGGGGAGACGCGCGGCGCCAGGAATCCTCCGATGGGTCTTCGAGTCTCGTCGACATAGAGAGCAATGGCGAGGTGGAGAGTTTTTGGTGGGGATTTATTTAGGGGTGGGGATTTATTTATGGGTGGCGCCATGCTTAGTGGGTGAGAAGAAGGGTCTGGCGGAGAGGGTAGGTGAAGGAATTTGAAAGAGAGAAGAAGAGTCTGGGTAGGCGAAGGGATTGGGGAGTCTGGGTAGGTTTTGGAAGACGATGGGGACGACGGAGAGGTTAGGTCTAGGGATTGGGAGTCTTTTTATTAAATTGGTTTCCTTTTAATTATTTTTGTGTTCATTAATTTATTTTTTATTTTCATTAAATTTTATTTATATTTATTTTTTAATAATCTACGTGGCATTGTTGGTGATGAAACTTCGCCAAATCAGAATTTCCGTTAGTCCAGTCAGCCTGTTAGATGACACCGTTAAAGTATTGGACGGAAGTGGCTATAAGTGGTATTTCTTCAAATTTGGCTATTATTGGCAAAAACGCGAAAGTTTTGGCTATACAAGAGTATTTTTCCAAAAACATATCATAACCATATCATAGAAAGACCGGTTTCAGAATATAAACATAACCAAAACCCAAAAAACAAAAAAAAAAGCTTACCTAGATAGTAGTGGTCAACCCTTGTCACCTCTGATGCCTTTGGAAAGCTACACCGGCAACAAATCCTCCCTTATCCTTGTCTTGTGCAAACCCGAAAACCCAAAGAGAACACGCGTGATTAGTTTAGTAGGAACATACGAGTAAAAACTCGAAGCATACAAAAACCGGAAAAGAAACAAATCTACATAAAAGACTTACTTTGCACGCTGTTGATAGTTGTCCCACCGGTAGCAATACATGTGAAAAGCAAAAAGTCAACATTATAAAATAATTGTGAAAAACAAAGAAATTTTCTTTAAATTAAAGTAACATAGTTAAGCGATAAGGTGGAACCAAAAGAGTAAAGAAAAATTACACTATGGAAAAAGTGGATTTCGGGAACACTTCAAATGTGTTGTAAAAAGTGGCTAAAGTGTTGCATATACAATATGCAACACTTTTAGTAGTGCCCCTATAGGTGGTGTTGTATAAAGTAATATGTAACAATTTTTTTACCTTTTGCAACAACAAATGTATGTGTTGCATATGTATACTCTATATGCAACACCATTTTAGGCAACACATGATGAGTTTTTTCATCACATAAAATGTATTCAATCGTGACAACTTTCGCTTGTAACAAACACTATAAATTTGTGATGAGTTATTCCCATCACCAAATGTATTTTAACTATCATCGGTTTAACTTGTCACAAACGAGTCACACTTCTGACAGGTCTTTTTTTATAGAAGGAGGTTTTCATGACAATGTGACTGTCACATATTCAAATTTATTGTGACAAATTTATTGTTCCTACTACAACATTGGTTAATTTTTTTGTCAATCACAGCATACCTTAAGTTATGGGATCTTTGTCACGAAAGAACATTTTGTTACTACTAATTTTATCACAGACGACAATATCAATAGCAACTATGCGTTGTATGAAATAGTATATAATAGTGTTGATATTTTTCTGTGACAAAAATAATCATATTTAAGCATCGAATATTTATGAGCAAACTGATCATGACTGCTTCGTGGAATTCTGAGAGTGAGGTATATTTATGAAAATAAAAGATACATATCTTGACGGATATTCAATCTCTCTAACAATATGAACTAAATGGTACAAAAATGATAGAAACCTAGAATTAGGTTCTATCGGTTTCTAGGGATTTGGAGAAAAGAGGCGAATCACCAAGGTGGTGATTAGCTCTTCTTGAGGAAATTGGGATGGGAAGAGGGAAATTGGAAATTGAGAGGGAAAGGAAGGAAGAGGGTTGCCGCAACAGCAGTTGAGAAGGAGAAGGGGAACTCTGCAGGGAGGAAGAGAGAGAGGGAGGATTAGAGAATACTTTTAGGGTTTAATCTTGCTTAGTGGTCTAATTCCACGTACAAGTAGTTTATATTAAAAATGGATAATTCCCTACTGCTACCCGACTTATTAAATATCAAATCACCCCAATAATTCTCGAAAAGTCATAAAATAACAAACTGACAAGGATAATCCGAATAAGCAAACTATAGAAAATGCGGGTTTCTATCATCCCCGCCTCCTTGGAAACAACCTTGACCTCAAGGTTGACTCGAGCTTACTGCTTCTCTCCCAAGGCATCCATCGCCTCCTCCTCTGCTTCTTCTTCCCAACGTCCCACAAGCATCATCACATCTGGCCTCGCGCACTGGTGACTGACGCTGGACCGCTCATTGCAGTTGAAGCACTTGCCCTCCCGACGCTTCTGCTCGATCTCGGCGGGTGACAGCCTGACGAAGCCTTTGGGTGAAGCGCGAGCGCGAGGGCCAGGTCTTGGTCCTGTCGTCGCTGGTGGCGGTGTATTCCCTCCTGCAGCTCCGGTTCCCGCCCCCGCGGCCGCGCTTCCTCCCCCGCTGCTTGCGGAACTACTGCTTCCTCCTCCGCTCGGCCTCTGGTAGCGGCCGATGACACTTCTCTAGCTGGCAAGTTCTTCCTCTTTGTGACCTGCATAACGGAAATTAGTTCTTACCGATTCGGGTTCAAACACCCGGACAGCTACCGCTATCTCTGGCTTTAGACCAGCTAGACATAATCCCACCAATGTTTCTTCCGGCACCCCTTTGCACTGATTTCCCAGCTTGAGAAATTCCGACCGATACTCCACCACTGTTCCGGTTTGTCTTAACTTAGCTAACTGCTCAGGGGCCCATCCCTATGATTTGCCGAATTGATAATGGAGTTCCTCCTGGAAGGCTGGAACATCGGCCACGTGATCAGAGTCCCACCAGTGCAGAGCGTCACCTTCCAGGTAGAAAGATGCCAGATGCGCCTTCCTCTCCTCCCGAGTCGGGTGGTGCTTAAACCACCTGTCAGCTTCATACAACCACAACCCTGCATCCTTTTGCCCATTGAATTTCGGAAACTCAATGGTAGGAGGCTTAGCTCTGAAAACTAAGTCACCATCCATTTCATTAAAGCGGTCATACCCAACATACCATCCACTGTGTGAATTTCTTGGACCTCTGTTCATGTAATCCGCTCCCTCCTCGTCTCGAGGCTGCCTTGCATATATACCAGCTCCTCGAATCCTGGGTCACTCGTCCCGGTCCGTCTGGGCCCATGCGAGGTGGTTGGAAGCCCCATGCCTCACTACACGATCCGCGCCCGCCCACATGAACCCCACGGTTCGGTCCATCTTGCTTCTGGTCGTCCCTAGTCGGTTCAATTCTGGTTCGACCCGGGTTTGTCCAAAAGGTTAGACTGGTTTTGGTCCAAACGGTTGGTCCGGTTTTAGTCCAACCCGATCTGTCAGTTTGGTTCGGCCCGAACCCGACATTTTCAGCCGCCCACCTCTGGTCCAACCCGGCTACCCTTCGGTTGGGTTCGACCCACTTTTCTGGGCCCGCCAGGCTCAGCTCATTCTCTTCTTGGGTTGGTTCTGGGCCCAACCATCCTAGCCCATTGGGTACCCATGCCCGACTCCCCTCTTCTTCAAGGTTTAGTGGGCCCACATTATCATAGCCCGACATTTTGGTCTTGCCACATCGTGCCGGCATCTCTTGGGTCGTCGATGTCGGAAGCAGGCCCGCCTCACCGTTGGGCCCAAAGTGAACATGGCCTGCACGCCCTGTCTCCTGCCCTAGCCCGATCGCTGAGGCCGCCAACCCGCCTGCTCCTGCGGCCGTCATTGCCACCGCTGCCACCTTCGCGGCTCCTGCCGGCATCGCCTGGCTTGCCGTAGCCGCGGTTGGCCCTTCCCCAACCTCACGCTCGAGCCCCATGGTGGTCTCGGCTCTCGGCGGTTTTCCTTGCCTCACTTGCCTCACCTCTGCGTCTCGTGCCAGTTTGCTTAGAGCTCGCCGAATTTCATCCATATCTTCTTGACGTCTCTCCTCCGCCAGCTCTCGATCTGCCATCAGTCTCTTCATAGCAACCTGGAGTTCGCCCACCGCAATTTGGAGTTCTTCCAGCCCGGTCTCGTCCACCACCCTGACCGTCTCCAGTACCCGAGTCGTTGGGTTCGGCAGGTTCCTTTCCAGCACTGGAGCGGCCGCCGCCGGCCCGGCCTCGTCACCGAGGTTGTCGTGGTTGCCTTTTCCGGGCTGCCTCCTCCGCGGCCTTCTCCGCAGCCTTCTGAGACTTTGTTACCGTCATCGTGATCTCTGTTCCTTGATGATTTGCTTGGATCAGAATGGGGCTCTGATACCAGATGATAGAAACCTAGAATTAGGTTCTATGGGTTTCTAGGGATTTGGAGAAAACAAGCGAATAACCAAGGCGGTGATTAGCTATTCTTGAGGAAATTGGGATGGGAAGAGGGAAATTGAAAATTGAGAGGGGAAGGAAGGAGGAGGACTGTCGCAGCAGCAGTTGAGAAGGAGAAGGGGAACTCGACAGGGAGGAAGAGAGAGAGGGAGGATTAGAGAATACTTTTAGCGTTTAATCTTGCTTAGTGGTCTAATTTCACGTACAAGTAGTTTATATAAAAAATGGATAATTCCCTACTGCTGCCCGACTTATTAAATATCTCCACACCAAATCACCCCAATAATTCTCGAAAAGTCATAAAATAACAAATCGACTAGGATAATCCGAATAAGCAAACTATAGAAAATGCGGGTTTGTATAAAAAAAAACTATCTAGATTCTCTTCAGATCAATTGGAAACCTTGTGACATATTTCTAAAAGCAACCATTCTCTTCTTCTCTTGCTTAAGCTCTACTTGGAGAGAATTGTCAATTGTTGATTTCCATGTCGCCTTCGCTTACTCAACTAAATTCGCAAAAACCTTGCAATGAAACCCTACCCACAACTTTTTCTGCCCTTGACTCATTGGATTGTTTCTTGAGATGGATAACTCGGTAGAAGTACTTCCAAACCTGTAAAGCATAGTTATGGGAAAGCCCCAAAATAGAGAATTGAAAGAAAATGATGATAAGTTAACATGGAAATCCAAAGACCAATGGTTGTTTCTTAGTTTCTAATGAAACTGGAGATTTTGTTTTCATAAAAAAAATATTCAGTAAAAAAATAAACGAATAGAACGCAAATACGCCGGAGAAGCAGTGGCTTATAAGGACGCAGATAAAGTGGATGTCGTGCCGGCTTACTGGAAGCGTTCAACGAGACTAGTTGCTTCTGGATCAAGACTTCGTAGCAGGCAGCAGCGCTTGAAATTGGGAATCGTGAGAGCAGAGGAGAAGTTGGGCATAGTAGACGGAGTGGAGAAGACGTGAATTTGAAGGGTTTCCCTCGTTGAAAGCATTGGGAAGATCTTTAAGAGAAAAATTAGGGATTAGCCATTAAACTGAGTTCCCTTTGTAAATATATTAGTCTAAAAAGAACTTATATCGTTCAAAAATCCTCCTGCTAACATTATTTCAAAATTTTCACTATTTTGTAGATAACTACTAATATTCTTCAATTATAACTTCTGTGTTCAGCTAATTAATACCATTTTTTCTATTTGTATAACATCATTTGTTTTACTTACCTTTTATCAACGTATAATAATGTAAAAACTATTAAGTCTTAGAATTTTATTCATTAAAAACGTTAGAATGAGTTAAGTAATAAAACCAACTATTGTTAGATCTAATTAGGAAATACTTAAGTAATCAAACTATAACTTTGTGATATGAATTTTGTGATAAAATTATGTTTTTGTGACAGAATTGTGTCACACTATTAGATTTTTGTGACAAAGTTATCGTTGCAATGTCGACAACATAAGCTGCAAACTTTTTCTGTCACATAGGTTATACACCGGTTACAATATCTTTGTAACAAAAAGACTTTTTTGTTACGAGGTTTTGTCACCTGCGATACAACATTCACGACAAATGTGTATCGTAAAAATAGTATACATTAGTTACGATATGATTTGTCACATAAACAATTGTGATTTTCTTAAATAGAGATTGATTCGACGATGATGAGGTTGCTTGGTAGAACCAATGGTATACGAATTCCTTTTCATATTCATACTGGAAATTTTCTTCTTTTTATAATCATAGTGAAGCTCTATTTAGTTTTAAATTCACATGCTAAATCATATAGTATATAAGTACCGTTAATAATGTATAATTCTTAAATTTTCCTAATTAAGTGTTCCTTAAAATGTAAAGAATAGGCAACACATTTTTATTGCACAAGTATTGCATATTATTAGACATATGCAACAAAAATTTAAGTACGACTACTTTGTGTTGTATAAGATACACATTAAGCAACAGGTGATGAAAGTTTTGCATATTTTTATTTTATATAACACTTCTAAAAAGTGTTGCAGGGTAAGTATTGCCAAAAGCCACTTTTCCCGTAGTGTTAAAATGTACTAAAACGTCAGCAAAGTCATTTATGAAATATGTTCATGTGACCATGCTGAAACTGAAATAGAGCAACTGATAATGAAAGTTGTTTAGCTTCTTATCTTCCCACTACCATGATCGATCATGAACAAGATGGTGCAACAACGGAGGTCCCCATAGAGCTACTAAAAGTAACTGTAAATGCAAGTCGAATGTGAAAATTATTATATATATATTAAACATGACATATCAAATCTTTGTTCATCCCTTCAAACTCATCTCACTTCTCTTCCATATGTTAGAACCATGGTTCCTCGTTCAAGGTAGGAGTCACCAGCTTGTTCATCCTAATATGCTTGTGCTTACAATACATATTCTCAAGATAGAAAACGTATCACCACCTTGTTCTTTAAGCTTAAGAATTCAAAAAAATATATCCATTTTTTATTGGTAACTACTCCATTTTGTAATTAACAATAACAATGAAAATCGTTGACATTATGATTCAATAGATGATGGATAGCAAAAACGTGTTGAACCGATATAGTATCAATCAGTCATACTGGTTAATACACGTATAAGTGACCAAAGTCATTATTATCACCAGTTTGATTTCTAGAAGGTGTGAAGAAGAGAGAATGGAATGCAAAGGGTACGTAGAAGGTAACTTGCATGTCTAAGCATCTGGTTCTCATTTTGCAAAAATGCAGAGGCGCACTTCTCCGACTTCTTCTTCTCCAAGTCTTTAACGCTAGTCTCTGGCTCTCTAAGATAAGCTTTCTTCTTCTCCCTAGCTTGCTGCGTATATACTGTGTTTCTCAACAACCTGCAAAAATTTCCCTCCCGATGAAGAAAAGGCCATCCTTAGCATTATCCACTATCCTATAGGGCTCCTTTATGTAAAACCCCGAGAAAACAATACGAACGAATTCCCCTACAGTACCATTTGAATTAGGGGTGGTATTCGGTCGGTAAACGGTAAACCATTTACCGAATTTATCGGTTTCGGTATACCGACAGTGGCTAAATTGGAATCTATTACCGATACCGGTTTATAACCGGTTTACCAATTACCAAATTACCGGTAAACGGTTACAAACCGGTATTACCGAAATACCGTGAGAAGCGACGTCAGGCGGTTTTTCGGTTCGGTTTACCGAACATTTACCGATCCGAATTCTGGCAGTGGGGTGATGTTGTAATATTTTGATTTTTCTGAGTTTTTTTCTTCATTTTTGTAATTAATAATTTATTATTAACTCTTATTTACAATATTTTTTAGGCCTATACTTACTTACATTCATGTATGTAATATTTTATATTTGTGAATAATGAAGTATATGTTATATGTTAATGCCTTAACTAGTTAACTTAATATTTGGCAAACTCAAAGTTGCTATCTATTAATCTATTTAATTTAACATAAGTTCAAAGGGTCAACAATAATGATTCATGAATCAACATCAACTCTCATCAAGTATCATTATTCATCAAATATTCAAATTCATCAAACGACAATTCGACAAACACCGTCAAATTCAAAGGGACAACAAGTCAACAATCAACATAAACACATAATCGTCACTAGTCAATCGTCAATCGACTAAAGTGCCCAATGATAATGTCTAAATTCAACACAAGTTCAAAGTCCAAACTTAAAAATTAAAATAGACAATCAAATAATTTAATAACCAATAGCTCATGCTCCTCCTTCTCCGGTAGAACTTGTAGCACCACCAACATTTGCACAACCTTTCTTCTTCAAAGTCATGAGAAGAGTATCATCGGGATCATCATCGGCATCTTGGTTCATGTCTTCGTCAGACTCGGTGGCTTCTTCATCATCACTATCCTCATCCTCCTCCTCAACCTCCCCCTCATCAACCCCAACAGGTAAGCTATGTGCTCCACTTGGGATGTCACTTGCAGTTTCCACTCGAGATTGGAAGGTATTAGTAACTAGTGAAAATAAAATACACAAATGTTAGTATGTTACTAATGGAATGGTTTAAAATTTAAATACTAAAGAGCATAAACAAATTAGAATAATAAATTGAATTCTTACCACTTTCATAATCCATTGTCTCTTGATCTTCTTCCTTATCATTCAGTTCATCTGCAGTCTTTCCACTTTCATATCTTATCCAATCTTCAGCACATATCAATGCCTCCACAATGTTTGGGCTTAAAGAAGACCTGAAAGGACTAAGAACTCGACCTCCACAACTGAAAGTGGACTCCGATGCAATAGAGGAGACTGGAACTGCTAATATATACCTAACCATATCTGAAAGAATGGGTCTAACACTGTTCCAAGCCCACCACCTCAGAATGTCAAACTTCTGACCATCAATCTCCTCATTAATAGCATCACCAATATCTCTCAAATAATGCTCCAACTCACCAGAACCTTGACCCCGCCCTCTCAATTTTCTCCTTTCTCTTCTATTGGAACCGAGCTTCAAATGCTCCTCCCATATCAACAGATCCGTCACTAGTCTCAGTAAGAGTAGTAGTCTGGGTAGTAGGCACAGAAACAGAGGATGGAGTTGCATACATCATCTTGTAGACATCGTACAATGCAATCATCTCCTTCTTTACTTCATCTGCCAAAGCTCCCCCTTTTGAGATCCCATACATTTCCTCCAACATCATAGTCAAATAGTCTAGCTTACGCCTGGGATCCAGCACACAGGCCATGTAAACTATCCTATTTATCCTAAGGTTATCTTCTCGTCAGCAACATCATTCTCAAACCAATACTTTCTCACCTTTGCCTCTATTCTCAATGCCATTCTTTGTATCTGCCCATCTGCATCTTTCTTCAATTTTGCTATCACTTCATGAATATCCACAATGGCTTTGCAGAAAGTATGTGTAGTGACATATGATGTTCCTGATATAAAGAAAAATTTACTGACATTATAAATAATATAACTCATAACTCATAATCATTCAATTTAATTTTAAAATTTGAAAGTTATTAGTTCATATACCTGATACACGAAGAGTAAGCTCATAGAAGAACTTCAGGTACTTCATGAGCCGCCTAATACTGCTCCAATCATCTTCAGTTGGAAGACCCTTCTTGGAATCCACATACTCTCGAAAGGAAGAATCATTAGGAATAGCATACATGAACGTAAAAACCTACTCAAACCTCTCCGCGGAATCCAACATCAGATAGGTGGAATTCCACCTAGTCGGAACATCCAAAGACAACAATCTTTTCCCATCCATATCTAGATAGCTGATGCCTTTCTTGAACTTTGCCATCCGAGCTGGGAATGACTTCACCCATTTCACACAATCCCTTACCCTCTCCACAGCAACTCCAACCTCCTTCAATCCATCAGAAACAACCAGATTGATGATATGTGCCACACATCTATACTGCAAATACTTCCCATCTAGCAAATCTGTTCCCCACCTCTTCATTTTTGTTCTCATGCACTCAACAAGAACATCATTCGAACTGGCATTATCCATTGTCACGCAAAACAAAATCTTCACTTTTCATTCTTGTAAACACTTCCCCAAAGTATCTGCAAAATCCTTCCCTGTGTGACTAGTAATGGGAACAAAGCAAATAATCATCTTCTGCAACTTCCAATCATCTGCAATAAAATGTGCAGTCACACACATAAAATTCAGGTTGTTATCACTAGTCCATGTATCTGTAGTGATAGATATTCTTCCTTTGCACTTTGAGTTAAAAAAACTCAATCAATATTTCTTTCTTCTCCGGAAAAATGACATAACAATCAGAGCTTATTGTTTGCCTTCCAGGTATCACAAACAAAGGCTGAGTTGTTGCCATAAATCTCCAAAACCCCTCCCGCTCGACAAATCTAAACGGAAGCTCATTCAAGATTATCATCATAGCTAATTCATGTCTAGATTTGTTCTAATCAAACTTCCATGGAGTAAGAGAGCCTACCTCACCATCTCCACTTCCAGCTCCAGGTTGATAGTTCAATACAGACTGACCACTAGCTTCCTTCGCCCTCCTCTCGCACATTAGGTGATGGCTCTTCAAACCGCTAGTCTCATTGAAGGTTGAATGAGCTTTGATTAGCGTCCCACACCTTTTGCATTTTCCCTATGGGTAGTCATCAACTAACTCACGGGTGTAAGGAATCCACCACTTAGATTTTGACTTCCTCCCCTTCCCCTTGTCAATTTTCTTCTGTACATCAGGTACCTCAACAGATGGAGGAGGATTTGCCGCAGATGGAGGAGGATTTTTCGTAGGAGGTGGATTTGCAATAGTGGAAGGTGTGCTACTAGTCGAAGCCTTCCCTTTTTTTTAAGAGCTTCGAGGAGGTAGAGAACTAGTTTTCTTCTTACTACCTCCTCCACGGCTGCCAACAGAAGGTTTCGTCCTACAAAAAACAACAAAATGAACACATAAACCTCCTAAACAACCATTCAACAATTACTCATCAATTTCAATTCAATCAACCTCAATTCAATTAATCAATCAACCTCTATTCACTGACAATTTATCATCAATTACTCAATAGTCAATTCTTATCAATTAAATTCAATACAAACTTGAAACTACAATTCAATTATCTTATTGACATACATAGATAGATTTTAGCTAATAGCTAATTGGCTGCTATTGCTGAATGCTGAGTTGCTGGCTATTGTTGGCTACTTGGCTTGTTGTATGATGCCTCCCTCGGCCATTTGCTCTCCAAAATGCACAAACCAATTCAAAATGCCCTTCCTTTCTTGCTCTGATTATCAAACAGACAAACACACAACACTCATAAATCATAATTCACATAATCCTCTTCTGTGCCTCAAACACACAGCTCGGTTAAATCATAAATCATAACACACAGCAATCAACCAATTCTTAACTCCAGGCTCCAAGGACGGCAGGAGGCGAGAGAGCCAGGATGGCAGGACGGCGAAGAGGCGAGGAGATGGCGGCCTGGCGGCGGCGGGGAAGCCGAAAGGTGGCGGAGGAGGACTGGGAACTGGGAAGGGCTGGCGACTGGCGTCGCGTCGCGCGTCGGCGAGGGACGGGAGAGACGAGAGTCAGGGAAGGCTAAGTCAGGGGAAGCGCGCGAGTAGCTCATCGCCGTTGCCGCCAGCAGAAGGAGAGGCGATCAGGCAAAGGAAGACGAGAAGAGGAGAGTTGGAGAGGTGGCTGCGCGGCGCGGTCTCGAAAAGAAAATGAAAAGATGAGAGGTTGGGACTCGGGCGGGGTGGCTGGGTTGTTGGGTAGGGGTTTTCCTAGGGTTTGGGAGGGCCAAGCAAAACACAACGCAACGCAGTGGAGGGGGGATTTCGGTATTGGTATTACCGACTTACCTTCGGTATTTACCGATACCGTGTCTGGTAAATCGAGTCGCCCAAGTTCCCGCTCGCCCGTCGATACCGCCGGTAAACGGTTTACCGTTTACCGTCGGTTATTGATTTGGTAAAATGGTAAACCGTTTACCATCCCTAATTTGAATCACTTGTTCTCTTTATCCATTGGGATTATCCATCACTTCCTCGTCCCTTCTCCCGAACCTTGTCAAGCTCGCTCCTGCCCATATACCACCACCGCGCTCTAAATCGACCCGGACACCCTAAAGCACTCTCCTTATCTCCTTGTCACTTTACATTCCTGGTTGTCGAACTTCTCCCTTGCTTCCTCGTCCCTTCTGACTAACCTTGATGAACTTGCCTCCGAACATACCGATTATTGAACTTAATCGAAAACCATTGTGGACTATGCTATTTCCACTAGAGGCTCGCTGGTGGCCCCAACACTTCGTTGGCTTCTTCTGTCCTTCCTCCTTCCTCTTATCGTCATCATTCCCGTTGAGAACTTCTCCGCCATCCTATATTTTCCCCCACAATTACCGCCGATATCTACTCCCCCTGAAATCCATCTAATTATCATCCTCCAATCCACCAATTACAGACTAATCTCTGAAGAGTGAAACTCAACAAACAAAGGGAGACAAAGGCTTACCACTGTCACTCATTCTCGTCATTGTCGTTTCCAGTTGCAATCAAAAGTGCAGATTTTTTTGTTCCTTCACCGTCTGATTCAAAAAAAAAAAAAAAGAGGAAATCACAGATATAGAGTAGAGGAGATCGATGATGGGAAAAAGTGAACAAAACAACCATCCAAAGATTGAATCAAACCACCTAGATTGAGGAATTGACCAACACAACAAAAACGTAGAATAAACTGACACCTTAAGATAGTCAAACAGAGATGTAGGGCAAATCATAAGATGACATTGAGGCATTGCTACAGTGTTGCAATTAGTGAACCCCAAAGTAAGCTTGTCGGTTTTGTGGTCGAAAGCATCCATATGCTTCAAGGTTAACCCTGAACTTCCTACTACCTAACATCGCAATGAGGATACATAACTATATGTTCCATGTTCATGAAGTAACAATAGAGAAGTTAAACAAATTGTTGGACAGACAATTAGTCAAAGCGAACTAAATCCAAATGACGCAAATATGTTAAACTAAATGTTTGAAAGGAAGTAAACGAAGATGTTAAACTACATGTTGGAAAGAAAGTAACAACATGTGCCAAAAGCTTCTATTTACCCATTTGAAGCAGGAAGTTCCATTCAACTCTAAAGAACTTTTAAGTACTAACTAATTTACAGCTCTAAGTCATGGATGGGAAGAAGTTGCACGGTACATTGTGGCATCTTACGCCATTCACGTTTCAAAGCTTTCATGCATAAGCAATGGCAAAGGAAACGAAAAAATAAGGGTCCACAAACAAACTGAAATAACAGGCAAAACTTTTAGGAGCAAAGTGGAAGTTCGCAAATCCCTTATTGCCTAACAAATGAAAATAATCTGAGTTAATAGAATAAATAGGAAGCTAGCAGCTCTCTTCTGCTTGAGTAAAACTAAAAGAGACCAGAAATCAAAGGGTAAATACAATTTAATATCCAAACCTTTCATTTTAAACAATATAATAGCCAAACCTTTTCGAAAACAATTTAATATCCAAATCGTCAACTTTCTGTATGTTTGATCATTAGTTGACACTTCAAAAAAGTTCGAAGTACGACACTTCATCAATATCCATCGATATTTTCTCTGAAAAACCACCAACATATCGTAGTTCCAAACCCGAGATTCCATGACTCCACCATGATGGTGTAGAATATCTAAATATTCAGTCATCTGCAATGCCAAAACAAGAAAACAAAGTTGTATTGTGACAATTTTCCCTAAACAAAACTTTCTTGAAGTGTCAACTAATGGTCAAACGAATGGAAAGTTGACAATTTGGATATTAGATTGTTTTCGAAAAGGTTTGACTATTATATTGTTTAAAATAAAAGGTTTGGATATTAAATTGTATTTACTAACCTATTATGTTACGTTTGGATTATTACCCTACTTCTCTCTCTCTCTCTCTCTCTCTCTCTCTCTCTCTCGCTACAATTGAGTGGGTGTAGAGGAGAACCCATGGCAGCTCTATTTCGTAACTGACCGTCTGATTTTTTGATCTTCTTCTTCCTTTTTTTATGCTATCATGTTCGCCATTTTCTTCCTCCTAAACTGCGACCAAGAGATTTGACGGAGGAAATCATACTCTACGTTGCTGCTTACACCTCACTCATTGTCTTCTTCTTTTCATTCTTAATATCATAGCGAGAACTTCCTGCACGCGGATGAAACCAACACCCAAAATATAATATTTAGTTAAGGTAGAACATCCACGTACATGATTGAACCAAACTTGGACCTATCAAACAGTTAATTTAAAATAAAATCTCCAAACGGTAATTTATTTGCCTTCTTTCTTCTCTTCTAAACCAATACTCTCATATTCTTCCATCTGCCAACCAAATAATGGACCAAATCCATTCAGTATGAAAAGACCAAAAAGGCCAGCACTGAAAATCCACAAAATAAAGAAGACAAAAAACATAGACTAAAAACATAACCAAAGGCTAAAAAAAAAACTTACCTAGAGAGCAGTGGCCAACCCTCGTCGCCTCTGCTACCTCCGAAAATCTACACCGGCAACAGCTACCTCCACTATCAGGGGAAAGTTAATCTGCTAACTTGAAGATTCATTAGCAGATACTAACTGATATCCAAAATACATGAACTAATATCCAAGTACTAAAGTATCTAGAGAGCACATACTAGTATTCAAAGTTTGCTAACTGATATCCATCATGAATAACTATTATCCCAAATACACAAACTAATATATAGACAACACAGAATAGTATCCAAACAACACATAATTAGTATACAGATAACACATAAGAGTATCCAGATAACACATAAGAGTATCCATATTTGAATACTGGTTGCTTGATTGTGGATATTAGTTGGTATATGCTATCTGGATACTAGTTTGTGATGTTTTGAATACTAGTCTGTGCTATCTAGATACTCAGTAGACTTGGATATTAGTTAGTATATACTAGCGAATCTTCAAGTTAGCAGAATAACTAGGCTGCCACTATCATGCCTATTGCACAAACCCGAAGGCCAAAAATGAAAATTCAGATTAGGGTAGCGGGAACCAACAAATAAAAAATCCAAACATACCAAAAATGAAAAGGAAATAAATGGGTTAATTGCATGGTTGGTCACTGAGATTATAAAAAATGTTCATGTTTGGTCACTCAAAATTTTTAAATCCATTTTTGGTCATTAACTTTACAAAAACCGTTCATTCATGGTCACTCTCCATTAGCTGCCGTCCAATGCCGTTAACGGCGTCCGTTAAGTACTAACGTGGCTGACGGATTCGCCTAATCAACACCTTTTAACCCAAAAATTAACTGACCCGACCCGCCACGTCATTTAAACCCTCCATGTCAGCTAAACCTAACCAAACCAGACCCGACCCGATCCAACCCACCAACAAAAACGACCCACCCACCACTAAACAAAACTTAATTTCTAAAACCCTTCAGCACATTCCCCTTCTCCATCCCGCACCGCCTTCAAGTGCATCTCTCGCTCCTCCGGCGACTCCTTCGCGGTCAAATCGATCGACAAATCCCTCACCGCCGGCGACTCCCTCGACGCCCAGTGCCTCCTCACCGAGCCCAAGGTCCTGGACCTCGTCTCGCCGCACTCTCACCTCGTCCAGCTCCACGCAACCTACGAGGACGATTCCCACCTCCACATGGTGATGGATCTCTGCCCCAACTCCGACCTCCACGCCCTTATTCTCGCCAACGGCTGCACCTTTGCGGAGAATGAAGCCAGATCCATTCTCGCCCAATTGATGACGGCCGTCTCCCACTTCCATAGGAAGGGGGTGATTCACAGGGACATCAAGCCCGACAACGTGTTGTTCGATTCGTGGAATTCAGTGAAATTGGCGGATTTTGGGTCGGCGGAGGAGGTGGTCGGGGGAGAGGCGGCGACCGGAATTGTGGGGACGTCGTACTACGTTGCGCCGGAGGTCTTGTCTGGGTGGGAGTACGGGGAGAAAGTGGATGTGTGGAGCGCTGGTGTGGTTTTGTACATAATGCTCGCCGGGTTCCCGCCGTTTTACGGGGAGACGGCGGTGGAGATCTTCGACGCCATGTTGAGGGCGAATCTCAGGTTCCCGCCGAGGGTTTTCCAGTCGGTTTCGTCTAAGGCTAAGGATCTGATGAGGAGGATGCTGTGTAAGGATGTCTACAGGAGGTTCTCTGCAAAGCAAGTGCTCCATAAGTTCTTAAAAAACAGAGACACTATATTTTTTTGGCTCTGTTTATCCCAATTTCTTATTTTAATTGTTTCCATCATTTTCCAAACACAAAATCAACGAATTTCCTCTGGAAATTAAGCGCTACCCATGTTATGAGATGAGGGCAGAAAGAAAAGGGTGCAAGGATTTCATCTCTACTGCCGCAGATGGGTTTCAGTGTCTCAAGACTCTGACCTCTGATTTTTTCTCCAAATTTGTTGCAGGGCATCCATGGATGGCTAGTGGAGGAGGAACCTGAATCGCAACTGAATTGGTAGAGCGTTTAGAAAAGAAGAGTAAATAGAGTGGGATGCGGCTTGCAACTGCTTTCGTGTATTGTACATGGGGAAGGGTCGGCGCGGGATGGTGAAGGGGAATGTGCTTAAGGGTTTTAGAAATTAGGTTTTGTTTAGTGGTGAGTGGGTCGTTTTTGTTGGTGGGTCGGGTCGGGTCGGGTCTGGTTTGGTTAGAGGTTTGGTTAGGTTTAGCTCACATGGAGGGTTTAAATGACGTGGCGCGTCGGGTCAGTCAATTTTCGGGTTAAAAGGTGCTGATTAGGCGAATCTGTCAGCCACGTCATCACTTAACGGACGCCGTTAACGGCGTTGGACGACAGCTAACGGAGAGTGACCATGAATGAACGGTTTTTGTAAAGTTAATGACCAAAATGGATTTAAATATTTCGAGTGACCAAACATGAACGTTTTTTATAATCTCAGTGACCCGGAAATAAATTCACAAAAACAACTTACCTTGGTCGGCATTGATAGTTGCCCCAGCTCTGGCGGGAGGCCATTTTCCTCTTGCATATGTTAGTCATCGGCCGAGGAATCACTTCCTTCTTCCTGATAGAAAAGCCAGAAATAAAAGATAAGTAGTAGTCAGAATTCAAGCCAAACAAAAAATCCCAAAAGATACAATACGCTAAAAGGCTCTGACCCGTCACCAGGACCATCACCTACGTCCATTGCCGACCTTTTAATCACACCATCGTCGTCATTCATGCCTTCCCTTCTCTTCGTCTTTTGCAGAAGGAAAAATAGAAGGAGAAAGTACTTCTATCTAAGGAAGAGAACATAGAAACTCAGAAAAAATCAACTTAGATAGAAAGAAGATGCAGATAAATAAGATCGATGTTCTTAGGAAAATTCACAACCTAGCTAACCAGAAATTGAACGAAACTCCTTCCTTAGCAAGCTTGTTGCTTTATCGTTGGAAATTTGGCATCACAGAGAGAGAAAGAGACAGCAACCGAGCTGGATCGCAGAGAGAGGGCGACAACACAAGTTGGCAGAGGTCGAGATCAGCAGAACTTTTCTTGATTCTTTCCTTCTCTTCCTCTCCTGGTTCTTCCTCTTCCTTCCTCTCCTGCAAAAAAAGAAAAGAAAGAGAGAGATGAAGATTGATGGGTGGGTGAGAGGGAGAATTACAGGAGTGGTAAAAATGTGTGGATGAAAATAAAGGTGGAAGGAAAACATAATTATATTTTGGGTCCTTAAAGGTTTGGTTAATTACAAAAGGGTATTTTGTGATGTGCCCAATAGTAACTCAAAACGTGTTATTTTAAAGAGTTATAAGAATCAACCCAAAACTCGTAAATACTGGATTCAATTCTCTTTGATCGGTTTGATAAATTGGGGCGAGTTTTTAATAAAAGCCACAATCGATTCAATCCGTCAATTACAAAAGTGGATAAAATTAATTCTCGGCCTAAAATTCGACAACATCGATATCAGGTCGAATTACAAAAAGGGGTGAAAATAAAATGCATTTCCGACCAAAAAATTGTCAACACGGTTCAACCCACTTTGATCGGGTTGAATTAAACTGAAAAAGTGGGTAAAATGCGTTCTCAGCCCAATTCAATGATTACAAAAGTGGATAAAATTAATTCGCACCCCTCGAAAGTGTCAAGGGTAAAACTCGTCCTCGGCCCAAAATTTGTCAACATTAGATTCAACTCGATAAAGCGGGGAGATTTTTTAACAAAATTCTCACCCGACCCAATTCATTAATTAAAAAAGCGGTTAAAATTTGTTCCCGGCCTACAATTCGACAACACCGATGTTGGGTCGGAAAAGGCAGGTAAAATGTATTCTCAACCCAATTCAATGATTACAAAAGTGGCTAAAATTAATTCACGCCCCGAAAAGTGTCAAGGATAAAACTCGTTCTCGACACAAAATTCGTCAACACTGGATTCAACTCGATAAAGCGGGGCGAGTTTTTAACAAAATCCACACCCGACCCAATTTGTTAATTAAAAAAGCGGGTAAGATACGTTCTCGGACTAAAATTCGGCAACACCGACAGTGGTGGAGCCACTTGGAGAGGAGGGGGGTGCTTGCACCCTCTTGGGTTTGGAAAAAAATTCCCTTAGTAGGGGTATATACATATTCCAACCAGTGATCATTCAGTTGTAAGGAGAATTCCTTACCGTCTCGGCCTAGTGAGTTTTGTTATACAATGCACTTTCGTCTTTATTTATAGTAATAAACTGTTGTCTTTTGTTTAAACTTGCTCATTTCTTTTGTAGCTCTACAGCAGAAAAATCTCGTCTTTTGTTTAAAACAAAACTGAAAGTTAAGAAGTACCAATTGAAGTGCACTTGTTTGTTTCACAAAATCAATTCCAAGGTACTTCTGAGTTCTAATTTGTAATATTTGATGAATGGAAGTCTTGACTTGCATGTAACAAACTTATTTGTTTGACGTTATAACCAGTGTACGTGAAACTATTTTTATGTAATTGTATGAATTTAGACAGTGGCGGAGCCACTTGGAGAGGAGGGGGTGCTTTGCACCCCCCTTGGTTTTGGAGAAAAAATTTCCGAGTAGGGGTATATACAAATTCCAACCAATGACCATTCAGTTGCAGGAAGAATTTCTTATCATTTCGATCGAGTGAGTTTTGTTATGTAATGCACTTTCGTCTTTATTTATAGTAATAAATTGTTGTCTTTTGTTTAAACTCGCTCATTTTTTTTTTTGTAGATCTACAACAGAGAAATTTCTTGTCTTTTGTTTAAACAAAGTTGAAAGTGAAAAAGTACCAATTGAAGTTCACTTGTTTGTTTCACAAAATCAATTCCAATGTACTTCTGAGTTCTAATTTGTAATATTTGATGAATGGAAGTCTTGATTTGTATGTACTGAACTTATTTGTTTGACGTTGTAACCGGTGTACGTGAAACTATTTTGATGTAATTGTGTGAATTTAGAGTATTGCGTTGTTGACTTTTTGTTTAATTTAAAGTTGACTTTTCTATTGTATAGGTGATTTTTTATGATATGATAAAGACACCCCCTCGGCCAATTTCCTGGCTCCGCCACTGAATTTAGAGTATTACGTTGTTTGACTTTTTGTTTCATTTAGAGTTGACTTTTCTATTATATAGGTGATTTTTTATGATTTGATAAAGACACCCCCTTGGCCAATTTTCTGGCTCGGCCACTGAACACTGATACTGTGTCAAATTAGGTTGTACACAAATTAATTTGGATCTAATTGCCATAAGAGGAAATATTTAAAAAATTTGATTAATGACCCACTTCGTTAATTACAAAAGCTAGTAAAATTCGTTCTCGGTCTAAAATTTGACAACACCGCGGGGTCGAATTAGGTTGAACGCACATAAATTTGGATTTAATTGTTGTAAGAGGATTAACATATTTGTTTATTTAATAAAAAGTTTAACATTAAAATAAACCTAGTTGATGTGACTCTAAGGAATAGTGAAAAATTTGCTTGTTCTTTTAATAAGATGATACTAATAATAATAATATTATAATAATAATAATAATAATTAATAAAAAGTTTAACAAATAAAATAAACCTAGTTGATGTGAATCTAAGAAATAGTGAAAAGTTTGCTTGTTCTTTTAATAAGATAAAATAATAATAATGTTATGAGATAATAGCTAACGAAGTCACCATTGTACGTTCGAGAATTTGGGGATCGATGATGAAAAAAAGTACGAAGTACGTATTAGCTTGGCTTACGCTATCGACTTTAAACGGAAACGCAAAGAATGTGTAACCAAAATCAGCTACTGGTCTGTAACCGATCGAAAATTTAAAGTTGGCCACCTATACCAAACAACACAACTAATTAATTACGCATGCGCACTACCACTACGTACGTCCTCCACGAATTAAAGCTTAGCTACGTACGCAACCTCCAACTCACACCGTCTTTTTCAGAAGCTAGCTTCTCACCATTAAGTCACAATATTAGTATAAAATAATTTTATCATTACTTTTTTAATGCACCGGAAGGGAAGTCCAGAACCAGCATCAGCAGCAGGTCAACAATCCCTCAACGGAGCTCTCCCAAATTCAATTAATTGTAATCTCCGACAGACAGTTAATTAGGTACAACGAATTAACAATGAATGCCGGTACCATTACTAACTAACAGATTCCTCATTGTGCCGATATTTGCGTTGCAGTATCTATATTCTACAAGAAGATCATATAAACATAATTGCACTAGAATGGCAATTTCGACGTGATTTCTATATTAATTTTTAGATCGTGTTCATAAGAAACTAATAATTAACAACCAGTTTTTGTTAAATTGTGTTGTGTATGGTGTCCATAAAAATACTATCTATCAGAATTGAAAAGAATATAATATTTTATCCTTATAAAACAATTGAAATTGCGATTAAACTATAATTCGAACACAAAATATTTTATCATTATCTTATCATATATAAATTTTTTTAGAGTGTTTAATAATAACCGATAATATTTTGAATAATAATGATGCGTAGCTCGTAACAAATTCCAAAGCAAAGACTTGTGGTTTGCTTTGCGAAGCCCTTCTGGGCCGTCTCTCTCCACTATTAACAATTGGGCCCAAAAGAAAAACCCAACAAAATAACAAATTGGAAAAAGAATATAACCTCCACCTAATCAATCACCCATTCCTTTTTTTTTCCTTTTCACATTAATCAACCAACTAATTAAATATAAGCTAAAATAATAAATCACTGGCTCACGGCCGCGAACACGCTCGCCGTCACCGGAGCGTCCGACTCCACCACAACCACATTCCCCGTAACATTCCTCAGCGCGTGCCTCGGAAACGCCCCCGCGGTCGAGCTGACGAGCGAGTACTGCGCGTGGGAGATCCTATTGGGAAACAACAACTCGGAATTGAAATCCACCGTCCACGACGTCCCGTTCGCACTCGTCGACCCACGCGCTACCGTCGCCTTCAAATTCATCCCGCCGTTCACACTATTCCCGTCCACCAAAACACCGTCGATTTCATTGAATTCCCCTTCCAATCGAACAGTATCGCCGCCGCTGCCGCTGAACATGTTGTTCACCACGCTCACCCCTTTCGCCACGCCCTTGACCGACTTGAACACGACGTACGCTCCGCCGAGGAAGAACGTGTCGGAGATTGTGAGCTGGACGGGATCCTCGACGGTGATTCCGGTGAAGTCCATGTACGAATTGACGATTCGCGTCTGCGAAAGCCCCGGGAGCTTGACGTAGATCCCGGTGCCGCCGAACCCGCTCGCCTTGTTGTAGCAGTGGACGCCGGTGAGGATGTTGGCCTGGCCGGTGATCATGACGCCGACGGCGGCGGAGAAGATGACCACGTCGGTGACGGCATTGTCGTTGCCGTTGAGGGCGATCCCGGTGCCGGAGAACTTCCGCTCGTCCGGGTCGCCGCCGGCGGTGATGTGCTGGCCGATGAAGGTGTTCCGGATGAGGGTCTCGTGGCCGCCGTTGACGGAGATTCCGTCGGTGGTGAAGTGGGTGACGTAGCAGTTGTCGATGGTGATTCGGACGGCGTCGTTGAGGAAGATGCCGCCGCCTCGGAAGTTGGAGTCCAGCATTAAGTCTCTCAGTGTTATGTACTCGTAGTCGTAGTCCGACGAGGACTTGGACGACAAATCGATTAGGTATCCGTCAGTCGGGAAATCGTCCGACGCGCGTAGGCTTCCTCCGACGATCTGTATTTTAATATTAATCACCAACTTAAATATAATAGAATAGAATACACAAGTTGTATAACATCAAAATGAACTAGCTAGCTAGATCAACCATATATAATACACAGCAAAGACGTTTTACTCCATAAAACACTTGACTAAATCCATCCAATTATTTGAATATTATGCATCCTACATGTTTTGAAATTGTAGATGGTTGGAGTTTTGTTTGTGACAATTTTAGTTGTTTTGGTAAAGAGAAAGAAAAGTAGTTGGGACTTTCCATCCTTCTTGCCCTTTGAAAATGTATAGGTTGGAGAGGAAAGAGAAGTGGTTAGAAGTTGGAACTAAGCAAATCCCATCTCGTGTCATCAACAATGCTGCCGATTTCAATGTCCATAAAAGATGCATAGATGATTTCAAAGCAAAGCATTTACTTTCTTCACCACTCTTAGTCTCTTACCTCCTTGACAAAAAAAAGCTACCAATTCACATTCAATTGCTCTGCCTATATATGTCAGCTATTCACATTTTTCAGGATTCGATTAAAATACTTACACCCTCAACTATAGTGTTGGATTCGCCAGCAAAAACTCGGCTCGCTATTTATACCGAATACGATAAGCACGCTAATCGAATTGAATCTCCCCACGACCCCACCCATATAGATGTTTAGGGTAGGACCCGAAAATCTGAGCAAGTGGTGACGGACGGACGGGTTAGGGTAGGGTGAGGGTTCCCATGGCCAATTAAATTAATTAGGACCTTCAAAAAGCAAAAATAAAATCAAGGACGTGTCGTGCCACGTGACGCTTTAACAGACGTTTCTCAAGGACAACAGAGAAAGGCCCTGAACACAGACAGCTATTTCTTTAATCTTTAACCCAAATAATATAATATAAAAATAATCTTATCATCCGTCGACGGGAGAAGAAGAAAAAAGCACCAATAGAATAGACAACAGAGAGTCTTCGATCGAGCCGAAAGGCGACGGACCACACATCTTCTTTCTTTTCTTTGGTGAATACGAGGGGTCTGAAGATTTGAAAATGGTAAAGAAATAAACCAGGGGAAATGGGAGTATGTGAAGACAGAGAGAACTGACCACCACGTTGCCCACGCCGCCGGAGGGGAACCGGAGGGGTTTGCTGATGAGATAGTTCCCGCCGGCGAGATTAATTTGTGCGCCGCCGAAATTTTTTATGTCTTTCAGCATGGTGCCGGAGTTGGGCCCCTTCACCAAGTCGGAAAGTACGGTGGAGAATGCATCCGTACTGTCTCGACCGCCGGTCGGATCGGCGCCGTAGGAAGTGACGTCGTATACGCGCGGTGAATCGCCGACCTGCGCCATCTGCTGGGGGAGAATCAATTTCCTGAATTTCAGTCGAATTAATCCAAAGGGGGGAGGGGGAAAGAAAAACAAATTGTACCTGCGGCGATGGAGAGATGGAGACAGGGGAAGGAGCGGGGGCGTCTCCGGCGGCGAGTTGACGGCGGGAGGTGATGGACGACCTAAGCTCCCGCATTGATTTCATTTGCTGGAGGTGGTAGCTATTGTCGCCGTTGATGGGTAGTAGAAATGTGAAGGAGGCGATGAGAAGAAACAGAGCATCCCTGTTCATTCTCATCCTGGCTTTGGAACTTTGTTTGGTTGTGCTTCTTTTTCCTTTTCTGCTGTTGTTGTTGTATTTTGGCAGCTTCTTTTACTTTCCGTGTGGTTTTTGGTTTGGAGGAGGGAGGAAGTTCGTGCGGTTGGGCTAAGTAGTAATATATGCTGTAAATAGTGCCCTCTTAACTCCATCCTGTCTCGCCATTATTTATAATGAATGGGAGATCGTATTTTAATGGGGAGGAGAGAAGGATAACAAAACAAAGAAGAAGGAAGAAGAAGAAGAAGAGGTTGAGCATAACAAGAGAAGGGTCTAAACAAGATCCGATTAAGTAAAATTCAAAATTGGTTCATATTCGTGAAAGAGATCAGGGAGAGAAACAGAGACAGAGCTGATTAGTGATTTGTTTTCTTTCTTTCTTTCCTTAATTTTTTATTTTTTTGAAAATTGAACCGCATTAACTTTTTCAGTTTTTCATTAACATATACTAAGGGGCGGTTTGGAAGTTGCGAATGCTAAATCGTTGTATTATAATGAATCACTACAATATAAATATATGCATTGATACAATAGATGCATTTTGACAATATATTGTTTGGTTGTTGAGATTCTAGTTTATATATTGATTTGCATAAAGTTACTTTATAGAGAAATGTCACATTTACCCTCACTTTTTAGTATAAAACAAAAAATATTGGTGTTATAAATGGAAAGAAAAAGTGGACACAAATCTAAAAGGAACAATCACAACAATCTCAACTTTTAGTTGAGATTGTATAATGCATAATTTTTTGTGATTGTTGGTGGGGCCTACACAAAACAATACATGCATTGTTTTAGAACTTGACACTTCCAAACATTGTATTGTACATAATACATGTATTTAACAAACACAACTCTAACAATCACAACTTCCAAACGACCTCTAATTTGATTTTTTCACTCTGGGATTAATTTTGTAAAGTCAAAGATTCGGATTGAGAAGATCTTATGTTCGAATTTCGACGATCGTCACACTTTTATATTACTTCATGCAATCATCAATATAGGAGTGTTATGTTAGCCTAAATCATTCTCATGAGTTTCTAGAATATTTGTGAGAGTTGGAATTTGTTGATTGTGACAAATTTCTTCTTATAACAAAGCTTCGAGTTTATGGTTCCATATTTGTTATCATTTCCAACAATTTTGAGAGCATATTGGATACATTCAATTGCGTACTGAGTGCTAATGGAAGTAAAATTTTACAAAAGATAAATTTTGATTCGAAAAAAAACTTATGTTTGAAAAGTAATATTGAGGTTTGAATCATACATGTAGCACTTGCACCCACCCTCCCCCAATAATATACATGTGGTACTTTTTCTTGCATGCTTTAGATCATAATTATGTAAGTACTACTTTTGCAAAGATAGCTAGGTTTTGCATATTTTTTGTGCTGTGGCTTTTTTTCTATTAGGTCTTTCATATCTCACTTTCCAACATAATGAGGGGTTTAGGTTAATTTACAAATAATACTACATGTGTTTCTTTTTTCTTGCATGCTTTAGGCCATATATGAATTGTTATGTACATATTATTACTTTTCTCAAACTAGATAGCTTTTGTGTTTAGATATTATTTTTGTCAGGTGACTTTTGCTATCAGGAAGTAATGGTTGAACCAAGTTTCTTTATTGCTAAAAGTAACATACAAGTCCTTTTACTCGGATTTTATTACAATTGAGTCCTTCCTTCTCCGGTATAGCGGCGGTTGGTTAACAAGAATCTTCTTTCATCTACGATCCTGCTGAAAAATGAAATGAATGGATGAGCAGTCAAATTTAAGTACTTACTGACTTAGTAAGCTATTAACATTTCCTGAAAATATCAAAATGCCCATACAAGAAATTTTTGTGTGGCTGTATTTAATTCGGATAGACCTATTATGATGCTATATTGCTTCTAAAAGACACCCAACTTGACCAATGACGATGAAGAATGCAGAAAAGTTTGCCTCTTACCTCGCAAAAACAACAAAAATGAGGAAAACGTAACGATTTTTCCTGGAATTGTTCTTGAGAAACTGTAATTATGATATAGAGTGGATCGTCGGCGACGGCAAATGAAAGGAGTGGTGCTGTGCCTTGTTAGAGTTTCCGGTACGAGGAGTGGTTGGTTGTTGCTATTTGTTGTAACTAGTTAGGTAGTTGCGGTGTTGTGTCGGGAACAAATCCCCTGCCTTGTTTTTGCTTCAATTCGAGTGTGTTGTGTTCTGTTTTCTTCTTGTTTCTATAGAGCCAGCCGATCGAGGGCCGAGGGGTTCATTTTCCTTTTTTTAATATATATATATATATATGAAGAAATTAAAGGGCATTGTTTTGTGCCTATCAAACTCTTCTTTCGTTTCCTTATATATGTGATTAATGATATATCTGGATGAGATAGTAGTATAATACCAAAATGTGGAAAGAGTTCAAACATAATTAGATAGCTAACCTCCTCAACTCCCTCCAATTCATTTTCAGGTTTTACATGATTTCTATTCAACTCATTCTTGATCGCTACCAATTCCCATTTTCCACTTTTCTTTACATATATAAAAAAACAGTAGCTTGCTAGAACGTTTCAAGAACTAAATTACTAATTTTAGTGAGCCTTAATAACTAGGGATGGGCATGTGGGTGTCTAATACTCTGTTTAACATCGAACTACTCGCAAATAAGTTGAAACGCACTGGGTGGGTTTTTTATGTGGATGGATCTTGAATCTAAAATTTCTACCTGCAGTTATTTGCGGGGGTGGGGGTATTGTTTCTTGTTCGTATTATCGAATGATCATCATATTAAGTTAGTTACTAACCGCACTACATATATACTTGCCATGACTTCAAAATGAAAAAAATAAAGAATATTTGTGAAGTACTACTATTAGTTATTATGTAGTGCAATATTCATTTGATATTTGGATTCAATAAAGTATTGATTATATCAAAATCATAAGAGCGTCAATTTTCTCTATACAATTGATTGATTGGACATATGAAAAATTTGATATATCTGCCAAATATGGAAATCAACACATGATAAAGAGCTTTGGTCTCTAGAAATATTTGACAAGTGACTTTGTTTTCTTTGTTTACAAATACATCATTTAATCAGTGATCAACTTAAAAGTTTGTTTGAGTAATAAAAAAACTTTACATGTCAAAAGTAAAAGACGTATCCACAAAAGATAAAGTAGGAAATGTCTAAATTGCTAGTTTCTTCCTAATTTGCAAGGAACTTAATATATATATTAATAAAATTGGGGAACCCACAACCCAACCCAAAAAAAACGCGGATTGTAATGAATCACAATTGTATCAACTTGTTTGTAAACAGATGAATCAATTTGAGAACGAAATCTACTCAACTCACTCATTATCGTCTCCTATATATTAAGAACTTCAACTAATTTTCGAAAATCTATTCAACCCACCCATTAGCTGCTTCTATTAATAACTTCAACTAATTTTCGGGTTGAAGTTAGGGACCGGTTACTATGACAACACCCCTTGTGTTGTTATTGTAACAACACTAGTCTCCAACCAATAGGAAGCTAGGGTTGTGATGACTTTTTATTAGATGAGTTGACCTAGTGTAAAATCAAAGCAGGGGTATAATTGTCATTATGAAAAATCTATTTAAATAATAAAAAAATAATAAACATAAAAAAATATTTTTTTATTTTCGGCCCAAAAAATTGATCGCCGGTATTCTACCAACGGTCGCCGGAAAGTGGCCGCCGTTTTCCGGAATATGCTTTTTGTCGCCGGAATATGCTACTTTTGTCATCGGAATATGCCACCGTCGCCGGAATATGCTTACCGGCGTCAGAATCTAGTCATCGGGACCGGAATATGCCTATCGGCGACGGAATCTTCTCACTGACGGTGACCGAAGATCGGTCAACGGTCAACGACCACCGGATGTATGGTCTACATTGTGAGATTTATGGTTTGGTTTCTCATATTTTCGTATGCCTTTTGTGGTTCGCTTTATCGTGTTTGTGGTTTGCATTGAGAAGTTTCTGATTTGCTTTATCGTGTTTGTGGTTTGCATTGAGAAGTTTCTGGTTTGCTTTCAAAAACTTTGTGGTTTGCATTGTGAGGTTTTTGGTTTGTTTTAATATATTTGTGGTTTGCATTAGGACTATTATGGTTTGCTTTTTTGTGGTTTGATTTACTATGTTTGTGGTTTGCGTTAGGAGGTTTCTGGTGTGATTATGAAATATTTCTGGTTTGCTTTGTGAGATTTCTGGTTTGTTTTAGGTGATTTGTGGTTTGCATTAGAAGGTTTTTGGTATGCTTTTCGAAATATTTGTGGTTTGTTTTACTGTATTTGTGGTCTACATTAGGAGGTTTCTGGTTTGCTTGTAAAAATTATGTGGTTTGCTTTGTGAGATTTCTGGTATGTTTTAGAAGATTTGAGGTTTGCATTAAAAGGTTTTTTGTATATATTTGTGATTTGTTTTATCGTGTTTGTGGTCTGGATTACAAGGTTTTTGGTGTGCTTATGGAATATTTGTGGTTTACTTGTCGTACTCTCGCGCTTGTGAGTTCCAAGCAAAACTCTTGACTCGTGGGTTACGAGTTCATCATAGATGGAGGTCTACACTTTAGGTTTCCCTGTTTCGTTTCCTTTCTCTAGAACATGGATATCATGTCCCCTGCCGTTACTTTCTTTCCCGAATATTGCAGTACTTTCGATTTCGTAGCTAGTAAATAGAACATAAAAAAAGAGCAACAACACATAAATAATAATAACACAACCAGTAGTATTGTTCCTCCACTAGATCATCATTCCATCGAGAATGACAAGACAAAAGTCTAAACTACTCTGTCACTTCACCAACCTTGACAGGAGTGCTTGAACATTTGCATCTTCT
Organism: Linum trigynum; assembly: GCA_964030455.1. Lineage (NCBI taxonomy): Eukaryota > Viridiplantae > Streptophyta > Magnoliopsida > Malpighiales > Linaceae > Linum > Linum trigynum. The sequence continues at coordinate 33,706,217 of OZ034820.1, forward strand.
TTGGATGAATGTTGTCTTAAAAAACATGCAATTGTTAGACGCACAAAGAAACTACACAAGATTACAGGGGAACTGTTACTGCTACTATATACTAGTACTACGCAACTACCCCGATCGATCTAGAGCTTTCTAGATCAAAGATGTGGAGGAAACAAACATGGCACCTCAGATTCGTCGTCCGATGAGGTCCAGTCGTCGCCCTCGTACCTTGGATCGCCAGGCTTCTCCACCGCCGCCTTTTCACCAGCAGCCACTACCATTTCACCCGTCGCGTCACCTCCCCCGTTCGCGTACCCTGTAGGCTGTAGAAGCAGCAGAGTCCGAATTCCCGAAGGTTCCGTCACGGGAACAGCCAGAATCCCAGGTCACAGACGACGACGATCTTAACGGAAGGCGCGATTTTCCGGGCGTTTTCAACCGGAGAAGAGAGAGGACAGTGAGCAAGAGCGACAGGAGAGTGACGGAGGAGGCTATGAGGAAAGGCTGAGAAGAGAAAGCGACAATCTCCATTCACAAGACATGAAAGCGACTGATTCACAGCTGATGACGACGATGAACAGGAACATGAAAAAACCCACCCCGAAACGGAGAGAAGAAATTCGCACTGGCCGTCAATCTGCCTGTTCGTTTTGCCGCCGATCTCCGGTGACAGGAAATATCAAGCAATGGTCGAGCGACCGGTTTGCCGGGAGTTGGGAGACGGTTTGATTGCAACCCTAAGCCGGTGGTGGAGATTGAGAGTGATCTAGAAATCAGGATATCTTAATTTTTATTTTATTAAATATATGAATATATTTACCCTTAGAGCATCTCCATCGCATAATTTTTTCCAATTGCATCATGACGTGGATGGGAGCTTTGCAATTGCAAACGCAATTTCACTGATGTGGGAAGTTATTCAATTTTGCAAGCTTTCATATTATGAAAGCCTAAATGCAATGACACGTAGATTAATGGCAGAGTTTTTCTTGTTTTCTTTTTCTTAATGTTATTTAAATATCCGAAAATATATTGGAGAAAAACCATTATTTATTTTACATGCAATTGCAAAGAAATAACATTGATGTAGCAACAATAAAATTTAAATTAGTTGGATTGCAAAAATTATGAGGTGTCATAAAAAAATACATATACAATTGACTTTGCAATTACATTGATGTGGATGCTCTTATATCCTTAATGAATTACGTTGTTAGTATAACAATCCTTAATTAATTTTGTTAGTATACCCTTAATGAATTGTATTGTTATACTATCCGGACCCTTAAAGTTATGTGCCAGGCATAACTTCTTCTTCTTCGGATAGGTATGGAACCGTACGGATAAGCTGACTACAACGCATGCAGTAATTAATTATTTTGATATTCCCACATTTAAAATCAGATCAACTTGCATTGCATCAATTAGGTGATTTCAGATGTCCTAATTAACCTACCGATCCAAGGAAATTTCTGTTGACCAGTTGTTAGCGTGGACGGAGGTTTCATTGTTTCAATGCCGTAGCCTGCAGCCACGTGGTATCTCTATTCTCAATAATTAAATTACAATAGCTTAGTTTGGCCCTGCGATATCTTTTGCACAAGCAGCTTCTGGCTGGAGTTTTTAGATAAGTACTTAAAAAAAAGGGTAAATACAATTTAATATCCAAACCTTTTATTTTAAACAATATAATAGCCAAACCTTTTCGAAAACAATCTAATATCCAAATCGTTAACTTTCTGTCTGTTTGACCGTTAGTTGACACTTCAAAAAAGTTTGAAGTACGACACTTCATCAATATCCATCGATATCTTCTCTGAAAAACCACCAACATATCGTAGTTCCAAACTCGAGAAGTCCATGACTCCACCATGATGGTATAGAATATCTAAATATTCAGTCATATGCAATGCCAAAACAAGAAACAAAGTTGTATTGTGACAATTTCCCCTAAGCAAAGCTTTTTTGAAGTGTCAACTAACGGTCAAACGAACGGAAAGTTGACGATTTGGATATTAGATGGTTTTCGAAAAGGTTTGGCTATTATATTGTTTAAAATGAAAGATTTGGATATTAAATTGTATTTACCCTAAAAAAACAGTTAATTGTTTGCTGTAAAAACTATTAGAAGTGATTTTTAATATAAGAGGTTCTGTAAAATGACTAGGGGTGTCAATTCGGGTTCGGTTTTTCGGGTTTACCCGAAACCGACCAGATTATATACATCTTCGGTTTTTCGGGTTTGTTTCGGGTTTCGGGTTTTTCGATTTTGGGTTCGGTTTTGCTTATCGGTTTTTCGGGTTCCGGCTAAAAACCTCCAATGAATAGAAATCAGCCCGTATTTTTAGGCGTTCGGGTTTTTGGGTTTCAGTTTTGCTTTAACCGAACCCGAACCCAATAAAAAAATTTCGGGTTTCGGGTAACCAGAACCCGCAAGTCCTTATCGGGTTCGGGTTCGATTTAGTGATTTTCGGTTTCGGATTTTCGGGTTTTTTCGGGTTTCGGTTTGGGTAACCGAACCCGACCCGAACTGACACCCCTAAAAATGACTATAAAGGACTTATAATATAAAATATGAATAAAAATTCTAAACAATAAAAAGTAGTAGTCAAAATGGATCTTGTTAGATTTCTTTTATATTAAATAATATTATTTTATAATTTATTTTATTTTTAAAATGATATAATTGAAGAAAAATTATATTTTCTGAAATTAAATTAAAATATGGTACGGATAATCTTATATTTTCAAAACAGCTTTTCGCAGAAGCTCCAAATCAGAGCTTCTTCTTTTATGTTATACAAAAGTGCTTTTTGGCTTTTCAAAAGCCGAGCTTTTACAGGTGTTTGGCCCTGATTCAGCTTTTGAACCCGAAAAGCACTTATAAAAGCCGGGCCAAACATAGGGAATGAGCATTGCTACTAAGGAAGAATGAATAATTAATTAAGGATTTGACAGATTACTGGTATATTTCTACCTTTCAATCATTGATTCACTATTTCACTACTATATTTGTAATCTTCTACTGATTATTACCGGTATCTTTGAGGTGAGATGGATTAGTATGATATTGTCCGCTTATCAAGTTCATTTGAATTTATTTTCGGGTTCCTTTTTGAAAAGTCTCGTAGTAATGGAGTTTGGTGGACACTTAAATACAATGGTCTTTTCTCTTGTATTTTCGATGTGGTACTTGGATTCTCTCATAATAATCCTTCTGCAAGACAAGAACCATGAACTTTGGGTCTTCTCCTAAGCGATTGTCTTGATCCGTCAAACATCTTGTATCGACATGCTCTTCGATGCAAGAACTAACCAGATGCATATCTTTATGGATATGCCAAACAGACGAAGTTCTCAAATCCAGAAAGTCACCAAATGATGGTCCACAATGAAGTCCATCACCATGGATTTGAAGCATGCTCTGATACCACATGTTGACACTAGATGGCTCCATTAGTATGTTATTGCCTGCTTTGATCCAATCTCGCAAGAATTTGCTTTTGGATTCCTTCTTAAAAGGCCTAATATTAATGAAGAATAGTGGTCACTTACAAATAGTCTTTTAACTTGAATTTGTGATTTGGAATTTGGATTGCCTCATATCGATTATGTTGTTCTATGTTATTGGTATCTCCTTTTTAAAGAAAAAATGAAATGAAACTTGATGGTAGATAATAAAAAAAAAAAAAAAAAAGGAGATAGCTCCTATACTAATAATAGCTTGTATTACTGAGAAAAAGCATGGAGCCCAAAGCAAAAATAAAAAATGAACAGTATCAAAAGACAAAATGAGGGCTTTTTATTAGTCATCATATACACTACTCTATCGTTCTGCCTATCTACAGAGCTCACTGACAATTGTGGGTGTGCTTGGCGCAACAAGGAGAGTTTCCATTAGGAAAAAGTTAGAAAAACTCAAAGCTCATGAAGACCAAACCAAACGTAATTATTCAGAGGATGCTATTGCTGTGACGACTTTTATATATGCAGACATTCCATAACAAAGAAAAAATTTCATTAGAAGTGGAATCTCTTCTAGTCTTCTTTTTCACATATGATACAATTTTCTTGTCGCAATATATATATATATTACGGTTCGAATATAATCATTAGTGTTAGACTACCTTTGTTCGCTGGAGCATCGACGACCAAAATAATTGATGAAAGAAACCCTGATGCTTGTACTGGAAATAATGAGATTATGAACTCAACTTTTGTGTTAGCGGTAGGGTGAAGACTGAAGAGCAAAAGACAAATAAAGGAAGTGATCATTCATCATGCATGATTTGTTCTTAAGCAACTTTTGTTACTTAAACATATGTACGTACGTCTACTTTATTAATTTGGTGTCTTTAATTTTCCTGAAAGGAACCATCTTTTCGATAATCATTGCGATGGATTGGAGTTGGGTTGGTTAGAGAGAGCAAGAGGTCGTTGGAATGGAAGCTGGCTGATAGATATTATTGCTTCGTGTGGAAGAAACATTATTATTTGGGTTGGTTACATATTTGTGTTTTCATCAACAAATACACAGTATTGTTGCTAGTGTCCACGTGTCAGGAAACTTGTGATTTACAATGTTATATTTCATGTACGTACATGAAACTTGTGATTTTCAGTAGTTTGGGTTTTCCCATTTAATGATATGGTATATGTGGTATTGATTTTTTATTCATACTGATTGACAAGTTTTTTTTTTTTTTTTTAGTTGAGTGATATTTTATATGCATTAGAAATATCTGGTATACACTATTGTTGGTTACCATTGGTATAAGTTATTTGTCAAATTTTTGTATACAATTTTTTCTTGGCATAATTTAACTGTTGATGTTGAACTTTCCTTGGTATAAGAATTTATAGTTTTGTGGTATGGGTTAGGCAAATTGTTGTATATATAGATCGGAGATTAAGCTGTAGATTGTTGCCAATTATCTATGGTGATTATGCAATATATGATATAGATTGTGCTTCTTAGAAACCTGTCTCTCATCGTTAATTTGATCACTAGAATTCAATTGCTAATATTTAAACGAATAGAGATTGTGAATTACAATATAATAAATTCTCCTAAATTATTCCCATTGAGCATAGACCCTTCATATCTCTCTCTGCTTTTATTCGTGGCTAAGACTGAATCCTTAGAATTCTTTTATAGCAACAAATTCTCTACCAAGCAACACCCTGCTCAAAAACTAAAGTAGATACCCACTTACATTTCGATCAAATATATTTAAAATGATAAATACCAAGGTATAAATAAACTAACTGACAAACATTTAACATTGTCAGGGTGGCCGAGTGGTCTAAGGCGCCAGACTCAAGTTCTGGTCCTCGAGAGAGGGCGTGGGTTCAAATCCCACTTCTGACATTTTTATTACTTTCTTAAGCTTTACTCGTTTTGTGTGCTTCCGTTCTAGATCACGTACTAAGTACTAACTGCTCTCTGTTCGTTGTTTTGGCCTTATTCTTCCTTCTGTTCAAATCCCACTTCTGACATTTTTACTTTCTCAAGCTTTACTCGTTTTTTCCCGCTTCCGTTCATTTTTACTCTCTCATTCTGGTCCTCGAGAGAGGGCGTGGGTTCAAATCCCACTTCTGACATTTTTATTACTTTCTCAAGCTTTACTCGTTTTGTGTGCTTCCGTTCTAGATCACGTACTAAGTACTAACTGCTCTCTGTTCGTTGTTTTGGCCTTATTCTTCCTTCTGTTCAAATCCCACTTATGACATTTTTACTTTCTCAAGCTTTACTCGTTTTTTCCCGCTTCCGTTCATTTTTACTCTCTCAAGCTTTACTCGTTTTGTGTGCTTCCGTTCTAGATCACGTACTAAGTACTAACTGCTCTCTGTTCGTTGTTTTGGCCTTATTCTTCCTTCTGCCATTTCCATTGAACTCTAGCTTTACTAATTATCTCTGGCTTGAAGAATGAAGGCATCAACGTCAAGCGTGTCAATGGATGATCAAAAAATGTAAACCATACATAACTCAGTTAAAGAGCACATTCACGGTTCAGAAGAACCAGAGACAGTCTGAAAGAAGAATCTATTTACCATCGTTTCATCGAATTACAGAAGTCAAAATAATCTAACTTTTTACAAAATGTAGCCTCAGCTCCTGCACACAGTAAATACAGGTCCAGAATTCGAAGGAAGGATGCTCCAATACCGACCTCTACCATCAACACAACAGCTGTGCCACTTGATCCGGTAGCAGCCCTCCAGAAAACCAGATACACCAAGCACGCAACTTGAAAACCCCTGCCCCCTGTTGTTCACCTCAAACTGAACAACCCCTTCCTCAACCCTGGGACGTTTGCGGCCCCTATCAGTAGTCTTGTTAGCACGGACTCTCATGTGACGGAAGAGTTTCTCATTAGCCTGCACCATGTCGTCGATGTGCCAGTCTTTGAAGTCCACCTGCTGGATTTGCCCCGTCTTGGTTCCTCTCCTGGTTAGACTGGACTCTGCGAAAGATGTGCTGGAATAGAGTATGCAATATAGCTTCGTTATGGGAGTGGGGAGATCTGCCACATTCTTAAGTTGGATGCATAGGCTAAGAGAGAGATCGCATCCTGGCTGGACTATCAACTCATTTTGGTTGGTGGCATCAGCATTGGAGGTGAAGAGCTCCGAGACAAGGCAAGGCCTGGTTTTGAACACAAATATCAAGCACGAGGGAAAGAACTAAATGACTGAATGGAAAGACATCACACGTTGTTTTGTCAAAATTGCATGCTGTCATGTAAGGTGTATTTGCACTCAGAAACTGTTTGGTTCAGCAGAAAAAAAGAAGAAAAAAAAAACATATTTGTAGAGCTCATCTCGACGCCCCTGGTATGTTTGTGACTAAATGTACTATCTCAATTACACTCAGAATGATAATATTTGTTCAGTTGCATGTTATTGTCAGTATCACTTCTCCAAATACATCCAACCAAATGGCCTCCTACTGCAAAGAAATCCAATCAAGAGATTTTTCATTTCTGTATAATCCTGCGAACTTAAGGAAAGAGATGATGAAGGGTGGCCAAATAGTGTTTACCTTGTTTTGAAGAAATACATAGGGAGCTTGAAAGGAATTTGGAGCCATTTGACAATAGTATTCAACAGAAGCTGGAAGCTTTCTACAGTAACTTTGAGAAGAGCTTCCAGATTATCAACTGGTTTTTTTAACTTGTTTCGAAATTCATTCACACGAGAAACAACATCTTGACAGATGCTGGTGATATCTCTTACTTCACCACTTTCCAGCTTCTGATTCCTAGGCTGGACATGAGGATGGTCTATACCCAGACTGGCATCCAACAGTTGGAACAGAATAGAACAGGTGTCGGGATCTATGATCCACAATCGACCAGCCAAGTCTTCTATCGACATTCTATTGAGATGCAAATTGCTATTGTCTTTTGCATGCACAGTTGCAAAAGAAGCAGCTGTCCCGGTAGTGAAAGCCAACAGTGAACAACTCAAAGCAAGGGCTGAGATGATGTTTGAACTTTTGGTGTCCATGTTAATGAAAGAAATGCAGAGTAGATCCAGTTCTTTTGCTAGTCTCGTCAAACGAAATGAACATTGCGTAATTTGTTGTACAGAAGTGAGACCATGTGCTAAACTTCCTTCAGCATGTCCACTACCGCCAGAACCTAACACATTGAGTACATCATATACAGTTATAAGGACCTTCATTCTCAACGCCAAAAACCATCTCTGGAAATAAAATGAATTGCCAAACTTGACAACACAATCCAGAGTTTCCACAGAAGAACGTATACTGTTGTGAGCTCCTACAAGCACTTCACCATAACTTTCCCCACGGACTTGAACAGAAATGCCCTGATCAACATTGCCACAAGAGATGTTCCGGAAAGAGAGAATTGGGATCTCTTTTGTTAGTGACCACTCTGCTAAACTGCACCTTAGTTTTGGTAAGAGAAACAACTGAATTCTCATCTCACATTGGGCATGCTGAGCTAGTGATTTTAACCAGCAAGAGGGGGATTCTGATCGAACCTTGCTTGCTATTTGCTCAAATATAAATTTAGCTGTGACCCATGCTCCTTGACCTGCTGCGAATTTTCCAGTCGTGTACAACTGCCAGAAACTCTTCTCTCTCAACATCTCCAAGACACACTCAAGGGTAAAAATTTCATGCTTAATCAAGAGATCACAATCCGAATCCCCCAACTGCCTATTTGGACTACAACCTTGTTTGTTTTTGTTGACAGCACAACCCCAAAACACTGAAGAGTGCACCTGTATAGAGTAAACTGCCTGCACATAGGAACCAAATAAACTGCACCTGTGTACACAATCAACCAACATCTTTACTTTGTCTAGTACTTCAGCAGCATTGGCACCAAGTTCAATGAGATTCTGAATGCACGCTACTGAGAATTTGTGAATTTTATTGGCGATCTTCAGACTAGTGCCGAAGTTCTTAGCTCTAAAATGATCTATCTCCTGACCAGGTGGAGGAGCAGTTACTGTTGAATCAATAGCCTTCTCGGGCAAGTGGTTCACAAGATAATCAATTACCAATCTAATTCTATCCAGTACAATGACTCCCTGATCAAGATGTTCTCCAGTTACAAAAAGAAGAAGAACAAGCAACCTTAGTACTTCTGGAAGTGCTCCATCCCAGGACTGATTACTATCCAACAACTGCTTCACCAGTGAGATGATCTGACCGATAATTGTCGAGATGATCCATGTCAGGGAAGGAAAAGAATCACAGTTGCCATCAAGCTCTGTGCCAGTCTTTCTGCTATTCTTAATGAGCACATCTGCTAGGACAGAGATGACTAGAACACGGTTGGACTCTATATGTGACTGGTTTGCATTATCCAAAATGGTGGAAACTTTACAAAATTCACGCATCACATCACCAGGCATGTGCATCTCTTGGTACATAAACATCTGCAAGTAGAGCCACAATAAATATGTAACAAAATTTTACTACAAGAACAATCAGAAGTTCGGATTCAGGAAAACCTTATGCAGAATCTGTAGTGCGTGGCATTGCATAGATATGGGCAGTTTAGTATCATGCACAATCCTCAGTAAGGGTTTGACGGTTACGAGGCCAACAGGATGGGAACAAACTGGAGATGATAAAAGTCGAAGGCACCTTAAGGCTGTTGATTGCTGGTGTAGAGGTTTCTCTTGGCTAAGAAATGACAAAAGCACTTCTACCTGCATCAGGACTTGTAAAATTAGTAACCTTACAGGGAGAGATGTGCTTCTAGATAATCGCCATAGCAAGCTCTTCGCAAATTTGCACATGCAAAAGTATATTGTACCATCACTAAGCTTAATTCCCAACTCCAAGGAGTTCAATGTCAATATAGAAGATAATCATCAACATATTTCAGCAAATGCAGGGTCAAGGGTGAGGGGGAATAGAGTCAAGGGTTCATATCAAGACATTACACTTGGAACACTAACCTGATCAGGTAGAATACTGCTTGATTTATAAGCCAGTTTTGAGAGCGAAAGTAGCAAGGAGACTGATAAATCCTCATCTGAAGAGTTTAGCAGCAGCTTCAGACCCATCTACAATGAAAAATATGGCTTGCTTTATAACACAATTTCAAATGCTATTCATCATGCATCATCACGGGAAGTATAAAAAAAGCAGGCGAATTCATACGGAAATTATTAGGGTGGAATGTTATGGATTGAGCTGATAGCAGTGTACAGAAAGTTTATGACATGCTTTATTATAGTTTTTTCCTTGTTGTCAATCAGCCATATTTTACAGTTGCCATATGGTATGGGGATACGTCTACTTTTGGTCACAGACACACCAAACTGACAACTCTTGTACATAATTAGACCGACATGCACAACTCCTCGTTTCTTTAAAAGCTACAACTAATGTATCCTCCGGAAATACTGCAGAAATCAACCATCGCTCTATGGTGATTGCAAGTTCTAATACTCTCGATTCTGAGAAATTAGAAGTATTAGAAGCCAGTGATAATACAAGAAACAAAACCCAGCTACATGCAAGTTATCATCACCAGACAAAAAGAACGTGGATTGAGAGTAGATTGAAAATGGCAATTAACCTTGTATCCATTAATTGCATTAGGTGAAAAGTATCCCATTTCAGCAAAGACATTTGCTCCAGCTGCTCTCAAAGTTGATGATAGCTCAGATGAAGCCACTATACGAGGCAGCATTTCTAAGACAACAGGAGCAAAGTCATCTGCAAATTTACAAAAGCAACCTGCAGCAAACAAAGATGCTTTTACCTGCACACACAAAAGAATCCAAACATAATCCGCCATTCTCATAAGGAACTACATGTAAGAACAGAATCAAGATTGAACAGATAGCTTAGTTGGTGAAAAGAAGGGATGAGGAATTCCAGCAACTAAATTTGTGAATACCGATGACAGAAATTATCAATTCAAAAGGTAATAAAAGATTGAGGGATGTACTAAATAAATGTGACACATCAGTTGATCCTATCGAGTCAGCATGAAACATTTGATCTCTATTTCTGTAGCATTTCATAAATGCTCACCACTAAAGAGAGAAAAAGAATTGGGGCTCAAGCAACATTAACAGACAGCAAGCGCAAGGACAATTCGTACACAGCCTAAGGTCTGGGAGTAGGCTAAAGCACATCACCTACTAAGCCACTTTAAACGGTTAAGAATAAACATCCTAGCTTTCCTTCTAATCTGAAGATATCAAGTGCACGCAGAACAAACGCAATGAGAACACACGATGGTACAACAGCACACTATTCACACCCAAAACCAGTTTTGTAAAACTACTGACCTCACCTCCATCACATCCGACGAGACCAAGCTTGAGAGTATTATATATCTGATATGAGCATTATCCCTGGAAAATTCAGCCCAGCTACCAAAGAGGACCAAAGCCAGAACTCTTGACTCTAAATCGCCAGTATCAAAAACAATCTTCACTCTCTTAAGAAGTTCCAAGGGATTGCACATCTTGGCTTTTGACATAACCCTGTGCTGGCGCTTAGTTTTCCTTTTCATCTTGAACAGTGATAGAAATACCTTAACAATAGAAACCCTTATATCTTTGTCGCCTGACCTGAAGGCATCAGCAAGCTTCAAAAGAATACAGTTGAGAAAGAACCTCTCCTCCCCAGCAACCAAGTCAAATATCTTATGCGCTGCCTTTGTGGGTTCAGGTTCCTGATCCCACTGCTGGAGCCTGACTCCGGTTTGTTGTATGACCTTGACAGCTTGACCTGAGGAATAATTACAGAGCTCAATTTTCAATGATGATCAGTTATGAAAACGGGATTCAGCAAGTACACTAACCAGGCTTCCTCGAACGAAGGCCCTTGTCAAGCTCAATGCTCCATTCCATGGCTGAAGCTGCAGAAATCTTCTCCATTGCCACCAATGCTTCTTCGACTTTTTATCTCCACCCCACTGACAAACGTAACTACACTTGAAAAGGGCTTTGCGTCAAGCCTCTTGTACGTTATAGAATCTTCCGGGCAATTTGTCAAGTTCGCCAGCCTCTTTCAATTTCTCCACTTTCTTCTTCTGGTTCTTCTTAATACTTTTACTCTGCTTCTTCTTCTTCTTCTCCCATCAACAAGAAAGAATCTGTTCCACTGTCGCCTCTTCGTTGCTCTCTGCTATGCCCGACAGGACGTCGAAGCTGGAGCTCGGCCGTCAGTTGGTAGAGTCGAGTCTGGTAGAGATTTGGAGGACATCGATCGCCGTTAGCCTCCCAGGTTCCTGCAAATCTCCCGCCAACATCTCTAATTGCGTTTAGTAAGTGAAAAATCCCCCTAGAAATCGATTTGTTTTCCAGTAATTGGTTTGGTTACGGCATGGCGGGCCCTATTTAACTGCAGATCTGCTTCACCTGAAGCCTAATTCGACTAAGGCGAAGAAGTTTGAAGGACTGGATGAAATCATTGGGTATTAGCGTTCGGCCGGGTGGGCACAAAGCTACTCGACGAGCTTAAAGATGCCGTCTTTTGAAGCCGATGACATGTTCGATGAAGTGAACTATCTCTTCTTCTCTCTGAATCCATTGAAAAGAATGATGAAATGGAAACTGGAGGACGTCCTAAGGAGAATCGAGTATTTAGTGAAACAGAAGGATGCCTTGGGGTTGAGGCATGGAATCGGAGAGAACCCTTCGTTGTAGAGGTTTCCCAGCAGTTTTGGATTGAGATATGGGGATTGGATCATGAGGATGATGTTCGGATTAGGGTTACAGAGAGAGGGGAAACAAATTTGAGTATATTCTGGAATGGGTTTGTATTTTTATTGGGTATAATTTTTGGGTGGGGTTGAGTACTTGAGTTTGGTTTGGTTGGTATAATTGGTTTGGTTAAATGTAGTTAAAATATCGATTTAAAACTTACGATTTTACGTTTCCAGCTCGCTGAGATGTTTCAACACAAAATCTCAGTTTTTATAACTTATGTAGTTAAAAACTCGCTTTAAAACTTAAAAATTTACGATTTTACGCTTCTAGATCACCAAAACATTTTTAACTTAGAAACACGCTTTTGACTACATTGGTTTGGTTTATTGATTTATTATTATTATTTGTTGATGACATGGCTTGGTTTATTGATTTATTATTATTATTTGTTGATGACATGGCTTGCTGACGGAAGTAAACTAACACACTTGAAACACTCTAACCCGCCTGAGTACTACTTTTACTAAAATGCCCTTGATAAATAAAATACTCAAATCTTAAATTGCAGCTAGGAAACTGTTGCTCAACTTAAAAATTCTCAGGAGCATAACTGCTGCTCATCTTAAAAATCTCAAGAGCATAACTGCTGCTCAACTTAAATATCTCAAGAGCATAACTACTGCTCTGTCTCAAAGATCTCAAGAGCATAACTGTTGCTCTATCTGAAAATCTCAAATGGCAACAGACTGACGCTAGTGACTTAAAACACTTAAAACGACTTCACCTTCTTGAAGGTGAGTTACTTCTTAAAAAGAACTTGTTTCTTAAACTTTAACAATAACTTATACTCGTAAAATTTCAAAGTAAATAATAAACATTCATTTCAAGTCATAATTCAAAAAGGCTTATATCATCAACCAAACACATAAACAACCATATCAACCACTTCACAAAATACTTAAAATACGTAAGGTAACTACTTGAAAATATGTAAGGCATAAAATCTACCCATTTACACTCACCTTAAGTCGATGCATTTACATTGATTACTCCAAAAGATCAATCGCAGCGGCCAATATCTAGAGTTCCCACGAACGATCCTTTCTCCAGGTTTCAAACCCTAGCCAATTCCTCTGAGCTCATTAATACCCTTATGTTTGCGCTAGCTAACATGAACCTTTTTGTCTCTTTCTACTACCAATGTTTCTCCATGTATAGTTATTGCATGGTTCTGGTGGCGTGTGTATCCCCTCCCACTTAACCATGAAGATCCACGTAGCAAATAACCCACCTATGGAATTTCGAGCATCATCAATTTATTGCTCTCCTCTGAAGCTTTTTAATCAGTCAGTCCTTGCTTAGTAATTGCAAGCCGGTCCTAGAATCAAAGCGAAGGAAATTCGCCTACCTGTAGTCCGAGTTCCTGGTTGTACTGGTACCTCCGTCCACTGATCCCCATCGCCGGACTCCATCCATCCATGTAGCTCCATGCATACAAGATAAATAGATTAATATACTTGTACTTAATTAAGAAGAAATGCCCCGGTTCCAATTGAAACCGAACCTTCTTGGATAATCAGTAGTTAATCGAGACCCAATTCATCATTGCATTTACGTGACCCCATAATCGATGAAGGCCTACAGAGGTTCAGCCCTTACCCTTCAACCACCATCGAGGGACCATTCACCCGATTTGCTGCTTGTCGTACCTGATCCTTACCCCCTGCTAGAAGATTCTCGGTGGAAGGATGGCGATCCAAGGTAGCTGATCCATTTAGTTACCTGGGCGCTTTCTCAGTTATACAACCGACCACAAGCTGCTTCCTTGTTGTCTCTCGGTTGATCGAGACTCAGTGATGGTGGTTGTTGCTTTGCAACCGGGAGAGATGGGCGGAAGGGTTTTCTTTTGCTGGGAGGGGAGCGACTGCTCTGCTTTGTTGGAAATGTATATATGAATAGCTTTGAAAGATATAGAGTATCAAGTGGAAAAACTACCACATTGGTAGTTTTACTTGGTGAAATGTGTATAAAAATAGGAGCCTCTCTCCTAAGGGCATGCCCCCTTGGGGTGACCCACTTTTGTGGGAGAGAGAGGACCTAACAAACCACCACACACACCCGCGCGCGCGCCGTTCGTCCGTTGGTTGGTTGGTTCACTTGAGACTATATATATATTTTTTGGAGAAATTCCGAACGAAATTAATTATCTAATTATTAATCGATTAATCTGAGGAATATTCTAAGGATAATCGATTAAAAAGGAATATTCGAATGATAATCCCGCAGGATTTATCTTAACCGACGGTTTTAATTAAGGAAGTAATTATCTTCCTTAATTAATCCAACTTATTCCCCAAGCAAGAGGGTATATTCCTAGGGGTTCGGCTCCTATAAATAGCTGCCTCCCCAACCCCTCTAACACACCACAACGAGCATAAACACAATAGAGAGAGTGTTCAGGGAACTCAGGTTTAACTCGGGTTTTCGCACAAAACCGCAAGTATTAAGAGGAGCTGTTTTATCCTGGAGACGACCGGTTGATAGTCTTCATTGCGCATCGAGGGCAGTGCCGCAAATGTCTTTAAGAGAGCGACCTAGTCCGCGACTCAGCTCTAGATTCGGTAACCTCGTTCTTGTTGTTGTTCCGTTCCTAACAATTTTAAGACGCTCGACTGCTGCTATGTCGACTGAACAGAACAACATGGCAGGATCTGGTGTTGTCGATATCAATCGACTCTTCCGCTTCGTTGGAGTCAACTTCCGTCGCTGGAGACAAAAGATGGAGTTCTACCTGACGACCAAGAAGTTGGCTCACTGCCTCACCAGCATGCCCGTCGAGCTGCCGGAAGAAGAGACCGATGAGGAGAGGGCTGCTTCTGCTAAGGAAAGGGAGCATGACTTCCTGTGCAAGAACTACATCCTCAACGGCCTGGCAGACGATCTCTATGACTACTATGCGGATAGCAAGAACACTGCGATGATGATCTGGGATGCGCTACAAAAGTAGTACGACACGGAGGAGGCTGGAGCTAAGAAGTATGCTGTCAGCCGCTACATACGCTACCAAATGGTGGATGACAAGTGTGTCGAAGTTCAGTCCCACGAACTTCAGAAAATAGCTCATGAGATCGTCTCTGAAGGTATGCCTCTGGTCTATCAATTTCAAGTTGCTTGCATTATTGATAAGCTGCCCCCTTCGTGGAAAGATTTTAAGAATATGCTTAGGCATAAAACCAAAGAATTTTCACTAGAAAGCTTGATTACTCGCCTAAGGATTGAGGAAGAGTCCCGTAAGCAGGATACGAAAAAAGAGGTGATGGTCGTCACTGCTAAACGACCCACCCCTATAGCTCTTAAACCTAACCAGAAAGGGTTTAAGAGTAAGAACCAGCAGGTCCGCCCCCACCAGAATGGTGCCTCTCGAGGTAACCAAAGGGTCATGGCCCAAACCTCTAAGAATGACCCACCTTTTATCTGCTATAACTGCGGAAAACCGGGTCATATGGCAAAAAAGTGTAGGAACAAGCAAAACCCTGCCGCTGCGGCCAGGGTTAACTTGACCGAAGTTAACCTCACCGGTGACTCAGAAGGATGGTGGCTGGATACAGGTGCATCGAAGCATGTATGCAAAAATCGTGCTATGTTTAAAGCATACATAGAAGCACCTGTTGACAAGAAAGTGTTGTTGGGGACTACTCACACCACTATGGTTGCTAGTTCTGGCGAAGTGGAGCTGAACTTCACCTCTGGGAAGAAGATGGTTCTCAAGGATGTGTTGCACACTCCAGAGATAAGGAAGAATCTTGTTTCGGAATATCTTCTTAATAAGGCTGGGTTTAATCAATCTATTGGGGCAGACTTGTATACCCTTACTAAGAATGGGAGTTTTGTGCGAAAGGAATATGCATGTAATGGGATGTTCAAGTTGAATGTCGAAATTAATAAGATGAATTCTTCAGTTTACATGGTGTGTGATTTGAATGTTTGGCATGCTCGTCTTTGTCATGTGAACACACGAATTATGAAGAATTTAAGCAAGCTAGGACATATCCCTAAACTCTCAATGAATGAATTTGATAAATGTGATTTCTGTAGCCAAGCTAAAATAACGAAAACGCCCCATAAATCTGTGAGTAGAGAATCAGAACCCTTAGATCTGATTCATTCTGATATTTGTGAACTAGATGGGACGTTAACTAGGTCTGGCAAGAGATACTTTATCACTTTCATAGATGATTGCTTTGATTATTGCTTTGTTTATTTGATGAAAAACAAAAGTGAAGCCCTTGACATGTTCAAGGTATTTGTGGTTGAATTTGAAAATCAGTGCAATCGAAAGATAAAAAGACTTAGGAGTGATAAAGGATAAGAGTATGACTATAATCCCTTCAAGGAATTCTATAGCTCACATGGTATCATTCATGAAACCACGACACCATATTCACCAGAAATGAATGGTAAAGCTGAGCGGAAAAATAGGACGTTTACAGAATTAGTTGTGGCTATTATGCTCAATTCTGGAGCTGCTTCTTCTTGGTGGGGTGATATTTTGTTGACGGTTTGCTATGTGCTAAACCGTCTTCCAAAAACAAATAGAAAAGAATCACCCTATGAGATCTGGAAGAATAAGCCACCTAATCTGTCCTATTTAAGAACGTGGGGCTGTTTGGCCTACGTAAGAATTCCGGATCCTAAGAGGATTAAGTTGGCTAGTCGAGCATATGAATGTGTCTTCGTTGGCTATGCGGCCAATAGTAAGGCATATATATTCTATGATTTGAATGCTCGTACTACAGTAAAATCCATTGATGCTGACTTTTTTGAGACACGATTTCCATTTAAAACGAGAAATAGTGGGGGTAATGTACTACCCGCTATTAGAGATAACAGAACTAGTGGGAATGTTGGTTCTGAGGATGAACTCAGAAGAAGTAAAAGAGCTAGAATCTCTAAAGATTTTGGTGATGACTTTACTACAGTATACACCCTCGAAGATCCAAAAAGTTTGCAGGAAGCATTAACTTCCATAGATGCAGATTTTTGGAATGAGGCCGTTATAGATGAAATGGGATCGTTAGAAGCTAATAAGACTTGGCATCTAATAGACTTACCTCATGCCTGCAAAGTCTTAGGTAATAAATGGGTTCTAAAAACGAAACGGAAACCTGATGGTGCAATCGAAAGGTTCCGAGCTCGCCTAGTAGTTAAGGGCTACAAGCAGAGAAAGAATATAGATTTCTTCGATACCTATTCACCAGTATCAAGAATAACATCCATTCATGTTATGATTTCTCTTGCTGCCTTGAACAATCTCGTGGTACACCAAATGGATGTTAAGACCGCTTTTTTGAACGGTGATCAAGATGAAGAAATCTATATGGAACAACCAGAAGGGTTTGTTATCCCCGAACATGCCTCTAAAGTCTGCAAGTTAGACAAATCATTATATGGTTTGAAACAGGCTCCAAAACAGTGGCATGAGAAGTTTGACACTCTCGTTCTCTCACATGACTTTAAGGTGAATGAAAGTGACAAGTGTATTTACTGCAAGTCAGAAAATAACACTTGCACTATCATATGTTTGTATGTAGATGACATGTTGATATTTGGTACAAATATTCACGTGGTCAATGAAGCAAAAGCCATGTTGAAAGAGAGCTTTGAGGTGAAAGATCTGGGAGAAGCAAAGTTTATGCTTGGAATCCAGGTAACCAGAACAACAAATGGTTATTCTCTAGATCAATCTAGCTACATAGAGAAGATATTGAAGAAATATAACTATTTTGACTGTAAACATGCGTGTACTCCGTATGATGCTAGTGTAAAGCTATTTAAGAACACCGGAGACATTGTAAGACAATCAAAATATGCTAGCATCATTGGCAGTCTCCGTTATGCTGCGGATTACACTCGACCAGACATTGCATATGTCGTGGGATTGCTTGGCAGGTTTAACAGCTGTCCTAGTAGAGAGCATAGGAACGCTATAGAGAGGGTCATGAGATACCTCAAGAGAACAGCAAACCTTGCTATACACTATCAAAGGTTTCCTGCTGTACAAGAAGGGTATAGTGATGCAGATTGGAATACCCTATCTGATGACTCCAAGGCAACCAGCGGGTATGTTTTTAACATCGATGGTGGAGCTGTGTCTTGGAAGTCAAAGAAACAAACAATCCTAGCTCAATCAACTATGGAATCAGAGATGATAGCACTAGCAACGGCTAGTGAAGAAGCAAGTTGGTTGAGAGGATTGTTGTCAGAGATTCCTCTATGGGAAAGGTCGGTCCCTCCGGTATTGATCCATTGTGATAGTACCGCAGCTATCGCTAAAGTTGAGAACCGGTTCTATAATGGAAAGAAACGACAGATTCGTCATAAGCACAGTACTGTAAGAGAACTCCTAACGATAGGAGCAGTGATGGTGGATCATATAAGATCCGAACATAATCTAGCTGATCCTTTGACGAAAGGATTACCTAGAGAGAAAGTCCAGAATACCGCCAAGGGTATTGGACTTATGCCTACCGAACCACGGACTACAAGTGATGGTAACCCAACCCAATAGACTGGAGATCCCAAGAAATGGGTTCAATGGGTAATAACAAGTCATGAGTAGTATGCGAAAAGTTCATGCATAGTGAAGCATGAATCCCAAAGCAATGGAGGTTGAGTTAATAACTCTTAATGAGATCTATACCCCATGTGGGGTGGAGTACTTTACTTTTGGGGGTACTCCTGATAGACTCACCTATGTGAATGTGGGAGTGGGGCCGCTCCCTATGGAACTTTGGAGGCACAAAGTTGCTAGAGCGTTCACTAAACCAGGATAACGTGCATGGCCATAAACGCACGGGCTAAGAAGAGAACACAACACAATGAAAAGATCTGGTATGCTACACTGTCTGAGATAGGGTTCAAGACTACGAGTCACCCTTATGAAATCAGAAGTGTAACCACTACGCTATGGTTCAAATCTTCGCGATACCTTAGCTTATGCCCGATCTTATGGAACTGTTGATGCTTAGAGATAGTTTCAAAACTATTCAAGTGGGGGATTGTTGGAAATTTATATATGAATAGCTTTGAAAGCTATAGAGTCTCAAGTGGAAAAACTAACACATTGGTAGTTTTACTTGGTGAAATGTGTATATAGATAGGAGCCTCTCTCCTAAGGGCATGCCCCTTGGGGTGACCCACTTTTGTGGGAGAGGGAGGACCTAACAGACCACCACACACACGCGTGCGCGTTCCGTCTGTCCGTCCGACCGGTCGGTCGGTTGGTTCACTTGAGACTACATATATATTTTTTGGAGAAATTCAGAACGAAATTAATTATATAATAATTGATTATTAATCGGTTAATCTGAGGAATATTCTAAGGATAATCTTAACCGACGGTTCTAATTAAGAAAGTAATTATCTTCCTTAATTAATTCGACTTATTCCCCAAGCAAGAGGGTATATTCCTAGGGGTTCGGCTCCTATAAATACCCGCCTCCCCAGCCCCTCTAAACACACCACAACTAGCATAAACACAATAGAGAGAGTGTTCAGAGAACTCGGGTTTTCGCACAAAACCGCGAGTAATAAGAGGAGTTGTTTTATCCTGGAGACGACCGGTTGATAGTCTGCCGTGCGCATCGAGGGCAGTGCCGCGAACGTCTTAAAGAGAGCGACCTAGTCCGCGACCTAGCTCCAGATTCGGTAACCTCGTTCTTGTTGTTGTTCCGTTCCTAACATACTTTGTTGAGGGTTTTCTGTTGTTGTGATGGGAAAAGGGTTAATGAAAGCTAAATGCCCTCTTGGGCGGGCTTTATCTTTTTTTTTTTTTTTAATTACAATAATAATATAACAATAATAGTTATTATTATTATTTCTAATCAGCGGTTGCAACCCTTTGTACATAACCGTTAATCCAACCATTCATTTATTATGGTTTAACCTGAACCCGAAAGTTGGGGTGTTACAATACTTTTGGATGGAGATGGACAAAATCTTTTTGTTATTAGTCCAAACAAATGTTACTAAAATATGCAAACTTAATAGTTTGTGGCCATTTTGTACAAAGGAATAGTTTTATAACCATTTATGATAATTAGCCGTCATCAAAGGGGATTGCTATTCGTCGCCCTAAAAATTCTTATTCGCCGCCCTAATTATGTTAAATTTACTCTAATGTCCTTGATGCCTTTCTTGTCACTTTTATGGTAGAAATTTCTGGTTCGTTGTCACTTCTAAGTTCTAAGCAACTGTACAACAAAGTATCTTGAGGAGATTGTAGAGACCATCCCCGAGGATTAAAGCAAATGAAATTAAAACCTGAACAAAAAAGTCGTCATCATCATGAGGAGTTTATGAATGACAGCAAGGAAAGTGGCAGCATGTAATATGTTTAAATTGCAGACCTTGTAACCATTGCGGCTTGTTTTACTGCTTCTGGTAGTGTTGAAGGAATAGTTTCCTTCAAGTCCATCGATCGTCGTCACTTCCAAGCTTCTGGACGTTATCAATCTCACCTTTCGCAGTCGTTTCTCACACAAAAACAACGAGAGAAAGAAATTGCAGCTTTCCCACGCAAAAACGATGAGCAAATTTGGTGGGTTCTGGTGGCCACAGCAGCAGCATTGCTGATATCTTTATTAATCGCCTTCTCCAAACCATACGCTCCTCGAAGAAAATAGATGAATCAGTGGATTGGAGAATCGACGTTTTTACCCGCTTGGACCTTCTTCCTCCTTCCTCAGCAACAGCAACAGGCCGGCGAATTGGGAGATTCGGAGCGGGTGACCAACGCTAGACCTCTTCCTCTTCCTCATGCTTCTTCTTTCTCCTTCATCGGCAACTGCAGCAGGTGGGCAAATTGGGGGAATTGCAGCGGGTCGACTGGCTAGGAGAATGGCCATAGCGACCGAATCCGACCGCTGGATTCTTTCTCCTTCTTTGCAATGGCAGCAGGTCGGCGGCTGGGGGGGAAACAACGATGGTGGCTTGGGAATGGGAGATGCGGTAGGTTGGATGAACAGCAGGGGTCGGCCGGAATTTGGCCGGCGGGGAAGTTAGGGGTTAGGGATTAAAACTAGGGGTATTAACGTCAACGTAGGGTGGTTTAGAGCGAAAATTTTAAAATTGTAGGGCGACGAATAGCAATTCAGTCATCCAAATCGTTTCTCGCCAAACTATTCCCCTGCTTCTTTCCCGATAAGCAGCAAATCTGCGATTGGCTACCGGAAGAATTGTGGACGAACATCTTCAGCAGAATGCCATCCGACTCCCTGCTCCAGTGCCTCTTTGTCTGCAAATGGAGGCGCCTTCTCATTACCCGTCCGTCCATCGTCTCTCTTCACCTAGCCAAAACCTCGAGACCTTCGACGGGAGGTGGTAACCACGTAGACAGCCGTCGCCAATCGCTTCTACTATGCTTTTACGAGCTCCGAAAAAAGTTCTACTTGCACTTGGACGACCATAATTGTGCTCTCCACTCGCACGCTCTGCTCCCTACCGCGGCGGCGTCGTCTCCTCTGGTCGCCGTGGTGGGCACTTGCAACGGACTGGTGTGCCATGCCTCTTCTTTTATAGCCCTCCCGCCAGGAGAGACCTAATCCTCTGGAACCCTCATATTGGTAAATCCGTTACTCTACCGCCTGGAAGACATGAATATTACTATCCTCGCAAAGTTCGGCTAACCGATTTCGGAATCGGTACCGGCGCCGACGATTTCAATGTCTTGACAGTGGCTATGTCGTCCTCCAGATCAGCAAACATGATTCCCCTCAATTACGAGCTGATCCCGGGTCAGACGAATCTTGCCTTAGCGAGCGGCAAGCTTCATGGTCAATTAAGTCAGAACATACGGGAGTTCGCAGCAGATTTCGATTTTGGTTTTCGATTTAATAACTGAAACATTCAGTGAGATCATGCTCCCCAAGGGTTTGAGTTTGAAAGAAGCCCCGACATCGGAATTAGAATTGAGTGTCAAGGCGTTTGGTGACTCGTCGACAATAGCGGTGGTGAGGAGTGACCGGAGATTCCTTTCAATAGGGATAACAAGCTTCGTAGTTAAGCATTTTGAGATATGGGTGATGAGAAAGTATGGAGAAAGCAGAATCGTGGGACAATGCCTAAGATGTCACCCCTTTTCGACACCCCAACCTGTGCAGGTTGCTGGGTTTCGGAAGGGACGACGAAGCTTTCATGGGAGAATCAATGAGTTTGTATAAATTGGATCTAAAGAAAGGAAACATCAACTATATATGCCGGGGCCCTGAGTGAGGGAAGCATGCCCTATTCCATCAATTTGTACTTTTAAAGCATAGCATTGTTGGACAAGGGAAAGGGTATTAATCGGAATAGATCCCCAAGAAAGAAGGCCATCTTGAGTTTACTCTGCGCCTAATTGGTGTCTCGGTGCTCTAACGGCATTATTTACTGGAGTTGCTGATGAACTTGATTAGGGTGTTGGTGTTGGGTGTCTTTGTTCAGGGATTCATCCATCATGTTGTTGAGTATATATATACTTGATGATCCCAATCAAAGCTACTGTCTTTCTACCGTTTGTGTATGTGGGATTTGAGATTCACCAAGGCAAGTGTTTTTGAATTGTTTTATTGGGAATACCTTGTTAATTTCAGTTAATGAACCAAATCGCTTTCGGTGTCCGACTCGAAAAAAACCTCGTTCGACACTCTATTCGTGTTAATTGAGTCGGCTCGAGAACAAGCTTGTTAACTAAACGAGCTGAACTTGAGTCATATCATGTTCAGCTCGAAAGCTCGCGAACAAGCTCATTTAATGGTTTTGCATCATAAAGGATTAGAATTCATGGATTTTATGAATTGAAATTGGGATAAATATTGTGTTTTATTTTGCTAGACTTTGCTACAGGTTGAATATAATTTTATGCTCCATTATAGGTCAATATTGAGCTATCATGAATATTTTATGAGCTGAACTCGATTTTGGACACGTTAAACTTATTTGACGAGCCGAGCTCGAGCTTGCATATTGAAGCCTGTGACGAACATGAGCCAAATTCGAGCTCGGAAATATATTAACGAGCCGAACCCGAACTATAACAAAACTCAACTCGGCTCGGATCATTAACAACCCTATCTATATCTAATAGCTATTCTCAGTCTCCTCAACTTGGATACCTGCAAGCGTTCTTAGCTTGTTCTTCCATTCCCTTTAGTTTGACCATCTCCTGATCCTTTATTCATGCTCCAAAATCTTATAATAATGTCAAAGACAAGCAGATTTTTTACCAGAAATAATATTGTTTAAAAAAATTATAAAAATAGCACCCAATCCCGAAAAATTCCAAAAATAGCATCCTTTCTCGAAAATCGCTGGGTGGGTGCGCGGTTGGGTCTGGGGAGATTTTGCAGACCACTTGGGTCAGGGACGGTTTAGTCCAAAACCACTGCCCCACCCAACGGTTTGGTCCATATAATTTTATTTTTATAAATCCTAACCTAGGTGAAACTTTAAACGAACGTATAATTGTGTTCAGGTATCCGATCGTAGCGATTTTTTCTTTCTTCCGCATAATTTTTTGAGATCTTGCAAGCCACAAACGGTCATAGGCGGTTTAGTCCCGCCTTTTCCGCGAAAAAACGTTGTTTGCTACCCCGAATGAGCTTTTTTACGATTTCGTCAAACTTTGGACGACCATAACTTTGTGCTCCAAAGTCTGAACGTCGTGAAATTTTTTTTTATTCTGCATAACTTTTCAAGGACTACAACTTTTATTCGAAATAAATTTTCAAAACAAGAATTATTTTTTGATATACGGCGGTTTTGGGAATAACTTTACCTTCCCTTTTCACAAATCACAGTGTTATTTCTAAAAAAATCAAAGACAAACTAGAATGGGAATTGTGGCTTCAACGACTGCTTCTAGCTTCTGATGTTTCATATGAATACCTTCTCAAAGATGGAAGCCAGAGCATGATTAAATCAAAGATCAAACGATGGAAGTAAGATATGAATTTTCTTTGTGATTGAGAAGGATAGAAATTTTTGGAAGTGGTGATAGTGAAAAAATGTATTGTATTTATAGGAAAAGTTGAAACACCAGTTGTTTGAGGCTGAAATAGCCGTTGGGAAGAATTGAGATGCTGAAACTCAAGTTTGGTTTTGTTTTTATTAGACAAAATCAGTGTTCAAGAAGGCGCGCCTAGGCTCAATTAGGCGCTAGGCGGTGGAGGATCGCTTTGACTTGGCCATAGGCATTGTAAAAGGCGCTGGTAGCGCTTAGTAGGTAGGAATAGCGCTTAGTTTGCGCCTAGTGGGAAGGCGTGCCTGGGCGAGCTTAGGCGGTACCAGATTTTGCAGTTGTTGTATGACAAATCTAGTTATTTTCGTTGGATACTTTAACGGTGTTAGTAACACAATTAAGTTCTTTAACAGTTCACTAAGTAGGAGCGCACACATGCGGGTTTGTCCAATACTCTTCATTTTGTCCTAGAAAATCAGAAACTTGCCTCTTGCCCTAGAAAATCAGAAACACGGGAAGTAACATCTGCTGCCGCCTGCCGTCCTAGCTCTCGCTCCATCTGCTACCGCCTACCTCCCTAGCTCTCGCCCCATTTGCTGCTCTCTGCCGCCGCAGGAGAAAGTCATCGATCACTCTTCTCGCCTTCACACCGCTCCGCTGCTATAGTGGAAAATAAAGTCGAAACTCGTCAATTGCTGCTCCTTCCTTCTCCTCGGTACATAGCACAAGCTTCTTGCCTCTATAAGCACCTATTAGCAGATGATTGGTACTATTTGCTTGTTATTTGTTATGTTAAGTGTTTACTGTTATGGACTAGGCATTGCTTATTTTATATGCACTTGGATTATATGAATTATTCCAGAAAACAGGAAATATTTGAGAATTTTTCCATTTATGCTCTGAACGCCTAGGCGCGCCTAGGCTACGCCTAATCGGGCAAGGCGCAAGTCAGGAGCCAAGCGCCTGCCTTACGCCTAGCGCCTTTTAGAACCATGGACAAAATACACTTTTATAGTCAAAATTTTTGCATTTGTGACAATAATAGCCAAATTTAGAGAAATAACACTTATAGCCACTTCCGTCAAATTCTTTAACGGTGTCAACTAACATGCTGATTGGACTAGCAGAAAGACTGATGTGGCGGCATAGGTGAAATTAACCAAAAATGAAATTAATAAATTTTGTTTATTTATTTTTGGTTCTCTCTCTCTCTCTCTCTCTCCCCTTTCCCAGTACCCTCGGTCGCCGCTCCAGAGATGGAATTCCATCGTCCTCTCCTCCTAGCCCATCGTAAGACCGTCGTTATTCCTCTCCACCGTCGTGAAAGGTCCAGATCGTCGAGGCCACCAGCAGTGGCTCGTTGTCCCTAACCATCGTTGAGGCAGAAGAAAGGAGAAGAAAGAAGTCCAACCGGCGTCGCTCCAAATCGAGCTTCCCCACCAGATTTGCAAGAAATCAAGTAGCGGCGGAATGCGACGCCATCTCCCCTCGCCGCAGTTCCACAGTTCCAATTGCCTCCCTTCAATTTGCTCCTCTTTCACTCTTCCCCTTGTCGCCGCTCCTCCTTCTCCTTCTCCTTCTATCGAAACCAGTGACAGATTAGTGGAGGGTAAAATCGGTGCTGAGGATATTGGCAACTTTTTGGCGGCCGACCAATTGACTTCCATCCTACCACCGGCGCAACAAAGCCGCTGCAACGACGGAGTCGGAAGGGTCGCCTCGCTGTGGATCTGGATTTCCGTCTCGATCAACTCCCAGCGCCTGAGGGGATGATGCCTTAAGGATCTGCTCTCTATTCACTAGCGAATTGCTGCAGGTATTTGGTGCATGTCAAAGAGGAAGAAAAGGAGAATGAGGGAAGAAGGAAGAAGGTACCGGGGGGCGGCGGCCGCCCTGTTCTGAAATCGAGCTCCCTTTGTTCATAGTTAAGAATGTCATTTGTTCAACAAGAAGATTACCTTTTGTTTAAGAAGGAAAATTGGGGACGGGATAGGGTGACAACCCCCTTGGGGGTTGTCAGATTCACAACCAAGGGTATTTTGGGTATGAGAAAAAGGAATATATTAATTACCTTTTTTGTATTAATTATATTGGGAATTAAAAACCCATATTAAATACAATTTTTTTTCTGAAATTTAAATCCTATACATTAATATCTCTATCTATCTCTCTCTCTCTTTCTTTCTCCAGCAGCCACTCCGCATCGACCGACAAAATTTTTCTCCGGCGAATCCTCTCCGGCAGACTCCCTCCGGCAACCTGAAAAAAATGTACCAATGCGTTAAAAAGTGTACCAATCTATTAGTCTACTGGTAATTAATATACCAGTGCTAGTGGTACGCTACCAGTACGTTAAAAAATGTACCAGTACTAGCGGTACCAGTAAAAAATGTACCAGTGCTAGTGGTACGCTACCAGGACGTTAAAAAATGTACCAGTACTAGCGGTACCAGTAAAAAATGTACCAGTACTAGTGGTACGCTACCAGTACAACGGTACCACTACCATATTGGTAGCGGTACCAGTAGAGAATAACACAACGCTACTAGCACTGGTAGCGCTACCACTAGCATTGGTAACGGTACCAGTAGAGAATAACACAAAAAAAAAAAAAAACCAGATGATAGTGGTACCAGATGATAGGGGAGCCACTGGTATTGGTACCAGTAGAGACAAACAAAAAATCAGATCGTCGTCCCTCCCACGGCGCACGGAAGGGGATTGAGGGAGGATCAATGAGGAGATGTGGTGGTTGGCGGTGGGAGGAGGAAGGGGCTTTGAGGAAGGGGTGGCGGTGGGAGGAGGAAGGGGATTGAGGGATTGGTGGTGGGTGGGGTGCCGGGGGAGGAGGAGAAAGGGAGCTTGGCCGGCAGTGAAGGTGGAGGGAGGGAAGAAGGGGAGGGTGCGGGAGGGAGGGTGTCGGCGGACGGTGATGTTTACGGGAGAGAGGGAGGAGGGAGAGAGGGAGGATGAAGGAGTTAGGGTTTTTTGTTCTTTTTATATGGTAGGGTTAATGATTGGGTGTGGTAAATTTTTACCCTTCCCAAAATATCCTTCATTTAATCTTAACCGTTAATTTAAAAAAAAAAAAAAGAGACAAGAGAGAGAGCGTATCCAAGGGCTATGAAGTGGGTTGTGAATCTGACAACCCCCTTAGGGGTTGTCACCGTATCTCGTCCCGGAAAATTGCAAAGTTCATAGTTCTATTTCTTTTAGGCTTAACAGGAGATGTACGAAGAAGAAGAAAAGGAAGGAAAGGTGGGGGAATTTGGAGAGATTTTCCTTTTTTTAGTTAATTTATTTGCCTTTTTGCCACGTTGGATTGGAATAAGTGATATTTTATGTTATTTTTTATTTCAAAATTAATTATTTTTAAAAATAAAACTTAAAAGATGTGGCAATCAATCAATCAATTAATTTTTTTATTTTTATTAATTAATTTATGACGTGTAATTATTAAATAAATTTAAATTATGTTGTGACATTTTCAGCTTATTTGGCATTGATGTGTGTGCTTCTACTCAGTGAACTGTTAAAGAACTTAACGGTGTTACTAACACTGTTAAAGTATCCAACGAAAATAACTAGATTTGTCATACAACAACTGCAAAATCTGGTTATAAGTGGTATTTCTCCAAATTTGACTATTATTAGCACAAACAAAAAAAATTTGGCTATACAATTGTAATTTACCTTTTTATTAATTCAAACGGTCGAAAACATCCACTACTGGCCCCAAAACCTTGTGTTGCGCAATCACAGGGACGACGTCACTTCTCTGCGCTTGCAGCTCCTCCCCTGTTTCAGGCGCGTCTGCAGGGTCTCCTGGGTGCTAGACTAAGCACTCAAATATCCCAAATTTGGCTCTTCAACACCATTCATTGGAAGAGATTGATTGCTAAACTATTGCTTAGGGATGACAATCAAACCCATTACCGCGGGTATCCGCCCACCTCCGACCCAGTCAACGCGGGGAATCCCTGCATTGACCGGGTATGGGGTGGATATGGGTAAAACCCGCAAAGAACTTGATGGGTATAGGGCGGGTATGGTTTTAGCGTCCCCCGCCTCATACCCATACCCAAACCCTCCCCATCAAGGTATTTTGCTATAAAAAAAGCTATAAATATATTTTTATAAATTATTTTTAGCATTAAGGTAATTAAATAAGAAAACATGATTAAAATATAATTATATTTATCAAAACCCTTGAAATTATAACCTTCTCAGCCAGCTACAATTTACTTTCTCAATTCCTCAATGTCGCCATCTTTCCTCTCCTGACTCCTGAATCATCTTGGAGATGACCACCTTACCAAAATTGTTGATGAGATAGTAATAGGTCATTGCATATCATTTTCTACATTTGAATTATTTTGATGCATATTGGTGGAACTTAGTGTGTTTGAGTAATTGGTAGTCTAGTAGACTTTAATCTTTTAGAAGCAAAAAAGGGTTTTGTCTAGTTGACAAGTTTATTTTAGGTATTTACTATATAGATGTGTTAAATTCGAAGATGAATGATTTGATATAGTATTATATTTTCATTTCATTTCATTTTATTGATTAATCAATATTTTAGGATTGAATGTTTTTTCCTATTAAGAAATACTATAACTATGTTGATTTCCGCTATTTATTATGTATGTTTTGTGTTATAATTGAAGACATACATGTTGAACTTTAGATATAATAATATTACTTATACGGGGCGGGTATTACCTATGGGTATCCGAAACCCATGGGTATGAGGACGGGTTTGCAAAACCTCCCTCCGCATGGGTATGGGGCGGGTACGGATTTGGGTATTTAATAATGGGAATGGGGGCGGGTACGCATCTGTCAGTTTTTCATTTTTACGCAATTCTGAGCCAGTTCAAGGTATCACTATCATCATACCCAAGGTCACTGAAATTGAGAGAATCTTTGTCCGACTCCTTTCTGCTATATTTTGACTAATATAGCAAAAACCTGAAGAACAGACTACTCATGAACAAATAAACAGCAAGCAAAGGATGCAATTGAGGTTCCTAATAAGATACAGGTCATCACAAAAACTAGTTTAGAACAGATACACTTCCTCCTCGACCCGAAACGGGACAGGTCTATCTATTGTTGTTATAAGTGCAAGCTCTACGGCACAAATGAAACTTACATTTAAACAACAGAGGATTGATGGCCCAACTGCTGTAGCTGGTGAACATGAGACATTCTAGGCCGCATGGATGGTACATGTTGAGTACAAGCATACACGAGGTCAACAACCTTCTGAATGGTACCAGCTTCCGGAACTTCCGACGAAGAAGATAGAAACACATGCGGATCTAAGAGCTCAGGGGAGTTATGGATTCTCCATGCTTGTTTAGCTAACAAGGCCATGTTAAAATCTTTGAAGCTTCAGAATCCCAATCCCCCCAGCTTTTGGAGCACATGGGATTTCCTTCCTGCACCAGTGCATTGTGCTTTTCTGCATTGACCCTGACCAGAAAAAATTGGTGAGGAGGGAGTCCATCTTCTTTGTCAGGTTCACCGGGAGGTTAAAAAGGTACATGATGTAGGAAGGAATAGCTTGAATGACAGCTTTGAGTAACACTTCTTTCCCTCCATGAGAGAGGAGGAGGCTTTTCCATGCTTCACCCATCTTTTCCATTCTCTGAATCAGGAATTGGAAAGTTTCCTTCTTTGAATTTCCCCATTCCATTGGTACTCCTAAATATTTGGTGTGGCAGTTAGACGAGGCAAACCCGATGTGACCAATGATTGCAGCTTTGTCCACCTCGGGTACATTCGCACTGAAGAAAACAGATGATTTGTTGATATTCACTTCTTGACCCGTGATGGTACCATACTCTCTTATAAGGTCCAATATTTTCTCTGCTTCTTGAAGGTCAGCCTTACCAAAGATCACCGTATCATCTGCAAACAAGCAGTGAGTGAGAATCGGGCATCTCGCGTTCAACCTTATACCCTTTAACTGGTTCTGGGAAACCGCTTTGTCAATTAGGAAGGTAAGAGAATTAGACATTAGAATGAAAAGAAAAGGAGAGAGAGGGTCTCCCTGTCTGATTCCCCTTGACGGATTGAACTCCTCTGTTGCTTCCCCATTGAAAAGGATGGAAAAGTTGATCGTCCTGATGCACGAGCTAACCCATCTACACCATCTATCATCAAAACCATATTTCTTCAGCATCGTTTCAAGACATTCCCAGTCCACCATATCATACGCCTTCTTCATGTCCAACTTGAGCATCATATCCCTTCTCCTTCTCCTCTTATGGTTTTTGAAGTGGTGTAGGGCCTCGTGGACAATAATGACATTGTCTTGGATAAGTAGGCCTCCGGTGAAAGCAGTTTGGAGCTCCGAGATTAGATCAGGCGTCCAGATCTTCAAGTGGGTTGCCATAATCTTCGATATAATTTTATATAAAAAATTGCAGCAACTGATAGGTCGAAACTAGCTTATCAATTTTGGGTAGTCCACTTTAGGAATCATGACGATATGTGTATCATTCCATCCATTCGGCATAGCAGCCATTTCAAAAAAATCCTTTACCTCTCTACACACCGATTCCCCAACAATATCCCAGAATCTCCGGTAAAACCTACCCGAGAAACCATCCGGACCTGGAGCCCTTTTTGCTCCCAATGAGAAAACAGCTTTCCTAATTTCCTCTCCTGTCACTGGGGCACCGAGAGCTGCATTCATCTCATCTGTAACCTTTTCTGGGAAACCATCCATAAGGTGGGAAAAGGGAATACGGTCTCTAGCTCTAAAGAGATCTTTGTGGAAATCCTGGGCCGTACCTTTAAGCCTATCTTCATCCTCCACCCACTCCCCTCTTTCATCCTTGAGTCTGATAATTCTATTCTTATGCTTCATATGGATCGTGCTAGAATGGAAAAACGAGTTATTCCGATCACCTTTCTGCAGCCAGCTTACTCTTGAGCACTGATTCCAGAACTCCTCCTCCTCCCTCCACATCTTTGACAGTTCTTCGATGAGTCCTTTTTCTTCCTCCACCCTTTCCTGGGTTCTTGGAGGACGTTGTAGAATATCCATTCGCTCTAGTATATCCTTCTCTCTTTGTAAGCTGTTCCTATGGAAGTCTTTTGACCATTCTTTAAGATCTTGCTCGCACTGGCCAGCTGGTTTGTCGATATCCCTCCTGGATCCCAAGCTCGGACCACTATCTCTGCATTCCTCCTTATCCAACCATCTTTCATCTACTCTGAAGGGTGTCTTTCTCCTCCTATTCCCTCTAAAACATAGTTCAAGCCTGATAGGGCAATGATCCGATGCCACCATCTTTTCATGGAAAACAATTGCATCCCCGAAGAGGACTCTCCATGAAGTCGAACACAATACCCGATCAAGTCGGACTCTCGTTGTATCTTCGCCTATTCGTTTATTGGTCCAAGTAAAGGGATCATCATTAAATCCTAGATCAATAAGCGCATTGTCGAAAATAAATCTTTTAAACGGTTCAACATTCTCGTACCTAAGAGGGCATCTCCCTTCCTTCTCAGTTTCATAAATAGCAGCATTGAAATCTCCAACAATAACCCAGTTATCCTCCCTACTACTCCGAAGAGAGCTCAGGTGCTCCCAAAAATCCCTTCTACTAACCGCGGTAGAGGGTGCATGAACAAAAGTACAGAAGAACTTCCTACCCATATCAATACTACAGTCCATATAATAGTTATTACTACTTATAATATTAATACTAATACCCGCTCTCCACCAAAGTGCAAAACCCCTAGAAGAGTTAACCGATTCGACATACTCTTTGTTGGGGAAAATTTTGAGACTTCTTCTTTGCTCCTCCATGAATATCTCATTTTTGCTCGTTTCCATGAGGAAAACAATCGAAGGGCCTAAACGTCTACACAGACGTTTCTCATAACTTCTTGTAAGGGTTGGGCCAAAACCCCTACAGTTCCAACTTACCATACTAATTCTTGAAGAGGTGGCTTCTGGCGAACCACCGCTGCCTTTTTCTTCTTTCCTTGGCCCTCCTGCTCGCTTTTTGACTGATTCCCATTGGAGGTATTATTTTTCCCGGACTTAACCTTCAGATTCTTCCTTCTGGGTATAGTCCCCGGCCCACCCAATTCAAACACTCCCGTTGGCCCATCAAAAACCACTTCTTCTTCCCTTAACTCGGCATTGGTCCTGAGACCACACAACAGGCCCATTCCCTTCCTTTTCTTTTGCTTTCGGCCCAACTCCTCTTCCCTTCCATCTTGGATATGCTGATACTCATTAATCCCATTTGGTCCTGCTTGTGGTGGGCATTGGGCTGGAATTATTGGTTGGGTTGGCCCAAGAGACAAAGTTGTCTCCACCCTCACTGGACTCCACCCCACCTCCTGATCGACCCTCACCTCCTCCAACCGAAGCCCTACCTCCATCGTCGCCGCCGCCTTGTCCATCTCCATATTCAGGTTAGTCGCCCCCCTCTCTTCTCTGTATCTCCCTCTCCACCTTCCCCTCGATCCTTGTTCCTCCTCGCCTTGGACCTCCTGTTCCAGCCTTCTCACCGTAAACCCTGGAGGAATTTGAACATTCCCTTCCGAGATTCTGCCCTCCGAGCCGGTCGAAGCTCTTCCCTCAGCCCCTTCCAGTCTACTTTGGCTTCCCGAGATCGCTTTCTCCCTGCCTGTCCAATAGCTCTGTGACCCTTCCCCTTCCCTGCTGCTTCTGTAGTTGGTTGATTGGAGTCTATGGAGAATCGATACTTGCCTTGAGAGACGAGTTGTAGACCTCCGACAGGTACGCGACTCCATTCCTCTTCCTTTCTTCGTTCATCCTCCAACACGTCGGCCAATTGTGGCCAACTCTTCCACAGAAATAGCACAGCTCCACCAACCTCTCATACTTGAACTCGATCACATCGCAATGCTCGTCTCCCGTGGTTTCGTCTGTGAATGGGAAGTCGAAACCGATCGATACTGGTTCTTCAATGTCGACCTCCACCAGAATCCTTAGGAACTTCCTGTACCCGGTGAAAGCCAAGCTAGCTCTGTCCAGATCGAGCATCCCTGGAAAGTAATGAGTACCTATCGCCACCATGTTCTCCTCGCTCCTCTGATTTTGATGAATGCCATGAATCTGCACCCACATGGCAACTACGCGTAGTTGAAAGGGCTTCACATATTTTTTTTTCAAAATGACAACTGCACCCTCCCTTTACAAATTTGTAGTTAATTGCAATCAGTCAAACCGGTTTATACGGTTGTGCCGGTTTGGCAAATGGAATGGTACGACCGGTGGTATAATCAGTTTGTGTCGGTTCATGCCGGTTTAATAAAATGTGAAAACAATTAATATCCAATGTATTTAATCATATATAAAACATATTTGTGGACAATTTAGTTACAATCCAACAAATATCATCAACTTTTAACTATTACATTCATAAAATGAATAATAAATTGTTTTTTTATTCATTAAATTCATTAAAATGATGTCCTTTTACTTAGAATGCGTAAGTCGATCATACCGGTTATACCGGTGGTGTCATGCCGATTTCATGACCGGCCCAGGTTGAACCAGGTTCAACCGGGTGGCATGCCACCGGGATGACAACCATGATTGCAATCAACGCTTAAAAATTAAAAACTTATCAAAACAAAATTCATTGGTCGAGTCAAACTCTAATGCTACTAATAAAGTAACAATAATATTTACAAGATACATAAAGGCAAAACATGGGTTGGAATTGTCCCATTTCAAATTTCTGAGAGTGATTCTAGTAAGGTCATTTTTGTCATTGCACTCACTTCATCTTTATATTTTAAAATTATTATCATTGGAGTTCGAACTCTGGTCACTTAAATGAAGAAAGAGCATTATAACCAACTAGACTACATTGTGTTTATTGTTATTTTTTTTATTAAACTCTAGGAATATGTTTGACGATGATGCTTCTATATTTATAGTTTATCTTAAGTTAATTTATATTCTATAGAAAGACATTAGTTCTAAAATCGAAACTCAAGTAACATTGATTCAAACATTAATATTAAATTGTATGTGTAGTTTAGGTTAGATAAGTTTAGACAAAATACATAAGTGTAACCAAAACATGGACTTTTGTAACGAGTATAGTCATTTTTTGACCAAATCTACACATAATATAATGATAAAATTGGAAAATGAGAGTTTCCTTTTAAATTTTGTGGCCTGAGAGTGATTCTACGAACCTCTTTTTCGTCATAGCGCCAAATTTATCTTTATATTATGTGTAGATTTGTCACAAAAAATTACTATATATGTCACGAAGACCCATATTTTGGCTACACACATGTATTCTATCTAAACTGTACCACACATACAATTAATTACTTTCTATAAGATATAATAATTTGGTTTATCTTCTTCAATTGTAAGCATACACTTAGCGAAGATTTGAAAAGAAGAGGAATTTTCCAACACGGTTAGCTAGCCTATTAAGTATTCTGAAAAACAAAGTTTAATACGTGATTTATAATTTTTTATAACCTATAAAATGACGGGTAATCTTAAAATTGCAACACAAATTTCAATGCTTGAAATATTGCATATCGAATTGCAGTATTGAATATGAAAAAGAGATGTAGAATTCTTTAAATTTACATAAATTTTGCAGAACTTCTACGAAACAATAATATTTTGTACAAACTATAGGTGACTGGTTCTCTAAATTTTTAGCCTGATTAATTACTAAACATTAAACCTCTTGCTAATCTGGAATGAATGGACCCGACAATAATGAGACGATATTGGATTTAATTTGATGTTCATTTAGCCATTTTTGGATGTGTTGACCAATTTAAGGGTATTAACATATAAATGAGTTATAGTTAACCTCATTATACAATTTTTACTCTTTATAATAATTAATTTAATCTTAACATTTGTGATTTTTGAAATATGTTATGTATGATTTTGAGATATACTTATTATTTCTGGCTTCAGTGGTAGTTGGTTCAAATGTAGTATTTTATTAGATAGTTAAAATCAAATACTAGGTGTATTTATGACTGTCTTTTTATCTTGGTGTTGCGAATAGGTAAAAACTTAATTATTATAATGCATATGACTATACCCAGGCACATGGTCGAGCTAGCATGACACAATTAGAGCATACCATGAAGACAATTTATATGGATCGGCCCTATACAAGTATGAATGCTTCATGGGTCGTACCAGACTTTAACTTCAAGAGCTCGCGCACAATTGCGAACACCACACAGTCTAGATTGGTGAACTCATGTTTTATGGAGAAATTCCCCATTTGAGAGGAATAAGCGGCCATCTGTTCGCCATGTTTCAGGTCCTTTGATTTATACTATCAATTGTGAATGGAGAAGAAGCATTTCGAACGCAAACTTGGAGAAGTAATTGGGATGTTTCTAGGTTTCTCTCGATTCCAGGCGGTGAGAAGAAAGAGGAAGGGAAAGGGGGAGAGCGGTGAGATACAAAGTTCAGAGAGAGAGAGAGAGAGATGGAAGAACAAACTGAAAAACAAAAAGGATTATCGAGAACCTGCTGGGCAAGTGTAGCCATCACCATCTCATCCAGCCTAATCCACACCTCTATTGATATGACCTCGAGGATCTAAGCCCTTGAGAATGATTAACTTAGGCGGTGGACATGTAATACCTTCCGGCATCTCAAAGCAAACCCATCGTTCGCCGACTGGAGAAGGAGCTCGCCGGCTGGAGCTTCGCCGATTGGAGAAGGAGCTCGCCGAATCGATCTTCTCTCCCTCCGCTAGAAGAAGAAGAGGCGGATTGTAGCAGCTTCGTTCGATTGGGAGGTCGAGTTTGGGGGAGGCTGGGAGAAGAACGATGGGAGCTGGGGTTAGCAAAACGATAACTTTGGTCTAAGCGAACAAAAGGAAAAAAAAGTGGCCGAGTGATTCCAACGCTGGGCTGATTAAAAGGAATGGGGGCGTAACTCGTTGGGCAACGGGGAAATTCCGTCCCTCTTTTTCGAGCAAACGATCTTTTATTGTTTCCGCTAGCTGCCTCTTTTATTTCCCATGGTTTTTTCCCAACGATAATGAAATTGCAAGTGAACACGTTTCTTACCATTTGTTTTTTGAGTTTTTGTTGTCACACCAGAAAACAGAAAACAAAATGGCAAGTGAACGGGACATAAGAGAGAGTGAGAGGACACATTTAAAAGAGGGGAAAAATGAGGTAGTGTGGAATAATTATCCTTTTGCTTTGCTTAGTGGGTATTCTTGGCCCTATTGAGTTTTGATTTATTTTAGGAGATGACATTATATTTGATAGATTTTTTCCATTCAATTAAGGGGTCGTTTGAAAGTTGTGATTGTTTTGTTGAGATTTTTACTATAATGTATTATTTAGAATGTATCATTTTTTATTTTTTAGTAACAACAATACATGGATTACATATGTGATGTGAAGTAAAATTCTCTCACTCAAAATGAGTGATTGTTATATCTCAACTTTTAGTTGTGATTGTTGAGATAGTTGTCAGTTGAGATTGTTTTGTCTCAGCTTTTAGCATATGTGACATACACAATGCATCTAATCCAACAATACATATATAATTTTATACATGCATTCACAACAAAACATCTATTTAACAATCGCAACTTCCAAACGACCCATTAAAATCCTAAATCAATATTATCATTTGGATGATTTTTTTTTCTTAATACGATTATGGTAATTTATGAGATTTAAGGGTATTTGATAATGTCAATTTTTAGTGTTTTTTATTTAAAGTTTTAATTGAAATATCATATGTACTGGCGGTTCGACCAAAAAACTTCACACCATAGGCTAAATCGATATGTGATATTTAGCAATATGAAACGGTTGAACCACATTTAAATTATGATTTCAGTATAAAATACTCTACTACCAAATTTTTTGATACTATTACAATCATTTGGTCAAACAATTCTTTTACGTGATAACAAAAGTTTTAAGGCACATTTTGAACTATCTATTGCAAAAAAGCATCAGTCAGTTAGTGATAATGAGAATATGCGATCTCATTCAACCCAAAAGACACTTTGCAACTTCTATATTTTTAAAATAAATATATGTTACTTATACCCTCGCTCATTTATAAACTTAATGAGTAATATATATTTCATGTAATATGATTTTCATAGGTTTTTATTAATTGAATTATTTCATGAAAAAATATTTGTTGCATGAAAATTACTACATTGTTGCTAGACATGTTTGCTGAGAATAATTTTGGAAGTCTATACACAACATATTGTCCAACTAATGATTAGCGACAATTTAGTATCATGTCCTATATATTTCAAATCAAGCAATTTTAGATTCACTACCAACGGTGTGGTAAAAAGAATGCTCTCTATTGGAAAAAACTTAAATGACATACTAAACTCTAGGCGAGACATTTTCTTTCATCTTAAAGGTTGATTATGTATGTATTATGAGAAACAACTCTAATATTCAACTATATGGTTTAATTAACTAATGAATGAAAATTAGTTATATTTATTTCTTTGTTCATTTAATAATTATAAGTAATACTTATATTATATTTTTTTCTCTTTTAAATATGTTATGTGCATAACTAAGGTAGAAAATAATCATTTTATTCATTGCAAATCATATATTATATATCCGTTATTATATATCATATTTATCGACAAAATTTTTCTGGCCAACGGGCCGGGTCCTGTGCTAGAAAATGATAATAGTAATAAGAAAATAACATAAATGATAATAACCGCACGCACTGGAGGTAACAACATACCAATAAATAAATAAATATCAACCAATATTACTATTGTAGATTATTATATATATATATATATATATATATATATATATATATATATATATAATATTACCTGCCCTAGCCCTAGTTTTCTATCTGATTTCATCGCAAGAGACCAAGCATGAGGATAACACCAGCCAACAGCGGCGGCGACTCAGCATCAGGGACGACCCCCGACTCCAAAACGTCCCCACTAGTATTCATTTCAGTCTATTGCTCCTCGCACCAGCTCTTGGCCTTTTGGCACTCCTTGCAATATTTATTGTCCAATATGAAGTGGAGAGGTGTTCGAGGCCGGAAGTCATGCTCGCTTCCGCATTCATCACCGGCGGTAACTACTCGGCCGCGGACGGCGGCGGGGTCCTGCAGCTTGCCCTCGACGTGGCATTCCCCTGCGAGGAGGTCACCGCCAGACTCCACTAAGATGCCTTCAAGGCCTCAGTCCTGCGCAATGAAGTGGCCGCCGACCAACAGTACCAGATTGCCGTCGGTCGCTTGCCGCCGTTTTATGCAAACCGCCACTCCATGTTAAACCTGCGCCTCCAGTATGATCAGAAGAATATGGATAATGGCACCTCCGCGGATTTCGGATTCCAGCTACTGGCTTCGTTTCGGCGCCTGAATAAAAAAGATAAGGTTGAGGGGCACAAGAGATATATTCGAGCTGCTTGTCATCCGTTTAAGATCGGGTCTTCCGCGCCGGCCGGACCTCTCACCGCAAACTTGGATTGCGATGTGGAATTACTACATAGGCAGTGAAACACGTAGATTATTCGATTAGTAGGCTATCAATTCATTTCAATTCAATCGTAGGGCTTCTTTTATCTTTACTTCTTCTTTCGGTTTTGGGTTCTTGGGATTGTGTGGCTTGGCCATTCCTGCATCTTGTTTACCTTCAAAGCGTTAATTATGAAATAAATATTTATAATTTTTTTATTCCAAAATATATTATTTAGTACTACTTCTCGAGCTTTGTTTTGAAACTAGGGTTAATATTCATTATCTTTGGAAAGTGGCTTCAATGGCTCGTTCATGACTTCAATCATGTAGACAATGATGAGGTCTCATCTCGGAGCTCAACGGAACGAATGGAAACTAAACTCAAGTGTGTTGATGAGTTTGAATCTCGTGTTCAGGACCTTATTTCCAGCTCGTATAACTTGAGTTCTGGGTTTCCATATGGTTGAATTTCACCCGTCGGGATACTACGAGTTGCAAGCTTTCCAGAAAGCCATCAAGCACTTCTCGACTCCAACTAAAACTCCATAACGAGCTGGAAGAAGGAGGATACTTGAACACAGGCAGGAAGTGTCGAATTTGTCTAAGTATAGAAGGAACATATTTTGGTGTTGAGATACCAACTTTGGGAGACTGGTTCTCGTTGATGGGAGATGATTTGGACCAGCTGGAAGTTGCAAACGAAAGAAGGAAACTTCTACTTCCACGTGAAGGTGTTGGATGAGTTTGACAAGGCGATTTACCCCATTTTCTAAGAGCCCCAAGTTGGTACCCAGTACACTAAAAATGTGCAGCTCAAGGCACTTACTTGGTGGAGAAGAAATAGAAAACGAAGTAACTAGAAAGATTCTATTAAAAAAAATCCCCGGATAGAATTGAAAGAAGAAAAATCTTTCAATTTGTATCTTCGAATTCTTTGAAATTCTGGTTTCATTGTTCTTTTTGGATTTTGTTTAAGTTTACATTTCATTGTTTGGTTAGGATAGTCTTTCTTATGATTCGTAGCGTACCATTGTCTATTTAAAGGCTTTCAATTAACGTGTAATGGTAGAGAGAAAAAAGATTAAACATACGTTGTTTTCGTTTTAATTCATGTTCTTCGTTTGAACGTGTTTTGATTGTGTGTTTGGGTTCAATCCAAGCTCGAGATCAAGCTCAAGCATC
The DNA here is from genome assembly GCA_964030455.1 of Linum trigynum. NCBI lineage: Eukaryota > Viridiplantae > Streptophyta > Magnoliopsida > Malpighiales > Linaceae > Linum > Linum trigynum. Next base: position 33,746,044 of record OZ034820.1, read on the forward strand.
AGCAAGTGAATCACGACCAGTTGTGGGAGTTCTACCCTAAATCGTTGAGCCTCTTTCCCACGAGAAAGTTGTTTGATTGATTCGTCGTCACATTCGGATTGTGCTTCAAAACAAGCAAACTTCTCCATTCATGTTAGCTGCGTTGGTTACTCTGACAGTGATCTAACCAGGATCATATCAAGTGGCATCATCGCCTGGTACAAACACAGGACTTGCGAGCCTTGATATTGAAATTTTCGTCGTCGCCGGAAAACGCTCTGTTCTTGAAATTCTCACTGGAGCAACTTCAAACGTCACTCTGGTAAAGACTCGCTGCCAGAAAGCAAAAGAGAAGGAGACTTTCGTAATGGCGGATTCCTCTGTGGGTGACTTACAAGCGATGACGAAGGAAGAGTTGTTGGCGTTCATCCAGGAGCAAAGCTCGTCGTTCCTGCAACAACAGCTCGATAAACAGAGAGACAACATCCAAGAACATTCGAATAAAATTGATGCTGTGTTGGCCAAACTCGACGCGCTCACGCTACAGAATCCCGTTACCCCTCCTCCTCTGTACCATATTCCCCAGTCGATGGCTTCAATGGCGACGCCGGTTGCGGCATTCGATTCCGGAACAGGGCCACGCCTAGCAGGGAACACTACCCCGGGTTTTTACCCAAATCAATTCCAGACAAATCCTCCCCCTGGAAACTACCAATACACGCCTCTTGTGTTGCATAGAGTCGAGTATTACCCTGATCGATTGAAAGAGCAGGGAGGATTCCAGGCCACCGGATTTTACAAGCAGGCACGAATGCCTCGCTTACAGTTGCCTCAATTCAAGGGTGAAACAGGAACTTCCCTGCCAACAATGGAGCTACACGCCCAAAACCGGAACCTGCTGCCCCAATTCCAGTTCGTAGTGTTCGAGATAAGATTCCAACTCCATTCAGGCCTAATACTAATGAGAAGATGGACATGATCACTTGCTTCAAGTGTCGAGGGAAGGGTTACACAGCTGACCACTGTCCCAACAAGCGAGCACTAGTTTTGCTTGACAATGGAGAGTATGGGTTTGATGAAAACTAAAAAGGGGAAGAGAAGGAGGATGAAGATACTGATGTGGACGAGGAAATTGAGGTAGAAACACCACCTGGCCCTCTTATAGATGATCATCCAGTAGTAATCAAGCCTCCCAAAGGGAACTTCCTCAATCATCGAGCACACACCATCTCCACGGTGGCAGAAGCAAATCAGAGGCACAACATTTTCCATATCCGCTGCAAGGTAAACACACATTTAGCCTCTACGATCATTGACGGAGGTAGTTGTGTGAATGTAGTTAGTGCGGAAGCAATGAAGAAGTGGAGATTGAAGACTGAAAAGCACCCAAAACCGTATAATTTGAGATGGCTGAATGATTGTGGATCAGTTCGGGTGAACGCGCGAGTTACCGTTCCGTTTGAGATCGGCACGTACATGGACAATACCAAATGCGATGTCGTCCCAATGCAGGCCACCCATCTTCTTCTAGGGCGTCCATGGCAGTATGACAAGAAAGCAATGCACAATGGCGGTACCAACTCGTATATTTTCAACCATGGAAGAATGATGTTGGAACTCTTGCCATTATCTCCGTATGAGGTGATCGAAGATCAACGAAAGATTGCGCGGAGCTTCACAGAGCTTGGCAATAGCTCAGAGTCCTCCCCGAAGCGACCTAAACAGACTTTGGTGGCCCAGAGATACCTGTTGACGAGTCTACAGGGTCACCGTCTCAAAGTTTGGCAACGGCGAGAGCTGCCCTGTTTTGCCATTCCCCTGAAACAAACTGTATGGCGTGGACTTACGGTGGCGACTACGGAAGTCACGGGAGGTGTGGTCACGCCTCAAATTCACCCAACAAGCTCCAGCGATTGGCAAAGTGGAACCACTGCCCTAACCACCTTGGTTCCGAAGTGGAGTTCTTCGTGCCTAGAAAGGCTATTCTTCGATGCCAAGAACCCGAAGTCGGATTTGGAGTTCCAAGAGGGTACTGCGTCAATTGAGAGGCGGAATCCGTTGCTGGAAGGATCACGAACGTGTCGCAACAAGAAACCCGGTTGAAATTGCTCCAGAAAGAAAGCCCCAATTTGGCTTTTCAAATTTGCCGGTCACCGGAGTTTGACAACGAAAAGCGCGGGAATCACTTGGAGGGCTCTTCGTTTAGTATGGAGCACTGTCGAACTTCAGCGCTGTGTGGGGATGATAATTGGGATCCTGGCACACCTCTTGGGTACCACGAATAGGACGATCGAAGCCCGTATGAAGAATCCCCAATTTTGGGACTTCCCCCGGAGTTTCATCGCCGTTCACTGGAAACTGGGAAATTTCCAGTTCCAAAATATTCCTATTTTTTGTAGGAATTTGCAGGAAAGTTCGTGTGGATAGCAACTTATGTCCTGTCTGAAGAATTTGTCGCCCCAATGATCACCATAAACCATCTAATTCAAGATCAAAGGCGGATCAAACCAAAGTGAGGCAAATTTGACTTTTGGGATCCTGTTTGGGAAGCTACCTTGCATCGTTTTCGCTATAGGCCTACTCAACCTTTGTGGGCAAAGCTTTTTCAACAGGGAGGGCCTGATGAGGTCTCATCTCGGAGCTCAACGGATCGAATGGAAACTAAACTCAAGTGTGTTGATGAGTTTGAATCTCGTGTTCAGAACCCTATTTCCCGCCCTTATAACTTGAGTTCTGGGTTTCCATATGGTTGGAATTTCACCCGTCGGGATAGTACGAGTTGCAAGCTTTCTAGAAAGCCATCAAGCACTTCTCGACTCCAACTAGAACTCCATAAGGAGCTGGAAGAAGGAGGCTACTTGAACACAGGCAGGAAGGGTCGAATTTGTCCAAGTATAGAAGGAGCAGATTTTGGTGTTGAGATACCAACTTTGGGAGACTGGTTCTCGTTGATGGGAGATGATTTGGACCAGCTAGAAGTTGTAAACGAAAGAGCCCCAAGTTGGTTCTCGTTGAAGGAAACTTCTACTTCCACTTGAAGGTGTTGGATGAGTTTGACAAGGTGATTTACCCCATTTTCTAAGAGCTCCAAGTTGGTACCCAGTACACTGAAAACGTGCAGCTCAAGGCACTTACTTGGCCGAGAAGAAACCCTGGTTTCATTGTTCTTTTTGGATTCTATTTTCATTGTTTGGTTAGGATAGTCTTTCTTATGATTCGTAGCGTACCATTGTCTATTTAAAGGCTTTCAATTAACGTGTAATGGTAGAGAGAAAGAAGATTAAACATAAGTTGTTTTCGTTTTAATTCATGTTCTTCGTTTAAACGTGTTTTTATTGTGTGTTTGGGTTCAATCCAAGCTCGAGATCAAGCTCAAGCATTAGCTGGTGAATCACGACCAGTTGTGGGAGTTCTACCCTAAATCGTTGAGCCTCTTTCCCACGAGAAAGTTGTTCGATTGATTCGTCGTCACATTCGGATTGTGCTTCAAAATAGGCAAACTTCTCCATTCTTGTTGGCTGCGTTGGTTACTCTGACAATGATCCTAACCAGGATCATATCAGACAAACACTTGAACTTTAAATCCCAACCCTTCCCTTGCATTTCCATCGACCGAAATGTAAGATATTAGCCCGTAAAGTAGATAACATGAAACAGATCGAACACTTAATCAACATTGTGTCTGTCCTTCGTTTATTTGTTTGACACCAAAGAAATATATCAGGTAAGAAATATAAGATTTTACACCTCTTTATTTATTTAAAAGATGTTTCGAATTTTTTTCCAGCAAACTCTTTGGGAGTAGAACGATGTTAATCTTGCCTAGGATCATCTCTCAAAACTATCAAGCTACGATTCAAGGAAGACATATTTTGGAGGGCACTTTGATTGCCAATGAATTACTGGACAAGTTGAGAAAGATTAAAAAGTCGGGTCTTATATTCAAACACGGCATTGAGAAAGCTGTTAACAACGTTAGTTGGCGGTGTTATTCAAGATTTTGGAGTGTTTGGGATTTTCAGTGACAACGCCTTACTCTTTCCTCCAAATCTAGATAAACAATATTTGAATTTTATTACTTTACCGCAATTATGTTCTTTTCAAGCTTTGATTCTGATATAGTTCCTGGGTTTTAATCAAAGAATGAGAGGTTGAGGTTGGCGTTGCAAGAACAAAGAAAGCAATATTTTGCGCTATTATCAAAAGGAGCGGAAGCTAGGGCATCATTGATGACGGGATGAAAGGAAGGTGAGATGGTGCAAGGCTGCAAGCGAGTCGAATTGGAGCTAGCATTGCCCGAGGAATAAAGAGATGGTCAGGGGGCACTTGAGGATGGTGTCAACATATTAATTAATTAATTATATTAATTGGCAAGTTTAATTCACTGTAGCATACGAAAAAATAGCTTAAATCTCAGTTTTATCGGAAAACTTGCCAATTTAAGCTATTTTTTCGTAATTATATTAATTGGCAAGTTTAATTCACTGTAGCATACGAAAAAATAGCTTAAATCTCAGTTTTATCGGAAAACTTGCCAATTTAAGCTATTTTTTCGTATGCTACAGTGAATTAAACTTGCCAATTAATATAATTAATTGGCATGGGGCTGACAGTTTATTTTCTTTCTTTCCGCACATGGGTATTCAGAGGTAAAAGGATCTTTACATTATGAAGTGGGGGTTTGTTTGTTAGAAATTAGAATAACACCACACATTTGTTGGTAATTTTGGATAAGAGCATAACTTATGAGATACATTTTATAACTTAATTTTATTATTATTATTAGGCCATAGATATACATTATGTAAGATTTTTATAATATCATTCTATAAAAATTACTTAAATTAACTTAATTTTATTAATTTTATTATAGACATATATTACGTAAGATTTTTATAATATCATTCTATAAAAACTACTTAAATTATAAAATCAATAAAGATATTTATTATGAGATACATTTTATAACTTAATTTTATTATTAGACCATAGACATACATTACATAATATTTTATAATATCATTCTATAAAAATTACTTAAATTATAAAATCAATAATGTAAAATTTATAGATTGGATGGATAGTCCAGTTATTTATTATGTATCAATTGAATAATAATATATTATGTAAGTTTTTTTCGTAATGATTGCGACACTACGTATAAAAACATATGGATAAAAACATACATATAAAAACATATGGATAGATAGTTATTTCTTTTGGATAAGTTAAACAAAACGTGATACAAATGTATTGTAAAAGTATCCCGTAATATAATTTTAAATGACAATTATTTTACAATCAAGTAAATTATTGATCATGTTACATATAGGTTCTGTAAAGTTAATATTTAATTTTTTAATCAAATATAATACTTTTTTAAATTAATTTTTTTTATTATTAACTAAAAATTTTATTATTATTACTCACAATAGTTAACATCCCATTGATTTTCAAGCTTATAACAAAAATCTCATCAATTTGTATTATACAAAGGTTGTTTAAGCTATGTTAAATTTTACATAATAGTTTATTTAAATATAGTGCCAGACAGAGAAAGTACCTCAAAGGTATTGAACTATAACAGAAAATCATAAGAAGTGTCATATAGTTTTAAGTTCAAATACTACCATCACTACAATACAATTCTGCAAATGTATTTTGTCCCAAAAGTGGATTAAGGTTTGTCAATTGACAACCAACCTAGGTCCGCTTCTGATAAAATGTGATACTTTTCTGTAACTTTTATCATTATATCACAAACCATAAGATTTATGTAACACCGTTTCCAAAATTGTTATGTAAATTATAGATATATTGCATAAAAAATATGAAGATATAGTAAATCTCAAGTATCAATTAAATGAACGGATTACGTAAGTTTTTCATAATGATTAAAAAATATGTAAAGCTTACGAACTATCTTAGCTGAACTATTTTGTGAGTTATTTGATTTCAACTAAATGATTAAACGAGTAGATCAAATTTTAAATATAATTTAGTTTCTTACCGCTGTGAAGCGCGGGCCAAAAAACTAGTATAGATATAATCGGACAAGGGCAGTGTTATTAAAGCCGGACCGGACCGGTAAAATCAGCACGCGCCTTCCAGTCCGGTTCTGAACATCCCAAAAGCCATAACGACCATAACAGCCGGTCGGTGAGCGGTCCGCACTGTTAACCGCTCGAACTGATCAAACTAACCGACCAGTTTTCACTATTTCACAAGAAAATTAAAGAAAAAATGAATCTGGTTGTCGTCGCCGGTTTGGATTCTCGAATGATAATGTATGTCGTCGCCTTGGGAGTTTGAGTTTTGAATGATTGATGATGGAAATCTCAAATAGAAAGAGAAGGAATGAGAGAGATAGGGCTCAATAGATGGGAAAGATATATCGGGAACCAGAAAGGGAAAGTACTGACTACTGAGAAATAGCGAGGGTGGGAAGGGAACGCGAGGGAGACTGGAGAGTCTGGGAGAGGAAGAGGAAGGCTGGGAGAGATATTGAGAGAGGGAGGGTGTGAGGCTGTGAGCGGCGGGGGAGAAAGGTGTGGGTGGGGTTGGGGAGTTTAGCCATTTAGGATTTTTTTAGGTGAATTATTATATACTAGCTTATAACCCGGTCCGTTGGCCGGAGGTAGGTTAGTTAGTAATTCTTCATGGCCTCTCTAATACTCAACAAGGACAATTAGTGATGGCAATTTGAACCCACCCTGTGGATATTACCTATGGGGCGGGTATTGCTCGACCCGTAGTAGCGTGGGCGAGACATGGTTGTCAACTTCTAACCCGCTCTGCCCTGCCCCATTCTACTCAACCTTTTACAATATTTATACATATTTCTCCTATCAGGCTGTTTAGGAATGTCGATTTTGGAATTAACTACGTCTTTCTGTTTGATCCTTTGAGGCTTCCTTTCTTAAATTTCCATCACTTAAGAAGACAAATTAAACATAACCATTGTTAAAAATGTAACTTTTAAGGGATTTTTTTTAGAAATACCACTATTGAATTTTTTTTTTACAAAAATACCATCCAATCCAAATAATTTCCAATTATACCACCCTTTATTAAGAACCGCCGCTAGGGGAGGCATTTTCCAAGTAAACCGCACTGGGAATGAGCGGTTTTAGTTTGAGCAATAAACCGCTCTACCCATGCGCGGTTTGATGGCTGCCCTAGGTCAAAATATCAGAAACCGCTCCTCCAGGGTGAGGTTTGTTTGTCGGCAACGAAAACCGCCCTTGGGAGGAGCGTTAGTTATGTCGACACCAAAACCGGCCTTGGGGGGAGCGGTTTGTGTGTTTTCCCCACTTTCCCGACAGGGAAACAGTCGGCATGCAGGGGACTGCAGGGGGTGGGGTGGGTGTTTTGTGAACACCGCATGGGGGGGGGGGGGCGGTTTTCATGAAAATTTCTGCTATAAAAGGCAGTCTCGGAAAACTTAGCACTTCACCCCTCTTCCTATTCTTCTTTAAGTTTTTGTTTTAGGATTTGTGTTTTGTATTATATCGATTAACGTTACGTTGTAAGTTTGTTTTGTATTACTTTTTATTGTAAGTTTGCTTTGCGATTAACATTGACAAATTTTATGGTATTAATTAAGTTACCGTTTTATTGCAGATGGCATTCCAAAAGTTCATGCTTGGTTAAGCTGGAATGGTTATACGAAAGAGACCGGAAAGGGAGTACGTTACGTCGATGACAATTTTCAAAAAGTGAAGGTTGCTACGAGACCGAACCTTCAAGATCTCCATCGAATTTGTACTGAGGTTACTTGGATGGGTGGCACGAGGAGAGTTGACCGTATGGTGTATCGATATCCAAACAGACAATCCGAGGCGTTGTGGCATGAGGAATTCCTCATAACCACTCAGGCGGAAGTAGATTCAATGGTTGAATTTTTGACCACCAATAACATTTCCAAAGCAGAGATGTTCGTTTACACCGAGCCGGTCGCAGGTGCTGGAGGTCATTATGGAGAAGGCCAAACATCTGGTATCCACAGTGGAGGGGGATTATATGAAGATCATCCATACCAAATCTACCATGATCGTCATTCCTACAATGAGTATCAAGAAGGAGAAGCCCAAGGATACACTGACAACCAAGACGATGGCTACCAGTATAAATCCGAGTATGACTTTCATGCAGGCAGTGGTAGTTATCACAACTACCATTACGGAGATGATGTTGGTGCCTTTCATGATCTTGATGAGATGGAAGATGTCCTCCCAGGACCAATCAGGGATCCTGAGGATGAAGAAGAGGAAGGTGATGTGAGTGCATACAACTTCGACCCTCTTGAAGGTGCCGATGATTCAGGCCCTGATTCACACTCAGATGATGATGAGGTGTCTCGTGACCGGGTACCTATCTCGTACTACAAGCATATTCCAAATGAAGATTGGTATGTTGATGCCGACATGGAGCCGCCAGAGGTGCCAATATGGGGTCCACTCACTGGGTTTACGAAGGGCCGAAGAAGGAGGTGCGACACGTTATTGACATTGAAGCAATGACTCGGATTTTTGAGTGGCGCACAACTCATTCTGACACGAAGAGACTCATAGTTTGATGCCAAAATCAACAAGAGGGGTGTCAGGCTAGGGTCCGGGCCATCAAGAGCAAGAGAGTTGGGCATTGGGTCATATCTCGTGCGATGAACACACACACATGTGTGTCATCCACAACATTCCAAGGCCATCGACAGTTGAAATCCAGGGTGGTTGCTGCGGTTATCAAGCATATAATTGAGCAGTAGCCCGACCTGAAGATTAAAGCCATCATCGCCGACATTTCTAGTCGTTATGGTTATATTATTAATTATAAGAAGGCGTGGCATGGAAAGCAGAAAGCAATTCTTGCCATGTTTGGCGACTCGGAAGAATCATACGCATTCCTTCCAAGATTGATTTTGGAATTGGAGGCGTCTAACCCTGGCACTGTTTTCTCCCCCCGCTACCAAGATGAAGAAATTCAGTCATCGGAGCCCGGTAACAAACGCCATTTCAAACGTCTTTTCTAGTCCTTTAAGCCATCTATTGATGGTTTTCCCTACTGTGTTCCTGTAATACAAGTGGACGACACATTCCTTACTGGCAAGTACAAGGGCACTCTCATTATTGCCAGTGGATCATAAACAAGTCTTCCCTTTAGCCTTCGCCATTGTTGAGGGAGAGAATGCCGATAGCTATGGATGGTTTTTCCGACAAATTCATCTCCACGTCACCAGGAGAACGAACCTGATAATCATCTCTTATCGCCATGCTGGGATCAGAGTCGCCATTTAGGATTGGATCCAGCCTGGAAGTGGTCTCAGAGGTGGTGCATACGACACTTCAAGAGCAATTGAAACCATCATTTCAAGCGGAGGAAACTTGCTGACAGTCTATGGTGGACCGGTAAGCGTTATACTACATTGGCCAATTAATTTTGATAAAATTAGATTTACAATACAATATAACACTTACTAAGACTCTTCATAAAGAGATGCATGCCTAAGGAAATGGGGTCTTAAGCGATCATCATGGTCCTCCCATTTCCTGGGAAAATCGGGTTCTAAGAGATCCTCGGATCCCCCCTTTTTCAGTCAAAAAGGCTGTGTTTCTAAGGAGGCGTAGACCTCTCCTAAGAGTATAACGAGTGTTATATTGTTTTACCTGTTACCTTACCCTTTCTTCTATTTATGCATCAACTGTAGCCTACCAAGAGAAGAAATTCTTGGAGAAGATGCAGAAAATTTGTGAGCTTTGCCCTGAAGGTGCAGAGTGGTTGGATCAACATGACCTAACCATGTGGACTTTTCATAAGGACAGAGGTACCAGGTGGGATATTGCAACAACGAACTCTAGTGAGAGTATCAACTCCGTCTTCAAGGATGTTCGTGCATTACCAATCTCTGCAATTGTGGAGATGACATACTAGAGAAAGAACCAATGGTTTGTAGACTAACGAGGCACAGGCTAAGGTCCATTCCGATCAGGGGCTGACCTAGGGCAAGGGGAGGGGTGTCGGACGACACCCCTCCGCCCGGAAATTTTGTGAAGGACCTCCATTTTTTCGGTACAAAATTTTTTAATTTGGAACTTCCGACACCGCTCTAATAATTATAAGCGACACACTTTCATTATATGACAAAAGTTTTAATGTTATAAAGTTATTCGTCATAATTAGTAATTAACAATAATAAGTAAAATCAAATAAGCATGCTTGTTTTAAGTAACCCACAACCCAATTTAACTTATTGATTTGTAGTTAATAGGTGAATTGCCTATATTTATGGGAGATTGTGGTTTGATTTTGGTTAATTTGATAAAACTAGAGAAAAAATGCTAATGATATTACTTAGGCATACTTTGTTTTTTCTAAAAAAGCCGATTGGTAGCAAACTAATTTATTTTAATTTAATTTGATTTTAGACGTAGGTCGATTCTCTTTAGTTGAGTGACTAATTTATGAATGATTATGTAGTTGTGTATATCGAAAAAGGTTTGATTTGCAACATAAATGATGAATGTATTTTAAAAAAATCTCAAATATAAAAAATCGTCATAATTCGTAGTAAACATGAGGTTGTGAACTTATAAATAAATTTTCAGTAATTTCTATTAAATTTTTATTTCATTATCTTAATTTTTATAATTTTTATTGGCGACACCCCTCTTCAATAATCCTGGGTCCGCCACTGATTCCGATAAAACCATAGAGATCTTGGAAAAAGATAACCGTAAGAGCAGTCGGCAAGTGTCACTGTTATGAATCGAGATGCTGGTGAGTATTCAGTCGAGACCGGGCACTGGCAGGATGGTAGACGTGCGGGGCATCGACATGAAGTAAAGATCAACTTCAGAACAAAACAAGGAGAGTGCTCTTGCCAGAAATATCATGGTAGAGGTACGCCTTGTTCTCATGCAATGGTCGTGATTAAACACAGGACCAAAGACCCCGTTCACTTCGTTAGTCCTTTCTTCAAACTCGACTCAGTAAAAAGCTCTTATGGAAGGTGTTTTTGTGCATTACCGGACGAAGCTTACTGGCCAATATATGATGGAAAGGTGATCATCCCACTGTTCGGGCTTAGGCGTGGACCAGGTAGATCGAGGGTCAAAAGGATTCCAAACGAGATGGATCAAAGTGGAAGACCACCGCGAGGGCCAAAAATTTAAAAATGGACTGGACAAAATCACAAAGAAGTAGATGTTTATTGATGGTTACCTCTGCTTCCCAAATATGATCCAGCCTCCTCTGATACTCTTCCAACATGTGCCCCGGCAGATTGTCGCTTGTTGTTTGTCCAAGCCATCTTATTAAATCGACAAACATACAAAGTTATAACTATCTAATTATTAAGTAGTACGAAAGAAGTTTAAGAGTTGATTGAGATCTGAGAAGTTTACCTACAGCCATAAGCTTGGAATCTATAGGGGTGGTCATTGACCCATTCCTTGTCAGGATATGAGACCGGCGCAATCCATGGCAGATGCTCCCAAGCCCAAAATTGGATGATGAACATTGCCCCATCAATCTCCTTTACCGCTTTCGGAGTTGCATTATAGAGGGAGCGGTAGATATGAGCTAGGCATGCGGATGCCAATCATAGGTTCCCCATATCCTCCCAGGGACCAAGGAGGATCTTCAACCAACCATTGCTGATTAAGTTGTTGGATTTCTTGGGGAAGAACACCCCTCCGATCCGATGAGATAAACACGTGCATAGATTTCCTTATGTGCCTCATCACTTTCCTCCGTGAGGAGAAAGCCATCTTGAGCAGGGTCGTGCTTCTTCTTGATCTTGTTCTTCAACCAAGTGATGGATACTTGGCGGCTCCTCACTGGTGGAAGACCATCTTCCTCGTCATCTTCTTGTCCCTTTGCAAGCACCAACAAACCCAAGGTGGTCCATATCAAATACTGCCATCCATTCATCTCGTCGACATCTGAGGGTGGTGGGTGATCGCCCACACACACGACATCACCTTCAATGGGCAAATCGGTTAGGATGGTGATGTCCTTCAGTGTGATGGTGCACTCGCCTTCGGAGAAGTTGAAGCAATGTGACTCGGATCACCATCTCGCAACCAACGTTGTGATGAGCTGGCGGTCGATCTTGATTCCTAAAAAATGTCTAATCGAATCCAACTTTGCCCTTCTTAGATAGGGCAAGATGATGTCGTTCCATGGGAGCATAGCGCTGGAACTCTTAGAGCGGACTATACAGTGCCATCCTAGCGAATAAATTTACTTTCGCTATAAGTTTCTGATTTATAAATATGTATAAATCTATTTTAACAAACACTATAGCCTTAACAAAATCAAGGTTTTTTCACAATGTATAAATAATTTACTAAAAACATATTAAGTTAACTAAAATAAATGAATAGCAGTTTGAAACATTTCATAAAATTAATTTTGTACACAAAATTATACTCGATTATATTATTTATTAAATCTCATTGGTTTTTTTCAATAATTTAAACAATACAAGTACACTCGTTAGACTCTTAGAAGAGGTATACATCTCTTTAGAAAAACAGCCTTTTTGACAGAAAAAGGGGATCTGAGGATCTCTTAGAACCCGATTTTCCCAGGAAATTGGAGGATCATGATGATCGCTTAAAACCCTTAGACATGCATCTCTTTATGAAGAGTCTAAGTAAGTGGCACATTGTATTGCTTTAAATTATAGAAAATAATCAATAAGATTAACAATTATCAAATTTATTTACAAACCACTAACTTACTTTAACAAAATAAAAAATATATACTTATAAGAATTTATAAGTACCTCGTGATCGTTCCAAACATCCCTTGAACGATGATTAGGTTGGTCGTATAGCACAGATGGATCAATCGGTCCTTGCTCCACGTAATATCGCTGATCGTATATATCCACGTCCTCCCCAACCTATGATAGCATAACAAAAATATAAATTAAAAAGTATATATATTAATACAAAAATTATAACAACATAAATTGGTAAAATGAGAGCGTACCGCTTGATAGTCATCCATATAAATACCCTCATTTTCCCAATCCGCCGTTTGAAAAGTAACGCGGATAGAGTTTCCGATGGGCTTTGAAGGAAAAACCAAAGAAATATTTTCTGATGATAGTTCAGACTTAGCCGCAATCAACAGACCACTATTTCCTTGGTTTTGGCTTGGGGAGGGGAGTGGATGGAGAGATTTATTTAGAGAGAGGGAGAAGAGTGGGTTGTGGTGTGGAGAGGAATGAAGGATTGGGGGGTTTATATAGCCCACAAACCGTCTGCTTGGGGGATGGTTCGTAATTTTTCACAGAACGAAACCTCACCCCAAGGTAACGATTTGCACTTATCAAGACGAAAAACACACTTCGGAGGCACTGTTTGCGATCCACGACACGGATTGACTAGCTGGCACTCGGTCCACCCTCGGATCGCGCCTCAATCGAGCGGTCCCGGGGAACGCCGCGTTGCAACGCGGTTTGGTGGCCGCCCTACCGGAAACCGCTCCTTCCCAGCGCGGTTTTCATGCAAACCGTCTCCCCATGCGGCGATCCTCATTTAATGGTGGTATATGTGGATTTTTTTGGATTGGGTGGCATTTTTATATTTTTTTTAAATAGTGGTATTTCTAGAAATTTTCCAACTTTTAAGAAGAAAATATTCTAATATCCAAGCGAGATTAATCTTATCTATTATGCACTACAATACAATTTTTGTTAATCAATTTGGTTGACTTTTTGGTTAATATTGACACACAATTATTATATTATTGAAAAGGTATTATAATTCACCATATATTTCATTGGTGAGTGGAGCGTGTTCATGAAGCAAAGCTTGCAAGAACTGTTTGTTTAATGTGTAGCTGAGGTAAATGGAAATGTACTTGAATAAGAGTGTTGTGTCATTGGTTCTATATTCAATCTGGAGATTTCTTCGGTGCAGGCGAGACAATAAGCGAAAATATACTTATGTTTTATGTTTACACCAGTAGAGTGATTCTCCTCACATATGTTACCAAAGAGATCACAGTCGAGGGGTTTCTTGGGTTGAAAGTAATGCAAATGAAGTCATACAACATAATTCTCATATATCTATATAGCAATAAGATGGTTCTTAATTCACATTTTTTTCTGAATATTCGTTTACCGTAATGAACTCATTCATAGATGTTTTCCTGCCAAATATGATATGAGGAAATCGTTCTTCTTATTTATAACTAGGAGAAATACTTGAGAGTACTTTGTGCTTTTTGGTTCCAAACTGACCCAGTTACTGTATGAATGCTCCATTGCCTCTAGTAGCCTAGGATGCAGTAATCAAAGCTAGGAGAGATATGTAACTGTTTTGCATTGAAAGAGTTGTTAGATTTGTGTCATTGCTATTGTTGCATGCAACATTTATTTAGTTTGGATGGTTTACCTTGTGTGAAAAGGCTAACTTACTTTTCCCTTTTCAGTGGGTTGTTGGTCATGGTTTAGCCAATATGGCAATATCTTTGACTCTTTCTCCTCCTCCTATCCCTCAGTCAACAGTCCGACGAGAGATAAAATAAAGTGGGACCTTCAATGTTTTTCTGATGTATATGAGATTAACTTTTTCTGCCTAGGAACGAAAGCATGTTCACGTCATAATCTCTTGGTAACGGACGGACGGACATCTACTCTAAGTAGGGATTTCCTTTTGACGTTCAGTATGCAGGTTCATTTTCTTTCTAGGTCAGCTGTTAGCAATGAGGGGCAAAAACTGGCTTATCCAGGGTGTGCTCTTTTATTCTTGACTCCATTATTTGAGTTCATACCACATCCACCCTAACTCACCCAACCCAACCCACCCCAGAATTCTTTTTTATAACGGTGGCTTCATATTATTAGGGAAAAAGTTAGAAGTGTAAGGTTATCAACCGTGAGAATTATCACTGATAAAGGGTATATTTATACCCATAAGATTACAGTTTACAAGTGTGAGTAGGAGATTAATTACAAGAGGAATACTGAGTACAAATCCTAATATTATACGGACAAAGTCTTGTCCCTAATACGCCCCCGCAAGATGTAGGTGGCGTCAGCAAGCCCAATCTTGGAACAAAGAAGGCGAAAGCGAGTAATTGGGAGGCCCTTAGTGAGAATGTCGGCAAGCTGCATGGCAGTTGGCACGTACTTAACACAGAGCTGCTTAGACTGAACAAGCTTACGCACAAAATGATAGTCGAGAGCTAGATGCTTCATCCGGGAGTGAAACACCAGATTCGAACTAAAGGTGAAAGCACCCATGTTATCGGAGTAGAGAACCGGAGCTGTGGAGAGCGGCTGATGAAGCTCATGAAGAAGATTGCGAACCCACTGAATTTTGGACGTAGCCAGAGCAATAGCACGGTACTCGGCTTCAGTGCTGGAGCGAGCCACCGTGCGTTGTTTCTTGGATTTCCAGGAAATGAGCGTGTCACCGAGGTAGACGAGGAAGCCAGAAGTGGATGTCCTGTCATCTGGATCGCCAGCCCAATCGGAGTCAGAGAAAAAATTTGCAGCGTGAATGGGGAGGCTTGGCGTCGGATGTGAAGACCAAGGGTAGTCGTACCAGCAACATAACGGAGGAGGCGTTTGACATGTTGCCAGTGAGTGGTGGTGGGAGCATGCATGAACTGCGAGAGTTTATTGACGGCGAAGGCTACATCTGGGCGAGTGGTGAGTAAGTACTGAAGTGCCCCCATAGCCTGGCGGTAGAGAGTCCCATCCGCTGGAGATGACCCATCTCGTAAGGAGAGACGCGCAGTAGAGGTGAGAGGAGTGGGTGCTGACTTCGCCTCATGCATCATAAATCGGTGAAGGAGGTCGAGAGTATACTTTTGTTGTGATAGTAGGTAGCCAGTGGAGGTGGGGATGATCTCGATGCCAAGGAAATAAGTAGCATCACCCATGCTGGTAAGAGAGAACCGAGTGGCCTGTTGAGCTTCGAACTGGTGGAGAAAAGACGGTGAGTTGCCTGTGAGAAGAAGATCATCCAGGTACATGAGGAAGTAAGCAAGGACCGGGCCACGGGAGTAGACAAACAGTGAGGCATCGGAGCTGGTCTTGCGAAAGCCGCATCGCTCAAGAAACGAGCTCTACTCCTCATACCATGCTCGGGGCGCTTGACGAAAGCCATAGATGGCTTGTCGAAGCCGGCACACATGATTGGGGTGATCCGGATCCTTAAAACCAGGAGGTTGCGACATATAAACCACCTCCTTAAGAGGCCCTTGAAGAAAGGCATTCTTGACGTCAAATTGAGAGATCGGCCAGTTGTGAGAGTGCCAAGGTAAAAACTGTTCGGATAGTGACAGGCTTGAGCACCGGGCTGAATGTTTCGCCAAATTCGCCACCGGGACGTTGATGGAAGCCTTTAGCGACTAAGCGAGCTTTGAACCGCTCAATGGAACCATTAGGCAGCTGTTTGACACGGTAAATCCAGCTGTTGCCAATGACATTAAAGTGGGGCTGACGGGGAACGAGATCCCACGTATGGTTGGAGCGCAAAGCACCGAACTCATCCTGCATAGCTCGGTTCCATTGTGGCGAACGAAGGGCATCCTTGACCGTGCGGGGAAGAAGCATGAGAGTAGCATGTGAAGAAGCAGGAGCAGCAAAATATTTGGGATTGGGTTTATAAATATGGTTGCGAGCACGAGTTACCATAGGATGTTGAGCTGGTGGGGTTGGTGCCTCTGAGGAAGAATCCGAACCCTGGGGCGTCGCGTGTGTGACCGGAGAGGGAGGCCTTTGTGGCGTCGGAGGAGGAGGTGGTGGCGAGGCAGTGGTATTAGGCAAGATAGTGATGGTAGGAATAGTGGAGGCGAGCCAGGATGGAGACTCTACTTCAGGAGAACTACAAGAGGACGAGACATCGGGAAATTCTGACTCGACAAAAACGACATGACTGGAGAGAAAGATGCGACAACTTTCAGGATCAAGGCACCTATAAGCACTTCGTTGATGGGAATAGCCGAGAAATACACAAGGACGGGAACGAGTATGAAGCTTAGGCAGACTGTAGGGGTGGAGCCAATGAAAGCATAAGCAACCGAACACACGAAGTTTGTCGTAGTTTGGAGTTTTGTTGAACAGGGCATTAAATGGAACACGATTACAAAGAGCTGAAGAAGGTAAACGGTTAATGAGGTAAAAGTCTGTGGAAAATTCATATGACCAGTAGGAGAGTGGGAGTTTAGCCTGATGAAGAAGGGCTAAACCAGTTTCAACGATGTGTCGGTGTTTTCGTTCGGAAAGACCGTTGTGTTCAGGAGTGTAGGGTGGGGTGAGAAGATGGGTTATGCCGCTGGAAATCAAAGTGGATTTGAGTTTTTGAAATTCACCGCCTCCATCGGTGTAGAGATGGCGGATACGAGTGGAAAAGTAGTTTTCAACAAGGGCTTTGAAGGCGGTGAAAGTGGTTAAGACACCAGACTTACGACGGAGAGGGTAGATCCAGGTATACATAGTGAAATGATCTACAAGAACTAGATAGTACGAGAAACCATCAATAGAAGGAATAGGAGCAGGGCCCCAGTCTAGAATAGGAAAATGGAATCTTATGACTTTTATTGGATAAACAAGACGTACATGGAGAAATAGACGACTTAGCAGTAACAGGTATGGAATTAGTTCGAAATAGACGACATAAAGACTTAAAAGAAGGATGACCAAAACGACGATGCCAAGAATCTACGGATGTCCGAGTAGTGACCAGTGCCAGGCGAACCACTTGCGATGCTCCCGACAGCTCATATGTGTCCCCTTTATTCCTTCCGATCAGGAGCGACGCCCCCGTGTTTAGATCCTTCACAACAAAAGAGTCGGCAAAAAATTCAACCAAAATAGGATTAGTACGACATAGTTTGGCAACTAATATCAAGCGCTTCTTAATGCCAGGAACACAAAGGATGTCAGTAAGTTTAAGAGGACTGGACGAGGATAGACGAGAAGAACCAATATGGGTGATACGCAAACCTGAACCATCGCCAAAATAGACTTCATCCGAGCTGTTGTAATCCGAATAGATAGCAAGATTACCGAGGTCAGGTGTAATATGATGGGTGGCTGCCGAGTCCATTAGCCAGGGTTCAGGACGAGAGGGTGCTGGTTGAGAAGAAGAGCCAGCAGTGTGATTGGCTTGAGCGGGGCGCTATTGTGGAAATAGCTGGAAGCATTGGCGTGCCGAGTGGCTTGGCTTCTCGCAATATTGACACTAGATGCGGCCACGACAGGGTGTCCCAGCAGAATCAACAGGTGGTGGACACCAAGAATCAGAGGAGTTTGGAGCACCAGGGGACTAGGACCCCCCACCTATAGTAGATGAGCGGCTAGATCCGCGACCAGGCGCACCTCCACGACGACCGCGATATGAGCCTCGTCCGCGTTGAGTAGTGAAAGCGGTGACAGGTTGGTCTTTTCGGCGAGCAGCAAGGTCAGCTTCCAGAGACAGAAGACGATCGAAGAGGTCCTCAAGGGTTGGCGGGTTTTCACGAGCTCGAATGCCGGTAGAGAACTCAACATAATCATCCCCGAGGCCACGAAGAAGGATTGTGACCAGCTTGTCGTTGTTGACAGGAGAGCCCGCAAGAGCCATCTCAGAAGCTGTGGTGCGAAGGGATTGCACGAAAGCAGTAACAGAGCGATCGCCCTTCTTTTCAGCAAGCAGCCGATCGTAGAGCGTCATAACGTGAGACCTAGAGCTGCTAGCATACATGCGCAGTTAGGAGGCCCAAGTTGCGGCAGAATAGAGGATGAACTTATGAATGGCAGCACAGCTTCGGAAACCGAAGCAAAGATTCCGTTGAGAAGGAGCTGATCTTGTCGAAACCAGTGAGTGTAGGCCGGGTTCTGACTTTGAGCTCCATCCATGAGAACGGTCGCTGCAGGAGATACAATAGTACCGTGAACATAGCCTATGAGATCAAGGCCATGGAAGAGGGAGAAAATTTGTGCTCTCCAGGACGGGAAGTTTGCTGGAGTGAGTTTGAGAGGAAGAGAGGCCGCCGGATTGAAAGTAACCAGCGCTGGCTCCGTTCCTGAAGACGCAGATCCACCATCGAAGGTAACAGATCCGGTGGACATTGTGGTGATACGAAGAGACAAGGATCGACGGTGAGATTAGGGTTATGGCTTTAAGTTGCTGTTAGGCAATAGGCTCTGATACCATATAAGGTTATCAACCGTGAGAATTATCATTGATACAGGGGTGTACCCATAAGATTACAATTTACAAGTGTGAGTAGGAGACTAATTACAAGAGGAATACTGAGTACAAATCCTAATATTATACAGACAAAGTCTTGTCCCTAATAAAAAGTACGTTTCAAAACAGGGGAAGGAAATTAAGCTGGGTTGTGTCAAGAACAGCTACCACTTCTGTAAGAAGCTAAACCTTCCAGTAGGGAAACAGATTGAAACACATTCGGCCTGGTACTGTTTCGACCCTCTCTACAATACTGCAGCCTATTCTATTGCCTCGAGCCTCCTCCCCAATTATCAGACACAACCCTTACGCTTTAAGTGACTGATGGAACAACAGGGCAGGGCGGGGGGTAATTTTTTCATCACTGTTTCATCCATTGGATTGGCAGGTGTATAATTAGTTAGAGAGCAGCTCAACCAGGCCATTCCACATCTCCTATTGCAAAAGTGATGGTTTCAGTGACAGAACACAAATGAGCTTGGAAAGCCTGTGGTGAAAACAATGCATTAGAGTTTTAAGCTTTAAATTGATCCATATTATATTACGCTGGGGTGGAGGACTATACTTGAAGTGGATTTCATCTCATAGTCTCTCTCTGATTGTACTGCCAACAAAGGGACTCAAGACAGGCAAGCAACCATGCACAGCAAATTCTTATTCACATGACAGAGCATTATATATAAATGCCTAACTCCCTTTAAACACTTCAACTCAACTCATGCATATATTATGCCCAACTCCATTTTCACTTCTCAGGCGGCAATTCAAAGTTGACTGTAGATCAGTTCTCATTAAACCATAATTAAGGTGATATGGACAATAGAGTAAAAAATAAATAATGAAAGATGACCAAGTGGATTAACCTGGGAAAGAGCATCCGAGGAGGTACCCACGTTGCTCTCCAATTTCTTTATCTGCACCAAATCCCTTGAAGAAGATAAAGCCAGACATTGAACGATTGTATTCAGCTGATCGAATTAAGGTTCTGTGAGGTTTGGATGGTGATATTCAGTGCAATATTAGTTAATCCAGATGCGATAGAGGAATGAAAAGATGTTGGAAGTAAGCTGCAAAAAAATTTCCTTGTCAATTGCATTGTTAAATCACTGTGTCGGTTTGGATGAAGTTTCTGATCACAAAGTGGTGTCAATAGGAGATTTCGTTATGCATTCAGTTCCATTAGTTGCTCATTTACTCTGGTTCTGAGTTTCCTCCCTGAAAATAATTGATCACGAATAGGTGTCAATGGTAGATTTCATTATGCATTCATTTTTATCAGTAGCTTATAGAAAGAACAAACAAACTGAGATGTATACTGTGAAGACAGAAATAAACCTTATAGACAGGGCAAAGCCACACTCCTAGGGCTGTCAAAATGGTTTCGGGTTTTCGGTTTAACCCGAACCCGAACCACCAACAAGTGTATGCGGGTTCGGTTTTTCGGTTTCAACCCGAGTCAATGTACATGTCGGTTTCGGTTTTATAAACCCGAAACCCGAGAAGGAAACCGAAAACCCCGAGAGGCATCTGAAGTGGAAAGGCTTCAGAGGCCCGAATCAGTTCGTATTGGCATCCAAAGGACCACGCTCGCTGACCTTACCAATAGCGTACAGGCAAGTGAAGTGGAAAGGCTTGGCAACTGGAATTGGGCATGATGTCCGTTGAGCTGGTAAGCCAAACTTACGTCGGCATTGAAGCAAGCGCTGCAGGGGATGTAATCGGAGAGATCGCCTCTGCAAGAGGCGTCCAGCGCAGTGAAGGTTCCGACCTTCTGGACCCAATCGGCGGCGGTGATGATCCCGGTACAGCTGAAAGCGTTGGAGACGAACTGATTCGGGCCTCTGAAGCAGAGAGAGACCAAGGAAGGGTCAATTTTTCCTCTTTATACATGATTGTGGTTGGTGGGTAGCTTTACTTTCTGCTGCCGGTCTGTCGATTTCGAATCTGTGTTCAGTGCTCTGTTTTCGTTTCCCCTGCCTATTGTTCTGGAAGCAGAGTGTAATTGGGAATTCAGTTTCAAAAAGGGGCATCTCCTTTCTTCTCTACTCATCTTTGTTATCACAGTGGTAGGATGACCAATTTCTTGTTTCCGCCCAATTTCTTGTTCTGGATGGGTAAGGATTGTAGTGATTGAAGCTCTTATGGATTGAAACATTTTGTTTACGCCCAATTTCTTGTTACTGCATTCATTTTTTCATGGTTACTTCATTTTCACTTGCTTAAGTGTTAAGCCCCCATTTGTTGGCTATTTGAGATGATAGACCGCCATGGATGGCGAACTCTGAAGCTAACGAGCATACAACAAGATCCAAATCTGACTATTCTCCAATCAGAAAAGTACAAAAAAAAAAAAACCGAAACGGTTCGGTTTCATCCGAACCGGTTCGGTTTCATCCGAACCGAACCAAAACCGTCAGCATAATTTTCGGGTTCCAGTACCCGAAACCCACAAAGTACAGTTTCGGGTTCGGTTTCGGGTTGTGTGACGCGGGTTCGGTTTTTCGGTTTTTCGTGGGTTTCGGGTTCGGTTACCCGACCCGAACCGAACCGACAGGCCTACACACTCCCCTAGCTTATTGGATTAAGAAAAGTTGATTGTGTTAGAGTAGGAGAGCTAAGCTACGGATAGTGAAGCTTGCAATGAACCTTGCTGCTATGTGAAGTAGCAAATTGAATATAGCCGATAATAACAACAAACAAAAGAGTGTGTTCAGAGGAGCGTGACCGCAAGAAAAGAGCACTCAAAATGAATCAAGCATATAAAAAAACCAATACAGTACAACACCAGAAGAGGCCCGGTCATCCCGGAGAGTCCAGCTACCAGCTGCCGAAGTAAGGAAGCAGCAAGCTTGGCGATTCCCTTTCACAATTGAATATGAGAGCACTGTGATCCAGTTCCCTATTGACACAAAACGCACGACCCAATTCAGATTCAAAACCCATCCTGCGTATGAACTTCCTAGCAAACTCAAATTGGAAGTTAAAACCCCCTCAACTTGAGAATCGAAGTTAAAAACCCCCTCGACTGTGCGTAAAGAATGCTCTTTATTTTCTGAATTATTTGTGTTGGTGATAGATGTTCCCTCTCACATACTTGCCAAGTAGAGAGAGAGAATGGAAGTATCTATGGCTTTTACATGGGTAAGGATCAATATATGGGAGATGTAGGGCAAGGATCAATATAGGGGAGATGTAACCCTTCGCGGACGACTGATAACACTCAAATTATAGTATTTATTATACCAATATTTGATATATTTTCTATAGGTGTCAAAACATGACCCGACCCGAGTAACCCGCCCAACCAACCCGATCCGCGATCCGCCCGCAACCAAATTGGACTAAAAGTCAAAGACCCGCAACGCACTTGACTCGAAACCCACTTGACCCGAACCCGATTGACCCGCAACCTGCTTAACCCGTAACCCGACTAACCCGAACCCGATTAACCCAACCTGAACCCGCCCGATTGGCACGAATAATACTACGTAATATATTTTTTTGCATAAATATTATATGTAGATAATATATATATATAAAGTTTAGGTGACTTGCCCTATTATTTTTTTCATCTTTCCCACCAAGAACAAAGGTTTACTTCGTTTTATTTTTCTGGTCTCTCTGCCTTCCAGTTGAACCAAGTAAAAAACAAGTTTGAATTATAACAAATTAATCACGTGGACTAGTTGGTTTATGTGATTGTCTTTCCAATTAAATGTACATTGTTCAAAGCCTGCCAGATGCATATTTTTTTCACATGTTTTTGTTAACTGAATTAGTATCTTTGGTGAATTCTGTCTTGCAAGCCCTAGTTTGATTCGCTTTATGTCCCGTATATTTCAACATTTTATAAACTTGTGGGGATCGTTTGGTTTCAGCTACATGGACACAGTGGTTAGAATTTAGAAGTTAGGGCTTAGAAGTTAGAAGTTCATTGTTAGGCTTGCTGTGAGCTGTAGCATTTTCGTTAGTGAGGGTTTCTCAATTTTGGGAAAAGATATTGAATTATTGGTAGTGGTTCTTTGCCAATACAGTTGTCAAGAGTTCCAACTGTATGCAAGCCCTCTCAAATTAAGTTCACTATTTCAACATTTTATAAACTTGTGGGGATCGTTTGGTTTCAGCTACATGGACAGGGTGGTTAGAACTTAGAAGTTAGGGCTTAGAAGTTCATTGTTAGGCTTGCTGTGAGCTGTAGCATTTTCGTTAGTGAGGGTTTCTCAATTCTGGGAAAAGAGATTGAATTATTGGTAGTGGTTCTTTGCCAATACAATTGTCAAGAGTGCCAACTGTATGCAAACCCTCTCAAATTAAAAACCTGCATCCAGACCACCCCTAGATGAAATTTCACAGTCACATTATTGTGTTTGTTGTTTGATTGATTATGTAATTCTTTTTTTTTCGTTTCTTTTTTCCAGAAGCAATGGACGCCAGGGCTAGAAGAAGCAAAATTTGGGAGAATTTCACTCAAGTTGAATCAGAGGGGGAGGTCAAGCTTCAATGCAACCATTGCATGAAGGTTTTTGGATGCTATCCTAATAAGAATGGGATAGTTTCACTGTGGAGGCATCTTAAGATGTGCAGTAAGAGAAATCTTCAAGATTAATGAAGCCTTATGTACTTTTCTGTATTTCATTCTATTATATTTGCTTAAACATCATGTAATGGTCTTAACTATCAAGACTCAAGAGATTGTTTCATAGGTTTATGATCAAGCAAGTTATCAGCTTTTTTATTTCTTATATTGGTTCTGTAACCTTAATGAATCCTCTGCAAAATCAAACTTGTTTATGATATATTCAAGCAAAATCTAGTCACTCATTTGTTTAATAATGTATCTTCAATGTTTTTTTCATTGCAATATGGTGATCGGTGAGTTTGTTTTAAATTAGTGTAGTAACTAATTATAGAAAACTCGATGGTTTGGACCGAACAACCCGCAACCCGGCCTGTTGTAACCCGCAATCCGATCAACCCGAACCCGATTGAACCGCAACCCGATCAACCCGCAACCCGATCAACCCGAACCCGCTTGACCCGCAACCCGCTTGACCCGCAACCCGACTGAACCCGATCCGAACCCGCCCGATTGTCACCTATAATATTTTCCCCTTCTATCAATGCATATTTAGTAAGATTTTGTGCCTAAATCTCAATTATTTGATCATTGTGTGTTTTATAGACCTAGATTATGTTTTAATATCATTTTATTCGTTTTTAGTATATTCCTGTGCATTTGGATCAAGCATTGAAGGACTTTTAGAGGACTAAGGAGCTAGAAAAAAGAAGTATATGCCAGGGAGAGTGATACTTGGTGACGCAAACTCATTAAGGTTAATATACAACTGAGGTCTCACAATGGAAGTCTGAATGCCCTAATGATGGTTTTGCTACGTGTGGGGTATAATATCCACTAGGTTCAAGAATCATTTTGGCGAGGAGCTTTGTGGAACCAAGAGATGGAGCTTGGACTTCATTTTGGAAGGAAGGATTGTTGGATCCTCAACTAGATTTGTCAATTCTTCACATCAAGTTGCTACTGTTGCCCTTATAATACGAGCACAATTTGTGCTTCTTTGGATCAAAGTATGCAGCTCAAGTGATTGAACAAAACTTAAAACAAAAAAGGAACAAAGGTGCAACTTCTCACTTGGGAAGAGGCTGGATTGGTTTTGATCGAAGCTCGGCCACGATTTATCCGCTTTCAATCGATACGAAGCAATCACGAAGCTAGAACACAACCAACAACGCAAGGATTGGGTGACAAAGTCACGATTTTCATTCAACTCAAATCTACTTCTTACACGAGGCTTTCAAGCCCTTAAATAGACAACGACAACCCTAATTCGAATTCTAAACAAACAAGAAATTAAATCTATCTCTAAGTCAAACAAGGAAACATAAATCCAAACTAAAAAAGGAAACAAAACTTGGTTGCTTCATACTCAAGATTCTGCCTTCCTACCCAGCCTCCATGGCCACTTTGAGGCTCTCGATCGAGGCCTTCTAGGGAGATTCGATCCAAACAGGCTTCAGTCGTTTCTTCCCCTGGTCTTGAACTTCAAGTTCCAACTCGCCTCTCCCATCGAAGATACTCCATCTGCTTCAAATAAGCTTCCAAAGATGGTATTTCAAACTGATTCAAGACTTGCCAAAATCAGGCAGATTTCCAGTTTCAACATAGCAACTTGAGGCATCTGGAAAGTGGCTTCAATGGCTTGTTCTTGCTAAACTAGGACTTCAATCATGTAGACAAACACTTGAACTTCAAATCCCAACCATTTCCTTGCATTTCCATCGACCGAAATGTAAGATATAAACCAGTAAAGTAGGAACCATGAAACTGATCAAATACTTAACCAAATTCTTCCATTTTTTTCCTTCCAACATTGATAGATCATTTGGCAAGCATTCCAACCTTAACCAAGGGGTAAATTGGGATCATATCACCTTAATTTTGATGCTTGTGTCGTGAATCTTGCCACTTGCTCATCTGAGGTAGTGGAATATGGAATATGCCAGTCAAGTGAATTTAAGAGGGGGTTGCGGGAGAGAATTTTTTTGTTCAATAAGCTTAATAATATTTATGCGAATCGAATTGCTTGTGTCCCTAGCTATCGGCATAGTAAATTACTTGTCTTAATCCAGATTAAGTACACTAATTAGTATTAGTTAGAAAACCATATAGTTAGTAAAATGCACACTTATAGTTCAGTTTACGATGTTGAAACTAATGTACGTTTGATATCATTGATATTGTATTGATTGAATATTATCAATCTCGTTATTTTTCTACTTTTGTTCCGGTTTCAATATTGATATGTATTAGTCGAATTGAGTAATATTGTATTCTTAATATTTGTTCTTAGTGAAATAAACAAAATGTTGTCAATGAAGACGATGTTGACGAGGAAAGAGGATTGCATTTTAATGACAAAATTGTTCCTAAGATACTAAAATAAGTAGTTAAACGAATTTATGTAATTGATTTTGAAGTAAGATAGATTGGGTACTATTATGAAGAGTCCAAATTATTATTCAATTATTATTGTAAAGATGGAAAAAATGTAACATACAACTTTAATTCAGCTACGGTTCTTTAATTCACCTCTCTCTCTCGTTATTATTGTGATAAAACAGTAAGAGTAAGTTATTTGAATAAAATAAACTTATCCTATTTCTCTCCCTCCCTGTCGAATAATAATAATATCATTTTTGGTTTATTTTTCCCCAGATGTAAGAACTTGGGGAGGAAGGAATAAACGTGGCTCCTATTGGCTGGCCGTACCCCCTCCTTCTCATTGGCTCCAAGGGGAAAATGTACAGCTAGCCTACAGGTAGCTAAAGACAAAAAAAAAAAAAAAAAAAACAAAGAAGAAGAAAGAGAAGTAAAAAGACAGCTGGTTAACGGTCAATATAAACGGATTAACCAAAATTTACCATCAATAGTAAATTAAGTTGCAAATGACCCGAATCGAGTTTCGCCAAGTTCATGCTCCGCTTGATAATAAACGAGTCGAGGTAGAATTTGGTCCATTAATTAATGAGCGGAGCCGAGCCGAGTCGAGGTCGGACGACTTGTATGCTAAAGTAGTTCATATTAAGTAATTAGTATCTAAGCAACTAGCTATGGCACATGATGTATCTTTCTAATTATGGATGATGTATCTTTCCAGTTCATATTAAGTAATTAGTATACCGGTTTGTATCGGTTTATGCCGATCAATATTACAAATAAAATTATAAATATTCATATTTAAACATGACATTTAACGTCAATACCTAAATATTTATACTTGAATCCATCAAATAACATCAATATTTAACTTTTATACTCGTAAAATAAATAATAAAATAATTTTTATCAATTAAATTCACTAAAATAAGGTCATTTTACGTAGAGATTCGTATATCGATCATGCCGGTCATACCGATGGTGTCACGCATGTTTTATGACCGGTACCGGTTGAATCAGGTACAAACGGTGGCACGCCGGCCGGCGAGACAACCATGGAGAATATATATCCAGCTCCAGGTTTCAATTTTTATGAAAACCAAAGTGTACGTATCATTGCGGTTGAACCACAAACAAAAATTTCAGCCGGCCACGTCACCCCCGCCCTCTCTATAAATTAGCTGCTAGGTGTAGCTGGTACGTCCCTCACCCACGAACGACACTCAAACACAAGATCATTCCATAGCTCCTCTCTCTCTCTCTCTCTCTCTCTCTCTCTCTCTCTGCAAGAAACGATGGTTGCGGTGCCGGCATGGCTTCGAGAGGGTGTTGAGAAGATGCTAGCTGCCGTTGGGGCTTGTTTCCACAACCACCAGTGGATCCCGCTCATCTTGGCGCACTTCGCCGACGTTGGCTCGATCGGAACGGCATTCTTCAACTACGACAGCTGGCCAGCGGAGCGGAAGAACAACACGTTAGCCAAAGGGTTGCTGGGTGGCACGATCGCTGTCGTTGGTGCTCATGTCCTGGGTGCCTCGGTGGCCATCTACAAGACGGATCAAGACTGGCACACCCGGGAGCAGTGGACATCGCACTGGTTTGCGAAAACCACGCTGCAGGTTGTTTTGTTGATTCATGCGTGTGCTCTGAATGTGGTAACCAACTTTGCCGAGGCATCTGCTTGGGTGCTGGTCTGTGTCTCGATCTACGCATTCGCAATATCGCAGCGCAGGCCTGCAAATTCCCACAGGGCTTCGACGTCACCGGCCTCTGGTTTGGGTAATTAAGAAGTAGCAGTGGTATTTCGTTTATTTCATTTTGGCTTCTCCTCTCCGGTTTAATTTGCTGATGTTATATATGTTGTACGTTTTGTCAGGGAAACAGTATGGAAGAGAACGATTGAAGGCGTGATTATATCACTCTCCTTAGAGTGTTTATTTGCCCCCACTACTTCGTTGCTGGTAGGATTTAGGCAAACCACCCCCAGGAGTCCCTCCAATCAAAGTCAGAAAGCAGCACCTTTCATGACTTCTGGGTGGCAAGATCGCCGCCGTTGGTGCTCATGTCGTGGGCGCCTCAGTGGCCATCTACAAGACGGATCAAGACTGGCACACCTGGGAGCAGTGGACATCGCACTGGTTTGCGAAAACCATGCTGCAGGTTGTTTTGTTGATTCATGCGTGTGCTCTGAATGTGGTAACCTACTTTGCCGAGGCATCTGCCTGGGTGCTGGTTTGTGTCTCGATCTACGCATTCGCAATATCGCAGCATAGGCCTGCAAATTCCCACAGGGCTTCGACGTCACCGGCCTTTGGTTTGGGTAATTATGAAGTAGCAGTGGTATTTCGTTAATTTCATTTTGGCTTCTCCTCTCCGGTTTAATTTGCTGATGTTATATATGTTGTACGTTTTGTCAGGGAAACAGTATGGAAGAGAACGATTGAAGGCGTGATTATATCACTCTCCTTAGAGTGTTTATTTGCCCCCACTACTTCGTTGCTGGTAGGATTTAGGCAAACCACCCCCAGGAGTCCCTCCAATCTAAGTCAGAAAGCAGCACCTTTCGTGACTTCTGGGTGGCAAGATCGCCGCCGTTGGTGCTCATGTCGTGGGCGCCTCAGTGGCCATCTACAAGACGGATCGGGACTGGCACACCTGGGAGCAGTGGACATCGCACTGGTTTGCGAAAGCCACGCTGCAGGTTGTTTTGATGATTCATGCGTGTGCTCTGAATGTGGTAACTTACTTTTCCGAGGCATCCGCTTGGGTGCTGGTCTATGTCTCGATCTACGCATTCGCAATATCGCAGCGTAGGCCTGCAAATTCCCACAGTGCTTCGACGTCACCGGCCTCTGGTTTGGGTAATTAAGAAGTAGCAGTGGTGTTCTGTTAATTTTGTTTTGGCTTCTCCTATCCGGTTTAATTTGCTGATGTGATATATGTTGTACGTTTTGTCAGGGAAACAGTATGGAAGAGAACGATTGAAGGCGTGATTATATCACTCTCCTTAGAGTGTTTATTTGCCCCCACTACTTCGTTTCTGGTAGGATTTAGGGAAACAACCCCCAGGAGTCCCTCCAATTAAAGTCAGAAATCAGCACCTTTCGTGACTTCTGGGTGGCATGATCACCGCCGTTGGTGCTCATGTCGTCGGTGCCTCGGTGGCCATCTACAAGACGGATCGGGACTGGCACAACTCGGAGCAGTGGACATCGCACTGGTTTGCGAAAGCCACGCTGCAGGTTGTTTTGATGATCATGCATGTGCTCTGAATGTGGTAACCTACTTTGCCGAGGCATCCGCCTGGGTGCTGGTCTGTGTCTCGATCTACGCATTTGCACTATCGCAGCGCAGGCCTGCAAATTCCCATAGGGCTTCGACGTCATCGGCCTCTGGTTTGGGTAATTAAGAAGTAGCAGTGGTGTTTCGTTAATTTCGCTTTGGCTTCTCCTCTCCGGTTTAATTTGCTAATGTTATATATGTTGTACGTTTTGTCAGGGAAACAGTATGGAAGAGAACGATTGAAGACGTGATTCTATCACTCTCCTTAGAGTGTTTATTTTCCTCCACTACTTCGTTGCTGGTAGGATTTAGGCAAACCACCCTCAGGAGTCCCTCCAATCAAAGTCAGAAAGCAGCACCTTTCATGACTTATGGGAGGCACCATCGCCGTCGTTGGTGCTCATGTCGTAGGTGACTCGGTGACCCTCTACAAGACGGATCGGGACTGGCACACCGAGGAGCAGTGGACATCACACTGGTTTGCGAAAGCCACGCTGCAGGTTGTTTTGATGATTCATGCGTGCTCTCTGAATGTGGTAACCTACTTGCCGAGGCATCCGCCTGGGTGCTGGTCTGTTTTTCGATCTACGCATTCGCTATATCACAGCGCAGGCCTGCAAATTCTGACAGGGCTTCGACGTCACTGACCTCTGGTTTGGGTAATTAAGAAGTAGCAGTGGTGTTTCGTTAATTTCGTTTTGACTTCTCCTCTCTGGTTTAATTTGATTATGTTATATATGTTGTACGTTTTGTCAGGGAAACAGTATGGAAGAGAACGATTGAAGGCGTGATTATATCACTCTCCTTAGAGTGTTTTTTTGCCCCCACTACTTCGTTGCTGGTAGGATTTAGGCAAACCACCCCCAGGAGTCCCTCCAATCAAAGTCAGAAAGAAGCACCTTTCGTGACTTCTGGGTGGCACGATCGCCGCCGTTGGTGCTCATGACGTGGGTGCCTCGGTGGCCATCTACAAGACGGATCGGGACTGGCACACCTAGGAGCAGTGGACATCGCACTAGTTTGCGAAAGCCACGCTGCAGGTTAATTTGATGATTCATGTTTGCTCTGAATGTGGTAACCTACTTTGCCGAGGCATCCACCTGGGTGCTGGTCTGTGTCTCGATCTACGCATTCGCACTATCGCAGCGCAGGCCTGCAAATTCCCACAGGGCTTCGACGTCACCGGCCTCTGGTTTGGGTAATTAAGAAGTAGCAGTGGTGTTTCGTTAATTTCGTTTTGGCTTCTCCTCTCCGATTTAATATGCTGATGTTATATATGTTGTACGTTTTGTCAGGGAAATAGTATGGAAGAGAACGATTGAAGGCGTGATTATATCACTCTCCTTAGAGTGTTTATTTGCCCCCACTACTTCGTTGCTGGTAGGATTTAGGCAAACCACCCCCAGGAGTCCCTCCAATCAAAGTCAGAAAGCAGCACCTTTCGTGACTTCTGGGTGGCACGATCGCCGCCGTCGGTGCTCATGTCGTGGGCGCCTCAGTGGCCATCTACAAGACGGATCGGGACTGGCACACCTGGGAGAAGTGGACATCGCACTGGTTTGCGAAAGCCACGCTGCAGGTTGTTTTGATGATTCATGCGTGTGCTCTGAATGTGGTAACCTACTTTGCCGAGGCATCCGCCTGGGTGCTAGTCTGTGTCTCGATCTACGCATTCGCAATATCGCAGCGTAGGCCGGCAAATTCCCACAGGGCTTCGACGTCACCGGCCTTTGGTTTGGGTAATTAAGAAGTAGCAGTGGTGTTCTGTTACTTTTGTTCTGGCTTCTCCTATCCGGTTTAATTTGCTGATGTTATATATGTTGTACGTTTTGTCAGGGAAAGAGTATGGAAGAGAACGATTGAAGGCGTGATTATATCACTCTCCCTAGAGGGTTTATTTGCCCCCACTACTTCGTTTCTGGTAGGATTTAGGGAAACAACCCCCAGGAGTCCCTCCAATTAAAGTCAGAAAGCAGCACCTTTCGTGACTTCTGGGTGGCATGATCACCGCCGTTGGTGCTCATGTCGTCGGTGCCTCGGTGGCCATCTACATGACGGATCGGGACTGGCACAACTGGGAGCAGTGGACATCGCACTGGTTTGCGAAAGCCACGCTGCAGGTTATTTTGATGACTCATGCATGTGCTCTGAATGTGGTAACCTACTTTGCCGAGGCATCCGCCTGGGTGCTGGTCTGTGTCTCGATCTACGTATTCGCACTATCGCAGCGCAGGCCTGCAATTTCCCACAGGGCTTCGACGTCACCGGCCTCTGGTTTGGGTAATTAAGAAGTAGCAGTGGTGTTTCGTTAATTTCGTTTTGGCTTCTCCTCTCCGGTTTAATTTGCTGATGTTATATATGTTGTACGTTTTGTCAGGGAAACAGTATGGAAGAGAACGATTGAAGACGTGATTCTATCACTCTCCTTAGAGTGTTTATTTTCCTCCACTACTTCGTTGCTGGTAGGATTTAGGCAAACCACCCTCAGGAGTCCCTCCAATCAAAGTCAGAAAGCAGCACCTTTCGTGACTTATGGGAGGCACAATCGCCGCCGTTGGTGCTCATGTCGTAGGTGACTCGGTGGCCCTCTACAAGACGGATCAGGACTGGCACACCTAGGAGCAGTGGACATCACACTGGTTTGCGAAAGCCACGCTGCAGGTTGTTTTGATGATTCATGCGTGTGCTCTGAATGTGGTAACCTACTTGCCGAGGCATCCGCCTGGGTGCTGGTCTGTTTCTCGATCTACGCATTCGCTATATCGCAGCGCAGGCCTGCAAATTCCCACAGGGCTTCGACGTCACCGACCTCTGGTTTGGGTAATTAAGAAGTAGCAGTGGTGTTTCGTTAATTTCGTTTTGACTTCTCCTCTCCGGTTTAATTTGATGATGTTATATATGTTGTACGTTTTGTCAGGGAAACAGTATGGAAGAGAACGATTGAAGGCGTGATTATATCACTCTCCTTAGAGTATTTATTTGCCCCCACTACTTCGTTGCTGGTAGGATTTAGGCAAACCACCCCCAGGAGTCCCTCCAATCAAAGTCAGAAAGAAGCACCTTTCGTGACTTCTGGGTGGCACAATCGCCGCCGTTGGTGCTCATGACGTGGGTGCCTCGGTGGCCATCTACAAGACGGATCGGGACTGGCACACCTGGGAGCAGTGGACATCGCACTAGTTTGCGAAAGCCACGCTGCAGGTTAATTTGATGATTCATGTTTGCTCTGAATGTGGTAACCTACTTTGCCGAGGCATCCACCTGGGTGCTGGTCTGTGTCTCGATCTACGCATTCGCACTATCGCAGCGTAGGCCTGCAAATTCCCACAGGGCTTCGACGTCTCCGGCCTCTGGTTTGGGTAATTAAGAAGTAGCAATGGTGTTTCGTTAATTTCGTTTTGGCTTCTCCTCTCCGATTTAATATGCTGATGTTATATATGTTGTACGTTTTGTCAGGGAAATAGTATGGAAGAGAACGATTGAAGGCGTGATTATATCACTCTCATTAGAGTGTTTATTTGCCCCCACTAATTCGTTGCTGGTAGGATTTAGGCAAACCACCCCCAGGAGTCCCTCCAATTAAAGTAAGAAAGCAGCACCTTTCGTGACTTTTGGGTGGCACGATCGCCGCCGTTGGTGCTCATGTCGTGGGCGCCTCAGTGGCCATCTACAAGACGGATCGGGACTGGCACACCTGGGAGAAGTGGACATCGCACTGGTTTGCGAAAGCCACGCTGCAGGTTGTTTTGATGATTCATGCGTGTGCTCTGAATGTGGTAAACTACTTTGCCGAGGCATCCGCCTGGGTGCTGGTCTGTGTCTCGATCTACGCATTCGCAATATCGCAGCGCAGACCTGGAAATTCTCACAGGGCTTCGACGTCACCGGCCTCTGGTTTGGGTAATTAAGAAGTAGCAGTGGTGTTTCGTTAATTTCGTTTTGGCTTATCCTCTCCGGTTTAATTTGCTGATGTTATATATGTTGTACGTTTTGTCAGGGAAACATTATGGAAGAGAACGATTGAAGGCATGATTATATCAATTCCTTAGAGTGTTTATTTGCCCCCACTACTTCGTTGCTGGTAGGATTTAGGCAAACCACCCCCAGGAGTCCCTCCAATCAAAGTCAGAAAGCAGCACCTTTCGTGACTTCTGGGTGGCACGATCGCCGCCGATGGTGCTCATGTCGTGGGTGCCTCGGTGGCCATCTACAAGACGGATCGGGACTGGCACACCTGGGAGCAGTGGACATCGCACTGGTTTGCGAAAGCCACGCTGCAGGTAGGGCTGCAAATGAGCCAAGCCGCTCGTGTGCGACTCGGCGTTCGAATCGGAAGAAACTCGTTCGACACTCGGCTCGATGTTAGTAAATGAGCCAAGGTTGAGCTAGGCCATGCTCGGCTTGATAAGCTCGTGAGCTAGCTTGACTCGGTGGCTTGTTGAGCTAAGCTCGCGAGCTGGCTTGTTTAAAGCTTGTGGAAGGATTAATTACTCTTCTGAACATGAAAATTATCTTCTTAATAAGGATGTGTATGGAAGTTAGATGTCATTTTTAGTTTCTAGTGTTCATTTTATCATTTTTAATTTCTAATGTTCTTATTTATACAAATTTTTCAGCAAGAATGGTTTCAAATCGAGCTTATCTTGAGCCGAGCTTGTACTCAGCTTGACAAGTTGTGTTAATGAGCATTTACCGAGCTCGAGCTGGATTATTTTTAATTGAGTCGAACTCGAGCTCGAGCTGGATGATCAAAATTCGAGTTCGAGCCGAGCTCGAGCTAAAAAATTTATAAACGAGCCGAGCTCAAACTAAGCAAAAACTCGGCTCTTTTGCAGCCCTAGCTGCAGGTTGTTTTGATGATTCATGCGTGTTCTCTGAATGTGGTAACCTACTTTGCCGAGGCATCCACCTGGGTGCTGGTCTGTGTCTCGATCTACGCATTCGCAATATCGCAGCGGAGGCCTGCAAATTCCCACAGGGCTTCGACGTCATCGGCCTCTGGTTTGGGTAATTAAGAAGTAGCAGTGGTGTTTCATTAATTTCGTTTTGGCTTCGACGTCAACGGCCTACACTTTTTCCAAAAGCCCACTAACCACTTTATCCAATAACTAATATAAAAAGCAAACTTAAAAACAACTTGCACTTTCCTTCTCCCACCAATGTGGTATTTCCTTTACTCTTTGACTATTCTAACACGTTTTGTGTCTTGCAGTGCGTCGGCAGCCTTCGCGTGGAGTATTCCCCCCCCCCCCCCCGCTTTCTGTGGAAGAGAGCTCTCGGAGTCACCTCGGTCTTCCTCGTGCTCGTCTACCTGCGCAGCTATCTCGATGCGTACGTTCCCCCGCCGCTGCCGGCTGATGATGACCAGCAGATCAGAACAACGACAACAACAATGGCGTCGCCCTCGTCCAGCAGCCCAACCTGCCAGTGAGCCTGATTCCCCGGCCCCACCGCAACAGAATTCCTCCTGACTGTAATCGACTCTCCTCAGTCCTCAGTCCTATCCTATCCTATCCTATATGTTTGATATGTATATATATTATGCTTCCACCACGACATTAATTACCTCCATCCATATAACTTACATTCCCATAGGATTAATAATATAATAATTTTCAAGTAACCATCAGCGAGAGAATTTAGACAAAATAATTCGAGCTACCCGGCCGTCTCAAACAAGTAGTCAAAATCTGTTCAATCAACCTGAAATTGCCATCCCTCTCCAAACAAGAGACTTGCAGCTCATTTCTCGCCGCATTACTTATGTCTCTAAGTTTAGCCTCCGTTAACTTTCACTGTTAGTGGTCAACCGTCAAAATTTTGACCGACGATGTGGCATATGATGTGTATATTTTTTTGCCACATCACTTTGTATAAAAATAAATATTAATATTTAGAAATAAAATTGCATATTTATAATTTCTTTAAATAATAAAAGTAAAAACCAAAATAAAATCGGAAAGCCAAGATTTACAAACTCAAAATTTTGTTCTTCCCCATTGCCCACTAAACCCTAATCAAATCTCTCACCACCGCCTCTCTGAATCCGCTTAAAAAATTGAAGCAAAGCAACATTCATTTGGCCGCATCCTTTCTCTCATAACATGGAACAGCAGCGCCGAATGGAGCTTGAACAACACCAATGCACTGCAACAAAATCTAGATTTTGCAACCAAAAAGTTTACACCAAATGAAAATTGGTTGCGAAAAGGCTAGCATATACAACCAATTATTTTTTGGAAGCTAAAGTATTAACAATTTGGTTTTCTATTAAAATGAAAGTATCGATAACCAAATATAAGTTAAATCAACTAAATAATTTGGTAGCAAAATGATTTATACTTTTTCCAACCAAATAATTTTGATAACAAAATGATTTTTAGTTTTTCCAACCAAATAATTTGGTAACATAATAAATTTTACTTTCTCCAATCAAATATATTGGTTATGAATTTAAACAAGAATTTTAAAAATTCTTAGATGACTAAATAATTTGGTTGCAAACCAAAACAACTAAATTATTTGGTTGCCATTGTATTTAATATATAAAAATGTAGGATTATTATTAAAACTTAATGGTTGTAGATGTAATTATTAATAACAATCAACCTTTACCCTTTCTCCTACACTCCTTCCTTCTTCCGCTAAACCAGACTCCTCCTGTCTATTCCATCCGACTTCTTCTCCTCTTCTTCTCAATTCCGATTCTGACTCCAACTTCTCCTATCCTTCCGTCATCCTCCGTCGCGCCTCATCGCCATCTTCACCTCTCATCGATCAGTCCCAGAGACGAAGGTCTAAGCGTCTTCATCTTGATCCCTAGCGACAGGATTGGCACTCTCGTCACCCGCGCCGTTGAGCAAGTCATGGAGGCGATGGAGTACGAGGTCGTCCCTACCCCCTGGTGTCGTTGAGAGAACACGGAAGGCGGATATGCAGACTTGAAGCACGAGTCGTCCATGGCGTCGTCGGGAGAGCACAAGTCAAATACACTGGCCTGGAGCACGAGCGCCGCTCCAATCCCTAGCCATGGCATCCAATCCCTCGCTAGCGCTGATGCGATATTGATCTCGAGTACTGCCGCCACTGTAAGAACAGTGATGCTTTCTCCTTCGTCTCTCCGATCTCTCTCTTTACTAAGCTAGGGTCATGGAATTTCTTGTCACTGGGGAACTGATCGCGAATCATCCCGCCTCTAGCTCTGGCCAATTTTATCATATGATTGGAGCTCGAGCTCAGTCAATCCTCCGACGACCTTCCTCTACTCTACCTTCCGAGCTCTGTTCCTCTTTCCAGCCGCCAAGAAACTTCGTCCCATCGACAAAGACATATAAAAACGAATCGATCAAATCAGCGAGCTTCTGATATGGTGATGAGGAACGAATCGGCGGCTGCATACAAGGGGAAGCGGCACTCCGAAATAATGGCGAGTTCGATTGCAAAGCAAAATTGGGTGGCAGCGAGCTCGATTGGGCGGCGGCAGGCCCGGCTAGAGATCGACGACGAATCGAGAGACCCCGACCCGGTGGCGTCGATTTCATCTGAGCTAACTTCGCCCTGTTCTTCGCGACGCTGGCGGAGAAGGAAACCAGCCTGGATCCGGTGGAGACTAAGTTGTATTGCTGTCGGTTGTGCGACGAGCTCTTGCTATTGTGAAGCTAGCGGTAATGCGAAAGAGTGGGAGCGGGCACTGGAGATCTGCCGTAGAGGCTCGGAGGAGAGCCTGCACAAAATCCTAATTTGCATAAGCTTGACGGAAGTGGAGGAGACGCAAGGAAAGTTCTTTCCAATATTATTTTGTAAATAATTAAATATTTTCTTTTTAATACTATTCGGTAAATTTTTAATAACTTTCTCCTTTGTGTTGTTACGTGGCAGATATGTTGGCAGGAAGTCAACAAAAGTGTTGACCGCCGTTTGGTTGACCGTTAAGTTTAACAGTCAACAAAATAATGGAGAACATTTTTGACATCGAAATTCAAACGTTGGGACATAAGTGACGCGGTATAAAGATAAGAGTACATGTGACATAAACCCTAAACTATAGGCCTTTCTTTATATTAGGCCTATTACTTTATCTAATCATACAACGTAATAAATACCAATCTCATGAAAACATCTGATTGTGCGTACTATAACTATCTATTTCGACGACTATAAAAAAAAAACTATCTATTTCAACGGTGGGCTCGCACGCACTAATGAGAATCCCAAGTCAACTTGTATTTAATGTGGGTTATGTACCATGTTATGGTCTGTTTCTTGATTTGTTTTTATTTTTTTAATGAGGAAATATCAGTATTTCTAGTGTTCTTTTAAATATGTTTTAACCCACTCCCCGTGATAAATTATCAGATCTACCATGGAACAGGTATGTGTATCGAGATTCGGGATACCCATCCACCCAATTGTCACTCCTAATCCGAAGGAGAGATGAAGACAATATTGATTAGCCGAAGCCAACCTTTCTAGTCTCATACTTTCTTAATCTAGTCATATCTCATTCGTTTTAACTCGGAATGAAAATTATTTTTCACAGAGAGAACTCATGAATTATATATTATATACACAATGATATTCATCTAGTTTTATTTTCATTAAAACAATTAATTAGCTCTTTAATTATTTTTAGTGTTTCTCCTCTCAAGACGCGTGCTTGATAGGGATGGCAACAATACCCGAACCCACGGGTGTCCTACCCGACACAACCCGATCAACATGAATAAAACCGGTGCTGACAGGTTCCAGCCCGAATTTGAATTTGAACCCGTTCACTATTCATCATATTGGATTTAGTTTAGATATACCCGATCCATGCATACCCGCCCACGCCCC
Organism: Linum trigynum; assembly: GCA_964030455.1. Classification (NCBI taxonomy): domain Eukaryota; kingdom Viridiplantae; phylum Streptophyta; class Magnoliopsida; order Malpighiales; family Linaceae; genus Linum; species Linum trigynum. The sequence continues at coordinate 33,784,294 of OZ034820.1, forward strand.
TTCCCGTACTTAACCCTAATTTTCTATCTAATTCCCCCAACTCTCATGTCTCACCTGCCGCCTATCCCCCTCTCTCCCACATACCACCTGGCCATCCTTTTTATTGTTAAGTAAATGTGTTCATGCATAGCAAATTAGCAATTAGCAGCAACACATTACGTATATTGATGGAGTTTTTTAATAAATATTTAGTTCCAATTTAATTTGTGTTTTCCGAGTCTTCCTCTTGTACTCTACGACAATAATGACTGCTATTTTTTCTAATCAATCATAGAGGGAACAAAGTAAGAAGTGGGTTTATATCCAATTTTTCTAATCAATCATAGCCGTTCACTATAATATTTGCTAAAATACCAAGTATCTGCATTTTTGGATGTATATATTGCAAACTCAACACTTCAAAATTATATTCAATTGTTGGAATCCTTTTTGTGGCTGCGATCATAGTTCGTAACTAAAAGGAGAGCATGCAACTAAATTTCATATCTTAGTTTCGTATTCTTATCTTTAATGTTTAACAATTTATAGTTTGCTTGTACAGGTTGGTGTCTTTATTCTGCTGTGGATTAGGAAGGAGATCTCAAGAGGAAAGTCTCCTACCGTGGATTAGTCGGTGTTAGGTTCATTAATCACCTAACACCATATACCACGTAAAAATACTGTGACTGTATTCATCTGTGTTTTTATTCTACTGCATCTTATTTCCAATTTGTATTTGTGTTCTTGGTTAAGTGCGAGTTCAAGTTCTTGTGCAGAACAGGTCTTGATCGATTTGCACAAGGTGAGAAGAAGGAAACTGAGTCTGTGAAACGCAGCTTCCATGCAAGTGATCCGGGCCAACTTCAAATCGACTGACTGAGAACAAACTAAGCCCAGCCCACTTCAAGCCTTAGTTTCGAATTCGTTGTCGTTTTGGTGAGCACGAAAGGGAAGTCATTTTACCCTTTCATCGATTCGTTTTCCTGTTTATTCCACTTTTTCACTTGTTCTTGCCAAAATCGAAATTAGGGTTAAGCAGAGTCTCAATTGATCGGAGAGGCAGAGGGAATCGTCGCGGGAGTCTCGCGCTCGACTCAACCAACACGTGGTACCAGAGTCCGGCTCCAGCAGCAAGGGTGATAGACCGTCATTTACACATGTTTTTACCCCCATTCTTACACCGTTTGAGGTGTTGATTCTCGTGTTTTAGACCGATTTCACGCTAGGTTGTGCTTGTTTGGGATATTTCAGGTCCTGGCACGTGAATGAAGGCTTAGGAGCGAGTCTGGGGTCGATTGGACGAAGAACGGACGAATGGCGAGGTTTTTGGGGAGCTGCACGGGCAGACCAGGGAGGCTGCACGGCCGTGCACGTGAGCAATATGGCCGTGCGCCTTATGCCGAGGACACGCACGGGCAACCCCTGAAGCTCGCACGGCCGTGCACCCTGGCCGTGCGAGAGGGCTGAAGTTCGACTAAATGACACGCTGCGTTTTGAGTTGCACGGCCAAAATGGTGATATGCACGGCCGTGCACCCTGGCCGTGCGAGTCGGGATTTCCTGGTTTTAAGCCAAATTCCGAACCAAAGAGGAGGGAGAGCTGGGTTTTGGATCCCAAACACCCAAGGGACGAACCCTAGAGAGAGAGAGCGACTTGGGAACATTCTTGGAGCTATTTTGGAGGATTTCTTCGCCATTGGAGCTCGGGAATCAAGCTTGGAGATGGAGATTGAAGATCTAGATCAGATTTCTGCAGTCTCTCTCTTCTCTATGGAGTAACTTCCCTTCACTTAGGTTTTGAGGAACCTTAGTTCCATGAGTTAGGATCTTTCTTGTATGAAGTTTTGGATGCTATATTGTTTGATTATAATCGAATGATGCATGTTTATTGAGTCAATTGAAGTCTGATCAACTTTTCCTGATTCCTGCTGCAATCTGAGATAGATAGAATCTGATTAGGTTGCTAGAGTCTCATCATTCGGTAGTAGGAGATTGGCTATACGAGAGTTAGCCAGTTTACTGCTTTGTACTGGAATCCAATTCCAGTAGTGGAGTTCTGTGCTTATTGCTTCAGCTTTCTATCCCGGTGAAGACTAGTCGTCTGCCGGATAGTTAGACTGAGAGGGCTTGGTCAGCTTAAGAGATTCCAAGCTACTGTCAGATCTTCCGCAGTTTAATCAACAGTAAATCAACCAAAATGAATTACAACTTGGACCTAATTGAGGAGCTAGGGGGAATCATACCTAAGTGAGTTCCCAAACTGTAATTAGTAGTTTTACTTAGTTTAGTTAGTAGAGTAGTTTGGTTAATCAATCCTTAATCTAGTTTGCTAGATAATGAACTGAAGCGGAGTAATAGTAACTCTAGAGACCCGTGGATTCGATATTTATTACTTGTGCCACTATACTGCAGTCCCTTTCATTGGTTACACTTGGCCATTGTTAGGTGTTGTGTTTTGGCGTGTCAAGTTTTTGGCGCCGTTGCCGGGGAACCCTCTAGGTTATTGGGTAAACGTGAGAATTTGTTACTCTAGCTTTTTATTTACTGCATTTTATCTCTTCCACCTGTGTGCCTTCACGGGTTGTTTCTGCTGATTGTGTGCAGGTAGTGCATGACCCGTAGCCAGTCGGGAGATCTACTACCACTAGACCAGGAGCTTGAACGAACCTGCAGAAACTTCAAGCGGGCTCTAAAGGCGCGACTGGCTGCGGAGGAGGCGCTATCACAGCTGCAGTTAGAGGAGGAAGAAGAAGAGATGGCTGAACCAGGGAACCATGATATGATCCCTGAGGAGCAAACCATGGGGTCCTACTGGACCGCTAGAGCTGCGGACATGAGGTCACCCATTCAGCATCCTCATGTCCCAGCCAACAATTTTGAGGTGAGCACCTCAGTAATCACCATGCTGCGCGGTTCAGTGGTGTTCCGTGGTAAGGAGGGGGAGTGCCCCCGATCACATCTCCGGCGATTCCATGAGCTCATTGATGGAATCAAGATCAATGGGGTACCCGCAGATGCCATCCAGCTGAGGTACTTCCCATTCACTCTGGAGGGGCAGGCCAAGGAGTGGCTAGACACTCGACCTCCAGGCTCCATCACTACGTTCGCCAACCTGGCGGACAAGTTCCTCACCCGCTACCATCCTCCATCCAAGACAGCTGACTTGCAGAAGCAGATCACCCACTTCACCCAGGACGAAGATGAGACCATCAGGGATGCTTGGGAGAGATACACCAGTCTTTTCCTCAGGTGTCCCAATCATGGTTTCAATGATGCATTTAAGGTGGGCACCTTCTATCACACTCTCTTCCCGGAGGACAAGCAGCTGATTGATTCGGTTTGTGGCGGGAACATGCGGAGAACGGGTACGACTGGGGCACTGCCAGGAGATCGAGGCGAGCACCAGGCCGGGGTGTGCATGCTGTGGGCACCCAGTCATCTGATTTGGTGCAGGTGTTATCGAAACTGGTTTCAGCTATCGATCGTTCTGGTTTGATTGCAGGTACAGGACAGCCGCAGGTGATGCACTGCCAGTGGTGTGAGAGCTCCCATCACACCGTAGAGGACTGTCAGGCGATGAGGGAATCGTCTACTCCCCAGGAGCAGGTGGACTTTATCAGTAATGCCAGGCGCTTCGACCCCTACAGCAACACTTATAACGAGGGGTGGCGCCAGCATCCTAACTTTTCCTGGGCTGGTGCAAATCCCAAACCACCAGCTCCCCAGGGACCACCTGGCTTCCAGAGGCCTCCATACCAGCCCAGACAGGGGCAATTTCAGCAGCCACAGCAGCCACTCTACCAGCCAGACAGGGGCTAGCTCCACCACAGTCGCAGGTGCGACCATTTCAGCAGACAGGAGCAGCACCTGCAGCTCCAGTACAGAGTGACCGATGGCGGAATTGAGAGATTTGGTGGGTTCTCTGGCCACCTCCAGTGCGAACAAGTTCAATAACATCGAGCAATTCATGGAGAAAGCTTCAGGCAAGTTCTTGGAGCTAGAAGCTGGTCAGAGAAATACACAGGCTGTGCTGCGGGATATACAGACCCAGCTTGGGAGTGTTGCCCAGGCTGTAGCTCAGAGGACTCCTGGTACTTTGCCTGGTCAGACCATTCCTCATCCGCAGGATCCGAATGCCAACTGCAGTGCCATCACAACCAGGAGTGGCAAGGTGACTGCCGATCCGCCTGTTCGGGCAGAGAAGAGAGAGACCCCTGCTTCAGCACTTCCAGCTAATCAGGAAGACATGGAGAAGGAGGTTGAGGTGCCTGCTCCTAAACCGCAACCAGTGGTGAAGGAGTATGTACCACAGCTTCCCTTTCCTACTCGGTTGCACAAGGACCGACTGGAGACTGAGTTTGCCAAATTCATGGCAATGCTGAAGCAGGTAAACATTAGCATGCCCTTTGTGGAGGCATTATCGAAGATGCCCAAGTATGCCAAATTCATGAACGATCTCCTCACCAACAAGAGGAAGCTTGGGGAGCTGTCAACGGTGATGCTCAACGAGGAGTGTTCTGCCATCCTGCAGAACAAACTACCAGAGAAACGAAAAGACCCAGGGAGTTTCACTATCCCTTGCATGATTGGTAGTTTGCATGTAGGGAAGTCCTTGGCGGATTTAGGCGCTAGCATAAATGTCATGCCTTATAAACTGTTTAAAAAGCTAGGCCTAGGTGAACCCAGTAATACTAGGATGAGCATCTAGCTTGCTGATAGATCTATTGTGCATCCTAGGGGTATAGCAGAGGACTTGATAGTCGCAGTAGGGCCATTTTCATATCCTGTTGATTTTGTGATTTTGGAGATAAATGAGGATGTTGATGTGCCATTGATACTAGGTAGACCTTTTCTCGCCACCGCCAAGGCGCTGATTGATGTTAATGATGGAAAGCTGATTTTAAGAGCTGGGGGTGAACAAATCACCTTCTCTGTTTCTGATAATATGAAACACCCCCAGCTCCATGATGATCTTGATTACTGTGATGTTGTTGCTGATTTTGAGACCGCACTCGCCATCACGAGTGCGGGTACTGATGATTTCCTTGAGCGTTGTCTTTTGCTAGGGGAACAGGCATCACAGGATATGCAGCTGACGGAGCAGCTTGCGGAGCTGGACGAAGCTGCGAGCGCAGGGCGAGAGATGCCATTCAAGCTGATTCCCATCTCGCCCCGGCTCGCTACATCATTGGAGGAGCCGCCAGAGTTGGAGCTGAAACCCCTCCCATCTCATCTGGAGTATGCATTTCTCCGGGAGGGGAATAAGCTCCCGGTTATTATTAGCTCGGATCTGATCCCCGAGCAGAAGAGCAGGCTGGTGGCTCTGTTGCAGAAGTATGCCCGGGCCATGGCATGGAAGATCACTGACATCAGAGGCATTAGCCCATCCTTCTGCTCTCACAGAATCTTGATGGAGGATGAGGTTAAGCCAGTCAGGCAGCCGCAGAGGAGATTGTCTCCTAACTTGGAGGCAGTGGTCCGGGCAGAGATCGTGAAGCTCATGGATGCAGGGATCATCTTTGCTATATCGGATAGCAAGTGGGTCAGTCCCACTCAGGTGGTCCCGAAGAAAGGCGGGATGACTGTGGTCCCGAACGAGAAGAAGGAGTTGATCCCGATGCGGACCGTGACCGGCTGGAGAGTCTGCATCGGTTACCGGCGCCTGAATGACGCCACCAGGAAAGATCATTTTCCCCTACCTTTCATTGATCAGATGCTGGAGAGGTTGGCGGGCCATGAGTTCTATTGCTTCCTGGATGGCATGTCTGGGTACTTCCAGATTCCTATTGCACCGGAGGATCAGGAGAAGACCACATTCACTTGCCCCTTCGGCACTTTTGCTTACCGGAGGATTCCATTTGGGCTGTGTAACGCACCGGCGACCTTCCAGAGATGCATGCTGGCTATCTTCGACCGCCTGGTTGGAGAGATCATGGAAGTCTTCATGGATGATTTCTCGGTATATGGAGACTCCTTCACTCACTGTCTCCATAACCTGGAACTCGTTCTGAAGAGGTGCGAGGAGACTAATCTGGCACTCAGCTGGGAGAAGTGCCATTTCATGGTTCGTGAGGGAATCGTGCTCGGGCACAAGATCTCCAAGGAGGGAATTGAGGTAGATCGCGCGAAGATTGAGACGATCAGTCAGCTACCTCCTCCCGTTTCTGTGAAGGGGATTCGCAGCTTTCTGGGTCATGCAGGCTTTTACCGGCGCTTCAACAAAGATTTCTCGAAGATTGCCCTGCCGTTGACCAAGCTGCTAGAGAAGGATGCGCCATTCCAGTTCACTCCCGAGTGCACAGCTGCATTTGAGACTCTGAAGGAGAAGCTTACCCATGCCCCTATCATGGTAACTCCTGACTGGTCTCTCCCTTTTGAGATGATGTGCGATGCGAGTGACTATGCAGTCGGAGCAGTTCTGGGTCAGAGACGCGAGAAGCACTTCCAGCCCATCTACTACGCGTCGAAGACCTTGAACGATGCACAGGAGAACTACACCACCACTGAGAAGGAGCTCCTCGCTGTGGTGTATGCGTTTGACAAGTTCCGGCCATACCTGGTGCTCTCACATGTGGTGGTCTACACAGATCACTCGGCGATTCGCTACTTGATGAGCAAGGCTGATGCAAAGCCTCGGCTCATCCGCTGGATCCTGCTTCTGCAGGAATTCGACATCGAGATCCGGGACAAGAAAGGAGCCGAAAATGTTGCTGCAGATCATCTTTCACGATTGGAAGCCTCTCCGGTGGACAACTTCGTGGAGGAGATCGACGACTCTTTCCCGGGTGAGCGATTGCTGGCGATGACACTGGTGGACAGCGTGACCCCTTGGTATTCTGACTTTGCCAATTATCTGGTGGGCAAGCAGTTACCCAAGGGGATGGCTACACATGCAAAGCGCAAGTTCTTCTCCGATCTGAAGCACTACTTCTGGGAGGATCCTTTCCTCTTCAGAATCGGAGCAGATGGCGTGATCCGGCGCTGTGTCATGGAGCACGAGATGGGAGACATCCTGTCTCAATGCCACGAGGGACCTACTGGAGGTCACCATGGAGGAAACCGCACAGCGCGGAAGGTGCTACAGTCGGGCTTTTATTGGCCCTCGTTCTTCCAGGACGCAGACTCCTTCGCACGCCAGTGCGACCGCTGCCAGAGGTCAGGTAACATTTCGTCCTGGGATGAGATGCCCCAACATATCTCTGTTATCTGTGAAATTTTTGATGTTTGGGGTATCGATTTCATGGGCCCATTCCCTCCATCTTTTGGCAATCTGTACATTTTGGTTGCAGTAGACTACGTCTCGAGGTGGGCAGAAGCTCAGGCCATGCCCACCAATGATGCAAGACGGGTCTGCTCATTTCTGAAGCAGCTGTTCTCCCGGTTCGGGACACCCCGCGCCATCATTAGTGATAGAGGAACCCATTTTCAAGGGCAATTCACTAAACTCCTCTCTCTCTATGGTGTTAAGCATCAGGTGTCGGTGGCCTACCATCCCCAGTCAAATGGGCAGGCCGAGCTGACGAACCGGGAGCTTAAACGAATTATTGAAAAGACGATGGATCAGTCTCGCAAGGATTGGTCCACCAAGCTCGATGATGCTCTTTGGGCGTATAGGACTGCCTATAAAAATCCGATTGGCACTTCTCCCTATAGGCTTGTCTATGGGAAGGCGTGCCATTTGCCAGTAGAGCTAGAGCACAAGGCCTTCTGGGCCATTAAGCTGCTAAACATGGATTTGAGTGTTGCATGTACAGAACGTAAGTTGCAGCTGCTGGAGTTGGAGGAGTGGCGTTACCACGCCACGAGAACACCCTGCTCTACAAGGAGCGCACCAAGCGTCTCCATGACGCTCGGTTGAGGGGCCCGAAAGAGTTTCAGGTAGGTGATCGTGTTCTGCTTTTCAATGCACGCCTGAAACTCTTCCCGGGTAAGCTCCGTTCGAGGTGGTCGGGTCCCTTCACGGTCACCCAAGTTTTCCCGCACGGTGCGGTGGAGATCAGCAATGCTCAAACCGAGCCATTCAAGGTGAATGGCCACCTCCTAAAGTTGTATTTGGGAGGTGCTGTCGAGCGCGCAGAGCTGCTGATCAAGCTCGAGAACCCTTAGTTCCTCTACTGGCGTCCAGCTAAAAGACGGTAAAGAAGCGCTTGTGGGGAGGCAACCCCACTGAGGTTTGCATTTTCTTACTCTTTTTCCTTTGATTTTGTGTGTTTTTGAGTCTTGAGACGTTGATCCAGAGTCCAGTGTCGTTTTTGAGTGAAAACAGGTTGATTTCGGGACTCCAACAAGTCGCACGGCCAGGACCACAACTTGCACGGCCGTGCGGGCACCCCCTTTGGCCGTGCGAGCTCTCGGCCAAAAGCACGGCCAAAAGAGCTTATTGCACGGCTGTGCGCTCGTCCTGGCCTGGCCGTGCGTCTTGCACGGGCACCATAATGCCTCGCATGGCCGTGCGGGTATTCCCCCTTGGCCGTGCGAGCTCTCGGTAAGGATGGCACGGCCATATGTGCCAGGTGCACGGTCGTGCGCTTCTCCTCGGCCAGGCCGTGTCGGCTGCACGGGCAAAAACCAGCCTTGCACGGCCGTGCGCCCCTGCCCGTGCATCCGAGGCACGGCCTATTTATATGGCCTGCACGGCCATTGTGGTCAGAAAACCAAAACCACTCGCCGGAACCCTCTGCCCTCGCCAGAAAACCGCGCAAAACCCACCTTTTTCGATTTTTTCGGCCACTTTGGGTAATTTTTTCACCAAACCAACTACAAACCCACTCTTTCTACACCCAAAGCGGCCTATCCCTCGATTTTGAGCGAGTTTGGGCGACGTTTTAGTCGCCGGAGGCGATTTCCGGCGAGACTCCGGCGAGACTCCGACGAGCATTTCCGGCCAGTTTTTCGGCGTTTCGTCACTTCCATTGTCTTCCCCTCATCATTCCCTACACCTCTACTTGAGTCTCCAGGGCAATGGCGAAACCTAATTTCCAGCACCCGTTCATCCGGGATCTGAGGAGGGGACCCACCGCAGAGCGCTTCAAGGAGGTCGTGGAAACCCCGTTTGGGTCACACCATTGCTGGTCCAAACGGGAGTTTCGGCGATTGCACTGCTACGAGCAGCTCTCCGCCGCGGTCGCCAACACCGCCTGGCGCCGTCTGCTCCAGCTCTGCGAGAAGGTCTACTACGAGCCGGTGTGGGAGTTCTACACGACCTTCAAGCACAATACCACGGACAACTGGCAGGACGGTACGGCCGTCCAATTCAGGCTGGGCGGGGTCCCCCGGTCCTTGAGCTACCACGAGCTGGCCGAGGCTCTCGACCTCGACCTCGACGACCGTGAGGACTACGTCACCGAGGTGAATGAGCCACCGGAGGTGGACTTCGGGAGGCTGTACACCAGCCTGGCTCGGCCAGGCCAGACGCGTCCCTTCCGGTCCGGGAGGACGAAGGCCTCTACCCTGTAGATCGACAACCGACTTCTCCACCACCTGCTGGCGAAGTCTTACACTCCTGCAGCTGACAGCGCCGGCGCCATCACGAAGAGGCCCCTGTACTTCCTCCATTCGATCCGCCAGCGCCGCCATCCTCTCCACCTGGGTTCAGTGGTGGCCAAGACCTTCGAGAAGACGGCCACAGAGCTGAAGAGCCTCCACTGCGCCCCCCTCATCACCCGCCTGGCCACCTTCTTTGGCCTTTCACTGCAGGGGTGCACCGAGGAGGGGGACACCCTCATCTTTGGCAGCACGACGATCAGGAAGATGCTGCTGTTGCGGGAGAGGAACGGTGTTCAATGGGTCGATGGGTTTCCGGAGCCTCCGATCCCCGCGGAGCCCGTACCAGAGGAGGAGGAGGCTGCCGATGAGGTGGATCCCGAGGAGGTGGATGCCGCTGCTGATGCTGCTGATAATCCCCCACAGACTGACTTCCATTTCGGGGGTAGCAGCTCCGCTTTCCAGGGCCAGGATTACTTCGCCCAGCAGTTCGAGCAGCTGAGGATCCAGAACCAGCTGCTCCTCGATCAGCAGATGCAGTTCCATCAGCAGTATGCGGCCGACCAGGCCGAGTACCGGACCAGGATGGATGCTTATGACGAGCGGCTGAACACGATCCAGACCCAGCAGGGTGTGACTCTCGCCCACATCGAGCGCGCGAGGCGCCGTTCACGGCGCATGCAGGAGGTCCAGCAGCACCTGCTCCAGCTGCTCCCGGGCGAGCCACCTGTCTGGAGGACTCCCTGGGATGACTCCCCTCCACATGACGGTGTTCTGGCGCTGCGGATGATGACGCGTTCATGAACTACATCGACCTCGACGATCTTGGCGACGAGTAGGCTGTACTCGTTGCCCGTCTCAGTGTGTTTTCTTTTTCATTTTAGACTTTTGTGTGTTTGCCCCATGTGTGCGGAGCTTGAACTTAGTGTCGTTTGTTTTTGTTTTTGGTTTTTCCTTTGTGGTTTGATGTAGCCGTCTGGGCTAACACTTATCCCTAACGCACAGTGTGCTAGTGTGTTTCTGATGTTCGATTTGTGCAGCATTGTCCACTCTCCCGTTCGTTTCTCGCTGACTGGTCCACTTCCAGTCCCCCAGCAGTGTTCCTACCCGGTAACATCGTTCCCCTTATCTTTCCCTCTGCTCCATTGAGGGCAATGTCGTTCTTAAGTGTGGGGGGATGCTTTGTATCGGTTGGAATATTTATGATGGTGCTTGGAGCCTAGTCCGCTGTCCGAATCTTACGATTTGAGGGCTCCAAGTATTGCTGTTTGATCATATTGGCACTGTGTTTTGATGGATGAATTGATTGGTTTTCGGATTAATGCATGACAATTTGTTTGCAACTAGGACAACCTATGATGAGGACTGAGATGTGCAGTAGAACGATGTAGGGGTTCAGTTTTTCAACTGTTTGCTTGACAACTGTGACTTGATCTGACTTGCTCTGATTACTTGTCCTTGACAGTCATTTATGCATCTAGTTCAGGGTATCAGAATGTGAGATAGAGCATATAGGTAGCCATGTGAGATTTGAGCCTGCTCGTTTCTTTCTTGTGCGATAGATCCCTCTTCCATGATGTGTAGCATTCACGTTGTCACTAGCTAAAATGATGGGGGCATAGGATTAGCCCACGCCCAAAACTGACTGTCCTGATTTGTCATATCCCCTAGTCAGCCCTTTTTGAGCCGTGTGTCATCCTTTCTTTTGGTCTATAATGGAAAAAAATCACCCTTGTTGCATCTTTTAGAAGGTTCCACAGAGTGGTTTTTTTTATATATTCTCTGCTGTTTCTGCTAAAGTCTATGTGAGTGTTGGAGGTAGTGCTTAAAAGTTGGGCAGGTGTTTGAAGTTTATGCAGAAGTGGTGGCTCTCTTAAGAAATGAAAAGAAAAATGAAAGTGAAACAAAGAAAAAAAATTGAAAGTAAAAGAGAGCCACTACCAAAAATCTGAATAATGCCCCGTAAGTAGTGTTTCTTAGCAGTCTGGCTTGGAAATGCTGATGTTTATGCCTCCTTCGCTCTTGTGTTCTTAAGATATTGAGTAATGCAGAATAGCAGAAAGAAAATACCGGTTTGTTTGACTGTGATTGTGTGTTTGGAAAATGTGGAACCTTTTGCTATGAATACTTCCACCACCTAAAAGGCCTTTTCCCCATGTCCAAGACCCTAGCCAGTCATTTGAACCTGTGTCTAAGACCTCCTGATTAGTTAGTGGTGACACCCCATATGTGAACTCTAGCATTTAGAGGCTGCCATCATGGTGAAGAGATGATAGGGATTGAGAGAAATAGCATGCGCATCTTTCGCATCAAATTGTCCTGACCCCACTGGTCGAGAGTGAGTGATTCATTTTCATTTTCTATATGCTCTTGTACCCCGGTGAGGACCTAGATTGCTCGGTCTCTATTCTGATGTCTTGAGTTGGATGCATGAGTTGACTGTTTTGAGTAAGTGGTTGAATCAAGTCTAGGTTGGCCAGTGAACAGAAGGGAGACTCTTCCTTTACTCGATTTGCTGCACTCGAATGTCCTTTGTGGTGGTTGTCCAGGTTGTTATTGAGGTTGTGCATGTATTGATGTTTGAAAACCAGTGCGATTCACGTGTTCTGTGCCTTTATGACTTGTCCCCAATGTTGGTTGATTGAAATGTGTAAGCTTACCTAGTGTTTGAGTTAGGTTTGCTTGGGGACAAGCAAACGGTTAAGTGTGGGGGAGTTTGATAGACCATCATTTACACATGTTTTTACCCCCATTCTTACACCGTTTGAGGTGTTGATTCTCGTGTTTTAGACCGATTTCACGCTAGGTTGTGCTTGTTTGTGATATTTCAGGTCATGGCACGTGAATGAAGGCTTAGGAGCGAGTCTGGGGTCGATTGGACGAAGAACGGACGAATGGCGAGGTTTTTGGGGAGCTGCACGGGCAGACCAGGGAGGCTGCACGGCCGTGCACGTGAGCAATATGGCCGTGCGCCTTATGCCGAGGACACGCACGGGCAACCCCTGAAGCTCGCACGGCCGTGCACCCTGGCCGTGCGAGAGGGCTGAAGTTCGACTAAATGACACGCTGCGTTTTGAGTTGCACGGCCAAAATGGTGATATGCACGGCCGTGCACCCTGGCCGTGCGAGTCGGGATTTCCTGGTTTTAAGCCAAATTCCGAACCAAAGAGGAGGGAGAGCTGGGTTTTGGATCCCAAACACCCAAGGGACGAACCCTAGAGAGAGAGAGCGACTTGGGAACATTCTTGGAGCTATTTTGGAGGATTTCTTCGCCATTGGAGCTCGGGAATCAAGCTTGGAGATGGAGATTGAAGATCTAGATCAGATTTCTGCAGTCTCTCTCTTCTCTATGGAGTAACTTCCCTTCACTTAGGTTTTGAGGAACCTTAGTTCCATGAGTTAGGATCTTTCTTGTATGAAGTTTTGGATGCTATATTGTTTGATTATAATCGAATGATGCATGTTTATTGAGTCAATTGAAGTCTGATCAACTTTTCCTGATTCCTGCTGCAATCTGAGATAGATAGAATCTGATTAGGTTGCTAGAGTCTCATCATTCGGTAGTAGGAGATTGGCTATACGAGAGTTAGCCAGTTTACTGCTTTGTACTGGAATCCAATTCCAGTAGTGGAGTTCTGTGCTTATTGCTTCAGCTTTCTATCCCGGTGAAGACTAGTCGTCTGCCGGATAGTTAGACTGAGAGGGCTTGGTCAGCTTAAGAGATTCCAAGCTACTGTCGGATCTTCCGCAGTTTAATCAACAGTAAATCAACCAAAATGAATTACAACTTGGACCTAATTGAGGAGCTAGGGGGAATCATACCTAAGTGAGTTCCCAAACTGTAATTAGTAGTTTTACTTAGTTTAGTTAGTAGAGTAGTTTGGTTAATCAATCCTTAATCTAGTTTGCTAGATAATGAACTGAAGCTGAGTAACAGTAACTCTAGAGACCCGTGGATTCGATATTTATTACTTGTGCCACTATACTGCAGTCCCTTTCATTGGTTACACTTGGCCATTGTTAGGTGTTGTGTTTTGGCGTGTCAAAGGGCTTAATCGCCTGCGAAGACGATGAGTTCGGGATCAGCGAGCGGAATTTTCATTGCGGATAGATTTTCTCAAACACGACCACCCGGATTTGAAGGGGTTCACTATGGTTACTTACGCAATCGGATGCAATTTTTCATAGGGTCAACAGATCCTGACCTTTGGAACATTGTAATGGATGGCCCTCTCGAGGTGAAGGAGTCTCGAGGGAAGTGGACCGAAACTGACAAGAAGAACTTCCAGATGAATTCAAAAGCCACCAACTTGATGTATTGCGCCCTGGGTCCTGAGGAGTATCACAGAGTATCAGGATGCAAGAATACCAAAGAAATCTAGGACAAGTTGCAGATCGCTCATGAAGGAACTTCTCATGTTAAACTGTCCAGAATTAACAGCCTCAAGCAGGAGTTTGAATCCTTCATTATGAAGCCAGAAGAGTTGATAAAAGAAATGAACGAATGGTTTACTACAATTGTGAACAGCTTGAGGAACTTGGAAGTTGAATATGCCACCGCTGATATGGTCAGAAAGATTCTTTGGGCTCTTTCGAAGCGATGGACTCCAAAGGTAACAACAATCGAGGAGTCTAAGGATCTCACCAAGCTTAGCCTAGATGAGCTTATTGGGTCCTTAGCTACACATGAAGAAAAATTGAAGAGGGAAGATGCCGATGAGCCTCGAAGGGAGAAGAAATGAATTGCTTTCAAAGTATTTACTCAAGAAGATGATTTGGAGTGCTTGGAAGAGATGGAAGATGACGAGCTGGCCATGCTCAGCAAACATGTAGCCAAACTGCTTCGAATAAGAAGAGAGAAGAAATGAGGAGGCATGATAAGCAGATCAAAAGATGGAGAAAATGAAAAGGAGTTCAGTCGATCCAATAGATTTGGATCAAGGAACAGAAGAGAAGGAATGGTCCCAGAAAGAGTCCCCAATCAAGCTGGGTGCTTCAGGTGTGGCAAGACAGGACATGTCAAGGCAGAGTGTCCTCAGATGAAGAAAGAAAAAGCTTACGCAGCTACTTGGAGTTGCAGTGAGGATGATGAAGACGAAGCTGACACCAAGCAAGAGGAAGTTTTGACATTAAAAGCCGAAAAGGTTGCAGTAGAAAATGAACTTACTAATGTCTTAACCGAGAATGAGAGACTAAGGAGTGAGGTTAGCATAGCCGAGGCTAAGAGTGAGAGCCTGAAAGCAGAAAAAGATAAGGTTGCTTCTGAGAGAAGCTTTCAGAGAAATAGTAAAATTAAGAAGAAAGTTAGAAGCACTGAATGCTTTTACTGTCATAAGAATGGTCATCATATTGCTGAGTGCAGAAAACGAATAGCAAAAGAAAAACGTGTCAACAACATGAACTGTTTTAATTGCCATAAGTTGGGACATTCAAGTAGAACATGCTCTAAAGAATTTCAGTTAGGAAGGGTAACCAAACTAGTTTGGGTACCTAAAAATAAATGGAACACATTGTTTTGCAGACCTGTCTCCAAGTGAGCATGGCAGGCGGCGTTTGGATTCTTGATAGTGGATTCTCACATAACATGACTGGGGATAAAAAGCTGTTCTCTAAACTGACTCTAGGAAAGAAAGGTAAAGTCCTTTTTGGTGATAATTTTAGCACTGAAATCCTAGGAAAAGGTCAAGTAGGAACAGTACCATCTATTAGTAATGTCATGCTAGTTAAGGATCTTAAACACAATCTAATCTCAATAAGTCAGATGTGTGGAAATATGAATGGAGTAATCTTTGAACCAGATAGATGCTATGTTGAAGAAATATCGAGTGGAAAGGTTCTTTTTACTGGGAAAAGAAAAGGAAAATTCTTCACTATTGATTTAAATGATAGGGAATCATTAAATGAAACTTGTCTAGTGACTGTCGATAAGAATGATCAAATTGAATGGCATCGTAGGCTAGGGCATGTCAGTGTTAATAATCTGTCAAGATTAGTAAGTCTAGATCTAGTGAAAGAAATTCCTAAAATCCACAGTAAGAAAGAATTTTTCTGTGATGCCTGTGCCAAAGGAAAACACACACGAGCATCCTTCAAAACTAAAACTGTTATTTCAACAAATCGACCTTTAGAACTACTTCATCTCGATCTATTTGGACCTAGCAATGTAAAGAGTCTAGGAGGAAAATATTATGCATTTGTCATTGTTGATGACTTTTCTAGATACACATGGGTGCTCTTTCTTGCTAGTAAAGATGAAGCATTGGCAGAATTTAAACACTTCGCTGCTAGAGTAGAAAATGAAAAACAGTCAAAAATAGTCAGCATCAGAAGTGATCATGGTGGAGAGTTCATATCCGAGAGCTTTGAAATGTTCTGTAATGAAAAAGGAATTTCTCATAATTTCTCTGCACCTAGGACACCTCAGCAAAACGGTGTTGTTGAAAGGAAAAACAGAACATTAATTGAGATCGGAAGAACTATGCTTAATGACTATGGTGTCTAAAAAATTCTGGGGGGAAGCAATTAATACAGCCTGTTACATAATTAACCGAGCTCTGATCAGAGCAAAATCAAACAAAACACCATGGGTCGTTTGGATGTGGAAATTTAATGCAGTAATTGGACCCAATTACCACTTAATGCAGTAATTGGGTTAAAAACCCACGTTTGGCAGCGCAAAAAGCGTATGGGAATTGGACCATGGAAATTGGCTTCAATTACCACATTCATTGTAATTGAGAATACTACATCTCCCCCTAGTAATTTGACAATACCACGTTTTCTTCCTTCTATTTCCAAATGTGTCCCTATGTCCTTCCTCTCCTTTCTTTCTTACTTCTTCTCCGATTTCGCCTAACTATTTCTTACAAGAGTCGCCCCTTCTTCTTCATTCATTAATGACACCTATTCTTCTTCATCTCCCTTCACCTTCGTATGTCTGCTCTAATCCGTCATCAATTTCTTAATTTTGGATTCACTTAATTATCTCATTCACTGTCGATTTTCCTACTTCTCCTCACCGAATTCGCCTAAACACTTTTAATATCCATATTTAATGAATTAAATTGTTAACTTTATTGTAATTTATATATGTACTTATTATTAAAATAATTAAGTTTATATATTTATGGCCTCTAATGTACTATTAAATGTAATATTAGTTTTGAGATGAAGTAAAATAATCGTACGTATTTTTCTAACTATGCTTAAGTTAGCAACAATTAGTAGTTAGTATAATACAACGACAACCTTTAGGAGGGGTATATGTATATAAACAAAAGAGGGCATTTTTGTATTTTTACCAAATTCCACACCATCAATTCCCACAAAACTAAACCCTATCCAAACGTGGAATTTTGTTCAATTTCCACAAGCCAATTCCTTGGTTTTGTAAAACATGGAAATTAAGACAAATTCCCACGTTTTCAAATTTCCACATCCAAACGACCCCATATGAATTGTGGAAAGACAGAAAACCTAATCTGGGTTACTTTCACCCATTTGGATGCAAATGCTTTGTCTTGAATACTAAGGATCAACTAGGGAAATTTGACTCAAAGTCTGATGAAGCAATATTCTTAGGATATTCCACAAATAGCAAGGCCTATCGTGTTTTTAATAAAAGGACCCTCAAAGTCGAGGAGTCCATTAATGTGTTGTTTAATGAGACTGCAAATAAGTGTGCAGAAGCATTGGAAGATGATGATGACTTTGGACTTAGCCTGAGTCAAGCCAAGGGAGTCATCTCTGTTCCTGCTAATCTGGAATCAGCACAGGAAGAAGCTATTGAAGATGTGCATCAACCAGAAGCTCTTCCTCAAATTCAGAAAAGGCACCCACCCTCTCTTGTTATTTGCAACTTAAATCAAGGTATGGTTACTCGGTCTAAAACTTATCCTGAACACACTGCCTTTGTATCCTTGATAGAACCTAGGAATATAGAAGAAGCTTTAGAGGATGAATACTGGAATGTTGCTATGCATGAAGAGATGCATCGGTTTGAACAAACAAAAGTCTGGGATTTGGTTCCAAGACCTAAGAACAGAACTATAATTGGAACGAAATGGGTTTATCGAAATAAGTCCGGTGAAATTGGAATTATAATAAGAAAGAAGGCAAGATTGGTTGCTCAGGGATATAACCAATAAGAGGGTATAGACTTTGATGAAACCTTGGCACCAGTGGCTAGGTTAGAAGCAATAAGGCTGTTGTGTGCCTTTGTTGCCTCAAAAGGATTTAAATTATACCAAATGGATGTAAAAAGTGTTTTTTGAACGGTGATTTAAAAGAAGAAGTCTATGTGGAACAATGATGACACGATATTTGCACATGTTTTCCCCTTTGTTTTTCGATTGTTTGAGATTTCATTATCGCTTCTTTGGCCTATTTAACGCTAGTTTGTGTTCCTTTGTCACATTTCAGGTCCTAGCACATAAAGTGAAGTATAGGCGCAAGTTTCAAGTCAATCAGTGATCAATTGGCGATTCGGGAGAAGAAACTCGGGCATGACCTGAAGAAGAATGGATTTCTAACTTACTTTATGGACAAAGAATCATGTAATCTTGTCATGAAAAGAAATAGGACGAGACTACGAGCATCTGGGATCAAACGCCGACTGATTCAAAGTCCGGATGAGGGAGATACGAAACGTTGAATATAGGGGAACATGTTCGGCAGTAAAAACACGGGCACACTACACTAAAAACACGGCCGTGCTTCATCTGGCCCCCGCCAGTGTTTTTTATGCCGAGCCTCTATTGTGAAGACTGCTGAAGGGATTCAAAACACGGGCGAGACCAAAACATGGGCAGAACTAAACACGGCCGTGTTCCCGACCGTGTTCCCGACCGTGTTTCTGCCCCTGCTCGGGTATAAGTCTATTTTCTGCGATTTTTGAGGGGGGAGAGCTGGGTTTTGGATCCCAAACACCCAAGGGACGAACCCTAGAGAGAGATAGAGCGACTTGGGAACATTCTTGGAGATATTTTGGAGGATTTCTTCGCCATTGTAGCTCGGGAATAAAGCTTGGAGATGGAGATTGAAGATCTAGATCAGATTTCTGCAGTCTCTCTCTTCTCTATGGAGTAACTTCCCTTCACTTAGGTTTTGAGGAACCCTAGCTATGTTTGTTTGATTGGATGATTGTATGAGTACTCTTACTTGATAATCTTGAGTTCATATTCAATCTATGCATGTTTTCATCATTCAATTCTACTTTAGTCGAGATTATTGATTCTGATTTGATCCTATGAGTGCGAATACCTGATTAGGTCAATAGAGCACCATAGATTGGTAGTATTGGATCGATTGCTTTAGTTGAGGGTTGATTCAATGCTTTGTATCGATTAAGAACCTCATTTGATAGAGGTAATCTAGTTCACAATGCCTTGATCAGTTGTTCTATAGAAGGATACGTCCCTCTAGGCAATTGACTCAAGAGGGCCTTGTTCCTTTAGTCGAGACTCAAGGTCTAGTTAAGGATTCTCCGCATTGTGAATGAAAGTGAAACAGGTTAGAGATCATCAATCATTAATCTGGCTAGTAGCTACGGGGAATCATGCCTAAGTGAGTTCCCAACCTGTAATTAGATTAACTTTAACTGTAGTTTGCTAGAGTAGTTTTAGTTCTTCCATCTTAATCTGGTTTGTTAGATAATGAACTGAAGCTGAGTAATAGTAACTCTAGAGACCCGCGGATTCGATATTTATTACTTGAGCTACTATACTGCAGTCCCTTTCATTGGTTACACTTGGCCTTTGTGAGGAGTTGTGCCATAGCGAGTCAAGTTTGTGAGGAGTTGGCCTTTCTAGAGTATTAGGAAAGGCAGAAGTTTGTTACTTTAGCGTTTTTCTTTTCTTTTCCACCCTTGCTTTTCACTTGGATGTTTTTGTTTTTGTTTTTATTGGTGCATATCTGAATCATGGATCCTCATGGCTTCTCCAACCATTGGGGGCATCCACCACCGTCCGAGTGGTATTACCCCGAGACCCCCTGGAGCAATCAAGGAGGAGAAGACTATGGATTCGGGTTCCAGTACCAACCCCCTTACTACTGAGAACAATCAGACCCCTGGGCATATCAAGAACAACCTCATTACCAAGAAGACTTTCTCCCACAACCAGAAGGGCCATCGGAGCTGGAGTTACCCATGGCGGCCTTCACAAGCCATTCTGCAGAGCCATGCTACACTCCACAACCAGATCTAAACTATGAATTGAGGCTTCTCATGGAGTAGTTTGCTCGAGACAGTGAGAGATCATGGTCCAGGATGGATCTTTGTACCCAGGCCTATCGTGAAACAGAGGAGATCCTCCTAAGAATTAAGAAGAGCGTCGATGATCTTGAGCGATCTTATGCACAACCTGCTCCAGACCACCTTTCTGCTACCATACTAGATGAGGAGGAGGAAGAAGAAGGCTACAAGGACATTGTGGAGCACACTGAAGTTGTCACGGAGAGCTCCCGTGATGATCATGATCAGGACTGTCCTATCGTAGCCGACCACACCTTCCCACATCCCAAATTAAGCTTTGAAGAGGCGGGCATGAGTGAGGAGATGCAAGAAAATCTCAAGAAAGAAATTGCTTGGCAACTTGCTCTCCAATCCGTCCTAGAAGAAGAAGAGCGAGAAAGGGTGTAGAAAGAAGTTGTGGAGGATGACGAAAATTAAGCAGAAGGAGTTCTAGATCATTTCCCAGGGGTGATACCCCATGAAGAAGGAAGGGAGGTTGAAGAAGCACTTGGCGTCCAGGCCGAGGACGAAGTTGAGGTGGAAGAAGCTTTCATCAGCCATGAGTTACATGTGATATCTCCACCAAACTTCGAGGAACTGCTTAGCAAGGACCCATTTGCAGTGTCTCTTTGCCAGACCAAGGCCACTTTGACATCGATCCCTCTTGGTAGACGCGATGGTGGTCAATCGATGCTGTCATATCTGGTTTGGGGCAATGAGACGAGAGAAGAGAAGAAGAGGTCTCGAGGGTGGAGACGTTATTCGAATCAAGTGCACGAGCTTCCCTCACCTATCATACCACATGCTCGTGACTTGAGACTCCACCTCATCGACGAGAACCTCAAATTCAAGGAGGTTTTGGGGTGGACCGAAACTTAGGAGTCATCGTCCGGCTCACGACGTGAAAGAAGCGCTTGTTGGGAGGCAACCCAACCAGTCGATTTGCATTTCTTTCTCTATTTCTCTTTGGTTGAGTCAGTTTTGTTCTTTGATTTTAGAGTCAATAACTCAACTTTTGTGAGAATTTGTGTGGTGTTTGTGTTCCGACTACTCTCTCCTCCTCGAATGCACCGCCTGCCCCGTCCACCATCATTCACCCTTGATCTGGTAACTTCGTTCTACCCTCCTTATCTTTCCTCCATTGAGGACAATGTCGTGCTTAAGTGTGGGGGGATGTTCGATTATGTATGCCTGCCCCGTCGACCATCCAAGCACGTGTTCCTTGCAATTGCCTGCTCAGTATGCTTTGAATTGGCATTCTTTATAGTAATATGCAACCTAGGGAGGTAGTGTAGCACTATGGAGGATGTTGATGCATTTAAGAAGTCTCCTTTCTTCTTCATATTGTGTTGGTTGACTGTGTGAATTAGTGATCTTAGGACCCTTGAATTGTGTGGTATTGTGGACGCCCTACCTGTCATGGACTCATGTATCATGTTTTGAAGTAAAAGGTGCTCGAAAAAGTGCTTTAAAATAACGTCTCTCGTGCGAAAAGGGCGAAAGTGTGTAAGGGGAGACGGGAATCCGTTCCCAATTTCCACCTACTATCTCCAGCCCCCTTACATTTCTTTCCCCCGCACGAGGCTCGAGACATCTGCTCCCGGTTTTGAAAATCATGAACACCCTAACTATGTTTACAAACTGAATAAGGCTTTGTATGGTCTTAAACAAGCTCCTCGAGCTTGGTATGACAAGTTGAGTCAATTTTTAATAGATGATGGGTTTCATAGGGGGCACATGGATAAAACTCTGTTTATCAAGAATAAGGGTAAAGATATGTTACTTGTGCAAGTGTATGTGGATGATATCATATTTGGTTCATCTTGCGAACAAATGTGTAAGGAATTTGCTGATACAATGAAAGGTGGATTCGAAATGAGTCTTAGGGGAGAACTCAACTTCTTTTTAGGGCTACAGATTAAGCAAACTAAAGATGGAATCTTCATTAGTCAAACTAAGTACCTCAATAACATGCTTAAAAGGTTTAATCTTAATAACTTAAAATCCATTTCCACTCCTATGGGGTCCTCAAGTAAACTTTCAAAAGATGAATCAGGAAAAAGTATAGACAGTCGACTATACAGAGGTATGATTGGTTCTTTGCTATACTTAACTGCTAGCAGACCAGACATAATGTATAGTTTCTGTGTATGTGCTCGTTTTCAAAGAAATCCTAAGGAGAGCCATCTTCTGCTATCAAGCGCATCTTTAGATATCTGGATGGATCTTTCAGCCTAGGTCTCTGGTATTCGAGTAACTCTAGCCTAGAATTAGTCAACTATATTTGACTCAGACTACGCAGGATGTTCTGTAGATAGAAAAAGCACCTCAGGTGCCTATCCTTTTCTCGGTTCCTCTCTTATATCCTGGTCCAGTAAAAAACAGAGTTCTGTAGCTCTTTCTACTGCAGAAGCAGAATACATTGCAGCTGGTCTGTGTTGTACACAACTTCTTTGGATGAAATACCAGCTCAAGGACTATGGTGTTGAGTTTGAATCCTTCCCCGTTATGTGTGACAACACTGGTGCTATCAACATGACAAAAAATCCTATTCAGCACTCTAGGACTAAACACATTGAGGTTAGATACCATTTCATTAGAGATCTCGTCCAGGAAGGTAAAATTAATCTTGAATTTATTGGCACTGATTTGCAGTGGGCTGATATCTTTACTAAGCCTTTGAGTGCTGACAAATTTGTTTCCATTAGGAGAGAGCTTGGTCTCTTCTCAATGGAAGAAATCTCTGAACTTCCATAAAACCCTCCATAATATTCTTTCTCATCTCATCTTACCATAACTGTCAGACTAAAATCCCTCCTTTCCTTAACCTAGGGTTCCTTCCCTTTCACTTCACTCATACCTCCTATATCCACTCACGACTCATTCTCTTCGCATCCTCAACATAGAAATTTTCAAACTGCCTTCACACCACTCCGAAATGGCCCCAAACAATCCCCAACTCCATCCTGCTGCCACCTTCAACAATCAAGGGTTTCACAAACCGTCTCGATACCTTAGGTATCTCACTCATTTCTATAATCGTCCCCTCTATCCATCCTTTCCCATTCAACCTTCTGCCTTCAGGAAATATGATCTGGATGTTCCTGATCTTATTCACAAGCTTGGCTGGGATTCTCTATTTGAGAACCAACGATTCAGCCAGTGTCCTGAAGGGGTCAGGATGTTCTATGCTAGTTTGAAGCATGGCCTTGGCTCCAGTCCCTCCTTTTTCACCATGTGGTGTATAACCATGAAATCAGAGTTACAGCCTCTCTCTTGGCTGAAACTCTTGACCTTCCTTGTTTCGGATCTTCTGCTGCCACCAATGATGACTTTGCTTCCATTGGCTTTGAATTCGGCTCAGCCATTGAATCCCTCACCTATGACATTGGGAGATACTACCCTTCCAAACTAACTGTGGGTCGCCTTGCAGATAAGTTTAAATTACTTCACTTTTTCATCACAAGGGTTCTGCTTCCTCGTAGTATTTTCTCCGCTGAACTTGTGCATCCTGCTAATGCCTGGATCATGGTGAATGCTTGTGATGGGGTCAAACTTAACTTCTCTAAGCTCATGTTTGCTCATATGATTAAGTATGGCGACGAGAATTATTCTGGCCCTCTTCCTTTTGGCCCCCAAATCACTCGTCTGCTGTATCGAGTTGGAATTGACCTTCGCGATAAATGGCTGGTGTGTGATGTTCGAGAAGATCTGCGTGCTCAACACATTCTTACTCGTGTTGACACCCAGGTTGGTAGGAGAAAGCCTGCCGTTTGCTCAGGGGGAGAGTCTGCTGATGCTACTGCTGACGATCCTAAGCAGTTGATTCCTGCCCTTGTGGAGGCTGCATCTGCAGTACTCAACAGACAAATCACTGCTATAAAGCGCAAAGAACTAGCCAGCTTAGAATTCCATCATGGTCGGATCAAGATGGAAAAGGAGTCTGAGTTATCCAACACTCAGGAGGAAGAAGCAGAGGGCATATCGGATTATGAGTCGCCACCCGAATATGCTTTTTAAGTAGAGCACCAGTTTAGGGGGAGCAATCCAGTTAGAGTAGCTTTGAAGACCTTTCTTTGATTTGTCATGATTTCTAAGTCTAGTTAATCAATGTGTTGTGTCTAAGTCCAGTCACTCGATGTGTTCCCTGCAGCTTTTCGAATAAAATGAACTTCGCCTTCATCCTGTGATTTACAGAGCCTGTAAATGTATAGTTTGTTTAGAACAGGTTGTACCAATCGTTTGCTAAGATGTGCAGGTTAATCATGAGATCAGCATATTGGAGCAAATGACATGCTTAGGGGGGGAATGTTGAGAGAAGAAAGCAGCACATTGCATCATAACTTGAGCGCGGCAGTTTTGGAAAGTCAAACCAGAATCAAGAAGAAAGGGAAAGAACCAAATACTTACCTTCTCCGGGCAGATTCATCTTCAACGGTCCTCAGATCAGCAAGAGTATATAGTTTGAGTAAGGGATCAGAAGTAGTAAAGTTTTTCCAAGCGATTGAAAACGAAAGAGAGTGCTAGAAAGAGCGAAAATCTTTTGTATAATCGTGAAATCAAATCGGGGAGATTAGCAGGGAAAACTAGGGTGATTAAATGGGGAGTTTGAATCACCAGAGATTAGTAGTTTGGTCGATTAGCAGGGATTAAGTAGGAGATCTCAAGAGGAGAGTCTTCTACCGTGGATTAGTCGGTGTTAGGTTCATTAATCACCTAACACCGGATACCGCGTAAAAATACTGTGACTGTGTTCATTTGTGTTTTTATTCTGCTCCATCTTATTTCCAGTTTGTATTTGTGTTCTTGGTTAAGTGCGAGTTCAAGTTCTTGTGCAGAACAGGTCTTGATCGATTTGCACAAGGTGAGAAGAAGGAAACTGAGTCTGTGAAACGCAGCGTTCTGATGCTCTAAAACACAACACCTAACAAAGGCCAAGTGTAACCAATGAAAGGGACTGCAGTATAGTGGCTCAAGTGATAAATATCGAATCCACGGGTCTCTAGAGTTACTATTACTCAGCTTCAGTTTATTATTTAGCAAATCAGATTAAGATGAAAGAACTAAAACTACTCTAGCAAACTACAGTTAAAGTTAATCTAATTACAGGTTGGTAACTCACTTAGGTATGATTCCCCCTAGCCACTAGCCAGATTAATGATTGATGATCTCTAACCTGTTTCACTTTCATTCACAATGCGGAGAATCCTTGACTAGACCTTGAGTCTCGACTAAAGGAACAAGCCCCTCTTGAGTCAATTGCCTAGAGGGACGTATCCTTCTCTAGAACAACTGATCAAGGCGTTCTGAACTAGACTCCCTCTATCGAAAGAGGTTCTCAATCGATACAAAGCAGTGAA
This sequence comes from Linum trigynum, assembly GCA_964030455.1. Lineage (NCBI taxonomy): Eukaryota > Viridiplantae > Streptophyta > Magnoliopsida > Malpighiales > Linaceae > Linum > Linum trigynum. The sequence continues at coordinate 33,809,346 of OZ034820.1, forward strand.
TCAACCCTCGACTAAAGCAATCAATCCACTACTATCAATCTATGGTGCTCTATTGACCTAATCGGGTATTCCCTCTCATAGGATCAAAGCAGAATCAATAATCTCGACTAAAGCAGAATTGAATCATGAAAACATGCATAGATTGAATATGAACTCAAAATTATCCAGTCAGAGTACTCATACAATCATCCAATCAAACAAACATAGCTAGGGTTCCTCAAAACCTAAGTGAAGGGAAGTTACTCCATAGAGAAGAGAGAGACTGCAGTAAGAATCTCCAGATGATCAGTCTTCAAGTCCGGGCTTGTTCCTCAAGCTTCCAAGGCGAAGAAATCCTCCTTCTCTACTCCAAGAATGCCCTCAAATCGCCCTCTCTCTCTTTGGTTCGTCCCTTGGGTGTTTGGGATCCAAAAACCCAGCTCTCCTCCTCTTTGGTTCGGAATTTGGCTTAAAACCAGGAAATCCCGACTCACACGGGCAGGGCCACACGGCCGTGTGGCCTACCCAGTTGCCCGTGTGAGGCAAAACGCACCGTATCACTTAGTCGAATTCCAGGCTTCTCACACGGCCAGAGTGGCACGGCCGTGTGTGACTTCCATCTGCCCGTGTTTGCTCTCGGCAAAACTCGCACGGCCAAGCCACTCCTTCACACGGCCGTGTGTGTTGTCAGGGCAGGCCGTGTTTGCTCTCGCACAATCTCACACGAACAGAAATATGAGTTGCACGGCCGTGTGATTTGTGGGTGTGCCCGTGTGGCCTCCTTTGTGACTTGCCTCGCGCCCGATCTTCGCCCAATCGACCCCGAGCTCGCTCCTAAACCTTCATTCACTTGCCAGGACCTGAAATATCACAAACAAGCCCAACCTAGCGTGAAATCGGTCTAAAACACGAGAAACCACATCTCAAACGGTGTAAGAACAGGGGTTAAAACATGTGTAATTAACGGTCTATCAAACCCCCCCACACTTAACCGTTTGCTTGTCCCCAAGCAAGCCTAACTCAAACCAATGCAGCTCTCCAGACTTCTATAGCAACAAACAACCCAGATCGTAGGTAGAGGACTTCCTAGATCATTTAGCAACTTACGAGGTCAACCAACGCACAAGTCATCTCATAGCTTCTTCGGCGAGAGCACTAGTATCGAGTCAGCATAATGGCAAATAGTGAACAGAGGACAAATGAATTGTGGATGAAGAGATTCTCAAAAACAAAAGATCATGGACTCACATTTTTCAAGGTGCTCTCTTTTTTTCTTCTTGAAGATGGTTGGAACCCCTTTTCTTTCTGTTTTGCTTGTTTTCTGTTATTTTTTTCTTTTCTTTTTTTTTTCCAAGGGTCCCAACCTGCTCTTACCAGCCATGCCAGGAGCGGATGTCTCGAGCCTCGTGCGGGGGAAAGACATGTAAGGGGGCTGGAGGTAGTAGGTGGAAATTGGGAACGGATTCCCATCTCCCCTTACACACGTTCGCCCTATTCGCACGGGAGACGTTATTTTGAAGCACATTTTCGAGCACCTGTTAAACTTAAAACATGATACAAGAGTCCATGACAGGTAGAGAATCCACAACACCACACAATTCAGGGGTCCTAAGATCACTAATTCACTCAATCAACCAACTCAATATGAAGAAGTAATGAGACTTCTTAAATGCATCAACATCCTCCATAGTGTAACACTACCTCCCTAGGTTGCATATTACTATAAAGACTGTCAATTCAAAGCATACTGAGCAGGCAATTGCAAGGAACACGTACTTGGAGCCCTCAAATTTAAAAATTTGGACAGTGGACTAGGCTCTAAGCACACAAACAGCCAAACATTCACCCGCATACATAATCGAACATCCCCCCCCACACTTAAGCACGACATTGTCCTCAATGGAGGAAAGATAAGGAGGGTAGAACGAAGTTACCAGATCAAGGGTGAATGATGATAAACGAGTCAGGCGGTGCCATCCAGAAAGAGAGAGTAATCAGAACACAAACACCACACAAAATCTCACAAAGGTTGAGTTATTGACTCTAAAATCAAATAGCAAAACTGACTCAACCGAGGAGAAATAGAGACAGAAATGCAAACCGACTGGTTGGGTTGCCTCCCAACAAGCGCTTCTTTCACGTCGTGAGCCGGACGATGGCTCCTAAGTTTCGGTCCATGCTAGAACCTCCTTGAAGTTGAGGTTCTCGTCGATGAGGTGGAGTCTCAAGTCACGAGCATGTGGTGTGGCAGGTGATGAAGGCTCATGTACTTGATGCAGATGAAGTCTCCACCCTCGAGAACTCTCCTTCTCTTCTCTCGTCTCATTGCCCCAAACCAGATATGACAGCATCGATTGGCCACCATCGCGTCCACCAAGAGGGACCGATGTCGAGGTGGCCTTCGTCTGGCAAAGAGACACTGCAAATGGGTCCTTGCTAAGCAGTTCCTCGAAGTTTGGTGGAGATATCACATGTAACTCATGGCCGGTGCAGGCCTCTTCCACCTTAGGATCCATGATTCAGATCTGCACCAACAAAAACAAAAACACCCAAGTGAAAAGCAAGGGTGGAAAAGAAAAGAAAAATGCTAAAGTAACAAACTTCTGCCTTTCCTAATACTCTAGAAAGTCCCCGGCAACGGCGCCAAAAACTTGATGCTCTAAAACACAACACCTAACAAAGGCCAAGTGTAACCAATGAAAGGGACTGCAGTATAGTGGCTCAAGTGATAAATATCGAATCCACGGGTCTCTAGAGTTACTATTACTCAGCTTCAGTTTATTATTTAGCAAATCAGATTAAGATGAAAGAACTAAAACTACTCTAGCAAACTACAGTTAAAGTTAATCTAATTACAGGTTGGGAACTCACTTAGGTATGATTCCCCCTAGCCACTAGCCAGATTAATGATTGATGATCTCTAACCTGTTTCACTTTCATTCACAATACCTTGAGTCTCGACTAAAGGAACAAGGCCCTCTTGAGTCAATTGCCTAGAGGGACGTATCCTTCTCTAGAACAACTGATCAAGGCATTCTGAACTAGACTCCCTCTATCGAAAGAGGTTCTCAATCGATACAAAGCAGTGAATCAACCCTCGACTAAAGCAATCGATCCACTACTATCAATCTATGGTGCTCTATTGACCTAATCGGGTATTCCCTCTCATAGGATCAAAGCAGAATCAATAATCTCGACTAAAGCAGAATTGAATCATGAAAACATGCATAGATTGAATATGAACTCAAAATTATCCAGTCAGAGTACTCATACAATCATCCAATCAAACAAACATAGCTAGGGTTCCTCAAAACCTAAGTGAAGGGAAGTTACTCCATAGAGAAGAGAGAGACTGCAGTAAGAATCTCCAGATGATCAGTCTTCAAGTCCGGGCTTGTTCCTCAAGCTTCCAAGGCGAAGAAATCCTCCTTCTCTACTCCAAGAATGCCCTCAAATCGCCCTCTCTCTCTTTGGTTCGTCCCTTGGGTGTTTGGGAGCCAAAAACCCAGCTCTCCTCCTCTTTGGTTCGGAATTTGGCTTAAAACCAGGAAATCCCGACTCACACGGGCAGGGCCACACGGCCGTGTGGCCTACCCAGTTGCCCGTGTGAGGCAAAACACACCGTATCACTTAGTCGAATTCCAGGCTTCTCACACGGCCAGAGTGGCACGGCCGTGTGTGACTTCCATCTGCCCGTGTTTGCTCTCGGCAAAACTCGCACGGCCAAGCCACTCCTTCACACGGCCGTGTGTGTTGTCAGGGCAGGCCGTGTTTGCTCTCGCACAATCTCACACGACCAGAAATATGAGTTGCACGGCCGTGTGATTTGTGGGTGTGCCCGTGCGTCCTCCTTTGTGACTTGCCTCGCGCCCGATCTTCGCCCAATCGACCCCGAGCTCGCTCCTAAATCTTCATTCACTTGCCAGGACCTGAAATATCACAAACAAGCCCAACCTAGCGTGAAATCGGTCTAAAACACGAGAAACCACATCTCAAACGGTGTAAGAACAGGGGTAAAAACATGTGTAATTAACGGTCTATCACGTTCCATGCAAGTGATCTGGGCCAACTTCAAATCGACGGATTGAGAACAAACTAAGCCCAGCCCGCTTCAAGCCTCAGTTTCGAATTCGTTGTCGTTTTGGTGAGCACGAAAGGGAAGTCATTTTACCCTTTCATCGATTCGTTTTCCTGCTTATTCCACTTTCTTTACTTGTTCTTGCCAAAATCGAAATTAGGGTTAAGCAGAGTCTCAATTGATCGGAGAGGCAGAGGGAATCGTCGCCAGAGTCTCGCGCTCGACTCAACCAACACATGGTATCAGAGCCCGGCTCCAGCAGCAAGGGCTTAATTGCCTGCGGAGACGACGAGTTCGGGATCAGCGAGCGGAATTTTCATGGCGGACGGATTTTCTCAAACACGACCACCCAGATTTGAAGGGGTTCACTATGGTTACTGGCTCAATTGGATGGAATTTTTCATAGGGTCAACAGATCCTGACCTTTGGAACATTGTAATGGATGGCCCTCTCGAAGTGAAGGAGGCTCGAGGGAAGTGGACCGAAATGGATGGCCCTCTCCACTGGTTTACTTGCTTCTCAAAGTTATTGATTTACCGACTGCAACTGCAAGTGTTGAAATGACATTTTCAGCTTTGTGATATTTTAAGAACAGATTTCAAAATCGAATAAGCGATCAGTTTGTGATGATTGTATAGTAAGATAAAGAGATTTGTTGAGTCATGTAGACAACGGGTGTATTTTATAACTTTTTCGGAATTTGAAAACATGTTGTGGACTTTTGGTGTAACTTGTACTAATTAAATATTTTCTTATTTAATAATTATTTAATTATTGATTTAATTTTTGAAAGAGGACACTTCTATATATGATTCCTGGCTCAGCCACTGGACACGCACCCTCTAGTCCGATTTTGAACATCCCAAAAGCCATAATGGCCTAAACAGCCAGTCGGTGAGCGGTCCGCAAGGTTAACCGCTCGAACTGAACTGACCGACTGGTTTTCACTATTACACAAGAAAATTAAAGACAAAATGAATTTGGTTGTCATCGCCGGTTTGGATTCTCGACTGATAATCGATGTCGTCGCCTTGGGAGTTTGAGTTTTGATTGATGATAGAAATCTCAATATAAAGAGAAGGAATGAGAGAGAGAGGGCTCAATAGATGGGATCATATATCGGGAACCAGAAAGAGAAAGTACTTTCTACCAAAAAAGAAGAAAGAGAAACTACTCGCTACTGAGAAATAGCGAGGGTGGGAAGGGTACGCGAGGGAGACTGGAGAGTCTGAGGATGGCAATCGGTCGGGTTGGGGTGGGTTTTGCCAAACCCAAACCCAAATCCATGGGTTTATCCGTAAAAAAACCAGGGTAAAACCCGCTGGGTTTGAAAAAATCAAACCCAACCCAACCCGCTGGGTATTCGCGGGTTCATGGGTATCCGTGGGTTCATGGGTACCCGTGGATTTTTACGGTAAAAAATTTACAATAACAAGTTTCTTCCAAATAAAAGTCTAACATCAATTTTCTCATAAAAATTATCCATACAAAAAAAAACCAATCTAGAGCATACAACCAAACCGCAAATTATCAATACAAATTGTTCAAAATTAAAGATAAACATATATAAACAACATGATTAATTGAGAGCTCTTTCCTCCTTGTCAACTAAGCTTCTTCACTCTCCACTCCATAATATCAACTTCATCGTAAACAATTAGAAAGAACAAATTAGACATGCCTCCACAAACATAAAGAAGATTAGTTGTTTAAGGAAAATATATTGTTTAGAATATTAAATATACCGAAAAAATTAATTATATGAGTGTGGGCGGGTACCCATGGGGCGGGTTTGCCTAAACCCAAACCCAACCCAACCCGGTGATAGTGTAGGGGGTTTAAACCCGAACCCGACCCAAAACCCGTCAACACGGGTTTTACTCGCGTTGACCGGGTTGGGTCGAGTAGGGTACCCGCGGGTTCGGATTTTGTTGCCATCCCTAAGTCCGGGACAGGAAGAGGAAGGTTGTGAGAGATATTGAGAGAGGGAGGGTGTGAGGCTGTGAGCGGCGGGGGAGAAAGATGTGGGTGGGGTTGGGGAGAAAAGTTTAGCCGTTTAGGATTTTTGCAGGTGAATTATTATATATGTTTTCGCAATCGTCATCGAAATTGGAGGATCCGTCGCGTCACGCTCGAAGTCGCCAACGATCTTACTTGTGGTGGATCGAACACCTTTTTGTCCGGCTCTAACCTTAGGGTTAGAATCGAGATTTGGTCTGCGAATTTTGGATTTTTCTAGGTTCGGGAGTACGCTTACGTGTGGGGAAGTGTATTCACCCCCACATCGTCCCTAAATGGGTACTACTTAAATCGATAAATATTTAAGGGTTGGGTGTATTATTATTACTTGTCTTATTTGTGTATTTAATCATAACATTGGATTATTATTTTTGATGTATTATTTAGAGTCCAATTGGACGATACGTAAAGAAAAGGTTTTTAGATTGGTTGACTCGAACCTATTGGTTGCCTACGTACCCGAGTTAATTGGGATCAAAGTCCACGTAGTTCGATTATGTTGATAGATTTTAAACGTTGGGTCTCTCACGTTGAAATGTGGAGAAAGTTTTTGATTAGTTGGACTTGAAACCTATTGGTTGCCTACGTACCTGAGTAGTCGGGATCAAAGTCCACGTAGTTCGGTTTAAAATGAAGGATTTAAAATGTTGAGTCTCACACATTAGAATGTGGAGAAAGTTTTTAACATTGTTTCAAATGGGAGAAAATTTGTTAGATGGTTCTTAGAAAGAAACCCTAACACATTCTACTGATCGGGTTTTAGGTTGAACATTTTAAAGAGAAACCATTTTCAATTCTTCGAAATACAATGTTAAGGATTGATAACTTAAGGAAGAAACCTTAACACGAGAACGAATATGACCTATTGCCTATTTCGAATTAAGGACTTTTATAAGTTTTCAAACATATTTAATTTTTAAGAATAGTTGAGGTTAATATCTTGCCAAAGATTGGCCGCTAGCTCGAGGGGTTTGAAACGCAGTGCGGTGTGCATCAGGTCGTTGGTTCGAATCCTGCAGAAGTGCCTTTTTGTTTAGCTTTCTTCGGGTCGTTTTGAATGAAACGACGTCACTTGGGGGGCGTCTTGGGCGGACGACGACGCATCGTTCTTGGGGAGGACGGTGGCAATTGCTGTAATTTATGTGAAAACAGGTAGGGCAGTTTGGTCTTTTTAGCTTCAAGGGTGTGTAATCCCTCCTTATGCCAAAATCATAACCCTAGGCTAGGGTTGCAAATGAGCCGAGTCGAGTCGAGTTTTACCCCAGCTTGAGCTCGGCTCGTTAATAAACGAGTCGAGCTCGAGCTCAGCTTGTTTAATAACGAGCCGAGTCTAGTCGAGCTCGAGCTAGCTTGTTTATTAAAATCTTGACTTTTATTTGGTACTTCATTTTGTATATCATGGTACATATGATTTATTTTGTTAGCTAATCTCATATTATACTTTGTTGGTATCATATATCATTTAGTTAATAAATTTTAACTACTCCAAATCATGTTATTTCATAGTATCGAAGCAATTTATGATGCATAATTTCTTTTTAAAGTAGAAAATAAGATATATTTGCTCGCATACTCAACGTGTTAAACTTAATATATGGTGAGATATATAATTTAACAACTATATGAATTAAAATCATGTGATATAGATTGATTCGTCCATAAGTTGGTAATCGAGTTGGCTCTCTAGCCACATATTAAGACATATCATGAGCACTAAACGAGCCAGCTCATGAGTTTAGCTCAACGAGCCACCGAGTCGAGCTAGCTCGCGAGCTTCACGAGCTGAATAAAGGTTAGCTCGTGTTCGGCTCGTTTATTAACGAGCCGAGTTTCGAATGAGCTTTTCTCGAGTCGAACATCGAGCCGCTCGCGAGCAGCTCGGCTCATTTGTAGTTCTACCCTAGGCGCCACTCGGAGTATCTCTCTTCTCTCTCTCTCCCAACCTCTTCCCCCCACTCTCTCTCAGTCTCACGTCATCTGGAAACCGAGAAGAGAAACTAGCCGCCGGATTCTCAATTCCGGTAGCCTCGCCTCTGTCCTAAACCAAAACGACGAAGGAAGAAAGGAAAGCTTATTCCTTCCCCCTTCTTGATCTGCTCTCACCTTCACCTCTCTCGTCTCACCTCCGCCTGTTCTCCGACAACGACGAGAGAAGGAGCCAACCATTCCCTTCTCTTTTCCTTTCTGGAAAATGCAAGGAGAAAGGAACAAGGAATCCACGACGACAGTGCAGTGGAGGACGGCGAAGGACGCCGATGACGGATATGACGGTGGCGGATGTAAAATTAGGTTTTGTTTTGCTTTTTCATGTCGAATCTTAGGGTTTTGATTTTGGATTTTATTCTGATTTGGGGTTCCTCTGGGTTCTGACTCCATTTTTATTTTTGGTTTTTGGTTGATGTTTTGGACGAGGAGAAGAAAGAGAGAGAAGGTGTCGTCGGCGATAGACCGAGATAGTGACATCGAGTGCGATTGACGCCGACAATCAGTGGCGGACCCATAAATTTTTCATAGGGGTGTCCTCTTTTAAAAAATAAATTAGATAAAAATAAAAATAAAATCGTAAATATGAAAATACCTTACTCGTACAGGTTAAAAAAGTCCATGATGTGTTTTCTATATACCCTACTAGACAATCATTCAGGAACTTATCGCATATTCGATTTGTAAACTTGTTCTTGATGTAAACCAAATCTGAAAGACTCTTCAACACTTGTCGTACAATCATAAAATCAATACAAATTAAGGGTATATTGAAATTAGTTTAGATTGAAATAATTAGAGATAGGGAATGACTTTTTACTATTACACATTGTTCAAAATCGAACACCAAATGAGTTGTAGCTCACCGGAAATTAAGTTTATTAATAATAATAGTGTTCTAGATTTGAATTACCCAACCTACCATTTATATTTTTATACACAAATGACAGTAGGATAATCATTTTTTCAAATTTCAGGGGTGTCCCTCACTATCAATTATATTTTTTTTGTCTATACGTAAAATACCACCGGGGGTTGGATAATCATTTTCCCGAAATTTAGGGGTGTCCGGGGACACCCCCTAAAACCCCCTGGGTCCGCCCCTGCCGACAATGATGGTCGGAGGTAGGATTTCAGAGTTTGCATGTTGATTTAGGGGAGTTATGGGGTTTGATGTTGATTACTGTGTTTGATTTTTTGGTCTGATCGAGGGGAGGCGAGAGGTAGACATATGAAGGGAGAAATGGCCGCCGAGGAGGAGAGGAAGGGGAGCCGCCGCCGGCGATCCTGAATACTGTCGGCGGCAAAAACGACGATGACAGGGAGATAGATCCTTTTTTGGTAAGATTTTCGTGGTTTAGGCCAAAGGTAGATTAAAGTAGTAGATTTGGATGGTTTTTTTGTGAAATCTCTCGTTTTATCTCTTTGTTATTTTTAAATTCCCATTCGTAACTTCTATGGCTTATTTTGGCAGGTTTGAACATGAAGAAATAGAATTGGTTTGGCGATATCTTTTCTCCCTTTTCAAGCCTTTAAGCTAGATTTAGGTTTTTCAATTGATCGATTTAATAATTTGGGAATTGTTAGAGTAGTTAACCCATACTTGGATGAATGTTTTGTGAAAGATTCAAAATATGGGGTTTTAATTGTTCTTCGTGGTTCTTGATGTTTGGTGTTTTCTAAGGGGTTCCATCGGAGGGAAAGGCTGTCGAGCGGCGGTGGGGAGAGTGGTGAGTTTTGTTTAAATTTTGTTATCAATGAAACTCTGGATTCTTGGGGATTAATAGCGAGAGTTTTGGATTATAATATGTGTGCTTTGGTGCTTTTTATTATTGTTGGCCACATCTGTTTTGGGGTAGCATAGTGCATCGGCTTTAGCTTAGGTATGCATGTAACATTAGTTATTATTAGAATAATTAAGCCGCAAGTTAACTAAAATTTCAGGTACTGTTCATCAAGAAAAAATCTGGGCTACTGTTCACGGGTACCTTATGATCAGCGGCAGCGAGTTCTAACCTAAGCCCATGAATATCACTTTGGATAGGCTAAGCATTACCATTGATCAATTAACTGTCTACCTACTGTCAGCCGTTGGATCCTCTTAATTAATCCTCTCTTCTCTCTCCTTATCAATTTTTCATTCTTCGCAAAAACCCTTCTCCTCTATCTGCAATCACCTCTTCCTCCTCTCTCCTTATCCCTCTTTTCCATTTTTTCTTTCTCCGCAAAACCCCTTCTTCTCCCTTCCTGTGCAATCAAATTAAAGGAGAGCAGCGGTCGAACGTCGTTTGATTACCCTCTCTTTGATACCTCTGAACCCACTGAACGCCACATCGGCGAGAGATGGTGGCGATGACAGAAGTTCCATCTCCAAATCCACAGAACGGATGCCGGCGAACGACGCCCGATATCTCATCTCGGAGCTGTCGATAATCGATCTCGAAGGTCGACTCAGGTTTTTTCACCTTTACTCTTACTACTCCTGGGATTTTCCCCTTTCTCCACCAATTACAACTCAAGGCAGAGTGACGTGAAATGTCGATTCAGAGCGGGAAGTACAACCCATAGTTGATATAGGTCGGGGTTCAAGAGGTTAGATTGCGAATTGTGGAACCTTTTTAATTTAGGGATTGACAGTCAACATGGTTTTGGACTTCCAGAAGCTCCTTCATCTCCAGTTTTTTAATCTTTTCTTACTTAAGCTCTTCTTTAGAGAAACACTTCAAGCTTCTTCAAAGCAACACGATTGAGCATGAAATTTGTCCCTACCCAACGCCAAATTGAGATTGCATGTATGTAAGGAAGAGTTCAGGCATTGCCTTTGTAACCCAGCTTGAACTAATCGTTTGTGAATCAACCATCTAGGTATTCTGACTCCATGTGTCATCATTAGTTTGTCCATTTAAATTAATTGCTTCTGCAGTTATGAAATTAAATTTTGCCACATTGGAAGTCCACGTTTTGAATCATGGAGAATAATTATTGCATATCATATCAGCTTGGCCACACGACTGGTGATGGTAACTTGGTCTTTTTGCCGCTGTTCAATGACCAAGGAACACTTGAAGATGCTCACGTCCTCCAGTTTGCTGAGTCATCACTGCGATAGATAGCTCTCTAATAGGTAATACTCATCCTGTACACCTGTAACTCTTAGTTCTTATACTACTCTGATGTAAAGATTTGTAAAGTTCTTCATTTCTATGTATATATTAGTTAGCACTTAATTGCAAAGTAGTGATTGGATTTTAGTTACAATTTGGCATCGTAAGCTCTACTTGAGTTATGGAACATAGAGCCTACTTGAATTAGTGTTGATCCTGATTTTGTGTTTGTTCTTTCAATTGTCTGAATCGATCCAAGCTCTATCAAGCCAAATTCCAATAGACAGATAGTTCAATGTTAAAATTTAAGGTGGTTGATTAGCATCTGCGTTTTAGTTGACGTTCTAATTGCTGATGTTCTGTAACCAGTTGTAGAACATGTTCTGTTTCGTAATGTCATTACTATTTAGGCACATATTCCCCTTGCTTCCGCTACCAATATAAATTGTGACCTTATTTAAGCATTGGTAAGTTTCTTATAGAAGCAGATAAACAACCAGAGTTTTGGTCACCTATAATTATCCTGGCAAATTTTATCTGCCTAGCACTAATTCCCACCAACCGTTGTCATTCATGTTTGTGTATGTTCTTTATAAAATTTCTAGAAGTTTTCAAAACTTCCTTGGTTGATTATGGGAGGCAAGGAACTACTAGACCAGTTTTGATCCAAATCTAGTAGAGAAATTGAGTAGAAAGAAGCAAGCATATAGACAATTACCATTTTTATGAGTGCCAAAAACCAAAATTGTGATTCTGTTTTCCTTCATAGTTTCTCTCTTACCTTTTTTTGTCTTATGCTTAGCGTGATTCCTTTTATCCATTTGGCTTCTCTCAATTTCAGTTGTTATATTTTACTGTTATGCAAAATACATTGTAATATTGCTGAAGTTCAGAGTTTTTCTAGAGTTAGATTTTGTGCTATGGTTAATTGATTCTCATGAATTCAGCGAAGCCAAAAACATGCACTAGATCCAGGTCCAGCGGATTTGAGTGGTTCATATATGGAAGAGACTGTTGTTGATCAGGCTGGACTAAAGAAGAGGATGACTCTTCATGCTTTACACAGCACAATTATATCAAGAGTATCTTATGCATTTGAAAATGATTTGCCTGAGACCTCATTGCTCAGAAGAAGGAAACGAAAGATGACAGGACATCAAAATTCAAAACTAATATATCAATGTATATTCATATGTTTTTCTTTGGTAGAAATATATTTGTATGTTGGAAAAAGGTATTAGTGTTTAGTTTAGTACCTGATGGTTAATTTCATCATTTAATTCGTTGCTTTTAACTTCTTGGGTAGGGATAGCTCAACTGATGATAAGTGGACCCAATCTCAATGGATGAAAATGATACAATACTTCTGGATCAGTATGAATTATGTGTTAGAACTTAGAAGTACTTAATTAGAACTAGATGCCAGAGTTTTATGTTGGGGATGCTCTGGGTAAGAGGGTGCATCAATTCTAATCTACAATGTTTGTTATAGCTGTCTCTTTCATCTTTCGCTTTTTGTTGGTGAAATTTGGCTCAAGTTTCGTATAGTGATCCTCATTAGTTTGGTAAATACACGAAAACAAATGAATTCTAACGAGTTTTTATCAAGTTTTGATATTTTGAAGAAAATTATATAAAATAGATAATCTATCATATTCCCCGCTGCAAAGCGCGGGTCAATTGACTAGTACTACTTAAACGAAACAGATTAAAGAGAAACAAGCATAGACAACATAAACAGAAACTCCTGATAAAATGGATGTAAACATAATGGTGGGTCTAATAAAGAACAATAAAACCTATTTTTTGATCATTTCGTTTCAAGGCAAAACTTGTAAGTTACTTGGATTGATTGGGATTTCGATTAAATGGTTCACAATAACAAAAAGTATTACCATGTGAATATCTGATGCACGATGATGGTGAGTGCTAGTGTTCTTGGATTTGGGACATTGGGGGTTATTTTAATTTGATTGTGTTGGACGAGATCAGAGCTAATCATACAAGGAAAGCCTGCAATTTTTGGTAATTCCTTGCTACATCAAAGCTAATCACCAACGGCCCTCTTCTCCAACGGTCTGCTAGAGGAGGATTATATAAACGCTGGTTTGCGGTCCATTCAAGGCGTCTTTTGAGTTTCTGAGATTAGTGGTAGAGGGCTAGTTCATCAGAACAAAAGAGTGATCATCTCCAGGGGTATAGGTTCTGCGAGAGTGGCTGAAGTATACAGAGTTTGGGTTTAACTCTGGTGGTTTCATTGAGTCTTCTTGTCTTGTAATTGTGTCATTAAAACATATAAATATAGTGTCTCTCGGTAGTAGTGTGTACTATTACCGAGACGAGGACGTAGCCATTATTGGTGAACCTCGTTAAATCGCTGCGTTCTTTTCTTCTTGCTTTGATTTCGTTACCTCTGCTGCTTGACTCTGTTCTTCTTCCTCTGCATTCCAGAAAGAAGAATAGCTTCTGTTATTTCAGGCTTAGTCTGCCTGCAAGCCCATTTCGACGCTTATTTCAGTTCTCCATTTTTTTGGGCTTTGCGTTTTAATCTTGGCCCATACTCGAGTAAGAAGAAGAAGAGCAGAAGCGCTTTCTAGTTCTGTCATTCTCTTCTTCGTCTTTTCGACTATCGCGTTTCCTTCCAACCTCCCAAATCCCTAATAAATAAATAAAAATCCTTTTTTTCAAAACCCTATTCCCAAATCGATCTTCAAGTGGTATCAGAGCCTGGTTTTAAAGAGCTAGCTACTGCCAAAGGTTGCGATTCATGGGTTCCTCTTCCCAAGCTGCATTCGGCCCTGCATCGCATCATAATCCTCCGTGGTTTACAGGTTCGAACTATAACGCCTGGAAAAAACGGATGAAAACCTTCTTATGGGGAATTGATGAGATCTCTGGACTGTCGTTCAAGATGGACCAATTGAAATGGATGTCAATCGTCAAGAAGATTGGAACGATGCGCAGAAAAAGAGTGCACAGCTGAATTGCCGAGCTATGCACATTCTGCAAACAGCCATTTCACCCGATGAGATTGACAAGGTGGAGCAATGCGAAACCGCGAATGAAATCTGGTCCATTCTTGAGGCTATGTTTGAAGGTACGTCTAATATCAAGGAAACTCGTATAGACTTACTTATGCATGAATACGAGACCTTTGATATGCTGCCTAGTGAGGGGATTCATGACATGTACTCTAGATTTACCAGTCTGATAAACAAATTGAAAGGGTTGGGTAGAGTTATTGCATCAAAAGATATGGTTAGGAAGCTTCTTCGATCCTTACCGAAAGAATGGCTGCCTAAACGGACAGCCATTGAAGAAGCCAGGAATCTTAACACATTGGCTGTTGATGAGCTAATTGGTTCACTTCTCAATCATGAGCATGTTATTAGGCAAGTAGGAAAGGAAGATGAAAGGCGTAAGAAAAGTCTTGCGTTCAAAAGTCGCATGTATGATTATGAATCAGATAATGAAGTCGATTCTGACTTTGAACGAGAATTGGCTCTGGTTAGTAAGAAATTTCATCGCATGATGAAGTTCAAAAATGATCAGAAGCAACGCGATATTGAGCATAGAGGTCGTTATGAGTCTCACAATCGTTTCTCTAATGCTCGTTTTCCTGGGTCAATTAGTCGTTATTCAGATTCGAATAATCGCTTTTCTGATCTAAATCAAAGGCAAAATGAGTCTTTTCAAAGAAACTTTGATAGTGGAAGAAATTATTCAATTCCTCGTAGAACTAAAAATGCTTCCTTTGAGAGATTTGCTTCGCAGGGGAAAGAAAAACTGGTACAACCGACCGAGAAGCTCAAGGCTGCTATAAATGCGGGAAGATAGGGCATGTAAGGGCTAATTGCTCTTTGACACTGAAGGCTAAAGAACAAGCTATGGCAGCCTCATGGAGCGATTATGAGTCAGAGGATGACAATGAACGGAACATTGACGAGGCATACGTGGCAAGAACAACAGATACCGATACGCACAAAGATCTTATCGATGAATTCAGCAAGGCTGAAAGCAAATGGTATCTTGACAGTGGATGTTCGCATCACATGACAGGTAACGAAGCCCTTTTCTTAACTTTAAACTATGAATTAGGAGGATAAGTGATTTTTGGTGATAACAGCTCTGGCAGAGTAGTGGGACAAGGAGTTATTGGTCTGTCCCCTATGCCAACTGTCAAAGATGTCATGTTGGTAGATGGTCTTAAGCACAATCTGCTTTCTATAAGTCAGTTGTGTAGTAGTGGGAACAAGGTTACTTTTGAAACCTCTCACTGTTTAGTTGAATGTGTCCGTGACAATAAAATTATGTTTGTTGGTAATCGAATTGGAAATATGTATGTAATAGATCTTCATGACCTAAAAGCCTTCAATGAATCATGTCTTGTCTCTAAATCAGATTACCAGGAAGCTACTTGGCACAGAAAATTGGGCCACATTAGCTTAAAAAGGCTTGCTGCCTTGTCGAAATCTAAGCTGGTCCGAGGAATTCCTGACTTAAAGGAACGAGGAAATTTTTTTGTGGTGCCTGTGCTGCTGGTAAGCAATCCAGAAGACCTTTTAAAGTAAAAACTGATATTGCCACGACCAAACCATTTGAACTAATTCATATGGATCTATTTGGTCCTTGCTCTATCACTAGTCTTGGAGGCAAAAACTACGTGTTTGTTCTTGTTGATGATTATTCCAGATTCTGCTGGGTCTATTTTCTTGCGAGTAAAGATGAAAGTTTCAGTCCTTTGTCAAAATATATTCAGAAATTAAAAGTATTAAGAGTGATAATGGAGGAGAATTTATTTCAGATGAGTTTTCTGAGTTTTGTGAATCTTGTGGCATTATTCATACTTTTTCTGCTCCTAGAACTCCCCAACAGAATGGGGTAGTTGAGAGGAAAAATCGTACTATTATTGAAACTGCAAGAACCATGTTGATTGACTATGATCTTCCAAAGTTCTTTTGGGCAGAGGGAGTTAGTACAGCCTGCTATATTATCAATAGAGTTCTTGTGAGAAAGCATCTGAACAAGACTCCCTATGAAATTTTAAAGAAAAAGACACCAAATATCTCCTATTTTCACCCTTTTGGTTGTCGATGCTTCACTCTGAATACTAGGGATACCCTTGGCAAGTTTGATGCTAAGTCAGACGAGTCAATCTTCTTAGGGTACTCTTTGAAAGGGCAAGCTTACAAAATCTATAACAAACGCACTCGTAAAGTGGAAGAATCTGTTTATGTGTTATTTGACAATGCTAACACTTCTGATAAGATATATGAGACAGATTCACAACTTCTTGATCTATTGGAGCTGACTCGTTGGCAAGAAAAAACTTCAGCAGAAACAACAGATGCAAGTGAATCAACTTTAACAGCAGTCTTCTAAAGACTTTCAAGCAACTCAATCTGCCGAGGCCGAAGCAACAACAAAAGCAGAAACTATAGCACATCATTCCAGTGACACTGAAAGACTACAAGCTCCTCCCCATATTCAAAAGAGACACCCTGAGAGTCAAGTCATTGGGAGTATTAAAGATGGTCTTCGTACCCGAGGTAAGTACACTCCAGGCTAGTATGCTTATGTATCTAAACTAGAACCTAAGTCCTATAAAGAAGCTCTACATGATGAAGAATGGGCTTATGCTATGTTAGAGGAACTTTCTCAGTTTGAATATCTTAAGGTCTGGGAGTTGGTTCCTAGACCTTTAGGGAAAACTATAATTGGAACTAAGTGGGTCTTTCGTAATAAATCTGATGAGGAAGGCAATATTATACGCAACAAGGCACGCCTTGTTGCACAAGGATATTGCCAAGAGGAAGGAATAGATTACGACGAGAATTTTGCCCCTGTAGCACGTCTAGAATCAATAAGATTGCTATGTGCTTTTGCTTGTTATAAGAATTTTCCTCTATACCAAATGGATGTCAAGAGCGCCTTCTTGAATGGAGACATTCAAGAAGAGGTCTATGTATCTCAGCCCCCAGGCTTTACTGACTCTGAACATCCAGACTATGTTAACAAGCTAAACAAAGCCTTGTATGGTCTCAAACAAGCTCCTAGAGCTTGGTTTGATCGATTGACCAAATTTCTTAAAGATCAACAGTTTTCTCAAGGGTCAGTCGATAAAACTTTATTTACAAAAACCTATGGCTCTCATATGCTTATTGTTCAAATTTATGTAGATGATATAGTTTTCGGGTCAACTGATTCTACTATGTGTTCTGAGTTCTGTGAAGCAATGAAATCTGTCTTCGAAATGAGCATGATGGGTGAGCTTCAATTCTTTCTTGGGCTACAGTTTAAACAAACTCCTCATGGTAATTTTATTAGTCAATCCAAATACATTAATACTATGTTGCACAAGTTTGATCTATTTAACATTAATTCCAGCCCAACCCCCATGGCTGGGAACTTAAAGTTAGACAAAGATGACAAGGGTGCCCCTGTAGATGAGAAGTTATATCGTGGAATGATTGGTTCGTTACTTTATCTAACGGCTAGTCGCTCAAACATTCAATACAGTGTCTGCTTATGTGCTAGGTTTCAGGAAAATCCTAAGATTAGTCATTTAACTGCTGTTAAACGTATTTTCCGTTACTTAAAAGGAACTATGGATGTCGGTCTTTGGTATCCCAAACAAACTTATTTTGACCTCATCGGTTATAGTGATTCTGACTTTGCTGGAAGTCTCACTGATCGAAAAAGCACAAGTGGTGCTTGTCAGTTTGTTGGCACTTCCCTCATCTCTTGGTCATGCAAAAAACAAGGAGCAGTTGCCTTGTCGACCTCTGAGGCTGAATATATAGCTGCCGGAGGATGTTGTACACAACTCCTCTGGTTAAAATATCAGTTAGGGGATTACGGTCTGCATATTCTTGCTATTTCTTTATTTTGTGATAATACCAGCACCATATGTATGACTAAAAACCCAGTGCAGCATTCACGGACAAAACACATTGAGATCAAATACCATTTTCATCCGAGAATTGGTGGACAATCAGGTTATCTCGCTCAATTACATTCCTACAGAGTATCAGCTAGCTGATTTGTTTACTAAGACTCTGTCAACTGACCGGTTTGTGGTTCTGTGTTATGATATTGGACTTAGATCTCCAGAAAATCTTAGAGATTTTCTTGCAGACTAAGTCTTGCCTTTCTTTGATTTATTTGCTTTCCTTGTTTATGTTATCTTTCTTGCTCTGTTTACTTTCTGCACCTTTCCTTCGTGATTTTTATTTCCTTATTCTCTGAGTGCCTGTGTGTCGACTCCTATTCCTTGCTCTATTTATACCTCTTGAATTTGTGTGCTATGTCATTCTGCCCTAGCCCCTCGTAGCAACTTTGTCTCTGTGTCTCCCTAAAATCATGAATCGAGTCTTCGCCCATACCTTTACTGGCTCCCTGTTCTCAGACCCAGTTTCGCTGAGTCGTCATCGTCATACCCTTTTTTAGGAGGACCGACCCATAGCCACCCCGATTCATGTCCATATTCCTGACTTAGTGGATTATGGCCTTGATGTCCGGGGATTCATCCACAATCTGGGATGGGATTTCCTCCTGGAGGACCCTCCAACCCTTATTTGTCTAGATCTAGTGTGGTTCTTTTATTCAAATCTTCGATCTTTTGGTCTTCATAGTCGTAGTTTTTCCATTGTGGTCTATGGTCATCAGGTGACTATTCCTGTCTCTGATTTGGCTCGGCTTCTGAATATTCCTCCCATTGGTGAATCTCCCACTCATGAGTCAGAACTGTGGCGCTTTAACTTCAATGTTGCTGCCGAATTCATTCAGTTGACTGGTATTCACCCTGGTCCTGCAACCTTTCTTCCTGTCTCTTCGGTTTTACCTAGTCTGCGAGCCTTTCATTTTGTTATCTCCAGGATTCTGATCCCTCGCACTCAATCTCTCGACGTCATTCTTCCTCTTGATCTGTGGATTATGGCTCATGCTATTTCCAACGTTCCTCTGGATTTCTCTTATCTTCTCTTCGGTGTCTTTATGACATATGGAGATACTAGTTATCCTGGTCCCCTTCCCTTTGGTCCTACAATCACCCAACTTGTTATTCGACTTGGCATTCCTACCTCCTCCTTCCGCACTGAACTTAGTGCTCGATTCCTATCCATCGATCAAGTTCTTGACCAGTTGGAGCTTGCAAACGAGGGGGAGATGGCTGCTGATGAATCTGAAGGGGAGATGGCTGCTGATGAACCTGAAGAGGAGGATGCTGACATGATCAATGACGTAGATGCTGTGCCTGAAGCTATTCCTGAAGAGAATCCTGTAGAAAATCCTGTGGCAGGAGAAGATGTGGAGAATGTCATTGAAGATCTGGATGATCTTGATGGTGACTCTCTCGATCAGTTCGTTGCAGCACTAGCCTTTCCTGAAGAGGGTTTTTACGTTGCTGTTGCTGCTGTAGCACCTGGTGAGCTGTCTGGAGGTTTGGTAGACTACACCTCGGATGATGAGTCAGTTTAGGGGGAGAACTGTTTAGGGGGAGAACTGTTTGAGATTAACTTTCTTCTTGGGGGAGCTCTTGTCTCCATATGTTTACTGTTAGCTCTTTTGACTTGCTTGATCTGGTTTGTTGGATGCTTTATTGTTTTGCTGGATCTGGTTTGTTGGATGCTTTGAATTGCTGGATCAAGTTTGCGAGATGCTAGTTCGTTTTCTTTGTGTTGCTCTTGTGGTTTGCTGTGCTTTTGTGTTTTACCTCTTTTTGCAGGATTTATATCATTTGCAAGCTCTGATCTAGGGGGAGATTGTTGGACGAGATCAGAGCTAATCATACAAGGAAAGCCTGCCATTTTTGGTAATTCCTTGCTACATCAAAGCTAATCACCAACGGCCCTCTTCTCCAACGGTCTGCTAGAGGAGGATTATATAAACGCTGGTTTGCGGTCCATTCAAGGCGTCTTTTGAGTTTCTGAGATTAGTGGTAGAGGGCTAGTTCATCAGAACAAAAGAGTGATCATCTCCAGGGGTATAGGTTCTGCGAGAGTGGCTGAAGTATACAGAGTTTGGGTTAAACTCTGGTGGTTTCATTGAGTCTTCTTGTCTTGTAATCGTGTCATTAAAACAGATAAATATAGTGTCTCTCGGTAGTAGTGTGTACTATTATCGAGACGAGGACGTAGCCATTATTGGTGAACCTCGTTAAATCGCTGCATTCTTTTCTTCTTGCTTTGATTTCGTTACCTCTGCTGCTTGACTCTGTTCTTCTTCCTCTGCATTCCAGAAAGAAGAATAGCTTCTGTTATTTCAGGCTTAGTCTGCCTGCAAGCCCATTTC
Source organism: Linum trigynum (assembly GCA_964030455.1). Taxonomy (NCBI): domain Eukaryota; kingdom Viridiplantae; phylum Streptophyta; class Magnoliopsida; order Malpighiales; family Linaceae; genus Linum; species Linum trigynum. The sequence continues at coordinate 33,829,800 of OZ034820.1, forward strand.
GACGCTTATTTCATTTCTCCATTTTTTTGGGCTTTGCGTTTTAATCTTGGCCCATACTCGAGTAAGAAGAAGAGCAGAAGCGCTTTCTAGTTCTGTCATTCTCTTCTTCCTCTTTTCAACTATCGCGTTTCCTTCCAACATCCCAAATCCCTAATAAAAAAAAAATCCTTTTTTTCAAAACCCTATTCCCAAATCGATCTTCAGATTGTTGGTAGCTCTAGCTCTGAATACCTACCTGTGTGTTAGCTTTTGCTGGTCGGCTGAATTCTAGAAATGAGTAGTTGTGTTTTATGGTAGCTTGCGTGTTTGGAATTTGGATATGGAAAAGGAAGAAGTTCTAATGTTTTTTTATGGTGGCTTGGATATGGTAGCTTGCGTGTCTGAATCTGGAAATATGTATGTTGTGGTTTGTGGTTTCGATTTAGGGAGTTAATGTTTGTTTGATGGTTTTGGTTTGAGATTAGGCTTACTGAATGTGTATGGTTTTGGTGAGGTAGGTTTCAAGATTAGAAGGGGCTCCTTCAAAACCAAAGAGGTATTCTAAAATACCGCACAAAGTTGAGCTTTTGTTGAATATTGCTTTTTATTGGTTTGCTTGCGAACATTTTTTTAAATTTGTGTCTCAATAGATTGAGATGTTAAAAGTTAGGAAATTCCTACAATACCTTGAAGTTAAGGTAACTTGATGTTTTTGACATGCTATAACAGGTTTCACAAGTCGCATTACGTAAAATACAATACGCATTCCGTAATGGTTACGTAATGTGTGTTTATCTTACGTAATAGTTGAAAAATGTCATTACGGAAACCTTACGTAATAGACACTCATTTTACGTAATGAATATTAACCTTTCGTTACGTAATCCGTTGAATCATTACGGAAGGCTTACGTAACACTTCTAATTTAACTGTTACATAAGAAATAACTATTGTTACGTAACCTTTACGTAATAGATGCATACTTTACGTAACAGTTGTAAAGTGGCATTACGAAAGCCTTACGTAATGGATGGTCCTTTTACGTAATGATATTAATCAAGTTACGTAATGTGGTAAGTCATTACGGAAGTCTTACGTAACACTTCTAATTCAAATGTTACGTAAGAAATAACCTTCGTTACGTAACCTTTACGTAATGAGCTTGTATTTTATGTAACAGTTTTAAAATGTCATTACGGAAGCCTTATGTAATAGACGATGCTTTTACGTAATAAATATTAATCTAGCGTTACGTAAAATGATAAGTCGTTACGGAAACCTTCCGTAACTCTTCTATTTTAACTGTTACGTAAGACTAACAAGCATTACGTAATTGTTACGTAATAAACATTAGTTTTACGTAACGCGACCTATAAAACCTGCTATAACAAGTAAAAAACGTCAAGTTATAGTAACTTCAAGGCATGGTAGGAGGTCCCTAAAAGTTATATAGAAGATGAAACAAAACCAGTAAAACTTAGACAAACAGGGCAGAACAAGCAAGAATATTGTTTATGCTTTGATGAAAGTACATGGATGATGGTGCTTAATGATGATTACCAACCTTCGGCTTATAGTTTGGGGAAGGGATGAAGTTGTTTTCCCTCCACTTTTGCTGCAGCAGTTGCTTCTTTTTTTAGTTTTTCTTGTGTTTGTTGTTGTTGCGTTTTGTGCGTTGCTAAAGAAAGAAGAAGAGGAGAGTGGGAAATTTACATATTTTTGTTTTGTGTTTGTATGGGGGAGGAAATGTGAGTGGAGTCTTTTTGTTCTGTTGTCTATTGAAAGGTAGGTAGCATGGAGGGTTTTTTTTCATTCCACTGTGTATTCTTTTTTGCTCTCCGTTTGTGATGTCGACCCTAGCAAGAAGGGGAAGAGTATGTTTTTTCTAATAATTTTTGGGTAAATTGCAAGTTTGGTCACTGGGATTATTAAAAACGTTCATGTTTGGTCACTGGAAATATTTAATTCCGTTCGTAGTCATTAAATTTAGTAAAACAGTATAAGTTTGGTCACTCTCAGTTACCTTCCGTTAGTCTCCGTTAACAGCGTCAATTTTTTGCTGACGTGGCTAACAGAAAAGTCCAGTCACTATATTTTAACCCAAAAAAATAAAATTCAACCTGCCACATCATCAAAACCTAACCCAACCCGTGAACCTACTCAACCCGTCCGACCTAAAAAACCTCACTCAACCATTCCAAATCTCTCACCTTGCCGTCCACCTCCGCCACTCCAAATCCTTCTCCAACAACTCCAACCCTAATGCCTCCTCCCCCACCACTTCCACCTTCGCCACAACCAAGACCACAATCTCTAAGCCACGTTGCCGCTCATGCGAGATATGGCCCCGGAACAGCCTTTCTGATCTAAAATCCCTTCACTAGAGCAAGCAGGGAGGGAGCTAACTACGGCAACTGCATCCTCTCATCCATTAGAGACATTGCTGTTGGGCTCAATACTGCCTTTATACTTCTCTTTGCCATCACTGACAGCCTGTATATCCATCCAACCGATCAAATTTATTGTTTCCCCAAGTCAAATAGATGCAGACCATATGTATTTCTAGAGTGGATGAAATCCCTAGAGAGAGGTTGTGACAGAGAATTGCATGGATGAAAGAAGAAGTTGTTGGGGTGGAATCGACCACCACCTCCAGAAATAGGGGAATTGTCGCGCAATTTTGTTTCCCCCAGATGCCCGAGATCCTCTCCCTCAACACTATTCTTCTCCCACTTACTCCAGTCGCCTAGCCCCTCTTCCTTCCCCTCCGCTATCGAAAAGAAGCAGAGGATTTGGTGAGTCACAACCCAAACTCTTTAAGCTCCAAGGCATTGCAGAGACAAGATCGACGCAGCTGAATCTTATGCGAGCAACTCTGGTACGTAGAGCAGCGAATCGGAGGCTTCTCATCCTCTGTCGTCAGAGACATGGTCAAAGTCGGGTTGGCAATAGCGATTCTGAACTGATTCCCAATCGAAATTCTGGGGGTGCTTCTTCTTGCTGGTTTGACCCCAGGATGCGACTGAATCGGAGGCAACAGGTGCGGAAGTTGGAGGAACCGGTGGCTACGGCGGTAGGCGAGGAAGGGGTTTTTCGAGAACCGGGGTTTGAAAGAGGCGGAGGAAGAAGAAGAGGGAGATTGGGGATGCGGCGGAGCTCGAGGAAGAGGAGCGGTGAGGGATTGTTGATGGCGGGTTAATAAGTTAGGTTTGGGTTTGGGTCATGGGTTGGGTTAAATTTAATGACGTGGCAGACAATGTTTATAGTTTTTTGGGTTAAATTTGTGTGACAAGACTTTTCTGTTAGCTATGTCAGCAGAAATTTGACGCCGTTAATGGAGACTAACGGAAGATAATGGAGAGTGACCAAACTTAGACGGTTTTACTAAATTTAGTGACCACCAACGGAATTAAATATTTTTAGTGACTAAACATGAATGTTTTTAGTAATTTCAGTGACCAACCTTGCAATTAACCCAATAATTTTTGGGTGTTTCTGTGTGTTGTTTTCCAGCTGAGAAGAAGAAAAGGGATGTAGAGAGCATTGGTTTTCGCTGCTCGTGGGGAGGAGGAAGAGGAAGGAAACTGTCTGGAAGATGTAGAAGAAGAAGGAGAAGAACCGAGTGTCTCTTTGTTTTTTCGTCTCTTTTTGTTTGTGTGTTGTAGAAAGTGGAGAGTTGTAGGGGAGAAGAAGAAAGAAGAGAGGAAGCCAGAAGAAGAAGGAACTTTAAGGTTTGGTTCCCCTGCTCGTGGGGAAGAAGAAGAAGAAGAATTGGCTAGAATCTCTCCTCCTTGTTTTCTTATTTTGACAGAGTTTCAATAGTAGGAGAGGGGTTATTGGTGGGGGGTTTTGATTGGTTCATAGCGATATAGGTTTACATGTATTTTTCTAATTGATTAGTGAGTGGGCTGGGCTTGAGTTTGGTCTGATCAGTCTGGTTCAACTGAGTTGGATATGGCCCGAGTTTGAGTGGGGCCTGGACCTTATACTTTTTTTTGGGCTGACCTATTGACTGTCTTTAGAGTTGACTGGGATTTCACTTGGACTGGAGTTTGTTGACTTTGACCAGTGTTTTTGTTTCACCTTGGGCCGTTCTTATTTTCTTATTGTAATTATTGTAATGTTTTTATTTAGCTAAGTGTGTAATTATTGTTTAATGAGAAAAACAAACAATTTCATTTTTCATTCCCGAATCAAGCCCCAAATTCTCGCAAGTCTAACGCCTAAAAGCAACTCATTAGTTACAATTTTTGTTTAACCAAACCAACATTCTTGAATCATATAAACCAAGACTCATGACTCAAATTAGATATGATCTCTAGCCGTAGATTTGCTATTGCAAATCTTGTCAATTCACGAACTAATACACTCTCCTTCTGCGCCTCAAATATGGTTTTAATTAGAAAGATGTTTGCGATTCGAAATTGCCAATCATGAACAAACTAAGATCTCTCTAATTATTTATATGTTTCAACCCGGACAAAATGTGGTGTCTACAGTTCCCCCAATTTGTAAGCCTCTCGGTTTAGAGATGTATACAAAATTCCCTTAAGCACCACATTTTGATAGTGCTAGGGATGAGTCTACTATTTGGTAAAACGATCCATTCAAAAATTTTGGGATACAACTAGCTAAACAAGTTGAAAGATGGTATAAGAAAGCACTCAAGTTGTACGGGATATAACAAAATGAACAAATTGAATGAAAAATGCAATCATGATGTTCGGGGTATGACATGCTAAGCATTTATTGATTGCAATTCGATAGGGTAGTCCGGGATATGACACGCTAGACATTTTTTAAACAATGCGATCAAGTTGTTCGGGATATGACATGCTAAACATTTGTTGATGGCAAAGCTCTCGGGTTGTCCGGGATATAACACGCTAGACATTTTTGGACAATGCGATCAAATTGTTCAGGTATGACATGCTAAACATTTATTGATGGCAAAGCTCTAAGGTTTTCCGGGATATGACACGCTATATATTTTAATAGACAAAGCAATCAAGTTGTTCGGGGTATGACATGCTAAACATTGTTGATGGCATAACTATGGGATTGTACGGGATATGACACGCTAGACATTTGAATAGACAATGCAATCAAATTGTTCGGAGTATGACATGCTAAACATTTATTGATGGCAATGCTATAGGGTTGTTCTGGATATGACACACTAGACATTTTAACAGACAATGCAATCAAACTGTTTGGGGAATGACATGCTAAACATTTATTGATGACAATGCTATAGGGTTGTCCGGGATATGACACGCTAGACATTTTAACAGACAATGAAATCAAACTGTTCGGGGTATGACATGCTAAACATTTATTGATGACATAACTTATGGGGTTGTCCGAAGCATAACACGCTAGACATTTGTTCTGACAAGGCAATCAAAATTTTTTCGTGGTAAGACAAACTAAACATTTATTGACTGCAAAGCTCTGGGGTTGTTCGGGATATGACTTGCTAGACATTTTAATGCATGGTGATAATGTGTATGAGAGTGTTTTGTGAGACAATCATGAGTAATGTTAATGAATGCGAATGTCGTGCTATGGAAAATATGTGAGAGAAAGAGTGTGATATAGCCTAATTTTGGATTTATATTTTTATGGAGGTGTAGGCTGATTTTTTTCATGGCGATATAGTCTGGTTTGGTTTTTCTCATGGCGGTATAACATGTTTTTATTTCGTTTGATCCTTGTGGCGGTATAGCTTAATTGATTTTGTGTGTCATGGAGATAAAGTTCAAGAGGATATGTGAAAGTTTAACTCGATAACGAGTGGCATAGAGTTGTCTGCTTGATATGACTTATTGAATCAAGCAATTTGTTGAGTCTAGCTAGATCTTTGGTATGTGTCAAACTTGATTTGGTAAAGATTGTCTAAACTTCGTATTTGTGGGCAAATGCAAGATGTTATATGATATGATATGGTATGATGTGATATATGCTGATAAAAATGTAGGTCCACTTTAAACGAGTTTTGAGAATGATTGATATTTTATTTGGCTATGAATTTTCTTGAGATGATGTCATATGATTAGTTTGAAGTGCATGTGAAGAGCATTTGAAAAAGGTTGTATGATGAATTATAGGATGATTTCTTGAGGGTATGCAAAAGAAAGAGTATAATCTCTCATCATGGTCTTGATGTTTTTTTTATGAATTCTCTTAAATCAATCCACAAGGAAAAATATGTCAGTCCCTTATAGTAAACTTAATCCTTAGTTGTGCTCGCACTGGAGTAGCATGTTTTCGTCGTGAATACATTCTTCCTTTGGCGTGTTGCATCATCTCGAGGTACTAGGCTCTCCATCTAATATTTGCTCTTTTTCTGCTTAGTGTGCCCAAGGTAAGTCACTTATGGGGACTGATGAAAGGTTGGTCTTCTGCTTTCTCCACCTTGGAAACTGGTGTTTGATTACTGATGAGTTACCCATACAATATTTTATCCATGGGATGTGCTTGGTAGGTAGGTTGATTGATTCTATAGGAGGTTTTTGTAGCATGGTGGTCTAGGGATAATGTGCTCCTTTGGTTTGATTGATCTTGTTTATACGCGAGCATGTCATGCTTGGATAAGAGGAATCTGTCATCCCGGGTATTGTCTTGTTGATGTCGGTTTTCTAGACATGCTCGATTGACTTGGGTATGAGGTACAAAATACTTCGTTGAAGGACAGTTTGATTGACTAGTTTAGTAGCTTGAACATATTGATGCAAGATCTCTGAGATTTCCCGTTTAGTCATGATTTGAGGGGTTTGTAGAACCACTTTCTTCTTTCTTTCTGAGTGGCACTATCTTGCCCCCGAGAATATGTTTTTTGTCTTCCATTCTTAGGAACAAAGTGCGACTTTTACCAATCTTGACTTAGAACGAATGCAAACAATGTTTGGGAAAAGAAATTTCATTTGAGAAAGTATAATGAGAACCTTATTTTTGAAATCAATGCCTCGCTTGAGGGATGTGTGTGCAATATGATAAAAATGATTTCTTGTGTGGTTATTGCCATCTTGTATAAAAAAAATAAAAAAAAGCCACGAGAATATTCATAAGCTCTCACTCTCATTCTCACTTTCAAATCACTCTCACTCAATCCTATGGGTGCTTTGTGTATACGATACTTCAGCTGCTATCAAGATTCTCATTACCATGTTGATGGGGAAAATGTGTACAAGGTATAGGCTGCTTGGGAAGAGTTCGAGCGATCTTTGTTTGGTCCCGGAGTGAAAGTTCTCAAACTACCCTGAAAGGTGGCTCTTGCTTGGTAAGTCTCCTATTGTAAGAGTCCTCATATTATGGAAATTCTGCTTTCCTCAAGCAAGGTGGGTAAAGGAAATCCCTGTGACGTCTGGGCTTAGTCATATGAAGCTTTATATTGAGGGGTTTTCGGCTTGCCCCCTAAGTATGAGTCTGATCGATAGATCATGGCGATCATATTTTCTTTTCGTGAAAAGTTCCTCGTGGAGGGATATTTGCTTTCCCCAAAGTATGAGACGGTTAATGGATAGGGTAGATCCTTGTTGAGGAAGTCTCATTTTCCTTGATAATGGTAGTTTATCTTGGGTATATTTGTGGGCATATTTTGAATCATGTTGCCCCCATGTCTTTAACTTTTGGTTTTGAGGGGTAAGCTTGGTAGTGACGTAACTGAGGTTATTTAAGTAAAAACTCAACATGAAAATCTTCTCATTTGTTGAGTTCTTGTTTGACCTTGAAATGATGGATAAAGAGGGTATTCGTACGATGAAGACTTCTACTTCTCATATGATCTCGAACTGATGAAGGTTGAAGACTTTTATGTGGCAGTCATAATTCTCGAGTCTTATTATCATGGGAGGGTTCTTCTTTGACTTGCAAGTGTTGGATAATGGGGATCATCATGGGGATGTACTTTAAGTGTATGCCGATATTCTTGGCTTGGGAGCCCTTCCTTTTATGGGTTCTTGTGTTATTTCTTCGCACTTGGGAGACAAATGCCCTTTGGCTTGGAAGGCTAATTAATTTGATGTATAGTCTAGCTTGAGTGTATAGACCTTGCCGGCTGAGAGGATGAGCAATGCACATTCTTGAGGTACACCCAAAATTATCTCTTAGGCCTATTAGCAGAGGTAGCCAGTAATTTTTCGTCACGAGTCTGAATGGTTTTGACTTTCAAGTGTTCATGGAAGGGGCATATAATATGTAAATCCCAAAAGCTTTTTCTATTTTTTTATTTTGATTTTCTTTTCCTTGCCTTTTTTGGGGTTTTTTTTTTTTTTGCGGGACTTACTTGACTTTGTTATGCCCCCATATATGATGCCACTTTGACACTTCTAAATATGTGTACGAGCATCAAAATGTTAGAAATTGGCCAATATGTCGATCTCTGTGACTATTGGCTCACGAAATTTATGGACACCAGTGGTGTGTTTTATACTCTGAATTATTGTAAAGTATGTACACTTTTGACATTAGTAGGGTGTTGAAATTATTGACACCGGTAGGGTGTTTATACCACTCGACACCAGTGGGTTGCTTATAGTCGCTCGATATGAAAATCTCATGGCTTAACTTGAAAACATGAAATGCATTTTAAGGTTCCTATTTTTAGAGGATAGAAGTTGATTTTAAGGAGTTGAAAGAGATATTGGTCATTTTGAAGAAAAAGGAAAGAATCATTGTTGCAATGTTCTTATTCAATATTGGTATTACTCACACAATGTTCCAAATATGTGGAAATGCAAATAACCATATATCCTTCATGATGATAGCAAATGCTAGTACATTTCTTCAATATGGTAAAATATCTAGCATTTATTTGATTATGCAGGTCAAGAATCAAACTTTGTCTCATAGTATGCCAGTTGATCTCCATGATTAGGCAGTGAGTTGTCGTTGAAGTTTGGATAATTGGCTTATTCTTTGAATTTTCGACAAAATCCTCGTTAACCTGGCAACTTGTCATTTTATTTCTTCATGTATCGTTGACCTTCTTTCGGTGTCACCGACTTCCTCCTGGCATGAAACTCTGTTACGAGCACAACTTTGGATATGATTGAGTACTTAAGGGTTTGACTTTGTTCTTGTGGATAAACAATTTTAGAAAATCTCGATTTAGTTAAGTTACTCCCTGTTCTAAATGAGATGAATGCATGATTGTCTGCTAAATTATATGATTGTGCATATGCAAGATGTATGAATGCTCATGATTGGTAATGAAAAAAAATGCTAGCTTCATAATTTTTTAGAAACATTTAGTTGGACTTGAAACTTATTGGTTGCCTATGTACCCGAGTAGTTGGGATCAAAGTCCACGTAGTTCGGTTTAAAATGAAGGATTCAAAATGTTGAGTCTCACACATTGGAATGTAGAGAAAGTTGTTAACATTGTTTCTAATGGGAGAAAAATTGTTAGATGGTTTTTAGAAAGAAACCCTAACACGTTTTACTGATCGTGTTTTAGGTTGAACATTGTAAAGAGAAACAAATTTTAATTCTTTGAAATACAATGTTAAGGATTGATACATTGAGAAAGAAAACTTAACACGAGAACGAATATGAGATATTGACCATTTCGAATTAAGGACTTTTATAAGTTAAGTATTCAAACTTATTTAATTTTTAAGAATAATTGAGGTTATTATCTTTCCAATGACTGACCGCTAGCTCGAGTGGTTTGAAACACAGTGCGGTGTGCATCAGGTTGCTTGTTCGAATCCCGCAGAATTGCCTTTTTGCTTAGCTTCCTTCAGGTCGTTTTGAATGAAACGACGTCGCTTGGGGGGCGTCTTGGTTGGACGACGACGCATCGTTCTTGGGGAGGATGGTGGCAATTGGCGTAATTTCTGTGAAAACCGGTAGGGCAGTTTGGTCATTTTAGCTTCAAGGGTATATAATCCCTCCTTAAGCCAAAAATCATAACCCTAGGCGCCGCTCGGCCCTCTCTCTCTTCTCTCTCACTCTCAACCTCGTCCCCCCACTCTCTCTCAGTCTCACGTCAGTTCTAAACCAAAACGACGAAGGAAGAAAGGAAAGCTTATTCCTCCCCCTTCTTCATCTGCTCTCACCTTCACCTCTAGTCTCACCTCCGCCTGTTCTCCGACAAAGACGAGAGAAGGAGCCAGCCATTCCCTTTTATTTTCCTTTCTGGAAATGCAAGGAGAAAGGAAAAAGGAATCCAGGACGACAGTGCAGTGGAAGACGGCGAAGGGCGCCGATGACGGATCTAACGGTGGCGGAGGTAAAATTAGGTTTTGTTTTGCTTTTTCATGTCGAATCTTAGGGTTTTGATTTTGGATTTTATTCTGATTTGGGGTTCCTCTGGGTTCTGACTCCATTTTTATTTCTGGTTTTTGGTTGATGTTTTGGACGAAGAGAAGAAAGTGAGAGAAGATGTCGTCGGAGATAGAACGAGACAGTGACATCGAGTGCGATTGATGCCAATAATGATGGTCGGAGGTAGGATTTCGGAGTTTGCATGTCGATTTAGGGGAGTTGTGGGGTTTGATGTTGATTACTATGTTTGATTTTTGGGTCTGATCGAGGGGAGACGAGAGGTAGACATATGAAGGGAGAAATGGCCGCTGAGGAGGAGAGGAAGGGGAGCCGCCATTGCGATCCTGAATACTGTCGGCAGTGAAAACGACGATAACAGGGAGATAGATCCTTTTTTAGTAAGATTTTTGTGGTTTAGGCCAAAGGTAGATTAGAGTAGTAGATTTGGATGTTTTTTTGTGAAATCTCTCGTTTTATCTCTTTTTTATTTTTAAATTTCCATTCGTAACTTCTTTTGCTTATTTTGGCAGGTTTGAACATGAAGAAATAGAATCGGTTTGGCGATATCCTTTCTCCCTTTTCAAGCCTTTAAGCTAGATTTAGGTTTTTCAATTGATCGATTTAATAATTTGGGAATTGTTAGAGTAGTTAACCCATACTTGGATGACTGTTTTGTGAAAGATTCAAAATCTGGGGTTTTAATTGTTCTTCGTGGTTCTTGATGTTTGGTGTTTTCTAAGGGGTTCTATCTGAGGGAAAGGCCGTCGAGCGCCGGTGGGGAGAGTGGGGATTTTTGTTTAAATTTTGTTATCAATGAAACTCTGGATTCTTGGGGATTCATGGCGAGTGTTTTGGATTATAATGTGTGTGCTTTGGTGCTCTTTATTTTTGTTGGCCACATCTGTTTTGTAACATCCCGAAACTTTTTCCGACAAGATACTGTCCGCTTTGGGTCTCTACACCTTGTTGTACTCCACACTGAGCACATTTAACATCGTAGTTCTCACAAGAACTCCTCCATTACACCCCAAAACACGTCTTGTCAATTAAGGTCGGTTTCTTACTTATGAACCATGGATCTCTCCCGTGCTTTGTCGATGTGGGATTCGTCTAAGGTGTTACATACACCCCCCCCCCCCTTGGGACTCAACGCCGTCGTTGAGGTTTGTCCCACCATCGTTCAAGAGGGACGCGGAGAGGCTCTGATACCACTTGTAACATCCCGAACCTTTTTCCGACAAGATAATGTCCGCTTTGGGCCTCTACACCCGCACGGATTTCAACTTGGGGTGCAATTCAGGATGACTTCCCATAAGGTCACTCATCCTTGTTGTACTCCACACTGAGCACATTTAACTTCGGAGTTCTGACATGAACTCCTCCGTTACACCACAAAACGCGTCTTGTCAGTTGAGGTCGGTTTCTTACTTATGAACCATGGACCTCCCCGGTGCTTTGTCGATGTGGGATTCGCCTAAGGTGTTACATGTTTTGGGGTAGCATAGTGCATCGACTTTAGATTAGGTATGCATGTAATATACTACTTAAACGAAACAGATTAAAGAGAAACAAGCATAGACAACATAAACAGAAACTCATGATAAACTGTAATGGATGTAAACATGATAGAAACCTAATTTTTGGGTTCTGTCATAATAATAATTATTATTACTATAATTAGGATATAATTAGATATGGTTAGTAGTCATTGAGTCGTATTAGGATAGTCTATTAGGTTTTCCGGAATTTAGCTATAAATATGTACTTTGGGTTCCTTGTTCAAATAAGCAGAAATTAATAGAAAAGTTATCCTTCCCCAAAACCCTAATCTCTTTCTCTCTCAAATCTCGTCTATCCTTCTATCTCGAGGCTTCGGCCGTTCTTTCTGTTCTTCCCCAATTCTGTTCCTAATCCCCAAATTCTCTTCTAAATCCCTAAATCTCAATCAATTCCCAATCCTATGGATAGAACCCTAGAAATAGGTTTCTATCATGTGATATCAGAGCCCGATTCGATAGCGAGTTTGTCACAACTCTCAATCAGGGATGGACGCATATGAAGAATTCATACCCAGGGTTACTAAATTGGTAACCTCAACATTCATTCGAGTGTTCGTCCGCTTGCCTGGGTTTAGGAGAGCACATGTGGTGTATTCCTCGGGCATCATAACAATATGTGGGAGACGACCATTGGAGGGCGAGAATCGATGGATGTGTTTTGAGACTAAGATCAAGATCAGGTCTGATTTCGATACCGAAGAATTTGACGTTTGGTTGAGGTACGGCCGACTCACCGTTGAAATTCCTAGGAGAAAATCTTCATCAGCAGCAGCGGGAAGCACGTAGCTTGTTGAACCCGCTGCCATTCTCCTGCCGCTGACCGTCGCATCGGGGGAAGAAGATTTGTTGGCTGAAGAGAAGGCAGCGAGCGAGCCACCGCAGGAGGAGACAACACGAGATCCCGGCGAGGCGGAGGTGGAGCGACCAAGTGAGGCTGCGTTGCCGGAGGATGACCTGCAGGAGAAGACGACCGAGGAGGAGGAAGCTGCGGCGGGTGATGCAGCGGAGAATGAGGCAAAAGACAACACGAATGGGGCATCGCCCTTGCTAGCCGACTCGATCGTCGCAGGAGGTCGAGAAAGTCGTACATTGATGGAAGAGCTTTCGGCCTCCGTGCCGCCAGAGACAGGACGACGGAGGAGCAGCTCGTCGTCGCGGGGAAATAAGGAGGGCGACGGTGATGGATACGAGGAAGAAGAAAAAGAAAGCGGAGACGGCGGATCGGGAGAAAGAGGCGGAGCCGATTCGCCTGGGTCCATCGCCTAGGAAGGAAGTCTCGCCGGATTCGGTAGTTGAGAGGAAGGAGTCGCCGCCGGGACCGCAGACGGAGGTGGACTGGCTTTTCCGCCGTCAAAAAAGCCCATTGTCGCCGAGAAAGGGGTGAATGACGAGCGAGCAGAGGAAGGAGGGCGGTGACATCGGGTCCTTCCGCACGAACCCTAGGATAGCTTCCTGGACCCTAGCCGAGCAGCGGAGCGGGCCGAGGGAGGAGCCGAGTGGGATGACCACGCTTCAGCTCGGGTTAGGTTGGTTGGTTTAACCAACTGGGCCTCAGTTTGAGATTAATTGGTTGGAGCAAAGGGCTGATTATGGGCCGAGAGTTGAGGAGAAGCGAGTTGAGAAAGAGCATTTTTATGGGCTGAGTCTTATGGAACGAATTGGGCTCAGGGTGGGCTGTTCTTTGAAGAAAATGGACTTGAATGAAGAAAATGGTGGGTTTAATGACTAGGCATGTGGGCTTTTTAAAGAACAGAGCCCAAAAGCAATTAAAGAGACAACAAGGCAAGAGTATGGGCTAGCTCCAAGGAAGGTAAATTTAGGTCCAGAGTTCCGAACTCATAACAGGCATGGATCGGCAAGGGACGCTAGCTTGGAGTTCAAGATTCTTGATCGAGTCATACCATTGGGAGATAAGCTATTGAGGTTTGAATTTGTCAAGGAAGCCAGTAGTGGGCCCATAGAAGTGAAATTCGAAGAGTTGGATTGGCAAAAGAAATTAATGCAAGAAGCCCAAGTCGAGTTGGAGTATGATTGAAAGAAAAGGAAACGCGAGATGTGGATGAGTCAAGGCGCAAGGTGCACGGACGACGTGGGAAAGTGGGTCGAGTCTTTCAACCTTGAGGGCAAGGTTGGTCTCAAGGAGGAGAGGATGATAGAAACCTAATTTTTGGGTTCTATCATAATTATTATTATTACTATAATTAGGATATTATTAGATAGGGTTAATTGCAAGTTTGGTCACTGAGATTTCTAAAAACGTTCATGTTTAGTCACTCGAAATATTTAAATCCATTAGTGGTCACTCGAATAAGTAAAATGGTCCACGTTTAGTCACTCTCCGTTAGTCTCCGTTAACACCGTCAGTCAATTGCTGACGTGGCAAACAGAACTGCTGACTCACCCAATTTTAACCCGCCACATCACAAAATTCGACCTTCACTCAACCCACCACATCATCTTGTTTACCCAACTCTTTTAACCAACCTCATGAACCGACCCCTCATATTAAAACCCTAAACAATCACCTTTTCTGATCGAAACAAGCATACGCAAATTGCCCCCTTCCCTCTTCTTCCCCAACCTTGGATCTGCTCGCAAGTTCTTTCGAGAACCCAAATCGCTTGTCCAGCTCCACCTCCTCGCTTTAGTTATCTTCCCCTCCGTCGTTGTCCGCCTTTACTTTCTTCTTCTCCTTCCGCCGTCGGATAACGACATGGATGTGCTTGGTGGGAGAAGGGGGCGGAATGGCATCTTCTTGAAGATCCACATCGGCGTCGGGAAAGGCATTTTCTGAAAAGAACATTCTGCAGTTGAGTGGCACTGGAAAAAATTTCACGCCGTTGTGGCGGGTGAATCCGTTCGGGGAAATGCTGGGGGATCTCGCACATGCAACAACAGAGCGGGTTGAGGACCCCTTGTCACCGCCATAGTCCAAATCCCTCTCTGGCTTTCAAGGGATTTTGCACCAGATTCTTCCTCGGTCGCCGTCGTCAGTGGCACCTACGGCAAAGAGCAGCTAGAGCTTGATGAGTTGAGCGCGAAGAGAAGAAGAGGGAGGTGAGGTCGTGAAGGACGGCAGCCGGAGAGGGAGAGAGAGTGAACAAGAAAGCTAATTCACCATGTATCTTCACAAAACAAACAGCTGAGATTTTTCAATTTGGGGTTTCCTTTTCTTGGATTTCAGAAGGGGTGGGGGATTTATAGAGTTGGATTTTGGCTGGGAAGGGATTGGAATTAATTACTGGTAGGGGATTCACTACTGCAAGGAGATAAGAATGGCAATGGACGAGAGAGGATAGACTTCTGGAGGCGATGAGCGATTGCTTGGCGGCGGTGGGTGGAGATGGAGGGTTGGGTCACGATGTTAAAGGGTTGGTTTATGGGTTGGGTTGGGGAAAATGAGGTGGTGGGTTGAGTGACGTGGCAGGACGAATTTGGTGATGTGGCGGGTTAAAATTGGGTGAGTCAGCAGTTCTATTGCCACGTCAGCAATTGACTGACAGTGTTAACGAAGACTAACGGAGAGTGACTGAACGTGGATCGTTTTACTAATTCGAGTGATCACTAATGGATTTAAATATTTTGAGTGACTAAACATGAACGTTTTTAGAAAACTCAATGACCAAACTTGCAATTAACCCTTATTAGATATTGTTAGTAGTCATTGAGTCGTATTAGGATAGTCTATTAGGTTTTCCGGAATTTAGCTATAAATATTTACTTTGGGTTCCTTGTTCAAATAAGCAGAAATTAATAGAAAAGCTATCCTTCCCCAAAACCCTAATCTCTTTCTCTCTCAAATCTCGTCTATCCTTCTATCTCGAGGCTTCGGCCGTTCTTTCTGTTCTTCCCCAATTCTGTTCCTAATCCCCAAATTCTCTTCTAAATCCCTAAATCTCAATCAATTCCCAAATTCCCAATCCTATCGATAGAACCCTAGAAATAGGTTTCTATCAAAATATAATGGTGGGTCTAATAAAGAAAAATAAAACCTATTTTTTGATCATTTCGTTTCAAGGTGAAACTTGTAAGTTACTTGGATTGATTGGGATTTCGATTAAATGGTTCACAATAACAAAAAGTATTACCATGTGAATATCTGATGCACGATGATGGTGAGTGCTAGTGTTCTTGGATTTGGGACATTGGGGGTTATTTTAATTTGATTGTTGGTAGCTCTAGCTCTGAATACCTACCTGTGTGTTAGCTTTTGCTGGTCGGCTGAATTCTAGAAATGAGTAGTTGTGTTTTATGGTAGCTTGCGTGTTTGGAATTTGGATATGGAAAAGGAAGAAGTTCTAATGTTTTTTTATGGTGGCATGGATATGGTAGCTTGCGTGTCTGAATCTGGAAATATGTATGCTGTGGGTTGTGGTTTCGATTTAGGGAGTTAATGTTTGTTTGATGGTTTTGGTTTGAGATTAGGCTTACTGAATGTGTATGGTTTTGGTGAGGTAGGTTTCAAGATTAGAAGGGGCTCCTTCAAAACCAAAGAGGTATTCTAAAATACCGCACAAAGTTGAGCTTTGGTTGAATATTGCTTTTTATTGGTTTGCTTGCGAACATTTTTTTAAATTTGTGTCTCAATAGATTGAGATGTTAAAAGTTATATAGAAGATGAAACAAAACCAGTAAAACTTAGACAAACAGGGCAGAACAAGCAAGAATATTGTTTATGCTTTGATGAAAGTACATGGATGATGGTGCTTAATGATGATTACCAACCTTCAGCTTATAGTTTGGGGAAGGGATGAAGCTGTTTTCCCTCCACTTTTGCTGCAGCAGTTGCTTCTTTTTTTAGTTTTTCTTGTGTTTGTTGTTGTTGCGTTTTGAGCGTTGCTAAAGAAAGAAGAAGAGGAGAGTGGGAAATATGAGTGGAGTCTTTTTGTTCTGTTGTCTATTGAAAGGTAGGTAGCATGGAGGGTTTTTTTACATTCCACTGTGTATTCTTTTTTGCTCTCCGTTTGTTTGTGATGTCGACCCTAGCAAGAAGGGGAAGAGTATGTTTTTTCTAATAATTTTTGGGTGTTTCTGTGTTGTTTTCGAGCTGAGAAGAAGAAAAGGGATGTAGAGAGCCTTGGTTTTCGCTGCTCGTGGGGAGGAGGAAGAGGAAGGAAATCGTCTGGAAGATGTAGATGAAGAAGGAGAAGAACCGAGTGTCTCTTTGTTTTTTCGTCTCTTTTTGTTTGTGTGTTGTAGAAAGTGGAGAGCTGTGAAGAAGAAGAAGAAGAAGAAACTTTCAGGTTTGGTTCCCCTGCTCGTTGGGAAGAAGAAGAAGAAGAATTGGCCAGAAGCTCAAAAAAAAAAACTAGAGAAAATTCAACGGCAGATAAGTAACTTTGGCTCTACGTCGGCTACAAGGGAATCACCGGCAGCGACCGACGGGTGAGGATTGGTTTCGTTCTTGTTTTGTTTAGATATTTTAGGTTTCTTAGATTCCGAGTTCTATCTTTTGTTGCTTGGTTTGTGGTTTTTGGAAAGAAGACGAGGGTAAAAGAAGGAAGAGGCCAACGCCGGCGAGCAGCTCAACAGAGGCGACCCGAAACGGTGATATTTGTCCCGCATGTATGGTTTCTATTCGATTTTGGTGTTGGTTTAAGTTTTTAGAAGAAATGAGTTGATATATTTTTGCTTGATTTTCTGGTTGAATGTAGAGATGGCAATCAAACTCATGATCGCGGGTATCCATCCGTCCCCGACCCAGTCAACGCGGGGAATCTCCGCATTAACTGGGTATGGGGCGGGTATGGATAAAACTCGCAAAAAGTTTGATGGGTATGAGGCGGGTATGGTTTTAGCCTCTCCCTCCCCATACTCATACTCATACCGGCCCCACCAACAATATTTCTTCACATATAAATAATACATGTATCAAATTGAAACCTATCAATGCTAGTGAAGGTAACTTAAGACAATATACAGTATACATGCAATTGAGTGACCACCCAAATACAAATTTATTCCTTTACGTCAATTCTCCCTTCATTCTTTCACTTTTTCCTCTTGTTAACAAGATATTATGTTAGGTAAGTATTACTTAGTAGATGTATCAGAGTTAGAAACTAATGAATTGAAAAATATTATACTCTATCTTATTGAATAATAGATGTTTTAGGATAATAGGATTTGAACCGTATTAACAATGATTTTATCTTTGTAAAATTAATGATATAGTAAGTCTGTTTAGCGTTATAATTCATGTGAAGTCTTTGGTACAATGATGTTGGATGTACGAGGCGGGTATTACCCATGGGTACCCGAAATCCACGGGTATGGGGATGGGTTTGCAAAACCTTCCTCCGAATGGGTATGGGGCGGGTACTGGTTTGGATATTTAAAAGCGGGGATGGGGATGGTTTAGGAGAACCCGCCCCATTGCCAGCCCTACTTGAATGGTGGGATTCTGATTTTTGGCGGTTTGGCGATTAGCCACTCAAAACTTAGATAAAATGCTAGGTTTATTGCGTCGATTGGTTTGTTTATTTGGGGGATGGACTTTTTTTTATACCCACGAATCTCAGCCCCCGTGCCACTTTGTGACAGCGGGTCCTACTAAACCTGGGGGCCACCTGCATTTAATTTGACGCCAACAGGGCTTCACCCTCAGCAGCCTTGTACCTCCGAGAACACCAACGGGCCTCGCTTGGATTTGAACCTGGGATCTGCAACTCTCAAACCTTCACTGTTGCGGCAGCTTTACCGTTAGGTTATCTTACCTTTGGTATTTGGGGAATGGACTTAATCGCAAGGTTTTGGTTAAAGTACAGCAAAATGGGATAAAACTACGAAAGTGAAGGTAGAGAAATCAAAACTAAAAACACTGCTATTGCTTGTGATTAAGGCTTATGTTGTGTTTTCAAGATAGGAATCTGTGATGGGAATTCAAAAATATTTGGGGGGTGATTTGTGGATGTGCATGATTATGATAAATCTGATATGGTGGTATGAATGAGAAATGATTCATGGAAGTTTTGTGATAGTGGAGGTTCATCCAATGATTTGAGCGGTTGGGTTCAAATCTGTATTGTGGAGAAACTCGAGTTTGGAACAATGATTGGTACTTGGGGTCATTTTTTGGCTTCGAGGTTCAATGGTTCATGGTGTTAGTGCTAATATGATTTTTGGGGACGAATATGTCGGTTTTCTTAAATCTGGGATTTTGGTTAGGGTGTTATTGAAAGTGGAAACTGTGGGTTTTGAAATTGAAAGCTTGGTGGTAGTTGTGGTGTTTATTTTTTATTTGGGGAGTTTGGTGTTTGGATAGGGCTATGGTAATGGCGTTTAATCTTGGAAATTTATCTGTGGTAATGGTATGTTGGATTCTGAGAATTTGTGTGTTTATATGGGTTTGAAACTGGAATTTTATGGGCTGTTTTTTGGTGATTTGGATATCGTAAAGTCTAGTTTATGTGGGGGTTTGATGTTGACTGTTGACTAGTAATTTATGTGCTTTCTGGAATAAGCCAGAAACCTTGGAAACAGAGGCCTATCCTCTGGAAAAGGTTGGTTTCTTAAATTGGATTTATATCTGAAGCTGGTTTAAGCCTTTCCTGTCTTTTGTTTCTATGTTTCCAAATGTTAAGGGCTCCTTTCAGTCCTCATCTCTGGCTAATGGTTCACATATATTTGGACTAATACTCAGGTAGTTTTTTCAATTGAAGAATTTAATCTCTAGTATCTCATACAAGTTATTTAGGTAATCTGAATGGAATTTCATTACGTAGCGACTCCTTTTGTCTACAGATGGTATTTTCTGCCCTGGCATTGGCTCAATCTGAGGTGATCGGGTACTTTCAGCATGTAGGAATTGCATCATCAAAATCTAAAGCTGCACGAATAGTGCCAGTTGACTTGGTATGAACTCACAAATTCAACAGTATCCAACGTGCTGCTGACAGCTTAAAATTTGTGTTCCTGTTCTATGCAGGATCCAAGTGACCATGACTCTTAATGGGTAAGATCGATTTTGGTAGAAGTTGGAGGTGCCACTGATGCTTCATGGACCTTGTTGCCTTACTTATTTGCCACTTCTTGACATCAAACATTTGGTACACTACTGGCTTTAATGTCGACACAGGAGGCTTCAACAACAATATCCATTGTTTGGCAAAGTTAGCTTTTCTTGTTTCCAGTAATAAACTGGTTTAATATTTCTTAGCAAGTAGGTTTACGCAAACTAATTGATTAGGCATTTTCTCAAGTCGGCAGGTGTATAAGCGTTGTAACTGCTGGGAGTGAGTATGCGAGATTGGGACGTGAACATCAGCAAAGACGGTCTGTATCCAACATGCATCTGAGGCTTTGCGAGATATCTCCATAGCAGCGGTTTGCAGTGGCGCGGCTCGGGGGCAGCGGTGCAGTCGTCGCCCAGCGGCAGAGATCGATGACTAGCTGCGAGATGGAGGTGAGTGGCGAAGGCGGCAGTTGGCTCCGGATGACCATAGGCAGCGGCGACAAACTCCGGCTTGTTAGAGACAGGTAAATCTAGTTTTGGCTCTTAATTTCTATGAATCGATTCTTGGGGATGCATGCAAGCTGGATTCTGAAAACCAAGACAGAACCGAAAGAACACAACGGATTAACATGGTATTCCCAACAAGTATAATTGAGACTAATTCACGGAGAGGACCAATCTCTCACAGTCTATCGTATATTCTTAGCCCAAAGAATTCTTAGGTTACATGAATGACGGCTATCAACATATATACACTGTCGTCTAAGCCTATCAAAGGCATGAACGTAATTAAACCTAAAAAGGACTAATTACACTTTGCTACTTACACTTCTAACACCCTCCCTCAAATTGATGGTACCTACGTAACATCAATTTGTGAGCTAGGAACCAGTGTCGTGAAGTAGCAAGCGCTTTAGTAAGCAGATCCGTCGTCTGATCCTCCAAAGTAATATATGATAAAAGAACCTGACCTTCTTCAACCAATTGCCTTATATAATGAACATGCACCTCAATATGCTTCGTACGGTCATGGAGCACCGGATTGGTAGCAATCTTAATCGCACTAGTATTGTCTGTATAGAGTCTCATAGGAGAAGAGCTAACCACTCTGAATTCAACTAACAGACGACGCAGCCAAATCAGCTCTAAAGTAACTTCTGACATAGATCGATATTTTGCTTCCGTAGATGACTTCGACACCCGATCCTGCTTCTTGCAGCGCCAAGAAATGAAAGACGAACCCACTTTCACACACCAGCCATACGTGGAACGTCGAGTATCCTGACAGCCAGCATAGTCAGCATCGGCATATGCCTCTATCTCTAAAGAACCAGTTGCCGGGAAAAAGAGCCCAACA
This sequence comes from Linum trigynum, assembly GCA_964030455.1. Classification (NCBI taxonomy): domain Eukaryota; kingdom Viridiplantae; phylum Streptophyta; class Magnoliopsida; order Malpighiales; family Linaceae; genus Linum; species Linum trigynum. The sequence goes on from OZ034820.1 coordinate 33,850,921, forward strand.
TCCTGCGTACCGCGAAGATAACATAAAATCCGCATAATTGCAACAAGATGTAGGGACCGGGGAGCTGATATGAACTGACTAACGACCTGTACTGCATAAGCAATATCAGGCCGAGTATGAGTCAAATATATAAGACTGCCCACTATACTACGATAAAGGGAAGCATCTGGAATGATCTCACCATCGTCTCGACTCAACCTCAAATTTTGTTCCATGGGCGTAGCACAAAGAATGCAGTCCTCCATGTTAGCCTGTTCCAGTAAATCCACCACATATTTTTGTTGGCAAATTAACACACCAGCTGCAGATCCATGAACCTCCAGTCCTAAGAAATATGATAAATCCCCTAGCTCCTTTAGATTAAAGGCATCTCTTGGAATTTTAGTGAGATAAGCAATTCCTTCCTGATCATTGCCACTAATCACCATGTCATCAACATAAATGAAAAGAACAGTGAGACCACGAGAAGTTCGCCGAAGGAACAAAGAAGGATCATTATCACTTTGCTGAAAACAAGCCTACAGAATCGTACTCTGGAATTTTTCAAACCAGACACGAGGTGCCTGCTTTAAACCATAAAGAGATCGACGAAGCAAGCAAACCTTCAACTTATCCCCATTCAAGTAACCAAGAGGGCACTCCATATAGATCGTTTCCTTCAAATCTCCATGTAAGAAGGCATTCTTCACATCCAACTGTGTCAAACTCCAACCCTTCAAAGCGGCAACTGCAAGTAATGTCCGAACTGTCTGCATCTTTGCTACTGGTGCAAAAGTCTCCTCATAGTCAATCTCAAATTCTTGAAAAAAAACTTGGGCCACTACTCGAGCCTTGAACCGTTCTAAAGACCCATCCGGTCTCATCTTCACATTATACACCCACCGCGAGCCAATAACCGAATGATCAACGGGAAGTGGGACAATATCCCAGGTATGCTGAGCTTCAAGAGCACGAGTTTCAACTGTCATAGCCTCGTCCCAGTCAGGATTACCACACGCCTGCTTATACGTGGCTGGGACGACAATGGGAGCTGCTGAAAATGCGAAGTAGTCTGCCATACGAGGAGGTGGTTGTCCCCGAGTGGCACACATGGAACGACTCAGGGGTGGTTCTGGCGGCGGCCTCGGAGCAGAAGAAGCTTGCGTGGATGTGGGTGAAGAAATAGTAGGGGAGCTAGATGATAAAGAGGAAGAGGATTGAGAACCTGTAGGAGGCGATGGAGGGCCATTATCATCATCTAACTCCACGGCTGGATTTGGAATGTCAGGAAGGTCCAACACAGGGAGAAGAAATTTCAAATCATCTCGAGAATCTTGCTCCTTTCCATAATAATTCATGTGCTCGAGAAAGGCCACATGACAAGAGACTCGGATACGCCTATTAACCACATCATAGCAAACGTATCCTTTATGTTTGTCACTGTAGCCAACAAACACACACTTAACAGCCTTAGGAGGAAGCTTATGACGCTCACGACGGGGCAACAGAACATAGCAAACACATCCAAACACCTTCAACCAACCATAGTTTGGACGCTTAGCATACAAGACCTCATATGGACAACAATGTGACAAAACAAGAGTAGGTTGCCGATTAATTAGATAGACAATTATGTGAATTGCCTCGACCCAAAAACTCGAAGGGACACCTGAGTGAAAAAGAATCGCCCGGGTGAGCTCAAGAACGTGCCGATGTCGCCGTTCAACCAGTCCATTCTGTAGTGATACCTCAGGACAAGACTGCTGAGGTAGAATTCTGCGAGCTTTAAAAAGAGCAAGTAGGGGACCAGAAGTAAACTCACCACCCGGATCAGAACGGATTATCTTAAACTGTTGCCCAAACTAAGTATGAACCATCTGCAGAAACTCGGTAGCTACTGCGAGTAAGTCTGATTTCTGATGAAGAAAATCAATACAGGCAAAATGCGTGTTATGATCAATGAACAATGCAAAGTACCGATACCCCATACGCGACGTAATAGGTGATGGTCCCCACAAATTTGTATGCACTAAGTCAAAGGGTTCAGAATACACCGTAGTACTAGAACTGAATGACTGCTGAGATAACTTTGCTTCCACACAATGCACACAAGAACTACAACAATCCGAAGAATAAGATCCAGATAATAGCTTGTTCTTAAACATCTCAATCAAACGAGCAGAACGGGGATGACCCAATCTACGGTGCCATAAATCCCAGTTCGCCAATTTAAAAGAAAACCCAACTAACTGAACTGAATGCAAAAAATCACTAATATCAACTTTCCGAGTAGGCGCCGGCTCCACCCCTCCCGAATTCGAGTTGCAGGTGACCTCTTCCCCTGAACATACTTCAGGTAACTGCGAGGCTCCAGACTCCTCCAGCTGATCCAAGGTGTACACTATACCATGCTTACTCCCGTGGCCTATCTCTGTCCCCTTTCTCCTGTCCTGCATCACGCAACCATGTGCATAAAAAATGACTCGACATCGGTTTTCGGCCAATTTTTCCACGGACACAAGATTGGGAACCAATTTTGGAACATAAAGAGTATCCCGGAGATTTAAATTTGAGCTACAAATAGTGCCAACTCCATGAGCCGGTAAAAAAGCTCCATCGGCAACCTGGAGCTAAACAGAACTACTCGGCCGAAGAGTACTAAACGAAGATCGAGTGATGGTCATATGATTAAAAGCTGCGGAATCGAGAAGCCAAGTACAAGAGAGAGGAGAAGGCATACCAGCTGTGAACACGGACCCTAATGCGGATGGGAAAATATCCCGGACAGCTTCATGTCACATGTGACGGATAGTTTCATCAGTGATTCCCAAGCAAGAAGATGCAGGTGCGACGGCAAATCCAGTTGGAGCCTTGGCCGGATGACCAAAAAGGAAGCACCAGACGACATCGAGCGAGAAGAGGAACCAGGACCACCACGACCTCACCCTCGACGAGCTAGGATCGGACGAATTGCATTTTGGACAATGGAGTTGAACATGGCTCGGCTCCCGGCAGAAATAACAAATCACTTCACTGACAGAGGAGCGTTGGAACTTTTGTCGCTCGGGGCGAACCGCAAACGCCTGCTGCGGAATCGAAGGATCGGCCAAAGCAAAGGCAGCCGTAGAATCCGCTCCATGAAGATCCAGCTTAGTTTGACTCCGTAAACGAGTCTCCTCGCGAATTAACTCTCCCAAAATATCCTGGAGTTTTGTAACATTACGATGCAGCAGAGAGGATCGGATACCCTCAAACTCGAGCCTGAGTTTCATCAAAAAAATGCATCGTACGAGAGCTAGTGCACTCCTGAAGCACTTCAGCAGAGGCAGCACTGGAGATAATAAGACCTGACGTCCATAAACTAGTTGTGTTCCATCCATAAACTAGCAGCAGCTTGATAATAAGACCTGACGTCCATATCCCCCTGATATAACTGAGCAATCTCAACCTCCAACTCGAACTTCCTAGACGCGCTGGTATGGGAATGGAAATCAGTTAAATGCCGCCACATGGCATGGGCAGAATTGAACCCACGTAAACTTAACGCAATGGTCGGGTTCATAGAGCTCAGGATCCAGTTTGTGACCTGAGCATTATGAATCGCCCACTCATCCCGCACCTTAGCCTCGACAGTAGCAGCGGGCTCGTGCTGAGTCCCGTCAAGAATAGAAAGCAACCTCCGACCCTAAACAAAAACCCTAAACTGAAATTCCCAAAGTGGGAAATTCATTCCATCGAAGCGCACAAAAATCCCATCAAGCCTTGACGAATCCATAATTCCACGAAGGCAGAACTAAACCCACAAAAGTAATAAGCAAAAGACTACTGAACCGGCTGCGCTACCTGCTTCGCTGGGATGAAACCGGACCTCCCTACTGCGCTGGAATAATCCTAAGCCAGAGACAAGCCCACAAACAGAAAAAAAAACACCAAAATAGAAGGAGGCACCAACGCAGCGTGAGACCAAAAACCGAAGAAGGAAGAGGCGACGCAGCTGAACCAACGCAGCCGACCCAAAATCTAGAAACCTGAACAGCTAAAAACAAGGAAGCAAACGAGCCGAAGACCTCCTGGATCACACCTGAAGCTATGATACCATGAAAACCAAGACAAAACCGAAAGAACACAGCGGATTAACATGGTATCCCCAATGAGTATTGTTGAGACTAATCCACAGAAAGGAACAACCTCTCAGAGTCTATCGTATAATCTTAGCCCAAAGAATTCTTAGGTTACACGAATGAGGACTATCAACATATATACACTGTCGTCTAACCCTATCAAAGGCATGAACGTAATTAAACCTAAAAGGACTAATTACACTTTGCTACCTACACTTCTAACAGATTCAAACCCTAATATATATTTTTCGTTTGCTTTAACCGGGCATCATGAGATGACCGAGGGAGGTGGGCCTCGGATTCCCAGCTCAAAAAAACTAGAGAAAGTCAACCGAATCGAAGGATTGTACGCAGGTGGAGCCTCTCTGATGTTGCAGCCGGCAGCAGGGGAGAAGAAACGTCGGTCGGGTCGGAGCCAAATGGTTTGAATGGCTGGATGGTTTAGCGGGTTGGGCTGAATGGGATGGCCTCTTTCAGTGTTGGGCTTGGGGCCTCTTTCTATATTTTTTTGTTGTTCATGCCAACTTGTTTTTGTCATGGAATGGGTTGGAAGTTAGCTTACCGATTTGTGTATTTTGTTTGAGAGAATCGAAAAAGTGTATATATTATCGATCGAGAAGAAGATCCTTGAGACTCGTTAGGATCAGCGGACACAGCAGAGAGACAGGGACCTAGGCCTCCGTTTCTGGCGTTGACCCCTCCTCGGAGTTAGGTTTCGGTTTCTGGTTCAGGGAGTTGCTCTGACGGCAGAGTTATGATCATTTCTGGACATGAGATTGGAAGATCCATATAGTCTAGTGATGGAAAAAAACACCGAGTGCTGATTGATTCACGCTAGAGTTAAATAAAAAGTGGTGGGGCCCTATTAAGCAAGATCTAGTGAATGCCTTTAAAGAGTTTTAGGACACTGTTACCCCTTCGTTTATTTGTTTGACACCAAAGAAACATATCATTTAGGAAATAAAAGATTTTACACATTTTTATTTATTTAAAAGATGTTTTGAAAAAAATTTCCAACATACTCTTTGTTAGTAGAACGGTGTTAATCGTGCCTGGAATCATCTCTCTAAACTAGCAAGCTACGATTCAAGGAAGACATATTTTGGAGGCCACTTTGATTGCCAGAATTACTGGACAAGGTGAGAAAGATTAAAAGATGGGTCTTATGTTCAAACTCGACATTGAGAATGTTGTTAACAATGTTAGTTGGGGCTGTCATTCAAGGTTTTGGAGTGTTTGGGATTTTTCAGTATAATGGCGGCAGTGGATCAAAGGTTCTATATGGTCTTCGATTATTTCGATCTTGGTCAATGGTGGTCGGTGGAGAATAATGGTCCTTTCGAACACAAAAGGGAGTGTGTAAAGAATGCTCTTTATTTTCTGAATTATTTGTGTTGGTGATAGATGTTCCCTCTCACATGCTTGCCAAGTAGAGAGAGGATGGAAGTATCTATGGCTTTAACATGGGCAAGGTTCAATAAAGGGGAGATGTAACCTTTTGCGGACGACTAATAACACTCAAATTATAGTGTTTATTATACTAATATTTGATATATTTTCCCCTTCTGTCAATGCATATTTAGTAAGATTTTGTGCCTAAATCTCAAGTATTTGATCATTGTGTGTTTTATAGACCTAGATTATGTTTTATTATCATTTTATGCCTGTTTGGTATGTTGCTGTGCATGTGAAGGAAAAACATAAACAAATGAAAATTTGGATCAAGCATTGAAGGACTTTTAGAGGACAAAGGAGCTAGAAAAAAGAAGTATATGCCAGGGAGAGTGATACTTGGTGACGCAAACTCATTAAGGTCAATATCCAACTGAGGTCTCACAATGGAAGTCTGAATGCCCTAATGGAGGTTTTGTATGGCGGAATTCGATCTTCTGCAGCAGATGGCGTACGGGCAATTAGGGCGTAATTAGATAATGGAGCAGCTGAAGATGTTGATGGTCCTAGTCACGACGGTGATGGCGTTGGTCATTAGCTGCATCACGCGATCGGTGGTGGCTGGGATATTGATCTTCATTGGCAGAATGGGTCTGACCATATTCATATTAGACCGCTTATTGGACCAGGAAGAGGAACCCCTCCTCAGGGAGGAAGAGGAGCTGGTGCTGATGGACTGGCAAGGACTTAAATTGGAGGAGCCGCTGATGCAGCTACTGGTTGTGACACCGTCGGTGATGGCATTGGTCCTGTTCTGCTTGACAGGGTTGTTACTGATGATGATATTGGGTTTCGCTAGCACAGTGGTTGTCATAAGCATCGGGCTAAGTCCTTACTGCCTTGCTTCAATCGTGTCCCTCTCGCTGAGAAGCATCCTCCTCTGGTTGTTGCTTGCTAAGAAGAAATAGGATGATAGTGGATAGGTTTTAATTAATTTTTCAATGTTTCTGTTTGTAGTATTGCTTAGTCTGTCTAGTCTGACTTGGAATTATATTAACTTATTATTTGCTGCAAAAACCTCAAAGCAAAGTTTGGATTAATCCTCAAACAGGAGGTGTTGCCCCGACGGGGGAGAATTTGAAAGAGAAGGGTCAAGAGAAGGAACAAGCTGTGATTGCGGATGCTACACCAGGTGTTGCAAAGCTGGGGCTGTCAGCTCAGAACACTGAGGCGAACTGTGATGATCCAGTGCGTGGAGGAAGACAGGAGAGGCATGGTCAAGGTTTGGTTCCTTGGAAGAAAGATGGACGAGTTCATGAATATGGAGGAAGTCGTGGATATGGGAGAGGGCCGCTTCAGCGGTACAATACAGTTCAAGGCTCAGGTGCTGGATACAAGGGGAGGAGTGGACAAAACTATTATGGTGGTTATGGTCGTGGGTACCAGATGGCTAATAGAGAAAGGAATCAAGCTGGTCAATCTGCAGAGATGCGTTATGAACAGATGGACTAGGGTACTTGGAAGAAAGGAACTGGTTCAAGAAAAGAGTATGTATCTTCTGCTGGCCCTATGTCTAAAGTACAGGAAAGGCGGGCTCAAAGGCGGTTGATGACAAGATGGAGAAGGGTGATGACTCGATATTTGCACATGTTTTCCCCTTTGTTTCTTGATTGTTTAAGCTTACATTATTGCTTCTTTGGCCTATTTTATGCTAGGTTGTGTTCCTTTGTCACATTTCAGGTCCTAGCATGTAAATTGAAGCATAGGCGCAAGTTTGAAGTCAATCGGAGATCATTCGCAATTCGGGAGAAGAAACACGAGCATGACCCGAGGAATAATGGACTTCTACCTCATATTATGGACAAATAATCATGGAACTTTGTCATGAAAAGAAATAGGACGAGACTACGAGCATCTGGGATCAAACGGCGACTGATTAGGAGTCCGGACGAGGGAGAAACGAAGCATTAAATAGAGGCTGAGCAAGCCACACGGGCACGCCTAAAAACCCACACGGCCGTGTAACCTGGCCATGTGGCCATGTGGAAATCACCAAGCCTCACACGGGCATCTGGGAAAGTCACACGGAAGTGTGGCCTGGCCGTTTGATCCGGAATTTCTGGTTAAAACCCGATTTTCAGCAAAAGGAAAGGGGAGAGCGGGGTTTTGGTTCTCAAACACCCAAGGGACGAACCCTAGAGAGAGAGCGACTTGGGAACATTCTAAGAGCTATTTTGGAGGATTTCTTCGCCATTGGAGCTCGGGAATCAAGCTTGGAGATGGAGATTGAAGATCTAGATCAGATTTCTGCAGTCTCTCTCTTCTCTATGGAGTAACTTCCCTTCACTTAGGTTTTGAGGAACCCTAGTTCCATGTGTTAGGATCTTTCTTGTATGAAGTTTTGGATGCTATATTGTTTGATTATAATCGATTGAGGCATGATTTATAGAGTCAATTGAATCCTGATCATCTTCTCTTGATTTCTGCTTTAACCTATGATAGATAGAATCTTATTAGGTTAAGAGAGCTTCCTTGATTGATAGTGGTGAATTGGTTGTGCGAGAGTCAATCAATTCACTGCTTTGTACTGGAATTCATTCCTGTAGTGGAGATCTGTGTGAATCGCCTTAGCAGTCTACCCCGGTGAAGGCTAGTCGCCTGCCGGGTATTCTGTCTAAGAGGGCTTGGTCAGCTTAAGAGATTCCAAGCTAATTTAGGATCTTCCGCAGTTTAATCAACAGTAGACCAACCAAAAGTAATTGCAACTTGGACCTAATTGAGGAGCTAGGGGGAACCATACCTAAGTGAGTTCCCAACTTGTAATTAGTAGAGTAGTCAGTAGAGTAGTTTATAAATCAATCCTTAATCTAGTTTGCTAGATAATGAACTGAAGCTGAGTAATAGCAACTCTAGAGACCCGTGGATTCGATATTTATTACTTGTGCCACTATACTGCAGTCCCTTTCATTGGTTACACTTGGCCATTGTTAGGTGTTGTGTTTTAGTGTGTCAAGTTTTTGGCGCCGTTGCCGAGGACTTTCTAGATTATTAGGAAAGGCAGAAGTTTGTTACTTTAGCGTTTTTTTTCCACCCTTGCTTTTCACTTGGGTGTTTTTTTTGTTTTGTTGGTGTAGATCTGAATCATGGATCCTAATGGCTTCTCCAACCATTGGGGGTATCCACCACCATCCGAGTGGTATTACCCTGAGACTCCCTGGAGTAACCAAGGAGGAGAAGACTATGGAGTCGGGTTTCAGTACCAACCCCCTACTACGAAGAACAATCAGACCCCTGGGTATTTCAAGAACAATCTCCTTATCAAGAAGAATTCCTCCCACAACAAGAAGGACCATCAGATCTTGGGTTCGCCACAGCCTTCACGGGCGATCCGGCAGAGCCATGCTACACTCCACAGCCATATCCAAACTAGCACTTGAGGCTTCTCGTGGAGCAGATTGCTCAAGTACCTGAGAGATCCTTTCCCGAGATGGATCCTCATATCCAGGCCATTGCCCAAACTGACTTCTCATTTCCCCGTGAAACAGAGGATACCCTTCAGAGCATAAAGGAGCACATAGAGGTCATTGAGAAAGCCTGTTCACAGTTTTCTCAAGACAACCTTTATGCTGTCATACAAGTAGAGGTGGAGGAAGAAGAAGGCAATCATGAGGATGTTGAGGAGCATACAGAAGTTGTCAAGGAAAGCTCCCATGATAATCATGATCAAGTGTATCCTCTGGTGGTAGATCACAACTTTCCCCATTTCTGCTCTGACATGCTGGGCCCGAGTGAGGAGATGCAAGCTGAACTTATTGAGAACCTTGCATGGCGACTTGCTCTCCAATCAGTTATGGAAGAAGAAGAGAGAGAAAGGGTGAGGAAAGAAGTTGTGGAGGATGAGGAAGAAAGCAAAGAAGAGGTAGTTCTTGATCTTTTCCGAGGAGAGAGACCACATTTTGAAGAAGGAAGGGGGGTTGAAGAAGCGAGTGGTGTCCAGGCTGAGTATGAAGTTGAGGTGGAAGAGGCTTGCACCGGCCCTATAATACAAGTAATATCCCCACCAAACTTCGAGGAACTACTTAGCAAGGACCCATTTGTAGTGTCTCTTTGCCAGACCAAGGCCACATCGACATCGGACCCTCTTGGTGGACCGATGGTGGCCAATCGATGTTGTCATATCTAGTTTGGGGCAATGGGACGAGAGAAGAGAAGAAGAGATCTCGAGGATGGAGACTTCATCTGCATCAAGTGCACGAGCCTCCATCACCAGTCATACCACATGCTCGTGACTTGCGACTCCACCTCATTGACAAGAACCTCAACTTCAAGGAGGTTCTAGCATGGACCGAAACTTAGGAGTCATCGTCCGGCTCACGACGTGAAAGAAGCGCTTGTTGGGAGGCAACCCAACCAGTCGGTTTGAATTTCTTTCTCTATTTCTCCTCGGTTGAGTCAGTTTTGTTATTTGATTTTAGAGTCAATAACTCAACCTTTGTGAGATTTTGTGTGGTGTTTGTGTTCTGATTACTCTCTCTTCCTGGAATGCACCGCCTACCCCGTCCATCATCATTCACCCTTGATCTGGTAACTTCGTTCTACCCTCCTTATCTTTCCTCCATTGAGGACAATGTCGTGCTTAAGTGTGGGGGGATGTTCGATTATGTATGCGGGTGAATGTTTGGTTGTTTGTGTCCTTGGAGGCTAGTCCACTGTACAAATTTTATTTTAAATTTGAGGGCTCTAAGTACGTGTTTCCTTGCAAATTGCCTGCTCAGTATGCTTTGAATTGACAGTCTCTATAGTAATGTGCAACCTAGGGAGGTAGTGTAGCACTATGGAGGATGTTGAAGTATAAGATTTTTCCTATCTAGCTCTCTGCTGTGTCAGTTGATTTTGTGAATTAGTGGAGCTAAGACCATTGAATTCATATGGTAATGTGGACTCTATTTGAATTGTGTTATGGACTCGTGTATTGAACAGGGTGCTCATGTGGCAAATGAAAAGCAGTTGGTCCTCCATGTCGAAATCATCAAAAATCTTAAACATGGGGTAAGCCCAACGTGTGTGGCACCGTTCATTGCACAAAATCGGGTTTTGGAGGAGATTTTAGTGATACTTAGTGGGGTACTCCTACAAGGTGAAGCTAAGCTGTCTCCAGTACAAGTAAAACTTCCACCCGTTGAACGGTTTGCCTACTCGAGGATGTGTTTTTAAGGGCACGGATAGAGCTTCCGACCCCCTTTAATTTCATTGACCCTCCACACGAATTGAGGAAAAGGAGTTAAAAGAAGTACCCTGGCGAGTGCCAGGTGTACCAAAATTGCTCTTGCTCGACTAATAAGGGTCGACCATGAAAAAGACTGCAGTTGGAACCCCCGCCAAGTGAATGAAGAAAAAAAAGAGAAAAAGAAATGTAAATGAAAGTGCAAAAAGGGGTTCCAACGGTGAAATGAAGTGAAAGAGCACCCTGGTACAACGAGTCCTTGGTTGTGAATGGTGTGAGTCCCTTTATCCATGAACTGGTTGTCTTACTTCCACTTCTTCTCATGATCGGGGTTGTTTGTTGCTATAGAGGTCTGGAGAACTGCATTGGTTTGAGTTAGGTTTGCTTGGGGACAAGCAAACGGTTAAGTTTGGGGGGATTTGATGACTCGATATTTACACATGTTTTCCCCTTTGTTTCTTGATCGTTTAACCTTGCATTATCACTTCTTTGGCATATTTTATGCTAGGTTGTGTTCCTTTGTCACATTTCAGGTCCTAGCATGTAAATTGAAGCATAGGCGCAAGTTTGAAGTCAATCGGAGATCATTCGGCAATTCGGGAGAAGAAACACGAGCATGACCTGAGGAATAATGGACTTATACCTCATATTATGGACAAATAATCATGTAATTTTGTCATGAAAAGAAAGAGGAAGAGACTACGAGCGTCTAGGATCAAACGGCGACTGATTTGGAGTCCGGACGAGGGAGAAACGAAGCATTAAACAGAGGCTGAGCAAGCCACACAAGCACGCCTAAAAACCCACACGACCGTGTGACCTGGCCATGTGGCCGTGTAGAAATCACCGAGCCCTCACACGGGCATCTAGGAAAGTCACACGACCGTGTGGCCTGGCCGTGTGATCGGAAATTTCTGGTTAAAACCCGATTTTCAGCAAAAGGAAAGGGGAGAGCGGGGTTTTGGTTCCCAAACACCCAAGGGACGAACCCTAGACAGAGAGAGAGAGAGAGCGACTTGGGAACATTCTTGGAGCTATTTTGGAGGATTTCTTCGCCATTGGAGCTCGGGAATCAAGCTTGGAGATGGAGATTGAAGATCTAGATCAGATTTCTGCAGTCTCTCTCTTCTCTATGGAGTAACTTCCCTTCGCTTAGGTTTTGAGGAACCCTAGTTCTATGTGTTAGGATATTTCTTGTATGAAGTTTTGGGTGCTATATTGTTTGATTATAATCGATTGAGGCATGATTTATAGAGTCAATTGAAGCCTGATCATCTTCTCTTGATTTCCACTTTAACCTATGATAGATAGAATCTGATTAGGTTAAGAGAGCTTCCTTGATTGATAGTGGTGAATTGGTTGTTCGAGAGTCAATCAATTCACTGCTTTGTTTCAGTTGGAGTTGGAAATACAAATGGTAATTTTGAGTATGTGGTGGTATGTGTTTATTTGTCTAGTAATGTGAATGTGCGCGCACAGCAGCTGCAATCTTTGACATTGTATTGTAGTCAAATCCAGGATCCTTTTATCATCATTGGGGATTTGAATTTCACTCTTGCGTCATCGGAGAAAGCTGGGGGTGCTTTATGGGAACCTAATGCGTCGATGAGTGTTCGGAATATGATGAATGATTTGGCATTGCAGGATGCAGGGTTTTCAGGGGGCTTCATTTACATGGTCGAATAGACGTATGGGGTCGACCTTGATACGAGAAAGGCTAGATCGGGTTCTTGCGTCCTCAGGGTGGATGGATCGGTTTTCGCAGACGATAGTCAAACACTGTACTGATCTTGGTTCGGATCATCGTGCGCTTGTCTTGGCGGATAAGCCGTTTCACAGAACATCGAAACCCTTATTTCGATTTGATGCGTGATGGGTTGATAACCCAGAGATCCGGCTCTTGGTCCGGTATGCTTGGAATCAAGCGGTGGAGGGATCGGTAGTGTTCCGATTATGGCAGAGATTGAAAGTTGTGAGACACCTACTGTATGATTGGAATTCTGCAGGAACGAATAATTCAGCTAGGAATATTAGAGTCCTGCAGACCGAGATAGAAGCTCTGAAAGGAGAAGAGGAAACGAATTGGCACCGAATAGGAGAGTTGGAGAGTGAGTTGTCGAAGCAATGGGCAGCGGAGGAGATGTTTTGGCGATAGAAGTCGCGGGTCAGCTGGCTGCGTGAGGGGGATCAAAACAGTTCATATTTTCAAGTGTTACTCATGCACGGAGGAGGCAAAATTTTATTGATTGCCTGTATGATAAAAATGGGCTATGGGTCACGTTGGAGGAAGATAAACGTGTAGTGGCTGGGGGATTTCTATGAGGAATTGTTTGCTACGGAAAATCGGGTTCCGAATATGGCTGAACTGGTGGATGAGTTGCCAATTCCAGGGTTGGTTTCCCAAGAGATTAACGCAGCCTTGGTGATGGAGGTGCAACCAGAAGAGATACATCAGATGGTGTTCTCAATAGGACCTACCCAGGTTCCGGGGTCGGACGGGTTTACAGGCAAGTTTTTTCGAGCGTACTGGGACATAGTGGGGCCCGATGTAGTTGAAGCAGTTCAGTCTTTTTTCCGTTCAGAAAAAAATATTGAAAAGCTTTAGCCATACTTGGTTAACTTTGGTTCCTAAGGTAGATGCGGTGGAGAATATGAGACAAATACGACTGATCCGTCTCTGTCAGGTATTTTATAAAATTATCTCCAAGATAATGGCAGAACGAATGGCTGATCATTTTCTCATGCTTATCTCTCCAGTGCAAAATTGGTTCATTCGGGAACATCAGATTGTAGATAATGTGCTTATTAGTCATGAAATTATGCATTACCTGAAAAGGGTTATCTAGCTCTCGAGGTAGATATGGAAAAATCCTATGACAGGGTAGAATGGTCCTTTTTGTTCGCAGTTATGGCTAAGATGGGTTTCTGTTAAAGATGGATTGAGTGGATTAAAGAATGCGTCTCCACAGCCTCTTTCTCAGTTTTGATGAACGGTACGCCAGCGGGATATTTTTGCTCGACTAGAGGGCTCCGTCAAGGTGATCCGTTATCCCCACTGTTGTTTGTGTTGTGTTCGGAAGGTTTTGCGATGCTTTTGAGAAAGGCAGTTCAGGAGAGACGTTTGGCAGAGGTTAAAGTTAGTACGAGAAGTCCAAGTGTGTCCCACCTATTTTTTGCAGATGATTCGTATCTCTTTTTGAGAGCGTCAATAGGTGAATGTCTAAATTTACTAGCAGTGTTGCAGGAGTATCAGACTTTGAGTGGGCAGAAGGTGAATTTAGCAAAATCGGCAGTGTGTTTTAATGGTAATGTAGAGGAGCCGCATAAACAGGAAATGGCTCGTTTGTTAGGAGTAGGAGCGGTGGGTGTTCAAGACAAGTATTTGGGATTGTCGTCTCTAGTACATCGTTCCAAAACTGAAAATTTTAGATTCTTAGAGGAGAAATTGTTGTCAAAGTTGCAGGGATGGAAGTAAAAACATTTGTCCTGGGCTGGGAATGAAGTTCTTCTGAAGGCGGTAGCGACGACATTACCTATTCATGTAATAGCGTGTTTCTTGTTACCAAAAAACACTCTGCCGGAAACTAGACAAGCATATGGCACGATTTTGGTGGGGGTATACCGCGAAAGGAAACAAAGCGCATTGGGTTTCTTGGAGGAATCTATGTCGTAGCAAACACGATGGTGGACTTGATTTTAGACGATTTGAGCTCTTTAATCAAGCTCTTCTAGCAAAAGTTGCTTGGCGAATATGGAATGATCCAGTGTCTTTGTTTACCCGCGTTTTAAAAGGGAAATATTTCCTCAGGGTGGATTTCTTGGAAGCAACCCGGCGGTCGAGACCATCTTGGGGTTGGGTGGGGATTTTGCATGGTCGGGAGTTACTAATGGAAGGGTTGCGATGGCAGGTAGGTGATGGTGCGACGGTGGATGTTATGGAGGATAGGTGGATACCCAGGGTAGGGAGTGGTGCAGACGTGCTGCTGCCGGCGGCAGTAATTCACCCATGTTAAACTGTGGATGGTTAGATGGAGTCGGATACAGGGAGGTGGTGTGATGTCTGTTTAGACACTTGTTTCCCGGCGGACGCGGTTGCTGCTATTCGCAGTGATATGGGAGTGGGAACATTCGGGGCTATACTCGATAAAAACTGGCTATCATTTAGCCTTGCAATTGGGTCTCCGGCGACCTGGATGGAGGGAGGAAGTATCCTTTTTCGATAGGACGTTTTGGAAAAAGGTTTGGGATTTTTCTATTCCCCCAAAGCTTAAGTTTTTTGTATGGCAGGTGATGCGGCGTATTCTGCCTACTGCTGAGGCCATTATTGAGAAGGGAGGACGTTGTCAGTCACGGTGCCCGGTTTGTTGGGAACCTCTGGAAATAATGGAACATATGTTCCTGTTTTGCAGGGTGGCGAGAGGTTTGTGGGCTAGGGTGGGATTGAATATGGGCGGAGATGAGAAAGTAAACGTAAATTTTGCATTGTTCTTTAGGAGGTATATAGAGCGTGATGCGAGCCCTGAGCGGGTTTTCCGTTTTGTTGCACTGTTGTGGCGAATATGGAAGTCACGGAATTGGGTGACGTTTGATCATTTTCAGTATACTGAGGATGTTTTACTGCAGCAGTATAATGCCCAGGTAAATGAGTGGTTGGCGTTGCCCAGGCCTGTAGCAATGTCGGGTCCAGCTGTTATTCGTACTGCAGCACCGTCCAATGGTGGTGGCTCGGGGCTCAAGTGTTTCGTGGACGGATCTCTTCGGCGGGGATCTCATGCGGAGGGAGGCGCAGTTGTACAAGATGCGGCAGGTACGGTTCTTTTTGCTAAAGGTTTTCGTTATGCAGGTTTGCGGGATCCTTGGGTGGTAGAATTAGTTGCGTTGTGCTATGCGATTCGATGGTGCGCTTTGATGGGGCTATCGGAGATTCTATTCTACGGTGATGCAAAGGGAATGCTTGATAGGATGAAGGAGAATGAGATTCATGATGTTCGTGGAGGTGCGATATTGGAGGAAATTAGGCAGCTTCGACAACAATTCAGGGTATTTGATGTGCGGTTCGTTGGCAGGCGAAGCAATCGGGTGGCCCATCTGGTGGCTAAGAAGACCCTTACTTTGTTACCTGCAAGTGTTGATACTTTTGATTTTCGACTTTGGTTTGTTAATATGGTGTAAACTTTTGTTATCTTTTCGTCTTGGTAATACAAGTGAGCTATTGGAAAAAAAGGGTTAAGAATTAGCTATTAGTACTCAACTTGTATGATTTTCATGCCTGCCTGTATAGAATTAGCGAAGGTTAATTTTCAGAAGGTAGCTGGTTTTATCTCCTCTCTCTTTCGCTTTCGATTTCTGATATATGGTTTCTTCGTCTTCTCTTTTGATTCTTTTGCTACTGCTCTGTTCTATGTTTGTTTGCTTGTTTCATAGTGGATTTTAGGGGTGCGCATCGATGCGTTCCAAACCACACTGCACCATTTTCACTTGGAATTATATTAACTTATGAGACTTAATGTTGTTCAATTTTATTTTTGCTTAATTGTTATTTTTACTTTATAAATAATTAGGGGTAGATTGGTCTTATTTGGCATGTTAGACCGTGGTTTGACCAAATTTAACGGTTTTTGGATGGAAAATGTAACAGAGCGGTATGTTTGAGAATTGGTCATAGTAGAAGGGTAATATGAATCATAATAGGGGGCAAGTTTGAAAAATACATAATATAAGGGCAAATTATGCTATCAACCCTAAAAAATTTGAAAAACTACATGTTGGAGGGTGATAGCTATTGGGGAGAATGGGGAGTGTGTGTGTGGGTGGGGGGGGGGGGGGGGGGGGGGGGGGGGGGGGGGGGGAATGAAAGTGAAGTTTCGTTTAGTTTTTATTACTTGAGACGGTCGAAAACATCCACCAACCGCGTCAAAGCCGCGTGTTACGCGATCACAAGGACGACCTCCCTTCTACACGAGCGTGCAACTCCTTCCCCTGCTTCCAACATGTCTGCCAAGGTCTCCTGGATTGTCCCAACTGGTCTAACTCTACTTGTCTTTTGTGTGATAGACTAAATACTCAAATACTTCAAATGTGGCTCTTTGGCAACAATCATTGGAGGATTGGGTTGAGTGCTGAACTCTTGCTTGATAGCACCCTTTATAAGAGATAAAAAGGCCTAACAAATCTTTTCCCAATAATTCGAGTTACTGGAACCAAGTAGTTAGTTTGCTTAACACCCGGAGATGGTCTTAGTTCAATTGTTAGTGGTTAGTGGGTAAGCTTTGCATAATAGAATAGAAAGGCTTGAAAATCTTAACCCACATTCCTGTAGGGTCGGAGGACAATTATTTAATAGGAAGTGGCCACAAGGACTTAGGGTACTATATGGATCCTCCCGTCACCTAGTGGGCTCACGTGTATATTCCCAGGCCCACTTTAATTTGTTCGTCCCTGCTTGACTAGCAGTTAATCGAAATTTGTGGGTGAGATTCGAGTATTTCTCCGGCCTAATTGCAATTACAAGTTTAATTAAGAAAAAGAGCTAGCCGCCAAGATCTTGACGCAAATTTGACGGGACACGTTAGCGGCGGCGCTCCATCAGCAGCCACAAACCCACGCACACATGCACTTAACTTTCTTTCTTACTTTCCAGTTCCGCCTCCCCTACACAAACCCGCACACCAGAAACCGAGCCATAGCGGTGGGCAGTTACGGTGGCTGGCTTTCCTTCCTCTATTATCTTCCTCTATAATCAGGAAGCCGGCTCACCGCAAGTTGGCCGCCGTCAATTTCCCCGGCCCGTCAAGCGCAAGAAATACGGAGATGGGTTGCTCCTCTTCGATTCCCCGACTGCTCTTTCTGTTGCTCTCTCTCACGCTTTCCCCTGCTTATCTTGTCGACGTATATGGTATATCTCATTGCTGTGGTTCTTGCGTCAATTGACGGCGATCGTGTTCACCGATGGTAATCGCTAACGGGTTTGGTTTCTTTTGGTTACCGGCCAGCTGGGAGCGAGGATATTGTTGGCGGCGGGAGTACCCAATTGTACGGCGAGATATTGAAGGATGAGGCAGTGGCGAGGCTCCGTGAACTTGGAGAGGTTAGTATTGATCGTTTTATTAGGACATTTCTCATAAGGCAGAGTCGGCCTTGGATCCTGTATTTGGTTGCTCTACTTTTTTAAGCATCAAATTGATTTTCTTTATTGCTGTTTTGGTGTTGGTTTTCTGCTTGGATATTGGGAATCTTTGATAGGGGAAATGTGTACATGGTATATGAATGCCTGCTGTTTTCTGTGATTGTGAAGGTCAGCGATGCTGATGGATATCTTGAGAGGACATTCATGAGCCCAGCTTCTGTAAGGGCAGCAAAACTCGTACGTGGCTGGATGGAGGATGCCGGTTTGACCACGTTGGTTTCCTTCCTCTAAGATACTTAAGATGTGTCGATGATGTACTATGGGCTGATGATGAATAACAATGTTGATCACAGGTGGATCGACACGATGGGGAACGTACATGGTCGAGTCGATGGATCCAATCAAGGTGCAGAGGCCCTATTGATTGGCTCCCATTTGGTGAGGTCCTTTGGCCCTGTCTCCTGTAGTTAGTTCAATGTCTGATGATCTTCTACTGCTATGGTTCTCTTGGTGAACATACAAGACTGATGGTTTTCTATATCTGTTCCCTTCACATAGGATACCGTCATTGATGCAGGGATATTTGATGGGTCACTAGGTATTGTCTCGGCCATATCAGCTTTGAAGGTTTTGAAAGAAACTGCAAGGTTGGAGAAACTAAAACGGCCAGTTGAGGTCAGCTTAGTCAGGCCCATTTCTCACTTATTATTGGACTTTCAGTCAATGCAAGCTTCAGATTTCATCGGACTCTATAATCAAATTAGTACTTAAGTGCTGTTTGCGTTCTGATTCTTGTAGGTCATTGCCTTCAGTGATGAGGAGGGAGTGAGGTTTCAGTCCACTTTTCTTGGCAGTGCTGCTCTGGCTGGTGTCCTTCCAGCTTCGGCATTGAACACAACTGACAAGAGGTCTCATTGTGCAACTGCTCATATTCGTTTCGAATTGCTAAAGATCCTTTTTCCCTTTTTGGTTTGTATTTACGAATCAATCCTTGAACCAGCGGTGCAACACTGCAAGATGCTCTTAAGCAGAACGCTTTTGCAATTACAGTAGAAAGCCTACGACAACTCAAGTACGATCCGCAGTCTGTCTGGGGTTATGTTGAGGTAAGCAAGTACTTGAACTGCGCCGTAAGCACGGTCAGCGAGTTTTCCTTTTAGACTCCTCAGCTGTTGACATCCACGCCATGTCTGCAGGTCCATATTGAGCAAGGACCAGTCCTGGAATGGGTCGGTTTTCCACTTGGTGTTGTGGAAGGCATAGCTGGGCAGACAAGGCTAAAGGTAACAAACCTGTTTAAAGCGTCTCTTGATTAACTTCCACTTACGTCAGGAACAACAGGATCAAGGACACTTGTTATTTTGCAGATCACTGTGAGTGGCTCACAGGGACATGCTGGAACAGTTCCTATGTCCATGCGTCAAGACCCCATGGCTGCTGCTGCAGAACTAATTCTGCAGTTGGAAACGATTTGCAAGAATCCTAAACAATTTCTATCCTATGACAGTCAGTGCAATGATGCAACTGTGGAATCACTTTCTAATTCCCTGGTTTGTACTGTTGGCGAGATTTCCACTTGGCCAAGTGCAAGCAACGTCATTCCAGGCCAGGCAAGCTCTTCTTTATTATGACAAAGAATTCCACTGTCCATAGCATGCAATGTATGGTATGGACAACAACAATCCATCACATCACCTTTTGGGCCTAAAAAATGATGTCTTCATGTCCAAAGGTAACTTTCACTGTGGATTTACGTGCAATGGATGACATGGGTCGTGAAGCCATTCTGTATGAATTATCTAACCAGATATATCAAATATGTGACAAACGATCAGTCTCCTGCAATATTGATCGCAAGGTAAGAGTTCAGTTGACTGCTTATGTCTTCAATAGTACCCTTATGAAGCTTTTGGCTAGGAGCAGAACTGCAAGCTGTACTGAATTGCTTGCTGGTTTTTATTTTAGCATGATGCAAATGCAGTGCTCTGCAATTCAGAGTTAAGTTCGCAGCTGAAGTTTGCAGCCAATGCTGCAATCCAGAGAATGACAGGCGAGGTTCAAGACGAAGTTCCTGTCTTGATGAGTGGTGCTGGGCATGATGCAATGGCTATGGCTCATCTAACCAAGGTAAGGGTTTATCATCTTCACCCATCTTCCCCTAGTTACTTAAGGTACTCCGCTCACGGTTATACGTTTCATAACCGCTATGTGTACCAATGGAGCAGGTTGGAATGCTCTTCGTACGCTGCCGTGGAGGAGTTAGTCACTCACCTGCAGAGCATGTGTTGGATGATGATGTCTGGGCTGCTGGTTTGGCCATGCTTGCATTTCTCGAAACTCATATGTAAATAAGAAATTTGTGTACAGAATAACAAGGAAAGAAATTGTAATATAACTGCAATCTGTCAGTTTTTCATTTCAACTCAATTCTGAGCCAGTTCAAGGTATCACTATCATCAATTCATCACACCCAAGGTCACTGAAATTGAGAGAATCTTTGTCCAACTCCTTTCTGCAATATTTTGACTAACATAGCAAAAACCTGAAGAACAGACTACTCATGAACAAATATACGCAAGCAAAGGCTGCAATTGAGATTCTTAATAAGATACAGGTCATCACTTAAACTAGTTTAGAACAGATGCACTTCCTCCTCGACCCGAAACGGGACAGGTCTATCTACTGTTGTTATAAGTCCAAGCTCTACGGCACAACTGAAACTTACATTTAAACAACAGAGGATTGATGGCCCAACTGCTGTAGCTGGTGAACAACATGAGTCATTCTAGGCCGCATGGATGGTACATGTTGAGTACAAGCATACACGAGGTCAACAACCTTCTGAATGGTACCAGCTTCCGGAACTTCCGACGAAGAAGATAGAAACACATGCGGATCTAAGAGCTCAGGGTAGAGGTTCGCCTGTACTAAAGGCGTGGCCCATTCAAATATGCTTTGCCAACCCACTGAATCGACAGCCTGTGCAGGCCGACGCCCTGTGACAATTTCCAGCAGTAGCACCCCGAAACTGTAGACATCACTCTTGGTTGTGAGCTCGTTCTGGTAGACAAACTCTGGAGCGAGATACCCATGTGTGCCACCAGCCATCACTGTTCTCTCTTGCATTCCTTCCCATGGAACAAACTTTGACAGACCGACTCCCATTAGGTGGGCACCAAAGTCCTCGTCGAGCAGCACATTACTAGCACGGATGTCTCTGTGCACAACATGTGGCTTCACCTTGTCGTGCAAAAACCTAATTGATATAAAATAGAATGAAAGGTTAAACTAGCGAATAAAAGCAAACTTTGGAAAGACCGAGGACATATGGTCAAGCTAATAGCAAGCTTCTAAGCATTTTCTCCTGGTGGTGCCTAGTGCCTCTAGTTGATCAAATAACAAACCTCTCAATCAAATATGCTCCAACTTCTAACATCACACTTTTAGAATTCTATTTTCAATTTCACATGGTGTTTTCTATACTTCCATTTCTACCTTCTCCATAAAACTATGAAGTTTTTAGACTATAATAGACTTTTAGTAATTTCACACTTTAGCTCACATACTTTAATAATTCCAACCCTGATAATTCAACAAGTTGTGGATCCACCTAATCATTTCAGAATCATGTGAAATTATTGTCTCACAAACACAGATTTCAATTTCTACAATTTAGTTCAGCTTATAACTTCTCAACTTGGCTTCAGTAATAGAATAAAGATAGTCAAAATGGTCGTCTTACGCGATTCCTTGAGCAAGAGTTGTAGCAATTTTCATCCTCATATTCCAATCCAAGCATCTGCCTCCCCTCGGCATGTGGTGTAACCACCTATCCAGAGGGCCATTAACAATAAACTCATAAACAATGTAGCGATCACCATGATCATAGCAGCAACCTTTGATTGACACCAAGTTTGGATGCTGAAGCCTTGCAGCCTTTCCAACCTCAGAGTAGAACTCCTTCTTCCTCTGGAAACTAGACCTCTTCAACCTCTTGACAGCCAACCTAGATCCATCGGGTAGAAGCCCGCTATATGTTCCACCTGTCTTTGCATCACCATGAAGACGATTTCCCTCACTAAAATTCTTAGTTAAAGAACGGAGTTCCTCTTTGGTGAAAACTTTCCATGATGGAGTAACTAAGGCGGATGCAGCTGGATTAGATACTTTGCATGACTTTCTACTTTTCTTGCTGCTCCGATACACAAGGAACCAAATCACAACAGCCAGTGTAGCAGAGAGGATTAGTCCACTGACAACTGCAAGAATGATGAGATACTCCCTGTGGCAGTGCATATGGTAACATTTCTTCTCTGTGAACCAGTAGAGAGGAACACAGAAAGGCCAACAACAACAACAAAAGCATGTCAAAAATCTTTTTTTTTTTTTTTTGGCCACAGAGATTTAGATTTCATTAACTCATTTGGCGTTTTGAGTGTAAGCATATAGAGATTATCAGATAAAAACACAGGAACGAATGTAGTGGTGATAATATGAGATATGTGATTCAGATTAGTTCAGTAAGAGTGGCTGTAAGAACATACCAGAGTCCACCATACAAATAGAAGCATGAGATGCATTGCATCTCTCTCCCATGACACTTGTACTTCCATTAGTCAGCAAGGTGCATAAATCAACAGCAGTATTATTGTGGCATGATGTGTTGCCACAGTTTGATGGGAAGACCACTGCACCAAATAGTGACTGGCTCCAATGAGTTGTATTATCTGACCACTTCCATGTAAAACCAACACTAGAGTTTGTTCCTCTACCACCAACCCAACAGCCATCGGTACTTTGGCCACACAACCTTAGAGCAAAGTTAAGATCTTGATTTGAAGCCAGCGCTGCCAAGTGTCCTCCATGGCCTTTGCACCAACTTTCTGATTCCTCCCGTGACTGGAAATCTCGGATGTACTTGAAACACTTAGTTCTATTCATGTTCGTGCCCCAGCCAGATGGACACCATCCTGCCAACAAGAAAAAATTACCAATCTTATCACTTTAAAGAAGCTAGCTAGAGGGTTTTCCCTATTAGACCAGTCTTCCCTATTTCAGCAAAACCAGGCCGGGATGCAAACCTACTCTATGTATATTCTATTTATTAACATCAGATGAGCCAGGATTCCTGGTTACATAATTTCCACCTCCATTTCTGAGATGCATTTGCTAATTGACCAAGCAAGATATAATTTTATCTTCATGTTAAGACTTGAGCAGTCTATCCCCTAGACAAAAGTCAATCTTTGATACTCGCTATCCAAGTATTGGAGGATCCATTAAGAAACACTAGGATGAAGAGAACATTGGTCTTCCCTGCCTTTAACCCTAGATTAGAGGAGGTGGAACAATCTGAAGTATATTTTGCTTCTAGGATAGAGGAACTGCTATAATATAGTGACGACTGACGAGAGCTTGGGCCTTGGGGGCATACCTCTCCCTACTTTAGTACCTCCATTCGCTGAAGCCATTGGTTGACCTCCAACTGTCTGGTCATGTATCTAGAGCACCACAATCAATCATTTCCGTATCAAGATATGCCAAAGACAACAGACCGATAACAGATTGAAGAAAGAGAACAGAAGAAAGAAGCAGCCATGTGAGTAAATCTCACCCCTTGGGATGCCGGAGCTCCCAGAACACCACAGAGAGCAAAAACAACCGAGAAATGCAGACCCAAAAAGACCATCTCCATCAGATGCACTTCAGACACTACCAGTCATGCACCAGGAACCAGAAACTAGTACCTCACTCACAACTAGAAACAAAAATGGCAAGCCGGACGCTTGGGCACAAGAGCAAGGAAGTGCAAAAGCTTAGCCCTTCTCTTCCATTGTCGGGAGCTTCGGATTTCAGCAGTATCAAGATGGGCCAAAACCAAGAGAATGAAAGGATTCTAAACTTGGAAATTTTCAGCAGTTACATATGATATCGACCATGAGAAGCAGCCTGTTCTACTATGCCGCGCTTGAACTTTCCATGGAGAGCCCAGCATTTCTCTAGTCGTTGCCATTTTCTTTGTCCTCCTCCTCCTCCTCTTCTTCTTCTTCTTCTTCTTCCACAGGCAGAAGAGCGAGTCAGACAATCAATGATCCAGCCCACACTGCCCAGGGGACGTTAGGTGTGAGCGGTGTTCGACCGTAACTTTTAACTGCTGGCCCAGCTTGACTAAGCCCTGGGTCAGATCAGGTTCTTAAACCATTTTATTTGTTAATAGTAGATTAGAATGTTAAATAGGGATTAGTAGTTAATTAATAGGTAGTTGAGGATAAATAAAATATTATAAAAATATAATTAACATTACTCATTAATGATTCTCTTTCTCTCTCTTGATCTTCTTCATAACCTTCTCTCTCCACTATAATTAAAAGGAAATTCGAAATTAATTTAATTAAATATTATTATTTAATATTTAATAAAATTTGAACTCAATATTTTTATTTTTTAAACATGGAAATTGAAATAAAAAATATATGTTCTCTCTCACTTCGTGGCAATTTGCAATGCAGTATTAACGTTTTGCAATGACATTATCAACATTTATGAAATTAATCATTATTACTATACCTCATCATTGTTAACGATTTCGATATATCTATCAATTCTTTACAATTATATTATTAACATTTTTGGATCAATTGTTACTGTTTCATAGTTTCGTCATCAACATTTATGAATGAATCATTAAAGTTATGTAACATGGTCATTAACAGTTTAAATAATAGTATCATTGATTTACAACATCTTTACTAACGATTCACATTTTCACATTATGTTTATAACTATCTAGACATGGCATTTTCCAATGATTTCTAATGATATTATTAACGTTTTGCGATAATATTGCTTTACATTATCATTCTCAATGATCATAAAGCACAATACTGATTTTCAACATCTTGGACACTTGTGACATAGTGCATCTGTGTGATTCAGACAAACAAACATTAGTAAAGAAAATTATTAGTTCAAGCAAACCAACATTCATGCCTCAATGCCAAACTTTTAATAATAATACAATAAATCATTGATAGCGAAAATTATTTGGTTGAAAATAAACACAAAATATTAATATAATAATCTTCAACTTCAATATTATAAAGTGTAATCAAGCTTTTAATAATGATATTAAAAACCATTAATAACAAATGGGCAAGTCATTGATAAAGAAATAGACTTTTGTTGATAATAAAAAAAAAACATTAATAACTAACATGTGTTTAATGGACAACGCAACCAAAAACTTTAATAATGATAGCAACTAATGGTTGTTAAGTACCTTACTAGATATTATTAATATCTTGTTTTTTCAAACTTTGATAATGCTTATACACACCCTTTAATAATGACACCAACTACGTTACTAATTTAGACTGAAAGATTAATAACCATAGTTATATCATTAAACACAAATTCACTTTTTCTAATATCATAAACAGACGAATACCTTACTAGTATGCTTCTTGATAATGACATTTGATAAAATTACAAACATAAACGAAAAATATTAATAATACAAATAGTTGACTGAAAATGAACTATTTTATTGTCAAATAAAAACAAATCACTAAACGCAAGCAGTTAGATTTATGGTCGATGAAGCCACAGTACAGCAGCTCCTCGACATGGAGGAGGCTGCTCAAAATCAGGGATCAGATCAGGCCATGGATACAGCAGAGAAATGGTGAGGTTTACTGGGGATTGAAACTAATGAAGGTGTACTCTGTTCGATTAGTCTGGGATTCCTTGCGTGCCAAGCAGCCAGAGGTACCGTGGTTTAAGCTCGTCTGGAATAGGTTCTGTCCTCCTCACTATAGCTTCATTGCTTGGCTTATTATAAGAAATGCAATAGTGACGAGGGACAAACTTCCGAGCTGGAGGAAGATAACTATTGCCTCTTGCCCATTGTGCACTTTCCCGATGGAAACGAGAGAGCACCTGTTTATGCATTGCTCTTTTGCTCATCTGCTTGTCTTTAATTTGCACTGTCGATTGTTTGAAGCAGGAGGCTGGGACGCAATGATGTCTGCTGTCTGCTCTTTGGTTCAGCCCTCAGGGAAATTGCGATGGCAGTGGGTTGTGTGGTGTATGGTGTTGAATTGCATTTGGCGTGAGCGTTGCAGAGTTGTACATGGTGGTGCTCTGCCAGACCCAGGAAAGGTTGCTACCCAGCTGCAAGCGGATCTGCGATACCTGGTGGCTGGAAATGCCATGCTGCAGGGGGATCTTGAGAGTTTGGGATATCTTTGATTTTTCTTTGCTTGTTGCTTGTTTTTGAGTAGCTGAGTGAGCAGTTACAGGTTGAGTAGGAGTGAGCAGGGTTTTTGACATTACTCAAAGCGTTACTGCTTTGCCTCGTTGTATAGGTTTTTCTTTTCATATTAATAAAGAGGGGAACTGATTCAACGAAAAAAAAAACAAATCACTAAATATTACCAATGTTACAAATGAAATAAATTGTTGCTAATGGTTGTATTGTGCTCGAAAAAAATGGATAATAGCACTTCAAATGATTATAAATCATTGCGAACTGGTAATACAATATAATTGTGAATGAACAATTGAAAGCATAATTTCACCTTTTCTAAAGTTACAAATAAAAAAAAATTATAATATTATTAAAAAGCCTCTCGAACAACATTAATAATAACACAAACGAATACCTAACAACGAAAAACCCTAAACCCATACAACAAAAAGTCCCAATGATGATTCATTTTATAAACGTTGTTAATGTCGTTACAAAATGTTAATACTACATTGCAAGTTGTCACAATGTGAGAGAACGCATATATTTTAAAATTTAAATTTCCATTTTAAAAAAGGAAAATTATTAAATTCGAGTTTTATTAAATATGAAATAATAATATTAAATTAATTTCGTATTTCCTTTTATTTGTAGTGTAGAGAGAGGGTTATGGAGAAAATCAGGGGAGGAGAGAGAAAGACAATCATTAATTAGTAATATTAATTATATTTTCATAACCCTATTTATCCTTAACTACCTATTAACTACTAATCTCCATTAATTACCTAATCCACTATCAACCAATAAGAAAGTTTTAAGATTCTTCTTAAGGAATTAGGCTTAAGGACTAGAACTTAGGCCACTCAGCCCATATTTTATTCAATATAAGATTTAAGGTAATGCCTATTTAGGCTAAATATTATTATATAATAATCAAATTTTTAGTTTTAAAAAAAATAATAATCAAACTTTTTCAAAAACCATTTAATAACCAAATCATCAACTTTGCGTCCGATCAACCGTTAGTTGACTATGATGTGGCCAATACATGCTGACATGTCTAAAAGTCAATAATTTGATTGTGCTACATATTAATATTGATGACTTGATATATACACATGTTTTTATTCACCATTCTTATGCCGTTTGAACCTCATTTCTCGTATCGTAGGCCGATTTCACGCTAGGTTGTTCTCGTTTGTGTTATTTCAGGTCCTAGTACGTGATTGGAGGTTTGGGAGCGAGTTTCGGGTCGATTGGACGAAAGTTGGACGTCTGACGAGGAGCTGAGGAATCCACACGGCCAGACCTAGCAGCCACACGTTCGTGTGGTGTAGCCGTGTGGAATCTCATTATGCTGCCAAGCCACACTGGCCGTGTATTGGACCCCTTGTGGTCGTGTAGAAAGTCCAAGGAGCTCACACGGTCAGACTGGAAATCCACACGGCCGTGTGCTTCTGGCCGTGCAACGTGCCTGAAGACCACTAATTGAAATGCAGCATTTTCACATCCACACGGGCAGACTGGGAAGCCACACGCCCGTGTGGCCAGGCTGTGTTTTCGGGAAATTCTAGGTTTTAACCCAATTTCGAGCCAAAGGAGAGGGGATCGATTTTTTGGAGAAAAAACAGAGCCCTAGAGAGAGAAAGTGCGAAGAACACCCCCTAAGAGTGGTTTTGGAGCTGGGTTTCATCAATCAAACTTGGAAATTATCCTTGGAGTGAAGATCACCATCCCAAAGCAGATTCTTCCTATCTTGATGAGTATGACTGTTTTGTTTGTTGTTTCCCTCTCTCTCTCTATGGAGTAGAACCCTCTTTCACTTGGGTATGAAGAACCCTAGTTCTATGTGTTAGGGATCATTGTTGTAACGACGTTAGGATTGTGATATTGTTTGATTATAATCGATTGAAGTGTTTTGATCGAGTCAATTGAAGCCTGATCATCTTTTATTGGTTTCTGCTACAACCTGAGATAGATAGAATATGATTAGGTTGTTAGAGCTTCTTCAATAGGTAGTAGTGTAGATTATACGAGAGTTAGTCGATTCACTGCTTTGTACTGGAATTCAGTTCCAGTAGTGGAGTTTTGTGTTCATAGCCTCAGCTTTCTATTCCGGTGAAGACTAGTCGTCTGCCGGGTAGTTTGACTGAGAGGGCTTGGTCAGCTTAAGAGATTCCAAGCTACTGTCGGATCTTCCGCAGTATAATCAACAGTAAAGCAACCAAAAGTAATTACAACTGTGACCTAACTAAGGAGTTAGGGGAACTCATTCCCGAGTGACTCTCCCCTTACTTTAGAAAACCGAACAATTTCTTGCTTTCTTACTGCTTTTAGTTAAAACCAAAATCACTCGACTTAGTTTGCTAGATAATAAATAGTCACGGAGTAGGCAGTAGATCTAGGCCCCAGGTTGACAAATAGAGCTTGCCATTTACTGCATTTCCGGACTGCGATTAAATAATACCTTAAAAAACCGATATCAGACCGTTAAAACACCGTTAGAGAACTGATACCTTAGAAATAATAATATAATAAGTAAAAGACACATAACATAGCAACTTAACAATTTAATGACTAAAATGAAATTTACCTAGGTAGCATTTTGTAATATGACATTATATATAAATTCATCAAAAACCCTACCTCCCACCAAATTTCAATACCGCCGCCCTCTCCCAACCTCTCCTCTTCCTTTCCTCTTCAGTTCTGAAACTTCTCCTTCCCCAATATTTCCGTTCCGCCATTTCCCCAACACGTCGCTCATCCATTTCTCTTCTGAAAGAATCCCAAAGTTCAAGTCGAACAACAAACAAAAGTGAAAAATCGACGGAATAATTGAATTCACACCGCGCCGTTCATTGTGCCTTCACCGAAGCCGCCGGCGCTGGCGAGACGTTGTCCTTTCCCTTGCCTTCATGAGAAATAAACACGAACAAGGGGGCGGAGAGCTTCCTCGTTAGTCGTTGTTGGATCGTCGAACTGAGATCGAAGAAGCTCGGCTAAGCGGCAGCACATAGTAGGACGGCAGCACATGGGAGGGCGACAACCTCGATGTTATTATGTAAATATTGATATATGGATGACCATTGTCATTACCACATTAGATGCTCACTTGGGAGTTACATGTAACCCCTATTCCTACATTATTATCTCTCATTCATATGCATTGATATAAGGATGTAGTGGTTACCAAAGTGTGCCTATAAATAGAGCATATTATTGTATCAAAAGTGAAGAATGAATAAGAAGAACTCTTCCCTTCTCTTCTCTTGTGTCTTTCCTCTCTAATCTTCTCTTGTAGTTGTTTATATTTTCATTAGTTTCATAACACGTTATCAGCACGAAGCTCTGCCAAAATTATCGTTGCTCAAGCCTCAAAGACTCTCGACATAATCTAAGATGTTAGAGTAAGATCACAATATGATCAAGGTATGTAAATCGTAGATCCTTTCTTATCGTATTGTCTTATTTGTGTTGAGATTATCTCATTCCAATATATAAAGATGGGTGTTACTTCTCATATCCATTGATATTGTATCACGTCGATCTATTTGGATTAACAAGAAAAGTAATATAAGTGATGAGTTAATTTCTCAGTTCTCCGTGTTATCCTATTCTTATCAATCTTACATAGATATGTAGAAAATACAAGTTCCAAGAGCCCATATATTCCCCAGAAGTGGAAATTGAAGAATTCAAGGGCAAAGAAAGAAAAGAACATGATAATAAGAATATTGGTTTCGTATGTTACCATTGTAATGGAAAAGTGTGTTTGTCTCGTACCTGTTGTACGCAAAAGACTTTATTCTACCAAGAATCAAAGAGAAGAGCAAATTCAAATATGCTCATGCAATATCAATATTATGGAACATATTATTTGTATTATAAGTTGGTATATTCTCCATTAAAGATGAAAATGATATTGCACTTGAGACATTTTCATTCCCAGAAGTGAATGAAACAATCTATTCCCCGATGTGAATGGAGCTATAAACATGATTATATATATGCTAAATGTATTGTTTGGATCTTTTCACCAGAAGTGAGAAAAGAGGAGAAAAAGGAGAATTATAAATAAGAATGACATAACAATTGCATTATCAAAGTCATGATAACATAATGTACCAGTTGTACATTGAAATGCATAATGGAACGCATATATAAATTTAAAATCACCTAGTTAGTGATGGTATTGTTCCAAATAAAGCTTATTTAAATTTTCACAATTTTAGTATTATGATTCTTGTTTTCTATTATGTTTCATTGTGCCATTATTTTCATGCATAATTTAACTTTATAACTTTTATCAAGAACGATTAACTTGATAAATTCATCATTTTTGTCTTAAGTTTGAAATATTCTCATTTATTACTTTTAATATGTTTATGTAAAGTATGATTGTTAGAAAAATTTCATATAAACTATATGGTAGAGTACATAAATCAGAAAAAGCTTCCGAAGAGCTTATGTTTGGTTACTTGAAGTAACTAAATTATGTACTCGTGATAATAATTTGTGATGATATTCACTATGAATATGTGTTTACTAAGAATGCATCAAATCATAAGTCTCCTGAAGGGCGAAATACGGTACAAAATCTGGTAAAGCTCTAAAAGTGCTAATGTTTTGTGGCCTGAAGGACCCAAACTACCTAGTGATGATGCATTACCCAATTAAAAGGATATTCGTAAAATGAATATCTTATCAAGAAAATAGTGAAACTAATATTTGCATCACAAATATGTACTACATGTATATTAGTACAATCAGTACACATAAAAGTGTAAACCAGAAGTTTACAAGATTTGATAACTTGATAATTGGTTGGTCCGGTTAGACCATCCCGGATCTTGATGTGAAAAAAAGTTCTTTGAGAATTCATGAGAACATCATATGAGAAGTCAAAGAACTCTTCAACGAAAAGAGTTATTATGCCATGTTTGTTCTCAAGGAGAATAGAACAATTGATCAGAGCTTGTATAAGAGTTGACAAATCTCTTGAGATTTTATATGATCACTTTTATTTTATCTAATCGCAACCCGATGTTTGCGAGATTGGTTGCCTCACTATGGATACATTTTGATGGTTATCCAATCAAACATCACTTTGCTTAATAGAACAAGCTGAGCCTTCCAGTCTCTTGTCGAGGACATGCTAGCTGGCAAGTGATAGTATTGGTTCGCATCTAACCAACAAGTTATCATAAGTTTCCCCCTTTTTACAAATGATTTTGGTCAAAAACCTAACATTTCCCATATGAGAATATAAGGGTGTGCCGCATACATCCCAATTGCTCCACCATAGTATTTTAAGTTGATTCTCATTAGAGGTTTGAATCCCAAATGGAAAATTTGTTTCCGAATTATTGTTTTGATGAATCACTTTTCCAACATTAAGGGGGAGAGAGAAAAAAAACAGCTAGACAAAGAGATGAGTTGAAATGAGTTATCATTATCTAGTTTTGATCCTCAAAGTAAGAAACATGAACCTGAAGTTCATAAGATGAATTATCGTTACCAACTATCAAATGCCTTTACTGGCCATACGAAGTGACCAAGTCACATATACTAGCTGTGAATGCTCCAACTAAATTTGACATCCTTGTTGGATACTCTAATATAAAAAAAATGTGTATGAAAGAGTGCATGAAGCGTGATAGACCAATCGGTTCCAATGATAAACATCCTCGAGAAAGAAAAGGAGCTGTAATTAGAATGGTCAACTCGAGGACATGAAAACTCAAGAAGAGTAACCAAGAATTAAGTATAATTTTAGTTCCAGAAGAACACATGTCTCTGAAAGTTGTGAAAGGGAAGAGATCTCAAAAATATATTAGACTACAATACTGGAACCAAAATGAAGTCATTGTCGACGAAATTTGTTTGTTGTACTTCAGTACTGAATATGATATATACAAGTGAGGATCAAGAGTAAAACTCTATTGATGCATGCAAATGATGATGTTATTGGCCAATATAGAAAGAAATCATGAAACTTGCTCAATGAGCATAATGTTTAAGGACCAGAAGTCCTTGCACCTAAAAAAGGGCAAAACTAGCGGGATACAAACAAATTTTTGTGCTACTGGAAAGTATGAAATTGTGAGAGATATCGCACAATGTTTTGCAATGGGTTTCTCGAAAAGACCTATCATTGTTTAAGAGGAGTTATACTCCCCAGTGGTGGGTGCAACTACTTTTTCAAATCAATGTTTGAAAAATGTTGTGATAGACTATTTGTTTGAATTCCCTGGAGATGTTAAATATATTTGAAACTCCCAGAAGGATTAATTACTCCTAGAAGGATTAATTTACCTGAAGTAAACAAGTAAAGTTCTCGAGAACATATAATGATAGACTAAGAATATCCCCTGCATGGGTTGAGAAAATATAGACGAATGTGAAATACTCGTCTAAGTGAACCCATACAACAGTGGGGTGAATGGACCTTAAAAGGTTAAATCCGGATAGAGTGCATTAGAGCATTTGCATTGTGCATATATAGTTATGTTTTTTGTATGTGCTTCAAGGATTTTAAAACCTTGGTTTATGAGTTGTGTTTTACTTTAAAGTACGAGTTGTGTTTTATGAGTGTGCTTTGTCTAGTTCATATGTTTCTATGATGTGAGTTTTGTTATTATCTTTTGTTATATGAAAGAATTGCTTGCATCAATTTGTGTCAGTTAAGTTATTTTGTGACGATCTCATATTATGTTGATGATATGACTATTATTGGATCTCCTGAAGAGCTTCCTAAAGCAGTTGATTGCTTCGAGACATAAGTTAAATTGAAGGATTTAAGATCCTTTTTATGGGCAAGGAAGGTAATGTTGAAAAAGTGGGAAAGTAATTTTGCATGAACGAATTGTGTTCATCAAATAACATTAGGATCCTAAGATCACTAGAAGTGACCAAAGATCCATTTAGGCATCAAGAAAGAAGTGAAACATTAGGTCCTGAAGTACTCTATATTGATGTACTAGGTCCTGAAGTACTCTATGTTGATGTACTAGGTCCTGAAGTACCACATGTTGATGCATCAGAGCACCAATGCATCTTGCTAGCCAAGCATCATATAAACTATCATTTTGGTGTTGATAATATTAGCAAAATACAATGTTTCCCTCAGTGGAACGTTGGAAATACTTTGTTACCTTCAGGAACAATATATGTGATTGTTCTATTATGGTACTATCAAAGAGAAATTTGGTGAACTATATATCCAAATCATATATATTATTTGATCCTCATATTGGTTGATCAGAGACGAGCTATCTCTTGCATATGGTGATGTGATTGTTTCATAGATATCCAAAACAAACTATAGTAGGCAAGTCCTGAATATATTTCGTTACACTTTGTGATTCACCATATCTAAAGGACTTGTGGTTGTAAACTATTTCTAAAGGAAATGATCCTGAAGATCATGGTCCATGGATAAAGAAAATCTAAAGATCATGCATAAGATTGACAATCTAGAAGATTATTCACTAACTAACTCCCGACAACAATCTTTCTAAAAGTTGTTCGTGAAATTTGAGTTAAACGACTCAAAGATTTGAAGTGATGTGGTCATGAGGGGGAGCATATACGCACTGCACTCTTTTTCCCTTAACCATGGTTTTTTCCCACTGGGTTTTCCTGGTAAGGTTTTTAACGAGGCAGTATGAGATAGCGTAATGCAATCTAGTGGTCATCCAAGTGGGAGTATTATGTAAATATTGATATATGGATGACCATTGTCATTACCACATTAGATGCTCACTTGGGAGTTACATGTAACCCCTATTCCTACATTATTATCTCTCATTCATATGCATTGATATAAGGATGTAGTGGTTACCAAAGTGTGCCTATAAATAGAGCATATTATTGTATCAAAAGTGAAGAATGAATAAGAAGAACTCTTCCCTTCTCTTCTCTTGTGTCTTTCCTCTCTAATCTTCTCTTGTAGTTGTTTATATTTTCATTAGTTTCATAACAGATGTCCATTTTTTTGTCAATTTTTTTTAACACAAGCGGTCGGCTCAAAAGCTGGTCAAGCGGTTTGAGCGGCTTGAGCGGTTAACCGCTTTGGCCGCTCGCCGACCGGCCATTCTGCCCGTTACGATTTTAAGGCTGATCCGAACCGATTTTGTGTCAGGGTGCTGGTTTTACCGGTCGGACCGACTGGCTCGGGTCGGTCTTAATAACACTGCAAATTTCCCTCTTCTTTCTATTCCCAAAAAGTTGAATGCACCAAAATTTCCCTCTTCTTTTAAAATAATCAAATTACCAAATACATTACTTTACTTTATTTATATTTAATTGATAACATTATTGAATAGTTAAATTAACCAAAATTTTAATTTATATATTATATTAATATAGTTCATGATCTCAATTATTAATTCTTCATTATTAATATTGACATTGTACTAATTTTATATGTCATATTTACCTTTTAAATCTTTTTAAAGAACTTAGTGTTCAAGTGACCTTCATGTTTCAATTTTGTAATTATCTTAAAATACATAATATCAAGTGAGTTTCATTTTTTTTAAATTCCCTATACGAAATGAAAAAATAATTTTACCTAAGTCTAGAATGAAAAAAATTATTTTGAAAAACTATGTATAATTTTTGGAAATTCTAGCCGGGTTGAAAAAGAAAAACTCTAGAGAGAAGCAAAAGAAATACAAGCTGGAACTGGCTTAAAATTTCACGTCTTCAAATCCCATAGTGGAAAATGACGACTTTCT
The DNA here is from genome assembly GCA_964030455.1 of Linum trigynum. Taxonomy (NCBI): domain Eukaryota; kingdom Viridiplantae; phylum Streptophyta; class Magnoliopsida; order Malpighiales; family Linaceae; genus Linum; species Linum trigynum. The sequence continues at coordinate 33,885,755 of OZ034820.1, forward strand.
AATAAATAAAAACCATATATATTTATTTTTAATTGGACTCGATATTGAACTGAAAAAGTTAGTGGTTCATGGTTGATAGCGTCGTATTTGCACATGTTTTCACCCTTGTTTCCTGACCATTTTAGCTCGAATTTGTTGTTCATTGGCCTATTTTACGCTAGGTTGTGTTGTTTTGTCGTATTTCAGGTCCTAGCAAGTAAAGAGGTGCATAGGCGCAAGTTTCGGGTGATTTGGAGGTCAGGTGGCGATTCAAAGAGCAAATTACGGGCAGCCCCTGCCCAATTACGGGCGTAATTGTTCCTGGCATGCCCGTAAATGCAATGTCGAGCCTAATTCTTCAGAATTCCTATCGCAGAGGCAATTACGGGCAAGAGTCAAAGTGATTACGGTCATAATTCCATAGTTACTGGAAGTAACTGGGTAATTACGACCGTAAACCCTTCCTTCTGAGATAAGTGAAACGCGCGTTTTGGGCAATTACGGGCAGACCATGATTACGACCGTAATTCACCCCATAATTCGCCCAGAATCGGGTTTTTGAGGCAGATTCGAGCCAAAGGAGAGGGAGTCGACTTTTTGGAGCAAAAACAGAGTTTTAGAGAGAGAAAGTGCGAAGAACAAACCCTATGAGCTATTTGGAGTGGATTTCTCACCATTGAAGCCCAGATTGCATCCCCAGGAGTGAAGATTGACATCCCAGAGTAGATTCTTCCCATTGTTATGAGTATGACTGCTTTGTATTCTGTTTCCCTCTCTCTCTCTATGGAGTAGAACTTTCTCTCACTTGGGTATGAAGAACCCTAGTTCCATGTGTTAGGGATCTTGATTGTAATGACTTGGGATTGTTATACTGTTTGATTTTAATCAATGATGCATGATTCATTGAATCAATTGAAGTCTGATCATCTTTTCTTGATTTCTGCTGCAACCTGAGATAGATAGAATCTGATTAGGTTGTTAGAGCTTCATCATTCGGTAGTGGTAGATTGGTTATACGAGAGTTAATCAATCTACTGCTTTGTACTGGAACCCAATTCCAGTAGTGGAGTTTTGTGCTTATTGCCTCAGCTTTCTATCTCGGTGAAGACTAGTCGTCTGCCGGGTAGTTGAACTGAGAGGGCTTGGTCAGCTTAAGAGATTCCAAGCTACTGTCGGATCTTCCGCAGTTTAATCAACAGTAAATCAACCCAGTGTAATTACAACTGAGACCTAACTAAGGAGCTAGGGGGACTCATTCCCGAGTGACTCTCCCTTTGCTTTAGAAAACCGAATCATTTCCTGCTTTCTTACTGCTTTTAGTTAAAACCACAACCAATCGACTTAGTTGGCTAGATAATAGATATTCACGGAGTAGGCAGTAGATCTAGACCCCGGGTTGATAATTAGAACTTGCCACTTTACTGCATTTCCAGACTGCGATTACACTTGGTCGCAGTTTGGTGTTGTGTTTTAGCGTGTCAATGGTTCAATTATTAATTCTCTAGATTGTTTCTGTTTGTGAGTCGTGTATGAACCCGTTCATACTTGTGATTTGAATACATAAAAATAGTATACTAATTAGGTTTATGGAAGGCGAGTGAAAAAATGAAACGAAGAGGAAGTAGAATTTGAAAAGGTTCTGACCAATGCTTATGTAGATGTCGCATATTTTGTTACATGTAGTTAGTATAAGTTTGTTTAGTACCCCGTAAATGTACTAAATGAGTTTATAAATTCGCTTTTGCAATATTTTAGAGTCTTCTCTCATTTATCATTTATTTAATGTTTCACGTAATGAGCAAATATAAAATAGTCAAATCATCTCCTACAGTTGAGTGATACAACATCTTTTGTCGTACAAACTAAATTTATACCTTTATGTTATGGTGGATTGGATTCATGGATTGGTTCAAAAGGATTGGTGGATTCATGGATTCAACTGAAATCTAAACATTGGACCAATATGTAAATTTAAAATATTGTAGGCACGGAAATCTCATAAAATTTAGATACTAAATCATAATTGTTCAATGACTTTACATTAAAATTAAATTTGGGATATCAAAATATTAAATGTACATGACTAAGTTGTAATTTAATTAAATTTGGGCATTAGAATGTAGTTTTTTTGTGCAACAGTAACTAAACTTCAGGTTTATAGATATTAAATTTAAATTTGGGATATCAAAATATAAAATGTACATGACTAAGTTGTAATTTAATTTAATTTGGGTATCAAAATGTAGTTTTTTGTGCAACAGTAACTAAACTTCAGGTTTATAGATATTAAAATTAAATTTGGGATATCAAAATATAAAATGTACATAACTAAGTTGTAATTTAATTAAATTTGGGGTATCAAAATGTAGTTTTTTGGTGCAATAGTAACTAAACTTCAGGTTTATATATATTAATTAATTTTTGAAACATGTAATGTTCATTATGTTGGAGCATTCAAGTCAGAGATTGTTTTTCCATTGACCGTTGCCAAGTTACAGGAGCAAAGAAAGGGAAAGGAAGAAATTTGCTCTGATACCACTTGATACGCCCCTGGGGGGGGGGGGGGGGTGTATGTTATCAAAGTCACGCAGCTAACGACTCAATCGAAGAATCGATTGAGCTCGAATCAAGAACGATGTGTTCTAAATACGAACTTGGATAAAACGGAACCAAAAGGACGATTCCACACCTGGGGAACGCTCGATTGGTATAAAAGGTAGATGCCCGACCACGATTGAAGTGACTATTCAATCGATACAAGAGCTCACGAGCTTGGAATCCACCAAACTCAACACAAGTCGCAACTTGCACAAAAACCAAAAGGTTCTCAATTCGATTAATCAAAGTCCAAGTTTTTACAACGTAAATAGAAGGCTATTTATAGCCAAGAAAACCTAATACAAACCTAGATGAACAAGGAAACAAATAAGGTAAACTTCTACACTAAAAAGGACACAAAATTCGGGTTTAAACTTCCTTTCTTGAAGCACAAGTAAGCTGCCCGCAAAACAGTCAAAAGGCAGCTTTCGTACTAACTTTGCGCCTTGCGTTCGAGGCCTTCCCGAACTCCAATCTTTCATCCGATTCCTTCCCTTGGTAGATAAACATACCTAGTTTCATTTTGTGGAAGCCTTTGGACTTGAATCAGATCCATACTCCTCGAATTGAGCTCCAAAGTAGGCTTCACAAAACAGTTTTCTGCCTTAGCCATTTTCTGGCAGTTTTCCAGTTTTGAGGTAGCAACTTTGAGGCCTTGGAAAACAATCTTAAGGACATCATCTGGATCCACCAAACATACCATTGGAAAGATGGTAACTTTATCTGCAAAACAAGCCCTTAAAATATCATTTTTACCAAGCCAATTGAGAGAACCATGCCTCCAAAGTATGTACCCTGAACACGGATTTTGACTTAACCAAATTCTGCCTTTCTTCTTTCCAACCTTGATAGCTTCTTTGGCAAGTAATTGTGACTTGTAGAAGTGGCCAATTTGGATCATATCAATTTAATTAAATTTGGGGTATCAAAATGTAGTTTTTTGGTGCAATAGTAACTAAACTTTAGGTTTATATATATTAATTAATTTTTGAAACATGTAATGTTCATTATGTTGGAGCATTCAAGTCAGAGATTGTTTTTCCATTGACCGTTGCCAAGTTACAGGAGCAAAGAAAGGGAAAGGAAGAAATTTGCTGGAGTTTTCATCTTTGTGCCCACGGCTACTTTCCTCTCTCTATATTAAGTCTTGGGTTTGTGTTGAGAATGTACTATGTAAGCGGGGCGGTATAGGGTTGGTTTACAAAGGGGTTCAGCTACAGAGAAGGTAGAGGTTCTCTAAGCTGGAGTTTACGAATCTTGGATTTTTGGTATTTGTTCTTTGTTCGCGTTTCCTTGTTTCTTGTTTTCGTATCTTTCGAGTCAAAAACAGAAAAGTAAAACAAATAAAGGGTCTCACATACTGTATTTTAGGACGTGAAAGTAAAGCATTGCACTTGAACGAACCAAGTTAAAAACGCCTTGTGTTCTTTAGATTTCTGCAATTCTCTTTCTGCTGCATTCATACTCTATTTTCTTCTTCAGTTGATTTGCTGCTGGGTTGTGGTGGTTCTTTCTTAAATCAAAAGAAAGAAGACTGGGCCCAAAGCCCATTCTTAGTCACTCCGTCACTTTCATTTATTTTCTCTTTTTAATTATATTTTCCTTGGGCTTATTTAATAAGGGTTGCTAATTGACGCCCTAGTTTTATATAATCGCCCTAACTTATAAATTATTATTACCTATTTGCCCTTCTTTTTATTGTTAAAAATATAAAAGTAATCTTATCATAACAAACACAATTCATCCACCACCGTCGACCGTGACTCTGTCGGCCGCCACCATGTTAAAAATGAGGGTAACTAGACCGGGAACAATGCAATCGTGGCTGGCCGCTTCCACCATCGCATCATCAGGCAGCCCATTTCCTATTGGATTAGGATGCTACACAAACAATAAAATTAAACCCAATAATGAAAGAAGCATTGAAGTTGACGGGGCAATGGAGGGTGCTTCTTTCAATTGTAGTGTTCCTTTAGTATGGAAATGACATAATCAGAGTAAAGGGTTGTGGGACATGAGGAAAACAGGGGGTAATGGATTCTGGGAATAAGTTTACCCGCCTACGCCTTCCTTCTGCGCCTTGGTGGATGGTGCCGCTAAGAATCGAAAGAAGGGTGTATACAGGAGAAGGAACGGCGGCGGTCGATGGCAGAGGTGTTGAGAGAGGAGGAAGTTGGCGCTGTTCGGAGAGGAAATTAGGGATTTTAGAGTTTATTGTTTCGGTGAATTTTGTTTGGTAATGAAGGGTAATATAGTAGTTTTATATTATAAGTTAGGGCGATAGTAGTAAAACAAGGGCGACGTTTAGCCATCCAGTTAATTAATCGGCCCACTCTCCCTTGCCTATTCACTTGAGAAACGAACAGAAGCATCCAGTGTCTTCTTCTTCCTTTCGTTCTCTCAATTTCAATCTTCTTTGAACCCTAATTCCCAAATCGGCTGAACCCACTTTCACATTAGTATGTGAAAATTGCGAGATCGACATGTAACATCTTAAATCTACACAAACACAAGAAATTGAGACTTGAGAGGATATGAGTTTATAAATTGAAAATGAGCATATGATGAGTTTCATGCAATCTGCCTCAGATCCACCGTATTTTGACATCTGTGGTTCATGCATTGGGGAGGAAGATGAATTAGACCGTTTTCTTTTAGGTTTAGGTTTCTTCTTGGTATCAACTATCAAGGAAAAGAAAAACAAGCAAGGGAAAATGGGCTTTCAATCAGCTTGGCTGTTTAAGTAACATGGGTCTAGGGCAAGATTGGAAGGGAGCAAACCCAAATCGCCAAGGAAGGATAAGTTTTTTTTTTAATAATAAAAGTAAGGAGAAGATTTAGTTGTTCACCTTTCGATAAAGACACATTTTATTTGATTCGATCAAATTCAAATAAAAAATTGAGTGAACACTTATAACGAATCAAATTCCAAACGAAATAATGATTCGATTGCACCAATTTGGTTTAGTTTAGTACGATGAAAATTGAATATAATGATTCATATAATCAGAACAAATTGAGTTGAATAATGAGTTTGACTTTTTGATTAATCGATGAACCGAATAATTTTGAACTTGTTATAAATTTTTCTATAGATCTACCATATTGTCATCTTTGGTTCCTGCATTGGGGAGGAAGATGAATCAGACAGTCAAATTTTAGGTTTAGGTTCTTCTTGGTGTTAACTGTTTGCAGGGTGGGGACCGGAATACTAATTATTTCCACCGGGTAACTCAAACCCGTCATGCTCGAAACTTTGTGTCCTCTCTTCGCACTCCTACTGGTACAATTGTTGAGGATGAGCAAGAAAAGGGCATGGTCTCGGTAACTCACTTCTCGACCCTATTTACTTCGAAAACTTCTCCTGCTGACATTACTTCTGCGGTGGATAATTTGCCATTGCAACCCAAAGTCAGGACTGCTATGAATGAGGCTTTTCTTGCCCCAGTTCTTGATTCTGATATTCGACAAGCTTTATTCGAGATTGGCTCTTCAAATGCTCCGAGTTCGAATGGATTCACGACCCTGTTTTTCCAGCACTTTTGGGAATTAGTTCGCTCTGACGTTTGCACGGCAGTGAAATCTTTTTTCCATACTAGGCATTTGTTATGATCCTTTAATCATATCTGACTTACCCTAATTCCGAAGGTGCCTCAAGTGAAAATATGTGCGCAGTTGCGGCCTATTGGATTATGCCAAGTTTTCTACAAACTTATTTCCAAAATGATCGCTACTCGTCTCAGGCAAGTGTTAACTCAGGTTATCTCCACCTATCAAAATGGCTTCGTAAAAGATCGCTCGATTGTAGATAATGTCATTCTTAGTCAGGAAGTTATGACATACCTACGTAATAAGCGTATTAGTTACGATCGTTTTATGGCGTTGAAACTTGACATGGAGAAGGCTTATGATAGGATTGAATGGCCCTACCTCTTTCGCTTAATGGAAAAATTGGGTTTTGCACCTCGTGTTATTGAGCTTCTCCACAATTGTCTCTCCACAACCTCCATTTCAGTTCTTCTCAATGGCGCCTCTTATGGGTTTTTTCGGCCATCTCGTGGTTTACGGCAAGGGGATCCTCTATCCCCATTACTTTTCGCCATTTGTACGGAGGGTTTTTCAGCTTTGCTGTTGCAATCCATTACTCGTGCTGAGCTAAAGGGTATCCGTCTCAATAGTCATTATCCAGTCCTCTCACATTTATTTTTTGCGGATGATGCTTATCTTTTTCTCCGGATTTCTCCGATCGAATGTCAACGATTATTGGATATGTTTCATCGTTATGAACGAATGAGTGGACAACGGGTTAATCTAGCAAAATCAGCAGTGGTGTTCTCTAAAATACCACCACGCAAGAGGCGACGCAATTTGGGACCACATTACAAGTTGGGGCCATTGGGACACATGATCAATACCTTGGACTTTGTTCCATCATCCATCGTTCTAAGCGGGATACTTTTCGATTCATTGAGGAAGAGGTTTCTAAACGTCTCCGAGGCTGGAAACGACGTTGTTTATCGCCAGCAGGATTGGAAGTTCTGATTAAATCAGTCGTGTCGACCCTACCTGTTTATGCTATGTCATGTTTTTGTCTTCCAAATGAGCTTTGTCGGGCTTTAAATCGTATGATTGCACGGTTTTGGTGGGGTCAGCAGAAGACCGAAAGACGTTTGCCTTGGGTTTCTTGGAGACATCTGTGCAAACCAAAAGGGGATGGTGATTTGGGCTTCTGGGATTTTGAGGCTTTTAATCAAGCGTTGCTTGCCAAGCAATGCTGGCGCATTTTACAAGATCTCAATTCCCTAGTTGTGCGGGTCTTAAAAGGACGATACTTTCATCATACGAGTTTCTTGAAATCCGGTATGGGTTCTAATTCATCTTGGGCATGGCAATCACTTCTTCATGGCCGGGCATTGCTACTCCGCGGTTTGCGTTGGGAGGTTGGTTCTGGTTATTCAATTGATGCTTTGACGGATCCTTGGGTTCCATCTCTCCAAAGTTTTCGACCAGTGGTACTGCCCACTGCAGATCAGTCCCCTCGATTCCTCTCCTACTTCATCTCTCCCATTCATCATTCTTGGGCCCGTGGTGCAATGGACGATGCTTCTCCTCTTGATCGTGCTTTATGGCCTCGACTTTGGGGACTTCCTCTTGCTCTCAAATTGAAGTTTTTCCTTTGGCGGATTTTACTACGAATCCTTCTGGTTAGGGAGAATCTTGGCCGAAATGGGGTGCAGGTGGAAGAATCATGCCGCGTTTGTGGTTCAGGTGAGGGATAATCGCTGGAACATTTATTCCTTGCATGTCCTGTGGCGGTAGCTTTCCGTCAACGTTGTAACTTACAACTTCCTCTGGGAATTTTTCCAAACACGCATTTGTCCATCTTTTTAAGACCCATCATATTCAACTCCGATCATGCCACCATAATTAATGGGGTCCTCTTTTTTTGGCGAATTTGGAAAGGGCGGAATAATGTTGTCTTTCCGCCCTATGCACAATTTACCACTGCTGCCTTGTACCGTCATCTATTATCTCATCATGCCTCTCATCAAATTGTCGTCCTTCCCATTCAGTCGCATCCGCCGCCACCCAAACCTCAGTCGCTTCCCCTTTCGACGCTTCAGTCTACTTTCCTTATTGCAGTTGATGGGGTGACCAGTGCTCCAACTCATGGCGCAATTGGCGTGGTGGGTTTTGCTCAGAATGTTCCAGTTTTTGCAATGGGTGGTTTCCTCCCAGACCTTTTTCATCCTAAGATCACGGAGGTGTTGGCAATTAGAGAAGCTGTATTATTACTTCAACAATGGTAGTGGAAGGATCGGCCAGTCGTGATCACAAGTGATGCTCTTGCAGTTGTACAACATTTGACGGCTTGTGATGCAAATGATGCCCATGTGGGAGCTATCTTACGAGAAGTCATCATTTTGTTGCAAGAAATGTCGCTAGTATCTGTTACTTTTACTCCTAGAGAAGTTAATCGGGTTGCCCATGTTGTGGCACGTAATGCCTTATGCTACTCTTGTTCTTGTAGTGTTCGTTTCAATTGTACTTATTTGCTTTGACTATCTTTTCACGAAGAATCCGTTATATTGTGGCTATCTCATGCTTAACTAGTTAATCTGCAAGGATTTCTATGACAAAAAAAAAAAAAACTATCAAGAAAACAAAATTGAGCAAGGGAAAATGGGCTTTCAATCCAGCTGGGTTGTCCAAGTAACATGGGCCTAAGATAAGATTGGAAGGAAGCAGACCCAAATCCCCAAGGAAGGAAAAGCAAATACTAAGCGAACACTTATAACGAATCGAAGTCCAAACCAAATAGTGATTCAAATGAATTTTGACACCAATTTGGGTTAGTTTAGTTCGAGTAAGTTGAACATAATGCCCCCCATTCTGAAGCCTTTAAAAATCAAGTATATACTTAGAATCGAATTAAGTTGAATAACAAGTTTGATTTTTTGATTAATCGATGAACCGAATCATTTTAAGCTTTTCAACATTTTTTTATTTAATTTCCAATTTTGTGATTATAGGTCGAACCAAATCGATATTTCACCCTTAGGTGGTCGAATGCCTTAAGTTTGAAGTGTTCGTCCGAGAAATCGCAATCACCAGAAGTTAAATTCCAGATTAACTAATAACTATACTACCGGGTGGGGCCAAGACAGTGATCCCCTACTCCTAGGTTGGAAAGAACCGGAATAAATAATTAACCCTTTTTTATTGCACAGAGAGTTGTTTCCTCATTACATCAGGATGTCTTCATTCCTTGAGTAAAGCACTTCACTCGCCGCCTGCCACGTCGACGTCACACTCCCTTTTGCCCAAATGCATGTCGACATTTTCCGCTCATTTCCTCGCCATCTCCCCAAAGTCAAAACTGCCCTCCTCTCCCTCGCCTCTTTCCCCTAAAAACTCGCTCCCACGGCACCCTCCCTCCCTCCCCTGTTTTCCACTCTCACGCAGTCCCCTTTTTCCCTCACCCTCTCCAATCTCCCCTTAAACCACCTTCTGATTCTCCTCCTCCTCCTTCCACCCTTTTCAATGGCTGCTACTTCCTCAATTTTGACTAATTTCCTCCCAGGTCTCCTCCAGTCTCCCCTGACCTCCGTATTGGGCTGCAATTGCGACGACGAAGCCGGCACCTCCGGCAACCCCGGCGACGGGCCCTTGGTCTACAAAATCGTGGCGATTTGCACGATCCTCGTCGCCAGCGGTCTCGGAGTCTCGCTCCCGATCCTCGCAAGGAACGTGCCGACTCTGCACCCGGACAGCAAGCTCTTTTTCCTGATCAAGGCGTTTGCCGCCGGGGTCATTCTGGCGACCGGGTTCGTCCATATTCTCCCCGACGCGTTCGAGAGCCTTTCGAGTCCCTGCTTGAAGGAGAACCCTTGGGCGAGGTTCCCGTTCCCTGGGTTCGTGGCTATGATCTCGGCCGTGATGACAATGATCATCGATACTCTGGCCACCAGCTATTTTCAGGGCTCCGGTTTTAGAAGCGACAAGGGGGTTTCGTCCGTTGCTAATCATAACGATGGTGGTGGCGATTTGGAGACCAGTGCTGGGATGGAATCTCACGAGGGTCATGTTCATGTTCATACGCACGCTACTCACCATGGTCACTCTCATGGCTCTGCTTTTGCTGCTGCTGCTTCCCAGGATTCCCCTGCCTCCGCCCATCTTCTCCGGCACAGAGTTGTTTCCCAGGTACTCTACTTCTCCTACAACCCATTACAAAAAGAATTCAAATTTCGCTTCTTTTTACTATGACTGTGATTAATTGAACGATTTCACCCTAATCAAAACTGGAATTAGTTACTGCTCACCAGAAATTACTTCATAACTTGCTCTGTTTGGACCTACTCTGTTTCCTCTGCGGGAATTTTCATGGTTTTAGGGTTTCTCTTCTTGGAAGCTTCTGAATTTTGTTCTTTTTGGGATTTGTGCTGAACCAGGTTCTGGAACTGGGGATTGTGGTTCATTCAGTGATCATAGGGATATCATTGGGAGCTTCAGGGAGCACGAAAACAATCAAGCCACTGGTGGCAGCGCTGACGTTCCACCAATTCTTCGAAGGGCTAGGCCTGGGGGCGTGCCTGTCACAGGCGAGCTTCCGGCTGCGGGTGGTGGCAATGATGGTGGCATTCTTCTCGTTCACCACGCCTATCGGAATCGCGGCGGGGATATGCATATCACGCATTTACAGCGAGAACAGCCAGACGACCCTGGTGGTGGGCGGGTTGATGAACTCTGCCTCGGCCGGGATTCTGATATACATGGCCCTCGTCGATTTGCTGGCTCACGATTTCGGCAGCCCTAGATTGCTCGGCAACTTGCGGTTGCAGCTTGGAGGGTACGTCTCGCTTCTTCTGGGCATGATCTCCATGTCTTCCTTGGCCGGATGGGCGTAAAAAAGTGATGGGTGCAAGTCTTATAACACATATATCAACCATTCTTTTTGGTCAACCGGCGGGGCAGCCGACGGCAAGTTTTTAGCTACTTAAACATGGCACAAGGGATCAACTTCCCTAAGGCAAGAAATGGAAGGAAGCCATGGAAGAAAGGGATCAAGAAGACATGTAGATCGAGGCTGAATTTACTGGTTCACCGTAGTTCTAGATCATGTGTTGCAGAAACTTAATATGTATATTGGTGCTAGTAAATTAATCTAGCCATATACCCAAATGTATCAAATGTGTTGCAGAGTTTTGTATCAAAATTGAATGTGAAGGGGCGCATAGGATTCGGGATTTGGTTCGGTCACTCAGTCACCACAACCAGAATGATGTATGCATGTCAAAGTGACTTCCATCAGTTTGATGAGGTTAATTTCCAGCTTACCTGGATGCAGATGGAGCAAATCATTCCCTTGTTAAACTGCATTACCACTTTTTTGGTCATATGTATTTGACGCGAAACCTTAAATCAAAATTTATTTATCGGACGTGAATTTTTAAGTTTATCTTACCATGATATAAACAAGAAAGGGGATTTAAATCGTTCTTTTCTGAAATGAGTTATCACGGAAAGAAATCAGATCTGTCCAGTAATATGCTAATTCCAATTAGTTTTCATACCCTTGCATACATATAATAATACAACTTGCAACAAGAAGTTGGGCAAAATGAATATCAGGTAATAATATTCTAGAATTGGGTTGTTTTCACAGAAATGTTGACAGGGAAAACAATAATATTGTCATTGCAGTCTATTCTTGTTATTGACCTTATATATCCGATGCAAATTAGCTATAGCCAGGGTTGGGTATATATTTAACGATGTGAAGCTCTCATATGGTTAACGTCCCGACATCCAACTTGAGAGATTCTATCACTTGTTTGCATAATTTCAACGCGTAGCTAGGTATATGATATATAGAAGAAAAGGCTGGCTGGCGCAAGGCCTCGTTTCAACGTGGTTACTTGCATATCTATAGACTTATGCTATTGGTTGCGTGAGCGTGGAATTAAGTTCATCATCTTTGCTTCCATCCCTCGGAGTTCTTAGAGCATCCAAATTGCTATTGGAAGATTTTTCAATTGTAAAATCAATTGAAATGATGTGGCTACACAAGTTTGCAACCAATGCAATTATATATGAAAGGCAAAATGATCTAAAAAATGAGTTTATTTCCTTTTCTTTTTTTTTTAAACATTTTTTTTCTTGTTTTTTGTCATAATTTAAAAATAATATTTATTTAATTACACCTGCAATTGCAAGTGATTGTAGTGATGTAATTGCAATAATATTTATATGAGTTGGATTGCAAAAGTATTGACATGGCAATCAAAATCTCATATACAATTGGTTTTACAATTACCTTTTATTTGATAATCCAGGAACATCAGCAACCCACCTGAGGGTCCTGCATAATAACCATCAAGGGGTTTGTTCTTTGATCAAAATAAGTATAGACAAAGAATTGAAAGAAGAAAAATCTTTCAATTTGTATCTTCGAATTCTTTGAAATTCTTTTGAGTTCGGTCGCGCGATCTCCGCCGTTGTGCTACCGTCATTGGGGAGACTTCGTCTCCTGTACCAAGGGTGCCTCCGTGAACACCAAGAAGGCGGTACTGGGGTTCGAACCCGGGACCTTGTCACATCCCAAGCCCGAAACCCAGCCGTTTACCAACTAGGTTGTCTTACCATCGACAATTGATTTTACAATTACATTGAAGGAAGAATGATAATATTTTTCACGAACATAAAATTAAAAATTTAAATTTTATATTTTTAATTTCTATTCTTAACACCCATAATTATAGAGTAAGAATGGTCATATTGTTTGTTAAGCTAGCATTTAAGTAGAAATTGCAAATTCATATATCTTTATTTAAGGGATGCGGGCAATTATTCATGGAGGAATGTAAAAACATGCATAAAAAAGACTTGGTTTGCTAACATAATATGTGCTAGCTAATTACACGCAGGGAGAACAAATTTAACGGATTTGAGTCGAATATAAATACAAAAAAAGATTTTAGAATTGAGTAACCAAACAAATTAACTTGGTGACCTACAATTACAAGGGTGCTAGCGTTATTTATAGGGCTCTTCTTTTAATCCTAAACAGAAAACCATATACTTTTACCAAACCAGAAAGAAAAAGCCCAAACATACAGACAAATGGACAAGGACCATACAAATCAGGGCATCCTAAGAAATCTTGAATTCTCTCTCAAATATACTAGATGTACCAGATGCAATCAACATTACCATATTTATCCCAATGCGCTCCAAATCACTATATGTACTAGACTCTCCCGTGCCTAAGAATGCCCTCTAAGGGCGGTATAACTCAACACATTCAACAAGACAAAAAAAAAAAAAAAGACCAACCTATGTTGGGATTTGTCATGGGAACCAACTTGGTGTTAGGGGTGGCTATACGGTCCGGACAAATTGACACGAATTGATCTGGTTCCAGTCCGGTCTTTTCGGAAATACAAGGACCAAAGATTGGATGGGATATAGTCCGGTCTTGATCTGATCTGGTCCAGTCCCAATTCAGTCTTGATTTTAGATTGAACTTGTAGAGATTTGAGTGGCCTGAGGACTCAAAGAGTGAGGAGTTGGTTAAGTTTTGGGTGTTGGGCTTCTTATCCGGTCTTTATCCGGTTTTTGATCCGATCCCAAACGGTTTTTTACCTCAAATCTAAGCCCGAAGATTTGATTGGATTGTTTGCTATCTGGTTCAGGTCCGGTCTTGGTCCGGGTTATACGCTCCGGGTTCAGGTAAAATCAAATAGCCCGGACCAAATAGCCAGCCCTACTTGGTGTACATATCGCCCACATCACATGTAGTACAAAACATTTGTAGAGTATACAAGGCACCATACTTAACATCTTCAAAAACATATTAGAGTCCTTGTAAATACCGCTCCACCTTCACCTTCGAGACGAACACCTTTACTGTCTAGTAGACTCAAAGACATCTTATTCTTTTTCATAAGTGAAATATGTCTAACATCATTCAATGTACAAACAAAACCATTATATGTCCTTATTTAGATGGAGCATTTTCTAACTATCTTGCATATAACACTATTGGCTATAGAAACATATCCTCCATCTATATGCTCACAAGTTGAAAAATACTCAATGCTTGGGTACATATGATAAGAAAGTACAGTATCTGAATACCACACAATCTTACGATGTACTTGTTCATTCACAGTGAAGGCTAAACCATCTTTTGAATCAAAGTTTGTTTATGCCGCAACAACACATGCTTGCTTCCTTATGTTTCTTAAGTTTAGGACAATCAAATTCTTAATTTCTTATCTTCTTATAGTAATTACATATATCTCAGCCTTCTAACTGGTAGAAATCAAATTACTATTCATCTTCTTATTAACAAATTGTTGTCTCTTTCTACCTGTAGCAGCCATCCCAGATGTATGATTTTTTGAACCTAAATCTTACACTTTATGTAGAACCTCTTTATTGTGAAGAACATATATGACATCTTTCAAAGACATACAATCTTTAATAGCAATAAAATAATCTATAAAATTCTAATATAAACTTGGCAAAGATATTAATAGTATTAATTAATGCAGCGTCTTCATCATCTTTTTTAACATTAATATTCTGCATATCTAAAAAGGTAGTATTAAGTTTATCTGGATTATTCCTAAGAAGCGTTCCTTCCTCTATACGCATGCATACTGAACAGAAGTTACCTCCGATGCAATTTGTTGGTTAAAGACTTTATCATGTATAGACTTTCAAGTTTCAACCACACAGACCAACAATAATTTTCTCAACATAAACTTTAGTGATGATATCATCAGTCAACAAAGCAAGGTGTAGAATAAGTACTCCACTCTTCATCATCTACTGGTACTCCTTCCTTCTTTAGTTTTCCAGACAATGGTGTCCACTGAACTTGTTGTTTCAACAGTGCTTGCACCTTATTCAACAGTGTTTGTAGGAGACTTTTGTATTTTATTGCATTTTATTTTTGTGATTGTACAGAGCCGGCGATTTAGTGGCATGTAAGGCTCTTTCATTGATATCTATGGTTTATCCTATATATGATTGATCCTATCTATGACAAAAAAACACAGTGTTTGCATCTTGATTAGTCACAAAATGGACATACTAATAGCAACCATCCTTTGATTATCGAAAATCCTAACATAAACCACCCAACCAAAGAAAGAATTGAAATATATAAAAAGCCACTAATATAGTTGTTTTGAAATGAAATGTATCAAAAAGTGAACTAAATTGTTATACTTATTATCAGCATAAAAATTTGGCACTACAAATGTACTTGACAAATTTGACGTGGGGTGAATTAGCTTGTAAATGGGAGCAAAAAAAGTTGCTTATCGAGAATGAGATATAATGAATGGGAGCAAATAAAAGTCGTGCACCTATTTCAAGTTCATTGAATGAAAATATGATTAAATAGTCAGTCAAATTAAGAGAAATGCAAATAGATAATTGAAAAAACTGAGATAAGATAATCAAGAATGGCGCGACATGGGGCAAGGTTGAAAGTAGTAACCCATGTACTGCCCAGTCAAGTCCGAAAATACCAAACGGATTGAGTTGAAATTGTCATTGAAACATTTGAACTCCGTACCAAACACCTAATAAAGATGGTTGGTGGAATTGTGGAACCGATTAATCGGATTGATAAGATCTCGTGAAAATATTGGTTAGTGGTTAGTGAATTTACGTAAAAAAAGATACACATGCAAATATTTATTGAATATGGTTTGGGTGTATTATCGAAGGCACAAAAAGGGAAAAGGATGATGGATGTGGAGATGATAGTTAGAGATCCACTCATTAATCATGATTCTCAAATTAAAAACTTTTATAAAAGCATTTGAAAAAATGCAGGGGTAGAGCACAGGAGTAAGGAACTGAAAAATGACGCCAAATGGAAATGGCTAGTGTAGGCCTCGCGCTCCCATGAAAACATAATTGTTTTAGGCAACGGTAAATGATATTTAGCTTTATATATACTAATTAGTCGAGTAAGTATTACTAACGGAGCTGTCTATATTTGTCCAACGACCATCAAATATCTAACTATATTTTTTTTATTTTTTTTAATAGTTGACTATAATTATTGTAAAAGTCAAAATTATAACAGTGCAAGCCTTCTTTGCCATCTCTTATTTATCATTCATTCAGTTGTGGCATCAAGTTTCTTTTATCTACCCCAGAATAGATCTTCCCATCGTGCCAAGTGGTTGCTACCGTTGGTAGTGATGAGTTTGAGATGGTACACAGCACAGCACAGGCCTGCGTTTACTGCATCTGTCATAACATGCACTGGTCAGTAGTGTGAAAATTAAATAGTGGTGAGGAAGGGCTCTCCTTTTCCCCCTTTCTCTAAAGTTAATATATACTAGCAAAAGTCGACTCGTTATGGATTCACATCTAATAAAAATAAATATTTTAAAAAAGTAATAGTTTTAAGGTGACATAGTCGTACTTTTTTGGTTTTTTTTTTTTGAGTTTGAGGTAATCGTGGTTCTCGTTTATGAACTTTTGGGAATAATTGCAGGTTTGAGGAGATTCAACTCGCATTGGTCGGGTTAACTTAGGTTGGATGCCCATGTATTTGGGTTCAATTGTCTTTCTCAAACAAAAGGAAAAGGCGAAATGAAAAACACTAAAGGTAAAACTCGTTACCGACTCAAAAGTCATCAACACTAGGTTCATCTCGCCAATTAAAAAAACATATAAAACTCGCTCCCGTCGAAAACTTGTAAACACCAGGTTCAGTTCGCTTTGGCCGGGTCGAATTAGGTTGGATACTCATGCATTTGAACTCAATTGTCATTCTCAACCAACAGGAAAAAGATAAAAAAAATACTAAAGTGGATAAAACTCACTCACGACACAAAACTTTCAACACTGTGTTCAACTCGCTTTGATTAGGTCGACTCAGTTTTAACAAATTCACAATTTACCCAACCTATCAATTACAAAAGCTGATAAAACTCACTCTCGATACGAACTTCATCAACAATGGGTCAGAGTTCAATTGTCATTCTCATAGAAATGGAACATGAGAAATAAAAAAGATTAAAGCGTACAAACCTCACTTTCGATCTAAAACTGGTCAACAACGTGTTCAACTTGCTTTGACCATTTTTTTAACAAATTAACATTTTGTTCTACCTGCAAACTACAAAAGCGGATAAAACTCTCTCACAATACAACACTCGTTAATACCTTATATTCGGGTTTAATTGTCCTCCCAACCAAAAGAAAAAAAGAGAAATTCATAAATACTAAAGTCAGTTTCAAGTCACTTTGACCAAATCGAAAGACTTTTATATATTAATTAATACTTGGTTTCAATTGTGATGATGGTCAACAAAAAGGAAAAGAAGAAAAAAAAACAGTAAATAGGATAAAACTCGGTCCCAATACAAAACTAGTGGTAATGGCCTTGGGTTCAAGTTAGGATACCCTTGTATTTGGGTTCAATAGATGTAAATATAGTAAAAAATAGTTAAACACAAAGATTATAAAATGGAGAGTGGGGTAAAAGAAGCAACTTGGAACTTCCCCACTTGCAATTAGACCAACTCCAATGCAAGCCCCCAAATTTGGGATCTTCATCCCCAAATTTGGGGTTCATCCCCATTTTCCCTTCTTTTGCTCCAATGCTACATCCTCTATATTTGGAGATCTCCATTTTTTAAGTTTCCATTTACTTAAAAATATACTTATCGAAGTCCTAATATAATTTGTTCATGTAAATTTTTGTATAGTTCATCATCATTTTTAAATAAAAATTTTTCAATAGAATTTTTTTTAATTTTGAGACCAAATTTTTGTTGACAAAAAATGATTGACCTAATTTGGGTTTACACACAACACTTGAAAATTATTGATCTAATTAAACCCCTAACTAATCTCCTAATTAAACCCCAATTAACCCTTAAAATCTTAAAAAGAAAAAGAAACGCCACGTGGCGGGCTTTGGGGAGTCTATATTTGGGGGAACCCCCATTTTCACCCCCAAATTTGGGGATCCTTTTGGAGTTCTCTCCCAAATATAGAGACTCCTCCATTTATAGAGGCTCCACTGGAGCCAACTTTCCCTCAAATATAGAGGCTCCCCCAAATATAGAGGCTCCATTGGAGTTAGCCTTAGAGGAGTTTGAGAGCCACTAATGAATAGTAACTCACAATCTTGACTTTTATATATGAGTTTATTATTATTATTAATATATTAAAGTAAATCTAGTAAACAATAGCTAAACACAATGGTTATAAAATGGAGAGTGAGGTAAGAGAAGCAACTTAGAACTTCCCCACTTGCAATTGGAGTAATGAGAGAGCCACTATTGAATAGTAACTCACAACTTATGCTTTTATATATTAATAATTTTCCCACTTGCAATTGGAGGAGTGTGAAAGCTACTAATGAATAGTATTATATATTATTCTCAACCAAAAGAAAAAAAGAGAAATACAAAAATACTAAAGTTAGTTTCAAGTCGCTTTGACCAAATCGAAAAACTTTTATATATTAATTAATACTTGGTTTCAATTGTGATGATGGTCAACAAAAAGGAAAATAAGAAAAAAACACTAAAGAGGATGAAACTCGGTTCTGATACAAAACTCGTGGTAGCGACTTTGGGTTCAAGTTAGGATACCCTTGTTTTTGGGTTTAAAAGATGTAAATCTAGTGGACAATAGCTAAATAAAAAGGTTATAAAATGGAGAGTGAGGTAAAAGAAGCAACTTGAAACTTCCCCACTTGCAATTGGAGGAGTGTGAGAGCCACTAATGAATAATAACTCACAACCTAGGCTTTTATATATATATATATATATATATATATATATATATATATATATATATTATAAATAATTCCTAAACAAAAGAAAAAAGAGAAATTCATAAATATTAAAGTCAGTTTCAAGTCGCTTTGACCAAATCGAAAGACTTTTATATATTAATTAATACTTGGGTTCAATTGTGATGATGGTCAACCAAAAGGAAATGAAGAAAAAAAAACATTAAATAGGATAAAACTCGGTCCCGATACAAAACTCGTGGTAGCGGCCTTGGGCTCAAGTTACGATACCCTTGTGTTTGGGTTCAATAGATGTAAACCTAGTAAACAAAAGCTAAACACAAAGGTTATAAAATGAAGAGTAGGGTAAAAGAAGGAACTTGGAACTTCCCCACTTGCAATTGGAGGAGTGTGAGAGCCACTAAAGAATAGTAACTCACAATCTAGGCTTTTACATAAGAAATTATTATTATTATTATTAATATATTAATGTAAACCTAGTAAACAATAGCTAAACACAAAAGTTATAAAATGGAGAGTGAGGTAAAAGAAGCAACTTAGAACTTCTCCACTTGCAATTGGAGTAATGTGAGAGTCACTATTGAATAGTAACTCGCAATCTAGGCTTTTATATATTAACTTCCCCACTTGCAATTGGAGGAGTGTGAGAGCCACTAATGAATAGTAACTCATAACCTAGGCTTTTATATATGAAATTATTATTATTAATATATTAATGTAAACCTAGTAAACAATAGCTAAACACATAGGTTATAAAATGGAGAATGAGGTAAAAGAAGCAACTTAGAACTTCCTCACTTGTAATTGGATGTGAGAGCCACTAATTAATAGTAACTCATAACTGAGATTTTTATATATTAATTAATTAATGATGATCAACAAAAAGGAAAAGAAGAAAAAAAAACTAAAGAGGATGGAACTCGGTCCCGATACAAAACTCGTGGTAGCGAACTTGGGTTCAAGTTAGTATGCCCCATCCCCACATGTTAATTACAAAAGCGGATAAAACTCACTCTCGGTACGAAGCTCATCAACAATGGGTCAGAGTTCAATTGTCATTCTCATAGAAATGGAACATGAGAAATAAAAATGATTAAAGTGTACAAACCTCACTTTCGATCTAAAACTGGTCAACAACGTGTTCAACTTGCTTTGACCAATTTTTTAACAAATTAACATTTTGTTCTACCTGCAAACTACAAAAGCGGATAAAACTCTCTCACAATACAACACTCGTTAATACCTTATATTCGGGTTTAATTGTCCTCCCAACCAAAAGACAAAAAAGAGAAATTCATAAATACTAAAGTCAGTTTCAAGTCACTTTGACCAAATCGAAAGACTTTTATATATGAATTAATACTTGGTTTCAATTGTGATGATGGTCAGCAAATATGAAAAGAAGAAGAAAACAACACTAAAGAGGATGAAACTCGGTCCCGATACAAAACTCGTGGTAGCGATTTTGTGTTCAAGTTAGGATACCCTTGTGTTTGGGTTCAATAGATGTAAATCTAGTAAACAATAGCTAAACACAAAGGTTATAAAATAGAGAGTGGAGTAAGACAAGCAACTTGGAATTTCCCCACTTGCAATTGGAGGAGTGTGAGAGCCAGTAATGAATAATAACTCACTACCTA
This sequence comes from Linum trigynum, assembly GCA_964030455.1. Classification (NCBI taxonomy): domain Eukaryota; kingdom Viridiplantae; phylum Streptophyta; class Magnoliopsida; order Malpighiales; family Linaceae; genus Linum; species Linum trigynum. The sequence goes on from OZ034820.1 coordinate 33,906,281, forward strand.
GGCTTTTATATATATATATTATTATATTATATATTATTCCCAACCAAAAGAAAAAAGAGAAATTCATAAATATTAAAGTCAGTTTCAAGTCGCTTTGATCAAATCGAAATACTTTAATATATTAATTAATACTTTGGTTCAATTGTGATAATGGTCAACAAAAAGGAAAAGAAAAAAAAACACTAAATAGGATAAAACTCAGTCCTGATACAAAACTCGTGGTAGCTGCCTTGGGTTCAAGTTAGGATACCCTTGTGTTTGGGTTCAATAGATGTAAACCTAGTAAACAATAGCTAAACACAAAGGTTATAAAATGGAGAGTGGGGTAAAAGAAGCAACTTGGAACTTCCCCACTTGCAATTGGAGGAGTGTGAGAGCTACTAATGAATAGTATTATATATTATTCTCAACCAAAAGAAAAAAGAGAAATTCATAAATATTAAAGTCAGTTTCAAGTTGCTTTGATCAAATCGAAAGACTTTTATATTAATTAACACTTGGGTTCAATTGTGATGATGATCAACAAAAAGGGAAAGAAGAAAAATAAAACACTAAAGAGGATGAAACTTGGTCGCGATATAAAACTCGTGGCAGCGTCCTTGGGTTCAAGTTAGGATACCCTTGTGTTTGGGTTCAATAGATGTAAACTTAGTAAACAATAGCTAAACACAAAAAGTTATTATAAAATAGAGAGTGAGATTAAAAGAAGCAACTTGGAACTTCCCTACTTGCAATTGAAGAAGTGTGAGAGCCACTCATAAATAGTAACTCACAACCTATGTTCTTATATATTAACTAATTGATGGCGACCAGAATCCGAAACAAGAAATAAAAAAGTTACTGGCCGATGGTGATCGAACTCCAAACACCCACTTCGTATGTACGAGGATAATCACTTTATTTTCACTTCGATGGTCGGTATGGTTTCTTTGTGGAAAGTTCTTCTCTTTTGGACAATATATAGAATTTGATTATGAACAAATGCAACGAATCATTCATCGAACAAGAAGCTCAAAGTCCCACCAAAAGCAAAACAGAAAATAAACTCAAAGGATTGATTCACATAATATTTCGGGTCATAAAAACTTTGAGATTCGCCTCGCAAGTCGCAAGTTGGTGGTCGCGTGTAGGTAATCGTCCATATTGATTCCCCCGCCTTTTTTTTTTCTTTCCAGAATTAGTTATTAGCGAGGTTTTTATTGGTGTTTTTCTGAAGCACAAACCATAAGTAATCCAATTCCGAAGACAATATTCTGATTAATTGTTTTGTTACTCAATGCATCATTACTTTGGAGATTCCGTTCATGCATGGGCTTGGTTTAGTTATTTAATTAGTCAATGAAAAAGCCTCCATCCAGATCGAGCATAATTCAGAAAGGAAAAAAGTGGTTGATTTGACCAAATAAACAAAAGACACCAAACAGTACATAAAACCAATGAAATGAAAAAGGCTAGCGTACAAGGGGAATGCTGGCATCGTTTGAAGATTTGTCAAAACCAACCAAGGTGGCTGGCCGGCCGGGGGAATATGTTCCAGTTTCACGCCATCTAAAACCACGGCGGAGATTGGGTCTTTTGACAAAAAGCTTCCAAATTGTATTTTATATTACCTATGTTTGACCAGGCTTTTAGAATTGCATTTTGAATTAAAAAATTTAAGCAGTGTCAAACACATCTAAAAGCTCGATTTTTGAAAAATCAAAAACACTTTTGTATAACATAAAAATAGAAGCTTCGATTTGGAGCTTCTGCGAAAGCTGTTTTGAAAATATAAGATTATCCTTATCATTTTAGTTTTATTTCAGAAAATATAATTTTCTTTCATTTATATCATTTTTAAAATAAATTATAAAATTACATTATTTAATATAAAAAAGTCTAATAAGATCTATTTTGATTACATTTTATTGTTTAGACATATTATTTGTAATTTATATTATAAATCCTTTATAATGATTTTACACAACGTCTCATATTAAAAAGAATTTCTAATAGTTTTTCAATCAAATGCTAATTTTTTTTAAGAGTGATTCTCTAAAATCTCAATCCAAAAGCTGCGGGACAAAACTGAGCCATGGTTTTCAAACGAAGCTAGCAGGTTCAGTGATTGGATGATATGGACCTTAATTCCAGTATTATATATTTACGGGGTCGATTAGCATGCTAACCTCTTTAGGGGTTGGAAAAATGACACCCCCTAGTATATTAAATATAACTATAGAATTTAATACACACATTAAATACATATTAGGAATTAAATGCACCATATATTTGTTTTTTTTTCAAATTAAAACCTACACTAAATACATTTTCTCTCACTATATTTGATTTTTTCTTTTTCAGCAGTCTCCGACCACCAGACTTCCTCCGACCGCCACACTTCTCCGGTGAAAATCCCATCGGCAGACTCCCTCCGACCACCTCCAAAAAATATACCACTGCACTGATACGTTGTACCACTGTACTGGTAGATATACCACTGCACTGGTAGCGATATCAGTGCACTGGTAGCAATGTCATATCTGAGTATCAGTGCAGTGGTACAAATATCAGTAAAGTGGTACAACATATCAGTGCAGTGGTATATTTTTGCATGTGACCGGAGAGAGTTTGTCGGCGGATTTTACCGGCGAAGTGTGGTGGTCGGAGGCTGCTCCGAAAGGAAGAATCAGAGATAGGAGTGAGAAAGATCAAAGATGAGAGAGAGAATTGTATTTTGTATATGTTTAGATTTTTTTTAAAAAACAAGTAATTAATGTGGTGTATTTAATGCTTACTTTGTATTTAATAACATAACATTTATTATGTTTACTTTTATTAATACTTGTCAATAATTAATGAAAAATTGACCAATTAAAGGGGTGCAAAAAACCAACCCTTAAGGGGTTAGCATGCTAACCCGTCCCTATATTTACTTGATTGATTGACCAAGGAAGGTGTGTTATTGCCTATTGGTCAGTGGTCACTCAATTTTCTTTCCAAGTACGCCCCCCCTTAATCCAACAGAGAATGCGGCTCAACACTAATAAGGCCCGTATCTTGTTAATATAGTTAAGGGCCGCCAGCAGATTACGTTTTAGCCCGCCAAGCTTAATTATGGCTCTAAGGAAGCTGGGCCTTCAAATGAAACTAATCGGTCCAGTTATGAGTGTTAGCCGGTTGGAGTCAATTTCGGGTTTGACTAGTTTTCGTACTTACAAAGGCTTGACCAGGTGCATAAGGGTTGTCTTCCATCGGACCTGATAAGTTGCTAGTGTTATTTCAAGGTAGGGATGGCAATCAAATCCATATTCGCCGGCATTCGACTGTCTTCGACCCAGTTAGGGATGGCAACAAAACCCGAACCCACGGGTATCCACTCGATCCAACCCGGTTAATGCGGGTAAAATCTGTGTTGACCGGTTTTGGGTTTAAACCCGTTCACTATTCACCGGGTTGGGTTGAGTTTGGGTTTAGGTAAACCCGGCCCATGGGTACACGCCCACACCCATATAATTAATTTTCTCTATATATTAATATTCTAAACAACTAATCTTATTTATATTTGTGGAGATATGTCTAATTTTTTCTTTCTAATTGTGTAGAATGAAATTGATGTTATCGAGTGGAGAGTGAAGAAACTTAATTGAAAGGAAGAAGCTTTTAATTAATCATGTTATTTATGGATAATTTGTGATTTGCTTCATTTTTTTTGAGTTTTCTAGGTTGGTGTAGAACAGTTTGTATAGTTAATTTGTGATTTGCTTGAATTTTCTAGAATGATGTTTTATATATGGATAATTTGTATTGAGAGATTGATATTTGACTTTAATAGTTTAATTTGATAGGAACTTGTTATTGTAAATTTTTTACGACAAAAACCCGTGGGTACCCATGAACCCGCGGATACCCAGCGGGTTGGGTTTGAGTTTTTCAAACCCAGTGGGTTTTACCCCGGGTTTTTTTCACGGATAAACCCATGGGTTTGGGTTTGGCAAAACCCGACCCAACCCGACCCATTGCCATCCCTAGACCCCGTCAATGCGGGGATAGCCCGTATTGATCAAGTATGGATAAAACCAGAAAAGAACTTGATGGGTATGGGGCAGTTATGGTTTTAGCGTCTCTTGCCCCATACCCATACCCAAATCCGTCCCATAAAGGTATTTTGTTATACGTAAAAAGTTATAAATATAATTTAGGATTAAATGCTTTTCCTATTAAGAAATACCATAACTATGTTGATTATCACTATTTATTGTTGGAAATGAATGAATAGCTTTGAAAGCTATAGAGTCTCAAGTGGAAAAACTACCACATTGGTAGTTTTACTTAGTGAAATGTGTATAAAGATAGGAGCCTCTCTCCTAAGGGCATTCCCCATGGGGTGACCCACTTTTGTGGGAGAGAGAGGACCTAACGGACCACCACACACACCGCAGGATTTATCTTAACTGACGGTTTTTAATTAAGGAAGTAATTATCTTCCTGAATTAATCCAACCTATTACCCAAGCTAGAGGGTATATTCCTAGGGGTTCGGATCCTATAAATAGCCGCCTCCCCAGCCCCTCTACCACACAAAAACGAGCATAAACACAATAGAGAGTGTTCAGAGAGCTATGGTTTTCGTACAAAACCGCCGAGCATTCGAGGAGCTGTTTAATCCCGAAGACGATCGGTTGATAGTCTATCGTGCGTACGAGGGCAGTGCCGTGAACGTCTTAAAAAGAGCGACCTAGTCTGCGACTCAGCTCCAGATTTCGGTAACCTCGTTCTTGTTGTTGTTCCGTTCCTAACAATTTTAAGACGTTCGGCTACTGCTATATCGACTGAACAGAACAACATGGTCGGATCTGGTGCTGTCGATATCAATCGACCCTTTCGCTTCGTTGGAGTCAACTTCCGTCGCTGGAGACAAAAGATGGAGTTCTACCTGACGACTAAGAAGTTGGCACACTGCCTCACCAGCATGCCCGTCGAGCTGCCGGAAGAAGCGACCGATGAGGAGAGGGTTGCTTCTGCTAAGGAAAGGGAGCATGACTTCCTGTGCAAGAACTACATTCTCAACGGCCTGGCAGGCGATCTCTACGACTACTATGCGGACAGCAAGAACACCGCAATGATGATCTGGGATGCGCTCCAAAGAAGTACGACACTGAGGAGGCTGGAGCTAAGAAGTATGCTGTCATCCGCTACCTGCACTACCAGATGGTGGATGGCAAGTCTGTCGAAGTTCACTCCCACAAACTTCAGAAAATAGCTCATGAGATCGTCTCTGAAGGTATGCCTCTAGATGATCAATTTCAAGTTGCTTGCATTATTGAGAAGCTGCCCCCTTCGTGGAAAGATTTCAAGAATATGCTTAGACATAAAACCAAAGAATTTTCACTGGAAAGCTTGATTACTCGCCTAAGGATTGAGGAAGAGTCCCGCAAGCAGGATATGAAAGAAGAGGTGATGGTTTTCACTGCTAAACGACCCACCCCTAGAGCTCTTAAACCTAACTAGAAAGGGTTTAAGAGTAAGAACCAGTAGGTCCGCCCCCATGGTGCCTCTCGAGGTAACCAAAGGGTCATGACCCAAACATCTAAGAATAACCCACCGTTTATCTGCTATAACTGCGGTAAACCGGGTCATTTGGCAAAAAAGTGCAAGAACAAGCAAAACCCTGCTGCTGCGGCGAAGATTAACTTGACAGAAGAGGATTTGATAGCCATGATCACAGATATGATCGCTGAAGTCAACCTCACCGGTGACTCAGAAGGATGGTGGCTGGATACAGGTGCATCGAAGCATGTATGCAACAATCTTGCTATGTTTTAAACATACACAGAAGCACCTGCTGACAAGAAAGTGTTGCTGGGGACTACTCACACCATTATGATTGCTGGTTCTGGTGAAGTGGAGTTGAACTTCATCTCTGGGAAGAAGATGATGCTCAAGGATGTGCTGCACACTCCAGAGATAAGGAAGAATCTTATTTCGGGATATCTTCTTAATAAGGATGGGTTTAATCAATTATTGAGGCAGACTTGTATAGCCTTACTAAGAATGGGAGTTATGTCGGAAAGGGATATGCATGTAATGGGATGTTCAAGTTGAATGTCGAAATTAATAAGATGAATTCTTCAGTTTACATGGTGTGTGATTTGAATGTTTAGCATGCTCGTCTTTGCCATGTGAACACACGAATTGTGAAGAATTTAAGCAAGCTAGGACATATACCTAAACTCTCAATGAATGAATTTGATAAATGTGAATTCTGTAGCCAAGCTAAAATAACGAAAACGCCCCATAAATCTGTGAGTAGAGAACCAGAACCCTTAGATCTGATTCATTCTGATATTTGTGAACTAGATGGGACGTTAACTAGGTCTGGCAAGAGATACTTTATCACTTTCATAGATGACTGCTCTTATTATTGCTTTGTTTTTTGATGAAAAACAAAAGTGAAGTCCTTGATATGTTCAAGGTATTTGTGGTTGAATTTGAAAATCAGTGCAATCGAAAGATAAAAAGACTTAGGAATGATAGAGGATCAGAGTATGATTCTAATCCCTTCAAGGAATTCTATGGCTCACATGGTATCATTCATGAAACCACGACACCATATTCACCAGAAATGAATGGTAAAGCTGAGCAGAAAAATAGGACGTTTACATAATTAGTTGTGGCTATTATGCTCAATTCTGGAGCTTCTTCTTCTTGGTGGGGTGATATTTTGTTGATGATTTTGATAGACCGTTAATTGCACATGTTTTTACCCCTATTCTTGAGCCGTTTGAGATATTGATTCTCGTGTTTTAGGCCGATTTCACGCTAGGTTGTTCTTTTTTGTGATATTTCAGGTCCTAGTACGTGAGTGAAGGTTTAGGAACGAGTTCGGGGGCGATTGGACAGAGATCGGACATTTGGCGAGAAGCTGAGGAAGTCACACGGGCATGCCTAAAACCCACACGACCGTGTAAGGGAACCCATGTGGCCGTGTGGAAATTCCAGGGAACTCACACGGGCAGCCTGGAAATCCACACGGCCGTGTGGTTGTGGCCGTGTAGGATGGCTGAAGTCCACTTATCGAAACGCCGCGTTTTGCACAACTCACAAGGGCAGCTGGGAAAGCCACACGGCCGTGTGGCCTGCCCATGTGGTCGGGAATTTCTGGGTTTTAACCCAATTCGAGCCAAATGAGAGGGGATCGACTTTTTGGAGCAAAAACAGAGCCCTAGAGAGAGAAAGTGCAAAGAACACCTCCTAAGAGTGGTTTTGGAGCTGGGTTTCATCAATCTAGCTTGGAAATCATCCTTGGAGTGGAGATCATCATCCCAGAGCAGATTCTTCCCATTTTTATGAGTATGAATGCTTTGTATTTTGTTTCCCTCTCTCTCTATGGAGTAGAACTTCCTCTCACTTGTGTATGAAGAACCCTAGTTCCATGTGTTAGGAATCTTGATTGTAATGACTTGGGATTGTTATAGTGTTTGGTTTTAATCGAATGATGCATAGAATCAATTGAAGTCTGATCATCTTTTCTTGATTTTTGCTGCAACCTGAGATAGATAGAATCTGATTAGGTTGTTAGAGCTTCATCATTCGGTAGTGGTAGATTGGTTATAAGAAAGTTAATCAATCTACTGCTTTGTACTGGAACCCAATTCCAGTAGTGGAGTTCTGTGCTTATTGCCTCTGCTTTCTATCCCGGTGAAGACTAGTCGTCTGCCGGTTAGCCTGCCTGAGAGGGCTTGGTCAGCTTAAGAGATTCCAAGCTACTGTCGGATCTTCCGCAGTTTAATCAACAGTAAATCAACCCAGGATAATTACAACTGAGACCTAACTAAGGAGCTAGGAGGACTCATTCACGAGTGACTCTTCCTTTGCTTTAGAAAACCGAATCAATTCTTGCTTTCTTACTGCTTTTAGTTAAAACCACAATCAATCGACTTAGTTTGCTAGATAACAAATATTCACGGAGTAGGCAGTAGATCTAGACCCTGGGTTGATAATTAGAACTTGCCACTTTACTGCATTTCCGGAGTGCGATTACACTTGGTCGTAGTTTGGTGTTGTGTTTTAGCGTGTCAGATTTGCTATGTGCTAAATCGTCTTCCAAAAACAAATAGAAAAGAATCACCCTATGAGATCTTGAAGAATAAGCCACCTAATCTGTCCTATTTAAGAACGTGGGGCTATTTTGCCTACGTAAGAATTCCGGATCCTAAGAGGATTAAGTTGGCTAGTCGAGCATATGAATGTGTCTTCGTTGGCTATGCGGCCAATAGTACGGCATATAGATTCTATGATTTAAATGCTCGTACATAATAGAATCCATTGATGTTGATTTCTTTGAGACACGATTTTCATTTAAAACGAGAAATAGTGGGGGGGGGGGGTAATGTACTACCCGCTATTAGAGATAACGGAACAGTGAGGGTGTTGGATCTGAGGATGAACTCAGAAGAATTAAAAGAGCTAGAATCTCTAAAGATTTTGGTGATGACTTTACTACAGTATACACCCTCGAAGATCCAAAAAGTTTGCAGGAAGCATTAACTTCCATAGATGCAGACTTTTGGAATGAGGCCATTATAGATGAAATGGAATCGTTAGAAGCTAATAAGACTTGGCATCTAACAGACTTACCTCCTGGCTGCAAAGTCTTAGGTAATAAATGGGTTCTAAAAACGAAACGGAAACCTGATGGTGCAATCAAAAGGTTCCGAGCTCGCCTAGTAGTTAAAGGCTACAGGCAGAGGCAACATATAGATTTCTTCTATACCTATTCACCAGTATCTAGAATAACATCCATTCGTGTCATGATTGCTCTTGCTGCCTTGAACAATCTTGTGGTACACCAAATGGATGTGAAGACTGCTTTTTTGAATGGTGATATGGATGAAGAAATCTATATGGAACAACCAGAAGGGTTTGTTATCCCCAAACATGCCTCGAAAGTCGGTAAGTTAGACAAATCATTATATGGTTTGAAATAGGCTCCAAAACAGTGGCATGAGAAGTTTGACACTCTCGTTCTCTTACATGACTTTAAGGTGAATGAAAGTGACAAGTGTATTTACTGCAAGTCAGAGAATGACACTTGTACTATCATATGTTTGTATGTAGATGACATGTTAATATTTGGTACAAATATTCACGTGGTCAATGAAGCAAAAGCCATGTTGAAAGAGAGCTTTGAGGTGAAAGATCTGGGAGAAGCAAAGTTTATGCTTGAATCCAGATAACTAGAAAAACAAATGGTTATTCTCTAGATCAATCTAGCTACATAGAGAAGATCTTGAAGAAATATAACTATTTCGACTGTAAACCTGAGTGTACTCCGTATGATGATAGTGTAAAGCTATTTAAGAACACTAGAGACAGTGTAAGAGAATCAGAATATGCTAGCATCATTGGCAGTCTCCGTTATGCTGCGGATTACACTCGACCAGACATTGCATATGTCGTGGGATTGCTTGGCAGGTTTAACAGTTGTCCTATTTGAGAGCATTGGAATGCTATAGAGAGGGTCATGAGATACCTCAAGAGAATAGCAAACCTTGGTATACACTATCAAAGGTTTCCTGCTGTACTAGAAGGGTATAGTGATGCGGATTGGAATACCCTATCAAATGACTCCAAGGCAATCAGCTGGTATGTTTTTAACATCGCTGGTGGAGCTGTGTCTTGGAAGTCAAAGAAACAAACAATCGTAGCTCAATCAACTATGGAATTAGAGATGATAGCACTAGCAACGGCTAGTGAAGAAGCAAGTTGGTTGAGAGGATTGTTTTCAGAGATTACCCTATGGGAAAGGCTGGTCCCTCTGATATTGACCCATTGTGATAGTACCGCAGCTATCGCTAAAGTTGAGAACTGGTTCTATAACGGAAAGAAACAACAAATTCGTCGTAAGCACAGTACTATAAGAAAACTCCTAATGATAGGAGCAGTGAGGGTGGATCATATAAGATCCGAACAGAATCTAGCTGATCCTTTGACGAAAGGATTACCTAGAGAGAAAGCCCAGAATACCGCCAAGGGTATGGGACTTATGCCTATCGAACCACGGACTACAAGTGATGGTAACTCGACCCTATAGATTGGAGATCCCAAGAAATGGGTTCAATGGGTAATAATAAGTCATGAGTAGTATTCAAAAAGTTCATGCATAGTAAAGCATGAATCCCAAAGCAATGGAGGTTGAGTTAATAACTCTTAATGAGATCTATACCCTATGTGGGGGTGGAGTACTTTACTTTGGCGGTACTCCTGATAGATTCACCTATGTGAATGTGGGAGTAGGGCCACTCCCTATGGAACTTTGGAGGCACAAAGTTGTTAGAGCGTTCACTAAACCAGGATAACGTGCATGGCCATAAACACACGGCTAAGAAGAGAACACAACTCAATGAAAATATCCAGTGTGCTACACTGTCTGAGATAGGGTTCAAGACTACGAGTCACCCTTATGAAATCGGAAGTGTAACCACTACGCTAAGGTTCAAATATTCGCGATACCTTATTTTATGCCTGATCTTATGGAACTTTTGATGCTCAGAGATAGTTTCAAAACTATTCGAGTGGGGGATTGTTGGAAATAAATGAATAGCTTTGAAAGCTATAGAGTCTTAAGTGGAAAAACTACCACATTGGTAGTTTTACATGGTGAAATGTGTATAAAGATAGGAGCCTCTCTCCTAAGGGCATTGCCCCTTGGGGTGACACACTTTTGTGGGAGAGGGAGGACCTAACGGACCACCACAACACAAGCGCGTGCTCCGTCCGACCGGTTGGTTGGTTCACTTGAGACTATATATTTTTTGGAGAAATTCCGAACGAAATTAATTATCTAATAATTAATTATTAATCGGTTATTCTGAGGAATATTCTAAGGATAATCGATTAGAAATGAATATTGGAAGGATAATCCCGCAGGATTTATCTTAACCGATGGTTTTTAATTAAGGAAGTAATTATCTTCCTTAATTAATCCAACTTATTCCCCAAGCTAGAGGGTATATTCCTAGGGGTTAGGCTCCTATAAATAACCGCCTCCCCAGCCCCTCTAAACACACAACAACGAGCATAAACACAATAGCGAGAGTGTTCAGAGAGCTCCACTTTTTGCACAAAACCGCCGAGCATTCGAGGAGCTGTTTTATCCTGGAGACGACCGGTTGATAGTCTGTCGTGCGCATCGAGGGCAGTGCCGCGAACGTCTTAAAGAGAGCGACCTAGTCCGCGACTCAGCTCCAGATTCGGTAACCTCGTTCTTGTTGTTGTTCCGTTCCTAACATTTATTATATATGTTTTGTGTTATTAATGAAGACATACATGTTCGACTTTAGATATAATAATATTGCTTATATGGGGACGGATATTACTCATGTGTATCTGAAACCCATGGGTATGGGGATAAGTTTGCAACACCTCCCTCCGCATGAGTATAGAGCGAGTATGAATTTGAGTATATGGTAATGAGGATGAGGATGTTTTGGCCAAACCCGCCTCATTGCCATCCGTATTCCAAGGTACTTTAATTTTCTCCTACTGATTCTCTAATGTCTAAGGAACTTTGATAGAACTAATAAGTGATCTTTTGGACAAAGATGACGGTGACAAAGAGAGAGAGTGTAGTTCCCACATAGGAATATATTATATACTCATTCTGAAATATTTCCAGCAATGGAGCATCCAACTTTGGTTGCCAAACCCTGAAAATCATCTATTTATCGGAAGTTTATGAAAATTGAAATCCATTTTTAATAACTAATGTCATACATGCAAAACGTTAGGAAAGCGATGGAGTTAGTGGTGACATATACAAGAAACAAATGGGTGAGTAATAAGGACCTTTGATTCGATTCCATCATTTCATGTTGGTTTTTTGCTTATTTTTTAATTAATGTCATACATGCAAAACGTTAGGAAAGCGATGGAGTTAGTGGTGACATATACAAGAAACAAATGGGTGAGTAATACTGACCTTTGATTCGATTCCATCATTTCATGTTGGTTTTTTGCTTATTTTTTAGATAAGGCCGGATTTGAATAAAAAAATTTAGTGGTTTATAGTTTAATATTAATCATAATAGATCGTTGGTTAACCATTGATAGAACCATTCATCCTCTATAAGATAAAAATACATGTATGATATATGATACTGATATGATCTCAAATAGGCTATTCTATAAGTTAAAAGTACTTGATGAAGAAGTGATAGAGCTCCGGTTGAACTCTATCGAAGGATTGGGGGCTTGGGATCAATTAGGGATTGATCCGGGGGATTGAGAATTGGGGAAAAGGAGGATTTGGGAGGATTGACGTGAGAAGAGGGAGAGGAGAAGAGGGCTACCGATCGGCAGCTTAGGGAGAGAGAGGGAGGGCTCGGCGGCCAGAGGGAAAAGAGGGAAAGAGAGAGAGTAGTTTTTAGGTTTAATCTTTTCTTTCCTTCCCTACGTAAAACAATAGTTTAAATACCCAAAACACAATTACCTACTAACTACCCCAACTTATTAATCCCCAAATTATTTCCCAATAACCAAAATAACCCGAACAGAATAATTCAAACTGAACATAAACCCAAATAATTAAAACGTCTATCATTTCCGCTCTCTTCAAAATAACCTTGTCCTCAAGGTTGGTAGCCTTCCACTGCTTCTTCTCCTTCTCTCGACTCATCCTCTACCTCGTCCTCCCACCTTCCGACCAGCATCATCAAGTCCGGACGTGCACACTTATGACCGATCGTGAACCTCTCGTCGCAATTAAAGCACTTCCCTTCCCGTCTCTTCTGCTCTATCTCTGCAGGGGATAGTCGCACAAACCCCTTGGGTGGAGGCCGCACTACACCTTTGGCCGCAGCCACTGGCGCCTGCGCCGCCATTGATCCTCTAGCAGTGGCTCCAACCACTCCTCCTCCTCCGCTGCCAACCCCGCTACTGCTTCCGGCGCCACTGGTCCGCGGATAGCGGCCTATGGTGCTCCTCCAACTCGCAAGCTCCTCTTCCTTGTACCCTGCAAGACGAAAATCAGATTTCAAGGAATCCGGCTCAAAGACCCGGACATCAGCAACAATCTCCGGCTTTAGGCCTGCCATACACAGCCCCACCAAGGTCTCCTTTGGGACCCCACAGCAATGATTGCCCAGTTTGAAGAACTCTGCACGGTAATCGCAACTGAGCCGGTCTGCTTCAGCTTAGCCAACTGCTCTGGAGCCCACCCCTCCGATTTACTGAACTGGTAACGGAGCTCCTCCTGAAACATGGGCCATGTAATCAAGGTTGCCGCTGCCCCGTAGGTTCTCTCCATCCACTCCCACCACTGTAGGGCTTCACCCTCTAAGTAGAAGGCACCAGATGCGCCTTCTACTCCTCTGGGATGGGGTGATTCCTGAACCACCTCTCCGCTGCATACAACCACAGCCCTGCATCCTCCTGACCGTTGAATTTCGGGAACTCAATGGTCGGGGGTTTGGCTCGAAAGACCAGCCCATCAGTCCCATCATAGGCAGGGTGATACGAACCATACCTGTCATAACCCGAGTCACCCCCTAGCTGGTTCGGGTAGCATGGTGATCCTCTTCCTCGCCCAAAGCAGCTCGCGACACCTCGACCGGCCGGACCCGTCGCATTCCCTGTCCCATACAACCCTTGACACATGTTCGGATCCATACTGGCCGATCTAACCAGCCTCGGATCGAACCGGTTCGGTTCACTTCTGGTTCGGCCCAGTATCATGCGACCCGGTCTGGCTCGCCCTCGTTTACCCCGACCCGACCCGGTCCGGCTTGGGTCAGTCAGCCCATGACCGGCTCGACCAGTCGACCCTCCGCCTCGGCCTGGTCAGAACCCACCCGGCCCAAACCGCTCCTCCTGCCCCGGTCCAACGCGCGCGGCTCGACCCACTGCCGGGCCCGAGCCCAAATAATCTTCGGCGCTAGCCGGGTCGACCCATGGTGCATTATGGCCCACCAGGCTGAGCTCCTCCTCGATCCGCTCCGGGTCCATGTTCAGCCACCCCAGCCCATTGGGCTCGTGATATGGGCCCACTGCATCAAATCGGCCCATCGGCCCTGGTGGCCCACGCATAGTCTGCTGGGCATCGCGGTCTTACCCAGGCATTTTGGCCTTGCCCTTTCAAGCCGCCAACTCCTGGGCTGTTGGTGTAGGCAAAAGCCCAGGCCCACCACCGCGCCCTAGCTAACCGTGGCTAGGGATGGCAACAAAACCCGAACCCACGGGTACCCACCCGACCCAACCCGCTCAACATGGGTAAAACCCGTGTTGACGGGTTTTGGGCCGGGTTTGGGTTTAAACCCGCTACACTATTCACCAGGTCGGGTTGGGTTTGGGTTTAGGTAAATCCGCCCCATGGGTACCCGCCCACACACATATAATTACTTTCCCGATATATTTAATATTCTAAATAATATATCTTCCTTAAACAATTAATAATCTTTATGTTTGTGGAGACATATATAATTTGTTGTTTCTAATTGTTTAGAATGAAGTTGATATTATGAAGTGGAGAGTGAAGAAACTTAGTTGACGAGTAAGAAGTTTTCAATTAATCTTATTGTTATAGATGTTTATCTTTAATTTTGAACAATTTGTATTGATCATTTGCGGTTTGCTTGTATGCTCTAGATTGGTGTTTTTAGTATGAATAATTTGTATGAGAAAATTAATGTTAAACTTTTATTTTGAAAGAAACTTGTTATTGTAAATTTTTTACCACAAAAACCCACGGGTACCCACGAACCAGCGGATACGCAGCGGGTTTGGTTGGGTTTGAGTTTATCAAACCCAACGGGTTTTACCCCGGTTTTTTTTGGCGGATAAACTCATGGGTTTGTGTTTGGGTTTGATAAAACCCGTCCCAACCCGACCTATTGCCATCCCTAACCGTGGCCGGCACGTTCAGTAACCGCGGCCTGGTAGCGCACGTCCGCGGCAGCCGCCGCCGCCCCAGCCTCCAACACCACGCCCGCCGGAGGCAGGTCCTCCACCGCCGTCTCGCCTACGGACGGCCCGCCCGCCGAGCCGGCGCCCGCCGGCGCGTCGCCGGTCGCTCTCAGGCCACCGCCCCTACACCGCCGCTGCTGCTGTGCTTCTGTGAGGTTGGTTGCGCGGCGTGCAGCGCCTCCAAGGCCACCTGCACCTCATCGAACCACTGCCAAACCCTCCGGGACTCCTCCTCCTGCTCACGCCTTGCAGCCAGCCTCTCCGCGCGCTCCGTTTCGAACGCAGCCACCAGGCGATCCAAGGTAGCTCGGATCGCCTCCAGCTTCTCCTTCTCGTCTTCCAGCTCCTCGTCCCGCGGATTGGGCATCCCATGGGCGCCATCACCGGAGGACGGCAACCCCGTCGTGGCCGCGTCACGGGCTGATCCTGTGCCGCCGCCTTGCCGGCCTTCTCAGCTGCTTGCATGGACTTCGTTGACACCATCTCGATCGTCGTTCTTCATTTTCTCACGAACCCAAGAACGGGGTTCTGATACCAAATGATAGAGCTCCGGTTGAACTCTATCGAAAGATTGGGGGCTTGGCATCAATTAGGGATTGATCTAGGGGATTGAGAATTGGGGAAAAGGGGAATTCGGGAGGATTGACGTGAGAAGAGGGGGAGGAGAAGAGGGCTGCCGATCGGCAGCTTAGGGAGAGAGAGGGAGGGCTCGGAGTCCAGAGGGAAAAGAGGGAGAGAGAGAGAGAGAGTATTTTTTAGGTTTAATATTTTCTTGCCTTCCCTACGTAAAACAATAGTTTAAATACCCAAATCACAATTACCTACTAACTACCCCAACTTATTAATCCCCAAATTATTTCCCAATAACCAAAATAACCCGAACAGAATAATTCAAACCGAACATAAACCCATATAATTAAAACTTCTATCAAGAAGCAAGCTCAAGCTGCCCGAAGAACATTAATTTTAGTCCAAGTCATTTTCCGTGTTCAAGTAGCCGACTTTGGAGGCACGTTTCTCTCAATTGGCTCAATGGAAATTCATGTTTAATGGCTTGTATTGAACATGGAGTGATTATCTACACATTGGTATGCTTGGTTGCTCAAGAAGAAGTCATTAAGGTTGTTTTCCAAGGCCTCCAAGTTGCTACCTCAAAACTGGAAAACTGCCAGAAAATGGCCAAGGCAGAAAACTGTTTTGAGATACCAACTTTGAAGGCTTATTGACTCGCTATGACACAACACCTAACAATGGCCAAGTGTAACCAATGAAAGGGACTGCAGTATAGTGGCACAAGTAATAAATATTGAATCCACGGGTCTCTAGAGTTACTATTACTCAGCTTCAGTTCATTATCTAGCAAACTAGATTAAGGATTGATTAACTAAACTACTCTACTAACTAAACTAAGTAAAACTACTAATTACAGTTTGGGAACTCACTTAGGTATGATTCCCCCTAGCTCCTCAATTAGGTCCAAGTTGTAATTCCTTTTGGTTGTTTTACTGTTGATTAAACTGCGGAAGATCCGACAATAGCTTGGAATCTCTTAAGCTGACCAAGCCCTCTCAGTCTAACTACCCGGCAGACGACTAGTTTTCACCAGGATAGAAAGCTGAAGCAATAAGCACAGAACTCCACTACTGGAATTGGATTCCAGTACAAAGCAGTAAACTGGCTAACTCTCGTATAGCCAATCTCCTACTATCGAATGATGAGGCTCTAACAACCTAATCAGATTCTATCTATCTCAAGTTGCAGCAGAAATCAAGAAAAGTTGATCAGACTTCAATTGACTCAATAAACATGCATTATTCGATTATAACCAAACAATATAGCATCCAAAACTTCATACAAGAAAGATCCTAACTCATGGAACTAGGGTTCCTCAAGACCTAAGTGAAGGGAAGTTACTCCATAGAGAAGAGAGAGACTGCAGAAATCTGATCTAGATCTTCAATCTCCATCTCCAAGCTTGATTCCCGAGCTCCAATGGCGAAGAAATCCTCCAAAGTAGCTCCAAGAATGTTCCCAAGTCGCTCTCTCTCTCTCTAGGGTTTGTCCCTTGAGTGTTTGGGATCCAAAACCCAGCTCTCCCTCTCCTTTGGCTCGAAATTTGGCTTAAAACCAGAGATTCCCGACTCGCACGGGCAGGCCGCACGGCCGTGCGGCTCACCCAGTTTCCCGTGCGAGTCAAAACGCGGCGTATCAATTAGTTCGATCTTCAGGCTTCCCACACGGCCAGGGTCGCACGGCCGTGCGGGATTTCCATCCTGCCCGTGCTTGCTCTCGACGAAAACCACACGGCCACAAATGTGAGTTGCACGACCGTGTGATGTCCAGGAATGCCCGTGCAACTTCCTTAGCACCTTGCCACGCGTCCGATTTCCGTCCAATTGACCCCAAACTCGCTCCCAAGCCTCCATTCACGTGCTAGGACCTGAAATATGACAAACAAGCACAACCTAGCGTGAAATTGGCCTAAAACACGAGAATCAACACCTCAAACGGTGTAAGAATAGGGGTAAAAACATGTGTAATTAACGGTCTATCATACTCCCCCACACTTAACCGTTTGCTTGTCCCCAAGCAAACCAAGTCGGATACAAGGTAAGCTTACATATTTCAATCAACCAACATTGGGGACAAGTCATAAAGGCACAGAACACGTGAATCGTACTGGTTTTCAAACATCAATACCTGACCAACTTCAATAGCAACATGGACAACCACCACAAAGGACATTCGAGTGCAACAAAATCGAGTAAAGGAAGAGTTTCCCTTCTGTTCACCAACCAACCTAGACTTGACTCAACCACTTACTCAAAACAGTCAACTCATGCATCCAACTCAAGACATCAGAATAGAGACCGAGCAATCTAGGTCCTCACCGGGGTACAAGAGTATATAGAATATGAAAATGAATCACTCACTCTCGACCAGTGGGGTCAGGACAATTTGATGCGAAAAATGCGCATGTTATTTCTCTCAATCCCTAAAATCTCTTCACCATGATGGCAGCCTCTAAATGCTAGAGTTCACATATGGGGTGTCACCACTAACTAATCAGGAGGTCTTAGACACAGGTTCAAATGACTGGCTAGGGTCTTGGACATGGGGAAAAGGCCTTTTAGGTGGTGGAAGTAGTCATAGCACAAGGTTCCACATTTCCAAACCCACACAATCACAGTCAAACAAACCGGTATTTCCTTTCTGCTATTCTGCATTACTCAATATCTCAAGAGCACAAGAGCGAAGGAGGTATAAATGTTAGCATTTCCAAGCCAGACTGCTAAGAAACACTACTTACTGGGCATTATTCAGATTTTTGGTAGTGGCTCTCTTTGCTTTCAATTTTTCTTTGTTTTTCTTTCATTTTCTTTTCATTTCTTAAGAGAGCCACCACTTCTGCACATATTTCAAACACATGCCCAGCCCAACTCTTAAGCACTACCTCCAACACTCACATCAAATTTAGCAGAAACAACAGAGAATATGTAAAAACCACTCTGTGGAACCTTCTAAAAGATGCAAAAGGGTGATTTTTTTCATTTCAGACCAAAAGAAAGGATAACACACGGCTCAAAAGGGCTGACTAGGGGATATGACACATCAGGACAGTCTAATTTGGTCGTGGGCTAATCCTATTCCCCCATCATCTTAGCTAGTGACAACGTGAATGCTACACATCATGGAAGAGGGATCTATCGCACAAGAAAGAAACGAGCAGGCTCAAATCTCACATGGCTACCTATATGCTCTATCTCACATTAAGATACCCTGAACTAGATGCATAAACGAATGTCAAGAACAAGTGATTAAATCAAGTCACAGTTGGTAAGCAAACAGTTGAAAGAACTGAACCCCTACACAATTCTACTGCACGTCTCAGTCCTCATCATAGGTTGTCCTAGTCACAATCAAGCTGTCATGCATCAATCCGAAAACCATTCAATTCACCAATCAAAACACAGTGCCAATATGATCAAACAGCAGTACTTGGAGCCCTCAAATCTCGAGATTTGGACAGTGGACTAGGCTTCAAGCACACAAATAGCCAAACATTCACCCGCATAAATAATCGAACACCCCCCCACACTTAAGCACGACATTGTCCTCAATGGAGGAAAGATAAGGAGGGTAGAACGAAGTTACCAGATCGAGGGTGAATGATGATGAACGGGTCAGGCGGTGCATTCCAGAAAGAGAGAGTAATCAGAACACAAACACCACACAAAATCTCACAAAGGTTGAGTTATTGACTCTAAAATCAAATAACAAAACTGACTCAACCGAGGAGAAATAGAGAAAGAAATGCAAACTGACTGGTTGGGTTGCCTCCCAACATGCGCTTCTTTCACGTCGTGAGCCGGACGATGGCTCCTAAGTTTCGGTCCATGCTAGAACCTCCTTGAAGTTGAGGTTCTCGTCAATGAGGTGGAGTCGCAAGTCACGAGCATGTGGTATGACTGGTGATGGAAGCTCGTGCACTTGATGCAGATGAAGTCTCCATCCTCGAGACCTCTTCTTCTTTTCTCTCGTCCCATTGCCCCAAACCTGATATGACAGCATCGATTGGCCACCATCGCGTCCACCAAGAGGGACCGATTTTGATGTGGCTTTGGTCTGGCAAAGAGACACTGCAAATGGGTCCTTGCTAAGCAATTCCTTGAAGTTTGGTGGAGATAGCAAATGTAACTCATGGCCGGTGCAAGCGTCTTCCACCTCAACTTCGTCCTCAGCCTGGACGCCAATCGCTTCTTCAACCTCCCTTCCTTCTTCATGTGGTATCACCCCTGGGAAATGATCAAGAACTCCTCCAGCTTCACTTTCGTCATCCTCCACAACTTCTTTCTGCACCCTTTCTTGCTCTTATTCTTCTAGCACAGATTGGAGAGCAAGTTGCCAAGCAATTTCTTTCATGAGATCTTCTTGCATCTCCTCACTCATGCCCGTCTCTTCAAAGCTCAGTTTGGGGTGTGGGAAGGTGTAGTCGGCTACGGCATGACACTCCTGAGCATGATCATCACGGGAGCTCTCCGTGACAACATCAGTGTGCTCCACAATGTCCTTGTAGCCTTCCTCTTCCTCCTTCTCTTCTTGTATGGTAGCAGAAGGGTGATCTGGAGCAGGTTGTGCCCAAGATCGCTCAAGATCATTGACGCTCTTCTTAAGGCTCAGGAGGATCTCCTCTGTTTCACGAAAGGCCTAGACACAATGATCCATCCCGGAGCATGATCTCTCCATGAGAAGCCTCAAATCGTAGGTTGGATCTGGCTGTGGAGTGTAGCACGGCTCTGCAGAATGGCCCGTGAAGGCCGCCATCGGTAACTCTAGCGTCGATGGCCCTTCTGGTTGTGGGAGAAATTCTTCTTGGTAATGAGGTTGTTCTTGATATGCCCAGGGGTCCGGTTGTTCTCCGTAGTAAGGGGGTTGGTACTGGAACCCGAATCCATAGTCTTCTCCTCCTTGATTGCTCCAGGGAGTCTCGCGGTAATACCACTCGGGTGGTGGTGGATACCCCCAATTGTTGGATAAGCCATGAGGATCCATGATTCAGATCTGCACCAACAAAAACAAAAACACCCAAGTGAAAAGCAAGGGTGGAAAAGAAAAGAAAAAAAAAACGCTAAAGTAACAAACTTCTGCCTTTCCTAATACTCTAGAAAGTCCCCGGCAACGGCGCCAAAAACTTGACTCGCTATGACACAACACCTAACAATGGCCAAGTGTAACCAATGAAAGGGACTGCAGTATAGTGGCACAAGTAATAAATATCGAATCCACGGGTCTCTAGAGTTACTATTACTCAGCTTCAGTTCATTATCTAGCAAACTAGATTAAGGATTGATTAACTAAACTACTCTACTAACTAAACTAAGTAAAACTACTAATTACAGTTTGGGAACTCACTTAGGTATGATTCCCCCTAGCTCCTCAATTAGGTCCAAGTTGTAATTCCTTTTGGTTGTTTTACTGTTGATTAAACTGCGGAAGATCCGACAGTAGCTTGGAATCTCTTAAGCTGACCAAGCTATCTCAGTCTAACTACCCGGCAGACGACAAGTCTTCACCGGGATAGAAAGCTGAAGCAATAAGCACAAAACTCCACTACTGGAATTGGATTCCAGTACAAAGCAGTAAACTGGCTAACTCTCGTATAGCCAATCTCCTACTATCGAATGATGAGGCTCTAACAACCTAATCAGATTCTATCTATCTCAAGTTGCAGCAGAAATCAGGAAAAGTTGATCAGACTTCAATTGACTCAATAAACATGCATCATTCGATTATAACCAAACAATATAGCATCCAAAACTTCATACAAGAAAGATCCTAACTCATGGAACTAGGGTTCCTCAAAACCTAAGTGAAGGGAAGTTACTCCATAGAGAAGAGAGAGACTGCAGAAATCTGATCTAGATCTTCAATCTCCATCTCCAAGCTTGATTCCCGAGCTCCAATGGCGAAGAAATCCTCCAAAGTAGCTCCAAGAATGCTCCCAAGTCGCTCTCTCTCTCTAGGGTTCGTCCCTTGGGTGTTTGGGATCCAAAACCCAGCTCTCCCTCTCCTTTGGCTCGAAATTTGGCTTAAAACCAGAGATTCCCGACTCGCACGGGCAGGCCGCACGGCCGTGCGGCTCACCCAGTTGCTCGTGCGAGGCAAAACACGGCGTATCAATTAGTTCGATCTTCAGGCTTCCCACACGGCCAGGGTCGCACGGCCGTGCGGGATTTCCATCCTGCCCGTGCTTGCTCTCGACGAAAACCACACGGCCACAAATGTGAGTTCCACGGCCGTGTGATGTCCAGGAATGCCCGTGAAACTTCCTTAGCACCTCGCCACGCGTCCGATTTCCGTCCAATCGAACCTAAACTCGCTCCCAAGCCTCCATTCACGTGCTAGGACCTGAAATATGACAAACAAGCACAACCTAGCGTGAAATCAGCCTAAAACACGAGAATCAACACCTCAAACGGTGTAAGAACAGGGGTAAAAACATGTGTAATTAACGGTCTATCACCTATATCTGGAGTTTGGAGCATGATCTCAGGCTGTTTTAAGTTGGAGTTGAAAGAGGGAGTTTTCTTCTACAAAGGAGTGGAATTGGTTGAGCTCGAATCAACCTAGAAGACCATTTTCGAAGGGCTCAAAGATGCTATGAAGCCTGTTTTCCTAGGCAGAATTGCTTGTGTTTTAAGTCAGTTTCTTGGCCTGCAAGTTACCTTGTTTTACATGAATTCTTTAGCCTTTTCCTGTTCTAATTGGTTTCCTTGTTAGTTTAGAATTGTATTAGGTTTTCTTTGGCTATAAAAGCCCTCTAGTTTTCGTTGTAATAGTTCGAGTTGATTGAATTGATTTGAAACCGTTAGGTTTTTGCAAGTTTGCGTACTTGTGTGAGCTTTGGTGGACTCCAAACTCGTTGAGCTCTTGTATCGACCAAGAACGCGTTGATCGTGGTCGGGCATCTACCTTTATATCATTCGAGCCTTCTTCCACGTGAAAGATTGCACGTTTGATTCCGTTTTATCCTAACACCTAAGGACATCCTTGTTTTCTGTTCGAATTTCGTTTTACTCAATCCAATCCTTGGATTGATTGTGTTGCTGCGTACTTTGGTAAAAATCCAACCCCCCAGGGATGCATTAGATACACTAATTTAGAAATAAATCTATCGCTAACCATAAACAATTTCAAAGGTATATCATCCATCATCAAAATAAAAGTTCTAACAAATCATCCTAACTATCTTACAAAAGAAATCCGTTGTAGCCACTAGCCACATAAAGACATCAAGGAGGTTGGAAAACCAATAAAAGTAAGCATAACAAAATTAGTTTTTGAGGTTGGATAGTCTTAGTTTACATAAAATTATTTATATTTACTTGTTTTTGGTTAAAATAGTGAACCGTGTAAAACTTTAGTGACTTATCTAGTTTTATGTAAAACCGTTAAAAACCATTTTGTCCATCCCCAACCGTTCAAGCAAATGAGTTAAATCACTATTATAACTGGTTTGGTAGTTCTAACGATCCAACCGATAATCTGATTCGTTCTTATAACGATGATATTTTTGTTTGTTTACCTCCTGTTATGTGGTTTACAAACAATGCCATCAGAAACGTGGTCGGCTGAATGCCAACACCAACAATATCAAAGTAGATATTCTCTTGTAAATTATAATTAATATTGGTTTTCAATACACAAATTAAATTGGTAGCCTCCTATGAGTTTTGCACAGATAATAAAAGGGTTGTCAGTTCATACTGGGAGCCTTTCTCTGTATGTGCATGGGGTTGAGAATGGTAAGTCACTACTAGTTGGGAGCTCACTAGCTTAGCCAAGGGAAGGAGGCCACTACACAAGTAAAAAAGGCAGGAAAGGAAAATATGAAACCTCTACAAGACAAAGGGAACAGGATATGAATGAATTCACCTTAGGAGCCACCTCGTAATGTGAAGAAAGGAGGTAGGAGTGGCAGAGGTCGTGGGAAGCGATGAAAATATTAACATGGAATACTAGAGGGTTTTCAACATATGGTAAATATACAACTTTAATAAAGAAAATAACTAGGTATAGTATTGATATTATAGCTATCCTAGAGCCCAAGATAAGAGTTTCATAGACTAAGAAGTTACTCAAGAAGAGTTTTCTTGACTAAGAATCGAAGATCAAATATAACTCAGTAGGGTTAGGTAAAATTTGATTGGTTGGGCGACCAGAGGTAAAGCTCACAAGTCTACGTTCTTCCAATGTAGAGATATTCCATAAAGAAAGTGTGGGATGTGCAGAGGTCTAGATAGCAGTAGGTGCCTCGGGTGAAACTAGTTTGGAAAAGAAAGGCCATACCTAAAAATATGATCTGAACTTAGCTGGTTATAAAGGGAAAAATATGTACCAAAGATACAATGTTGAAGTCGGGTTACTTAGGGTCCACTGTATGTTGTTTGTGTAGTACTGGCAAGGAAAGAATGCATCATTTGTTCACCTCTTGTTTGTTTTCACAACAAATTTTTTATGCTCTTTTTAGTAGGTTCACACAGACACAACATATCCCAGGAGCTACATGGGATGATGAACTAAACTTGGCAATGCAAGCTTTTGGAAGAGCTGCTTTCGTGAATACACAAGGGCTAGAAGAAAAATCCGAGGTTGAATGTGTTATGAGAAGTCAAGTATCCTGGAGTTTTGGAGTTCTCAGTAGTTAGTATTAGGGACGTGTCTTAGTCCTTGTATACTTTGTATATCATTGTCCTTATGTAATTAGTCTTCCTTTACTTGCTGTACAATGTAACGGTTGGGTACAAATATAACCTTGTGCTTTCAATAATACTTACGTATTCAAAGCCTATTATAGTATCAGAGCTGAATACCTAAAACCCTAATTTTTTTTGTCCCAAGAGCTGTCTACGTTCATCAGCCTCCTTCCTCATGGCAAATTCCGTCGAACCTCAGCTAGTTACGATGAATCATGTTGCATCTCTTCCACTAAAACTCACTGCCGCAAATTTTTCGTCCTATCGCGCTCAGCTGCTTTCCCTTCTCCATGACCTTGATTTCGTTGGGTACTTGGATGGCTCTCTCCCTCCGCCAGCTGAAACGATTCAGGTCGATGGTGCTAAAACTCGAAACCCTCAATATACTCATTGGTTTCGACAAGATCAGCTTCTTCTTAGCAGCTTGTTTGCATCGGTCACCGAAGGCGTCTGCCCATACATTAGCGTTGCGAAGACCTCTGCTGAAGCCTAGGCTATCTTGCTTAAGCTCTTTGTCAGCACATCTCAATCTCGCATTATGATGCTTCGTGATCTCCTTCTCGGGGAAAAGAAAGGAAACTGTGATGTATCTGCCTGTGTTCAAGCTCTTTGCTCGACTGGCACGGAGATGGCTCTCAATGGTGCTCCCCCTACAGATGCTAAACTACTCACTATCTACTTTCGAGGTCTTGGCCATGATTATACAGAGTTTCTGCTGATATACGCGTACGTGAATCTTCGCCTTCTCTTGATGATCTCCTTGATCGTCTCTTGTCCTTGGAAGCTGAACTCAAAGCCTACTGTTCCTGTGCTGATTCGCCTTCTACCATCTTCTCCTTGCAGCACGGTCGTGACACAGGCAACTCTTGTGGTCATCATGGTGGCTCGGCTGGCGAAGAGCTGGTCGTACCAACAATTTTGTTGGCTCATCTTGGGAGCCAGCCTCTCCTGATGACCCATCCTCTCGATGACCTCGCATCCAGTGTCAATATTGTGACAAGCCTGGTCACACGGCCAACACCAGTTGCATCCTCAACAACGTCCTCAAGCCAATCACACTACCAATGTGCCATGACAATCTCAAGCTTGGTCGTCTAAACCTTAGCTCATGCATTCAGCTGCGACACATCATGTAACCCATGATCTTGGAAACCTTGCTTTTTATTCGGACTACAACGGCCTGGATGAGGTATATCTCGGTGATGGTACGGAGTTAAATATCTCTCACATTGGATCATCTCACTACAAGGAAAATGACCAATGTCAAGGGTTTGATAGCAAGCGTACCGAAACCGCTGCTAAGATTTGCGGAATTAATTGTAGCAAGGGTTAGTTGTAAGGGTTCAGAAACCCTTGCTAGCCTTAAACTAAATCTAATTGCGTACTCTTTTCAATATATATATTCTTAAGGCCCAAGTACTAATTTATTCTAGGTTGAAAGGGGATTCTAGTCATCCAATAAACAACGAAGGAGATTTCGATCTCCCTCCTCAATCGCTCCGCCTGAAAGGCGATGCCAGTCTCCCTCACTCGATTCGGCTGAAGAGGCGATTCTCCGGTCTTCCTCGCTCACTCCGGTTGAAGAGGCGATTCCCCGGCCTTCCTCGCTCACTTCGGCTGAAGAGCCAATTCCTCCAAGTCTTCATCGCTCACTCCGACTGAAGAGACCATTCTCGGTCTTCCTCGCGCACTCCGGCTGAAGAGGCGATTCCCCGGTCTTCCTCGCTCACTCCAGCTGAAAGGTGATACTCTGATTTTCCTTACTCGCTCGCTCACTCGCTCCCTCCCTCTCTTCTTCGCTCGCTCGCTCTCTGCTTCCCTCGCTTGCGCTCTCCTTCTCTTGCGTGAGTGAGCTCCGATTAGGTTTCTTAGGGTTTGTAGTGCGGTCGCCGCCGCCGGCTGCATGCAGTAGTGAGGTTATCGATGGTGAAGAGGAGTGATGTGATTAGGATTGATTTGCAGCGACGGTGTTGAGCGGAGGAGGGATGTCGGCGGCGGGAAGAGGAAGGAAGGAGAGTGGAGGTGGTGATGGAGGAGACATAGGAATCGATAGCCCAATTGCTTCAATTTCCGCTTTGTGTGCAGTGGAATGGTTTACATACGGAGTTATACACAGGAGAAGAGTCCGTTAGTTGCTCATGATTTGGGGTAGGTGTGATTATTTCCTTTGTATCCTTGTAACTGGTTTTTATTTATGGTTTTATCATTTGTGGCAATGTCTCTGTTTTCGATATCCAAAGGCACAATTTCTATCAAGATTATTTGTTGGGGTAACTTTTGAGATGTGTAACTATTGTGAACGTGATAAGCTGTGCAGGTGGAAGGCAAGGCTGTCGGTGACCTGGGGAGGATTCCTGATGGTGCACAGGGGAGGTGAGAAATAACTCAAGCTCTTGCTGTTCTTAATATGTATCATGCTGGATCGAGTAGTAGAAATGTAGAATGTGAACATTTTAGGGAGTTCTGATGACAGGTCTATTGTTCTTGAGGCAAGTAAACAAACCCACTCTGCCATTGGCTTCTGGTGAGTTCTCAATGGCAACTGGGGTTACAATTGTTGCTGCGTCTTTAATCACAGAAAGTGACTGCTAATTCCATTTCATTTGACGATTCGTACTGGTTAACATGTGGTGAAATTGGGATGCAGAGCCTTTACACATGGGGTGAAATTTCAGTCCCCTACTCCTTGCTCATTAGCTTTCTTCTTGGGAGTGCATACTCTGTTGAAGTAAGCTTACTTTTGCATTAACCCTTTGCTTCATTATTATATGAACAAGGTTTAGTTGAAAGCTTAATCATTTAAGTTTAGTGTTACATATAGCTTCCGTTTATGAGATGGAAGAGGCCTGCATTTCTGGCAGCCAGTTGCATCTTGATCGTGAGAGCAGTCGTTGTCCAATTAGCTTTCTTCAGACGCATCTTGATCGTGAGGGCAGTCGTTGTCCAATTAGCTTTCTTTAGACACATGCCGGTACACTTATTCTCTTAGTTCCTGGTTTTTCCATGTCTTATAACACATATCCTTACAGTAATAAGAAGGAAATCTGTACAAATATGTGCAAAAAATCGTGCTTGGGAAACCAGTAGCCATTACCATGACCTTGTGTTTGCCACTGCTTTCACGTGCTTCTTCTCAGCTGTCATTGCACTCTTCAAGGTCCAAACAAATCCCTTAACAGAAATAAACTTCCCAAATGGGTTTGCTTTGTCGCTAGTTATATGTAAGTTAACTTCTGGTGCAATACTTTTCATTTTGTTACATTGCAGGACATACCTGACCTGGATGGACACAAGGACTTCATAATCCAATCTTTCACTGTCAAGTTGGGACAAGAAAAAGTAAGGTTTTGGTAGAGAATCAATACAAGTAGCAGTGTTTGATTATGTCAAAAAAATTATCCTGGGAATGGTTGTTATACTGTCCGGCTAATGACTTTCAGAAACACCATGGCGGCGTGTGCAGTTTGGGTATTGTCCTGCTTCAAACCCATCGAGGTGGCGCTTCTCAGCCGCTTGAATCGTTCTTCCTGCCTTCGTCTTCTTCTCCTTCTTTCCTCGGTAAATCCACTCTCCTGTCTCTCTGCCCTGCTTTTTTCCTACTCTGTTTTTTCAACCTACAAATCTATGTCTATGGTCACGGGACTGGATGCTGACGGTCTCTACTGCCAAATCTTGCTTTCAATTTTGTTTATGCTTTGGTTAATGGCTTCCGGTTCTGTTTTTACTATGCTAGCTAATTAAAAAGACGATATCTTTCCGTTTTTGGTCAACGCAAGATCCTAATCATGTTTGTATGTGTGTTCCTCTATGTTATTCCAGTTAATAGCAGACTCCACTTGACTGAAATTATTTTGGTCTTCCTTGTTGTGGCTCTGTGCAAACCTTTTTTTTTTAAAATATAATCAACATACTTGTGCCTACTGAGTGTTAGATGATGATGCTTGAGATATTCCTCTCCTGACACATGGAAAATACAGTCGGTACATAAGAATTAGTTGTTAATTCAGCATAACTGTATTTTCAAGTGCCTTTAAAGTGAATTTTCTTGTTTTATGCAGGTTTGGATTGCAGAATATGGGGTACATTGGAATCGACGAGCTCCGAGAAGAGCATGGGCATTCCCATGAGAGTAGCGCTACTTAAGGGAGTCCTCTTTTTCGTGTAATCAAGTAAGTCTGACTCTTGAACCTACTTAGATTTCTTTGAGTATATCTAATTTTATGAGATGATAGGAAATGAATTTTCTAAATAACTCGTTTCCAAATAAAAGCCTTCCAAGTTCCAGTATTATGGTGCTTGTATTATTGGCCAATTGCTCTCTAGGTTCTCGTACTTATCATTACTTTACATTTAGTGGTTGAAGCTACACTTCTTGGTTTGTGTTGCAAGTTGTGACAAAGAAATGCATGGTTTTATGCTGTTATTATAGTAGTCTAGAGTGTATGACATTTCAGATTATCATGGATGTGTGGTGGCTTGAAGTTGAGCGTCTATTGCTCTGAGATTCAATGGCAATTCAGTTTAGCAGTATTCAGTGGCAATTCAATTATATAATTGCTTTTATCCTGCACTTTTATTTGTAACCAAACAAATTGAATAATGAATATTTATGTCTCTTTGTAGCATATCCCAGTCCAAGGTGCCCGGAAGCTTCTCAGTTTCTGCAGATATCTTCACAGGCTATAATCCTTATTTGTAGGTTCCTTATCCTCTTTGAGGTTTCATAGTTACAAAGTAATCAGCCTTTCAGTTTTATGTATGATCCTCTCTTTATGACCAGAATGTTGAGCTGGTTGTTGTTAGAAAATAGGACCATCAGTTAATATCAGAATATTTGAATAGTGACCAGAATATCATATTTGTAACGAAAGTGTTATTTCTAATGAGGCGCCTCTCTTTTAGTGACGGTGCATTTGTAAACAATGATGATTTTACAATCATATAATGACCAGAATTACATCATTTGTAACCAGAGTGTCGTTACTAATGAAACACCTTTCTTAAGAATAAAACTTTAGTGACGACTTTGGATGCGAAGCAAAACATTCATTGACCTTTAGTGACGAATTAAGCAAGGGTTTTAACCCTTGCTACGAGCAAATTTTCATTTTAGCTACACTATGTTTAGCGACTCACTTATCAAGGGTTACAACCCCATGCTATGAATATTTTCTCGTTGTATTTTACATTGAAGTGTAGCAAGGGTTTAAACCCTTGCTACAACCCCTGCATGGGACTTCCACCAAGGGTTACTCAAAACCCTTGCTACGTCTAGCAGGGGCAGCTTTGCCAAGGGTTGGTGCAAGGGTTGGGTAAACCCTTGCTACAACTTGTAGCAGGGGTTAAAACCCTTGGTATAGGTTCAAAAAACCCTTGTCATAGCCTCCTTTTTTTTGTAGTGTCTACTATCTCTTCTTCAACCTCTACTCTTAATCTTTGTGACGTTCTTTGCGTTCCTGGCTTCCTGCACTTCTCAAATGCCTAATTTCGGTTGATAAGTTGTGTCGTACTAATCCTGTCTATGTTAAATTCTTTGCAAACTATTTTGTTGTGAAGGATCTAAGAACGGGGGCGTCGCTACTGACCGGAAGGAACAAGAGTGATTGGTACATATGAGCTGCCTGGCGATTCTAGAACTGTTCGGTTGGTGTTGGTCACTACTCGTGTCACTCCTAACTCCTGGCATCGTTGTTTGGGTCATCCGTCATCAAAATCTATGCCCCATCTCTTTCGTGTTTATTTAATTCCTCGTTTAAAGTCCTTTGTGTTGTCTCATTGTTCATCGTGTTTGTCTAATAAGAGTCGTAAGTTACCCTTTGGAGATTCTTCTCTTTCGAGTTCTCGGCCATTTGATTTACTTTATTCGGATGTATGGAGTCCTGCCACTGTCCCTTTTGTTGATTTATATTGTTATTACCTCGTTCTTATCGATAACTTTACTCTTTATACATGGATTTATCCTATTCGACGTACGTTAGATGTTCTTGCTGTCTTTCTTGACTTTCGTCGTCTAGTAGGATTTTTTTTTCCACTACTATTCGTCGCTTATACACGGATGGTGGGGGAGACTTTTATAAACTCAAGCTCGAGTTAGCCAATCATTGCATCACTCATTTTTTTACTCTTCCATACACTCCCGAGCATAACGGTCTTGCACAACGGAAACATCGACATCTTGTTGAAACGAGTATCACTCTTCTTCATTAGGACAATTTACCTTTGTCCTATTGGTCTTATGCTTTTACAATTGTTTTCTATCTTATCAATTGCTTACCATCCTCTTGTATTAAAGGTCGAGTTCCCTTCACTGTTCTTTTTAATGAACCACCCAACTACACTAAGCTCCGTGCTTTTGGGTGTCTTTGCTACCCTTGGTTTCGTCCTTATAGTACGTCTAAACTTCATCCTAGGTCTCGTCCTTCTGTTTTTCTTGGGTATTCTCATCAACAAAGTTCCCATAGGTGGTTAGATCCTGTGTCTCAACGTCTGTTTCTTTCTCGTCATGTTGTATTTGTGGAGTGCGAATTTCCTAGTGTATCTCCTTCTACTTCACCCCCTGTAGCAACTTCTTTGGACTCCTAGCTGACTGCATTTCTTCCTCCAGTCACTCGTCTACCATCAGTTCAGCCCACCATCACGCAAGCAACTAATCCTGGTCACACAGCGCCGCCTTCTGAGCTCACAACTCCTTTGTCCACAACAAAATCTCAGTAGTAGACACCCCCGTCATTGCCGCCACCACCTCCAAGGCATCGCATGACCACACGTGCTCAACATTGTATTTTTAAACCTAACACTAAATTCCGTGGAGCTACCACTTCATCGCAGGTCTCTCCTCCCCTTCAACCAACTTCAGTCAAGGAGGAGTTGCGTTATGAAGAGTGGCTCCAAGCTCTTCATGCTGAAAATGATGCGCTTCAAGCAAATCATACCTGAGATCTTGTTCCCCGATGACCTGATATGAATATTGTTGGCAATCGGTGGGTGTGGTGTGTCACCCATCTTCTTGATGGCTCTATCGAGCAATTCAAAGTTCGTCTGGTTGCTAAAGGCTTCCATCAGCGCCCCAGTGTTGATTTTTATGATATATTCAGCCTTGTTCTTAAACCAGTCACGGTACGCATAGTTTTTACTGTTGCTCTTTCTCATGGCTTGTTTGTCTCTCAGTTCGACGTCAATAATGCGTTCCTGCAAGGACCCCTCAAAGAAGAAGTCTACATGTCGCAACCTCCTGGATTCCATGACCCACAATTTCCTTGTCATGTATGTAGACTTCGTCCGGCTATCTACGGTCTATGGCAGGCCCAACGTGCTTGGTATGAGTTACTTAGTTCCTTTCTTGAGACTTGTGGCTTCGTCAAAATCTAATTCTTCCCTCTTTGTGTATCATCTTGGGCCGCTCCTAGCTTACTTCTTGATGTATGTGGACCCGACATAATTTTTTTGTGATTTTGGGTCGATTATAGTGAACCAACGCACAACGAATTTGTGTCGGTTTTTACTTTAACCAACATAATTTTTGGTAGTTTTGAATTTTCACCAAATTTCTAATGTGTTTTGACCGCCCAAATTTCCTCCTTTGTCCAATTTTTTTATGAGGATCGCCCATATTAGAACTTCCCCCCATCAAAGTTAGCCCTAAGAAGATCAAATCCACCTCCTTTTCCCCCTTCTTCTCTTCCCTCAGGCCATTCTGCAACCCACACCCTTTCATGAATCATCACCGCCGAAGATCCATCTTCCCTCCTCGCCATGGTTGTAAATTCGACCTAGTGAACTGTCAACCTCGCCAGTGCTACTGACAATGAACTTGTCCTCTTCTTCCTTCTCCTCATCCCTAGGCTCTTAACAATCGTCGTCCGTCAAAACACCTCTCCCCAAACTTCGACATCCGCAACTCGATTTGGGTTGTGTGGTGCCTTCCACTCTTCCTCTTATTATTGCAGGTTTTGTTGGGTTCTAATGGGAAGGTTAGGGTGTGAAAGAGGATGTTTCTGGGTTTGGTTTTGGGCTCGCTTGTTCAGATAATAGAGAGAAATCACGATTTGGGCAAAAGGGAAGACTAGGCCGGCGATAAGCTTGGTCTGGCGAAGAGTCACCGACGTCTATCTGTGCGAAGGGAAGACCAATCTAGGCGACGTGGCAGCGTCGATTTGCCTTGTCTCAACTCGAACAGAACAGGGTACTAGGAAATGAGTGTCGATCTAATTTGTCTCAACTCAGAGGAGGGGACACCGACCACGATTTGGGCGAAGAGGCAGCGTAGGGAATTTCTGGCCGACGACTTGCTCGATGGGACAAGACAGATCTTCAGTTGATTTTTGTGTGTTTGGTCGATTGTTTCTTTATGTAGATAAAGGGGTTTGCTACTGGGTTCATGAATTAGGAATGAACCCGGGGCTAAACACTGTGAATTATCATATATAGTAGTATTTATTATGAACCCCCAACTTTTCTACCGGGCATTTTCGAGGACTAGCCTCTCTCCGAATACTCTAAAGGGAATACCCTAGGTCACGAGCCCTTTGGCATCAATGTTGTTCTTGAATTAGCCAGTTTTATCCTAGACTCGCAAATTGGCGGCGAGGGGAAATTTTGGCTGGCCCATGGCGGCATTTTGGTTCAACCGGTCAATGGAGAGCTGGGATTTTTTTTGGGAAAAAATTATAATTTGGAGTCGGTTATTTTGACAGACAAAAAAATAATATAATTGTAAAAACGTTTTTTACTCGTAAAAGAATAGAGTCGATTACTCCAGCGGTTGCCCAAAACCGACACGAATTGGATTAATGTCAACAGGAATTGTGTCGGTTAAATGAAGTGACACAAAAAAAATTAGTGTCGATTATAACCGACACTAAACACATAAAATAACCGACTCTAAACCATGTTTTTCTTTTAGTGCTCCCGACCCCGCTTCTCTCTCAAAAGTGTGGGCGATGTCAACTTTTTTCTTGGTGTTGAGATCATACCTACCTCAACTAGCTTCTTACTCTCTCAGCACAAGTACATAGTTGATTTTTTTCTTTGGTTTCAAATGCATGAGGCGAAGTCCACCTCCACTCCTCTACTGTCAACGACAAGGCTTTGTCAGAATGATGGTTCCGCCCCAGCTGATGGTTCCCTATATCGTCAAGCTTTGTGAGCTCTCCAATATCTTCTCAGATGTTAATCGGTTGTCTCAATTTATGCATTCTACTACTTCTCTGCATTGGTAGTATGTGAAGCATCTTTTTCGCTATCTGACCGGTACTAAATCTGTTGGTTTTCGCATTCCACAGGAATCCACTCCGCTGCAGCTACGTGTGTTTTCTGACTCCGATTGGGTCGGAGACTCTGATGATTGGACATCTACCTCTGAATTTTTCTCTATCTAGGTGACACACTCATTTCCTGGAAGTCTAAAAAGCAGCATACACTTGCTTGATCCAGTACAAAGGTAAAGTACCGGGCCATTGCGTTAGCTACCTCCGAAGTTCAGTGGGCGCACCTTCTGTCTAGTTGCATCAACCGCTTCCTTCTGCGCCAGTTCTCTTCATAATCTGGGAGTCATCAACTTCAGTTCTAATCTCGTCTTTCACTCCCGAGTGAAGCATCTTGCTCTTCGTTACCACTTTGTTCGTCAGCTCATCCAGGCTCAACAACTCATCGTTCGCTATGTTCCCACAGTTTCACAACTTGCAGACGATTTTACTAAGGCGTTGTTTGTTACTCGCTTTCAATAATACTAATGTATTCAAAGCCTATTATTTAGTAGTCTCTGTTGGCTTTGTAATAGGCTATAGTATGTTTTGACATATAATCATTAGGGATACTTGCCTAACTAGCAAGGTTGCTGCTAGTAAGTAGTAACACTCCTTTAATGAATAGATCCCAATTACGATTCATTAAAAAAAACACAAATCAAAGTTCAATGAAATATTTATGTATGTGGTTGGGCATGGCGAATTTAAAAATTGCGTCAAACCAAATGTGAAGGAAAAATGAGGATAAGAACCAGGCCAAAAGCACATTTGGTTTGATTCGATTCGGTTCAATCCAAATTGAACTTCGAGTAGGTCTTTCTTAATACTCGAGACAGTTCACGAAAACGAAGCCTGATTCAAATATACATTCGATTTAATCTAAATATAAGTTCAAGTAGCGTGAAGCAGACATCCCCTATCTATTATGGAGAGAGACCATTACCTACAACAAACACCACACATCAGGCAAGAACATATGAGGACCTCTCATAATAAAGAGATATTACATACTACTAAAATTGAAATAGTAACAAGGAGATAGAAAAACTTCCATAATCTGATTCGAAGAAAAAAAAAATCCATAAAATTCAAATATGGGAACCTCTCTAATTTGAAAACGAGGGATAACTAAACTACATACATCCTTCGTCACTCTATTAATTTGTTTACCCTTTCAATATCTGGGTGGGGTTTTCCTTTGTTGTAGTCTATTATTTTTTTCCCGCAAGTGAAAGAAGTTTGGTTTTGTATGGTTGAGTGATTGAATAGAATTAATTGTATAGAATTGAGAGAGAGTTCATGCATAATTAGCACAAGATGTGTTCATCCTGCTACTAAAGCACCCTGGCTTTCAGTGCCACGCCAGCCCCAAACCTCCTTTGCATGGAAATGCATGTCGACATTCTCACCTCATTCTCTTCTGACTTCTCTCCCTCCCTTTCCGCCTTACCTATCAAATTGAAAACAAAAATTAAACTATATATATATAAAAAAAAAAAAAAAAATTTAACCTCATTTTTCACTTTCTCTGCCTCCTCCTTCTCTAACTCTCACTGTCACACAGACAACAGTCCAAAAGCCGCCTCTCCTCCTCCCCACTTCCAGACCCATTTATAAACCCTGCTCTGCCCCGACTCTGTTTCCGACTCCTCCTCTGCTTTCTCAATCTTTCTCCCATGGCGACTAATTTTCCAAATTTCACTCTCCTCCTCCTCCTCTTCTTAACACCCCTTATCTTCCAATTTCCGCACCAGGTCTCATCGGAATGCACATGCGATCGAGGCACCAGCCGCGGCGGCGACAGCGACAGCGACGGCCACCCGGACGGGAACAAGCCGCTCGTCTACAAAATCGTGGCGATTTGCTCGATTCTGGCGGCGGGCGGGATCGGAGTGACGATCCCGATCGCAGGGAAGAAGTTCCCGGCTCTGCATCCGGAGAACAACCTCTTCTTCCTCATCAAGGCCTTTGCGGCGGGGGTAATTCTGGCGACCGGATTCGTCCATATTCTCCCCGACGCCTT
Source organism: Linum trigynum (assembly GCA_964030455.1). Lineage (NCBI taxonomy): Eukaryota > Viridiplantae > Streptophyta > Magnoliopsida > Malpighiales > Linaceae > Linum > Linum trigynum. The sequence continues at coordinate 33,941,748 of OZ034820.1, forward strand.
CGCGAGCCTGTCGAGCCCCTGCGTGAGGGAGAACCCTTGGGCGAGGTTCCCGTTCCCCGGGCTTTTCGCCATGGTGGCGGCGGTGATGACGATGATGATTGATACGTTCGCGACGAGCTATTACAAGCGGTCTCATTTCAGGAATACGAACAAGGCGCTGCCGGTGGTGGTGGTGGGGAGCGGTGGTGGTGGGACTGACAGCAGTGGGGAATTGGAAGGGGTAGCGGCGGAGCACGAGGGGCATGTTCATGTTCACACCCACGCGACTCATGGACACGCGCATGGCTCTGCTTTTGGCCCGGAGGATTCCGAGGACTCCCATCATTTCCGGCACCGGATTGTTTCTCAGGTGACTACCCTATGTTCCTAAATATAATCCTTCCTGCCCTTTAGGCCTGCCTAATTGAATTGAATTGGGTGTGATTTCGGTCCGGTTTGGTTTATGTTTCGAACTCGATCGAATGCCCTCTGTTGAGCCGGTAAAAGTATTCGGTTTAGGTCTGATTAGTTGGCATTTTACTGAATGTTTACGAAACCCTACCCGGTCGAAACGTACATATCAAATACCGAATCCAAATCGATGGACGGTTTTACAATTTTAGTATAAAATACTCTATTACTAATTTTTTCCGGTATAGCTTCCACGATGTTAGCACGACTCTTTGGTCCAAATGTCCGATCTATGTCTCTGTTTCTTGGTTTTGGAACAAGATTATAATTGTAGGGGTAGTTGGGTATACAATTATTTGGTCATGTTTGGGCCGCTCTAAATCCAATCAATCGGTCAAAATTCGAGCAGTATTAGGAAATAAGAACAAAAGGATATTATTTTCCCCATATTATTGTTATTCTATTGAATTAATTTGGCCGGCATATCTATTTCTGTATTTCCAAAATGCTTCGACTTCTATGCAATGTTGAAATTGTTTCCTTTTTCCTCATTTTTTAAAGCAAAATTACTGTTTTTTTTTTTTTCTGGAATTGTCTCTTTCAAAACAATTTTAAGCACATAAAAGGGGATCCCACTTGCAGAATCTGGCGCATCTGCCATCCCCTTCAGTATTGTCAGACCACCTATCACAACAACGAACTTTTACAAATGATACAAAAAAGTGCACACTTTTTACACGATAGATACACTTCCATCATAGTATTTTGACTATATATAATTTAGGGGTGATATTCGGTTACCACCGGTTACTCGATCAAGTAACCGAAAAACCGTATGAAAAAATTCGGTTAGTCGGCTAACATAATAACGACAGAAAGACTTTGATCTTGGTTTCAGTTACTAACCGATAAAAGAGAGATTCACGAGATGTATCCGACCAGCTGAAATGATCTCCTTCCCCATCCACGTACATTGCACGACGACGACATTTTCCAGCTAATTATGATATGGTTAAGGTGGTGGGTTGGGCAATGCAGGTTCTGGAGATGGGGATAGTGGTTCACTCGGTTATAATTGGGGTATCGCTAGGCGCGTCGGGGAGCACGAGGACGATCAAGCCACTGGTGGCCGCACTCACTTTCCACCAATTCTTCGAAGGGCTGGGCCTCGGTGGATGCATCTCACAGGTAAATCAAATCAAACCCATCACCACCTCCCATGTCGAACACGATTCTCTCTCCACAACCTTCATTCATTTCAATATTAATGATGATTCCCTGAACAATCGATCTGCGTCGTTCCTTTATTATTATATCTTTGGGAAAGTGCAGGCAAAGTTCAAGTTCCGAGTGGCGGCAACAATGATGCTCTTCTTCTCCCTGACGACTCCGATCGGGATAGTGGTGGGAATCTGCATCTCGAGGGGCTACAGCGAGGACAGCCAGGCCGCGCTTCTGGTCAGCGGGATCTTGAACTCGGCTTCCGCCGGGATATTGATATACATGGCACTAGTGGACTTGCTGGCACAGGATTTCATGAACCCCAAGCTGCAGGGGAACCTGCGGTTGCAGCTTGGAGCTAACGTTTCTCTCCTCTTGGGGATGGGCTGCATGTCGTCCTTGGCGCGATTGGCCTGACCACCGCCATTGCCATCATCAGTAGCTTTGTAGAGTTGTGAAAATGGTTATGGTGCTCGTTTCCCCTGTTGTATTCTGTAAAACTGTTCTATAGGTTTGGTATGAAAAATAGAAAGAGCAAAGAGGAATTCCCATCACCTGCTGAGATTCATCAACACAAACCAATGCCATAAATTACGCTAACCTAATCTTCGTACCAATGTTTTATCTCGGACAAAAGAGGCTAAAAGGGTACACGCTGAGTCTTCAGGAAGGACGAATACTCCTCTGCCTCAGCTTTTGTGAGAGCTGGTGCTAAGGAACTCAACGCCTTCTGAAAGTGACGATTGCAGACAACAGTTGCGGATATATCTTCGCGAAGAGCTACCATCCCAGCTTCTCGACATAGACCCTCTAGTTCAGCACCCGTGAAGAGCTCGGTGTTCTCTGCTATGGTTTCGAGGTCGACATCATCGTCGATGCTGATGTTTCGTGTAAGAACGTTGAGGATCTCGAGTCGACCCTTCTTATCAGATGGTGGCACATACAAGACCTAGTCACGGAACACAGACAAGGCCCTAATTTTTACACTCAATTTATGAAAATGGAGGATCAGCAAATCAAGTCACTCATGTTGTTGAGACACGTACCAGATCAAAGCGTCCAGGGCGCATCAGTGCAGCATCTATTGCATGTGGACGATTGGTGGCCGCCAATACAAGGACGCCCTGATAGCATAATAAATTAAACGAGTGACGGAGAACATATGGTAACATCAGGCTTCCATGTCCTTAGCATGGTAAAGTCGAAGCTTTAATGTCATTATGACTTACTTTTATTTCTTGCAGACCGTCCATTTCAGTCAGTAGAGTCGATAGAAGCCTCTCCCCTGCAGCGGATGAGTTGCTTGAACTGTCACCTCTGGAATAATTTGTCCAGAAAAGATAAAAGTCAACCATACTACACTGACATAATGTAACTTCGGAGACCACTATGATGGGATTGGACCTCTACCAAAACTGAAAATGTGCATACCGTTTACCAGCCAGAACGTCGATTTCATCGAAGAAGATTATGCTGGGAGCTGCTACACGAGCTCTTTGGAATGTGTTGCGCAACAATGCTTCCCCCTCTCCAACATACTTGTTAAAACAATCTGCAGAACTGAGTACAAAGTTGTGTAACTTCAGAAATTGAGTTCTGCAGAACCGAGACAACTTCAATTGGCGACTTAGAGATGCTCTTACATCAAGGAGAAAAAAGAAGCCTGAGCAGCATTAGCTACAGTTTTAGCAATAGTGGTTTTGGAAACCCCAGGAGGTCCATGCAAAAGAATCCCACGTATGGGAGAGATTCCCATTCTTCTAAATGCAGACTGGTGCTTGATCGGCCATTCAACAGCTTGCTCAAGTCTTTTCTGAAAATTACAATGGCCATATGTAGACATCAGAAAGAGTTCAACATGTACCTCGATAGATGCATCCAGCTTTTTCATAATATTTTGAGATATTATGTCTTTGCAAGTTCAGATAATTCCGAAAGTAACAGAGTTATTACCAGACCTTCAAATCCTTTAGTCCACCAATATCGTCCCAGGACACATCTGGGACTTCGACTGTCACGCCTCTTGTTAAGCTAGGACCAACAATGGACCTCGCCTTTCGACAGTCTTCTGCCGTTAAGCAAAGAACCCCACCATCTCCACTTGCTTTGGCCGACTTAATAGCTGACATGGCAGCTTCACGGCACAATGCTTCCAAGTCAGCCCCAACGAATCCATTACAAGAAGCAGCAACAGCTTGCAAATCAACGTCATCATCCAACACTAGCTTCTTTGTGTAGAGCTGGTTACAAGAGGGGAGAAAAATAATGAACCGTCTTTGCCACATGTCACTACTCATTGCATGTGCAACTGTGGTTTACAATGAGTAGCAGGAAACCATGAATGTGATAAATTTTCACTAGACAAATGGATTTGTTTTTCTATACCTTGAGGATTTCTAAGCGTTCCTCTCCTGTAGGAGCCGTTACTTCTACTTCACTATTGAACCGTTCATATCGTCTGAGTGCAGGGTCCAATGCATCAACTCTTTTTAGCAAAAGCAAACAACAGATTGGACTCAGATTTCAACAGTGAGATACTACAGAACTCGGGTTGATAAGTTCTTGATCGATTTATTTGATAGCAACTATCAACATGCAACAAGCTAGTAACCTGTTAGTGCATGCAACCACGACCACATGCCCTGAAGAGGTAGAAGAGGGCTTGATGGCATCCATTAGCGTGCAGAGTTGAGAGGTTAAACGAATATCTTGCTCTCTCCTGCAATTAACGCTCACTTGCATAACCACACAAAGAGAAGTACCATTTTGCAATAAATCAAATACAGACTCATAAATGATTTTGCCAAGCAAGCTTATGCTCCAGTGAAATATTTCATGGTGAATAGGACTAACATTCACACCTTAGGCTATAACTGTAACTGATATTCTTGCAAGCTACGAGAAATTAGTAAAGGTGCTGCTAATAGCAGCTCCGAGAATATGGGAGAAGGTTAACTAAAAAAAATGCCCTCATTTTCCTGATAGATAGTGCAGAGCTAAGCACATGGATTTCCTCAGCCAGAACACACCTTCTGCTGAACTACCTGATTCAGACCATAACTGGATCCTCCCGAAAAATACTATAGAAGGACAATAGTTAAGAAAGGACAGAACTTTGGATACAGAATCATGTCACAGCAAACCCACATAAGGACTGTGAAAAGAGTAAAAAACTGAGAGATGAAACTTCATGTAGCATCATCCTTTCTTAGCTTACCCAGAATCACGACGAGGGCAGATCGCATCGATTTCGTCTATAAACACGACTGACGGCTTGCCTGCTCCCAAATGTGAGGATGCATCTGCAAAAGCCTCTCTCAGAATCCTCTCACTTTCCCCGGCATGTGGTCTGCGAACAGAATATGGACTACAGAACACACCAAAAAAGTGTAACCTCAGAACTATAGTATCCATCAATCAAAGCAATGTGACAGAAGGGTAAACAAATAGTACCTAATTACAACCAGATGGGCACCAGATTCCTGAATCACTGCACGAACAAGACTCGTCTAGTAGCATTTGATAGCAAACAAGAGAGAATGCACAATTAGAGGTTCCCATAATATGGTGCAAAATTACAGACATTTAGCAGAAGGCTACCTTTCCAGTTCCAGGAGGACCGTACAGAAGCAGCCCCGTCGGCCACTGTTCATCCAAAATCATGATTAATCAGCTGGAATTGTAAACAAGCAAAGAAGCACATAATAAAGACTGGAAATTTTCTTGGTTTACCTTAAGGCCGAGCTTTCGGGCTTCACGAGAGTAGAGCAAGGGAAACACAATGAGCTCTCTGAGAGCTTCCAATGCAGAAGGATTCCCAGCTATTGCGTCTTCCGCTCTCCATCGATGCTTCTTTTCGAATTCGGAGGCGTCAGAATTACTGTTGCTGCTGCTGCTGCTGCTGCTTTCAGCTTCCATGGAAAACTGAACTTCGCCTTCTGCGTAGATGAATGGCCTGCAAGACCTTGGGCGGCGGTGAGAGAAGTTGGTTTCGAACTTTCAAATACGGTTGTTCCCTTCTCTCAGGCGCCGGCGGCCGGAGGGCAATATCTAAAGAATATATAAGGGAAGGATCTCTTGGAGAAAGCTTTATCCGCAAGTTTCGGTTCAATTTTGCTATTTATTCGGTTATTTTTTAAAATATTTAATAGGGCGTCGCAAATATGTGCCGTGCCATTGTGGATTTTATGTCCACCTCACTTTAGGGTTAACGACGTGAATAAGATTTCTGATGGTGTTAGATATTCTTAAAAAAAAATTGTTATATTTATCGGACAATCGTTATAGATAAATTTGATGGACGAGATACGGTGACAACCCCCTTAGGGGTTGTCAGATTCACAACCCACTTCATAGCCCTTGGATACGCTCTCTCTCCTGTCTCTTTTTTCTTTTTTTAAATTAACGGTTAAGATTAAAAGAAGGATATTTTTGGAAGGGTAAAATTTTATCATACCCAATCATTGACCCTACCATATAAAAAGAACAAAAACCCTAACTCCTCCATCCTCCCTCTCTCTCTCCTCCCTCTCTCTCGTAGACATCACCGTCTCTCCTCCCCCTCTCTCCGCCGCCACAGCCCTCCCACCACCGCGCCTGCTGTCCCCGCCGCTCCCCCCTGCCGCGCCGCTGTCCTCCCCCGCCACCATTTTTATGCCGCCGCCACCGCGAGGTCAAGACTCTTCCCTGCCTCCCTCTTTCCTCGTCCCTATTTTTTTCCAGATCTGATAGTCTCTACTGGTACCAATACCACTGGAAGCACTATTGGTACCAATTAGGGATGGCAATTTTGACCTGACCCGTTTACCCGACCTGTTGACCTGTTTTGGGGCGGGTCCGACCCGCCCCGTAGGCGGGGCGGGCATGGGTACTCTCATCGACCCGACCTGTCCTGACCCGCCACATTCTCGACCCGTTCTTGCCTAAATTACACGTAATTTTAGTCAAATTACTTAGGATTTCTCTTTTATTACATCAAATCTTAGCTATAATAAAGACGTAAATTAGTGAAAACCTCAATTTCTCCAATAATTTAACTATATTTCTCATAATATTGTTTGTTTCCTTGGTCTTATAATAAAAACAACGAATATTTCTAATATTTTTCATATAAATTGCATACCCATTGGGTCGACCTGCCCCGACCCGTGACCCGTGATAAATTACCCGACCTGCCAAGGGGCGGGTCTGGGTACCAAGAAACCCGCCCCGGACCTGCCCCATTGTCATTCCTAGTACCAATACCACTGGTAGCGCCATTGGTACGCTACCACTACCCACTGGTACCAATACCAGTGGCTCCCCTATCATCTGGTACCACTATCATCTGTTTTTTTTTTTTTTTGTTATTCTCTAGTGGTAGCGCTACCAGTGCTAGTAGCGTTGTGTTATCCTCTACCGGTAGCGTTGTACTGGTAGCGTACCACTAGTACTGGTACATTTTTTACTGGTAGCGCTAGTACTGGTACATTTTTTAACGTACTGGTAGCGTACCACTAGCACTGGTATATTAATTTCCAGTAGACTAATAGATTGGTACACTTTTTAACGCATTGATACATTTTTTCAGGTTGCCGGAGGGAGTCCGCCGGAGAGAATTCGCCGGAGAAAAAGTTTGCCGGTCGATGCGGAGTGGCTGCTCGAGAAAGGAAGAGAGAGAGAGAGATAGATAGAGATATTAATGTATAGGATTTAAATTTCAGAAAAAAATTGTATTTAATATGAGTTTTTAATTCCCAATATAATTAATATAAAAAAGGTAATTAATATATTCCTTTTTTTCATACCCAAAATACCCTTGGTTGTGAATCTAACAACCCCTTAGGGGTTGTCACCGTATCCCGTCCCTAAATTTGATTATTATATCTGTCGTAAGGGTTAAAGGTTTACTATAGGAACTAAATTTGAGACCGCCCATTGATCCAATGTATTAAAAAACAATAACTATTATACTACACTCGATTTGAGCTAAAAGACATAAAAAGATATAACAATAGATATTACAAAACAAAATAAGTTTTTATTTATTCCATAAAAGAATTCAGTTCCTGGAAAAATTGAAAATGAACATAAATTAGAGTTTTCACCGTCCTCGCTAATTCATCGACAAAAGGGGAAAAAAATTAACCCTATTCAAGGGAACCAACTCCTAAATATATAACCAATACATGCATTGAGAAGATTAAGTCGTTTTTTGGTCAAATTTGTAAAAGAATACATGCATTACCTTTTTTGGGGGCCTACTCACAATCCCTCAAAATGAATTATTGTGAATCTCTACCTAAAGTTGAGATTCTAAACAAAGGATTGTGTCATATCTTTTTATTCCATTTTTGTCCCTGCTATCTTTTCTTTATACCAACAATAAACTCATCCTCCACTACTCTTCTATCCTTGTCATCAAAATTCTAGGAAAGCCAAAAAAGGGAGAAAACTTCCATACTCCTCCCTTGACGACAGTCGTCGGAAGTCCACCAAAAGAAAAATCATTGAACTCGGCTTTTGTTGCGAATTACTACCTCACAAACCCAGCACCATGTCATCTCCTCTCTTTTTCTCTTCATATCTCTTAGGGTTTGAGTTGGGAGGGATATAAGCAAAAGTAATTAATTGTGATGGCTGGAGTTGATTTTTGAAATCGGGGAAACTTTGAAGTTTCTGCAATCCTAGCGGCAACAACGTGGTAGCGACGAGACGCCGATGATTCTTTGTTTTTTTTCTTCTTCTTTCATTTGCAAGAACAAAACTTTGAAGGGTAAATGTGTATTTTTCTTCAAAAAGGTGTGTTGCTTTTTAATTTATAATAAAGTAGAATCATAGATACCAAACAATGTATTTGAGAAATACTTTAATTTCCACAATACATATAATTACAATACACCAATTCATTGAACCAATCAATTTAGACAGTCACAACCTCCAAACATGCCCAAATCACACATAAATAATTACAACAAATTTCATTTTAGATTCCTTTGTTATTGCATCATCGTCACCCGCGTCATCATTTTCACCAATAATAACGTCATCATCTCCATCACCTACTACACTATCTAGCCCATCAATATACTTTTTTTCTTCACAAAATTGTAATAATCCCCATCATCGACCCTGTTACCTTCACTGACTCACTGTTGACACTTGATAGTCTCTTGCATCTTTTAAATAGCATCAGTATCTATATTACCGGTTCCACTACCTCCACCATCTATAAGCTCTTTCTTTATTAGAAGCTTAAATTCAATGATAAAATGCTTGCTAAGTTTAAATAACATTTTCTAATCCCACACGACACATGCTATATTTTTTCACGTTGAAAATGAGTTTTTTTTACGAAATTAGTCCTTACTCTTTATATTATAAATATTATCAATGAGCATGGTAGACTTAAAGATAATACAAAAAATTGTTAGACTAATGTGGTTATAGTTGATTTTATGGATTAATTGTTGTTATTAGTGATGATTAACTACTAACCACAAAAGTCGAGATGTTGCTAATCACATCCAACTCACTATCCACAAATTTATGATTGTGATTTATTACTCACAATGCATGCGGTTTGCGAGTTTTATGACTTTTCTCCTTCTCCAAGGTAGTTAGTTCTTAATGAGTTGTTAATCCTTGGCTATTTCTCTAGATTATAGATTCTATATCATGTATTCTATATTTATATTTTCCGATGCCTCAATAGAATTTAGTCGTGTTTTATCAAAATTTTGATGAAAAATTGTCAATCATTTAATCCAATATAAGACTAAATATCTCCCATTTATGGACCCAAGTAAAATTCTTAAGCAATTATGACTTGAGTCAGAATCAGAAACCACATTAGTTTAAGACTCAAATTATTCATTCTTATTGTTATACTATGTGTTGGAAAGAAGATGATTTAGGCTTCGGCCGGATTAGAATTTCGAAGTGAAAAAGATAATTAGAAATATACCACAACCCAATCCTAAAAACTACCCAATTCTCCCCACAAAAAAAAACTTGGAAGCCCAACCCAAATGCCTATGTAACTTTGAAAAGTCTGAACTCACGTAGCAGAGCAGAGGTAATATATAATGTAGAAAAAAGACTTATGTAGCCTTTCGTGAAATGCGGTAAGGCCTCCTAATTCAGTTTGAACCCACTCTTCCTACAGAATTTTTTTTTTTTTTTTGTGGTAATCCCTACAGAATCTCTTTATATTAGTTGGTGGAGGTATTTTACATTTTTATTTGGTATTTATTTTAAGAACTGAAATGTGATTATGATGGATTGTTAGTTCATACACGATGGAATCATAGTCTACGAATCAACATCGAGTTTGATCAATTTCATTACCTTTTACCTAAAAAAACTAACTTCCATATTTATCGTGCAATTTCAACACTTACATTTCATCTAAAAAACATCCTTTCAGACAATAAAATGTTATCATTCTACTCTTATGATATTCCTATGTTCCTATTCAATCTGCATAATCAGTAATTAGCCTGCCCACTCAGAAATTACTATATTAAAAGAACAGGTAAATTGCAAGATTGGTCACTGAGATTACTAAAAACGTTCATGTTTGATCACCAAAAATATTTAATTTCATTCATAGTCATTAGAATTAATAAAACAGTCCAAATTTGGTCACGCTCCGTTAACTTCCGTTAGTCTTTATTAACGACGTTAGTTTGTGGCTGACGTGGCTAACATAATAGACTAATCAGCCTATATTGACCTGCCACGTCATTAATACAAGCCACACGAGATAATCCACCCAACCCATACCCAACCCTTCTTGACCAACCCAGCCTAAAATAATTTCTACCTGGTTCTCTCTCTACCCAGCACCTCTCCTCCTCTGCTCGTGACCCAACCCAACCGAGAACCCAACTTAACCCTCTTCTTCTCTCTGTTATACTTATCCTCTCTCCTCCAGCGCCGGTGAAGACGACGAGTCTTCGGACGAGGAAACGCGGTCCACGGAAATGTTCTTCACAAACGTCGGCGAAACTTTTGAGGCTACCACCATCACCGACAACTTTCTTTTAAGCTTCCCCTGTTGTCGTTGTTGATTGTTAGAAATAGAACAGGAAAAATTAGGGTTACCGATCTGGCTGACTCGCGGACTAGGTCGCTCTCTTTAAGACGTTCGCGGCACTGCCTCGTTATTCGCACAACAGACTATCAGTCGGTCGCCTCCAGGATAAAACAGCCACTCTTTTGATTTGCTCAGTGGTTTTGTGCAACTGGAGCTCTATGAATTCACTCTCTCTCGTGTTTCTGCTCTTCTGAGGTGTCTTTAGAGGGTCTGGGGCGTCTCCTATTTATAGGAGCAGAAAACCCAGAATATTCCCTCTTTCTTTGGGAATAAGTCATATTTTAATTAGGAAGATAATTACTCCCATAATTAAAATATAATCTATTAAGATAATTATTCCTAATTATCTCCATAATATTCCTTTTATTAATTATCCATCTTATTTATGTATTATGGAAAAATACTAGATAATTAATTAGGAATTTCATTTATAGCTTTTCAAAGCTATTCATCCCAACAATCCCCCACTTGAATAGTTTTGAAACTATCTCTAAGCATCAACAGTTCCATAAGATCGGGCATAAGCTAAGGTATCGCGAAGATTTGAACCTTAGCGTAGTGGTTACACTTCTGATTTCATAAGGGTGACTCGTAGTCTTGAACCCTATCTCAGACAATGTAGCACACCGGATCTTTTCATTGAGTGATATTCTCTCATCGGCCGTGCGTTTATGGCCATGCACGTTATCTTGGTTTAGTGAACGCTCTAGCAACATTGTGCCTCCAAAGTTCCATAGGGAGCGGCCCCACTCCCACATTCACATAGGTGAGTCTATCAGAAGTACCCCCAAAGTAAAGTACTTCACTCCACATAGAGTATAGATCTCATTAAGAGTTTAACTCAACCTCCAAGGCTTTGGGATTCATGCTTCACTATGCATGAACTTTTCTCAATATTACTCATGACTTGTCATTACCCATTGAACCCGTTTCTTGGGATCTCCAGTCTATCGGGTCGGGCTACCATCACTTGTAATCCATGGTTCGGTAGGCATAAGTCTCATACCCTTCGTGGTATTTTGGACTTTCTCTCTAGATAATCCTTTCGTCAAAGGATCAACTAGATTCTGTTAGGACCTTACAAGATCCACCCTCATTGCTCCTATCGTTAGGAGTTCTCTTACAGTACTGTGCTTACGACCAATTTGTTGTCTCTTTTCGTTCTAGAACCGGTTCCCTTCTTTAGTAATAGCTGCGGTGCTATCACAATGAATCAACTACCGGAGGGATTGGTCTTTCCCATAAGGGAATCTCTAGTAATGACCCTCTCAATCAACTTTTCTCTTTACTAGCCATTGCTAGCTCTATCATTTCTGATTTCTTAGTTGATTGAGCCAGGGCCGTTTACTTCTTTAAATATTTATACGAGCATCATCAAACATGTATGCAGGTGTACATCTTGTATTTTCCTAGTTATTAGGATATCTAAGCATAACATTTGTTTCATTCAAATCCTTCACATTCAAATTTCTCAACCATCATGGTTTTTCAATATTGACATCACGAGTCTTTGTCCCAAAGATCGACGTGTCATTCATAATGCAAGTGTCATTCTCAATTTTGTACTAAATACACTTGTCACTTTCACTTTTAAAACCATGAGAGAGAACCAGTTTATTCATGCCATCGTCTTAGAGTCTATTTCAAATCTTACAATGACTTGTCTAACTATAGACTCCCTAAGCATGTTCAGGAATAACAACCCTATAGGTTGTCCAATGTAGATTTTCCTATCTAAATCTCCATTCATGTTTAACAATCCATCTGACGCACAACACTAGCAATCAGAACATACATGGATGTTATTCTACATATGGTGAATAGATAACAAGAAAATTTACAATTTTTTCCTTTTTGTTTAAAGCCTTAGCTATTAGGCGATCCTTATACTCATAAACTAAACCAATAGGTTTCACTTTTATTTTAAGAATCCATTTATTACCCATGACTTCATTGTCAAGAGGTAATTCTCAAAGATGCCAAATCTTGTTCGATTCTATCGATATATTACCCAAGGCTTTACAGCCAAGAGGTACTCTTCAAGATTTTAAGTTTTATTAGACTCCAATAATTCCATTTCGTTAATAATGGATTCTCCCACAAATCTACATCTGTATGGAAGTTCGAACTTCTAGTAGAATTGTAGGATGTCTTCTTAGGGTGTAAATAACAAATTCATAACCAAAATCCTTCAATGATTTATGCTTCATTTGTCTCTTCTGAGTTCAAACCTAGATTCATCACCCCCACTAGTTATCCATTATTTCTAATAGCCTGCGGGATATTACCCCCACTATTTCTTAATTTAAATGGAAGTCTCTTGGCATTATTGGATTCCAATGAGTATTTCATTTCATAAGTTTATGTGTTTTATTATCACTTATCCAATTAAAACACATTCATGTGCTCTACTAGTAATCATATTGCTCTTATTCTTTAATTCTACCATTAGAATTTCAAAAGCATCACATCAAATAAACATACAATTAACCAGAGCAATCAATAATAATGCGATAAAGCATTTCAAGCCATTCCAAATAAGCATTTCATCACGTTTGCCCATATCTAATGTGTTAGATCATATTTATGGGTCTATTAGCTTAGCTATGTAATTCATATTTATCACAACCATTATGAGAATGTGACCCTAGCTATTCAATTCCTCTAAGATATACGTCAAAGACGTGCATGCAAGAACTATAAGAATTCAACACTTTAACTTTATCATCATATGCATACTCTCATGACCATGATCAATAGTGGAGTGAGCAATACTCAACAACACTTTCTTAATAGCATATGTCTTAGTATGCTTCAAGATACCAGTATTTAGCCACCATTCTTCAGAGTTACCAGCATGGTTAATCTCTGCTCTTTTGTCAATCATCACAGCCACCAATCCTTCTCTTCAATCAAGTTAACACTAGAATCAGTGTTATACTTGTTCCTACACTTTCGTGTCATATGACGTAATTTCTCGCAACTATTACAGAGAAATAAAGCGTCATTCTTAGAGGATTGGACGATGATCTTTTAGTTACCACGAATGGTATCATTTTAATTGGTTTAGATGGTTCATTTTTCTATTATGATTCTTGAACCTTTTAGGTTCAAACTCGCTACAATGACTCGCTTAGTACTAACAAACAGTACTCCTTCCAAAACTGAATATGGGCTTACAACCCATTCCACTAGCATATAAACTCATATATGCTTCAAAGTATGCATTCATGTATTAACACCGATTCTCAATATATTATCATGCATCAGTCCTAATATTCATGTCAGCATTCACACATATTCTCAACTCCATGCATATATTCATATGACATAGATTCTAATTTGTCATTTATTAATGACTCAAGTGGAAAGTAAGGATTTTTTTTTCTTTTCTTTACCTCATTTCAAGAAGTCCTTCCCTTCTGAACTAGCCGCAAATAGCTGGTACGCAGAGCTTCCATGTTGCTTTCGATCTCTTTGTCCAATTGGGAACAACTTCATGAGTGTAAGAGAGGCCTCCACTGACTTTCCACAATTCAAGTGCCACCCCATAGTTAATTACTCAATAGCTTTGTTGGACACTCTGTATTTTTCATGGGCTTTAGTCGGAGAGTTAGCCCACTTAAATTATTTCTATTAAGCTTCAGGCTTAGACTTATCAAAACCAGACCCTAGATGACTGAGGAGTGAGGACTCAAGTATGTTGCGAGGCCCCTTCTGTTCAATCTAGTAGCATTTTCTTTAGACTGAACTTCGAACTGGGCTTGTTATGACCCGGCCCAACTGAGTGAACAATTGGCCAGATACCTACTTCCGCCTTTCTTGTCCACGCCACCTCTTCAATTGACTGCTTTTGCCCTTAATTTGCGGAGGCACATCCGAGAGACTACTGGCGGTAGGTTGAGTTTTCGTCGACCGATCCAGGAACTTCTTTGCGGTGCTACAACATCGTCATCATCATAGATTGCCGGAACTCGTTCATCCCGCCGTCGGATGCCATATGCGGCTGCTTCCCCAGCGTCATCGTCGCGAAGGTCCGGACGCCGCCGGTACTCGTCGCCACGACTGCAATCGGAGCCTAGACCTCGCCGCTCGAGATCTCGGCTGAGGCAGCTTGACGAGCAACGACACCTCCTCCTCCGCCATTCGTCGAAGAAGAATTGCGCAATCCCAGAGTAGCCACCGCCAGCCCAGACAACTAGAGTAGGTCGACTTTGGTTTGTGCTGCAAGACTTCGGAGTTGCAACCCAACGAGTCGTCAAAACAGGAAGCAGCGAACAGGGCCGCGACTCCGTCTGGCCGTCTCCAATCTCCATTCCCCTGTAGAGAATAAATAAATAAATAAACAAAATGGAACGGAACAACAATTTTTGATGCGCGAGTCAACTTCTGTTTCTTTTCTGGTCGTAATTTTGCAATTCGAGAGCGACAATGGCTTCATTTCAGCGGATGGCTCGTGGGATCGAGACGTGTTAAAACCAGATATGATAATACATGTTCGGTAAATATGACAGCAACCAAAACGTCTTAAAATTGTTAGAAATCGAACAAGAAAAATTAGGGTTACCGATCTGGCTGAGTCGCGGACTAGGTCGCTCTCTTTAAGACGTTCGCGGCACTGCCTCGTTATTCGCACAGCAGACTATCAGCCGGTCGCCTCCAGGATAAAACAGCCACTCTATTGATTTGCTCAGCGGTTTTGTGCGGAAAACTGGAGCTCTATGAATTCACTCTCTCTCGTGTTTCTGCTCTTCTGAGGTGTCTTTAGAGGGTCTGGGGCGTCTCCTATTTATAGGAGCAGAAAACTCAGAATATTCCCTCTTTCTTTGGGAATAAGTCATATTTTCATTAGGGAGATAATTACTCCCATAATTAAAATATAATCTATTAAGATAATTATTCCTAATTATCTCCATAATATTCCTTTTATTAATTATCCATCTTATTTATGTATTATGGGAAAATACTGGATAATTAATTTGGAATTTCATTTATAGCTTTTCAAAGCTATTCATCCCAACAGTGTAACCTCCACCGGTTTCGATTGAGCTGGAGAGGGTGAGTGGGTTCGGGCGAGTTGGAGGAAATCGGGATGAGAATTTGAAGACGAGATCGCAGAGCAGAGAAGGAGGAAGAGTGACTAGTGAGCTGATCCCTCAATTAATTCGGGTCCCAATTATTCAAAGAATCCCCCTCTCTGCGTTCAATTCTATTTGTCTATAATCAAACCCGAGAAAAGCAAGCAAAGAAATAGAAAAGTCATAACCTTCAAACCAGAAGATTGCGTCCCTTGAAAGTGAGAGAGAGGAAGGGCAAAATATTGATCGCGATTGAACAAGTGGTCCTCAACGCAATCTGTTGTTGCATGTCCGATTGGGAGAGGAATCCCGTTGATCAATTCCCGCAGCTCCGGCCCTCATGCTCGACTTCTCGCCAGTTCCTCCAACTCCCGATTCACTCGCATCCTAGGGGTCGACCCGACAAATAGAAGCAGTCCCCCATAATCCTCGATCGAGAACTAGTTCGGAATCGCTATTTCCAACTCGTCACTGATAATTCTCTGCCGGTGGTGAGGACGAGGAAAAAGAGTGCGAGGCACCAGTGTCGAGAACACCATCGCCATCGAGGGATAGCGGTTCCTCTGGGTTTTTAGGGATCGCAATTTATTTTTAATATTTTGTATGGGATCTTTGATTTGCAGCGAGAAGGAATGGCGGTTCATATTTCTTCTCCGACAGATAGATGAATCCCAGCACTTGAAAATTTTTGGTCCATCGATGACCTCCTACCGCTGCGTCATCGTCGCCCAGCCTCCTTCCTGCCGCCACTCTTCATCGCCATCACAGCCGCCCACCGCCACTCGCATCCAACATCATCGATCCACGCAGAATGAGGGAAAGGGGAGCGATCGGAAGATTGAAGGGGAGAGAAGCTGGGGAGGCAGTCGTTGGGTTTAGGGTCGAGTCACTGGTTGGGTTTGGGTTTGAAAAAACAAATGTGGCGGGCTTTGATGACATGGTGGGTCAAATTTTATGACGTGGCACGTTAAAATATGATGAATCAGCATTTACATTAGTCACGTCAGCAATTAACTGACAGTATTAAGGGAAATGGACGAAAACTAATAGATAGTGACCAAATTTTGACTGCTTTATTAATTTTAATGACCATGAATAGAATTAAATGTTTTTGGTGACCAAACATGAACGATTTTAGTAATCTCAGTGACCAACCTTGCAATTTACCCTTAAAGGAACAAGCAATTTTTTACTATTCCTTAGAGTCACATCCAAGGAGGGACACTTTTGTAATTTTGTTCATCTTAACATGCGACTCTTTGTAATTAACCATAAGTTCAGGGACTTTTTGGGTAATTGTAATTTTCACTACACTAATTTATTTTCTTTTCAAATGGATTCAAACTAATTCAACACCGTTTGAACCTGGTATTTTTTGGGATAGGAACAAGTTTTAATTTTATTTCCTTTTATTTTGTTCAACGAGTTGAACTCGGTGTCAACGATTAGGTTGGGTGTGCAATTTTGCGACAAAAATGAGTTTAGGGACTTTTAGGATTTAGGGTTATGAATGAATTTTATTCACTTTTGTAATAATTGAATGAGAGTTTTAGGGTTATGAATAAATTTTATCCACTTTTGTAATCATTGAGTTGGGTCAAGAACACATTATACCCGTCTTTTCCAACCGGTATTCGTGTTGCCAGATTTTAGACCGGGAACGAATTATACTCGCTTTTGTAATTAATGAATTGGACCATTAATCGAATGTTTTAAATATTTCCTCTTATGACAATTGAACACAAAAAATTTATCCACTTCTATAATCATTGAATTGGGTCGAGAACGCATTATACCCGTATTTTCCAACCCAGTATCAGTGTTGCCGAATTTTAGGTCGGGAATGAATTTTAGGGTTATGGATGAATTATATCCAATTTTGTAATCATTGAATTGGGTCGAGAACGCATTGTACCCGCCTTTTCCAACCTGGTATAATGTTGCCAAATTTTAGACTGGGAATGAATTCTACCCGCTTTTTTAATTAACGAATTGGGTCATTAATCAAATGTTTTAAATATTTCCTCTTATGACAATTGAACCCAAAAATTTAATCCACTTTTATAAACATTGAATTGGGTCGAGAACGCATTATACCCGCCTTTTCCAACCTGATATCGGTGTTGCCAAATTTTAGGCCGGTGACGAACTTTAGTCACTTTTGTAATTAACAAATTGGGTCATTAATCAAATATTTTAAAAATTTCCTCTTATGACAATTGAACCCAAATTCATGTGTGTTCAATCTAATTCAACTCGGTATCGGTGTTGTCGAATTTTATTCCAGGAATGAATTTTACCCGCTTTTGTAATTAACGAATTGGATTGGTTGTGGGTTTTGTTAAAAAGTCACCCCGCTTTATCGAGTTGAATCTAGTGTTGACAAATTTTGGGTCGAGTACGAGTTTTGCCCTTGACACTAGGCGTGAATGAATTTTATCCACTTTTGTAATCATTGAATTGGGTCGAACGCATTTTACAGGTTTTTTCCATCCTGATATCGATGTTTCAGAATTGTAGCTCGAGAATCAATTTTACCCGCTTTTGTAATTAATAGATTGGGTCGGGTGTGGATTTTATTAAAAACTCTCCGCGCTATATCGAGTTGAATCCAATGTTTATGATTTTTGGGTTGAGGACGAGTTTTACCCTTGGCACTTTTGGGGGCGTGAATGAATTTTATCCACTTTTGAAATCATTGAATTGGATCGAGAACACATTTTACCCGATTTTTCAATCAATTCAACCCGTTCAAAGCGAATTGTACCTTTGTTGACGATATTTGGGCCGGGGATAAATTTTACCCCCTTTTGTAATTCTATCTGGTATCGGTGTTGCCGATTTTTAGGCCGGGAATGAATTTTATCCGCTTTTGTAATTAACGGACTGGATCGGGTGTGGATTTTGTCAAATACTCGCCCCACTTTATCAAACCGGTCAAAGAGAATTGAATCCAGTGTTTACGGGTTTTGGGTCGGTTCTTATTAAAAGAACAAGAAAAAAACGGTACTGTTACTTAAAGTCACATAAAACGGGTGATTATTTCGTTATTCCCACAAATTTAAGGAAAAAAATGCAATTACGTTTGAATTTTTGATCAATAATACTTGCTAGAAACTAGGGTCATGTATTTGATGTCTCGATGAGAAGCACCACTGTTAGAATGGCTTCAACATTTGTATTAGTTGCCCACTGCAGAGTGATAATGAAGGGATTTTTGTGTTTTGCATCGGTATGTTTTTTTGTCGCCTATAATATCTAGATTTTTCATTTTCTCCAATGATGCATATTGATTTTCCTCTTCTGTTGTTTTCAATTGGTTACTATGATTCAGATCCATTGGCGGGTCATCCGAACCCATGGATCCTAGAGTCACCCAGTAATGTCAAAAATTGTCCAAAATTGTCACTTTCTATGTGAGTTGCCTCTATTCTTTCTCCTTTCCTCTAATCCACAAACCCAACTCGGATCAAGCCATTTCTGAGAGAGTCCGTTGAGCTCCCTTTTCTATAGCAAGTGCTTCTAGGGTAAGACGACATCACCAGCTGATGAGAGGGCACCGGCGGGTCATGGAAAAAGACGAAGGTTTTTTTAAAGCACTTTGCATCGATATGTTCTTTTGATCCCTATAAACTAGATTTTCATTTTCCCTAATGAAGCTAATTGCGGTTGACATTATTCACCTATGTACTTTGTATTGTTGTGTACACTGTAGTTTGTTTGCTCATATATATGGTGGCGTCTTCGGTGCACTCACTTTTTTGGGTGCATTCAGTGCACCCGCTTCATAACCGTCATTATAAACATGCGATTTATGTCAAAATGATGTCAATCATCACTTATGATGTGATGAACAATAACGCACATGAATTTGCACAAAAATCATTGAAGATTTACTTTAATTTGAAAGATTTAGAGTTTAGAGATTTAGGGTTAGGGTTATGGTTTATAATTTGGGGTCTAGGGATAGAACTCAAAATTGGAGGTCTAGGGCTTAGGGTAATCCGCTAGTTGTTATCATATGTTGTATCATCATATTACACTAATTCTACAAATTGAAATTCAAAATCAGACACCTTAAGCGTAGTTTTTTAGTTGGGTGCATTGAACGCACTCATTTTTGTGAGTGCACCGAAGTAGTCACCTATATATATATAGTAATTTACGACATCCAGATTCACATTAAGCATGCAATTTGTTGAATAATCTGGTATATATATATACACCAGATTATTCAACAAATTGCATGCTTAATGTGAATCCGGATGTCGTAAATTAAAAGTCAGTATGAACCATGAAGCAAATCTTGCCCTGGTTTGTCTGGCACTTAAAGAGTTTGAATCGTTGTTGCAACAACGACAAAAGCAATGCCTCGGAGATCGATGCGGCAGACGATTTATGGTAAGAAATATACATTGCGAGCCCACACTATGATGTACCACACATTCGCATCACCACAATCTAGCACACACAAACTTTTAAACCACTGCTCTGTTGTTAGTCTAAACTAGTTACCTCTTTACTCACTTTTGATCGTGAGGCCTTGCCATATGCACCATATGGTGTTTAGGCTCTCAGCTTCTACTTATACTACATTTATCTCTATCCATCGATCTTGTCTTTTGGGTTCCAATTGTCTTCTCTACGTGCATCCCTCATATTAATGTTTAAGTTGTGTTGTACTTTTAATTCAAGAACAAAGAATATGTTAGCAGTTTGTCGTTTTATCAATATTCAAGTTGCAATAATTTCACGCGCCAACGCGTAGCGCGTGATTCCGTTCTAGTTAATATAAATACCACATGACCAAAAGCTCTGATACATAGTGATATTGTAAATAATGAATTAAACCAATATATGGTATGATTATTATGGACCAACCAACCAAAGAAAAAACTTCCATATCTATACACCCTCCATTCTCCAGGCAAAACCAGGTCCAGTTTGACCTCTGCTTCCTTCAGGAGTTCCAATCTTCTTCAAAATTTCTTGTATCATCCCACCATTAATCATCACCCATTCTTACCTCGAGAAGCAAGGCTGAATCCACGGTGATGACATTT
Organism: Linum trigynum; assembly: GCA_964030455.1. Taxonomy (NCBI): domain Eukaryota; kingdom Viridiplantae; phylum Streptophyta; class Magnoliopsida; order Malpighiales; family Linaceae; genus Linum; species Linum trigynum. The sequence continues at coordinate 33,962,579 of OZ034820.1, forward strand.
CCTGTTCACCATCTCTTTATTAGCAGACGATTTTCCAAACAGTTCACCACTGTCAGAAGACCAAAGCACCTTCGTCATCCCACCTCTGCTACCTTCCTCTCTGTCTACCCCCACTCTCTGCCTCGGCATGCTCACCGACCTCGCCCTAGCCCTCGCAGACTCCGTAGCTGCCATGTACATCGGTAGATTAACTGACGAGCTTGTGATCGTCGTCCTCGAACTCTCCCCATCACTGTCGTTGTCGTCATCTCGTGCAACTGAGCTGCTCCTCCCCCTAGTGTGGTGGCTGCTGTCCTTACTGGTTTTCGTAAGCGAGCTGAATTCGGTCTCGCTATTGAATGAAGTTGAAAAGGGGAGTAGTCTCAGATTCTCCATCCAGTGCCTGTCATTGCTTCTCTGATCATTCTCCTCCATCAGTAATTCCTCTAGTAACTGTGAGTTCATCCTTTCCTGAACCCACAAATAAGTGCAATCCCCCAAATTCTCAGATCAATCTTGTTGAGTAGTGAAATGAAAGAAAGGAAGGAGATCGAGTTTCTAGGTACCTGGTGGGAGAAGGAGTAGCTCATCATCCTATCTCGCTTCATGCTACCTTCTTGCTTCCTTAACCATACAGCATCTAGCTCTTCCTTGGACAACCTGCTGAAATCCCAACTTCTCTGGCTGCTGCATCTAAGCTGTGCCCCATACAGTTATTGTTACAATGGTCAATGCATCTAAGCTTCTAGCTCTTCCTTAGACGTATACTTATGAAATCACAAACTCTCGTGTCTTTTAGATCGAAAAACAGGGCAGTTAGCATAAATGGTCACACAACTTATCATTTTGTACAAAACGGTCACAAATTTTTAATTTGCACGATATGGTAATACATATTTAAACTAATAACAAAATGGTCATTTCCGTCAATTTCCATCCAAAACCCGAACAGAATGCTAATGTGGTTGCTGACTCAACTTCCCAATCAGCAAAATATTAATATAATATTGTTTAATAATTTATTTCTATTATTTTGAACTATTGTAGTAATTCAATTTGTAAAGAAAACTAAATATCCCTTCATATTCAACAACAAAAAAAATTATCCCTTCCATTCTTCTAATCTCCTCAAATCCTTTGATCTCGTCCTTACCAAAAGACTCATTTGCTCCTTTTGTTTGAGTTTCCGCAAGTAAACAAGCGACTACCCGATCGAATTCCACCAGCATGATTACAATGTCTCAGGCAGCAGAAGCCTACCCAAATCCGATAACACAAGGAGACTCAGATTCATTGTCTTCCCCTGCTCTCCGACGCCGCTATCGGGGCACAAATGGAAGGGGGAAACAAAAGGAGAGACTTGGAGTTTTCAATCATTGAACTAGGGTCGATGCTGGAAAAGACAAGGGAAAGTAGAGGATGCAGATAATGGGTTCTGGTGGGTTCAAGGTTCAAATCTTCAGCGGCAAAGAAGATTCCGAAGTGTAGGACAAAAGAAGATCGGGCGGTGGAATCGGGTGAACTTGGCGGGTGCGTCGGTTGCTTGATGGAACCCAAATTGATGCCCTCCCAAATATCTTCCATAGATTTCTCGGCTTTGAGAGCACTCGTCGGGTGAGAAAGCAAGGAGAAAACGGAGGAATAAGAGGTTACCGGCGGGAAAACAATATAAATAAATTATGAAACAATATTTACTAATATTTTGCTGATTGGGAAGTTGAGTCATCAACCACATCAACATTCTGTTAGGGTTTTGGATGGAGATTGACGGAAATGATCGTTTTGTTATAAGTTTAAACATGTATTACTAAATCGTGCAAAATTAAAGGTTTGTTACCGTTTTATACAAAGTGATAAGTTGTGTGAACATTTATGTCAATTACCAATGTTGTCATAACCGAACCGGAGCATGACCCGGTAATGCGAACGGCTCGCACTTTAGTGGTCCAACCGGCATTAGACCGTTTAAAAACCGTTAGAGAACCGGTACCTAATAAACGTTATCAGTATAAATAGTGGACATTTATTAATCAGAGCTCATCTCTTTCATTCGAAATTGTGAAATGGAAATAAGGATTCTATTTGAGAACCCTACGTTTTTTGTTTATTTCAATTTTCTGCAATTTTTTTAATTAAATTTAGTGGCTGAATGGCAAAAACCGGACCAGCGGCTCAATCGGCTCGAACGGTTAACCACCTCGACCTCTCGCCAACCGCTACATAAAACCGGAGCAGCTTTTAGACTGTTTCGAGCCGGTTTTATGACCGGGTGGCGGTTTTACCGGTCGGGCCGAGCGGCTCGGCTCGGCTTTAATAACACTGTCAATTACCCTCGAAAAACATTACCGAGTGGCCGGTGGATTCAGAATGCTGGTGATCGGTCCTCCCCTGCTACGAGATTCGAACAAGAAAGCAAACAAATGTGTCACATGAAGTTCAAAGGTGCTTGCATCGGGAGCTGAACTTACTGTTGAGTATCAAGTTAAGAGCCAAAAACAAGAAACCTTGAAGTCCTTCTCTTCTTGTTCATCTATGGGAGCGGATTTACAGTCATCATCAACACCATCGTCTAGTAGTATCAAATGCTTGAGCTTGTTGATGATGGCGGATTGTCGTCGTCTAAACAGCTCGCCGCGAACAATGGCTTGAAGCTTCACGACTCCCCTCAATGCTCTCAACGCTTTCCTAGCCTAATCACCCCCAGTTTTCCAAAATTTGCAATGCGAAACCCTCAAAATCTTGTAACCAATTAATTAATTAATGAAGAAACTTACGAGGTAGGCACGGAAGACACTCTGGATCAGAATGGCAGCCCGATTCCGGTCTCGTTTAACTGAACTGCCGTGAGGAGCGGTGGGAGCGGTGAGGCGGACGAGCTCGGAAGCGGCTTTGGCGGCCGCAACAGCCGCCTCTGCGGCGGCGGCTGCTGCCATGGCGACGGTGAGAGCGTAGTTCTTCTGACGCTCTGTGGCGTCGGTTAGCAGTGTGGTTGGGGCCGGAATAACTGGGTTCTGCCCCAGCAGCCTCAGCCTCCGTGGAACCCATTTCCATTTCCCTCTCTTCAATTTCTGAAAACCAAAACAAAAATCATTCAGTCTCTGCTCTTTGCCACTCCTCTCATGACGCCATTATGAATATAAGAAACAGAGCAGGGAAAGAATGGACCTTTTCGGCCAGGTGGCAAGTGAAGATCTTCTTCATCCAGCCATACCAGCAGCCCCCTTTACTGTCCGCCATTGACGAATCAAATGGGAGCCCGATCGATTTTCACCCAGGGTGATTATAAGTAAATCAAAAGCTACCCATTTCTGCAATCGATTCCCGGAATCAGAAAGAGCCCATCTTTCGGTGTTCGAGAAACAGAGGGTAGCTCAAAAACTTAAAATCTTATAAGAGCTCAATTGTAAACAGAGTGTGATTTCTTGCTGCCCAGAACTGAGAGTTAAATGGGTTTTAAGTGAAGATGATCAATTAATTGCAGAAGAGAAATGGGTAGCAGAGTGGTAATCGAATTAATTAAAAATGCAGTAGCTGCAGAGTGAATTGGACTATTGGAGGCTGAGTAGGGCTCTTCGTCGCTCTCTGTTTTGCGGAATTTTCTGTTAGGATTTTTTTTTCTTTTTCCATTGGATGAAAGAGGATGCGGGGCCCTCGCAACTTTTGGCGGGGTTTCTACTTTTGTCAGCTGAGCTCGTCCACGTCATCATTGATACTTGACTTGTTCAAATTCCCCATATTGATAGTGTGATTCACTAAACACATCCTCATCAATCATTTATCGCTCAATGTGATTATTTGAGAAAATACTAGTTAGTGTAGCCGATAATAATATTATTGATCGTACACCAAAAGAATATGTTTGTAGAACTACAACTGATAAATCATTACAATCTTGGATATGATCATAAGTGGCCTCGTACTTCTTAAAGCAGAGCGTCAATAATCGTTCACTTCAAATCTATTGTTCCTTAAGCTTAGCATTGTTATCATTAACAGTTAATTCTTAGAGATAAGGGGGAAAGCCACTACTTGCTTGCAAATAATGCAACATTAGCGTAACTTAGGACGAAAATCATATCAATCTTGAGTCACTCGTTTAGCTCTAGAGCAAATTGATAGGAGTTCAATTGACAAAAATCCTGATCATCCCTATTAAATCACCGGTTTAAGCAAGCAGTAAGTGACCTAATAATACTAATTTTAACAAAAGAATTGAACTAACAGGAAGAATTGGGTGAAAAGTACGAGTCTCTAGTCATTGTTGGTTTTGACTATTGAATTATGCCCATAAGCAATTACAACTATCCAGGCAAACAAAATGGTTCCAGTAAGCAAAAATAGTAGGACTAGGATGACTCTTCTTTGCGGGTTCTAAACAATTACAACAATCTAGCCAATGAGTTGAGCAAGATATCCATCCTCGTCATACAACAGACATCAAATGAACACAATTTGTCATTCAATAACATGAGGTAGAATTGAGACCTAGCTTAGAATGAAAGAAAGGAGAGTTATAAAGGCTCAGAATCCAACCCATTTGGGGTACTATCTTAGCATTGTCACGGATGTTTCACTGGACTACAAGGCTTTCGCCCACACATGAACCAAAGTTGCATGCTTGAAAAACTGACAGCATTTTATCTGCATATTCCTGCACAGACAAAAGTGCAGCAAACAAACCCCGAAGTAGTAGATGGGGATTGATAATTTCCCGCACAACGTTACACAAGTTATCACCGTTTGGTAGATCCACATCTCAACGCCGTCGGAGGATCTCGACCCCCAGATAATCTAGAGGTCCATGTACAGCAACATGAGGCTTCCCGACTTTCACCCGCACAGCAGAGATTCGAGGGTAGTTTGTCAGAGTTTTAGTTGCAATCTTTTGAGCCACAGACTCCAGCAGATTCTGCGGTGGTCCTTCAACAACTTCTTTCACAATGCTGTTGCATTATCATCATACAGAGAAAGCACTTTTAGTGGCAGTCAATTGCTAAGGAGCATAGTTCAGAGCCCCAGGCCCTTGCCATAGGCATCATTGCTCACACGGTCCACAACACAAACGAATTAGACTAGGCGCGTGCATGAATGCTTGTAGCAAATTACTATAAGTCATATATGCTAGCAGAATGACAAAAGACTATAGGCGAGAAATTTCTCACCGGTAGATATCAGTGTAGCTGATGGTGTCAGTCAGCTGATCGGAGATTCCAGCTGCTCGGAGGTCCATCCAGGCATCTACATCGATCAGAAACTTCTGCCCCAGTGACCTCTCTTCCTGCTTCACCCCATGAAACCCATGGAACTTCAGACCTCTTAGTATTAGCTTATCTCCTCCTCCTACTATGTCATCACTTTCCATTCTAGATGCATTTGCGAAGCAGAAAGGAGTTTGAATTCATTAGTGGGTACCCAAAAGCAAAGTCCCTCCTTTCAAATACATTCTCAAATACCAATCCAATCTTGTCCAAAATTGCACCAATCTTTTCCCTAGTTAACAGTTCAACTTTTGTCTATAGTTTCCATCTCAGGAACACCATAAACAGCCTGATGAAATTTTCAAGCAAGAGCATGGGAGCTATAACGAGAAGTTTATTCGCCGGAAAACTGACAATGGAAGTACAATCGGTGAAGAATCAATCACTCACTTGGAATTCGACACCCATTTCATGATCTAAGATAAGATAGGTAGGAAAAGGAAAAGCGGATATCTTACTTCGAACAAATACGACGGGATAGAGACGGCAGCCTGCGAATCGGAGGGAGGAGTGGGAGCTGGAGTGTCTTTTTTTGGAGCGTGGAAGCGGCGAGAGAGATAGGGAAGGTAGGGAGGAGGTAAAAGGAAGATACATACAACGTGCACGATTTGGGCTGCAGAGGTTCAAATCAAATTATGGGCTTTCCCAAGCCCAATAAGCATATTGGCTGCTTAATCGCTTTGTCTTCCTCCTAAGTTGGCGCCTTTCGAGGCGAAAGTTCAGAAGACGATCCGGGGTAGAGTTCCCTAATCGATTTGTCCTCTCTCGGCTAAAACTAAGCCCCACGATCCGGTGGCGAGGCGAGCTTCAATTTGGTGTTAAGGAGCGAATCGGCACAAACAGGGGAGGAATCCCAGTGCCTGTCTTTGGATCCCCTTCCTCTTCCTCAAAACACAGGCAAAGATTGGTGACGATTTGGGTTCAAAAGCTCGAGAAGACCTCCCTGGTCAATCTAGATCTCCAACCGCAGTCGATTAGCAGGAGAGAAAATCCCTCTTCTGTTAGAACGAGAGGCATCGACTAGAAGGGCGAAGACAATCGCCAGCGGGATGGAATTAGGTGTTAACCCTTATAGGGGTTAGCACCGTGATAACTAGCAAAAAACGCTACTAAATCATGAGATTTGATGGGGAAAATCATACTCTACGCTGCTGCTTACAGCTTACTCATTGTCTTCTTCTTTGCATTCTCCATATCATAGCGAGAACTTCCTGTACACGGATGAAACCAACACCCCAAAGATGATATTTAGTTAAGGTAGAACATCCACAAACATGATTGAACCAAACATGGACCTATCAAATAGTTAATTTGAAATAAAACCTCCAAAAGGTAATTTATTTGCCTTCTTCTTCTCTTCTAAACCAACACTCTCATATTCTTCCCTCTGCCAACCAAATAATGAACCAAATCCATTAAGTATGCAAAGACCAAAAAGGCTAGGACTGAAAATCCCCAAAATAAAGAAGACTGAAGACGCAGACTAAAAACATAACCAACGACCAAAAAGAAAAAGAAAACCCTTACCTAGAGAGTGCTAGAGAGCAGTGGGCAACCCTCGTCACCTCTACTACCTTCGGAAATCTACACCGGCAACAGCTAACTCCACTATCATGCCTATTGCACGAACCCGAAGGCCAAAAAGGAAAATTCCTATTAGGGTAGCAGGAACCAACAAATAAAAAATCCAAACATACCAAAAATGAGAAGGAAATAAATTCACAAAAACAACTTACCTTGGTCGGCATTGATAGGTGCCCCAGCTCTGGCGGGAGGCCATTTTATTCTTTCATATGTTAGTCGTTGGCCGAGGAATCACTTCCTTCTTCCTGATAGAAAATGCCAAAAATAAAAGATAAGTAGTAGTGAGAATTCAAGCCAAACCAAAAATCCCAAAAGATACAATATGCTAAAAGACTCTCACCTGTCGCCAGGAGCATCACTGGCGCCCATTGCCGACCTTCTAATCACACCATCGTCGTCATTCATGCCTTCCCTTCTCTTCGTCGTTTGCAGAAAAAAAAAATAGAAGGAGAAAGTACTTCTACTTAAGGAAGAGAAAAGAGAAACCCAAAAAAAATCAACTTAGATAGAAAGAAGATGTAGATAAATAAGATCGATGTGTTTAGGAAAACTCACAACCTAGCTAACCAGAAATCGAACGAACCTCCTTCCTTAGCAAGGTTGTTGCTTTATCGTCGAAAATTTGGCATCATAGAGAGAGAAAGAGACAGCGATCGAGCTGAATCGCAGAGAGAAGGCCACAACACAAGTTGGGAGAGGTCGAGATCATCGGGGCTTTCCTTGATTCGTTCCTTCTCTTCTTCTCCTACTTCTTCCTCTTCCTTCGTCTTCCGAAGAAAAGGAAAATAAAGGGAGAGATGAAGATTGATGGGTGGGTGAGACTTGAGAGGGTGGGTGAGAGAGAGGATTACAGGAGTGGTAAAAATGTGTGGATGGAAATAAAAGTGGAAGGAAAACATATTTATATTTTGGTTCCTTAAAGGTTTGGTTAATTACAAAAGGGTCTTTTGTGATGTAATTCTACCCAATAGTAACCCAAATGTGATATTTTAAAGAGTTAAAAGAACTGTCCCAAAACTCGTAAATACTGGATTCAATTATCTTTGACCGGTTTGATAAATTGGGGCGAGTTTTTTTTAACAAAAGCCACAACCGATTCAATCCGTTAATTATAAAAGCGGATAAAATTCATTGTCGGACTAAAATTCGACAACATCGATATCGGGTCGAATTACAAAAGGGGGTAAAAATAAAATGCATTCCCGACCCAAAAAACGCCAACCCAATTCAACCCGCTTTGATTGGGTTGAATTAAACTGAAAAAGCGGGTAAAATATGTTGTCAACCCAATACAATAATTACAAAAGTGCATAAAATTAATTCACACCCCCAAAATTGTCAAAGGTAAAACTCGTCCTCGACCCAAAATTTGTCAACATTGGATTCAACTCGATAAAGCTGGGAGAGTTTTTAACAAAATTTTCACCCGACCCAATTCGTTAATTAGAAAAGCAGGTAAAATTTGTTCCTGACCTACAATCTTCAACACCGATGCCGGGTCGGAAAAAGCAGGTAAAATGCGTTCTCAACCCAATTCAATGATTACATAAGTGGATAAAATTCGTTCACGCCCCCAAAAGTGTCAAGGGTAAAACTCGTTCTCGACACAAAATTCGTCAACACTGGATTCAACTCGATTAAGCGGGGTGAGTTTTTAACAAAATCCACACCGACCCAATTTGTTAATTACAAAAGCGGGTAAAATTCTTTCTAGGCCAAAAATTCAGCAACACTGATACCGTGTCGAATTAGGTTGAACACAAATGAATTTGGGTCCAACTGTCATAAGAGGAAATATTTAAAACATTTGATTAATGACCCACTTCGTTAATTACAAAAGCAGGTAAAATTCGTTCTCGGCCTAAAATTTGACAACACCGTAGGGTCGAATTTGGTTCAACACACATGAATTTGGGTTTAATTGTTGTAAGAGGATTAAAACATTTGTTTATAAAGAATTAAAACATTTGTTTATTTAATAAAAAAGTTTATTGTTAAACTTTAAGAGGATTAATGTTTAACAATAAAATAATTCTAGTTGATGTGACTCTAAGGAATAGTGAAAAGTTTGCTCGTTTCCGGCCTAAAATTCGACAACCCCGCAGGGTCGAATTAGGTTGAATACACATGAATTTGGGTTTAGTTGTTGTAATAAGATTAAATCATGTGTTTATAAGAGAATTAAAATATTTGTTTATTTAATAAAAAGTTTAACAATAAAATAATTATAGTTGATGTGACTCTAAAAAGTTTAACAATAAGATAATAATAATATTATTATTATTATTATTGAGAGGCTCATCGGATATTATTATTATTATTATTATTATTATTATTATTATTATTATTATTATTATTATTATTATTATTGAGAGGCTCATCGGATATTACCACTTTCAAGTTGGTGGCCCGCTTTATGAGAGATTATTGCCTACACCGGGAGTACCATGTGTGAATGCTGATGTGGTGCTCCCGGCAAATAAAAAGTCGCCATCTGTTTATGTATTTAATTACTAATAGGCCAGCAATTAAAGCCCTCTCTCCTCCCGCATTATTAAATTCGTTCTTTCTTTTTCTGTTACAAAAAAAAAAATCCTCTTTCTCCTTCCCATGGCAAGCAACCGGAGACTGAATCCCTTGTTCCTTCGTCTTCTCAGCCGCCGAAAGCCATCGTAGGAAAACTTTGGTCCAGTCCCGAGCATCATGAGATCGCTCGAATCGGTATCTCCGCCACAATATCGAACCCAAATCCACCATCACCAAAATCCGCCATTGATGAAGCTTTTGGCGGCCATTTTATCCTTCACCAATACAGAAATTGATGGAACAGGGTCTCTTAGATTCGGCTGAAGTGCAAGCTTCTTTTGAACTCCTTCACAACATCAAACTGAAGGAACAATAAATATATAAATATATATATACTTGCATGTCGATTTAGCTTTCCATTTGATCCCAGATTTTAGCTTTATGAATTTGGGGACCATTTTTTTTCCAAGAAATGTCAAAAGAGAGAACTATACAAACTACCAGCACACCTCCCAACCTATTACATCAATGAAGCCAACCGACAAAGTCGAAAGAGCACAACTCAAGAGGAGAAAGAAGTAGGGCTTTCTGCGCCACTCTATGGGCAACCCTGTTAGCAGTCCGAGGCACTGCCCTAAATTCTAAGGAGAAAGAAACAGAAGCAAGAAGAATGAAGCAATCCCGAAGCACCAGTCCTCCTAGGGAATCAGAAGAAGCACCCTGACGAAGCTGACGAACCACCACTTCTGAGTCACCTTCGATGATGACACGAGGGAGTGACTTGGAGACCAACAGGGAGATGGAGTCTCTGGCAGCCAGAAGTTCCGCGAGGTAGGGATCAGAAACGCCGAAGTGCTGAAACCCTACTGCCAAAGCTACATGCCCGTCTGCTCTACGAACTACTAGACCAGACGAACAACTGGAAACACGAACCGCAGCATCAAAGTTGATCTTCAAAAAATCATCAGGAGGAGGGACCCAGGAGGGAAGACGAGCACTTGGAGGTTGACTGGGAGGGGCAGGCGCAAGAGGAAGAGAAGCAGAGACTTCACGGACATGGAAAAAACACTGGCGAGCTAAAGACTGGGCATGAGGTTGCAAATACTCAAAAACCACCTTATTTCGAGACTTCCAGATTCTCCACAATACGCAAACGTATAGGAGAACATGGGTTTGGGGGTGCTCAGAAAGCATAACATGTCGCCACCAGAGACTGAAATTCACAGTCGGGGCCGAGGCAATGAAGTCATTTAGGCCCATAAGCGACCACAATCTGGTGGCCAAGGGGCATCTGAAGAACAGGTGTTCAATACTTTCTGGACTTCTCCAGCAAACCGGGCACCGGGTACGGCAATTAATCCCTCTAGACTTAAGCGCTACCGCAGTTGGAAGAATCACTCTTAGACATTGCCAGATGAATAATTTTAATTTTGGAGGGACCAGAATATCCCAAATTTTCTTCCAGATAGGGGGATCTATAATTTGCACCAGGGGTTTTCGACTCGGGATTAGAGAAATTTCTAAAGCCAGGTGGTATCCCGTTTTAACTGTATAGGAGCCATTTTTTGTAAAGTGCCAAACTCTTGTGTCTTTTTGTTGGCATCTAGGAAGAGGGGTTTTGCGAATAAGATTAACTGTAATGGGATCAAAACAGTAGTGAAGCCTTGGGACATGCCACTCTCCTCCACTTCCCCTAATAAAGAAGGAGACTCTTGGGGAGTTTGTTATATTCGAAAGGCGGACCAAAGGAGTAATGGGTTTCTCTGAAACAACCCACTTGTCCTTGAAGGCTACAATGTCTTGTCCATCTCCAACTTGCCACCTTAAACCTTGGAGAAGGAGATCTCTTCCAAACAAGATACTACGCCATCCCCAGGAGGGATTGGAACCTATGGAAGCATCTAGTATTGACCCATGATGGAAATAGTGACCTTTATAAATTGATGCTAGAAGAGACTCCGGATTCTTCCAGATCCTCCAACATTGTTTGGCTAGCAGAGCCTGATTAAAGGCACCAAAATCCCTGAATCCTAGACCACCTAGAAATTTACTGTGTGCTAATCCTTTCCAGGAAACCCAATGGATTGGATGATCCGCATTATCTGCCGAACCCCACCAAAATCTAGCCACGTGACTATTTAATCGCCGACAATTTTCTTTAGGATGATCCAAGATATAAACTTTTGGTCAAAACCCAATTCCTTCATTATTTTGAAAAGGAACGGCCATTCCACTCGATCGTATGCCTTTTCCATATCCAATTTTAAAGCCATCCAAGTTTTCCGCCCAGTGGTCATCGTCCGTAGATGGTGGGTTACCTCATGACTGATTAATATACTGTCTGAGATTTGACATCCTTTTATGAAACCATTTGAGTCTGAGATATTATGCTTGGAAGGACTCGACTGAGTCTATTGGACAGGATCTTAGCTATGATCTTATAGATTACTTGGCATAGACTAATGGGTCTGAGATTTTTCATGGACCTAACTTCTGCTGTTTTTGGGACAAGGGAAATCCATGTTCTATTGATAGATCGAAGGAGGTGTCCAGAATGAAAGAAAGCTAAGACAACTTGGGTGACTTCATTGCCGACTATATCCCAATAAGCTTGATAAAACCCTGCTGTAAAGCCATCTGGACCAGGTGCTTGAGTTTTCCCCATAGCAAAGATCACTTCTTTGATTTCTTCAGATGTTATCGGATGAATGAGGGCCCGATTTTGTTCTTCAGAAACTAGACCATCAAACGGCAAGTTAGACAGATCAATGCCTTTAGTGAGTTGGGTTTGAAACAAGGATTGATAAAATCCTACTGCTATGTTCAGTTTTGCAGCCCCATCCGTGCACCAAAGACCACTAGAATCCTCTAATCCCCAAATGAAGTTGGCTTGCCGCCTAATTGCTATTATCATATGGAAATATGGCGTGTTGCGATCCCCTTCCGTTAGCCAGTTAACTCGAGACTTTTGTCTCCAATAGACTTCTTCCATTCTATTGGAATTCTAGTCTTTCTTCCAGTTCTTGAATTAGCTTCCAATCAACTACTATGTTTTTTCTTGCATTATCAAGGTCTAGATTGAGGTCTTTTATTAATCTGCCTGAGTTTGATGTTCCTCCTTTGCACCAATCTACTAGCGCGTGCCGGACTCTGAGTAATTTATAAAACAAACAAAATTGTAAGGACCCAGTTATTGGTTTATTCCAGACATAGTCAATGATGAGTTTAGTTTTGTGTATTCAGGTCCACCTTATGTCAAAATGGAATAATCGTTTGGCTCTTGACATTTCTGGGACTGTCATAAGACACAAGAGTCTGTGATCAGATCCTTTATCAGAAAGATGGTATAGGCAGGAATTAGGCCAAGTATACCACCAATTCGTAGAAACAAAGGCTTTATCGATCTGTTGTTCTATTAAAATAACGTTTCTACCCCGATTAGTCCATGTAAATTTGGGTCCTTGAAACCTTACTTCTAGAAACCCCATGGAATTGAGAAAATCCCAAAGGGAACGAGCTTTGTCCATTCGCCACGGAGCCCCTCCTGATTTCTCTAACGGGGACAGTGAGCAATTAACATCTCCAATTATAAGGAAAGGGTCTGACAATCTAGTACGAACCGAGGACAAGCACCATAACAAAGGGAGTTATTATTGATGACCGAAATGGCAATAAAGAAAGGGGTCGAGCCAATGACTGAAACCGAAGCTCCTCTTGGCCAACCGAATACTAGACCCCCCGACAAGCCGGAAGGATTAACAGGAAAACAATCAGAAAAACCTAATTAAGACATAAAAGACTCTACTTTATCACTAGGAGACATAGTCTCACAAAGAAAGAGAAATGACTTAGCCAAATTTCGGTGAGCTTTTAGCGTTTGGAATGTCAAGGTACTCCCCACCCCTTGACAATTCCACGCGTAGACATTCATTTAGGATTTTGGGGCCAATTGGGGTTGGCTACCTCCACCCTTTTCCCTTTAACCTTGTCATTCTCGCCTGGACTCTTTGGAAGGGAATTGACCACTCCTTCTTCTGGCTCTTGGATACAAACTCTTATATTTCTCCGAATGTAGACTCTCGGGGAGTCTGACGATTCTATCAATATCGCTTTCCCCTTTGACTTTCCATCCGTGACGCATCCTATTGGAGAGCATGAAATGGCTGTATCTGCAGATTGATCCATTCCTTCATTATCAAAGAAGCCTATCCCTTCTCCTTGCATGCTAAATAAGAGAGTATCCTCTAAATCGTCAAATAAAAATCCGGGATCTTCACTACAATATAAGTTACCTAGCCCGTATGATGGGGATGGAGCTTGTACTTGGAGAGGTGTGGGCTCTAACACCAAGGGTTGTGCAAGTTGGGCTTTTTAGAATCCTTGGGCTCAGTTACCATTTTATTATTGCAACCAGCCTCAATCAAAGGCTGGCCCAATATGTTCTCCGGCACCGAGGAGGCTCCCAGCCCATCCGCCTTCTCCAAGCGGCCCAACGATCTGCCTGTGCAATTTCTCTCCCGTCAGAAGTCCCGCGGCAGCGTCCCCTGACCCCTTCCATCCGAGTTTTCTCTGCCGAACCGAGAAGGTGCCTCAATCAGCATCGTATTGGATCGGGAGTAAGGTGTGGCACGAGCTCCATGGCGCCACACATTCCCGCCCCAATTTATTCCACTTCTCCGAGCTGTCGCATAAGAATTCTCATTCAATTTCAGACCTGTTCGGTTCCCAATAATCTCAGGTCCGAATCCATCCTCGCCTGTTGCCAAATCAAAAGAACAGAAGCTCTGGTTGTGCCCAATTCTACGGCACCTGAAACAAATGGTTTTGATGTTTTCGTACTTGAGAGACACCCGGAAAGGTTCACCCATAGAGCCATCTGCGTTCCTCTTCCTAGCTTCCAGTCGATGTTGCAAGGGGGATGATACGTCGATCAGCACTCTTGCTTTGAACACACAACCTGGGTTCTCCCAGACCGCGTACATCCCGGCATCCACGACGGTTCCCAATTGAGAGGCAAGGAGCCTGCCTAGCGCAACAGTTCTATATTCCTCAGGCAGATTCCAGAGTTGGACGAGGTAGGGGACGCGTGCAAGCTCTTGAAAAACTTGCTCAGAAGGCGTTTCCCACTTTTTTAAGGTGAGGATCTTCGAGTGGAGGAACCAGGGAGCTTTCCCCAGTGCTTCTTGGCGATCAGTGGCGTTTGAGAAGACTAATTGGAATAGACCATGGTCTGCATCAAGGACAGTAACTGGAGCTCTCTTTGCCCACAGATTATTGACGGTATGTTGAACGCGATTTCTGGATGGGTGGGACGAGCACCGCAGCCTCCCGATCAAGCTCAGGCGAGCTCTATTTTGGCCGGCTTCCAATACTTCATCATTGAACACAACTGGGCCTGCCATTGTTTGGAAGGGGAAATTCCAAGATTGCTCTGTTTTTCTTATATGGAAACAGGGGAATTTGCTGGGCACGAAGATGATGGAGGTTTGGCCTAATTGGAAATTCTTTATAGGGCCTTCTACTTTTAGGAAAGGGGGACGGTTCGAATAAAGTTTCTGGGCGAAACTTTGGGCTAGAATTTCGGGTTTCAATTGCAGCACCCAGGGATTGGTTTTGATTTTCCGGTCGTTTTTGGAGCCGTTTCCTGGGTTTTTAATGGAGTTAATCTCTCCATTAATTGAATTTTGCAAATTGAATTCGCAAATTGGGGCGAGAGTCGACCCCTTTGCGTCCCTAAGGGAGCGCTTTACAAGCTTGAATATAGCCCTGACCTCCTCAATTAAAGCAGGCAGGGACATTAAATGCCTTGAATCCAAATGTATTAGCAAAGGTAACGGATGGAAGGACATTAATGGTGATCGGCGGTCAGCCCGTTCTTCATCGGTGCGCAATCTTGGCTGGGATCTCTGGGAGCAATGGCGGACGAACTCGAGATCAGCGGCGTGAAGAGTGGAGAAGATTTCGATCTGGGAAAAGGGATTAGATTTGGGAGGCGGGATTCGCTTCTCCGGAGACGGCTTTATATAGCTCACATCACCAGCCATTAAGGCAATAGCCGGTATCTCCCGCCGGATTTAGCCGATCTCTCCCTCCACTTAGATTGGCGCCACCGCCAAATTTTGGTATGACTTAAATGCCGAAGCATCCCAACTATCTGTACAGTTGCTTTCCACAGAGGGAAGCTTTTCGCTACTAAGCGTTCCGCCACTAGATTAAGCAGGTTTGATTCTTATTTCAATGATGGTGAAGAAGCGCAGAACCAGCGGCGCTGTCATTAGTGCCACTCTGAAACGGACCAGAAAGGAGGGGCAGGTCGCTGTGCATTTGGGGCTTTCCGTGTCCGCATCAGTGGATTATCACCAGGTGATGTCGTCTTTCGAACAGGAAACCAAGGGTTTCAAATTTCCTCAGGCGGAAATGATGCCCTCCAACAGCAGCAAAGCGCTTTCATATCCTCCTAATGCTTGGATGCGCTTTAAAACAACATGTTGTTTTCGAGTTGATTCATCAAAGATCAGCATCATGTTCCCTCCTTGATTGAAAGCTCATTCTTCTCTCTTCACTATCTCAAAAAGATGGATTTTTCACTTCTTCTTTACAAAACTTGCTTAGAAACCAAAGTAAGATATTCGAATAAAGGAGACCATTTGCATGTCGATGGCTTCTTGGCGGCTGAGAGAATGAAGGAACAGGGGATTGAATCTTGGGTTGCTCTACTACGGGAGAGAAAGAGGCCATTTTTTGGGTAAAAGGAAAGAAAGAAGGGGTTTAATGATGAGGGAAGAGAAAAGATAAAGCCTTTAATTGCTCTTAATATATAAAAAGGAGTGATAAACGTTAAAAGTAGGTGGCGAACAATTATTTGCCGGGAGCACCACATCAGCATTCACACGTGGTACTCCCGGCGTAGGCAATAATCGCTCCCGCTTTATTGTCTTCTTCGTTTCATTTACCGCTTTCGTCACTTTTTGCAATTTTCTCTGCCTTTTTCATTCGTTTACAGGGGATATAGGGTGGGGATATTGTCATTAGCCTTTGTTTTAATTATTTGTTAGGCTTCTACTGCTTCTTTGGTACCGTCTCATCTAGGTTTTCATTTGAGTAGGACCAGGCCCTCTATTTTGCTTGGTTTCAATTTTTACCATGCATGGTTAATTGTGATGCTTATTTTTTCATGTTGTTCCGACATGTTTTGTCGTTTCTCTTGTCTTTGAAAATACTGCATTGTTTGCAGGCTGGTTGTAGAGGCTATGTGTTTGCTTGTTTTGCATTTTGCAGGGTATGCTGCTTTGCGGTCATTTGACAGCCACAAAGGCTTAGTCCTTGACTTTCACCCTGCAAAGGGTGTAAATTAAGTTAATGGCTTAGTCTTTGTCGAATAGGTATTAAAGAGTTGCCCGTATCGTGGCAGGAATGCTCTCTTATCGTTGGTCGATTGTTGATTGGCTGGCGTCCCTTCTTATTCATTTCAGCCTGAAAAGGCTTTATTTTTGTAGGGATGATAATTCAACGCGCAATTACGAATATCCAATCATTCCAAATCAATCAATGTGGGTGATCTTCGCATTTATGAGTATGAATGAGTATTGTTTAAATCTGATTTTTTTTATGAAATGAGACGAGTTTAATTTTAGACTCTCTCATCCATACTCATATCAGTTTCATAAAAAAATATTTTTTTATATATAAAAGAATAATCTGCCATAGTCTACGATCATTTTTCCTACTATCAACACTCAACACTAAATCTGGTCTTGTTCTTCATCCCGTAACAGTTGTCTTGATAGTAAATTAGTAATAACATATTTTGAGTTTTTGACCCCTAAAACCGGAAAATTATTAGCTCCAACCTTAGGTTGAACTCAAAAACTCCAACTAGCCACATGTCAGTTTTCTATTGTTGAGTTTATCTTTCTTTTTTATATTTTAATTCTTGATTTATTTAGGATAATTAAGAATATTAAATATTAAGAAAAAAGGAAGGTGAGTCCACCACCACCAATAACAAACTAACACATGGATTGGTTGGAGCTTCTGCGTCCAACCAAGGTTGGAGCTAAGAATTTTCCACTAAAACGTATCAACTATCTATCCTAAATTGTTTGATCCCACTGATTCGAGTTATTAAGAGAATTTTAGGTAATAAATCTTATACTAACACATTCTTTCAAACGTGAGTTATAACTTACATGTTTAAATTGCACAAGCCTACTATACCTTTTACTTAGATCGATCAATCATTAATATTGAAAATCGTAAAGCTTCAAATGCTCAACATAACCACTTAATCAAACCAACTCTGATACCACAAATCTATGACCACTCTTTAACACAAACTTCTGAAGCAACACTGAACTCAATACCCTGAATGAGCCCAAACTCATCAGCCACTTAAACACAAAATGGGATCGAGCATATCACTACTTATTCCAACAGTTCCCATTTTTTTACCCTCTCAAATCGACAAACGATTACACATCATATTAAAAAAAAAAAAAAACAGATACTCTGCAGATCACGTCTTACTTCCAGCAACAACACGCCAATAAACCAGACTTGACTGCTGATGGCAAAGACACGTGGAGCACACAACTAGCATTGGTGACGAAGGCCATGCATGCATGTTAAGGATAAGCTTCGATAAGGCATTTTGGACCCAACGAACGAATTATCTTATAGTCGCTGAAACCCGCCGCCATGAACAAGCTCTGCCATTCCTTTTCATTTCGTTCTTTTCCATTGAAATTAACAAGCATCAGCAGATCGAAGCAGTACTGCACTTGAGACAACTCGTGATTTTCGAGCACAGCCTTATGGCCCATCACCATATCTATGATGATCACTTTCCCTTTCTTTTTTTCATCGTGGGAGACTGCCTCCCGACAACACTTCAAAATCTTCAGGCACTTCTCATCATCCCAATCATGAAGAATCAACTGCAACATTACATATCGCCAACAAGTTGGTTAGTTGGTCGATGGTTTAGTGATTAACCATTGTATAACCATTGCCCATTGGTCGATGTTATAAGACATAGATAACACATAAATTCAAGACTCAGATTGTCAATAACGAAAAATTCTTCCAAATTCATACCATCTTGCACCAAAACTTCTTATACATTATTTAAACAATCTCGCAAGAGAAATCATTTAACTTTTTTATTATCAAAAGTCAAAGTAATAGCTAGGATGACAGTCGGTAGTGGATTGCCTAAATCTAGTCAAGAGGCTAGAAAATGAAAAAGATAAAGTAGAAATAAAATTAGCAATTAAAATTTGATGGTATCAATTCAAATTGTATTATATTTTTCTGAAACCTTTTTCAGTTAAAAAAGTGGACCAACGAAACCAATAAAATTCGATGGTTCATCCTCTTCAATTTCCTACATATTGTAAAAAAAAATTCATCCAACTCGTTACTGATCGTCCAATCAAATAAATCGAACACTATTGATAATGATATATACATATATATGTATATACGGACCTTGAGGAGGACTATGTCTGTGGGGGGAACTTTGTCAAACATGCTCCCTCCAACGACCTCCAAATTCTCAAGACCCTTAACACCATCTCCCTCCTTCAAGTTGGCAACCACGCGAGGGAGATCGAACACAGTGCACTTGAGCTTCGGGAACGCCTTGGCAATCTCGATAGCCATCGTCCCGGCGCCGCCGCCGACGTCAACCAACGACTCCATCTCACTTTCTTCAAACACCTCCCTGCACTCCGACACCAGCACCCTCGCCACCAGCTTGGAGTCCTCGACCATGACCCCGCCGAACGCCTTCTTCTGGTCCGGCTCCTTGTCCAGCCACTCCCAAAACGACATGCCGTCGTGGACCACCTCGAACGGCACCGGGTCGCTGCAGTAGAGGAACCACGAGCTCAGCATTCCCCACTGCGTCATCACTTTTGGGTCGAGGTGGAGGTCTATGAAAGGGGATAGTGAACCGCCAGGGAGGAGCAGCTTGCCCATGGTGGTGAGGGAGTAGTAATGATCTTCCCCTTCTTCTTCTCCTCCAAGTTGCTCATGATCAGCTGTGCGACAAGCAATGAAGTTAGAAAGCGCGCGATTTTATGATGAAACGCTTTTAGCGGCGAGCTAAAAGCGCGTAAAAACGTAACATTTTAAGATTTAAAACTGTGATTTTAACTATATTAGTTAGCAGAAAAAAAATGCAAATTACTTAGAAGCGATTTGATGTCCTGATTAGAAATATAAAAGTGTAACCTTTAAAGCGCTATTTTGAGTGAAGCGGGAGCTTAAACACGGGGAATGAATGGATATAGTTCTATGCCCCTTTAGTTCTACTATGC
This sequence comes from Linum trigynum, assembly GCA_964030455.1. Classification (NCBI taxonomy): domain Eukaryota; kingdom Viridiplantae; phylum Streptophyta; class Magnoliopsida; order Malpighiales; family Linaceae; genus Linum; species Linum trigynum. Next base: position 33,982,248 of record OZ034820.1, read on the forward strand.
AGTTTTATTAAACATGTCACTTTACTATTTTTTACATCAAACATGCTCAAATAATTTGGAACCGTGACTAGGATAACCTGGCCTCGGCAAAATAAGAGGAAAATTAAAATGTCATTTTTGTCCTTCTTATATTTCTCTCAGTCTCGATAAAGTGAAATTATTAGGTGTATTGAGCTATACATAAGAAATAAAAAAATATATTAAACTGAAATTATGAAAGGTATGTTAAACATTTGTATAGCCCAAATTTGGTTCGACCGTAGTTGACAGTGTTTGAAGGATAATTTTAACAAAATGACATGTTTAACAATCCAAATTACATGGAGGACATTTCGATGTAAAAATAATAAAGATGCATCTTTGATAAAAATCGGATGTAAAAATAATAACTAAAGATGCATGTTTGTTAAAAATCCATAATCCTAACTCTTACCTCCGCCACCTTTGACGGTAGCAGTGAAGAATCCGGCGTGGACCAGCGGGCGCATGAGGCGTCGCAGAGCGTCAACCTTGGAATGGTGAAGGGGAAGGGGAAGGGAGGAGGCCAGGTCGGAAAGTGAGGTCGGGCCCTGATGTCGGTGGATGGCGTCGGGCACTCCTAGCACGACGATGCATTTTAGCGCCATGGAAACTATGTAGCTGAAGGCAAAATTCCTGGCGCGAGCCTGAGCTTCAAACAGCTCGTCGCTGCTAATACTACCTCCTACCAAATCTTGGCTCATTTTTACCAGTTTGGCAGTTGATGTCTGGATGATGAGATGGTGAAAGACCATGGATGGTTTGGTTGCTATAGCTCTATATATAGACGAGATTGATAGGCGGAATGTGATGGAGATCATGATCGTTTTACTTGCAAATTGCTTACTTGTTGTGATGCTAATGAATGAATGAATTTAGGTACGTAAATGAAATAATGGACAAGGATATATATGATCATGACATCAGGTGGCTGGCTGTTCCATTTTTTCCTTTTAGGCGGCGGAGACGTGCAAGAAGAGAGTAAGTGGGGTGGCCTCAGCGATACGTATGGGAAAAGAAACTTTGATACTGTCCTTTGACAAGATGATGGGTAGGGATGACAATCAAACCAATGATCGTGGCTATTCAATAATATTCGATCCAGTCAACGCAGAGAATTCTCGCATTGATTAGGTAGGGGGCGGGTATGAGTAAAACTCGCAAAATGTTTGATGGGTATCGGGCGGGTATGGTTTTAATCTCTCCTGTCCCATACAAATACCTATACCTGCCACATCAAAAATATTCTTTCACATGTACAAAATACAATGGCGGAGGCACGATTTGAACCTAACCTGTCCTCTTTTTATAATATAAATATATAATTTTTTAATAAAGAATTAAATATAATTAAGATTAAATATATTCAAATAATTCATTCATAGAAAAACATAACCGACTAATACAATCATTTTTTTTCATAAAAACCACGATGAAATTTCATATTGTGAAAGAAACGTAAAAACATTCGTTGTCTACACTCTTAAGTAATCATTAGCAAAATCATCGCCAATTTGACTTGGAAACTTGTTCTTACTATAAGTCAAAAATGAAAATGCTCTTTCTACACTTGCAGTTAGGGCTGAGCATGCGGGCGGATCATCCGGGTTTGGGCCGACCCCCCGCATTTGACCTGAATTTCGTTAAGTGGGTGGGTCTGTGAGTGGGTGACGGGTTGCGCTGGGAGCCATCCGCCGGGTGGTGGGTGGGTTGTGGGTGAGTGTGCGGGAGACCCACTCAACCCAACAGCAAAAAGATCAAAGTCGTTGGCGCTAGAGAGAGGAGAGTGGAGACGTTAGATATAAACTCGGACTGCTCCTGGAGTTTGAACCTCAAAGCCAACCTTCCAAATAGAGATCCCCTCTTCTTCCCTTTACTTTTTCCTCTAATTCTTGTGCCTAGATCACCGCTCTTTCCTTTGTGGAATTATTTTACTTAGTTCCTTGCACCTAATAATCGTCTCAATCTGTAAAAAACTCTTTCATAATAGAATTTCTATCCCATTTAAGAACTAATTCAACATTTTTCGCCCTATTTCAACTTCTTGTTTCCCTCGATGATTCTCTTCACCTATTATCATGTCAAGTTGACTCCTTTATATTATATACATTGTGATGTGGGTGAACCCACAAACCCACCCGCATCATCCACCATCCGCCCGACCCAACCCGAGACTAAATGTGGGTGGGTGGTGGGTTAAAAGTTATCAATCCGTTTAAGCGCTGTGGGTGCATTTTATGGTCAAAATCCACCCGACCCACCTAATGCCCACCCCTACTTGCAGTTGCAATTTGTAGAATAAAAACTAGTGGAATTGCCATTGTCGCTGGATAATTTCAGGGTTGTTGGGGAAAAATCCGAATAGGCATTAGTAGAAAAGAGATCGAGTTAGATTTTGTTGCAATTGGAATTTTGTTTATGGTATAATAAATTAATTTTATGTCGATTGATGAACAAGTAATAAGTCCTGTTATAGTGTCAAAATGTTCTCATACAACTTATACGTGTTGTGTTACATCGTCAATATAAATATATATGGTTTTTTTTCCTCCGAAATTTACCCCCGTCCCGTGACAAGGCCCAAAGGCCCTGCCTCCGCCTATGAAAAAATAGATGGATAAAATTGTAACGTATCAATGACTGCATGTGAGGGTAACTCAAGAAAAATAAATAGTAGATATGTAATTGGGTGGCCACCCAAATCAAAACTTAAATCCTTTTCTTCAACTCTCCATTCACTCTCACTTTTTCTCTCGTGTTAACAAGATTATATATTTTTTTTATAATGGCGATGATGATATTAAAGAGAAAACCCAGTAACGGAACAAGGATCAGAAGGTTATATTAGTTAGTTATTGTTTAGTAGATGTATCAAAGAGAATAATGATTTGGATTAAATTGTACTCTATCTTATAGATTAATGGATATTTTAGGATAAAATACTTTGACATGTATTAAGAATGATTGTCTTTTTGTAGACTTCATGATAAAGTAGTGCGTTTAGTGTTATAATTGAAAAATTACATGTAAAAATTTAGGTATTATATAGTTGGATGTACGAGGAGGGCATTACCCATGGTACCCAAACCCACGAGTATGAGGATGAGTTAGAAAAAACTTCTTCCGCATGGAAATGGGGCATGTATGAGTTTGGATATTTGAAAGCGAGGATGATGATGATTTAGGCAAACCCACACCAAATCTGCCCATTGCCATACCTAATGATGGGCGCGCGCACCCTCATGCATATCAAAGGGACAATAGTCGAGAATGTCTTTTGAGAGCTAATTTACGACTTTACTCTCTTTATAATATGTATAATTATAAATGTTATGAACTAACCATTCTTAAGCTAGTTTCATGTGAACAACATTTAAAAGAGTGACATAGGGTTCGAAGGATCTGGTCCTCTTGTATATCTGGCCAGTCTAAAAGCTGACTTAAAGATAACTCACAATGACCATGTTTCCAAGCTAGCTCTAGTCCCTGTTGAATAGCCTATACTGATCTGTTTCCATTATTTTTTACAATATAAAGAAGAATTTTTTTTTTACATTCAATTTTAGTTGGAACTTCTTCCTTCAACCAGATACATGGATTGACCACACACTCCTAAAAAGCATGTCTCTCTCCTCCTTCTCTCTAACGGAAATTTTCTCTGAACCCCACAATGGTTCCTTTTCCGTCCCCAATGTTGGGACTGTTCCAGCTCAAACTGAGATCGCCATAAAGAAGCTTCAACAACCAAGTAAAGAGTGCAAAGATCAACAAGAGGTTGGAAGACACAACCCATCACCGACGCAAGAGATTCTTACGGAGATTGGACAAGGCATGGGAAGATTTGGGAATGACATAAAGAGAAGTGGGATATGGAAACCACCAGACGTTTGGATAGATATCTTCTAAATGTCAGAGAAAGTGGAAGAGAAGAGGAATAAGAAGGGAATCTGAAGGATGTTACCCTGGAGTTGTCATCACCAGTAGAAGGAAGAGGGATGGCAGCCTTGAGCCAAGTGCATCTGGGACAGAGGTGGGAAAGCAGAGAAGGGTAAGTATCAGTCAACAGAGGAGTAATGAATGTCTTGACAAGAAACAAAGCTACCACCAGATTGAAGAAATTAAAGACCACCTACTTGGAAGAGGATTTAAAGAGGAAGAGAAGGAATGAAGAAGAGTGCTTGCTTCCAATAGAGCTCCTCAACTCAACATATTTTGCTTCTCAAACCCCCCCCCCCCTCGATTCCCCTGCAAACACAAAATACCAATTATAACAAGGAAAAAACCCAACTTTCAACATGAATGCCAACAACGGCAGAGTTCCAAGCGGATCAAGAGAGGAGAGTAGGCTCACCCCGTCATTATCAAGGGGCAGGAGCGACCGCCCAATCCTCTCATCAACCGGGGGCCGAGGCATATCAATGATGCTGGAGAAGATGCTGACCGAGAACAGAGTGGCTTTGGCTAAGGCTACAGGAGAAACACGCTATGCTTGGGGAGGATATGGAGAGGTAAACGTCCAACCTACGTAAACACAAAATCTGTTCATATTCACTTTCAGCAAGGAAGAAGTAAGGGAGAAGATATGGAATGATAAGCCCTGGAGTCTGTCCAACACTCTAGCTGCTATTGAGAAATACAATGGAAGAGGTAAACCAGAAGAAGTCCCAATGGAGAAGCAGGCTATGTGGGTGCAGATCCATGGATTGCACCAGAACCAAAGGAGCGAGCAAAACATGGTGGCAATTGGAGCCCACTATTTCCCTGGGCTTCTTGACCTGGATAGAGCTAGCCTGGAATTCACGGGGTAAAGAAAGTTCTTGAGGATTCTGGGGGATGTCGACCTGAATGAACCAGTTCCGACAGGGTTTGATTTCCATTCACCGACGACACTACAGGATTGGATCACTGCGACGTGATCGATTTCAAGTACGAAAGGCTGGTGGAATTATGCTGTTTTTGTGGAAGAATAGGCCATAACTAGAAGTTGAAAGCTTACATTTCAGAGATTTATAATTATTCCCAGAAAGCTGGAATTGACTCCCCACACAGGAACCACTCGACCAAGGTCAGAAGTAGTTGGGAGGGGGAAGGCTCACAGAGCTCGTCAGCGGGGAGAGAGAGATCGAGATCGGGAAGCCAGAATCGAATAGGAGAGGAAGAGGGATGGTCTCCGTTAGAGTCAGAAGGCATGATCTCGGAGGGGAACTTACAAATCCTTTCAGGATTCAACGTTAGGAGGATTGAACATGAAATACAGGGAGGGAGGAACATGATGCGCAGGGGAGATGGAGAGGAAGATACATGGAAGAGATGGGATCGAAGAATTTGAATGTGGAGATGGATAGGGTGGCGGCGGTGATGGAGATGGGGCTAAGTCTGGAAGAGGGGGGTTTTCCACGAGGGAGTGAGGCCAAAAACAATGGTGGGGACAACCTTGTCCCTTGGGCCAATGAAGTAGAACAAGCCAGCCCACTATCCAAGCCAGGCAGGCCCAATCAACGTAGCAGATTATCATCACATCAACGAGGGAAGTGAAGAAGACGTGGGCCGGATAAAGAAGAAAAGAAAAGGAATGACCTGGTGAGTGGAGGTAGGCCCAAGGCCGACTTAATTGAATAAGAGGCCTTATTTTTATGGCCAGTAGGGGCTTTTGAGATGGGAGGACATGGAGAGACCATTAGGAAGAAGAACCTAAAATTTAAGCCTCACCATCCTAACAGTTCAAAGGGGATTAACCCAGAAAATGATCAAGAGGGGCAGGGAAAGAAGAAAAAGGCAGCGGTGGTTCGCCAGAAGCCACCTCTACAAGAATGAGTATTATTAGCTGGAATTGTAGGGGTTTTGGCCAAATCCTTACAAGAAGTTATGTGAAGCGTCTATGTAGAATCTTGGGCCCTTCGATTGTTTTCCTCATGGAGACGAGCAAGAACGAGACATTCATGGAGGAGCAAAGAAGAAGTCTCAAAATTTTTCCCAATAAAGAGTATGTTGAACCGGTTAACTCTTCTAAGGATTTTGCTTTGTGGTGGAAAGCGGGTATTAGCATTAATTTTTTAAGTAGTGATAGCTATTATATGGATTGTAGTATTGATATGGGTAGGAAGTTCTTTTGTAATTTTTTCCATGCACCCTCTACCGTTGTTAGTAGAAGGGAATTTTTGGAGCATCTGAGCTCTCTTCGGAGTAGTAGGGAGGATAACTTGGTGATTTTAGGAGATTTCAATGCTGTTATCTATGAAAGTGAAAAAGAGGGTAGATGTCCTCTTAGGTACGAGAATGTCGAACCTTTTAAAAGGTTCATCTTCCATAATGCTCTTATTAATCTAGGGTTTAAAGGAGAACCGTTCATATGAACCAATAAGCGTACCGACGAGAATACAACGAGAGTCCGCTTGGACCGAGTGTCGTGCTCGCATTCTTGGAGAGTACTCTTCGGGGAAGCGACTGTTTTCCATGAAAAGATGGTAGAGTCGGACCATTGCCCAATCAGATTGGAACTCTATTGCAGGGTGAATAGGAGGAGGAAAACTCCCTTTAGAGTGGTGAAAGATGGTTGGATAAGGAGGTAGACTCATCCAAGACAATATAGTCTGAAAATATGGACACCTGATTTGATATCGGAGCTCTAGAATGCGTTTACTGGAGGTAGACTCATCCAAGACAATATCAGTATTGTCCACGAGGCCCTCCATCATTTCAAAAACCACAAGAGGGGAAGGAGAAGAGACATAATGCTTAAGTTGGACATGAAGAAGGCGTATGATATGGTGGACTGGGAGTGCTTAGAGACTTTACCGAAGAAGTATGGTTTTGATGATAGATGGTGCAAATGGGTCAGCTCTTGCATCCGAACGGTCAATTTCTCCATCCTCTTCAATGGAGAAGCTACAAAGAAGTTCAAACCGTCAAGGGGAATTAGACAGGGAGACCCACTTTCTCCCTTCCTTTTCATTTTAATGTTTAATGCTCTCACCTTTCTGATTGACAAAGTGGTTTCCCAGAACCAGTTAAAAGGAATTAGGTTAAACGCGAGATGCCCGATCCTCACCCACTGTCTTTTTGCAGATGATACAGTCATCTTTCGAAAGGCTGACCATCAAGAGGCAGAGAAAATCCTTGACCTTATCAGAGAGTACGGAGCCATCACGGGTCAAGAAGTGAATATAAACAAATCCATAGTTTTTTCAGTGCTAATGTACCCGATGGTGACAAAGCTGCGATCATTGCTCACATCGGGTTTGCCTCTTCTAATTGTCACTCAAAATACTTAGGAGTGTCGATAGAGTGGGGGAAGTCAAGGAAGGAAACTTTCTAATTCCTCATTCAGAGAATGGAGAAGATGAGGAAGCATGGAAAATTCTCCTCCTATCTCATGGAGGGAAAGAGGTTTTGCTCAAAGCAGTTATACAAGCTATTTCCTCCTACATCATGTACCTCTTTCACCTTCCGGTGAACCTTACCAAGAAGATGGATTCCCTCCTCACCAACTTCTTCTGGTCAGATTCAATGCAGAAAATCACCATGCACTGGTGTAGGAAGGAAATTCTCTGTGCTCCGAAATCTGAAAGGGGTTTGGGATTCCGAAGCTTCAAGGACTTCAACATGGCCCTGTTGGCGAAACAAGCATGGAGACTCCTTAATTCCACGGATGCCCTTTGGTGTCGTCTTCTAAAGGGTTTGTACTTCCCGAGATGAGGGTTCCTACATTCCAAAAGAGGAAGTAGATCCTCTTGGATCTGTGCGAGTCTATGGGAGGAAAAAAAAGTGATCAACATTGGAGTAGTTAAAATCATCGGGTCGGGAGAGGATACATGGGTTGGTCAAGACCCATGGATTCCGAGCCTGCATAACCTTGTCATTGGAAGTGGCCCCCAACAGAACCTGAGGGTCAAGGACTGGATAGACCTTGATAATAGGAGATGGAACACAGATTTGCTCAAGGTCATGTTTCGAGAGCAGAAGTGGATGCTATCCTTAAAATTCCAATTGGAGAAGAGGGATCTGAGGATTTTTGGGCTTGGGGCCTCACTCGTGAGGGGGCTTTCTCAGTTAAGACGGCATACCACGCTGTTCATAAAGCAAACACCAATTTCCAACCGACAGGAAGTGAAGAGAGTTGGAAATGGATCTAGGGACTGAATATTCCATTAAAGCTTAAATTCTTCATTTGGAGATGTTCAAAAAATGGGTTGGCAACAAAAGCAAGGCTCTTCCAACGGAAATGTGCTCCTAAACCGATTTGCCAAGTTTGTCAAAACCCTTTCGAATCCCTTAACCACTGCCTCTTCTACAGCCCTCATGCCACAGAGTCATGGAATTCCATCCCATCCCTCCCGATCCCTCCCCAGGGTACCTCTTTCTTTGACTGGTTCTGCTCCCTCAAAGATACCATCCCCAATAACTCCCTGATTCACATTATCTACCTTTGTTGGAACATTTGGAAGGCAAGAAACGAGAGTACTTTCAAGAATAGAGTTCCATGACCCCAAACGTATGTCTGCAAACCTATAGAGAGCTAACGAAATGGATGGCTTGCCCGAGGCCCCCGCCTCCTTCTTCTGATGGTCCCACTCAGCTTAGGGGATCCTTTCCCACTACGAATCCCCCTGCCAAGTAATCACTTGTTGGTGATTCACTGTGATGGGTCGTTCCTTAGCGACTCCCAGTCGGCGGCTTATGGTGTTTTTGTTGTTAAACACCATGGACAAGTGTGTGATGGGAGAGCTGAGATTCTTCTCTGTTCCACCGCGATTTAAGCGGAAGCGAAGACACTCTTGGAATGTATTAAATTAGCACAAGAATATGGATCGATTTGTACACTACAATCTGACTGTCAAATACTGGTGAAGGCCCTGAAGCATAATCAGTCTCGATGGCCCTGGAGATGTGCAGCCTGGATTAGAACAATGGTTAATATCCTTAGGAATAACCCTACAATTTTGGTTAAAGAGGTTCCAAGGGCGTTGAACGTTAGGGCTGATTGGGTGGCACGATCAAAAGCTAGATCTACTCTGCTAGATGACTGGATTAGTATTCTTGATCTAATTTCTGATCTGCTTTAAGTTTGTAATCGCTTTCGAACGCGTTTCTTTCAATGGTGGAATAATAGTTGGTATTATTGTAAAAAAAAAACCACATACATGGACTTAACTTTTGCAGCTGCAAATACAAAATAGCAACAGTTAATAGCTAGCATATATCCATCCCCAACAGTCTTCTAACCAGAGAACGAAAGTGAAAATAGTAGATTTATATTTATTTATTTATTATTTATTAAAATTACATTAATAATGAGATATGAATTATGGTCTCTTTAAATAACAACATGCATCATTACCAATTATATATAAAAAAAATTAATAAATCCTTTTAAACTAAAAACATACAGAAAACTAAAATCTTAAAATTGGATGAATTTTTCACTACAATTAGCTTAACTTAGCCCACTAACTACCTGTAAGGATTTCTTAGGTGTTTGATACATCATTTTCATATTTTAATAATTTTAATTTGATTTTACCAATTAATTTAGCAATTGAGTAAAAATAAATATTTCAAATATTTTGTAAACTTTAAAATACAAATCATAAATACATTCTATTCAAATGACATTCCAATCAACAACGTATTAAGTGTGCACTATGCCACTAACAACTATTCCTCTTTGAATGCATCATGCATGTATCTGAAGTTGGGATCATGGATCCAAACAAGACGGGCCTAGCCCATTAAACATGCAGAGGAAGCAAACCGAATTCGTCCCCTAAGCTTCCGATAGACATCCAAGATCCTAGTTCAGTGAATTGGGTTTGGGCCCAAGCAAATATGTGATGCCCTGAGCCCCTGACTGTCTGCGAGCTAGGGATTGCAACTTGCAAAGCCGGGATCTGTCAATTAATCTCCCATTAGGTCCGTCGGCGAGCTCCCTCCGGCTTCCAGCGTGAAGTACTCAACGTCCACCGTTCACAATAGGACGAGGTTTCAACTCCCAACCGCCGAATTCCTCAGCTCTTCTTTTACTGTTCGTCGTCTCTGAAAATCCGACATCCCCAAGCCAGTTCGCACAGTTGTTCGTGGAAGTCCTTCCGGGGATAACTGAATGTACTCCTGCTTCCAATCAACTCTTGCTTTGGTTCAGTCGATTAGTTCGTGATCTGAGAAATTTCTTCAGAACTTGGCTTCCGGTCTGCATTTGGTTTGGAAGGTAAGGGACCAGCAATGGCAGGAGTGGTGCAGAAGTTCTTCATCACTTCAATGCTCATGTGGATTGCTCCAATTGCGATCCTGTATGCATTTAACAATAACTTGCTTCCCGGTAAGCTTATTTTCTTTCACTCTTGTTCAATTTTATTGTTTTCTTCTATTCGTCGTCAGGTTCGGGCTTGCTTTCTTGTGTTGTTTGTGATTGTGGAGGGAATTTGTCTCTGGTCGATTAAGTTTCCGTAGGTAACCATAAACTCGAGATTAATTTAGGTAAACTTGTCTGGAGATCAATTCTGCGGTGTGCTCTTGAAATCAGGCTATATGACAGACTAGATTGGATGTTTTAGTGGCGAAGAAGTTACTGATCTAGTATGATATTGGTAGTATTGGACGTTTTTGAGTTTGCGAATTGATCTAAAGGGCTGTAGTTTTGGATTTGAACTATAAGGTGATTTGGGAAATAACACTTCACAACTGAGATTATGAGCGGTCACTGAGCGCAGCATTTAGGCCATATCATAATGGTGGAGACGAGTCCCTTTTTGCTACTCACTATCAGCTAACTTGGCGCTTTGGTATTGCTAGATTGTTTATTTACCTCTACACGGTAACTTCTTAGTGTTGCAAGATAAGAGTTCTGGATGTAGGTAGTATTTGGGAACCATATCAATATCTGTTAAGGAAGGACATCAGTCAACCAGGATTGCTAGCTGAACACATGGAAGTTTGAATGTGTAGCATACCTGGACAGTTAAGCCTTTTTCTTTTGTTGCTGAGAGATTATTGTTAGCTAAGCTAATAAATGGGAGACTTACCGGAAATGCTCTCAACCATCAGAAACAAGCTGCAAATTTGCCTACTGTTCGAGCTTGGTTTTGGTGAACTTGGCTATCTGGGTGTCAGTTCGCATTATAGTTGTTTGCATGAGAACAAAGTGATTGAGGGCTTTTTTAGATCAATTTTGTGGTGTTCTCTTGAAATCAGGCTATAGAACATACTAGGGTGGATGTTTTAGTGGCGAAGAAGTTACTGATCTAGTATGGTAGTATTGGAAGTTTTTGAGTTTGCGAATTGATCTAAAGGGCTGTAGTTTTGGATTGGAACCGTAATTTACCTTTACTGAACACGGGTGATTTGCGAAGTAACACTTCACAACTGAGATTTTGAGCCGTCTCTTAGCACAACATGAGGTCATATCATAATGATAGAGACCAGTCCCTTTTTAGCTACTCACTCTTGGCTAACTTAGCGTGGTATAGCTGGATTGTTTAGTTACATCTACAAGGTAAATTTTAAGTGTTGCATGATAGGAGTTCTGAATCTAGGTAGAGTGTCTGAGAACCACATCGATATCTGTTAATGGAGGACATCAGTCAACCAGGATTTCTAGCTGAACACGTGGAAGTTTGATTGTGGAGCATCCCTGGATGGTTAAGCCGTTTTCTTTTGTTGCTGGGAGATTATTGAAAGCTAATAAATGGGAGACTTACCGTATAAGCTCTCAACCATTATAAACAAGCTGCAAAGTTGCCTACTGGTTGAGCTTGGTTTATGTGAATATGAAGGTTTGAACTGAAAATCTAAAGGTTAGACTCTGAATATTTGGAGCTGACCAAATGGCAAGATTTATAGTAAAAACTGCGAAATGCAAGATTCAGTGTGATAGATGAATGGAGTAGAGAATGATGCAAATATAAGCTTTAGGGTCAAGGAACTTCAGCACAGCTAATGGGCTTGATGGGTGCAGAACTGTTGGTTGCAGGTGCACTTGGTATAGTTTCTAGATTGCAATCTTGGAGGAATAGTTTCTGCTTGGTTAGAGATGCCATAGGTTACTGCTACACTTCACAAAACCTTAAAAAGTACAGTGTACCCATTGCTTGCACGGATGTTCTCTTTAATTCTCTACATGATCAACCATCCTCAGCCTAGGTTCTCTGCTGGTTGGGCCTACACCTGTCACTTATAAGCGCTTAACATTAGCTGAATTTTCTTGCTGTAGTCAATGAACTGTTGACTAGCTAATGCTACCCCAGTTCTCTCCCAGCCATTCTCATTTTCTGCTGGCAAACTACTGGTCTACTGCTTAGAGAAGAGCATTGGTTAATAGAATCAACTACAGCCTCTAGCTGAACTGTACAGAAACTAATACAGTACTAGGGGCATGCTACCATGCCCATTGGCTGTAGTACTAAGAGTAGTCTGGCTGTTTATTTCATGTTGATGCCACCCATAAGAGAATAGAGAAAAGGAAAACTCGTTTTCAGTACATGTAAAGCAAGGGGATTTTGATTATTTCTGGATGCAAAATATGGTCTTGTGTCTGTTTTCTGTTTGATGATGAAATAGTTTAGCTACTTGAGCATACATTGTCCTGCATTGGGCAAGTCAAAGTTCTCGTGTCTACTACCTAAATGCAGCAAAATTTTCATTCTGTTTCTGCTTTCTTGACTTGTTTGCTTGCATTGACATTCTATTCCGGAACAGGTATAACCCAGATGTCCCCACATTCTCTGACGTTGGTGAGTGGATTCGTTGCTGTCGTATCAGTTAACATCGTCATCGCATTCTACATTTTTATGGCGCTGAAGGAACCTGTGGATAAACACGAGCCCGATGCTGCATTCGTCGCTCAGGCCAAAGACAGCGTAAAGAAACTCACTGGTAATAAACCCGTTGATTCTCCAGAGTCCTCGAAGAAAGAAGAGTAGAAGGATAGGAAAACGAAATATGAACTTGTAGAGAGAAGAGAACACGGTCTTGGTGTCTGGTCAGCAGGCTGTAGTATCACACTAGTAAGGAACATCAGTTCTTAAATCTCAACTTTGTGAGAAGTTGTCCTGGCATCCTTGCTGTTTCATGTTTTTTAGGCTGCCTGTTACAATGCCGTTGGTTTTGAGTTGAGGCCAAGTTGACTTTTCCCTAAACACCGTACCACCCATTTTGGTTTTGAAGGACCAAGTATGTATAAGTATTTAAACGATGTTTGGTTGCTTGCTTGCTTGTAAGCTTGTGTTAAGTATATGCCATTTGGGCTAATTATTATATGCTTAAAGTTGCACCAAAATAATCTTTAGAAGTAAAGAAAATTACCAACATTTATGAAATCATCAATTAAATTTGTTAAAAATAGTATGTTCTAATCATACATGATACGTATATTTCACCCTAAGACCTAAAACGGGTCGTTTAAACAAAATAGGGAACGGGTGGGTTTCAACGTAGGCAGCCGGGATTTGCCTAATATAAATAAAGGGGTTACCACTCACTAGTCTTAGACCGACGACGATAATAGGACGCGGCTTGCTCGAACCAGCGATAAGGGACACATTCCATCGACAAGGCGAAACCCTAAAACCGGAAGAATTAGGGGAGCTCGAACAGAGCAAGATTCGTCTCTGCACGCCTCGGTAGAAAGAGGAGAGAAGGAATAGCTGTGAGGCGGCCGCTCGGAAGATGGGGAAGAAGAAGAAGAGAGCGCCTTCCAAGGTTTGGTGCTACTACTGCGATCGCGAATTCGACGACGAGAAGATACTAGTCCAGCATCAAAAGGCCAAGCACTTCAAGTGCCACGTCTGCCACAAGAAGCTCTCCACCGCCGGCGGAATGACCATTCACGTCCTTCAGGTCCACAAGGAGTCCGTCACCAAGTAATAAACCCTCTCCCTCCCTCGCTCTTTTGCCATTCTTCAGCTTCATTACGTCTAAAAATTTCACCTTCTGAATAGGATATGTCTGCGCTTCTTTGCTTTTGTCTTCTTTTGAAGTAATGCCCTTTCTGCTCTCGCTAGTTGCTCCTAGAAATTGCGTTTTCCGTGGTTAGAAAGGGACTGCGACTAGTACTAGGTTCTCGGAAAGTCAGAATTTTAGAACTTCATCTGGATTCTGCATTCATATAGCAGGGTGCTAGGAATTTCCATGTACTGGTACCTCATAAATGATTTTTTTTAGACATGGTGGGATAACTCTAGAAACGGGTTATTGGACATGGAAGGGAGAGAAGTAGGGTTCGTCTTATGTGAAGAGCAATGGTGTGTTCTATTGACTTTGGCTTTGTGGGCTGTTTAAATTCTTAGATTCCAATGTTGCCTGAGTACAGCAGATATTTCTAAAGGTCTTACCTTCAACTTTGTGTCATTCATTTGAATTATGACTGTGCTAATGTGCTTTTCGTCTATGATTTGATCCAGAGTTCCCAATGCTAAACCTGGAAGAGAAGCAACAGATATTGAAATATATGGAATGCAAGGTATTCCACCTGATGTATTGGCTGCTCACTATGGAGAAGATGGTAAGATTGTGGCTGCACTTCTTTCAAAATTACAAGTCCCAAATTCCTCAGGATGATTTACTTTGTATGCCTTCACTTGTGGATTTGCTAATTGTGCTGTTAGAGATGGAATTTCTGATGATCATTGAATCTCTTACAGAGGATGAAGCTCCATCAAAGGCTGCAAAGGTGGAGATTCCTTCTACACCTTATGTAGTTCCAGGTTCATTGCCTCTTGGATATCGTCCACGACCTTTAGGCCCGGGCCCCCCAGTGTAAGTTTCATACTTTTGTTATCGTTCACTTTCACATATTCCTACCTTTGTTTGGGTGCTAGTCTTCCTGTTCCCATCCTCATAAGTATTTCTGGGGTTGAATGGATTTTTTGGGCTCTGTACAGGATGCTTGTTTAAGAATTTGTCCTTCAAGTGTGTTACTTTGTTTGATGGAATCCATCATATGTAGCTCTCTAGTCATGGTTCTGACATTAGGGGTCTTTATAACTCATATTCATAGGGTTCCCTAGGCAAATGGAAAGTCTGGAAGATGGTTTTCTGCCTCTGAATAGTTGCTGGAAGTTCTCAAAAAAATATAGTAATTATGAATTATACGGCTGGTCCTGCAAAAAAAAAAAAAAAAAAAAAAGACTCGATTAATCCGTTCAAACTTCTTAGGATCCATTTTAGGCTTTTATGTTGAAGCAATGTTCTTCCACAAGGAGCCTGTTATCTTTGAAATTACACGTCTGTTGACATCCTTGCTTGTTAAAAACCAAAATTTTGTAACATTCCTTTTCAAGAAGAATATTTTAAAGTTAATAGTGAAATGAGGACGCAATCAGAAGATGTGAATAACTTGTGTGTGTTTTTTACATCTTATTTTTCACCTATTGCAGCTACAGTTCTGGTGCGCCTGGAGGTTGGCCAGTTCCTCCACGTCCCCAGACTTGGTATCCACAGAATCCTATGGTTTCAGTTCATCCTCCAGCTCCTGCAGGATATGGTCAGCAGCCATTGTTTCCTGTGCAAAATGTGAGGGCTCCTTTAGGCCCATCGCCACCCGCAACCGTACTTCCTGCTCAGGTGGCTCCTCCTGGACTGCCTTCATCCACACCTCCAGTTCCTGTGTCGCAGCCTCTTTTTCCTGTAGTTAACAGCAATTTACCACAAAGTCAACCATTTTCGGGTCCTTTGCCGCCCCCTAGTATACCACCTGGAACCTCTGCAGAACTGAGAGGACAAGCAGATATACACTCTGGAATTAACAATTATACCATGCCAGCTGGATACCAGGTTTCTAATTTGCCAGGTTGGTTCTTTTGCTGCCCTTGCACGGTTTTTTGCAATTTGCTCCTATTTTTTTAATTGAATAAATCCTATTAAGAAGGTAAATAGTAGAACTCTGCTGCGAGGAGTGAACCAAGTACTGCCTCGTGAAATCTGGCCTTTCAACGTAAAAAGATAGAATGCCGCTATTTTCATGCATAATAATTTATGATTCTGTCAGAAGCAAATTGTGATTTTGGTTGTTCAAGCTATTATAATATACATTATCCATGCTAACTATTTTGTCTGCCAATGTCTATTGTAGGTTCAGCATTTCCTAGTTCACATTCCTATGCTTCTGGTCCAAATACTGCGGGTCCATCTATTGGACCGCCTCCAGTAATTGCTAACAAAGCTCCTGCTAACCAGCCGAGTGAAGTGTATTTAGTTTGGGATGATGAAGCAATGTCCATGGTAAGTCAGCTGGTCCTTTTTGTAAAACCCTTCATGGGTGTATAAAATATTTTAAAGTTCAATTTCTGTTCTCCTAATACTATCAGTTCCTTGCAGGAGGAAAGAAGAATGTCCTTACCAAAGTATCAGGTGCATGATGAAACTAGCCAGGTAAGTTATGACTACCTCTTTCGTATTTGGGAATTGTTTCCTCATCTGACCAGTTCGGTAGGCTTTACATTCTGTGTTTTCTGATAAAACATTTTTAATGAATTGTTTCCTATTCATATGTTGGTTTTTGAATTCCCTTCAATCAAGAAATACATAGTTAACAAAGTATTTCTTTTGATCGGCCTGTTGGTTGAGTGGCACAACATGTAGTTAACAAAGTATTTCTTGTGCTTGACTTCTATTGACCTGGTTTGCTTGCTAATCTTACTCAACATGTAGTTATGGAAAGATATGAGTATGTACACATTTTGTTATTGGTGGTAGTTAGTAATTACCCTTTTTTGGCAAGCGTGCTGGAACACCTCAAGGGTTCTCCATCCTATCATCATTCTCGGTTGAGCAGAGTGTATGTATTTTGCTTATTCAAATTAAATTTTATGTATTTTTCCTTTGTTGTTTTCCCTTCCTATGCTTCACTTTGTGGGAGGTCTGGTGTGAACAAAGATGATATCCAACGGAATTTTCTCCATTCATAAGATCATTACAATTACAATTTATTTTTATGGCTGAACAGTGAATTCAGGCTTTGGCCCAGGTCAGCTTCTTTTGCAAAGTTTGGTATATTTTGCAGAGGCCAAGCATTCAGATACATGGGACCTTCAATTGTCTTCCAAGTGTTCATTAACTGATCATTCTCTTCTGTTGTTGTGTGTTACAGATGAGTTCCATTGATGCAGCTATTGACCGAAGGATTCTGGAGAGCAGGCTGGCTGGCAAAATGGCATTCTAGGCTCAAGACTCTTGCCATTCATGGAAGTCAGAGAATTCTTTTTGTCTAGAACGCATAACCCTTGACGAACTGCTAGTGGATACCTCTTTGAAGCCAAGCCTTTCTTCGTATGAACCAGCCGATGGTGTGTATTGTTGTATTCCTAGAAGAAAATATGAAGAATAGCTATTCTTTGGAGTACAACCCGGACTCAGTGCAACTTCTTGGCCCAGAATAGGTGAAGTTACATGCATTTATGTTATTCTAGTAGTGATATAGATTTGAATTTTGGTTTTGATACAGCTGCGATTTCTTTCTTTGTTTGTTAGGGTAACCTTTGTTGCTTAGAAAAGGATGTTCAACTGTAACATTATGTGAGAACAATACATTGATTTATGTGTCTCAGCCCTCAAATAATTTAGTTGCACCGACCATGTTTAGATGTGAAATTCTAAGAGGTACAGATGGGAATGGTGATCAATGGTTATGATGAGGCAAAATGCATCTGTGTAGCCAAAACTTTGACGTTTGTGACAATTATAGTCACTTTGGAGAAATACCAATAATAGCCAGAATTTTGAAAGTTTGATGACAATAATAGCCATTTTTGTTACATAATTTAACGACGTCAGTAACACCGTTAGTCAAATTAACGGAACGCTGACCTGGCTTCCAACTCACCCTCTCTTTTGTTTTCACTTCAACATTCACTGACAGGTGGACGACACGTCATTACAAAAAAAAAAAAAAAAAAAAAAATTTCCCCTAATCCCTAGCTCCACGAACCCTTTTCTTCTCCTTAGCAACCCACCGCCCCTCTTCCCATCGTCAATCACCATTAATCTCTACCAATACCCCTCTTCTTCTCCCCCAGCAACCCACCACTACTACTCCCATCACCATCACTATTAATCGACTACAAATGATCCGCCAGAGCTTTAGTAAGCACCCAGACGGCGAAGAGAGAGAGAGAGAGCGAGAGAGAGAGAGAGAGAGGCAGCAGTCGGCAGCTTCTGCGGGGAATCCTCCTAGTCTTGCTGAGGTTTTCGCCATCATCGATGGGTCTCGCCATAGGCAAGCAGCAGTGGGAAGCCTCCCAAATCCACCCCCATTGACAACTCAAACGTGACTAGGGATGGCAACAAAACCCGAACCCACGGGTACCCACCCGACCCAACCCGGTCAACATGGATAAAACCCATGTTGACGGGTTTTGGGCCGGGTTCGGGTTTAAACCCGCTACACTATTCACCGGGTCGGGTTGGGTTTGGGTTTAGGTAAACCCGCCCCATGAGTACCCGCCCACACATATAATTACTTTCCCGATATATTTAATACTCTAAATAATATATCTTCTTTAAACAATTAATATTCTTTATGTTTGTGGAGACATATATAATTTGTTGTTTCTAATTGTTTAGAATGAAGTTGATATTATGAAGTGGAGAGTGAAGAAACTTAGTTGACGAGTAAGAAGTTTTCAATTAATGTTATTGTTTATAGATTTTTATCTTTAATTTTGAACAATTTGTATTGATCATTTGCGGTTTGCTTGTATGGTCTAGATTGGTGTTTTTTTATATGAATAATTTGTATGAGAAAATTAATTCTTTTGAAAGAAACTTGTTATTGTAAATTTTTTACCACAAAAACCCACGGGTACACATGAACCCGCAAATACCCAGCGGGTTGGGTTGGGTTTGAGTTTTTCAAACCCAACGGGTTTTACCCCGGGTTTTTTTGGCGGATAAACCCATGGATTTGGGTTTGGGTTTGACAAAACCCGCCCCAACCCGACCCATTGCCATCCCTAAACGTGACCTTCACCTCCTCCTGAGACAAATCCATCAAGGATATTTACTCCCTGCTATGCGACCTCAATTAAGTTGCCGATGGTCCAGATCTGTTTCCACCCCTGCCGATGGAGATCCCTCACGCCTTTCCTTGATGGCGAAGAACGATTATCCGGGAGAAGATCGACATTGGGCGAAGATTGCAGAGAGATCGAGTGGCGGAGGGATTTGACGAACGTACCGTCCTAGGAATAAAGACCCCACCTGCGCAAAATTGGTTGTTGGATGTTGCGGTCCTTGGAGAGGAAGAAGAAGACAGGGGAGAGGCTGGTGGGGATGTGGGAGGTGAGTTTGATGGATGGTTGGCGGCGATGAATTGGTTGGAGAACTAATGGTTGGGAAGAATTATGGAAGTTAATGGTAGAGGAGGAGCCGGACGAGGAGGTGGTAGAGGCAGAGTAAATATTTTTTTTCAATTAAATCCATGTGACAATGTTAGTTAATTAATGTTGCCATGTCAGTCCTTCTGTTAGTCCAGTCAGCACGTTAACTAACACCGTTAAAGAATTGAACGAAAGTGACTATTATTGGTATTTCATCAAAAGTGGTTATATTTGGCAAAACCGTTAAAATTTTGACTACACATGTGCATTTTGCCTTATGATGAACAGATATTTAGGCAGGACGAGACTGAATCCAAGATCTTAATCCAACTCTGCCACACGTGACCTTGGGTGGGAAAGTACTTATTCAAAACAACTTCAAAGGGACAGAAAGGAAAAATACAAAGAGAGTGCTATTGTTACTAGGCCGCCTAGCTTGTTACTGATTAGTTCCCTATAGCTGGTATTGTTAAGACTATTGCAGGACTATACTGTTTATGTTTGGTCCGACTTTTAGAAGTACTTTTCGGCTTTAAAAGGTGAAGCAGTGTCAAACACCTCTAAAAGCTCGGCTTTTGAAAAGTCGAAAAGCACTTTTGTATAACATAAAGAAGCCTAAAAACACTTTTGTATAACATAAGGAGCTTTTGCGAAAAGCTATTTTGAAAATACAAGATTATCTTTACCATATTTTAATTTTATTTCAGAAAATATAATTTTCTTTCATTTATATCATTTTAAAAATAAAATAAATTATAAAATCAGATTATTTAATATAAAAGAAATCTAACAAGATTCATTTTGACTACTTTTTATTGTTTAGAATTTTTATTTTTATTTTATATTATAAGTCATTTATAGTCATTTTACACAACCGTTCATATTAAAAAGCACTTTTAATAGTTTTACAGCTAAACACTAAACTGCTTTTTTTGAAAAGTACTTATCTAAAAGCTCCAGCCAGAAGCTGTTTCTGCAAAAACTACAGCAAGACCAAACTAAACTAGTGTCATTCACGAGGGAGGTACTGGGCATATGACATGGTACAGACGTCGCCGGTGAACGAGCCAGCGGCGTAAGACTTGCAGCCGTCCAACACGGTCTTGGCACCAACGAGACACTCTTTGCAGTGTTGGAGGTCGGTCCCCGGGACACAACTGGCAGAACCTGTAACGCCGCCGAAGGTGCCGCGCGGGTATATCCTGGTGTAACTGTAGCCCTTTTTCTTGGGCGTTTCATTCTGTAGCGTCGTGATAACTTTGTCCATGCATTGCTCGTAATTATGACAAGGCACAGTATCGAGGGGCGCTTCAGTACTGCCGCATTGCGCTTCATAAATAATGAATAAAACAATTACATTAAATTACATGACATGAAAACAAACCCTTAACATAAATAATTAACATTACATTACATGAAAACAATTATCCTATTAATGAATAAAACATAAGCACATGTTATTACTATCATAAATATATAAGCAATAATAATAAGACTAACCATCCTTGATTATCATCATCATTCGAGTTAATACACCATTCATCATCTCTGCACCTAATATAGTTAGCTTACAACAAACCCTTAACATAAATATTAAATACATACCAATACCACTCATCAGGAAGTTAAAGCTCCCCTACAAAACACTTAAACTATAGATAGTTTGAGTTGACTGTCATGGTATTTTACATAATCCTAAAGTCCAGCAGCTGTCCAAAATGTTTTGGTTTAGTAAATAGGCAACCCATTTAATTTTTTACCCATAATGCTTTGTTTTGTTGTGAACATGGAAATAAAATAGGAAATCACGAAAGTTTGGTTTGGTTGGTTGCATGGAAGTATAAATAATTTTGTATATTAGGTGTATCATTAATTGGTTAATTGGTTTCATTGGTTAGCAGTGTTGAAACCAAACCAAACCACCTAAACCAAATAAGCTAAATTGTTTAACCAAACCAAACCAATTATCCAAATTAACCAAACCAAATTAACCGAATGCTACCGGTTAATATGGTTACCACGGTAACCAATCTGTTTGAACACCCCTACTTGGAGTGGCGGGCCTTTTAGCCAAAAAGAATTGGCGGCCCTTTTCAGCCTAAATTTTGAACTTTCAGTAAGCTCCAAACAGGCGAACACGTTCCATTTTCCCGGTAATGGCATTGGCAGGCAGCCGTGTATTTGGCTTTGGCGAAAAAATAGATTTTTTTGATTTGATTTTCTTTCCTCAAGATAGACATAAATCGTTTTAATATATTTTTCGTTATATCTCTATTTTTTGCCCGATTACATCTCTATTACCCAGTGGCGGATACATGGATCATTAGGGGTGTCCCGGGACACCCCTAAAATTTGGGATAACGATTATCCAACCTCAAATAATAGTTTCGTATGGATAAAAAAATTATAATCTGTAATCCGGGACACCCTTAAATTTAAAAAAATGATTATCCTAATCTCGGTAGTAATTGTGTATGATTAAAAAAATATAAGTGGTACTTTGTATTATTCAAACCTAGAACACTACTATTATTAAACATATTCTCTAGGTTTCAACTCGTTTCTTGTTCTATTTTAAACACTATAAAATAGTAAAAACATTATTCCTTATTCCCAATTATTTTCAAAACCTAACAATTAAACTAATTACGGGTTATCCTTAATTTGAATTGATTTCATGGTTACACGACAATAGTTAAAAGAGTCTTTCTACTTTGAGTTACATCAAGAACAAGGTTAGAAATCAAATAGATCAGTTCGTGCATTATTGTCTAGTAGGATATACAGATTTGTTGAACAATTTAGATATTGAGTCTATTTTATATTTTTTTCCAAATATGAAAATATGTCCTGATCTTTTGTTAAAATATGTACTACTCGGATATTTTCTGATTTATGAATTATTTAATTAATTTTTAATTTAATTTTTGGAAGAGGACACCCCCTATAAAAAAATCCTGGATCCGCCACTGCTATTTCCCTCTTATCTTCGATTTTTTTGCCCCCATATTTGGCTTTGGCAGCGAAAATCCTACCTTAAGGACTCGATATATTGAAGAACTGCCTTCTATCATGTCTGCTTTCCTCTTCAATTGATTCTTCTTTGCCGATGACAGGTTGGTTTCAGTTCACGTTTTTTTAGGCGATTTGTTTCCCTGCTCGATCTTGAGAGTCATTGGTAGTGCAGTTGCGTCTGTGTATATTGCTCTTAGGTCCTCTGTTTTTTAGCAGCGTCTTTGCTTCTCTTTCTATGCTGCGCCGCCGCTTTTCTTTTCCGGGCCATGACCCTTGTTTCAATTGATTAAAGCTAGGGTACACGGAATTGCAAACCAAATCTAGATGTCCTAAATCCTAATCTCTTTCTCAACTCCTCGTTTTTGTTTCTTTAGTTGTGTTCATTTTAATTTCTATGTTAATTTTGTTTTGCACTTATACATTGATTTTTTTTCCCCTTTCTGGGAGGCAAATATATAGGTGTGGCTCTGAATGTAACATATATATACATACATATATATTAAATCTTCTATTATAATATTTCATTACAAGTTCTAACTATGCTACTAAATTGTTTTGCAGCTATGGTCCGATGACACTAAAGACGCTGCTTTGGGGACGATTGGTTGTCCCTACCTGTTAAATAGGTGACAAATTGACGCTCTTGAAGACATTGATTTGGGGATGATTGGTCGTCTCTGCCAGTTAAATACGTGAAAATTAGACGTCTTTGAAAATACTAGTTAAAGGACAATTGATCGTCCCCACAAGTGATCCATGTGACAATTAGTTGTCCTCAAAGACACATACTAAGGGACAACAAATTGTTTATACGAATTTAACATTAAGGGACAATAAGTGGTTTTCAGAAGGTGCATAAATCAACTCCTCGTCCCCCAATACATAAGTTAAAGGACAATTGTCTGTTCCTAAAAGTCGCAGGTGACAACTTGTCGTCTCTAAAAATATAGTATAAGAGACAACTCGTAGTCCTTGAATACACCTTTCAGGGACGTTTTTTGGACTCCAGTTTGATACATATAGGAACGACATGTCAACCCTATACAAAGAAAAGGGGACGATAAATTATCCCCAGACAAGCCCTGCATAACAATGAAATCGATTGTGGGGGACATCTTATTGTCCGTAAAGTTTTAGCTATAGGGATGACATGTTGTCTTTGATGAAAAAGAAACGAGATGTCGACTTGCTAATATCGAGGATGACTGTCGTCCCTAGTAATTGGGACGACCAAGATTTTTGTCGTCCTCAAAAGAATAGAGGACAAGAGTATAGAGAACGTCCCCAACAACTATAAGGACGATTTTTCCTATTTTCGAGTACGACTTTTGTAGTCTCTAAACCTCCTTTTTTTTTAGTGATATTAGTCTGTTATTTAAAACAACTTCCAAGGCACATGCAGTAAACAAAATCGAAAAGGAGCGTACGTACACATACGGCAACAGACCGCACCGCACACGGGTAGATAATAAACACAATGCTATTGTTATTGATCAGTCACGTTACGTACGTTCCCTATAGCTGGTAACGTAAATACTGTTGCATACTTGCATTAGCACTTAGCAGTACTGTATTTTCATTCATGAGGGAGAAACTGGGCAAATGACATAGTACAGACGTCGCCGATGAAGGAGCCAGAGGCGTAAGATTTGCAGTCGTCCAGCGCGTCCATGGCACCAACGAGACACGGTTGGCAGTGTTCGACGTCGGTCGTCGAGGAACAACTGGCGAAACCTGTAACGCCACCGAAGGTGCCCTGCGGGTATATGGACGTGTAACGGAAGCCGTCTTGGTTGGGCGTTACATCCCGCAGTGCAGTGATAACTTCGGTCACGCAGTAACCATAGATATTATGGCAAGGCACGGTGTCGATGGGCAATGAACTGTCGCAATGCACTTGAGCACTGGCGCCGGCGCAGGCATAGCCTAACAGCGCAATGAGAGCTATCCAAACAGCTACTTTGCGAGCAGAAGATGCGTAGCTATACTCCTCCATGATTAATTAGTTGGCTGTATAATATTTGTTGTTTTGGTTTGCCGTTAAGGTGTACTGGGTTGCACGTCGTTGGCTTTTTATAGGGACCAAAGTCGTTTGAGGAGTCACTAGTAATGCTCTCAGATGAGTTGGATCGGGTTGGACGAATGGGTCGGTTTGCAGGTTATTTTGTTCACTCCTATTTGTAACATATCAATATTCCGGTTAAATATTAATTATTCGATTGGTAATCAGCAACAATCGCATCCAAAAAAGATGTTCAATAATTATTAGAACTGAATCAGACAAAATTAAACATCATTTCATTCCATTCTATTTTCTAGTGGAAAATTTTAATTATTTCGACTCTATAATTTCTCTAAAAAATAAAGAAAATAATGGGAAAGATCGAATTTAGATCAATTTATGTTCGACTACCAACCCAATCTAATATATGCTCAATAGCCGCTCTCCATTTTCACAAAAAGAGCTGATAAGAAACTCTAGGTCAACCCTTTTTTCTTACTACACCCAACACAAAAAGTCTTACGCCACAAAATGAGATTCATTTTCAATATTAAGGTCTTCTAAGATTATAATAGTGAGCTAAATGATCACTTAATTTCAAGTATGGATCTAGTTAGTAACCTTGTGATGAGCAATCTTCCATAACTATAAAATTATAACACCCCCTACGCACACTGACTAATTCGAGAAAAATTGAAGTCTTCTCGAATTATTCGAGAAAATTGAAGTCTTATTCGAGAAAAATTGAGCTAAATCATCACTTCATCTCTAGTACGGATCTGGTCAGTAACCTTGTCGTGAGCAATCCTGCATAATTCTACCATCAACCGCCTCATCAATGCCTCCTGCCACTTATGGAAGGGCTCTAACATTTTCCCTTTTATTTTTTAACAGATGATTTCTCTCTCATTTAAGTCAGAATTTACATTTTTTGCACAGATTAATAAGATTAAGGCAAAATACACTTGCATAGCCATAACTTTCACGTTTGTGACAAATATAGCCATAACTATTCGAAAACCAAAAATAGCCTAAAAAATTGAGGGTAGTGTGACAAATCTAGCCAAATCCGTTAGAAACTTTAACGGTGTTAGAAACTCTGTCAGTTAGGTTAACGTTAGGCTGACTAGGATGCCAAATCTTCGCACACGTCAGTAACCAGTAGCATATCATTGCCACGTAATTTTGAATGAATAAAATATTTTATTTTGAAAAAAAAATTCCGCCTTTCCTGCCGATTCCATTTCCCCACATCTCCCACTAATTCTCTGTTGCACCCTCTTCAATTAGCTGCTGCTTCCCATCCAATTCACCCTCCAAAATTACCACACCACAGCCCACCTCCCCCAACCAGTAGCATCATCTTCACCACCCCGCCATCCGCATCCTTCGGGATCCGCCTCACCGAGGGCGACTGGCAACTTCTACGACCACTTCGTCTCCCCATCTCCCGCTCTCATCTCTCTTTTCACCCAACCATCTCTCCTACAACAACCCTTTCCCCAATCAAAAGAACCCTAACCACCACCAATAATGGCGGCATCACCTTCTGCCCACTTGCTTCTTCTCGATTCAAGCTCGACGGCTATCTGGGAAACAGGAAGCGGAATCGATTGACTGACGAATCTACTCGATTCATTGCCAACTCTGCGAGACCCTTCCCCTTCCTCCCTTTGCTTCGTCATCGTCACGGCCAGAGATTCTTCGCCTCCAAACTCCATCTCAGCCACAGTCAATCCTCCACCCTTTATACCCCCAGCTCCCCACACAGCAGAGAAGAAGCTGGTCGCCCAGCGACAGAGCTTCTTGTTTCATGCCTGTAATAGAGTCGAGGGTTGAGATGCACCGAGGCTGTTGGCTTGAGTTTTCCGATTCGGAATCGATGGCACATCTAAATTCATTCAGAAGGGTTCGATGGCTGCCGCGTCGGTGTCGTTGGGCCATATCCCTACATCTGTATTCTTCTATTCTTTTTCGTTGAAGGTAGGGAAGTAGGGGACGATGGCTAGGGGTCGGAGAGAGCGGAGAGAGGGTGAGGCCGGTGAGAGGAAGCGGCAGCGAAAGAGAAGGAGATTGGAAGCATCAGAGGAAAATTAGGAGGGAATAAGAGGCGGTGGAAGAAATCCCAATTCAAGGGAAAATATTTTTTTTGTTTTTTTTTATTTCAATTTTTTTTTTTGTTAATCGACGTCAGTTAGCAAGGACAATAAATCGTCAGATCAGCATCTTCCGTTTGTACAGTCATACCGTCAACTGATGCCGTTAACAAAATGGACGAAATTGGTTATTTTTGGTTTTCGAATAGTTATGGCTATATTTGTCACAAACGTGAAAGTAATGGCTATCCAAGTGTATTTTGCCTAAGATTAATTGTGTTCTTCGAAATAGTATCCACTTTAATAGATTTTTGGAACAAAAAAATTGAGACATTTATTATCTGTCTATACCATATGATATTTTTTTTATAATGGATGCAAAAGCACCCTAACCTTCATTCAAAACCAAACGGGGTTCGGAAATCCCCTGCCAGTCATACATAATCCAATATAAGAGCATCCGATCGGCGCTCGCAACCTCATGAAACCCTAAAGGAACAACATGTCCCCTACTAGCCAGAAAGTCAGCACATCTATTACCCTCTCTATACACATTCTCAATGATGACATCCCAAAGTCGTGAAAGCAGCTCTCGGAACCGATCAAGAATGGCAGCACAGTGATGGTTCCCTGTATTTGCATATCTAATCAGCTGAACCGCACACTGAGAATCGAGCTGGACACGAACTCGTCTATATCCCTTGTCCCACGCAACCTGGAGACCTTCCACAGCACCCCTCAACTCAGCCTGGGTAATCGTACAAGCACCTAGGTTCAAAGTGAACGCTGAAAGACAGCGCCCTAAATGATCACGAATCAGGCCTCCCGCAGCGGCAAGACATGACTCAGGGAGAACAGAGCCGTCAGAGTTGAGGCAAACCCACTCGGGAGGAGGCGGCTTCCAAGAGATCAACTCCTCCGTTTTGGCAGGTGGACACGACTTATGCACATGCATGTCCTTATCCAATGCATTCCCTATCAATTGCAGCCTCCTCCTTATCAATTATAGCTAAAGAGGTGCTTATAAAAGCAGTGGCTCAAGGTCAAGCCACTTATACCATGTCTGTCTTTCTGATTCCCCAAAGCATAATAAATGAGTTAAGAAGATCCATATCTAGATTTTGGTGGGGGCAGCAGAAAGAAGAGAAAATAATTCCATGGAAAGCATGGAAGGATGTCTACAAACCTAAAGCTGAAGGTGGCATGGGGTTCAAGGACTTGAGAGCTTTTAATGTTGCTTTACTAGGGAAACAAATCTGGAACCTCCTACTCAATCCAGATTCCTTAGCAGCAAGGGTGCTGAAGGCGAAATACTACCCAAATCGAGATATCCTACACGCCCAAATTGGTACCAATCCAAGCTTTACCTGGAGGAGTATCTTGGCAGCCCAAGACCTAGTTAAGAAGGGAATGAGATGGCGAGTGGGGGACGGAACTCAGATAAACATCTGGGAAGATAGATGGGTGGCAGGTGCTGAAGACAATGGTTTCAAAATCACCACTGCGAGAATGATGAATGGTGATATGGAAAGAGTCACTGATCTCATTGACCATGATCTCAGACGATGGAATAGGGACCTTCTCCAACAACACTTCAACCATTCATATAAGGTAAGGATTGAAGGGATTCCTTTGCCAAGACACCAGACCCCAGATACAGAGGTTTGGGCTCTTGAAAAGAATGGGAAATACTCTGTAAAATCGGCCTACAAACTTTTCTATAATGAGCTAGCGAGCAAACCATTCGATACAGAAGAAATAGAGGCAGTAGCAGAAGAGAACGAGGAGGTAGCAGCTGTGAACCAAGAAATTGAAGTTTATGATTCGATGAACTGGAAGCAAATGTGGAAGCTGGTGATCCCACCCAAATTCAAGATCTTCCTATGGAGGCTAATCCATAACATTCTCCCTATAGGGAAGAATATCGAGAAGAGGAAGAAGGATGCACCAATTGAATGCCCATTTTGCAACCTAGAGGAAACCCATAACCACATCTTTAAGGAATGCCAATGGGCAGCCAGGATTTGGCGGCCAACAGGCTTCAGACACCTCTTTGAACTCGAACCTGACATGTCTACTGGGGGTTGGCTCTACGAGGTCATGGAGAGGGTGGATGATGATACCCTAGGCCAGGTCATTGTAATCCTATGGTCAATTTGGAATGAACGGAACAATCATTTGTTCAACAATAGGAAGGCGCAGGAAGGGGAAATCATCGGGAAAGCCCTAAACTACTGGGAAGAATTCACGGACCTTCATACCAAGGAGCAAGAGTCTAGGGAGAGGGAAAGACATACCTGGGAATCGCCACCGGAGGGGTGGATCAAGGTGAATGTGGACGCTGCGGTTTTCAAAGACGAAGGAACTGGTCTCGGTGTGGTGGCTCGGGATGCAAACGACAACTTCTTGATGGCGGCGGTATGCATGGAATGTATCCAATGGTCCCCGGAGCTGGCCGAGTTAAGCGCGATTGATTTTGGTTTGAATACCAAGCAGCCATTGTTGAAACCGATTGCCAAAGCGCATTTCTCGCTTTGAAGCAGAAGGAAGTGTCGCGGTTGGAAGCTGAAGCTATGATCGCAGATCTACAGACAGCTGCAAGGAGACTGGGCTCGGTCCAATGGAACTTTGCAAGAAGGGAGTGCAATGGGACGGCCCACCTATTAGCCCACTCAACTTGTAATTGGGATGCCCAAGAACTATGGGAAGCCCGACCACCTTTATCCTTGTTACCCTTTCTTGATTCTGAGCCCATGAGGCATCAATAAATTACAGGTCTGATTATCAAAAATATATATATATATGGTTACCACGGTAACCAATCCGTTTGAACACCCCTCCTTGGAGTGGCGGGCCTTTTAGCCAAAAAGAATTGGCGTCCCTTTTCAGCCTAAATTTTGAACTTTCAGTAAGCTCCAAACAGGCAAACACGTTCCATTTTCCCGGTAATGGCATTGGCAGCCGTGTATTTGGCTTTGGCGGAAAAATAGTTTTTTTTATTTGGTTTTCTTTCCTCAAAATAAACATAAATCGTTTTAATATATTTTCCGTTATATCTCTAGTTTTTGCCCGATTACATCTCTATTACCCTCTTATCTTCGATTTTTTTGCCCCATATTTGGCTTTGGCAGCGAAAATCCTACCTTAAGGACTCGATATATTAAAGAACTGCCTTCCATCATGTCTGCTTTCCTCTTCAATTGATTCTTCTTTGCCGATGACAGGTTGGTTTCAGTTCACGTTTTTTAGGCGATTTGTTTCCCTGCTCGATCTTGAGAGTCATTGGTAGTGCAGTTGCGTCTGTGTATATTGCTCTTAGGTCCTCTGTTTTTTAGCAGCGTCTTTGCTTCTCTTTCTATGCTGCGCCGCCGCTTTTCTTTTCCGGGCCATGACCCTTGTTTCAATTGATTAAAGCTAGGGTACACGGAATTGCAAACCAAATCTAGATGTCCTAAATCCTAATCTCTTTCTCAACTCCTCGTTTTTGTTTCTTTAGTTGTGTTCATTTTAATTTCTTTATTAATTTTGTTTTGCACTTATTCATTGAATTTTTTTTTCTTTCTGGGAGGCAAATATATAGGTGTGGCTCTAAATGCAACATATATATACATACATACATATATATTAAATCATCTATTATAAGATTTCATTACAGGTTCTAACTATGCTACTAAATTGTTTTGCAGCTATGGTCCGATGACACTAAAGACACTGCTTTGGGGACGATTGGTTGTCCCTACCTGTTAAATAGGTGACAAATTGACGCTCTTGAAGACATTGATTTGGGGATGATTAGTCGTCTCTGCCAGTTAAATACGTGAAAATTAGACGTCTTTGAAAATACTAGTTAAAGGACAATTGATCGTCCTCACAAGTGATCCATATGACAATTAGTTGTCCCCAAAGACACATACTAAGGGACAACAAATTATTTATACGAATTTAACATTAAGTGGTTTTCAGAAGGTGCATAAATGACAACTCCTCGTCCCCCAATACATAAGTTAAAGGACAATTGTCTGTTCCTAAAAGTCACAGGTGACAACTTGTCGTCTCTACAAATATAGTATAAGAGACAACTCGTAGTCCTTGAATGCACCTTTCAGGGACGTTTTTTGGACTCCAGTTTGATACATATAGGAACGACATGTCAACCCTATACAAAGAAAAGGGGACGATAAATTATCCCCAGACAAGCCCTACATAACAATGAAATCGATTGTGGGGGACATCTTATTGTCCCTAGTAATGGGGACGACCTAGATTTTTGTCGTCCTCAAAAGAATAGAGGACAAGAGTATAGGGAACGTCTCCAACAACTATAAGGACGATTTTTCCTATTTCCGGGGATGACTTTTGTCGTCCCTAAGCCTCCTCTTTTTTGTAGTGTATTAGTCTGTTATTTAAAACAACTTCCAAGGCACATGCTGTAAACAAAATCGAAAAGGAGCGTACGTACACATACGGCAACAGACCGCACCGCACACGGGTAGATAATAAACACAATGCTATTGTTATTGATCAGTTACGTTACGTACGTTCCCTATAGCTGGTAACATAAAGACTGTTGCATTAGCACTTAGCAGTACTGTATTTTCATTCATGAGGGAGAAACTGGGCAAATGACATAGTACAGACGTCGCCGATGAAGGAGCCAGAGGCGTAAGATTTGCAGTCGTCCAGCGCGTCCATGGCACCAACGAGACACGGTTGGCAGTGTTCGACGTCGGTCGTCGAGGAACAACTGGCGAAACCTGTAACGCCACCGAAGGTGCCCTGCGGGTATATGGACGTGTAACGGAAGCCGTCTTGGTTGGGCGTTACATCCCGCAGTGCAGTGATAACTTCGGTCACGCAGTAACCATAGATATTATGGCAAGGCACGGTGTCGATGGGCAATGAACTGTCGCAATGCACTTGAGCACTGGCGCCGGCGCAGGCATAGCCTAACAGCGCAATGAGAGCTATCCAAACAGCTACTTTGCGAGCAGAAGATGCGTAGCTATACTCCTCCATGATTAATTAGTTGGCTGTATAATATTTGTTGTTTTGGTTTGCCGTTAAGGTGTACTGGGTTGCACGTCGTTGGCTTTTTATAGGGACCAAAGTCGTTTGAGGAGTCACTAGTAATGCTCTCATATGGTACTCCCGCAGGCCACCTCTCCAATCCCTTTCACAGTTTTTGTTCGTCTCGCAGGTAGGAGTGTATTATAGGAGTCTGCCAACTCTGGTGGGTGGCGGATGGTTCTAAGGCGGATGGGTCAGCATTGTTTTTTCCCTCCTGGTTTTACGTTAATGGTCTTTAGCGTTTTGAATTTGAAGCTATTTTGGGAATTGGGAGTACACAAGAAATTTTATTTCAAGCTATTTCGGGAGTACACAAGAGATCATTCGGACGGAACAAACAACTGACGGAGTTAACAATTAGCGGTGAGTTGTGAAATCGTACCAGTGGTTCAAGCAGAAAATCCTGCTATCGAAATTTATATGGAATGGCTCTAACATTTTCCTTTTTATTTTTTAACAGACGATTTCTCTCTCATTTAAGTCAGAATTTAAATTTTTTTGCACAGATTAATAAGTTTAAGGCAAAATACACTTGCATAGCCATAACTTTCACGTTTGTGACAAATATAGCCATAACTATTCGAAAACCAAAAATAGCCCAAAAAATTGAGGGTAGTGTGACAAATCTAGCCAAATCCGTTAGAAACTTTAACGGTGTTAGAAAATCCGTCAGTTAGGTTAACGTTAGGCTGACTAGGATGCCAAATCATCGCACACGTCAGTAACCAGTAGCATATCATTGCCACGTAATTTTGAATGAATAAAATAATTAATTTTGAAAAAAAAATTCCGCCTTCCCTGCCGATTCCATTTTCCCACATCTCCCACTAATTCTCTGTTGCACCCTCTTCAATTAGCTGCTGCGTCCCATCCAATTCACCCTCCAAAATCACCACACCACAGCCCACCTCCCCCAACCAGTAGCATCATCTTCACCACCCCGCCATCCGCATCCTTTGGGATCTGCCTCACCGAGGGCGCCTGGCAACTTCTACGACCACTTCGTCTCCCCATCTCCCGCTCTCATCTCTCTTTTCACCCAACCATCTCTCCTACAACAACCCTTTCCCCAATCAAAAGAACCCTAACCACCACCAATAATGGCGACATCACCTTCTGCCAACTTGCTTCTTCTCGATTCAAGCTCGACGGCTATCTGGGAAACGGGAAGCGGAATCGATTGACTGACGAATCTACTCGATTCATTGCCAACTCTGCGAGATCCTTCCCCTTCCTCCCTTTGCTTCGTCATCTTCATGGCCAGAGATTCTTCGCCTCCGAACTCCATCTCAGCCACCGTCAATCCTCCACCCTTTATACCCCCAGCTCCCCACACAAGAGAGAAGAAGCTGGTCGCCCAGCGATAGAGCTTCTCGTTTCACGCCTGGAATAGAGTCGAGGGTTGAGATGCACCGAGGCTGTTGGCTTGAGTTTTCCGATTCGGAATCGATGGCACATATAAATTCATTCAGAAGGGTTCGATGGCTGCCGCGTCGGTGTCGTTGTGCCATATCCCTACATATGTATTCTTCTCTTCTTTTTCGTTGAAGATAGGGAAGTAGGCGACGACGGCTAGGGGTCGGAGAGAGCGGAGAGGGGGTGAGGCCGGTGAGAGGAAGCGGCAGCGAAAAAGAAGGAGATTGGAAGCTTCAGAGGCAAATTAGGAGGGAATGAGAGGCAGTGGAAGAAATCCCAATTCAGGGGAAAACATTTTTTTGTTTTTTTTATTTCAATTTTTTGTTGTTAATCCACGTTAGTTAGCAATGACAATAAATAGTCAGATCAGCATCTTCCGTTAGTACAGTCATCCCGTCAACTGACGCCGTTAACAAAATGGACGGAATTGGTTATTTTTGGTTTTCGAATAGTTATGGCTATATTTGTCACAAACGTGAAAGTAATGGCTATCCAAGTGTATTTTGCCTAAGATTAATTGTGTTCTTCAAAATAATATCCATTTTAATAGATTTTTGGAACAAAAAAATTGAGACATTTATTATCTGTCTATACCACATGATATTTTTTTATAATGGATGCAAAAGCACCCTAACCTTCATTCAAAACCAACCGGGGTTCGGAAATCCCCTGCCAGTCATACATAATCCAATATAAGAGCATCCGATCGGCGCTCGCAACCTCATAAAACCCAAAAGGAACAACATGTCCCCTTCTAGCCAGAAAGTCAGCACATCTATTACCCTCTCTATACACATGCTCAATGATGACATCCCAGTGTCGTGAAAGCGTCTCCCGGAACCGATCAAGAATGGCAGCACAGTGATGGTTCCCTGTATTCGCATATCTAATCAGCTGAACCGTACACTGAGAATCGAGCTGGACACGAACTCGTCTATATCCCTTGTCCCACGCAACCTAGAGACCTTCCACAACACCCCTCAACTCAGCCTGGGTAATCGTACAAGCACCCAGGTTCAAAGTGAACGCTGAAAGACAGCGCCCTAAATGATCACGAATCAGGCCTCCCGCAGCGGCAAGACATGACTCAGGGAGAACAGAGCCGTCAGAGTTGAGGCAAACCCACTCGGGAGGAGGCGGCTTCCTAGAGATCAACTCCTCCGTTTTGGCGGGTGGACACGACTTATGCACAAGCCTGTCCTTATCCAAGGCATTCCTCACTACAGGTAACCAAGCCCGGACACGGTGGAGGAAGGTCTCAGGTGTGGTGATCTTGCCTGCAATGACTCGATCATTCCTGGTCCTCGAAAGAGACCCGCAGGTAATACCAAACTCAAGGCTGTTATTCTGGCTTTTCAAGTTACTAAGAAGCCAATCCTGCAAATCAGTTCCGAAGAATTGTTGGCATTCAGAAGGCGGGATTAATTGCATCCATATTAACCTGGGATTAATTATACCATATGATATTGATTGGTATTAAATAAGAGTATACTATATGGTATGAAAGTGTACCATCGATGGTTGAATACACTAACTTTCATTTACTACATTCAACGTTGTTTACCACCAATTATCACCCCTATACCAGGGTGGTATGATGTGGTTTTATTGGTCCTGTATTTCCCCCCTCCCAAAATTTTGTAGATCCAACAGATCATGATGAACTCGTTCCCTTTATGCAAATTTCTTAAAAAATGACTTAAAAACGAAGGAGATACCATATGGTATGGAGTTGGTAACGAGAGGTATGAATTTTTTTCCAAAGAAAATTGAAAATGAATACCATTGTAACATCTCGAACCTTTTCCCGACAAGATACTGTTCACTTTGGGCCTCTACACCGCATGGTTTTCGACTTGGGGTGCAATTCAGGGTGACTTCCCATAAGATCACCCACCTTGTTGTACTCCACACTAAATACGTTTAATTTCGGACTTCTCACAAGAACTCCTCCATTTCACCCAAAAACGCGTCTTGTCAGTTATGGTTGGTTTCTTACTTATGAACCATGTATCTCTCCAACGCTTTGTCGATGTGGGATTCGCTTAAGGTGTTACAACCATTTTGTAGATCACAGTATCGTTTCATCTGTGCAAAAAAAAAAAAAAAAAAGAAAAGAAAAAATCCAAGTTATAACTAAGAAGATAAGAGTCGATTAAGAAATCTAGAAAAAATGGCATTCAGATACATGGGACCTTCAATTGTCTTCCAAGTGTTCATTAACTGATCATTCTCTTCTGTTGTTGTGTGTTACAGATGAGTTTCCATTGATGCAGCTATTGACCGAAGGATTCTGGAGAGCAGGCTGGCTGGCAAAATGGCATTCTAGGCTCAAGACTCTTGCCATTCATGGAAGTCAGAGAATTCTTTTTGTCTAGAATGCATAACCCTTGACGAACTGCTAGTGGATACCTCTTTGAAGCCAAGCCTTTCTTCGTATGAACCAGCCGATGGTGTGTATTGTTGTATTCCTAGAAGAAAATATGAAGAATAGCTATTCTTTGGAGTACAACCCGGACTCAGTGCAACTTCTTGGCCCAGAATAGGTGAAGTTATATGCATTTATGTTATTCTAGTAGTGATATAGATTTGAATTTTGGTTTTGATACAGCTGCGATTTCTTTCTTTGTTTGTTAGGGTAACCTTTGTTGCGTAGAAAAGGATGTTCAACTGTAACATTATGTGAGAACAATACATTGATTTATGTGTCTCAGCCCTCAAATAATTTAGTTGCACCGACCATGTTTAGATGTGAAATTCTAAGAGGTACAGATGGGAATGGTGATTAATGGTTATGATGAACATATATTTAGCCAGGAGGAGACTGAATCCAAGATCTTAATCCAACTCTGCCACACATGACCTTGGGTGGGAAAGTACTTATTCAAAACAACTTCAAAGGGACAGAAAGGAAAATTACAAAGAGAGTGCTATTGTTACTAGGCCCCCTAGCTTGTTACTGATAAGTTCAGTACTGCCGCATTGCGCTTTAGCGCCGGCGCAGGCTATCGTTTTAGTGAAGCCTTCAGGCAGAATTTTATTAATCTGGAAAAAAAGTTACAATATTCATTACATCTCCATCTATATATACTAAATGCTAATTACCTATACAGTACTTACAATAT
The DNA here is from genome assembly GCA_964030455.1 of Linum trigynum. Taxonomy (NCBI): domain Eukaryota; kingdom Viridiplantae; phylum Streptophyta; class Magnoliopsida; order Malpighiales; family Linaceae; genus Linum; species Linum trigynum. The sequence goes on from OZ034820.1 coordinate 34,018,294, forward strand.
ATACAATTTACAAATAAACCTATGAACTAAGTAAATCTACATCTAGGTCCTCGTCGTTTCCTCCTTGGACAACTCCCCCCCGCAAGCTGGTGCGTATATATCAAGACGACCTAGCTTGGACTGCAGCTGTTGAAAAACATGAACTGGGAGAGACTTTGTAAACATGTCAGCAAGTTGATTAGCAGAAGAAACATGTAAAACCTTAATGACGTTATCTAGAATCCTATCCCTAATGACATGACAGTCTATTTCTATATGTTTTGTACGCTCATGATTGACTGGATTATCAGCAAGCTTTATAGCAGACAGACTGTCACAAAAAATGGAGGTGGGGGAAGATAGAGTAATCTGCAAATCACTCAATACATAACGCAGCCACATTACTTCACAAGTTAAACTTGCCATTGCTCTGTATTCAGCTTCAGCTGAAGAGCGAGAAACAGTTTTCTGTTTCTTAGAACGCCAACTAATCAAGGAATTGCCTAATAATACACAGAAACCTATTGTAGATCTACGCGTGTCTGGGCAACCAGCCCAATCACTGTCACAAAATGCCTGTAATTTAAGTTCAGAGGCAGCAGAAAAGAATAATCCTTGCCCTGCAGTACCTTTAATGTAACGCAAAACGCGTTCAGCTGCTTGCATATGCAAATCAGTAGGACAATGAGTAAATTGACTAAGCTGATGAACTGAATAGGCAAGATCAGGACGCGTATTACATAGATAAAGAAGTCTTCCTACCAATCGTTTATAGACAGAAGGATCAGAAAGAACCTCACCACCAGTAGCAGATAGTTTGGTACCTGGAACAGAAGGAGAATCACAAGGTTCTGCACTGAGAAAGCCGTAATCTGTTAACAAATCCAGAGCAAACTTTCTTTGATACAACAGAATAACTTTATCAGTCCTAGCAATTTCAAGACCAAGGAAAAATTTTAATTCCCCAAGATCCTTAATCGTAAAGGTCTGATCAAGTTGTTGTTTTAGACTAGTAATGGCTTGAAGATCATTTCCAGCCAATATTATATCATCAACATACACAAGTGCAATGGTAAAAGATTTGTCTTGACTACGAACAAACATAGAGTAATCAGCTTTGGACTGTTTATAACCAGCAGAAATTAAAAAATTGGACAGCTTAATATTCCATTGACGACTTGCTTGTTTTAAACCATAAATTGACTTGTTAAGACGACAAACTGGGTTTTTAAACCCAGGGGGAACTACTAAACCTGGAGGAATCTTCATGTAGACCTCCTCATCAAGGTCACCATGAAGAAAAGCTGTATTAACATCAAGTTGATGCAAGTGCCAGTTGTTAATTGCAGCTAGTGATAATACAAGTCGAACAGTAGTGTGTTTGACTACTGGTGCAAATGTTTCTAAGTAGTCTAGACCAGGAGTTTGAGTATACCCTTTGGCTACTAAGCAAGATTTAAACCTTTCTATGTCACCATTAGAAAGAAATTTAATTTTGAAAACCCACATGTTTCCTATAGCAATCTTACCATCAGGTAATTCAACAATAGTCCAAGTATTTGTTTTTATCTAAGGAAGCCAATTCAGAGTTACAAGCTTCTGACCACCTAGGATCCTTAATGGCTTCTTTGTAAGATCTAGGTTCTATAATAGCAGAACTGGCCAGAATATATTTCTTATATTCTGGACTCAAATTATCAAAAGTCATAACCTTAGATAAAGGAAATGTGACACCATTACATTCTACAGCACATATGTAATCATCTAGCTTTTTAGGACGCACCTTAACACGAGGAGGCCTCGCATAAGGTGGAGGTTCTACTGCCTGAATAACATCAACCAGATCTAGAGGTTCCTCAGGTGGAGGAACAGATGTATCTAAATCTACATTTGAATTAGGCAAGGCAGAAGTAGAGTTAGATTGTAATGGTGATTCAGAAGAAGTATAAGGAACTATTGTATCCTGAACTTGAATGCAAGGAAAACAGAAATCAAAGTCAAGAGAGGATTGAGAATTAGCAAGTGGAAAAACGTGCTCATGAAATACAGTATCCCTTGAAGTAAAAAAATTATGTGAGACCAAGTTATACAGCCTATGCCCCTTAACTGAGGGAATGAATCCCAAAAAAACACAAGGATCAGCTCGTGGAGCAAACTTTGGTCTGTTGTGTTGTAAAGTAGATGCAAAGACTAAACAACCAAAAACCCTGAAATCACTATAAGTGGGTTTGGTGTGAAATAAAAGTTCATAAGGAGAGAGATTCTTTAATAGTGGAGAAGGCATTCTATTAATTAAAAAAACAGAATGTAGAATTGCAAATCCCCAGAATGAGATTGGTAAGGATGCTTGAAACATAAGGGCTCTAGCAACAGCCAATATATGTTGGTGTTTCCTCTCAACATGACCATTTTGTTGAGAGGAAGCTACACAAGTTGTTTGGTGTACAATACCAAACGTATTATAGAAAGATGGAATATTAAATTCTTGACCATTATCTGTTCTTATTGTTTTGATTTTAGATGAAAACTGAGTGTTAACAAAAGCTGGTAGATCTAACAAGATTTTCCTAGCCTCACTCTTTGTTTTCATTAGATAGACCCAAGTATGACGTGAGAAGTCATCGACACAAGTAAGAAAATATCGAAAGCCATCAATTGTGGGAGTCTGATATGGTCCCCATATATCAATATGTAGTAGTTCAAAAGGCACAAGAGCATGAGATACACTAGAATGAAACGGAAGACGCTTCTGCTTTGCTAAAGGACAAACAGTACAGGGATTTTTAGTACTATTAACAGAAGATTTGACATCTTTTCCTAAGATCTGAGATAAAGGAATGGCAGTATGGCCAAGCCGATAATGCCAAATGTCAAAAGGAACAAAAGCAGAATTGAAACAAACATTACATGAAGATAGTTGTGACTAGGGATGGCAATCAAACCCATGGCCGCGGGTACCCGACCGCCCCCGACCCAGTCAACGCGGGGAATCCCCGCTTTGACCGGGTATGGGGCGGGGATGGGTAAAACCCGCAAAAAGTTTGATGGGTATGGGGCGGGTATGGTTTTAGCCTCCCCCGCCCCATACCCATACCCATACCCGCCCCACCATGAGAATTTCTTCACATATAAAAAAATATGTGGTTTAAATTGTAATCTATCAATGATGATGATGATAACTTGAGAAAATAAATAGTAGAAATACAATTGAGTAACCACCTTAAACAAAACCTAATTCATTTTCCTCAATTATCCTTCCACTCTTTCACTTTCCCCCTTGTCAACAAAATTATGTTAATTAATTATTACTTAGTAAATGTATCAAGAGTTAGAGCATAATAATTTAAAAAATATTTTAGTCTATATTATGTATTAATGGATGTTTTAGGATCATATTCTTTGAATCGTATTTAGAAATGACCGTGTTTTGTTTACTTCATGATATAATAGGTTTGTTTATGGTTATAATTAAAACTTTTCTTGTAAGTTTTAGGTATAATAATGTTGGATGTACGGGGATGGGTATTACCCATGGGTACCCGAAACCCACGGGTATGGGGATGGGTTTGCAAAACATTCCCCCGCATGGGTATGGGGCGGGTATGGGTTTGGGTATTTGAAGATGGGGATGGGGATGGTTTAGGCAAACCCGCCCCAAACCCGCCCCATTGCCATCCCTAGTTGTGACTTAGGAATAGTCATGTTGAGATGATATAGGCCAGATTCTTGCTTAGCTGTACCAATCGTTTCGTGGGATGAAAGATCCTGAATTAAGCAAGAATCGCCAGTAAATTGTAATGAACAGTTTGATGACTTGACAAGTTTAGAAACTGATATTAGATTAAATGTAAAATCAGGGATATATAGAACATCATATAGAGTAAGCTTAGGAGTGATCCTAATGTTTCCTATATGTGTAACTTGAACTTTCACACCATTTGGTAAAGAAACAGATACGTTATTTATGGTTTTATATGTGTGAAAAAGATGTAAAACTGAAACAACATGATCTGTAGCACCACTATCTACTATCCAATCCATGTGTGTTAAGACTGAATTGATAGAGGATAGGAACATACCAGTGTCTTCTGTGGAAACAATGTTGATCCCAACATGTTGAGGCACATATCCAGAATTAGCAGGCTGTGGGGCTGACCCAGAGTCAGCAGTCTGAGGAGCAATACCAGAATCAGCTGAAGTAGGAATATGGACTTCTGGTGTAGGAGTAACCTGTCGTGCCGAAGTGATCAGATTAGCTACAGGAGTAGCAGATGGACGCTGCACTTGCTGAGCCTGAGTCTGATTCAAGAGAGACTGATACTGGGCTTTAGTAAGCACCACAGAATCGTCAGCAACTACGCTAGCAGGCAGAATAGGAGACTCAGAGTCTGTCAAAGCAGCATTGACCCGTCGATGCTTATATCCAGGCGGATAACCATGTAGCTTATAGCACCTATCCACTGTATGCCCAAACCCTTCGCAATGAGTGCAGTAAGGCCTCTTCTTACCCCCACCAGCACCCTGAGAAGATCCCTGACCCTTGCCCTGACCAGACAGATGTCCTTTGGAAGATCCATGAGCAGCAAGAGCCGTAGGAAGTGACGAAGGCAAACCAGACTGCCTTTCATGCTGAGCTAGGCTAGAGAATACCTTATTGATAGAAGGCAGTGGATCATTCAACAGTAGTTGAGACTTGATATGACCAAAACTCTCGTTTAGTCCTTTCAGAAACCGAATCACCTGATCCCTACGCACATACTCCCGTGGAATTGATGAAGCAGAACAAGCACACTTAGGATTGCAAGTGCACACAGGCAGAGGCCTAAGAATCAAAAACTCTTCCCATAACACCCGAAACTTGGTAAAATAGGCACTGATAGACAGCGAACCTTGCTTGAGAGCAGCAATCTCATCATAGATATCAGAGATTCGGATTTCATTACCTTCACTGAAATGCTCACGAAGGTCTTCCCAAGCTTCCACTGCTGTGTTGAACCACAGTACACTTTGCGCGATCTCGGGAGAAACGGACCGCTGAATCCATCCAAGCACCAGGACATTAGCCTGATCCCAAGCGCTCCAGAGAGGATCATCTGGCGACGGGACCGGTGAACCAGAATCAATTAACGGAAGCTTGTTCCGTGCATGCAGCCCCATTCGCATCGATCTCGCCCAGTTGTGGTAGTTGGAACCAGAGAGCGGCACCGTCACGAGCTGCTAAGCAGACAAATCGCCATTGGCCACAAAGAAAGGGTGCGCCGGCGATAGCGAAGACGAACCACCACCACCAGCCATAGCACTCACCGGAGGAGGAGCACTACCAGCCGCAGCACCAGAAGACGGCGGACAGAACGTCGCATTGACAGCCGAAAAGGACGTCATCGATCGAGAACTGAGACTGAGGATGCGACGAAGGAACCACGAACTGAAGATGCGACTGAGCGAATGCAAAATCCACGAACGAATCGGAGAATCGAACGTCGCGGAGGAACAGATCGGAAAATCGATCGTCACGGAGGAACAGATCGGAAAATCGATCGTCACGGAGGAACGAATCGGAACAGAGGAAGCGGAAACTGGATCGAATCGATCAAAGAACGATCGAGAAGCAGAGGATAGAGAAGCGGAACGAGCTGTTCACTTCTCCTGGAACCCTCGAGAAACAAGAAAGTGAAAGACTGAAAAAAAAATCAAAGAAAACAAGAAAGGTGAATCTCACCCTCTGATACCATGTCGTTTTAGTGAAGCCTTCAGGCAGAATTTTATTAATCTGGAAAAAAAGTTACAATATTCATTACATCTCCATCTATATATACTAAATGCTAATTACCTATACAGTACTTACAATATATACAATTTACAAATAAACCTATGAACTAAGTAAATCTACATCTAGGTCCTCGTCGTTTCCTCCTTGGACAACTCAGGCATAGCCTAACAGCGCAATCAGAGCTATCCACACAGCTACTTTGCGAACAGAAGATGCGTAGCGATACTCCTCCATAGTTAGCTAATAATATGAGTTGTTTTGGTTTGCCTTCGTGGTGTACTGATGAGAATAAGAGTTGCATGCCGTTGGCCTTTTTATAGTAACAGCCGTCGATGAGTCATTAATTAATAATGGTCTCATATGGTACGCCGGCCGGCAACCTCTCCCTTCCCTTTCACAGTTTTTGTTTGTCTCGCAGGCAGGAGTGTATTATAGGAGTCTGCCAACTCTGGTGGCAGATGGTTCTAAGGTGGGCTTTAAATGAATGGGTCAGCATTAATGTTTTTACTCTTCTGGTTATACGTTAATGGTCGAAGTGATTTTGGGAGTAGGAAAGTGATCATACCGACGGAACAAACAACTTGAGTTTATAATTAGCGTATTGTGCCCGTCGTTAGCCGAATTTTGCATAGATATCATATTTAAGTGCATTGTTTTAATGTTAACTTGTATGGTATTTTGACTTTATAACATATCTATATTCATATTAATTTTTCCGGTTGGTAATGGGCAACACTATTGTCCACGTCAGACCGAAATAATTTGATAATTATTTGGGACTGAACAAAAAAGTCGAATATAATATAATATAATTTCATTCCATTCTTTTTTCCTAATATTCAAATTTTTTATTTATTTATTGTGACTATAGGAGTTCTCTCAAAAATAAAGAAAATATGGGACAATATCGGATTTAGATGAATTCATATTCACTATCATCCAATATGATTCACGTGCAATTGATCGCCTATTTCTAAGTGTGACTACTTAAGCAAGTGTACCTGTCATAGACACAATACAACGATCGCAAATCGCACCAACCGCACACGTCGGGGATACCCATATCCACAATTTATGGGTAGTGGGTTGGGTGTGGTCCATAAAATATGAATTTTTGTGGTTAGTGGTTAACCACTACCGACAGCGGTTAACCCACAATATCCACATTAGTTATATTTATTTATTCATAATACTTTGTAATATTAGTCTGTGAAAAGTGGAAGGCTATAAATTAAAGTAGCCATCAATATCAAATACTCATTTATTTTATAAAAGAAAGTCAAGTCAAGTCAATGCACAATCTTATTGCGAGATACTTTTATCAAATAAGCATCGTCGTGAGGTATATGTTTATTTTATAACAAAACCAAGTCCATAAATGTAGTCGAATAAATTAATCGATTAAATAAAAGAGGGGAATAATCGTGAAAACTTAGTTTGACACCCAAACTCATCTCCAGTTTTCCACGAACCCACGAACCTCACAAGAGCCAGTTTCCAGCAGTACAAGACTACTATAATCGCGAGTGGAGAATAATCGATTCATTAAAAGCGGGCGCCTACACTTATCGAGCAACTTTCGTGTTTTTTCGTTGTTTTTGTATTCATACCTAGGGTGTTCAAATGGTTACCATGGTAATTATCAAACCAAATAAGTATAAAATCTATTAACCATGGAATACACTATCATAACCAAACCGTCCAAACTAATACAACAACCTAATTAACCAAACTAAAGTTTAATCGGTTTGGTTAATTGGTTAACCAGAATAACCAATATAACATCATATTATAATGAAGTGAGAAAATATCCGATTAATGCATAAATTTGCAATTTATATAATGAATAAACCATAACAATCAACAAATAGTTATAGTGAACCCTTAACATAAATACATGTAACTATTACAATTACCTTACTGTCAATAGATGTATTCACGTGGAAAAAATGTCAATAGTATGGGGTTAATGAATTGTTGTGTTTCGTAAATTGACTTATCCTCTTATCAATTATCATAGGCTGATATATACCTTCATTTGAAATTTTCATCCAACATATTGTATGAGTTTTTATCTAAAATGGGAGTCCATATATTGTGTTCTACACTCTACAAATAAAAATACACAGTAATATTGAAGTTTATTTTTTATGAGCCTAGGAACATTACACACTTGAGCGGTTATGCAAATTATTAAGTATGTGTATATAATATTTGAGATGTATGACTAATTACTTAACTGGTCAATTTGGTTTGATTGGTTAGGGGTGTATGAAACCAAACCAAACCAAACCACTAAAACCAAACAAGCTAAATTTTTTAACCAAACCAAACCGTTATCCAAATTAACCAATCCAAATTATCCAAATACTACTGGTTAAAATGGTTACCACGGTAACCACACCGTTTGACCACCCCTATCCATACCCACATAAGAATTGGGTAGAAAATCAGAACCATGCTCATAACAATTTGCATTTCGGGTAACAATGGCCATGAGTTATAATATATATTTATAACTCCAACCAACATGTAGAAAGGTATGACAATAAATCACTAGAATGAAGAAAATTAACTAAAAACAACATAATTTCTTGAAAATATTATATTTGTATGCTAAATATAAAATATATTAAGAAAAATTATGATAATTCTAGACGAAATGGATATGCATGTGCATAATCCTCGGGCGCCCGGGGGGGGGGGGGGGGGGGGGAGGGGGGGAGTTTCGGGTTGTATAGTGAGAAAACCATTCCATCCGATACCCACAATATATGAGTTCGGATTTACCCGTACCCACTAAAAATCTTTCAGGTTTGGGTTTTATTTGCTCGATTATGTCGGATTCGGGCATATATCCACAGTTACTTATATTTTTGCCATCACTCAGGTAGATGAGGTGATTGAAGAAGGTAGGATGTGTAAGATGAATTGAAGATTTGCCAGACTTCAGTTCAAGGGGAGGAAATGTTGTTGTGAAGAATTGGATCTGGGCTGCTAGAGACGTTGGGCTTTGGCAGGATTCGAGTTCAGTTTGAATGTCACTACAAAAAAGTAAACTTTTTTCGACGAAAACAATTCGTCACAGAAAGCCAGACTACAAAAAATAAGTTTTTAGGGGACCACTATAGGGAACGACTTTGTTATATTGTCTGAGGAAATAAGTTTTTAAGTTTTATCAGGAACAAGTAAACGAAATTGTCTCCAAAAAATAGGGGATGTGATTTTATTAATTTACTCAGTTTACTTGTCTCCAAAACACTCCACCGGAAATATCAAATGATAGGGGGGCGAATTTTTTCTCTGGCGGATTAAGGGATCCTTTTTTGGTCCCCAAAAATAGGATCACAGATTTCACATAGAAGGAAATTTAACCTTTTCCTTCTCCATTTTGGAGGCCCTTTTCCTTTTGCATTTGGTTTTTCTTCCTAATCACTAATCTTGCAACGTGTAACTGTTGAATGGTTATTGACATCCTTTTTACTTTTGAATTAGTACTTTATCATGTTCCTTTTCCTATTTAGATTGATATTGTTACATTATAAATATGTGAGTTTTGTTCGTTAAACATCAGATTCTACTACTTACTTTCGTACAGAAAGAAGCTCAAGACAAGGAGCCTGTAGCACAACACCATCAACATATTTTACAGCTACCAGTAAACTATTTTCTTGTAATTAGAGTTTTTGAAAGCCACATTCACGTTTCTTATTTCTTTTATTTTTTACCGAAAATCCTGGCTGCTTCTCGTTTCTTTAAAGTTAAGTTCAATTAAATTTTTTAGTTGGTAGAATGCTTAGTTTGATTAGTCATATTCTAGAACTTTAAGCACCATTAACTTTTTGGACTTTGCTACGATGACATGCACTTTTCGGTCGACCTCATATAGGATTAGGTCGATCTAATATGTTGTTTCAGTGTAAAAACAGTTTCATGGTGCCTATTTGGAGATTCATATCTTACAATTGGCTAGATGGAAATTGAAGATTAATGGTTTGTTTTAAAGCTGAAGTGTCCCTCTATACATTAAAGTACTTGGTAGCACCATAGGAAGTCCAGAAGACCATTTTTGAACCTGATCAAAAGGCTATGCCAAAACTGCGAAACTGCCTGAAAATGGTCAAGTCTGGGAACGTGTTTGTGAAGCCTACTTTGGAGCTCAATTTGAGAAGCATGAATGCGATTCGAGTCCAGGGGCCTCTACACGTTAAATTAGGTATATTTTTCTACAAAGGCAAGGGATTGGATGAAAGATTGGATATCTTTAAGGCTTCAAAAAAAAAAAAAGGCTCGAAGTTGCTACGAAGGCTGTTTTTCTGGCAGCTTGCTTGTGCTCGAAGTCTGCCAGAAAAACAGCCTTCGTAGCAACTTTGACCCTTTTGTTTCAAGTCTTACAGATATCCAATCTTTCATCCAATGCCTTGAATTTGTATAAAAACATACCTAATTTAACCTGGTAGAGGCCTCTGGACTCGACTCACATTCATGCTTCTCGAATTGAGCTCCAAAGTAGGCTTCACAACACGTTTCCAGACTTGGTCATTTTCAGACAGTTTCCCAGTTTTGGCATAGCCTTTTGATCAGGTTCAAAAATGTTCTTCTAGACATCTTACCGAGCTCTCAATCGCTTCAATATGTAGAGGGACACTCCAGCTTCAAAACAAGCCATTAATCTTCAATTTCCATCTAGCCAATTGTATGATATGAATCTCCAAAGTAGGCACCATGAAACTGTTTTTACACTGAAACAACAGATTAGGTCGACCTAATCCTTAATGAGGTCGACCTAATCCTAACTGAGGTCGACCAGAAAGTACAAGTCACCGTGACATGCATATCGCCTTAGGCACACCCTAACTTTCTATTTTAGTGTTTCTTTCATTATGTAATCTATATGTTTTTGTCAAAATTTATATTTTTTACTTCTGTGAACAAATAAGTCATTTATTGTCCTTGTCAAAGTGCTCAAACACCACATATAAAGGTCGACCAGATGTTCAATTTCATTTGCTTAAAAAGTGAATTTTGAAGAATTGTACAACTTGGAATTTCCATGCTTTAAGATACTCTTGATGATACGGCTAGGGTAATGCAACATCGTGCTGATACTCATGCGTCAAAGTCATTTGATGAGACATACCCATCTTTTGCAAGTGATTCTCAAAATGTTAGACTGGCTGCATCAATAGATGGCTTCCTGCAATTTGTAAACATGAACTCCCTAAAAGTAGCGGAAGCAGCTTGGTAGAGGGTGGGTCCTGGGACCTACACAAAATTAACAATAATGGTACACAAACCATAATACTTAAAGTTAACACCTTACGTTCGCTAGTTTTATTTGTCTATTAGCATTTTTGTAGAGAGCTTTGTGACGCACATTAACCATGTATATTATGTAAAAAAAATCTAAAATTTACATATATCTATATCTTTAATTGTTTATTCTGAATTTATAAATTTATAATTTATGTATATTCTGAGTTGCTCTATTTTAAATATAGATAGCATGTATTTATTCTTATCGAAATTCTGTGTACTCATATTTTACATGGTATATGTCATACTTAACAGTTTTTTAGTTATTTTACAGTAAGCGTAAAAAACTTAAGTTTTTACGGTTTAAATCTACACTTTACGATTTCATCCCTTTTCTACTTCTAGATAGACTCACGCTTTTGACTGCATTGGTTAACACGTACGATGCACATTTCAAGAAGAAGTTCCAGCTACGTGATTCGACTTTATGGACTATTATGTTGGAGTTAGGGGTGTTCAAATGGTTACCGTGGTACTAACCAAACCAAATTAACCTAAATTTTATTAACCATGGAATAAAATATCTTAAGCAAATCGTCCAAATTAACACGAAAACCAAATTAACCAAACCAAAGTTTAATTGGTTTGGTTAATTGGATAATCGGATTAACCAAATAATTAACATTACATTACATGAAAAAATTATCATATTAATGAATAAAACATAACCATATGTTATTACTATCATAAACTATCATGATATATAAGCAATAATAATAAGACTAACCATCCTTGATTATCATCATCATTCGAGTTAATACACCATTCATCATCTCTGCACCTAATATAGTTAGCTTACAACAAACCCTTAACATAAATATTAAATACATACCAATACCACTCATCAGGAAGTTAAAGCTCCCCTACAAAACACTTAAACTATAGTTAGTTTGAGTTGACTGTCATGGTATTTTACGTAATCCTAAAGTCCAACAGTTGTCCAAAATGTTTTGGTTTAGTAAATAGGCAACCCATTTAATTTTTTACCCATAATTCTTTGGTTTGTTGTGCACATGGAAATAAAATAGGAAGTCACGAAAGTTTGGTTTGGTTGTTTGTATGGAAGTATAAATAATTTTGTATATTAGGTGTATCATTAATTGGTTAATTGGTTTCATTGGTTAGCAGTGTTGAAACCAAATCAAACCACCTAAACCAAATAAGCTAAATTGTTTAACCAAACCAAACCAATTATCCAAATTAACCGAATGCTACCGGTTAATATGGTTACCACGGTAACCAATCCGTTTGAACACCCCTACTTGGAGTGGCAGGCCTTTTAGCCAAAAAGCTAGATTTTTTGATTTGATTTTCTTTCCTCAAGATAGACATAAATCGTTTTAATATATTTTTTGATATATCTCTATTTTTTGCCCGATTACTGATGCATTGACGGATCAAGCATCGCAGCACAAGAACGCTAAATAAACTAAAACAACTAAATTAGGGGTTTTCTTCTTCATTGACTTCCTAAAACGTAGAAACAAAGTACATATTTATAGTAGAACCGGAAAACCTAATGACTTACTAATCCTACAAAGACTCGGTAACTTAATCCTAAAAAAACTACCTTAAATACTTTAATAATTAATACTATTCCTAAACAATAACCAAAACCGACTAATATATTAATAATAATAATAATGATCGGCCGAATATGATAATGCATCAATTACCTCTCTATTACCCTCTTATCTTCGATTTTTTTGCCCCCATATTTGGCTTTGGCAGCGAAAATCCTACCTTAAGGACTCGATATATTGAAGAACTGCCTTCTATCATGTCTGCTTTCCTCTTCAATTGATTCTTCTTTGCCGATGACAGGTTGGTTTCAGTTCACGTTTTTTTAGGCGATTTGTTTCCCTGCTCGATCTTGAGAGTCATTGGTAGTGCAGTTGCGTCTGTGTATATTGCTCTTAGGTCCTCTGTTTTTTAGCAGCGTCTTTGCTTCTCTTTCTATGCTGCGCCGCCGCTTTTCTTTTCCGGGCCATGACCCTTGTTTCAATTGATTAAAGCTAGGGTACACGGAATTGCAAACCAAATCTAGATGTCCTAAATCCTAATCTCTTTCTCAACTCCTCGTTTTTGTTTCTTTAGTTGTGTTCATTTTAATTTCTATGTTAATTTTGTTTTGCACTTATACATTGATTTTTTTTCCCCTTTCTGGGAGGCAAATATATAGGTGTGGCTCTGAATGTAACATATATATACATACATATATATTAAATCTTCTATTATAATATTTCATTACAAGTTCTAACTATGCTACTAAATTGTTTTGCAGCTATGGTCCGATGACACTAAAGACGCTGCTTTGGGGACGATTGGTTGTCCCTACCTGTTAAATAGGTGACAAATTGACGCTCTTGAAGACATTGATTTGGGGATGATTGGGTCTCTGCCAGTTAAATACGTGAAAATTAGACGTCTTTGAAAATACTAGTTAAAGGACAATTGATCGTCCCCACAAGTGATCCATGTGACAATTAGTTGTCCCCAAAGACACATACTAAGGGACAACAAATTGTTTATACGAATTTAACATTAAGGGACAATAAGTGGTTTTCAGAAGGTGCATAAATGACAACTCCTCGTCCCCCAATACATAAGTTAAAGGACAATTGTCTGTTCCTAAAAGTCACAGGTGACAATTGTCGTCTCTACAAATATAGTATAAGAGACAACTCGTAGTCCTTGAATACACCTTTCAGGGACGTTTTTGGAAACTCGAGTTTGATACATATAGGAACGACATGTCAACCCTATACAAAGAAAAGGGGACGATAAATTATCCCCAGACAAGCCCTACATAACAATGAAATCGATTGTGGGGGACATCTTATTGTCCCTAAAGTTTTAGCTATAGGGATGACATGTTGTCTTTAATGAAAAAGAAACGAGATGTCGACTTGCTAATATCGAGGACGACTGTCGTCCCTAGTAATGGGGACGACCTAGATTTTTGTCGTCCTCAAAAGAATAGAGGACAAGAGTATAGGGAACGTCCCCAACAACTATAAGGACGATTTTTCCTATTTCCTGAGACGACTTTTGTCGTCCCTAAACCTCCTCTTTTTTGTAGTGTATTAGTCTGTTATTTAAAACAACTTCCAAGGCACATGCTGTAAACAAAATCGAAAAGGAGCGTACGTACACATACGGCAACAGACCGCACCGCACACGGGTAGATAATAAACACAATGCTATTGTTATTGATCAGTTACGTTACGTACGTTCCCTATAGCTGGTAACATAAAGACTATTGCATTAGCACTTAGCAGTACTGTATTTTCATTCATGAGGGAGAAACTGGGCAAATGACATAGTACAGACGTCGCCGATGAAGGAGCCAGAGGCGTAAGATTTGCAGTCGTCCAGCGCGTCCATGGCACCAACGAGACACGGTTGGCAGTGTTCGACGTCGGTCGTCGAGGAACAACTGGCGAAACCTGTAACGCCACCGAAGGTGCCCTGCGGGTATATGGACGTGTAACGGAAGCCGTCTTGGTTGGGCGTTACATCCCGCAGTGCAGTGATAACTTCGGTCACGCAGTAACCATAGATATTATGGCAAGGCACGGTGTCGATGGGCAATGAACTGTCGCAATGCACTTGAGCACTGGCGCCGGCGCAGGCATAGCCTAACAGCGCAATGAGAGCTATCCAAACAGCTACTTTGCGAGCAGAAGATGCGTAGCTATACTCCTCCATGATTAATTAGTTGGCTGTATAATATTTGTTGTTTTGGTTTGCCGTTAAGGTGTACTGGGTTGCACGTCGTTGGCTTTTTATAGGGACCAAAGTCGTTTGAGGAGTCACTAGTAATGCTCTCAGATGAGTTGGATCGGATTGGACGAATGGGTCGGTTTGCATGTTATTTTGTTCACTCCTATTTGTAACATATCAATATTCCGGTTAAATATCAATTATTTGATTGGTAATCAGCAACAATCGCATCCAAAAAAGATGTTCAATAATTATTAGAACTGAATCAGACAAAATTAAACATCATTTCATTCCATTCTATTTTCTAGTGGAAAATTTTAATTATTTCGACTCTATAATTTCTCTAAAATATAAAGAAAATTTTGGGAAAGATCGAATTTAGATCAATTTGTGTTCGACTACCAACCCAATCTAATATATGCTCAATAGCCGCTCTCCATTTTCACAAAAAGAGCTGATAAGAAACTCTAGGTCAACCCTTTTTTCTTACTACACCCAACACGAAAAGTCTTACGCCATAAAATGAGATTCATTTTCAATATTGAGGTCTTCTAAGATTATAACAGTGAGCTAAATGATCACTTAATTTCGAGTACGGATCTAGTCAGTAACCTTGTGATGAGCAATCTTGCATAACTATAAAATTATAACACCCCCTACGCACACAGACTAATTCGAGAAAAATTGAAGTCTTCTCGAATTATTCGAGAAAAATTGAAGTCTTATTCGAGAAAAATTGAGCTAAATCATCACTTAATCTCTAGTACGGATCTGGTCATTAACCTTGTCGTGAGCAATCCTGCATAATTCTACCATCAACCGCCTCATCAATCCCTCCTGCCACTTATGGAAGGGCGCTAACATTTTCCCTTTTATTTTTTAACAGACGATTTCTCTCTCATTTAAGTCAGAATTTACATTTTTTGCACAGATTAATAAGATTAAGGCAAAATACACTTGCATAGCCATAACTTTCACGTTTGTGACAAATATAGCCATAACTATTCGAAAACGAAAAATAGCCCAAAAAATTGAGGGTAGTGTGACAAATCTAGCCAAATCCGTTAGAAACTTTAACAGTGTTAGAAACTCCGTCAGTTAGGTTAACGTTAGGCTGACTAGGATGCCAAATCATCGCACACGTCAGTAACCAGTAGCATATCATTGCCACGTAATTTTGAATGAATAAAATAATTAATTTTGAAAAAAAAATTCCGCCTTCCCTGCCGATTCCATTTTCCCACATCTCCCACTAATTCTCTGTTGCACCCTCTTCAATTAGTTGCTGCTTCCCATCCAATTCACCCTCCAAAATCACCACACCACAGCCCACCTCCCCCAACCAGTAGCATCATCTTCACCACCCCGCCATCCGCATCCTCCGGGATCCGCCTCACCGAGGGCGCCTAGCAACTTCTACGGCCACTTCGTCTCCCCATCTCCCGCTCTCATCTCTCCTACAACAACCCTTTCCCCAATCAAAAGAACCCTAACCACCACCAATAATGGCGGCATCACCTTCTGCCCACTTGCTTCTTCTCGATTCAAGCTCGACGACTATCTGGGAAACGGGAAGCGGAATCGATTGACTGACGAATCTACTCGATTCATTGCCAACTCTGAGAGACCCTTCCCCTTTCTCCCTTTGCTTCGTCATCGTCACGGCCAGAGATTCTTCGCCTCCGAACTCCATCTCAGCCACCGTCAATCCTCCACCCTTTATACCCCCAGCTCCCGACACAGCAGAGAAGAAGCTGGTCGCCCAGCGACAGAGCTTCTCATTTCACGCCTGGAGTAGAGTCGAGGGTTGAGATGCACCGAGGCTGTTGGCTTGAGTTTTCCGATTCGGAATCGATGGCACATCTAAATTCATTCAGAAGGGTTCGATGGCTGCCGCGTCGGTGTCGTTGGGCCATATCCCTACATCTGTATTCTTCTCTTCTTTTTCGTTGAAAGAAATGGCTATTTTTGTCTCAAACGTGAAAGTAATGGCTATCCAAGTGTATTTTGCCTAAGATTAATTGTGTTCTTCAAAATAATATCCACTTTAATAGATTTTTGGAACAAAAAAATTGAGACATTTATTATCTGTCTATACCATATGATATTTTTTTATAATGGATGCAAAAGCACCCTAACCTTCATTCAAAACCAACTAGGGTCGGAAATCCCCTGCCAGTCATACATAATCGAATATAAGAGCATCCGATCGGCGCTCGCAACCTCATGAAACCCAAAAGGAACAACATGTCCCCTACTAGCCAGAAAGTCAGCACAGCTATTACCCTCTCTATACACATGCTCAATGATGACATCCCAGTGTCGTGAAAGCAGCTCTCGGAACCGATCAAGAATGGCAGCACAGTGATGGTTCCCTGTATTGGCATGTCTAATCAGCTAAACCGGACACTGAGAATCGAGCTGGACACGAACTCGTCTATATCCCTTGTCCCACGCAACCTGGAGACCTTCCACAGCACCCCTCAACTCAGCCTGGGTAATCGTACAAGCACCCAGGTTCAAAGTGAACGCTGAAAGACAGCGCCCTAAATAATCACGAATCAGGCCTCCCGCAGCGGTAAGACATGACTCAGGGAGAACAGAGCCGTCAGAGTTGAGGCAAACCCACTCGGGAGGAGGCGGCTTCCAAGAGATCAACTCCTCCATTTTGGCTGGTGGACACGACTTATGCACGAGCTTGTCCTTATCCAAGGCATTCCTCACTATAGGTAACCAAGCCCGGACACGGTGGAGGAAGGTCTCAGTGTGGTGATCTTGCCTGCAATGACTCGATCATTCCTGTTCCTCCAAAGAGACCAGCAGGTAATACCAAACTCAAGGCTGTTATTCTGGCTTTTCAACTTACTAAGCAGCCAATCCTGCAAATCAGTTCCGAAGAATTGTTGGCATTCAGAAGGCGGGATTAATTGCATCCATATTAACCTGGGATTAATTATACCATATGATATTGATTGATATTAAATAAGAGTATACTATATGGTATGAAAGTGTACCATTGATGGTTGAATACACAAACTTTCATTTACTACATTCAACGTTGTTTACCACCAATTATCACCCCTATACCAGGGTGGTATGAGGTGGTTTTATTGGTCATGTTTTCCCCCCCCCCCCCCCCCCCCTCAAAATTTTGTAGATCCAACAGATCATGATGAACTCGTTCCTTTTATGCAAAATTTTTTAAAAACGACTTAAAAACGAAGGAGATACCATATGGTATGGAGTTGGTAACGAGAGGTATGAATTGTTTTTTCAAAGAAAATTGAAAATGAATACCATTGTAACATCTCGAACCTTTTCCCGACAAGATACTGTTCACTTTGGGCCTCTACACCCGCAGGGTTTTTGACTTGGGGTGCAATTCAGGGTGACTTCCCATAAGATCACCCACCTTGTTGTACTCCACACTAAATACGTTTAATTTCGAACTTCTCACAAGAACTCCTCCATTTCACCTAAAAACGCGTCTTGTCAGTTATGGTTGGTTTCTTACTTATGAACCATGGATCTCTCCCATGCTTTGTCGATGTGGGATTCCCTTAAGGTGTTACAACCATTTTGTAGATCACAGTATCGTTTCATCTGTGCAAAAAAAAAAAAAAAAAAAAAAAAGAAAAAATCCAAGTTATAACTAAGAAGATAAGAGTCGATTAAGAAATCTAAAAAAATAAATAAAATGTATTTAATTTCCAACTCTTAGATTTAAGATTCACTTAAAAAAAAAAGAAGAACGAAATCTTGTTACAAAAGTTATGGACCATAAGATCATGCACACTCTAGACCTTTAATCTCAATGATTGGTCACAAGTAGCAAGCAGAGCAATTGTGGTCGTTAGACTTAGACTCATATATTTTCTTGAAGAAAATAAGATTTAACAACTCAAATAACTTTTCCCTGTAAGTGGCAGCACTGCAGCAGTGCATATTTGTTCGGCCGGATATTTCCATTCATTTGAATGGGGAGTCCAAACGTTGTTTTTCCTTTGCCAAAAAGGCATGCGTCAAAGGTCATTTGCTCTTGCCCGGATTGTTTGTGCTGGTTATGGATACTTTTTCGTTTATGTTGGGTAAATTGATGGAGGATGGGGGGGTGTATCTGGTTTCTAACATTCTATATGGATGAGAGGAATCTGCAAGGAGAAGCTACTCACATTTTGTTCGAAGATAGTATTCTTTTTTTGTGATGCCTCTTATGATCAAGTCCTTAAACCTGTTGGCTACTTGGTTTGCTTCAATCTATTATCGGACAGAAAGTTAACCTCGATAAGTCCGTTATATACACAATTGTGATGTTTGTGAACCTAGGCTCTTTGCTGATATCTTTGGGTGCAGTTAAAATAGAGACCCTTCTCAGTATACTAATCCAATTCATTAAAATTATCCAACTAATCTAATTCATTTAAATCCAAATTCAATTGGATTGGTGGATTAATGGATTGGATCCATGGATCATTAGCAAATTATAATATACAGCTTCCCTATTTATATGACTTGCTGAATTACAAAACAATCCCCAAACTAATACATTTTACCATTCAGCCCTAATCATTACAATCACCACCCCTTGAGAACAGGCTTGTCCTCAAGTCTGAAAAACAACTAAGATCAGCCAACAAATCAACAATGAATTGAAAACCGCATCTTCTTCTTCTTTCTTCGTGATTTCCATGTACATGTGTATGGCGGATGCCAGCTTCTTGGGAGTTCCCGACTTTCTGATGTAGAATATTTGGAGACCTTTTATCCCCTCGAAAATATGCGGCTTCTTGTGGCTTTGCTTCATAAGAGAATTTTCACGGTGTACAATCTGTAGAGAAGAGGTTGGAAGTTGGCGAATCGTTGTAAGCTTTGTACCAACCACCTGTTCGTGGACTGCTCTTTTGAGAAGAAAATGAATAGATAGGGTTTTGTGGAAGGATTCTCAACTGAGAGCTCCCTGGTTTTGGATTTTCATTTATATACAAGGCTGTACAAAGAAGGTAAAGTTGATTAGCAACGACTAATCTACAGTAAAAACTAACAACTCAAACTTACCAATAAAACCTGTACAGCTGGCTAACTAACATCTAACAGCGATTAAACAAAACGACAGCGTTGATGAATGGCTTGGAGTTCCACGTTTCTTCACACAACGGAACGACAACGTTTCGCCCCAATCCCTATTGCTGGATAGAAGAAGAACGGCGTCGTTCCTACTAGAACACTATCTGCACTTCGTGGGGAGCTTGCCTTCATCCTTACAGCAGCAGCTTGATGCAGAGTGATCAATGAAGGGTGAGCTTCTGCTGTTGCTGATTCACATCATCACTCCAATACCCCTACCCCCCCCCCCCCCCCCCCCCGCAAGCTGGCGAGGGTCTTCCAGAAACTCCCAGTTTGGATAGTAGAAGGTTAAAATGATCTATGCCCAAACTTTTGGTAAATAAATCTGCAAGCTGATGGACAGTTGACAAATGATGTAAACTAATCAACCCATTGGTCAATCTCTCCCTAATAACGTAAAAATCCACTTCATGTGTTTTGTCCGTTCATGAAAAGTAGGGTTCTTGCTATGTGAATGGCGGACTGGTTGTCACAGAACACCATAATAGGTGAAGGATGATCAATGCAAAAGTCAGCAAGTAACCTGACCAGCCACTGAACTTCACAACTAAGGTGGGCTAGAGCTCTGTATTCTGCCTCAGAAGATGATTTAGATACAGTGCTCTGCTTTTTACTTTTCCAACTGATCAATCCTTTACCAAGAAATGTGCAAAACCCTGTGATGGACCTTTTGGAATCCAGGCAAGTTGCCCAATCAGAATCACTAAAACCAGTTAACTGCATAGAAGAATCACTAGGATAGAATAAGCCTTGGCCTGGAGAGTTCTTAAGGTACCTGAATATCCTATGTAATGCCTTGTTGTGTACAGTTGTTGGACCATCTTGAAATTGACACAACTGTTGCACAACAAAGGTTATATCGGGTCTGGTGCTGTTCAAGTACTGAAGCTGTCCAAGAAGATGCTTAAACAAGGGGATATCAAGATAAGGTTCCCCATCTGAGGCAGAGAGGACTTGTTTGACACTTGATGGGGTCTTTGCTGACTTGCATTCATCAAAGCCAACCTCCTTTAAGAGTTCAATGCAGTATTTTCGTTGGCATACATGAATCCCCTTGTCTTATCTGCTAACTTCCAGACCAAGGAAGTACTGTAATTCTCCCAGATCTTTCATCTTAAACAAGGACATCAGTATTCTTTTAACTTCCTTCACTGCCTCAAGGCTAGCATTGCCAACCACTATATCATCAACATAGACAATTAAAACAACTAAATGCCCCTGAACCGTGGAAAGGAAGATGAAATAATCTGCAAGAGACTGTTTGAAACCATTACTGAGTAAGGACTCAGTTAACTTTGAATACCACATTCAACTGGCTTGTTTCAGCCCATAAAGAGACTTCTTGAGTCTGCAAACCTTTCCTTTGTACTCAGGTAGATCCCTTAATCCAGGTAGCAATTCTATATAGACCACTTCATCAAGCTCTCCATTCAGAAATGCATTATTAACGTCCATTTGGTGTAAATTTCATTTCTGAACAGAAGCAACAACCAATAACATCTTAACTGAAGTGATCTTAGCCACTGGTGAGTAGGTATCACAATAGTCAATTCCATATATTTGGGTATAGCCTTTAGCAACTACCCTTGCCTTAAACCTTTCTAAGGCTCCATCTGACTTGTACTTTGTTTTGTACACCCATTTGGAGCCAATTGGCTTAACCCCACAGGTATGTCAGTAATGTCCCATGTCATTAGCTTGGAGTGCGATGAACTCTTCATTCATGGCTGCATTCCATCTAGGATCTCTGGCAGCTTCAGCATAGCTCACTGGCTCCTCATTGGTGAGTAGAGTAAGAGAAAAATGTTGCTGAGGAGGAGTGAGATGGGACATAGTGACTTGGACTGAACCAACATAAAAGTCATCATATTTCTTAGGAAAGACAGGTACCCTTGTGGATTTCCTAGGGGGAACTACAGGTTTGGCAGAGGTGGAAGGGATGGAAGAAGAAGGAGATGGATTGTGATAGGGACTAGGTGAAGGAGGAAGTTGTTCATTGTCACTATCAGAGTCAGATGGATAGTGAGGAGCAGCAGGAGGAGAGGAAGTTGTAGGAATATCAGTAGAAGATAATGGAAAACATCATCATCAACAAAAGGTGGAGGAGAAGGAATAGGAGAATGAGGTGTAGGATTGGTAGGTTGGGACTGTTTGAATGGAAGATGTCTTCATGGAAAAAGACATGACGACTGATAAAGACTTGATCAAAGTCAAGGTCAAGGAGTTTAAAGCCTTTAATGCCAGTGGGAATGCCAAGGAAGATGCATTTCTTGGCACGGGGTTCAAATTTTGTCTTATGACCCCCAACAGCAGTGGCATAAGGCAGGCAGCCAAAGACACGCAGTCTCAAGTAATCAGGAGGGACATGGTAAAGCATTTCATAAGGTGATTTGTGGTTAAGAAGTGGTGTTGGAGTTCAATTAATGAGATAGGCTGCGTGCAAAACAAAGTCACCCCAAAAAGAAAGGGGAAGACCTGAGTGGAATTTGAGTGATCGAGCCACGTTGAGTAAATGCTGATGTTTGCGCTCAACGCGACCATTTTGTTGAGCTGTGTAAACGCAGCTCATCTCATGAGTAATCCCATGACTGTGATAAAAGCCAGCCATGTGGAATTCCTTACCCTGATCAGTGCGAATGGTTTTGATGGATTGGGAAAATTGGGTTTTAACCATTATACAGAAGGATTGTAAGAGAGGGTTGGCTTCAGGTTTGGATTTTATTAAAAATACCCAAATAGCTCTAGTGTGATCGTCAACAATGGTAAGGAAATATGAGTAACCTTCTCTGGAAGTAGTATTCAAGGGTCCCCAGATATCAACGTGAAGTAAAGAAAAAGCTTCTGAGCTGACAGAAGTGATGTTGGGAAATGGAAGCCTTTTTTGTTTAGACAAGTGACAAGTCTCACAATGTTTGGAAGAAGGAAGAATAACATCATTACAAACATGTTTAACAACTTGCATCCTAGACAAAGAGGGATGGCCTAGTCTGGCATGCCAAATATCAGAAGTAGAAGACTTGGAACTGGAAACTCCTACGGCGAAGCTGGAAGAATGAACTGGGGAATGCAATTCTTGAAGCTTGGAATCAGAAAAGAGGTAGAGACCCTTATCAACTTGTGCTAAACCAATCTTCCTCTGAGTAATAAGGTCCTGAATGTTACAAAAATTGGATTGGAAGACTAGTGAGACAGGATGATTTTTGGTTAATTTACTTACAGAAACAAGATTGTAAGTAAAGGATGGAATAAAGAGGACTTGGGTAAGAAACAATCCACAAGGTAACTTGACTATGCCTATATGAGTGGCTTTTACATGATGTCCATTAGGTAGAGACACATTAACACCTTCCATAGGTATATACTTGATAAAGGTAGACATGTTACATATAATGTGGTCTGTAGCACTTGTATCTAACACTAGACTGTTCCATTCAAGGTTGGAGACAAGGAAGTAGTACCTGAGGTGCTGGCTGCAAAATGAGGTGTTTGTGGTGGTGCCCTGATCACTGTATTGACATTAGGCAGATGAGGTGAGCTGAGAGGTGAAGGTGATGGAGAAGGAGACCCATTCAGAAGAGTCCTGAGCTTCTCAAACTCATCAGGAGTAAGTAGGGAACTCAAAGACGGTTCTGATCCTGTTGCCACAGAGCTAGCATTGCTACTCCCATCAGAACCAGAAACATCAACAGCACCAACAAAAGGAGTACCATCTGTACTCTCCCTAGATTTCTTCTTCTTCACCCTTTAACACTCCTGGATGGTATGGTTTTCCTTTTTGCAATAACGGCACCATTTCTTCGCTTCAGTGGTATAATCTTGAGGATTTTGTGCAGTAGTATTTGGGCGTCCAGGAGATGAAGACCCTTGTGCTAACATTGCCAAAGAATTCACTCAAGGCTTAGTAGCAGAACCCTTGAGATGTTGCTCAAGTTGAACCATCTGTTTGAAAACAGACTCAATACTGGGTAAATGGACTATTAGGGTAAATGGACTATTAGGGCAAGGGCATGGGCACTCTTAAGGACCTGAGTACGTGCAGATTGGTATATATCATTGAACCCCTGCATGAATTTGATGATAAAATCTTCCTCCTGATATCTGGTTATAGTGTGGTATGGACTATTAGGGCAAGGGCAGCAGGTAAGTGGTCTATACATTTTGTATTCTTGCCACTTTGTAGTGAGCGCTGTGTAATACTGTGAAACAGTTAGATCTCCCTGAACAAGCTTAGAAACTTGCTCTTTGAGTTCATACACCCTAATATAGTCTTCTTGACTAAATCTGTCTCGCAGATTATCCCACACTTCTTTAGCAACACGAAAGGGCACCACACTGTTCGCAATATCATCAGAAAGAGAGTTGTATATCCAGCATCACACTGTACTATCACAGCAATGCCAAGATTGCCAAATTGGATCAGTGGGTTGAGGAACAGGGATCATACCATTGACGAACTGGAGCTTGTTTTTAGTGTTCAGAGCAAGCTCCATCATCTGACTCCAGAGATTGTAGTTCTGGTCAGTCAACTTCATGGAGATGATGGTGGTCAAGCCTCCATCGTGAGGAGGGAGGTAATAAGGATTGAGGTATGGATCCTCATATCTGGGTACCTGAGGCGGCACCTGTGGTAGGGTTTGAAGAGGCTGTGCTGGAATCAGCGGCGGAGTGGAACAAGTCTGACCTAGGTTTCCAGATTCAGACGAATCGGAGCCATCAGAGACATGGCCATCGACGCCAGGAGGAGGGATAGACATTGTGAAAGGGAATCACTATAATCGATCAAAAATTGGTTGAGATCTAAGGTATAGAGCAACCAGGCTCTGATACCATGAGAAGAAAATGAATAGATAGGGTTTTGTCGAAGGATTCTCAACTGAGAGCTCCCTGGTTTTGGATTTTCATTTATATACAAGGCTGTACAAAGAAGGTAAAGTTGATTAGCAACGACTAATCTACAGTAAAAACTAACAACTCAAACTAACCAATAAAACCTATACAGCTGGCTAACTAACATCTAACAGCGATTAAACAAAATGGCAGCGTTGATGAATGGCTTGGAGTTCCACGTTTCTTCACACAATGGAACGACAACGTTTCGCTCCAATCCCTATTTCTGGATAGAAGAAGAACGACGTCGCTCCGACTAGAACACTATCTGCACTTGGTGGGGAGCTTGCCTTCATCCTTACTGCAGCAGCTTGATGCATAGTGATCAATGACGGGCGAGCTGCTGTTGTTGCTGATTCACATCATCACTCCAATATCTTTCACTCGGGTCATTTGTAATGGTGTTAGCAGGGTTGGTAGATTGATATAGATATGCACGACAGATTAATGCAGAGATAACCACTCATTTTTTCTTTCTTAATTTTTTTTATAGTGGTGACATTGGTTTTTCTTCTTTCTTACTAATAATTTACTCTAAACATCGTTTCATCATTGATCATTAACCGTCAAATTGTATTAAGTTCATTCTATATGGCAGTCAACTTGTTAATTTAATAATGTGGCAATAAAAAAACAAAAAAAATCCTATTGTTATTTTTCCACCTCACCAAACATAATACCAGCTCATTAATTAATGAATAAAACTAAGAAGCAATAGAAAAAAAAAACCCACCTCAAATCATTTCGTTGCACCGACCATGTTTAGATGTGAGAATCTTAGAAGTACAGCTGTACAGATGGGAATGGTGATAACTAGTAATGATGAACAGAAAAGTACTTATGTAAAACAACTTGAAAGGCACAAAAAAGAAATTCGAAAGTGCGTCGGCGGGTAGAGATAAACACAATGCTATTATTGTTACCAAGCCGCCTAGGTAGCTTGTCATTGATCAGTTCCATAGAGCTGGCATTGTTAAGACCGTTTTGCATCAGGAATACATATATAGCAGTACTAAACTGTCAGTGGCGAGGGAGGAACTGGGCATATGACATGGTACAGACGTCGCCGATGAAAGAGCCAGCAGCGGCGTAAGATTTGCAGTCGTCCAGCGCCGCCTTGGCCCCAACAAGACACTGTTGGCAGTGTGGGATGTCGGTCCCCGCCACACAACTGGCGGAACCTTTAACGCCGTCGTAGGTGCCACGCGGGTATATCCTGGTGTAACTGAAGCCCGTTTTGTCGGGCGTTGCATTCTGCAGCGAAGTGATAACTCTCTCCACGCAGTTCTCGTAGCGATGACAAGTCACGGTATCGACAGGCGCTTCACTGCCGCACTGCGCTTCAGCGCCGGCGCAAGCATAGCCTAACAGCGCAACGAGGGTTATCCACGCAGCTGCTACTTTGCGAGCAGAAGATTCGTCGCTATACTTCTCCATGGTTGGCTATAATATGAGTTGTTTTGGTTTTCCTTCGTGGTGTACCGAGAATAAGAGTTGCATGCCATTGGCATTTTTATAAGAACCAAAGCCCATAAACAGCCGACGAGGAGTCATTAGTTATGCTCTCATTTGGTACTCTGGCAGGCAACCTCTCCTTTCCCTTTCACAGTTTTTGTTTGTATCACAGGTAGGAGTGTATTATAGTACTCTGCCAACTCTGGTGGCGGATGGTTCTAAGGCGGGCTTTAATTAATGCAGCCGAAGTGATTTTGGGAGTAGCTAGGCAAGTGATCATTCGGACGGAAGAAAGATAAAATATCTCGGCTATCATTTAAGTTTGAAAATTGGGGTAGATATATCACTTAATTTTGAATAGGACGTTGGATATCATTAAAATCTTCAAAAGACGCATCCATCTAGTTTTCCATCCAACCCAAATTTTTAAATACCTTTTGATACCCAGAACTTTTAAAAACATTTTAAACTATATTTCAACAAACATTAACTAATATACAAATTAGAAAAATTCTATACATAATATTAATAGAATGATTAATGAAATTTTTTCAATAAATAGATAAATTATTAAAAATAATAAACAGATATAAAAAGGAGTAATAAATATGTAAAAAGATAATAAAAAATATTTAAAAACAATATTAGAATATATATTTAAACCCCTAATAGAACCTAATCGACCATTAATACATCAAGATCAAAGAAAGATAAATGGAACACAATAGGAAATAATTAAATATATTCTAGTAATTGAAAAAAAATTGAACGAGAAGAGTCGAAAAATAACCAAGTAATAAGTGAACTATAAAAGCTACAACATACAGTAACAGATCTAAGAAAAGGATGTAGCTATAGAAATAGAATTAAAATTAGTAAAATAACTAATACGAAATATCTGCAATATAATATTAGAGAATTACAATGAAATTTAACATTTAAATTAGACTACATCATCATGACGTAAGAGAGTTAAATATAACATCCTCATATTATTTATATTGAGACAAAATTCAAAGGATATATTGTTTAGAGGATTCCAACCAAATAATAAAAAAATGATGTTTCTCATAAGTCCAAATGATTTTTTACAATAAGACAAGTAGGAGGACCAATTCTGAAATATAGAAAATGTAATATTTCAAGAATATTCTGTCAACGTTAACGGAATGCACTTAATAGTAAACTTAAGTGGTACCGGGTGACCATATAATAGAGTTCAGTGGTACCCGAAACCCTATTCAAAGTTAAGTGATATGTCTACCTCAATTGTCAAACTTAAGTGGTACCTGATATATTTTACCCACATAAAAAACAACTTGAGTTAATAGGAGTGCGGCTTTTATCGCGTGATGAATACATGTTGTTGGAGTGCTTTTTTAAGAGCTCGAAGGAGGATAGTGGAAAGCAACAGATAGAGAAACAAATGTAGATAGTCCGGGCGAGGAAGAATATTATCCATGTGTAGAGATGAGATTTTATACAATTTATAAATGGGTTAAAGGTATAATATGTCACTCTATTATGCGTTTTATCAAACATGCCCCTCTAATATTTTTTACATCAAATATGCCCTTGTACTTAGGAAAAATTATCAAACATGCACTTTTGTTAAAATTTTCATTGAAAAAATCATCAATCATGGTTGAACCGATATTTAGACGACCCTACATCAGCAAATGAGAGACGAAATGTCAGTTTAGTCCCCTATTTTTATTTTTTGGGTCTCGTCAAAGTGAAATATTAGAATTATTTGACTATACAAAGGAACAAAAAAATTATAAAGTCAAATTATTATGGATAGTTTAGACATTTGTGTCGCCCAAATCAAAGTTCGACCATGGTTAACGGTTTTTGGATAGAAATTTTATAAGAATGGCATGTTTGATAATTTTTCCATAGTAGAAGGGCATGTTTGATATAAAAAATAGTAGAGGGGCATGTTTGATAAAACGACATAGTAGATTGACATATTATACCTATAACCCTTTATAAATATATGAACAGTATAATATTTTTCATAAATCCGGGCAAAAGTGGAGTAAAACGATTGGACCATTAACCCTCAATTCACTTAATCGACCAAACCAATAGTCTAAACCGGGTTGACAACTTTTGATACTTTGAAATCCAGATATTCAAAAAATTTGGGTTCCAATTTTGATAATCGAGTCAAATTGATCAACAATTGAGGACTGTCAGAGAGTGGTTGAAATTAAAAGTCGGTCTTCAAGGTCTTTCGTGACAGATAAGTTTTTGCGTTTATTTATTGTTGGGTCGAAGGAAGAGAAAGCAGAACAGATGGATGATGGGATTGTGGCTATTAATTATTGAGAGTTGCAAACGAAGAAGATAAGCCATAAATGGGGGTAAATTTAAATTGTTAATACATATATACTATATAGTATGCCGACATGTTTGATGTGAAAAATACTAGAGGATAAATTTGAGAAAAATGGATAATAGAGTGCCAATTTATGCTATTAACTCCACAAAAAACTAAAAAAATCGTTGGTAGAGTAGAATTTAAGGTTTAATAATGTTTGGATTTTCTTAACTTTTGTACGTGCATTAGTATCAAACACTTAACATCCCCCACTTATTAGTCGAACAAGCCTATACACTAAATTATAATAATTTATACCAACAAGCATGATTTTATTCGTGTTCTTCCATATTTGAGATTTCTAGATATAATCTTTTCGTTATTCTCTTGATTTTAATATACCTTAAATTCCTACCAATTTTAGATGACATATATTTCTTTCCAACTCCAAATTCATATTCCACAACAAAAAGGCCACAAATTTCTTCTAAGATACGAAAAAATACACAACAGTACACTAGAAGGACTTGATAAAAAATACATATTAACTAATTATCACTAATATCATAATCAACAAATATCATAAATATTACTTTGAAATAATTAATTAACTATTTTAAAAAAACTCAAATTATTTAAAAGCATGAAAAAATTGATCAACATAAAATATAAAAAAAATTCATCCGACTAACGGATCAGGTAAAAACTAGGATAAAAGAATCTAGTATTATGGTCGCTTTTTTTCGCCATTGAATTGTCAAACAATGTTGTCTCCGGAATCAGGTCAGTAACCTTATGGTGAGTAACCATGAGTAACCCGTCCACATCCGCATGACATCAGCATCCCTCTCTCCTCGAAAGCCTTTAATTTTCCTCTCCTTAATCTTTGACGTACGATTTCTCACTCGTTTTAAGTCGAAATTTAATTTTTTTTGCACAGTTAGATCAGATTAATTGTGCTCTTCAAATTGATATCTACTTTGATATATTTTTAGAAGGACTAAATTACACGTTTGGTCACTCGAATTACATAAATATTTCACGTTAGCCACTCGGATTACTTTTCTTTCCACTCGAATTACTTTTTTTTGCACAGTTACAAGAATCGTTTCACCGTTGGTCACCGATCGTTAGTTTCCGTTAGACACCGTTCACTCCGTCAGTTTTCTGATGATGTGGCAAACAAAAATGCTGACTGGACCGTTAACTTAGTGACATGTAATTTTTTTTTAAAAACGTTTTGACCGCCTGGTCAGCCTCGCCCAACCCAATTAACAGTACAATTTCTATATTCCCTTTCCTCTTCCATCCATCGCCGACCTCTGGAAATGGTGCCATCGCCTTCCACTGCCCCGCCGGCTACAACTACCGACGGGTCTAAGCTGCCTCATGTAGTTACAGAGGCCAGATAATCCCACGCCCTTGAACCAATTCTCTCTTCTACGCCGGCGGCGACACCCGCATTATCACAGTCCCTACCACCCCCACGCATTGTCGCCATCCTCCGCCTCAGAACACCTTTCGCTCTCAGAAGTCGCGTCTTTCGAATTGGAGAATTGGGGATCTGGGTTAGAGAGAAAGAGGGGCGGAGTCGCCACCATCAACCTCTTTTGCCCACAACCAAAACCCATCCCCTTCCTTCGCCGCCCTCAATTTCAATCTCAACCACGACGACTCATTCCCCTCCACAGTAGACGACGAATTGGATGCGGAAGAAAGGGGTGATGATGATAGAAAAGGAAGGGATGTTTGAGAAGTCGTCGACACCATCCAATGTGTGGAAGCTGAACAGGTCGGTGAAACTGAAGAAGCACGCGAAATCTCTCCACAGAGTCTGTTACCCTTGAAGTTGGCATGGCTTAGCTTCTTAACCGCCAACAAGCTACTCGTGATTTTGTTGGTAGGGATTTGGCCGGATAGCAAGTTGTGGCTGGGGTCGATAGACTGTACCAATGCAGGACTGGGTGATTTAGGGATGAAGATGGTTCCTGTAAGGGAATTTCGAGAGGAGCTGGAGGTTTGGTGGGTCGACAATGAAGGAGGGATTGAGCCATCGAGGCGATTGCCGGCTAGGGAGACGGAAGCGAGACGGATGCTGCCTAAGCTCGGATGGATGGGGCCTGCGAGGGAAGATAGCTTCACATAAGGCGGCAACGGCTGTGGGGGAGATGGCGGGATCCCCAACACCGGCTTCAATTGCGAGATCCACAGTTGGCGTAACGCTCCCAAATCCGGCAGAGGCGAGCTTGATGTTGTTGCCCTCGATCAACATGGCGACGGAGTGGCGCTTCCTGGACGAAGAACATAGGAAGGTTGAGAGGACGTCTCGAGGGTTTGGGATTTCTTTCAGATGATTCGGACGACGGCGAGTAGAGGAGAAGAAGGAGAAGTGGAAGGGTAAGACGAAAGAGGGGATGACAAGGATTGTGATTTAATTTTCTTTTCCTTTTTAGCTCTTAAGAAAACTAGCACCGGACCCGGGCCGTTGGCCGGGAGAGTTTCGACTCGAAAACTAAATTTATATAATTGATACAATAGATGCTAGCAATGGGTATAAAATGTGTATTTGTATCTTAGTTATGGCAGTGGTTCAATTATGCATAATGTGCTTACAGTATAATAAGAAGAGGAGACATATAATGTAAGAAATAAATATAATTATTCAATAAGAAAAAAAAGTATTTGTCTTTCACTACTTAAGTAGGTCATATAGTTGAATATTGGTGTTGCTCCAATACATACTTAATCAACTTTAAGGATGAAAGAAAATGATTGGTCTCTGATAGAGTTCAATATATCTCAATATTATTTATCTCAGTAGACTGATCCTTGTTAATCACAGTGTGACCAACAAACAAATCTTAAGTTGCAAGATTTAAAATATATCGGACATGAAGCAAATTTTTAGCAGAACAATGTATTGCGTTTATTTCTCGTAAGCTGGAAATGAAAATCTAGTTGTGAAAAAGTGAACTGAACTCTAGAAATGATATACCCCTTGGTTGTTCCACATGTACGGAAGTAATTACACATACCAAATTTTTGACAATAATCACCAAATATAAGTTGTACAGTTTGATATAAAAAGGGTTAATATTATTGTCTAGTATGAACTTTTCTATATTTAATATCCTAACCAAAAAATTTTAATATATAACATCGTGGCCCGAATTAACACTAAACTCGACTTACTTGACCAAAATCGAGATTTGACCATTATGTTGGACGGTCAAGATCGTTGACTAACGATCAACTCGCCACGTCACCGTCAGATCAACATATTTTGACGTAAAATTTTAATATTTTTCACAAAATACCAAATTTTCTATTTAATTTGACTAAAATGAAAATAATAATAATAATAATAATAATAATAAAAAAACAATATGTTTATTGAACCATCAACTCCCTTTCATTTTTCTCAAAATACCAATTTTCCTATTCAATAAACAGATTTCTTATCGTATTAAATAGGAAAAGTGTTATTTTGCGGAAAATATTAAAATTTTAAGTCAAATATGTTAACCGAGCAGTAACGTGACGGACTGACCGTCCAACATAACAGTCAACTCTTAGATTTGAAAAATTAAGTAACGTTTAAGGTTAATTCAGGGCACAATGTAATATATTGAAAAGATTTATCAAAATGTTAAATATGAAAAAAATTCCATCCAGTAAAATATTAACCCCTATAAAAATAGCACGCTATAAGTGAATATATATGAAAATTGTATTTTCTAAATTAAATACGATGTAATGAAGAATTAAATACCAACCAATGTAATTAAGCCTTCAATGGGCCTACTAATGTAGAAAAGTGCCTATCATTATCATGGGGAAAAAACAATCTGCAATTCATTTCTACATTCTTTAAAAACAGGTCCAAACGAAAATTGTATTTTCAAAATTAAATTCGATGTAATGAAGAATTAAATACCAACCAATGTAATTAAGCCTACAATGGGCCTACTAAAGTAGAAAAGTGCCTATCATTATCATGGGGAAAAAACAATCTGCAATTCATTTCTACATTCTTTAAAAACAGGTCCAAACCCACGAAGCGCATTTGTTCAAAATTAAATCTGAAGCACAAAAACTATCAAAGTAACTTAGTGCCTGACATATATTTGTTAGTAATATTGACTTGGCAACATAATAATCACTCGAAAGAGATACATGAAGGCCAACATTCAAATTTTTTTATATTTTACCTAAAAAAAGAGTTATAAAATTATTAACGCTAATAGAAAATAGCTAATATTTTGATACATTACAAAAGATTTGACTAAAATTTTATATTTCAAAAGGTCTGACTAATATTTAAAATTGCGAGAAAGGTTTACTTAATATTTATTGTTTACCCAATTTGGTACCTAATACCTTACCACTGAAATTTCTGTATAATTTTTGGTATGATTTCACAATCCTTAGTATAGGGCCGGCTCTTTGGGTGTGCGGGGAGGCTCTCCCACACAGAGCCTCTAAAATATAGGAGCCTTCTGAGTCTCGAGTTTCTATAATGTATTTTGCTAATTATCTTTGGAAGTAAATACGCTAATAACTTTTCGAAATGCAAATAATAAGCATATATTTTGTAAAACAAAAAAATAATAGTCATTTTTCTGTTAGCGTTAATAATTTTGTAACTATTTTCTTAAATTAAAATTTTAAAATTTTGGAATATTGACCGCCACATGTCTCTTCCAACTCAGCCTCATGTTGCCAAGTGAGCATTACTAACACTATTGCTAATAAGGAGTTAACATTTGGTTAATACTTTGTATTTCGAAAAGTTTAACTAATAATTGGAAAAACAAATGGACTACATAAGGGAAAGACTTTTGTTTTGATTTCCTTTATTCAATCACATATGAGTTCGTTTAATTGATTAATTTTCCATTTAGTTATTATTTAAATTCTTTCCTTTTGATTTGATTTGATTCGATTCGATTCAATCTATCAATTACTGATTTTGTTCACCTTTCTATGTAAAGCGCCACTAAGGGGAATTAAGGATATGAGTACGAAAATAATTAGAATGTCATGATAGATTTACGTAAATACATAAGTCAGGGAACAATAATATAAAGAGGACATACTTGGATTTATTATAAATGCCCCGAAATTAGTATGCAATACAATGCCCCGAAAAATTGGTGTCTTCCGCTCCTGAATGAAACAACACCGCTTCAATTAGTTCAGTCAATATTAGTGGGCCAACTTAATCGGTTTTGTCCAAACCCATAGGCCTGCCACTTCTGTCCGGCCCATTGTGGTTTAAGTTAACAAAATTAGAGCCTCAAACTCCCAGCAGCGGAATGAAGAACCAGGAAATCAAAACGCAAAACTTAATTAAGTTGGCATGTAAATTGACTGAATCACCCTTCCGTAAAACCCTCACAGGCCAGCAAATTCAAAATACTGAAAATTCAATTCATGTTTTGCCTTTATATATCTTATAGATAGATGTAGAAAAATTAAATATTAAGTTTTGGTCAATTGGATTGGATGTAGCTGACTAGGCGGTCAATTTGTATAACTTAGCTTTTTTGTGCGCCCACTCAGTAGTTTTGTTTGCCACATCATCAAAAAGTTAACGGAGTTAACAGAATCTGACGGAGATTAACGGTCGGTGACTAACGGTGAAACAATTCGTAAAGTTAGTGGCGAATAAGAAAGAAAAGTAATTCGGGTGGCAAACGTGAAAGATTTATATAATTTGAGTGACCAAATGTGTAATTTCTCCTTTTTAGAACCAAAAAAATTGAACCATTTTTTACCAGTCTATACCATATGGTATTGACTGGTATTGAAATAAGAGCATACCTATGGTTTGAAAAGCGATCATGGTGGTATGAACAAACCAAGATTGTAGAATAGTTGAATACATGATAGTAGAAGTATATTAACTGTCATTTACAATTTTAACATTGTGTACCACAAGAAGATATGAGCCGATTAAGAAAACAAAGGGAAATAAAAATGACATTTAATTCTCCATCCTTAGATCTGAATTTTCTGAATGAATGATTCAGATTTAGTTATTGATTAGTGCATAACCCATGATTATACACTCTATCTTGAGCCGTTGCCTCCTAAAGACTTCATCCTCCCTCCAAAGCTTGTTGAGTTACGTAAGCAAGAACCTCTCTTCCTCTTCCATAGTGGTTTCGAATGAAATCCAAAATAGCCGCTAGTCTTTTTTGGATTGTTTCTATCCTCAAATCTGAATTCCCCAAATTTGATTTACTCCATTTCACTAGCTCTTTACGTCAGGAGTTAAGGTAGGATTGATAGTTGCCACCACTATCTCATACTTGCTTGGTGATCTCTCTGCAGTTTTCATAGTTTGGCCAACGATGGCCAAAACAAAAGATAACCCTATGTGTACCTTGAAAGGCATACACTTCCAACCGCATAGGGCAGTGGTTCTTGTGAAAACTAGCTTGGAGCTAGGGTAAGCGGAATAAACGACGGCACGATGAAAATGGGAAACGCGCAAGGAGAGGGATTCTCTCCTGCTTTGATTTTATACCAACAAGAAGAAGAGTCTGCTTCACGATACAAAACAGTAGAAATGGAAAATGGCAAACATAAATTTAAATTAACAGTAAAGGTAAAGCCACTTGGCAGCGCGTCATTCGTCATAACTAGTTCCACCCAACGGTAAGTTCCAGAACTCCACAACGGCGTCGTCTCGTTCCTTTGCTTGAGCTGGATGGAAGGGAACCCAGAAACGTTTCCGTTTCTGGGTGAGGTTTCTTCTTCTTCAAATCATCGAGCTGCTCTGCTTTTCCAGTTTACTTCAGCTGCAGAGCATCTTCTTCACTTGATACTCCCCCACAAGCTGGCGAGTAGACATTATGAACTCCCAGCTTGTCCAATAAAAATCTCAATTTATAGCGTGTCATTCCCTTCGTGAATAAGTCTGCAACTTGATCATCAGTTCTCACGTGAAACAACTTGATTAGCCCTGATTTCAGCCTTTCTCTTGTAATGTGGCAATCAGTCTCAATGTGCTTTGTTCTCTCGTGAAAAACTGGGTTTTTAGCGATGTGCAAAGCAGACTTGTTATCACAAAATAGAGGGATGGGCAAAGGTACCTTGATTCCCATCTCTGTGAGCAAGTTGCGCAACCATTGGACTTCACAGACCACTTGTGCAAGTGCCCTGTATTCTGCCTCTGAGGAAGACCTAGAGGCTGTAGTCTGTTTCTTGGTCTTCCAAGTGATCAGAGAGGATCCTAAGAAGGTGCAGTAGCCAGTAAGGGATCTTCTCGAGTCAGGGCAACTCGCCCAATCAGCGTCGCAATATCCAGAAAGCTCAAGCTTTGAATCTGCCCTGAATATCAATCCTTGCCCAAGAGCTGTTTCAGATACCTTATAACTCTATGTGCAGCTTGCAAATGCCCAATGCAAGCTGCTGATTGAAACTAAGCAAGTTGTTGTACTGCATAAGTGATATCAGGCCTTGTAATGGTGAGATAATGTAATCACCCGATTAGCCTTCTGTAAATACCTGGATCAGACAACAATTCACCTTGTTCTGCAGAAAATTTAACATTGCAATCTACTGGAGACAAGCAGCCTTTGGTTTCCACAAAACCAGTATCATTAAGCAACTCTAAACAGTACTTTCTTTGGGAGATAGAGATTCCTTTGTGATCTCTAATAACTTCTAAGCCTAGGAAATAATTCATCTGGCCCAAGTCCTTCACCTTGAACTCTTTACTTAAGAAGGTCTTAAGTTGCTGAATATCTCCTAGACTGCTTCCTGCAATTAATATGTCATCAACATATACAAGCACCACTACTACCCTTCCTTGTATCCACCTCACAAACATTGAGTAACCAGAAGCATTTTGTGAGTATCCATTCTTTAACAAGGCATTGGCAAGCTTAGAGAACCATTGCCTGCTTGCCTGTTTAAGACAATACAAGGATTTCTTAAGTTTGAACACCAAACCTGGTTCTTTAGGAACATCAACTCCTGGAGGAATCTCAAGATACACTTCCTCATCCAAGTCCCCATGTAAAAAGGCATTGGACACATCCATTTTATGAATGTGCCAATCCTTAGCAGCTGCCACTGCCAACAAAGTCTTCACTGAATTTATCTTAGCCACTGGAGAATAGGTGTCCAAGAAGTCAATCCCATAAATTTGGGTATACCCCTTAGCCACCAAACGTGCTTTGAGTCTTTCAAATGCTCCATCAGACCTATACTTCACCTTAAACATCCATTTGCCCCCTATTGGCCTTTTACCAGCAGGAAGTTTAACCACTTCCCAAGTTTGGTTCTCATATAATGCAAAGATTTCCTCCTTACAGGCATGTAACCAACGAGGATCTTTACATGCCTCTGCATATGAAGTTGGTTCTTCAATAGATAGAACACTTAGAGCAAAGGCTTTTTGAGAATCAGTGAGATGATCATAACCAACTATGTGACATATATGATGTTTGTTGGATGAAGTGGCAGTCATACTCACATGGTAGTCCTTGTGCCAAACTGGGACAGTGCGATTCTTGGTGGACTTTCTTAAGAATTCAGCTTCATCAGATAAAATGTCCTCAGGACACACTTCTATCTCCATATCCTCCCCCTCAGACTGCAAACTGATGGGTGTACCACCATTAGAAGTACTGGTAGAAGAAGGATTAGGAAGAGTAGTGGAAATGGGATCAGAATGGTAAAGTGTAAGATCAGGACTAGGAAAAGTAGTGGAAGTAGGCTTGGAATAAGAAGCTGTGTCAGCAGCAGAAGTTGGAATAGGAGAAGTAGGATTTGCAGGCTGATGAATAAGAGGAATGGAAGGAATTTGTGGTGTAACTGGTTCAGGTAAGGAAGTAGAGGTAGAAGTAGAAGTGAGAAAGGGAAGAATGGATTCATAGAATATCACATCCCTTGACACAAAGAAGGAATGGGAGTTAAGGTCAAACAGTTTGTAGCCTTTGATTCCAGTGGGGAATCCAAGGTAGATACACTGCCTGGCTCTTGGATCAAACTTGGTCCTATCCCTGTGAAGAGTAGAAGTATAGCAAAGGGATCCAAAAACCTTTAAGTTGGCAAGTGTAGGAGGTTTATGGTAGAGAATTTCATATGGTGACTTGTTTTCAAGGACTGAACTGGTAAGTCTGTTAATTAAATAAACAGCATGGAGTACACAGTCTCTCCAAAATCTAAGGGGGATACCAGATTGAAAACGAAGTGATCTAGCCACATTGAGGATATGCTGGTGCTTCCTCTCAACACGAGCATTTTGCTCAGGTGTTTCAACACAGGACAGTTGATGTATAATGCCTTTATCTGTGTAAAATTCTGCTAGGTGAAATTCTGAACCCTGATCACTTCTGATAACTTTGACAGTTTTGGAAAACTGCCTTTCAACCATGGTACATAAGTTTTGCAACAAATGGCTAGCTTCAGACTTATACTTCATTAAGAACACCCAGACAGCTCTAGAACAGTCATCCACAATAGTAAGAAAGTAAGAGTATCCTTCATGAGATTTAACTGCCAACGGTCCCCAAATGTCTACATGTACCAAATCAAAAACATCCACTGCTCTACTACTACTAACAGGGAAAGGAAGTCTTTTATGTTTATCAAAGTGACAAGTTTGACAGTGGGAAACTACATTCTCATCACTAGGTAACAGTTGCTTCTCTTTGTCTTTTCCAGGATGCCCTAATCTCCAGTGCCAACGATGGATGTTTTGTGGTTGAAAGTTGTAAGAAGTGGCTGCTTGTGGTGTGGGAAGGAGAGGTGCTTTAGCCTTGGTGTGAATTTGGTATAGTCCATTACTCTGTCTTGCCAAACCAATCCTTTTCTGGGTCACCCGGTCCTGAATTTGACAAGAATCAGACTCAAAATGTAAGGATATGGGCTGGTCATTTGTTAATTTGCTCACTGAGATAAGGTTAAAAGTGAAGCTAGGCACTAGGAGAACATTATCTAGGGTCAGGTCAGGAGAAAGTTGAACCTTACCTACATGGCTAACAACTACTTGGGTACCATTTGGCAGATAAACAAACTGATCTTTTATTGGAACAGATTCAGTGAACTAACTAAGATTGCAGGCAATGTGATCAGATGCCCTAGTGTCTAGTATCCAGGAGTGTGAAAATGAATCAGTCTTATGCTGAATATAGGAAGAGAGAATGAATTTACCAGCATAAGTAGGGAATGGAGAAGTGCTGTTGGCCACAGAAAATGCCAAGTGATTGATGGAGGGTGAAGCAGGTGGAGAGGGTCCAGGAGAAGGAACACTTTGCAGTAAGTACTTGAGCTTGTTCAGTTCTTCAGTAGAGAAGCTAAAACTTTCCTTTGAAGTTACACTGCGTGAGTCAGTGCTTACTTTAGAATCTGAACTAGCAGTGTCACTCTAGAAGATTCTCCTTGAGTGACTGCTGCAGCTACACCCCCAGCCATCCTAAGCTTCTTGTTCTTCAATCTATAGCACTCTTCCTTAGTGTGTCCATCCTTTTTGCAGTAACGACATAACTTCTTTCCTTCCTTTGATTCACCTTGAATTGCCAAAGCAACAGTTTGCACACCTCGGGTTATACCTTTGTCTGCCTTCAGTTTCTGTTCATGTTGCAGGACATCATTGATAGCAACTTCCACGGTGGGAAGAGGCTTCATCATCAGGATTTGTGTATGAACTACATCAAATTCTGGTCTCAATCCCTTCAAGAAGCGAATGAGATAGTCAACCTCCGGTTTCTGTTAGAACGCTTCGACTGCTGCACAAGGTTGTGTCCTCTGTGGAGCACAGTTGCAATCAACAATCGGGTTGAACTGTAAGTGTTCTTCCTATAAACCCTTCAAAGCTGGCGGTATGCCGGGACCGACCTTGTCATTTACCGTCGGGTGATCGGTATTCCGACACCGAATGGGAAAGGGATTTTCTCAAATCTCAAGCGCGGATCGTCAGAGCAGAAAACGCAAACGTCGGCCTCGGCCACCCACCCTAAAAAAGCCCAACCCTAACTCCTAAGTCCCTAACGATCTAACTTCTAAGCCAGGCTGGTGACTGCTGCACGACCACGGAGTCACGAACGAGTCCACGACCGCCGATCCCGCCTCCTCCGTTCACTTCATCGTCGTTGGGTCTTGGGTCGTCGCTGTTTCCGTCGAAGCCAGCCGTCAAACCCCGTCGTCTCCGTCGCTAGCGACGGGAACATGACTTAGCAGACAGGGGTGAAGGAATAGAATTCGCTATTCCGCTGTGGCACTGTCCGTTGAACTCCGTGAGAGTTGAGACCGTCGTCGTCACTCCTCCGGTCGCCGTCCATTATAGAGGTAAAGCAATAGAATTCGGTTGTTTGTTGCCTACTTTGCAACAATAGAATTCTGTTGAAAATTGAAATACAGGCTCTGTTTTCCCTTACTTTCGTGAAACAATATAATTTTGTTGTCTGTTTCTTACTTTGTATTTGTAATTGTGTTAATGGTGAAGGAAACAGCCAAACAGGGGATATATGATATTTGGGGCGGTGATATTTGGCCGCAAGTGATATTTGGGGCGGTGACAGCTGACAGGGAGTCAGAGCCTCAGAGGGACAGGCGGACAGGGAGTCAGAGGACAGAGGGACAGGCGCTAGTTTAAATTAATGATACAGAATCGAGAATTCGGGATGCACCTCTCTTACCGATACCGTGGTGAATCGGTAGTCGGCATACCGGTGGGAGATCGGCATCGGCGGTCGGCGAGCTTTTAGGGAGTTCCGGTAATATCGAAACCGATATTACGGTAAACGGTAAACCGGTTACCGTACCGTTTAGCAGCCCTAAGTGTGAGTCTATTGCACATAAATTCTAATGCGAGATGGTGACTATGAATGCGAGATGGTGACTAAGTGTTACCATAACCCTCAGTGTCTAATTGGCACACACACTCAAAGGCTTCTCTCCACTCGTGAATAGAGATGCAGTTCATTGTTGTTGTCTCGGCCATTTTCTAATTGACATATTCCTTCACTATTAATTGTTCTGTTTTGTGATGATGCAAAGGTTATAATTACCCGAATGACTAATGCGAGTGAGCGATCCATTGCAAGTGACAGGAAGGGCTATTTTGTAAAAGATTCAGATGCTACGATCATGGCTTTCAGCATGCTACTAGCGGATAACTCTTTTGAATATAACCATTGATCATCATGGCATTCATCGATGAACTGCTAGCAGATAACTCTTGTAAAGCCAAGCCATTCCTCCTCAAATGAACCAGCCGCGCGAGGGTGTGTATTGTTTTTAATTCCTGACAAGAAAAATACCGAAACGCTATTTGCTATTTATTATTTGTGGTCGATACTTTTATAAAAAAATGTCTATTTTGCCCTTCAATACTTTAGAAACCTAATTAAACTGCGTATCCCGCTGCCGGAATTGTTGGTCTCTTTTTAGTTCCGCAAATCTTGGGGACAATTTTCTCTGGCCTTCCTTTTATTCCTGCGACGATTCACCTTCCATCTTCATCCGCCACAAACCCTTTTTATGTTATTCTAGTTCTAGTAGTGATATATGTTTGAATTGCGGTTTGAATTGCTTACCTTGCGGCCTTCTTGATTGCCTCGACATCGGGCAAATTTGGATAATTCTGTATCCATGATAATATCGTTCTTGCTGTAGAGAAGACAATTTTTTCTATTTCTACATCTAGGATCCGACTTGTATCAGCGTTACTAATAGGTATCTTTTTAGTATTATTTCATAATTCTTTTAAATAATTTGTGAGAAAAAAAATTGGGGCCAAATTTTCAATTTTTGAACAGGGCCTCTAATTATTTTGGGACGGCCCTGGGTTTGATACATCTGCGATTTTCTTTTCTTTGATTGTTAGGCCGGTAACCTTTGTTGCTTAGAAAAGGGTGTTCAACTCTAACATTATGTGAGAACAATACATTGATTTATGTGTCTCAGTCCTCAAATAATTTAGTTGCACCGACCATATATATGTTTAGATGTGAGATTTTAAGAGGTACAGATGGGAATGATGATTAATGGTTATGAACTTATGATGAACACATATTGAGCGAGGACGAGACTGAATCCAAGATCTTAATCCAACTCTGCCACACGTGACCCAAGATCGATTTTAAACATACCTCCAGAAAGTAGTTATTCAAAACAACTTCAAAGTTTTTTTTTTTTTTGATAGTATAACAACTTCAAAGTTCAATGGGACAGAAAGGAAAAATCCCAAGAGAGTGCTATTTTCACTAGGCCGCCTAGCTTGTTATTGATCACGTACAGTTCCCTATAGCTGTCATTCATGAGGGAGGAACTGGGCATAAGACATGGTACAGACGTCGCCGACGAAAGAGCCTGCGGCGGCATAAGATTTGCAGCCGTCCAGCACGTCCTTGGCACCATCAAGACAGTCTTGGCAGTGTTGGACGTCGGTAGTTGGGTAACAACTGGCGGAACCCGTAACGCCGCCGTAGGTGCCACGCGGGTATATCCTGGTGTAACTGAAGTCCTTTTTGTTGGGCGTTGCATTCTGCAGCGCGGTGATGACTTTGTCCACACAGTTCTCGTAGTTAGGACAAGGCACGGTGTCGACGGGCGCTTCACTGCCGCATTGCGATTCAATGCCGGTGCAGGCATAGCCTAACAGCACAACGAGAGCTATCCACACAGCTGCTACTTTGCGGGCAGAAGATGCGTCGCTATACTTCTCCATGGTTGGCTAATTATATATGTTGTTTTGGTTGGCCTTCGTGGTGTAGTGAGAATAAGGGTTGCATGCCGTTGGCCTTTTATAGTAACAGCTGACGAGGAGTCATTACCTTATAATAATGGTCACATATCATATGGTACTCCGGCCGGCCAGGCCACCTCTCCTTTCCCTTTCACACTTTTTTGTTTGTCTCGCAGGTAGGAGTGTATTATAGGAGTCTGCCAACTCTGGTGGCGGATGGTTCTAAGGCGGGCTTTAATTTAATGGGTCAGCATTTTGTTTGTTTGTTTTTTTTTTTTTTTTTTTTTGCTCTCCTGACCAATGTGAAATTGGGATTCGGTGCGCAAGTCATCATACGGACGGAACAAACAACTTGAGTTAATAATTAGCGTGTTGTGCCCGTCGTTAGCCGAATTTTGCATGGATATCATATTTCGGTGCATTGTTTTAATGTTAACTTATATGGTTATTTTGACTTTGTAACATATCTATATTCATATTAAAAATTAATGGTTCCGGTTGGTAATGGGCAACACTTATGTCCACATCAGACCTACAGTAATATTTGGACTGAATAAAAAAAAATTCATTCCGTTCTATTCTATTTCCTAATCGGAACTTTTTTATTTTATTTCGACCCTATGATTTCTCTAAAAAATTAAGAAAATATTGGACAAGATCGAATATAAATGCATTCATAGTCACCATCTCGCATTAGAATTTATGTGCAATAGAGTCACACTTAGGGCTGCTAAACGGTACGGTAACCGGTTTACCGTTTACCGTAATATCGGTTTCGGTATTACCGGAACTCCCTAAAAGCTCGCCGACCGCCGATGCCGATCTCCCACCGGTATGCCGACTACCGATTCACCACGGTATCGGTAAGAGAGGTGCATCCCGAATTCCCGATTCTGTATCATTAATTTAAACTAGCGCCTGTCCCTCTGTCCTCTGACTCCCTGTCCGCCTGTCCCTCTGAGGCTCTGACTCCCTGTCAGGTGTCACCGCCCCAAATATCACTTGCGGCCAAATATCACCGCCCCAAATATCATATATCCCCTGTTTGGCTGTTTCCTTCACCATTAACACAATTACAAATACAAAGTAAGCAACAGACAACAAAATTATATTGTTTCACGAAAGTAAGGGAAAACAGAGCCTGTATTTCAATTTTCAACAGAATTCTATTGTTGCAAAGTAGGCAACACAAATGCAAAGTAGGCAACAGACAACCGAATTCTATTGCTTTACCTCTATAATGGACGGCGACCGGAGGAGTGACGACGACGGTCTCAACTCTCACGGAGTTCAACGGACAGCGCCACAGCGGAACAGCGAATTCTATTCCTTCACCCCTGTCTGCTAAGTCATGTTCCCGTCTGCGAATTCTATTACAAGATGAAATGGCTGCTTGTAAGCAAGTTAATATAATTGTGACTCAATACTACATTACAATCCAAGGATTATGGGAAGAAATTCAGCAGTATATTCCTGTTGTTGAGTGTGATTGTGTTGTTGTGAGAGTTGGGCCATGTGCAGCAGTGGTTGCCTATCGGCAGAAGGTTGAAACTAATTATCTTATCAAATTTCTCAATGGATTGAAACCTGAATTTGATGTGGTTCAAACCCAGTTACTCATGTTAAAACCCATACCTGCTGTTAAGGTTGCTTTGGATGATATTTTACAATATGAACGGAAGTTACAAGGTGATAAGGGTAAAAGTACTAGGGGCATTAACTGTTGCATTAGCTGCAAAAGGACAAGGTGATCAGAACAAGGCTTTCAACTCTAACAAAGAGAACAAGTATGAGACTACTAAGGAAGAAATATTTTGTCGATATTGTAAGATGGGTGGACATCTGAAAGAAGAATGTTATTGGTTGAATAATAAGAAAGATCATATGGCTGAAGGAGGCACTTTTGCTGGATCAATATCTCAATCAGATTCCCAGAGTGGTGATTCCCCTTCTTCAGAGCAGAGTGCTGGTTATGAATAAATCTTCTTCAACTGGCTCTCTCAATTTTACTCCTAAAGAACTGAACAAGTTGCGGCTTCTCTTACATAAGCCTGATAGCATGAGTCCATCAGCATTTCACCACCCTTATCTTCTTCTATCAAGCATGCATCTTACTCAGTCTCGCAGCAACTACCATCTCATCCTATCTATGCTGGTAAATATATTCTCTCTTCATATGTCCAACATGGCTTAATGGCACTAGCTCAAGTCTAGATCTTAGATACTGGTGCTTCAAATCATATAACATGTTATCTTGCTGTCTTCCTCCAAGCTAAACCTCTTGTTTACCTTCCTAATGGCTCTAAGGTAGCAGCGAGACATATGGGTTCAGTTCAACTACCAAATGGTTTGACCTTGCACAATGTTCTCTTAGTGCCAAGTTTTACTTTCAACCTGGTCTCCATTAGTAAACTCATCCATGACCTGCCCATTTCCTTGCTTTTTGAATCTGACTCTTGTCATATTGAGGACTTAACAACCAAGAACCTGATTGGTTTAGCAAGACAGGATAAAAGCCTTTACCATCTCACCACCACACCAAGACTAT
The DNA here is from genome assembly GCA_964030455.1 of Linum trigynum. Lineage (NCBI taxonomy): Eukaryota > Viridiplantae > Streptophyta > Magnoliopsida > Malpighiales > Linaceae > Linum > Linum trigynum. Next base: position 34,063,133 of record OZ034820.1, read on the forward strand.
CACCTGCCATTTCACCTCACCAAGTAGCAACCACCTACAATTTCCTTCCTCACCAGATAGATCTTTGGCATTGGAGAGTGGGGCATCCAAGTAGAGAGAGCCTATCAAGCAACTGGCTGTAATAGGATTTCCATTATACATTATCAGACTTGGCACCTAGCTAAACAGAAGAAACTTCCCTTTCCTCTTAGTGATAGTAGAGCACTTTCTGCCTTTGATTTAGTTCATGTTGACATTTGGGGACCCCTTGTTGTTCAGTCACATGATGGCTATTCTTATTTTCTGTCAATTGTGGATGATTATACACGAAGTGTTTGGGTGTTTTTAATGAGACAGAAGTCAGAAGCTTCTTATCTTCTGGAATCTTTTTGTGTTATGATTCAAAATCAGTTCAACGGAGTTATTAAGATTGTTAGAAGTGAACAAGGAAATGAATTTCGCATGTCTGATTTATTGGCTAATTATCATAAATGATCACAAAACTATTCACTTTGCACAAAATGGTCACAAACCTTTAATTTTGTGCGTTTCAATAACATAGATTTGCACTAATAACAAAAAGGTAATTTCGTCCATATCCATCCAAAACAATAAATAAATAGTTTGGTCCAGTCAGTCGTCCCGTCAGCATCCACATCATCAAAACAATAAATAAAAAATAAAATACAAACCAATTAAACCCTAACCAACCTACAAATCCAACCTAGCCCATTCCTCTCTATCTCCTCTCCCTCTACGCCGCCATCTCCCCACAACCCTCTGCAGAAAAATTTCCCCGAGTCCTAATTCAGGTGCAACCTAAAATCCTAATTCAAGTGGCTTTCACGGAGGTTGGCTGGAAAAGTAAACACCCAATTAAGGAATCATATTGATGATGGGTCGTCTCATTAAAAACTAATGGAACCCAGAAACCAGAAGTAGCAAGTGGGTGGTGGTGGTGATCTATTGAAGATGCGAGGGAGCCGGACAGTCGGTGATCCATACCTGTAAGAGACGGCGATCAGTGCAATGTTCCTATGGTGGGTGCGATTTGATATCTCGCCATCTGGGCGGCGTTTTGGGGTTTTGTTGTGAAAAGATCAAGATTGGAAGGTGAAAGGAGAATTGAAGAAGTGGGGGCGACTGGAAAGTACTGAAATAGAAGAGACGAAAACAAAGTAGAAATAAAGGGGGGCGCTATGAATTAGGATCAAGCTAACGTAGAAGGTTGGGCAAAGAGAGAGGGAGGGCAACCCACTTGAATTAGGACTCGTGGAAGTTTTTCTGCAGAGGGGTTGTGCGGAGATGGCAGAGGAGATGGAGTGGAGATAGAGAGGAATGAGTTTGGCGGATTGGTGGTTTGGTTAGGGTTTAATTGGTTTTTATTTTTATTTTTATTTATTGTTTTGATTATGTGGATGCTGACAATACGGCTGACTGAACAAAACCAACAGAATTTTGGAAGGAGAAGGACGGAATTACCCTTTTGTTATTAGTGCAAACATATGTTACTGAAACGTTCAAATTAAAGGTATGTGACCGTTTTGTACCAAGTGAATAGTTTTGTGATCATTTATGATAATTACCCCTGATTTCTACAACACATATGGAATTGAACATCAGCTTTCATGCGTGGAAACTCTTGAGCAAAATGCTCGAGTTGATTGGAAGCATCAGCCTATCCTCAATGTTGCAAGGGCACTTCGTTTTCAATCACGCTTGCCACTCCATTTCTGGAGTGATTGCATCCTTCATGCAATTTTACTGATTAATAGACAGCCTTCCCCAGTTATTGATGGTGTTTCACCCTTTGAGCTGCTGTATCATAAATCACCAACATTAGACTTACTTAAAGTTTTTGGTTGTCTGTGTTATGCATCTACATTGCTATGAGACAGGTTCAAGTTCAGTCCTAGAGCTAGGCAATGTGTCTTTCTTGGATTTCCTTTTGGGATCAAAGGTTACAAATATTTTGATCTCAACACTCATCAAACTTATGTTTCCAGACTTGTGGTCTTCTATGAGACAATCATTCCTTTTCTACACCCTTCTTCTTCTACATCAATTGCTACCTCTCTACCACCACAACCACCTCCTACCACTCCTCCACCCCTTTTCCCAAATAATCCTCTTCCTACTAATCTATTTCCATCTTCATTCTTACCTTCTCAGATTTCATCTCCTCCTTCTTCTACCCCTTCTCCTTCTACTTTCTTTCCTCCTTCTCCAGACACACTGCCTACAACTTCTAATGGTGAAGCAATAGAGTCTTCAGAAGTGAACTCTGAAGGGGACACTACAGGAAAAGTGACTTTATGCAACACTCGTTCTGTAACACTTTTTAAAAGTGTCACATAAAATAGATATAGGCAACACTTTTATTTTGTGTTGCCTCATATATATCTTATGCAACACAAATTAGCCGCACGATAATTTTTGTTACATATTGTTAATAATATGCAACATTTTGTACAATAAAATAACTTGTGTTATATATTCTTATATTTTAGGCAACACTTAATAAAAATGTTACATATTTTACAAATTTGATATTTAGTATTAATTAGATAAATGAATTTCACACTAAAATTGAAGAACGTAAAAGGACCTTTGTTTATTTTAGTGGAAAATTAGTGCTAGTAAACCTTTTCCGAGTCGATTTCTGCATTCATAGAGCATAAGAACAAAGGTATAAAGGAAACATTAATAAAATATAATAAATCATGAAAATAAATGTGTTTTTCTCCTGCCCAAAAAAGGAACAGATCACAAAAGCATAAAAAAATACATACGAAAAGAAACCCAAAATCACAAAAGCATTAAAAAAGTACAAGAACCTTTACCTTTTGGGAATCAGAAAGGACTGGTCGTTCTTTCTCCGACCAGCTCCCGCTACTTGCGGCGACTTCTTCTTCCCTGAACTCTCACTAGTTTCCCGGAAGCTAAGAGCATAGTGGCTGAAAAGGAAAAAGGACAAGCAACACTCAGCTTCCAGCTTGGCGATCAAGGTTAGTTAGTCGACTTCCATCTTCTCCTTCTTCTCAGCTCTTTGGAATCAATTCATGCTTTTAGTGGAGAGATTTTGGCCTTGATTGATCCCTCTGATATCTAGGAAGAATTTGTAGTCCTTCCCCATTGAATGATAATTCTGCTAATTGTACCATTCATCTCAGTTTGGAGCTTAATTTGTGTCGGCATTGGAGGGTGATGCATCTGACCGAATTTTGCAAGCGGTAATGAGGCGTCCACTTTACAATACTCTAAGTCACTGTTTTTACTGTGTTGGGCTGCAATCTCTTTTACTAACTCATTCTGGCTTGTGCTTTAAGGTTAGGGATCTTCTGAAAGATCGGGGCACCTTGAAATCTGATGCAAATTCAGTCACTGTCTTGGACGGTTCTCAAAGGTGGTTCTTATCAGTGGGTATGTTGTTCTGTCTTGTATGTCTCTTTGATACTAACATCCTACTAGAGATCTCTGTCCTGGATTTCAGTGTACAATGACTAATAAGCCAGAAGGCTTATCCAGTAGTTTACCATATAAGTGAAGTTTCCTTCTATGTGGCGAGGAGTAGTTGACTTAGTTTGAACCTGATCTGCCTATCAGTGGTTCAAATTCGGCCTTTTGATGCTGCAAATTTCTTTGAATTCATGGAAAGCATTATGTGTTAGTGGTGATGTTCTTATACCATTTTCTGGAGCTAGTTTCAGGCTTTACAGAGCTCTTATGAAAGCTTTTACATGGTTTAGCCACCAGTTGCTTCTGAAACCCAATATGTTTCCTTAATTTCAGTGGAAGAAGAAAACTGTGGTGAAAAGAGAAGTGAATTTGGTTGTTTTAGTTTCTTTCTTATTCTTTGAAACATGGTTAGCGTGGAATTCCTGCTGTGTGTAGTACGAGGCAAAAGCTGTTACTTAGGGAGTTTATACATTTAAAGTACGGAGCCAATGCAATCAATTTGTGAATATACCTGAAAAGGGTCAGATAGAGGAGGAGAAGATTCGAATCACATTTATAGGGGAACTGATGTTTCAATCTACCTTTAACTTGCAAGTCTAGCAGCAAGAGCTGTGATTGGAAAGTGAAAACTCGCTCAAGTGCTACAATGGACTGTTTGCGGGTCTTCTTATTAAATCATATCCTAATTTATGAACTATTGAATCAATCATTAGAGCATTACATTCGCCTCCTTCCCTTCAAAAGAAAAGAGCTTGACCGGCTAGCTGCTAGTTTTACCATCTGCTACATATTTACAAAATAAAACAGCTTCCCTCGGCTCAGAATCAGAATCAAAGTAGTCCACAAATTTCTCAAGAGAGAAAGGAAGTATCTGCCTATGATTGAGACGAGAACAGAAGTAGAAGGCAAAATTATCTATGGATAATGGAGTGATCATAAGTTAAATGGCCCATCAACTAAGTGGAGCTTCAAATTGGTTTGTGAAATAACTGTATTTCGTGGATTAAAAGCTCTCATGGTGCCTATAGCTTTTAGTGCGTTGTAATTCTGTTTTGGGTTTGCTTTTCTATTTGTGTGCTAAGGTTCATGCTTGGTTAAAAAAAAAAAAAAAACTTTATGGTGTGATTGAGAGGAAGAGGAGGCAAGCTTGATGGATTAGTACTAACAAACCGCCATATATATGTATGTTCATATAGGTAGGAAACTAAGGATGATTTTGTTTGTTTTGAGGTTATTATGCTCTGGTGGATACCTTTCCCTATCTTCTATAAACTTACAGAATTTCCCTTGTGCTTCCTTTCTGCTTTAGAGGTGAAGAGTGTCCAGATACTGATTTAGTTGTTCTTCCATTCATTGGGTGATACCAACCAATCTTGAGCAGGTACGCAACTTTCTTTGCTTACTAGATAAACAATAGGCTCAGAACTTAGAAATTGATTAGATAAGTGCGCAATATATTCGGTTGAGATTTTAAGTGTTATTTTGCTTCTTATATATAAGGTTTGCATCATTGGTAGTAGTTTGGATGAACTATTTTTGTACATACTTTGACAGGAGCTGAAATATTTTGCATCTCGCAATTGAAATGCTAGACAAGAGTTGGGTTTCGAAACCACGGGAAAGTATTGCATATCGCAACGGAGTAGATAACTTTTTGAACTTTGCATTTGCTAATTCAGCTGAGGGAGATCAGATTGTGTGTCCTTGTGTGGACTGTATAAACCTGTTGTGGAAAACAAGAGATGTCGTCCGTACGCATTTGGTTGTACGTGCATTTGCTCCGAAATACAATCAGTGGACTGATCATGGAGAAAATGATATTGAGGATATAGGAGACACCTAAGGGCTTGGTGATGATGATATGCATGGCCTATTGAATAATGTCTATGCCACGGAGAGTGGTGAAGAATCAAATGACAAAGTGAAGGAATTTTTTACTCTCATACAGGATGCTGATCAAGAATTGTACCCAGGCTGCAAGAAATTTTCAAAGCTCTCTTTCACCATTCGAGTTTATCTTCGTAAGTGCCAGAACAGATGGAGTAATGCATCAATGGACTCGCTCCTTTCCTTGCTCGTTGAGGCTTTTCCAGATGCAAAGATTCCTGCATCATATGGTAAAATGAAGGCGATGATTAAAGGTTTAGGTTTGACCTACAAGAAGATTCATGCTTGTCCAAATGATTGTATGCTATACTATGGTGACAATGAAAAATTGGAGAATTGCAAAAAATGCGGTGAATCCTGATACAAGTTTACAGCTGATAGTCAGGGGGATAGTAGTGAAGATGGCACTAGTTCCAAGAAACAAATTGCAGCCAAGATTTTTCGTTACTTTCCCTTGATACCGCGACTCCAGAGGTTGTTCATGTCCTCCAAGACCGCTGAATTTATGAGATGGCATGATGAGAAGCGAGTGAAGGATGGCAAACTTAGACATCCTGCAGATGGTCAAGCTTGGAAAGACTTTGATAAGTTACATCCTGAGTTTGCAGCTGATTGCAGAAACATCAGGCTCGGCATTGCTGCAGATGGGTTCAATCCATTCAGGAATATGACTAGTTCTCATAGCACATGGCCGGTGATAGTTTCCATTTACAACTTACCTCCATGGATGTCCATGAAGCCTGAGTACTTGATTTTGTCCTCACTTATCCCGGGGCCAAAATCACCAGGGAATGATATTTATGTGTACTTACAACCTTTTGTTGATGAGTTGAAGACCTTATGGCATGAAGGAGTGATGACATATGATGCTCATAGTAAGCAAATGTTCAACATGCATGGTTGTTTAATGTGGAGTATCAGTGACTTCCCAGGATTGGCCATGCTATCTGGTTGGAGTACAAAAGGATACTTTGCTTGTCCTAGTTGTAATTATGACACATGCTCTCAGTACTTATATAAGAGTCGGAAAATATGTTACATGGGGGCATGCAGATTTCTTGATGCGAAACACAGGTGGAGGAAAGACAAAAACTCTTTTGATGGCAAAATAGAGCTTAGCCTGAAGCCGAAACCGTTATCTGGTTCGGAGATTAAGGAATACTTGATTGGATTCATCAACGACTTTGGCAAGGAAGAAAAGAAGATAATTGAGAAAAGAGGTGCGTTCTCGAAGTTGTCTATTTTTTTTGAATTGCCTTATTGGGAGCATAATACACTACGTCATAACCTTGACGTTATGCATATAGAGAAGAATGTATGTGACAATGTTTTGGGAACGTTGTTAGACATTCCAGGAAAGACCAAGGATCATTTAAATGCTCGTCTAGATTTAAAGGATATGGGAATTAGAAAGAGCCTTCATCCAAGAGAATCTGAAAATCCTAAAAATAGTAAGTTGGTGAAAGCTTGTTATACACTAGTTAACCATGAAAAAGAGATTTTTTGTGGGGGTCTTAAAAGGCGCTAAAGTACCAGATGGTTGTGCATCCAATATATCTCACTGTGTGAATGTGAAGGAGAAGAAAATCTCTAGGTACAAGAGTCACGATGCTCATTTTATTATGCAGTACTTGCTCCAAGTTGCGGTACGTAGAACTTTGCCAAAGAATGTGGCTATCGCTTTGATCAGACTTGGTTCATTCTTTAAGGCTGTTTGTCGAAAGGTGATAATCTTGAGCGAATTAGATCACTTGCAAACTGAGATTGTTGAGACATTGTGCCAATTAGAACGTATATTTCCACCTAGCTTCTTTGATATAATGGTTCATCTACCTATTCACTTGGTGGAAGAGATTAGACTTGGCGGGCCTGTGCAAACTCGATGGATGTACCCGATCGAGAGATTTTTGGGTGTTTTGAAAGACTATGTAAAAAATAGAAGTCAACCAGAGGCATGCATAGCTGAAGTGTATCTAGCTAATGAATGTTTATCATTCTGCTCAAGGTATTTGAGTGAGGATGGTGATACAAGATTCACTCGACCTTCAAGAAATCACGAAGAGATGGGTGTGGAGGAAAATGGAAAAGTTATATTCCCAATTAATGGTCGGCCAATTGTATAAAAAAGAAATGGGAAGGGTAATATTGTTGAATTGGGAAATAGTATTATGGATCAAGCTCGACGATATGTCATATTCAACTGTGAGGATAACTGTCCAGAAATATCAGCATATCTCAAGTAAGTAGTTGTTTGATTCTTTTTGGACTTGAGTTTCTGCATTGTTCCATGAATTTGATATCTTTTTCACATAAATTACAGAGAGTACGAGCAACCACCAATCAAGAAGCGCAAGGGTGGAACCAGGTGCATAAAAGAGAGAACCCAATCACAAGATATAGTACAATGGTTAGAGTCTCGGGTCGAAGATGATGGGGCTGCTTGTGACACTATCAAGCAAATAGCTTTTGGCCCGAATGATGCCAATGTTCAAAGCTTCTCTGGATACATTATTAATGGCTATAGGATTCATACTCTTAAGCATGATAAGCGTCGTCAGACACAAAGTAGTGGAGTAACATTGACAGCCATGACCTCTAGTTTTGCTAGCGCCAGAGATAAGAGCCCGGTGCTCGCTAATGTTGCTTATTATGGGGCTATTAAAGAGATTCTCCAGTTGGATTATTATGGACACTTCAAAATTGTCTTGCTCAAGTGCAAGTGGTTTCACTCGGAAAGGGATAACTACGGGCTTATTCGGGTCAATATGAAGAAATTATTATACAAAAATGACCCGTTTGTCATGGCAAATCAGGTAAGCCAAGCATTTTATGTACAAGACCCCGTGGAACAAGATTGGCACTATTTCATGGAGGCAACCCCTCGGGACTTATTTGACATGGGAGCTGAAAGTTCGTTGGATGAGGCTGCTTCTTCTTCACAGGAGTTCAGAGTTAATGCTTTGCAGAATGTTGTACCAGTTGATAACAGTGACATTCAATGGTCACGGGAGGATGTCGATGAAATACTAGTTGACAACCCTGAAGATACTGCTATGCATGATGATCGTACTCCAACTGAGGCTGAAGTGACGGAGAATGAACACTCAGGTGAAGCTGAAATGATGGAGCATGTACATAAACACTCAAGAGAAGCTGAAATGTCATATGATGAAGACGGATTCTCAAGTGAAGAAGAACCTGCAGATGATGTAGATGAATACTCTGACTGGTTAGTTAATCATTACACAATCAAACTTTGATGCTTAATTGTAGAAATTGAAATGCCACCAATTAAATGGGCTGATACTATTTTGCCATACAGATGTGTTCGAGGATTCAGAGAGTGCAAGGACTACAAGCAAGCTCCTGAGGTAACCTAGTTCATATACCTGATTTTTCTGCTTGATGGTCAAATTCAGTGGTAGGTTCTACCTCAGATGCATCCTCGGCTTCCTCTTCACTACATTCTTGGTCAGTGGACTCGTATTCACCATCATCTTCCATTTCATAATCTTCATCTTCTTCCTCAGAATCATTCGACGTTGTTCCTTTGTGTAGTGAAGAAGATCCTCGATGCAAGTTAAAGTGATCAGCTTTGGTACGAGTAGGTTGTGAAGATAGATGCAAGTTAAAGTTAAGTGAGATTACATAACGTGAGCAGCTATCGACAGGGCAAAAACCAAACCCAAACACAAACCATCCAACCACTGACACTTGATCATCTAGCAATGGACTCTTGAAAGATGCAGGTTCATGGCTACATATTGTTGATATTTATACTAAAAAAGCAGAGTCACAATTGTAAGTCGTATTGCTGAGTGGAAGCAAATCATAATCAATTACTTACCTTGTGGTTGTAGCAGCGGAAACTGGAGAAATCTCCGAGGAGTTTTGAGAGACCACTGCCGTCCGAATCGCTCAAATATGATGACTATGATATCCTTAGATTGTGTAGGGTTGCTGTGATATATAACTAAAGTAGCCGCCAGAAAACTTTTAGAGGATGGAGGGAAAAACAAAAAGGCGGTCAATACCAAATTCCAAGCTTGGCAGTTAACTTCACTTCTTTTGCATCCTTATTTATCAAATCTCCCGCCAAACATGTTCAATATATTCTTTCATCGAAGATAATTATTTTGAAATATATTTATATACTGCATTTATATATTCTTTCTAATCCAAAACAGAAAAATAGCTTATCAATATTCTGAATCGATCTTCCAGCCTAAGCATGAAGCACTTTAGGAAAAAATAATCTTTGGATTGGTATGTGGCCCATTATGTAATCTAATTTCCCGCAATAATATTTTTCAAGCTTATCCTAGTTAGGAAAAACATTAATTTGGGGTTTAGAGTTTAGAGATTTAGGGTTAGGGTTAGGGTTAGGGTTTACAATTTGGGGTTGAGGCTAGCATAAGTTAGGCGTACATTGTACGGTCTTCGAGTTTTACTATTTAGAGCACGAATTAATCGGAGTTTAGGGCATGATACTATACCCTAACCTCTAATGGGTTAACCTCAGTCCCTAATTCTCTAACCCAAGCCACAAGATTCATTTAATCTAAAAAATAAAAACCGATGGTTCTTATTCACGAAATATATTGCAGTGTAAAAATCCTTGTTATAAGAACCAAACCGGATCAACGGTCGGGCCAGTAGAACTGTCAAACTAGTTACGATTGTGGTCCGGTTCATTGTTTGAACGGTTATAGATGGACAAAATGGTTTTTCACGATTCAACATAAAATCTGATGAACCGACACGGTTTAACTGGTCCATTGGTTCACTATTTTAACAAAAAAATATTTTAACATAAACTAAGAACATCAAATCATAATTATTAATTTTATATATGCTTCCTCAACCTTATTTTCGATTTTACATTGTCTACTACCAACTAGAACCGTAATTTTTAATTTGAATTAAAAAATGTGGTTTCTTTTGTGAGATGGTTGGAATGATTTATTAGATATTTTCGTGATGATATGAATTTGAACTTGTTTATGGTCAATGATAATTTCATTCTTAAATTATTGTAATATACAAGTCTTATATGTTATATATCATTAACGGTTCTATCAACGGTTTACCAACGGTTTTGTAACGGTTAACCGATGAACCCTTAAACCACTAATTTTTCCGGTTCAGCCTCCGGTCCGGTTATGAAAACAGAGGTAAAAATCAAGTGTGAACACAGGCGTACAACGTTCGACTGGCATACTTCAGGCGTATACTATACGTCAGGTACTACTAGTGAGATATCTCTATCTAGACAATGAATTAAATCAAGTTTGGGGTATGATACTATACCCTAACCTTTAATGGATAAACCCCAAGCACCGATTTTATAAACCCCAACCCGAAGTTTGATTTAATGAAAAACATAAATTGACCGTTGAGATCGGCCGGAGCTCATCTATGTACATCTAATGGCTAGATCACCTGACGTATAGTATACGTCTGACGTACACCAGTCATTACCATATATATTACTGTGAGAACACATGTATTGTTAGCAAACTACATCAATAGTTGTATAGTTAATTTAAAAAATTATGATATGCATGTAGGAATGCATTGAATCTAGGGCTGCAAATGTGCCGAACTACTCGCGAGCGGCTCGGCGTTCGACTCGAGGAAAGCTCGTTCGAAACTCGATTCGTTTATTAACGAGTCGAACATGAGCTAAGCTTTGTTAAGCTCGTGAAGCTCGCGAGCTAGCTCGACTCGGTGGCTTGTTGAGCTAAACTCGTGAGCTGGCTCGTTTAGAGTTTATGATATGTCTCAACATGTGGCTAGATAGCCAACTCGATTACCGACTTATGGATGAATCAATCTATATCTTATGATTTTAATTCATATGGTTGTTAAATTATATATCTCACCATATGATACCAACAAATTATAATATGAGATTAGCTAACAAAATAAATCATATGTATCTTGATATACAAAATAAAGTACCAAATAAAAGTCAAAATTTTAGTAAACAAGCTAGCTCGAGCTCGAGCTTGACTCGGCTCGTTAATAAACGAACTGAGCTCAACCTGGGGTAAAACTCGACTCGGCTCATTTGCAGCCCTAATTAAATCTATGTATACAAGTGATAGTACAGGTTTCACTCGACTTATAACAAAAATTGCATACCGAACTACGTCAATAACTATGGTATTACTATCCTCTCAATTCGAACATCATCCATAATAATGCATGTCATATCATATATTTAGTTCAATTAACAACTCTATTAAGTATGTTAAAGAAGATTAGAACGAAAGCTTGGGCTGAACACCCAAAATTTATTAATTGAAAGACAATGTAACACTTGATCATTAAATAGGAGTGTCTCAATTCCAAGTATTTTATTTCTCCTAGTGAAATGCGTATTAACATAAGCCATAAAGGAAAAATTATGGACAGTATTTTTTCCGGAAAACAATTGTAGGCAAGGATCATTATTTTATTCATTCATCTCTTAAATGATAAATGCTATTTCACTTAATGATGATAAATGAAATCTCTCCCGAGTAAAAACTCTTGGGAAATCTTCCAAACCATAAAAAAGATCCCGACTCTTCCAGTTGTAAATAAATCTCTATCCTAAAGCAATCACAATTATTAATATCAAAATCTCTCCCATTGAAGAAAAACCTTTCATCCCCTGCCGAATTACTTCCCCTGTTCCATCGTCGACTGCCTACTCTTCTCATATTCCTGGACTCTATCCTTGTTGCCGTCAATCTCCAGTACGGTGCTCTGCCCAATTTATTAAGTATTTTGCTATATTTGTCATCATGTTAGGTGTTGTAGTACTCTTCTTCCCAAAACTTGGTTGTCTTTCAGCGTTCTATGTGTTCCTCGTGCTCTCTTATTACCTCAAGTAAACCAAGAATATTACATGTGTTTCTTCTTTGTAGTCCTGTTCTTTTTAGCCCTGTGTTTCTGCTTACTTCAAGAGCTATTGTTCGGCCAATTATTTACTCTTTGTGATGTTTTGTTGTGATCTTGATTGCCTTATTTACTTTTCCTCTGTTTTGGGTTCTATTTTGGAGCCTTGTCAGGATTTGCTTCCTCTGTACTTGTATCTTTTACGTGTATAAACAAATTGGAGTTCACCACTAAAGAGAATGATAAAGCATAAACAATTAAATTAGCCTTTTATGCCATGTATTGAAATAGCCATCGTACTAGCTAACAAAAGTATTATAATTGCATTACCCAATTAAAGTAGCCCCTCTTATTTTGATAGGAATCATGAGTTCTGGTCTTATTGTGTATTCTACCAAAAGAGCTAGGGAAACAAAAGAACAGGCAGCCAAATCAATGAGTTCTGATGGTGATGAGACACGATCCCAAAGGACAGATGAATTATATGATTCTGATGAAACTCAGAATTATTTAGAAGAACTGCGTGCTGGGCACACCTTTGTACCGGAATCAGAGTTTGAATCTCAAGAACCTGAAGGTACACACAATGTGTTCAAATTGTTTTATGATTAACTAAATAATAATCTTTGCATTTTTTTACTATAGTGAAGAGGAAGAGAGGCAAGACAACTTGCAACTCTGTTGAGCTGGCAACAAAGAAGGGAAATAAAATTGAGGTGCATGTTTCTAGTGATGGTAAAGAGGTTATTGGTAAGAACGCACGAAAATTTGTAAATTTTTGTGGACTAATAGTAAGAAGCAATGCGAAGTTGAACATTGAGACATGGAATAAGATGGGCGAAGCTGAATTTGAAAAATTATTTGAATTAGTGGAGGTAAATTTATCTTTTAAGTTTTTTAATATGTATGTTCAAAAACTCCCTGCAGTATATTAATTGTTCGGTTATTGTATGCAGGAGAAATTCACTAGCAGTGATAAACAAGATCTTAGAGATCTTATGTGGATAAAAATGAACTCAGCTCATTCATCTTGGCAATACCGCGAGCGTAAAAACTTCCTTGGTCTTCCCGATAATCAAAGGGATGGTTATGTTCCTGAAGGTGTTGATACTGAGGATTGGGTGCAAGCTGTTCAATATTGGGCTTCTGATGACTTCAAAGTAAGTATCCTTTTTATATGAGATGCTGCACACTTATTTTAATCTTTGATTATTATTGACATATGGAAAATATATATAGAAAATGAGTAAGAGGAATAAGCAAAACAGATGAAAGGTGGAAGGGAAAAATACTTGTGGCTCAAGAACATATGGTGAAGTGGCGGAAAATACGGTAATGAGTTTTATAACTTCAGTTCATAAATAATAATCTAATTATTATCTTTTCCCATTTCGCATATTTAAACTGTATTCTCAGCTTGTAAATTTAATTAATCAAATTCAAATTTCAGAGAGATCCGTTAACTGGAAAAATAAAGTCTCATGATGAGGTATATTTTGCTCAACATACGAGGCAAAACAAAGGAGAAATATCATGGCCTGATCCTAGGTCAAAAATAATATACGTAAGTCAACCATTTATATAAATTCCTTTTACCATCTTATCAAATTTTATCAGTTCAAATTATATTTGATGTCTCTATTAGTATGTGCTAATTTATTTTGAAACTACTAATACATTCTTCATTTTACAGGGTAAAATAAAAGAGTTGGTTGAAGCTGGATCTAAGTTGACGTATAAAGAGATGGTTTGTCTTGCCTCGGGAAAGGCTCTCACTCAGAGTAGTAGGAGGTCCAGAAGAAGAGGGAAAGATTAGTCTCTGTTGAGGGCAGAGATCAAAGCAGAGGTGCAACAACAGTATGATGCTAAGTTAGCCGAAGAAAAGAAGAAGTTTGAGGAGACAATAGCTCGTCTACAAGCAGAAAAAACCATGAAGAAAAGATGAGAGAAATGCAATCGACATGAGAGACAATTTTCTTTTCAACATAAACAGTAGCCTATTAGTACATTTTTCTACTATATTTAGTTTATATCATTGTTCAGATTGGATTTAAAGATATTTCTTACATATGGATTGAGTTAAACGAAATCTATTCCCTTTTTATAATGAATTATTTTTATTATTAACAAAATCTTGTTGCAATTTGGTATTTGTGACTAGCAATTTGTCACAAAATCATTACAATTATGAGAAAAACAAGTCATAGTTATTGTCACTAAATGTGATATACGAGACAACTTTGATATAAAAAAATGTATTTATGTCGAGTCAAATCATCACCATCGTTGTATTTTCTGATGACAATAGTTGCCACATAAATAATTTTTGGTGACATATCAAATTGACACTAATGTATACTATTTGCTACAATGTACAATCGTCACAAAAATTGTCATTTGCGTCACAAAAAGTACGTCACTACAATATTATTTCGAGTTTAATTTTGTTACCGAAAAATATAATCGTGACAACACGGTTTTCACTAACTATACAAAATTGTGATGGCTAAAGTTCTCACTATTGATTATATTTGTGACGACAATATGTCTTACATAAAATGGTTTTGATCATGTATCAAATCGTCACTAATGTATACTTCTCTTACAACACACCAACGTCACAAATGCTATTAGAAGTGATAAAAACCATTTATCATAAAAGTTTGCTTTCGTGACAAATTTTATTTCTTGTCACTAATGTTGTCACAGCGGTAACATAAACTATGTCACAAAATCCGCCTTTTGCGACAATATCCTTGACACAAAAACCTCTTTTTGTGATAAATGTGAATCTGAAAAGGCGCATCATTTGTGACAACTAAAATTGTTACGAGGGAAAATGATTGGTGACTATACAAACTCGTCACAAAGGCAAAGTATTTGTTACACTTGGAAGGTTGTCACAATTGAGCACATCTTATGTGACAGAATTAACCCGTCACAATAAAGCTTATACATGTTAGGTATACATTTCAAAAGGTGTTACGTAAACTTTTTGAAGTGTTGCCTAAAATAGTGTTGCATATGTAAAATTGTGTTGCATATAGAGTATACTTATGCGACACATTTTTGTTGTTGCGAAACGTGCCAAAAGTGTTACCTATTACTTTATACAACACCACCTATAGAGGACACTAGTAAAAGTGTTGCATATTGCATACGCAACACTTTCGGCACCTTTTGCAACACATTTCAAGTGTTGCCAAATGCCACTTTTCCCATAGTGGGAGGATGATGAGTTAGTTTCACTACTTGATTTTGAAGATGGATAAGGTATTGGTCTTGAGTTACGGAAGTTAGATAGACTCATAACTGTTCTAGTTTGGCATATGGATTACAAAGTGGGAGCAGTTCATAGGTACTCTATGGACAAATATGTAACTTTTGACAAACTACTAACTGAACATAAAGCTTATGTGATGAGTGCCATGGCGGTCACTGAACCAAGGTCTTATGAAGAGGATTGCAAGGAACTGTGTTGGAGAGACGCAATGAAGGATAAATCTGATGCTCTTGAAGCAAATCAGACTTGGGAACTAGCTAACCTGCCACCAGGGAAAAAGGCTAATGGGTGCAAATGGGTATACAAGGTATAGCTTAGAGCTGATGGCACCATAGAAAAGTTCAAGGCCCGACTAGTAGCTAAGGGATTTACTCAGATCTATGGGATAGATTTCTTAGGCACTTTTTCACCAGTAGCTAAAATTAATTAGGCAAAATACACTTGTGTAGCCAAAACTTTCGCGTTTGTGACAATAATAGCCACTTTTGGAGAAATACAACTTATAGCCACATTTTTTGAACTTGTATGACAAATATAGCCATTTTCGTCAAATACTTTAACACCGTCTCTAATTGCGTTAGTTTAAGTGAACAGTACGCTTATGTGGCTGCCACCTGGACGACACGTCATGTACACCTAGACTCACATGTCACGTAATCGCCACCTCATATTTTAAATTAATTTTTTTTTGTAGAGTCAGAAGATTCTCCTTCTCTGTCTCTCTCATCCCACCTTCTACTCGTACTCTCCTTTCGTCCTTATCCCTTTGTTATTCTTCTTCTTCAATTGGGACGACACCGGTGATAATGATGGTGGTCGAGCAAGGTTCCAGAATGGCCAAAAAGGTTATGGTGATATTGAATAGCCTTACCGGGATTGAAGAAGGCAAGAAAGCTATCGCCAAGGAAGGAGATGCAAGAGGCAGATCGGTTCACGGCCACACAGATCTTCACCGTTGGTTGGAGACCCTCTATTCCTCCTCCCTCTGTCGTTTCCTCTTCAAACATACCAGCCTTCCCCCCGCCACATAACCCCCAACAAAAAAAAAACCCTAATCCAATCCAAAGAACCCTTAATATGATTCTGCAACCATCTTCCTCTCCCCAACAATAAAACCCCCAATCCAATCAATAGAAACCCCCAAATGAAACCATCCTAATTCCAGAACAATCCCGAGAGGGGAGCCGAATCTATACCAGAAGTAGTATGAGTCGCCGCCACTAGAGCCCTAATAAGGCTCCTTCAATAACTTGGCGTAATTAGAAAGTCAAAAGCTCATTCTCGCCATGAGTCTCCTTCAAGAAATGCGGTGGAAGCTCGCACCAAACACCGCCCTCGCCGTCCCCTCCTGGAACGCCCGATCTAAACTTTCTCTCGCGTCCGGATCTAGATCCTCCCGTCGACTCCAACATCGCGACTACTTTTCTCGCCGCCTCATCTATCGATGAAATTCCCCCAATTTTCAGGGGGCCCCTCTTGGACCGCTTGATCGAAAACCCTCCTTCACCTCTCCACAGCTGCCGGCCGCGAACGGCCCCTAGGCCATCATTCTTGAGAGTGTCAACTCTCCGGTCGCCGGTTCCCCAATTGGCAAGAGCTTCAACCTTGACGCTCGCAACACCACCTCTACCACTAATCTCTTCCTCCATCTTCAACGACCTTCCAGTTCCCCTTCTCCCAATTGATTCTTCTAATTAGTGGCTGCCGATTTCTTCAGTGGGAGTGAGGTGAGGTAAACAATGCGGCAGAGATGAAGAAGGATGGGGAAAAGGCGAGAGAAGAGAGAGGGGGGCACAGGGTCAAGATTTGTTTTTGTTTTTCTAATTTAATTATAATAATAAAATAATCATTTCCACAAGGCATGATTGTTGACAAAAAAATTGCCACATCAGCAATAAACATCAGTCCAGTTAGCATGTTAGTTACCGTTAAAGAATTGGACGAAATTGGCTATATATGGTATGTTTTCAAAAGTGGCTATTATTGGCAAAAATGTGAAAGTTATGACTATACAAGTGTATTTTGCCAATTAATTAAGTGAAAGTGTTACTGGCAGTGGTTGCTGCTAATAACTGGCTCATACATCAGATGGATGTATCAAATGCCTTCCTTCATGGAGAGTTGAATGAAGAAGTCTACATGAAATCACCACTAAGCATGGCCATGGAACTACCTGACAAGAAGATGGTCCTGAAACTAAAAAAGTTCCTTTATGGACTGAAACAAGCTAGCAGGCAATGGTTTGTCAAGCTAGCATGTCCATTGTTGAAAAATGGTTTTGCTCAAGCTGCTTCAGACTATTCAATGTTTGTTAAAAGGATTCAGGGAAGGATCCTTGTTGTGTTGGTGTGTGTAATGATATATTGATTGCAGGAAGCTCTTTGAGAGACATAGAACAACTAAAATTGTTCTTGGAAAGGGAATTCAAAGTGAAGGATCTTGGTGATCTGAAGTTTTTCCTTGGACTGGAAGTATATAGAGATGTAAAGGGATTCATGTGAATTAGAGGAAATATTGCATGGAACTACTGGAAGACACTAGATATTTGGAGGCAAAAGATTGCCTAGCACCAATTGATTACAAACTGAAGTTAACTGCTAAGAAGGGGAGCCTCTTCCTAATCCAGAGATTTACAAAAGGTTAGTTAGCAGATTACATTACCCGACTGTTACCAGACCAAAGTTTATCTTTGCCATTCAGCAATTATGTCAGTTTCAGAAATATCCATTTAGTGAGCATCTACAGGCTGCTTGTAGGATCTTGAGGTATTTGAAACATGCTCCAGGACAAGGACTAATTTCAAAGCTGATTAAGAATTGTAGTTGAGTGGTTTTTCAGATCCTGATTGGGCAAGTTGCCCTGATACAAGGTCCACTACAGGCAACGGAAGATCCAGAACACAGAAGTGCACTGGGCAACATTTTATTAGAAAATTAGAACTATAAAAAAATATAATGATTATAATTTTTTTTTTACAATGTAGATAGTACACGCCGATATTTTAATTTAGCAATGGATCAATAATGGAGTCCACGTCTATACCAATAGTATACACTGTTTCAAATAAAATACATGAGCAATCAGCAAGAAATTCATCGCTCATTTTGTTGCGCAAATCATTTTTCACATGTTTCATTGTTGAAAAGGTTCTCTTGGTATTAGCTGTTGAAACGAGCAGCATCAACACTAGACAAATGAATCGACTAATCAATTTGGATTGTGTGTCCATCCCTATATCCACCAGATGCTCTAGTAAATTTTCAAGGGTACAAACTTCATATTTCTTTTAGTATTTTATGCTTTAAACTTTAGAATTTAGGTTTCATTGTTTTTTAGACGAATCATCTTTGGGCATCTAATTTCTAGGCTAAATTTAGAGTAGTGATTTGAATATGTTTATCTGAATCATTTTTTAGTTATACCCAATCTTATTATAAAATAACAATGACCCAAATGTCTAAAATCAAAAAATTCATAAGAACTATACTAACTACGGATCCAGAGGAGGGCTAGGCCGGTGCCCGGGGTGGCCACCCCCGGATCCGCCAATGATTACAGGTTATTATACATTGTCTGGAGATAGTTTGATAACCTGAAATCTAAGAAACAAACTACTATTTCTAGATCATCCTCTTGAGTTGAGTACAAGGCTTTGGCACATTTGGTTTGTGAGTTGCAGAGGCTTAGAGGTTTGCTTGCAGAAATGGGTGTGAAGATTCCCTTACCTATTCAGCTCTATTGTGATAACAAATCAACTATTCATATAGCTGAAAATCATGTGTTTCGTGAAAGAACGACACACATTGAAATTGATTGCCACATTACTAGAGAGAGGCTAAAATCTGGGTTGATCAAGCTAGAACATGTCAGAACAGATGATCAACTAACTGATCTCTTCACCAAAGGAATGACGAGATACAGATTGAAGTTCTTGCTTGGCAAGTTGGGAGTTTTGGATATGCACTCGCCAACTTGCGGGGGAGTATTAGAGCATATGGAAGTATACCATGGAGAAGAAGCAGAGCTGGACAAAGAAGGCAAAGGGAAGATGAAGATTGCAGAAGAATGACCTGACGTCGTTTCCATTGTTTCCGTTACCTGCTAGCCGTTAGTCAATGATCGATTGTTTAGTGTCACGTGTTAGGCACAATAACTATTTTAAATTACAATTTTAACTTCCCTTTCCATTTTTTACTGTACTTGAATTTTCGTTGTGTTTAAACAGAGAAGCAGACTGCTCTCTTTGAGTTTTCCCCTCCAACTCTACAGCTCGTTCCTCCGTCTCCTCCTTCTACTTCTTAAGTTACACAACAAATTCACTAGTACTCAATTAAAACACAAGAAGAAAGAACAAGCATGCATGCACTAACACTAACGACCCAAGACGTAAACCACACTTCAAAAGCAAATAAAACTTAGCTCGTCCACTCCGGCGACACTTGTAATCAACTTCAATCACAAAGACACACTCGTACAGTAGGAGAAATACTCGAAAGCAACCGGCAACCAACCCGGGATACATACAGCAATGCTAAAAGATCACTCTCATCAGGGGTTTTTCACATGATCTGGCCGTACCACATGGTGCAAACATCGTTGCTGAACGAGCCAGAAGTGACCGACCTGCACTCGTCCAGCAATTTTTTGGCAGTAGAAAGACAGTACTTGCAGTTGTCGACGCTGGTCCCCGGGACACAACTGGCGGAGCCTGTAACGGCCCCGCGGAAGCCACCTCCAGGGACCGACTTGGAGTCGAAGAATCCCTCCTTCGTCGGAGTCGTGTCGCGCAATCCCGAGATAACTTCGTCTATGCAAAGGGCATAGTGGTTACGACAAGGCGGCATTGCCGGGTCGGTTGCATTATGGCCGCAACCGGAATCCGCTTCGACGCCGCCGATGCCACCATACCCTACCACCACCACCACAATCATCGCTACCGCAACAACTAAATTACGAGCAGCTGATGCGTAGTTATTGTAGTACTCCATCTTTAGGTAATGTATAAGTTTGATGGGTTTTTTTTTCTTCTGTGTGTGGTACTGAGATTATGTGTTGGGTTTCGGCTTTTATACAGAGCAGAAAAGGGCTGATGTACATGTGAAGTTGCGACGATATTATTCTTATTCTGCGGCAGTCTCGTATAGACGTTGTTGTCGTATTCCTTGTATTCTACTGACGTAGTCATATAAACAACCAATCCAAGGGTCTATCTGGCCACCTTTTATTCCCCTTTCTACACCTTTTACGTACCTTTTTGTTTCTCTACATAGTTTGTTGGAGATCCAACTCTTGCACCTTTTACATTGATTTTGGACGTTAATGGCTTAAAGTTATGGGAGGAGTGAATATGAGGTGACATAAGTGGAGGAGGATCGGATTTGAATTATTGATATAAGAGAAATGATAGAGTAAAAAAGCCAGAACTGCAAAATATAGAAATTTAATTTGTGGCATACAATTTCTTGTATGAATGTTATCATATGTGATATATGATCGTATTAGGGGTTATGATCCGTATCAGAGGTGGTAAAACACGAGATTGTGTAAGTTTTGCAGTTTTGAATTTTGCATCAAAATTCAGGTCTTAAATTAATATCGACGTTCTGATTTCATTTGTGATTTTGTTGTGATTAAATCAAGCTTGGTTAGGATGTTGATGACCATTTCTGTTAGGATGTTCTGACACTTGTAAATTGGGTTCATCAATCCAACGTTAAGAAGCGAGTGGTTGATTGACATATTTGGTGTGTTCCTAATCGAAAACCCCAGTTTGGTTTGGGTTACGTTTAACCGAACTATTCGAACCAAAACATGCGGACTATGGGCGACGAGGGGAGGTTTGTTTAAGCCCATGTCCGTTATATGGGCCATGCAAGGGACGTACATGTGCAGAGGGCTAGGGTTTCTGTTGCTCCCTAAGAGTGCCGAGTATGGCCATAATACTTGTAAGGTGATGAGTTAAATAAGTAATATGATCAATAGCTCGGATAGTCTTGAGGCTCTCCCGTGGATTAGTCCTGAACACTCAGGGATACCATGTAAATTTGTTTGTCTTCTTCGTTATTCAGTTCTTTCGTTATGTCTAACATGGTATCGGAGTCAACGACCGGCGATTCTGATCGCCTCAGTATTCGTCTCGATCCGAAGAATTATGTTGTCTGGTATCAGAGCCATAAGAATTAAAAAAGAAAAGGATAAAATAAGGAAATCAACTAAATGTGACAAAAGGAAAGAAAAAAAAAAGAAGAAATGTAAATTGAGAAGGTGTTGACTGGCAACCCTTGTTGCCATTGATTATTTACTAATTCAATGGTTTAAAAGAAGTTTGATCTTTCGTTATGTCTAACATGGTATTGGAGTCAACGACCGGCGATTCTGATCGCCTCAGTATTCGTCTCGATCCGAAGAATTATGTTGTCTGGTATCAGAGCCATAAGAATTAAAAAAGAAAAGGATAAAATAAGGAAATCAACTAAATGTGACAAAAGGAAAGAAAAAAAAAAGAAGAAATGTAAATTGAGAAGGTGTTGACTGGCAACCCTTGTTGCCATTGATTATTTACTAATTCAATGGTTTAAAAGAAGTTTGATCGATTTTAACAGTTTAAATCTATACAAGTTAGCTAACTTAAAATTATACCCAAGTTACTATAGGAGGTACCTATGATTCTCACACTTTGTAAGCAGTTTGTGTCCTCGTATGTATTTTTCTACTTTCCTTTTCCAGTTAATAAAATGTTTCAAACCTAGCTAGCTATAAAAAAAGTGTTGAATAATATGCATTAGACACAAAATGCATTACGGTTGTCTGCACTCTTAAAAAAACCTCTTTGAATGTATCCTACTAAGCAATCATTAGCAAACTAGTGACTTGAAAACTTGTTCTTAATATAACTCACATCTGAAAATGTTCTTCTACTCTCGCAATGGCAATTGGTAGAATAAAAATTAGTGGAATATTTACAGTTTTCACTAGACAATTTCAGGATTGTTGAGAAAAAAATCGTATAGGCATAGAGAAAAGAAATCTAATTAGATTTTTTTTGTAATTGAAATTTCGTTTGTAGTATAATAAATTGATTTATTTCAATTTATAAACAAATAATTATGAATTGTCCTCTAGTGACAAAATACTCTCATTCCACATATAAGTGTTCTTTTTCATCACCAATATAAATATATAGGCGATTTTTTCCTTTCGAAATTTACCCCTGTCCCGTGACAAAATATTTTCATGGGTTTATGCGAGGCAAATAGACGATCTTGGAGCCTCGCCATTGTTTAATCAAATTGCTAAATCTTGATCCTGAAACTTCGTAATTGAGGAAGAGGAGGATATTAGACAAAATTGTTTGTCTCGTGTCGGCTCATCAAGCAACTGGCCGAAGTAAATTTTCATATTTCAGTCGTCAAGGTTCTATGAGGTTTTGTTATGAGGAAAGCAAATGTTGTCGCTCATTCTTTGGTAGGGATGGCAACACTACCCGGCCCGCCGGTATCCATCTGAAACCCGCCCAGATGGAGGTAAAAAAAACCCGTCCGTTGTGGGTAAAGCGCGGATCCGGGTATTTCCGAAATCCGATAGTAGCGGCCAACGGGTGATGATGGATCTCATGATATCCGCCCCGTCGTCCCCCGATACCGCAAAACGACGTCGTTTTGGACCAATATTTCTACTATACATATAATACGCCGAAGGGGAAAACAGCTTCCCCATTTCAAATTTCCTGCAACGAGAGTGAAAGTAGGAAGGACATTTTGGTCTTCACAATAACTTTTTTTTGTTCATTAAAAAGACACATACTGGGATTCGAACCATGACCATTTTATAGGAAAGCAAAGATCATAACCAATCATACTAAGTAGATTTGTTGTATCTTTTTAAATTAAAAACATATAATAGCCGGGAGGAAAAAACTTTTCCCCTATTTCAAATTCCCTGCTCCAGGAGCGTTTGTAGGAAGGGTAGAATAGGGAGTGTCAATTTTTTTCTCTTTCCTCTGTGGAACGGGCCAACTTACCGTACACATGCGGATTTAAACGGGTCCAAGAGTGTCAATTTTTTTCTTTAAGCTCTTTTATTTCTTCGTGGTGATAAAATATATATGAAAAGGCAAAAATAATACTCCTTTTTATTGTTAAAAATAAAAAAGACACGTACTGGGAGTCAAACCATGACCATTTTATAGAAAAGCAAGGATCATAACCAATCACACTAAGTAGATTTGTTGTATCTTTTTAAATTAAAAACATATAATAGCCGAGAGGAAAAAACTCTTCCCCTATTTCAAATTCCCTGCTCCAGTAGCGTTTGTAGGAAAGGATAATAGGGAATGTCAATTTTTTTCTCTTTCCTCTGTGGAACGGGCCAACTTACCGTACACATGCGGATTTAAACGGGACCAAGAGTGTCAATTTTTTTCTTTAAGCCCTTTGATTTCTCCGTGGTGATAAAATATATATGAAAAGGAAAAAAAAAATAATCCTTTTTATTGTTAAAAATAAAAAATATAACAATAAACTAATGAATGGTATCTAATGGTTAACCGCTAACCATAAAACAAAAAGTTGAATGGGTCTGACCTACACGGGATTTGTCCATCAAGTAAAACAAATGAACATCATTGGTTTGCCATTCTAAAACAAGTTATTTTCTCTAGCATAATATAAATTTTGCTATTATTTTATATCTTAGTGGCTAAAATATAATGTATTTTAAAGTTATTCAATGGTTCAACCTTGACCAACCCAATTAGTCCAATTTTTATCATTTCAAATATATATTATATAATTATTTGATATCATAATGATCAAATTATAGTGTATTTTATAGGGAATCGTTTGATATTTGTTAGTAAAAAACTAAACAGAAAGATCTATTTGGTTATTTTAAACATTAAAACGATCCTAAACATTTTCAGTTCCTTTTGAATTTCTATGGTTTTATTCCCGAATAAGTGATGTGCAAATGGCGAATTGCAGTCATCTCTTTTCTTTCACTATTTTTTATTTTCAAATAGAAAGTTTAAAATTAAAGAATAATTAGGATTTGGCATGGGTCGGTCAAACAGGCTGAATTTCAAGTTTTGGCCCGTTTATTTTATGCATTGCAAATTTATGAGCATGTTGGTGGAAATGTCTTGGAAAAAAGACATATAAGTTGTACCTTTGCAGAAATGTCCTCAAATGTTTGAATGCTTTGCGAATCAGGTTCCGTGACTTTTGTGATGGTGTATGTGCTTGACGATTGCTCGATGTTGTAACTACTTAATTTGAGAGTAAATCTTTGATTTTCCCTATGAGTTGTGATACCAGTTCTGGTGGTTGCAGCATGTTGTCGTTGTTGGCCTGTAAAAGTTGTTCCGTCATGATGCTAAATACCTTTCTTTCTTTTTTAACAAATTGTGTAGTAGTGCTATTAAACAGACCACCCATGAACGCTACGCTTATTATGGTCTGTTCTTTCCGGTGGTGAGAAATTGTGAATTGAGAATCATATTCGCCTACCGCACTGTGTCTGGCTGGTGGCTGCTTACTGTGCTCTCTAGAGTTATGAAACAGACTACCCATGAACGTTACCCTTAAGAGTCCATAACTTTGCGAAAACCCAAATTTAGGCAATCAAAGGTGGTGGATGTGTGATGATTTTTTATGGCTTAATTGTTTGTGAATTGGATATCTTATCTTTGTATGATTAGAGGGGATGTTTGCTTAATAGAATAATCCATTTTAATTCATGTTTATTTTTAACATGAACTTTAGTAACTCAAAACCTTCGAGACACATATCACATACTGCATTGTATCATTTTGCCTGGGTGCTTGCTGTGTTGTCAAACTTCTTTGCTGTTGCTGCATTTACACTAACAGGGGAGTTAAGAACCCATGAATGTTTCCGTTTGACACAAATAGGAGGACTTGCTTCTAAACCGTGCACTAAAGATGATTGGAGGAAACATCTCTGTTGCAGTTGATATACTGGAGACCAGAACAAAAGCAACGTATAACATCAAAACCAACCATCTGAACTATTAGCATTGTTGCTTTACTCTTTTTTCGTGGTTGAGTCTCCTTCAAAAAATTTAGTTTGATTTTAGAAAATTTTGCTTCTGCAGTCCTGTATTGCCACCAACGCGTTCAGTAGATGGAGATGGCAGAGGCGAAGGCTATTTTTGTGTTGTTGTTGCTGGTTTAGGGATCGGTTTGTGAAGAAGAGGGAGAAGAGAGGGGGAAAGGGAAATGCAGGAGAGGGGGGATAACTCTTTTCTCCGACAAAATTGGAGTGAAGAAAGGAATTATGATCAGTAAGGATATGGTTATCTTACATAACAGTCTCTATTCTGTTTGAATTGAGCTTCGGAGGCAGTGATAAAGACGAGCTGCAACCAATTCATAGTGAGAAGAGAGCTATGAACTGTGATCATGTCTTATTTCAAGTTAGAAGGTAGTTTCAGTATAAGGATTATTTAATTTGACAAGTTGTTTCGTCCATGATTCTTGGTAGTTTCATTGCCATTCTAGCCATTGTTTAGTCTGTAATTTTTTAGAATTGATGTGCGAGTAATGACTTTCACTTAGCTTCAACTATTATGTGTGTATTTATTGGCATGTGATAGAATTCTCTTTTCCTTTTCTTTGAATTCAGTTTCATAGTCTAATTGTATCATTTGTACATAGGCAAATCATGCTCGAGATGACAACTCGCTTATATGGCTGGTGCAAGGAATGAAGCCATCATTAGAATTCATACCAACAACGGGGAGGGATGCCCAGGACTAATTCAATGATGATTGATGATGGTATAATAAAAACTGCAGTCTGCATCAGCACCAATTTCTAGGCCTAAGTAAAGTTATTCAACCTAGAACTCTGCTTAGCGCTAAAAATTGCCCTCACCCAACCTTGATCCTGTCACACTTCTGAAGAGTCAAGATATATGACTAATCCTCTCCGTTCGTATTTTCTTATTGACTCTTTCTGACCCTTTAGGTTTGGGCGGGTCGGGAAGAATCGGATTAGTGGGTCGATCCTAATCAAGTGGAATCCCAATCCCTTCACTCTCACTTGCTTTCTCTCCCATTCCACAAGTGGGTGACATATAGTAATCCGGCCAACGGGCCGGGTAATAAGCTAGTAAACTAATAATTGAGGTTCAAAAACCCTAATCCTTTCACTTGTTGCTGCTCGGCCGACTGCTCGCCTTTCCTTTCCACTCTTCTTCTTCTTCTTCCCCTCTCTCTTCTGATCGCGTTCTCCAGTCACTCCTCCCCTTCCCTCTCCACTCTTCCTCTTCTTCCCTACCTCCCTCTTCTTATCGTCATTCTTCAGCCACTCTTCTCTCTTCCTCTTCTTCCCCTCCTTCCTCTGCTCCTGAAATCTCAAAATCATGCCCGCGTGCCCAAAATTCAGCTATCCCAAAATCGCGCCCACATCTCCAACCGTGCCCGCTCCAAGCCTGCAGTCACTCCCCCCTCTTCCGTGGGAATCCGTGGATTACCCGGATCCGTTTGCTAACGGGACGGTAGACATAATCCGCCAGTTTAACCTGCGCGGACGGGAACGGGGAAATCCGTCAGTCTTGACGGGCGGGGATCGGGAGGTAGGTACCCGGCCCTGATCCGCCCCGATCCCATCCCTATTCTTTGGCCATCATTCTGTTTTGTTGAATGTCCTTGTCTATAGCGCTTGTAAATGTAGTGGTGGGTTTATTTTGGGACGATGATGTACAACCCATAAGCACAAGCCAACGCATAAAACGCACTTAAAAAGAAACTGCCGACACTTTGCAACTTCGAAAACATAACTAACTAAAAAGTGATAAAAACTGAAAGCAGCAACAGAGAGGCAGGTGCATATAAGAATGCTAATTAAGCAGCGATGCATATTCTTAGTTCTCTTGGAGGATTATTGTTAAGACTCCCGCATTAGGAATGGTACTGGTCGGCCGACCATTTAACTATATAACTAATCACTCAGTTAATTTTGGCCGTACCACATGGTGCACTCATTGTTATTGGCCAATCCAGAGACGCTGAAACAACACTGATATTTCAAGAGGACTTGGCATTAGAGAGACACTGCTTGCAGTGTTGTTTGTCATATTCCTGGGTGTTGACGTATTGGGTTCGTTGGGTTGTTCAGCCCAATTGTACATATGTATTATTTCCTTTGTTGCTTGTTACTGGACTCGGCCTAGTGCCATTATGGGTGTTGGACGTGTGAGACATGAGCCATTAGGGAGCTAGCGTTTTGTATGGACACTATATATTTCCCATGTAAATGACCTAGCTGATCATTGTCTCTATTGGAATAAGATTGAAGCTTCAAGAGGCCAACTCTCCCGTGTACTAGTCCAGAATCTCGGGGATACCACGTACATCGCGTGTGTGTTATTTGCTTTGATTATTCGTTTATCGTTTAAGCTCGTTTGTTAACATGGTATCAGAGCTTTCGTTTGGCGATTCCGATCGTCTCGTTGTTCGAGGTTTGAGGTTCAAACTGCCCTTGAACGGTTGGAGCAAGGTGATCTTGATGTTTTGACATACTACAATACCGCACAAGAGTTGTGGACTGAGCAAGATCTACTCACCGTTGCTTTGAGATCCAAAGCTGCTTCTGCCGAGGTAATTGCTGAACGACAGCAGCATCAGGTTCTTCAGTTCCTAATGCGCCTCCGCCCCGAATTCGAGATGGTGCGTTCTTCCCTTGTCAATCAGGATACGATTACAATGGAGGGTGTCTTTGGGAAGCTGCTTCGGGAAGAAACTCGGCTGGGGGCTCCGTCGCGGCTTCATGTTCGTCCAGGAGAGGGAGATCTGGCATTCGTTGTGTCCGCGGAATCTTCCCCTCCGCCTCCAGCCACTGCCGATCAAGCTTTCGCGGTGGGTCAGCCCCAATTCCAGCAGCGTGTCCCTGTATCTGAGCCAGTGGCGTAGCCAGATATTGAGTGTACTGGGGTCCTTTAAAATTTACTAACAGTAATGCTTATGTATTTAATGAATTTTGAGTTAACCGGGGTCCTTGGTGAGCTAACATCGTTGAGAGTATGGGGTCCTAAACTTGAATTATCGTACTAAAACCTATGTATTTAAAGGGTTTTGTTGCCCAATTGTTTGCCAAGTGGGGTGCTAGGACCCCTCTCCTTCTTACCTCCCTCCGCCACTGATCTGAGCTGCTTTGTCATCACTGTCATGTGAAAGGGCATTTACAGAAACATTGCCGTTAACGCAACATCTATGTTTATTCCAAGAAGCCCAGGCACATCGTGCTTGATTGTCTACAATCCAAAATCGTCGATGGGGTCCTTGTTCTGAATCTACTGGTGCTCCACCGAATCTGTGAAATTAGGTATAAGAGCTGAATTTGGTGGAAACCCGCAAGGGATTCTGGTGCCTCAAGGGCGTATATATATATACCAAAGCTTAAACCCTCTGTACAAACTTAAACGTTTGTCTTTAACGGTAACAAACGATAAATTAAACTAACTACAAATGGGAAAAAGACACCTGTACAACTACAGTAAAATCGGAAAGGGGAGAAGTGCTTATATGAGACGACGTCGTCTTCAATCAGCTCTTCACTTGCTTCTGAATAAAACGACTCCATTCCATGAGCTCGTTAAGCCTCCTCTGTTCGACAAACCCAGCTCCTCTGTTCTTCTTCTTCAGTTCCTTTTTTGCAAACTGTGATACCCTCCCTCAAGCTGACAGATACATGTTGTATATGTTCAGCTTGGATAGTAGGAACTGAAGTCTATACCTGCTAAGTCCCTTCGTGAATAGATCTGCAACTTGGTTTTCAGTATCAAGGTGACTTAAACTAATGAGCTTGGATTGTAAGAATTGTCGAACCACATGGCAATCGATCTCTATGTGCTTTGTCCTCTCGTGGAACACAGGATTTTCGGCTATGTATATAGCAGATCGATTGTCACAGTAGAGCTGTACAGGCTGTGGATGATCAATGGAAAGTTCCTGTAACAGTCTCTTGACCCAAACAACTTCACAAGTGAGCTGAGCAAGAGCTCTGTACTCAGCCTCAGAGGAAGAACGAGAAACAGTTCCTTGTTTCTTAGATTTCCAGATAATTAGAGATTTTCCAATTGAAATGTAGTAACCCGTAGTGGACCTCCTAGTATCTGGGCATGATGCCCAATCAGAGTCACAATATCCTCTAAGAAGAAGATTAGATTGTGTTGGATAAAGCAAGCCCTGACCTGGTGCATTCTTTAAGTACTTAAGAATTCTGTATGCAAGTTGTAGATGAGATGATGTAGGAGCATTCTGGTGCTGACAAAGTTGTTGAACAGCAAAGGTGATCTCAGGTCGAGTGATGGTAAGGTAGTGTAATCTACCAATGATCTTCCTGTACAAGCTAGGATCATCCAGGAGAGGTCCATCATCTGCATACAGATAAGTCTTCATGTCAATTGGAGTAACCACTGGCTTGCAATCAGCAAAACCAGTGTCCTGTAGCAGATCAATGCAGTACTTGCGTTGACATAGATGTAATCCCTCCCTCGATCTAGCAATCTCTAAACCCAGAAAGTAGTGGAGGTTGCCTAGATCACGGATTTTGAATTGAGTATTGAGAAAGGCTTTCAAAGCTTCCATGCCCTTAACATCATCTCCTGCTATGATGATATCATCAATATAAACCAGCAAAGCTGAGGTACCCTCATGTCCATGATGTGTGAAGAGAGAGTAATCACTAGTGGACTGAGAATAACCAAAAGTGATCAGAGCTGATGTCAATTTAGAAAACCACTGACGAGAGGCCTGTTTTAAACCATATAAAGATTTCTTAAGCTTGCAGACATGTCCTGGTTCAGTGAAACCAGGTGGCAAATCCATGTAAACTTCTTCTTCAAGGTCTCCATGCAAAAATGCATTACTAACATCTAACTGGGACATGTTCCAATTCTTGGCAGAGGCAATGGCAAGAAGAGTTTTGACAGTATTCAGCTTAGCAACAGGAGAATAGGTATCTAAGAAGTCAATACCATATATTTGTGTGTAACCTTTTGCCACTAAGCGTGCCTTATACCTCTCTACTGATCCATTAGGGTTGAACTTGATAGTGAACACCCATCTATTCCCAATTGGTCTTTTCCCTTCAGGACATGGAACAACATCCCATGTGTTGTTAGCCAACAAGGCTTTAATTTCCAGAATCATGGCCTCCCTCCACCTGCTGTCTTGCATTGCTTCTTCAAAAGATCCTAGAATCCAATGTGAATCCACAGCAAAAACATACTTTCTATATCCCAATGACAGTTGATCATAGGAAAGACTAGCAACCAATGGATAGATGTGTTTACCAGTGTTAGTTTTCAAATTAAGAACATAATCATCATATTTGACTGGCTAGGAAACATGTCTTGGTTGCTTTCTGAGGGCTATAGGAAGAGTATGTGAGGAAGAGGGATTCAGATCTAGTGATGGAGAAGAAGAAGAAGGTGTGGAATTGGTTACAGGTGAGGTGGAATCTATGTTGTCACCTAGAGAAGGAGGTGGAGAAGAAGTTTCCAAAGGTATGGGAGAAGGAGTTGAAGGTAGTGGAGAAGAGTGCTCAAAAGGCTCATGGTCAGGTGGTAGTTGAAAAGGTATAGGTGTGATAGTATCATTTGATGGTGGGAAAAAGGGTGAACCAGAAGCTGGTGGAATAGGAGTTGGTTCAGGAGAAGAAATAGTGGGGGGAACTGAGACATTTTGGTTTTGTAGACAAGGTATAATGTGTTCATGGAACACAACATGTCTAGAAACTATAACCTTCTGGTCTGTAAGGTCATATAACTTGTAACCCTTGATGCCTGGTGAGTAACCAAGAAACACACAAGGTTTAGACCTAGGTGAAAATTTTGTTCTGTTATGCATCAAAGTGCTGGCATAACCAAGGCATCCAAAAACTCTAAGGTCTGACAGGTCTGGTGGTGTACCATAAAGGAGTTCATAGGGTGTTTTGTTATCCAAGGCCACTGTAGGTATTCTGTTAATGAGAAAGGCAGCATGAAGTACAAAATCAGACCAGAACTTAAGGGGTAATCCAGATTGATATTTCAAGGCCCTAGCTACATTTAGAATATGTTGATATTTTCTCTCAACTCTAGCATTTTGTTGTGGTGTTTCAACACATGACATCTGGTGTATGATGCCATGTTGAGAGTAAAACTGAGGGACATGAAATTCTGCTCCCTGATCTGATCTAACAACCTGGACCTGTTTTCCATACTGAGCTTTAACCATAATACAGTAATCCTGCAGTAGGTTTCTAGCCTCACTCTTGTGTTTCATAAGATAAACCCAAACACACCTTGATTTGTCATCAACAATAGTCAGAAAGTACTGAAATCCATTGTAGCTAGAAATGGCCAAAGGACCCCAAATGTCTACATGAATGAGCCCAAAAATGCTCTTTGCCACAGACTGGCTTGAAGAAAAAGGTAAATGTTTCTGTTTGGAAAGATGACAAACTTCACAATGTGAAAAAGGCTCTATAACTATGTTTGGACAGATCTTCTGTAGCTCTTTAGCTCGAAAATTTGAAGGATGACCAAGCCTCCAGTGCCATAAATCAAAGGACTGTGGTGTAAGATTCTGTGTTCTGATGGAATTAACATGGGTGGTATGATCTCCTGTAGGTATGGATAGTTGGTATAGGCCTCTAGTCTCTTGGGCAAAACCAATCCTCTTCATGGATTGAAGGTCCTGAATATGACAAAGGTTGGATTCAAAGGTAAGTGACACTGGTATTGACTTGGTTAACTTGCTAACCGAAATAAGGTTGAAAGAAAAGGTAGAAACAAAAAACACCTCATGAATAACTAATCCAGAACCAAACTTAACACTACCAGAGTGAGTTGTGGGTGTTTTAGATCCATTTGGTAAGGTTATGGAAACGTTCTGGATAGGAACATGTTTAACAAAGTTGGATAATGAACAGGTTACATGATATGTTGCCCCTGTATCTAAAAACAAAACACTGGCAAACTCCATTGGGTGCTTTAGAAAGTATGTTGATAACAGAGTTCTGCTGCTGATTGATGAGGTTAGGTGCTGTTCCTGGAGACACAGGTGATGTGGGAGATGCAGGGGGGCTACACTGGTGAAGAAGCTTCTGCAAACGACTGAGATCGTCATGAGACAGCCTGATATTGGTGTAGTTATCACCACTCTCTGATGCAGCCCTTGTCTCAGGCCTAGACAAGATCCCAGATCCAGAGCTATCAGCTCCTTGAACTTGCCCAGCAAACCCAGAACTCCCTCCTTGTTCCTTGTTTTTCCTCTTTAACTTGTAACAATTAGCAATAACATGATTGTCTTTCTTGCAATATGTGCAGAAAAGACCTCCTTTGCCATTGGTGTTCTCCTTTCCTCTGGACTGGTTTGCAGCAAGCAAAGCAACTGAGTCTAATTGTGCCTCAGGGCTAGGTTTGGCAACCTGTCTCTCATGCTGTATAGCATAATGGAAAGCAGTGTCCATTGAAGGAAGAGGTTGCATCATAAGCAGATTTGTCTTAACCCCACTGTAGGCATCATTCAGACCAGTAATAAAACGAGTAACAAACTCATTTTCTCTATACTTCTTCACTGTGGTTTCAGTGATGCAAGGAATGGTAGGGTTTCTATTCTCCCCCCCACAAGCACATTCAGGAATAGGCAAAAACTGAGCTAGTTCTTCCCAAAAACCTTTCAGATCTGAATAGAACTGGTTTACGAATCTATTACCTTGTTTCACAGTGTAGAGAGAGGTTTGCAGATCTGTAATCCTGATGTTGTCTGCTTGCCCAAAACGCTGTCTAAGGTCTTCCCAAAGCAGCCTTGCATTGTCCTGAGAGGATAAAGTATGTACCAAACTTGGGTCCAGAGATCCCAAAATCATGAAGTACACAACTGTATTACTTTGCTCCCAAGCTGCATAGCCTTCATCTGTGGGTGCTGGTGCTGGAATGGCTCCAGTGATAAACCCAAGCTTGTTCTTACTCTTAAGAGAAACTCGAACAGTCCTGCTCCAGAGGTTGTAGTTTGCTGTTCCAGAAAGCTTGATAGGAAAGACCAAAGATTCATTAGGGTTAACATAGAATGGGTTTGTGACTGTGCCAGAAGAGGGGACAGAAGATGAGCTAGAGCTCACAGAAGAAGAAGAAGAATTTGGGGAAGTAGCCATTGTTGATATTTGCTACTGAGAATCAAGAATGCGGGATTGAAATGGGTGATGAAACCTTAGATGAGCCAACCAGGCTCTGATACCATGTGAAATTAGGTATAAGAGCTGAATTTGGTGGAAACCCGCAAGGGATTCTGGTGCCTCAAGGGCGTATATATATACCAAAGCTTAAACCCTCTGTACAAACTTAAACGTTTGTCTTTAATGGTAACAAACGATAAATTAAACTAACTACAAATGGGGAAAAGACACATGTACAACTACAGTAAAATCGGAAAGGGGAGGAGTGCTTATATGAAACGACGTCGTCTTCAATCAGCTCTTCAATTGCTTCTGAATAAAACGACTCTGTTCCATGAGCTCGTTAAGCCTCCTCTGTTCGACAAACCCAGCTCCTTTGTTTTTCTTCTTCAGTTCCTTTTCTGCAAACTGTGATAGAATCCGACTTTTGCTGCTCACCAGCCGACAGTTGCGGCACCTCCCAATCTTACCGTTGAAGCTGTCGAGGATCTTGTCAATGCTTCCCTCCAGCGCTCTCTCCCTACTGCTTTGAGCTCAGCATTTGCTTCCCTTCAAACCTCAGGTACCCTCAAACCATGACTTTTGGATTTTGCTTGCTTTAATCACATGACAAGCGATGCTCGTGCTTTGGAATGTATTTGTCCAGTTTAGGATACTACTTTGCAGGTGGCTAATGGTGATCGGTTACATGTCGAGGGTATTGGGAGTGTGTCACAACCTACTTTAACGCTCTCCAATACTCTCTTTGTTGCCAAATTGTTTCCTATCATTATCTCCGTCGGTCAGCTTACTGAACAAGGGTACCGAGTTGTATTTGGATCCTCTGGTTGTGTTGTGCAGACGAGACGATGGGGAGGCAGGTCGGGCGCGGGAGTAAACAAGGACGTGTCTTTCATCTGGAAGAGCTCTCGGATCAATCATCTATGTGTCAGTCTTTGTCTTGTTCGGCCTTTTCTTGTTCTGTTTTTTCGAATTCATCTGATCAAGCATTAAACCTTTGGCATTCGCTTCTTGGTCATCCCCATTTGAGTCGGCTTGTATCTATGGTCAAACTCGGTTTATTTGGCAATAATAAGATGATTGGTCGTTCTTCCTCCATCGCCTGTACTAGTTGTATCGAAGCTAAGTCCCACCAAAAGATCTTTCCTTCTAGTACTACCATTATAGATGAGCCGTTTCACTTGATTCACACCGACCTTTGGGGTCGCTCTATTGTCGTGTCACGCCATGGTTATCGATACTTCGCTCTTTTTGTTGATCACACCACTCGATTTGTATGGGTTTATTTTCTTCGGTTGAAGTCTGATCTTCGAGCCATTGCTACTGATTTTTTTGCTATGATCAAGACTCAATTTAGTAAGCCTGTTCGGCTCATTCGTTTGGACGAGGGAGGTGAATTTAGCTCTTCAGCTATTTTAGATATGTATCGGTCACTTGGCACTTTGTTTCAAAAATCTTATCCTGGTGTTCATCAACAAAATGGCGTGGTTGAGCGTTAAAATCGCTATGTGCTTGAGATTACTCGTTGTCTTCTTCTCGAGTCGTTTGTTCCTCCTCGTTTTTGGCCAGAGGCTGTGTCGACTGCCGTTCGTTTGATCAATTATCAAGTGACCCCTGTCCTTGGTAATAAAAGTCTGTATTTCTCCTTGTTTTTGACTCATCCTCCTTATGACAGTCTTCGTGTTTTCGGGTCTACGTGTTTTGTGCTTCTCCCTAGTCGAGAACGGGATAAGTTGTCATCAAAAACTGCCCGCTGTGCATTTCTCGGCTATAGTTCAGTTCAGAAGGGTTATATTTTCTTTCACCCACACTTGGATCGGGTACGAGTCTCTTGCAATGTAGTCTTATTTGAACACCTTCCATTCTTTCCACTCTCTGCTGAGTCACGTTCCTTTGCTAGTTCCTTATGTCCCTTGCTTGTTGACACTACTGATCCTACTAAGCTCTTCCACGATGACTTCGATGATTAACCGCCTTATCTGCCTCCGCCACTCACACCGCCGCACTCACCTCAGTCTTCCCCGTCGACTACAGCCACTTCCTCATCGGCCACGACCGGCCACGTCCCCGTCACCTTCCCCTCCGCCTGTTGTCTTCGGCGTTCCACCCCGTCAACTATTGGCCAACCACCTCCTCGTTTACAAGATTTTTACACTTATGTTGTTGATTCCATTATTGTGATCCGAATCCGGGTTGTACAGTCCAGTTTCGAATAAAACCAAAAATCCCGAACCATATTGCCACTCCTAATAGTTATCATATAATTAATCAATTCATTGATATGGTCAATCAATGTGGCCGCCCTTTATTCCCCTTTCTACAGCTTTTGTTTCTCTTTAATTAGTTTGTGGGTAGGAGAACTGCGTACCCTTCTTGCATTTGCGATTTGCACCAACGTGACTCTGTGACGGATGCTTCTAAGACTAGTGGAATATATGTCAACATTGTTTTTTTGGATGGAAATGAGTAAACGTTTTGAAACGAGTGAATATCAGGTATCGGACGTCAGTCGGAGGATCGGATGATTAAGGGGACGATTTAGTGGAACGATTACGGGCTTATTATTTTACGTAACTATTTCACCATCTCATCCATTTGCGTGATGCGAAGATTCTCTAAGATAATTTAACTTTACATAATAATTTAATTAAATGTAAGATTTTTTGTAATTTAATTTTATTATTAGATTATACATTAAAGAAGGTAAATGTATTTATGTTCTATAAAAATTATGTAAATTAAAAATATATTATGTAAAAATTATAAAGGATTGTTATGTCTAACGTATTAATTAAACAAACATTTTTTTCAAGTCTTTCGTAAAGACAATACATAAAATTTATTAAAGTATATTAGCCAAACTATTTTTTTGAATTATTTCATTTCAACTAAATCATTAACGAGTGGATGACATTACACTATTTTTATTTGACATTACAATTTACACTTTCCTGAGTAATTCCCCTACCTATACAAATTAGCGTCCATGGAACCTATTTGGCTATTTGCTATGTATCTTTGATGATAGATGCTAATTGAACCTATTTGTCCATTTCATCCTCAAAGCTTTGCATTATAGATTGGAAGTAGCATCAAAACCAGTTATTATGGTCGCCAATTTTTTTTTTCAAGGAATTGGTTCAAGTTAATTTCGCCACTACAACAAAATATAGCTTTTACTACCAAATTAAAATTGATTGTTTTTTTTTATAATGGTGAAGATTAAGATTAATAAAAGACAGAAAAAGGAGTACACAAGAACTACAAACCCAGATCAGGAGGTATGATCCAGGAAGGGCGAGGCAGCATGCTAAGCGGACCAGACCGCCACTGCAAGCAAAGCAAACCAAACAAGACGGAAAAAAAAGCTAATTAGAAAACACAGAAAAAACAGACACCCTGACCTTAAACAATGGCAACCAGCAGGATACAAGCAAATCGAACACAACCAAGGCTTAAACCACGGTCTGCATAACGCCCTCTTGCGCGCCAAAGTTGCCGCTGGAAGTCATCGGAGGACAAGTCTGATACATCATAGCCATCCAATCAAGCTTCTGACTCTCACTCAGGATCCCCACCGCAGAAATCCAGCTGAGTAGGGATCTGCAAATTTTGTAAAAAATGACCTGATGCTGATGGAATTTATCTCGGAAAACTCTAGCATTTCTCTCCTTCCAAATCTCCCAAGTGAAAGCATGCAGGAGCCCTTCAACAAACCAGCACTTCCAATTCCTCTTAGCTCCAATATTCCATCCTCTAATGGTAGTACAGAAGTCCGAAGAAAAGGGTCCAAACACCCCCATCATTTGTTGAAGTAGGCTCCATATGCTGTTGACAAAATGACATTGACCAAATAGATGATTAACATTTTCCTCTTCAGCACAACACAAGCAGCACCTATTAACAATACATCATCCTCTTCTCTTCAGATTGTCAATGGTTAGAATGCGGTTGTGCACAATCAGCCAGAGGAACGCCTTCACTTTCATCGGAACAAAGGGAAGCCACACCGTCGCGCACGGGAAGTTATCAACACCGGCATATTTCGCTTTGATGAGGGCGGTGTACATGGATTTCACCGTGAAACCACCACGAACACTTGGACTCCACATAAGTTTAGCAGGTCCTGCAGAAATTGAACCAAAAGGTAGACGAGATAATCTATTAAAAAGTTCAATTCTCTCACGCTCAGCCCCACCCCTTAAGGAAATAGATAACGACAGCTCCCACCCCACACTCTCGTTATTAAAGGAGATCAAGTTGGACACCCAAGCATCCTGGTTCGTGGAGACAGCAGCAACTCTAGGATAAGCATCTCTCAGAATCGTTCGCGGCAGCCAGCAATCATTCCAGAAGGAAACCCAGGCACCTCCACCGGGATCAACATATGCTAACTTCCAAAAATGAGCTTCAGCCTTCATGATACCCTTCCGAACAGAGCAACCAATAGGGCCGCTACCAGTACCAGCTCTCCAAGACGAAGTTGGATTGGGGAATTTGATCTCAATGAGACGACGCCACCACGAGGATGGTTCTGAAGCAAATTTCCAGAACCATTTTGCAAGCATAGCGTCATTCATGCTCTCGAGGTCGAGCACGCCCAAGCCACCTCTCTCTTTCGATGTTTTACATAAATCCCATCGAGCCAAGTGGTACTTGCTTTTATCATGAACACCCGACCATATGAAGCTGCGCTGCATTTTCTCCATTTTGTGGATGGTGATTCTGGGGGCCTTCATTAAAGAAAACATGAACAATGGTTGACTTGAAAGAGTTGCTTTACATAATATGATTCGTCCACCCAAGGACAGAAACTTGCCTCTCCAACCCTCGAGTCTTGATTGAAACCTCATCAAAATATTGTTCCAAATTGTCGTAGAATTTGGACTAGCGCCAAGAGGAATCCCGAGATAAATGGTTGGTAAGTAATTCCAACCGCAGGCCAGGATGCCTGCAAAACGCTCTGGATTCTGAACATTACCCACCGGGAATATTGTGCTCTTATCAATATTTATTCGGAGCCCCGTAACAGCTTGAAAACATACAAAAGTTGATAGAATATTGAGAACCTGGTCCTCCTTTACGTCACAAAAGATGATAGTGTCATCAGCATGCAATAAGTGTGTCACTTCTCCACAAGAGTTGACATCATCCATGAAGAAACCAGAAAACAGGCCCTCTCTTCTCAGAGACTCAAGCATGCCCGAGAGAACATCCATCATGAGAAGGAAAAGGTATGGAGACACATGGTCTCCCTGCCTCGGCCCTTTTTGAATCTTGAAGAACCCTGCAGCTTCCCCATTAATCAAAACAGAAAGAACTGGAGAGGAAACTAATCCTTTGATCCATAACTTAGCCTTTTGAGGAAACTCGAAGCTATCCAATATCTTGAAGAGGCAATTCCAATTGACATTATCAAATGCATTTTCAATATCAAGCTTGAAAACCAAGCCTGCTTTGTCGCTCTTCTTTCTGTTGTCGATCAATTCATTGGCAATCAAGGACGCTTCATGAATCTGCCGGCCTTTAACACCTCCGAACTGGTTTCCAGAGATGGCTTTCATCAGGATAGGTCTGAGTCTCTCAGTGATGGTCTTAGAGATAAGCTTATTTATGCTTCCCAGAAGGTTGATGGGACGAAAGTCCCTAATTTCTTCCACCGCATCTCTTTTGGGAATAAGACAGACGAAAGAATGCGCGATACTCTTAGGAAGGACCCCTCTGGAGTAGAAGTCGTCAAAAGCTTTCAACATATCTTCCTTAATTACTCCCCACTGCTTCTTAAAGAATGCCAAAGAAAACCCGTCGGGTCCCGGCGCCTTGTCCCCTCTGCAACGTCTAACTACATTCCACACCTCCTCCTCAGAGAAGGATCTTGTAAGCAACTCACCATCATCAGCATCAACCATAAAATGACAATACCGAGCAGGAAAGGTCGTGTAGGGCAATCTTCCTTGAAAATCGAGGTAAAGTGGCCAGTGAAGGCTTCTTTCAACTCCTGCTTGCCTTCCACCATCACCCCATTGATCCTGATATTGGTGACAAGATTCCTCCTTCTATTAAAGTTGGCAACTTTGTGAAAGTATCCAGAGTTCTTGTCACAAATTTTAAGCCAAGTTTCTCTTTACCTTTGGCGCCAAGAGATTTCTTCAAGATTTAACACATGATCAAGAGTACATTTAAGGTTGTTCCTCCTGATGAAGTCTTCATTGCTTAAACTCCCATCCTCCTCCTGTGAATCGATAGCCTTAATATTCTCCAAAATCTCAGCAATCTTTTTATCAACCGTCCAAAACTCCTCTTTATTCCACACTTTTATAACAGATTGCAAGTACTTAAGCTTCTGTCCCATCAAAAACAGATCCCCATACCCGGAAGGATGATGACTCCACCATTCCACCATATGAGCTTCAAAGGAGTTCTCAAAAAGCCACATGTTTTCGAATTTCCATGGCCTATTAACTCTCTCCTCCTCACCCAACATAAGCTGCAACGGGTTGTGATCCAACTCAACTCTGTCAAGAGCAATCAGTCTACAGTTCTGGAAAATGGCATCAAAATGACAGCAAATCAAGCAACGATCAATTCTAGACAAAGAAGGGGAAGCTCTACCGCTGCTCCAAGTAAACGTGGCTCCCACCAGAGGGAGGTCAATAAGGGCCGAATCCGCAATGAAGGAGTTGAACTCATTAATCATATCAGTTGTTCTAAGGGCTCCTCTGTACTCGTCGTGAGAACGAACAAGATTAAAATCGCCCACAATACAGATAGGAGAGCTGAGAATCTGACAATAGGACCTTAGAGCAGCAATGAACCTCTCCTTGTCTCCACTGTCTTGAGGCCCATAGACGATCACAATACAAAAAAAATTCCTGTCCTGAACATCTTCCAGTTGCACCGCCAAAAAGAATTCACTCTCCTGCTCGTCAAGCTTCTTGAACACCATCCCATCCCAATAAATTAAAATACCTCCCTTGGTCTCAGTAGCATTCTTGGCCACCCACTTAGTATCCCTGTTACCACTAACCGAACTAACCAGAGCTTGTTAAAAGGCTAGTATATACAACCAATTATATTTTCAAAGCTAAAATTATTAATACTTTGATATTAATAATTTGATTGTCTATTAAGATCAAAGTATTAATAACCAAATAAAATTTGAAGTGACCAAATAATTTGGTAGCAAAATGATTTATACTTTTTCTAATCAAATAATTTTGGTAGCAAAATGATTTTTAGCTTTTCCAACCAAATAATTTGGTAACATAATGATTTTTACCTTTCTCAATCAAATATTATTGGTAATGAATTTAAGCAAGAATTTAAAAAATATTACATAACTTAATAATTTGGTTGCAAATCCAATAATGTTTTTAGCAACTAAATCATTGGTTGTCATTATATTAGTATTTTATAAAGATTTAGGTACTATATATGAATATTATTAGAACTTAGGGGTCGTTTGGTTTTGGTGATTGTTTGATTGAAATAGTTACAATGCATGTATTGTCCATAATGCATTGTTTTTTTTTTTTAATTTTCTGCACAAACAATATATGCATTGTTTGCTTGATGTGATGGAAACTATCACTCAAAATGAGTGATAGTACTATATCTACTAAAACTTGAGATTGTTTAGATTGTTTTAAGGAGATTGTTTGGTTCCCTTTTTTCCAAGTGTACCCCTAGTTATATATATATATGGTCTCATAAAAGCAAGGGCAAATGTGATATTTCTCACAAAAAGTAATATAACATGTTTAATACTTAAAGAACTATCACCAAAACCAAACAATATAAAGTACATTACATCATTTTCCTAAATTGAATATATATCACAATGCATGCATTGACCACAATGCATTGATTTAATTATCACCAAAATCAAAAGACCCTTGTTGTAATAATTATGAGTAACAATCTCACCTTTATCATTTTCTCTCCTGTATCTCTGTTCTTCCGCTAAGCTGGACTCCTTCTGTCTCTAATGTTGATTTCATTACTTCTCCTCCTCCTCTTCTTCTCAATTTCGATCCTAACTCCAACTTCTCCTCTTCTCCCATCATCCTCCGTCGCGCCTCACTATCATCTTCTCCTCTCATCGATCCATCACTTACATGCCCAGTCCCAAAGGCGGAGGTCCAGGAGCAGTCATCTTGATCCCACGCGACAGAATTGGCACTCTCACCACCGGCGCCATTGAGCAAGTTATGGAGGCGACGTAGCACGAGTTCATCCCTGGCGTCGTTGAGAGAGCACAAAAGGCGGATACGCCAACTTGAAGCACGAGTTGTCCCTATCGTCATCAAGAGAATGAGGATGTCGAATACACTGGCCTAAAGAGCACGAGCGCTGTTCCAATCCCTAGCCATGGCGCTATGATTTTGATCTCTCTCTTTACTGAGCTA
Source organism: Linum trigynum (assembly GCA_964030455.1). NCBI lineage: Eukaryota > Viridiplantae > Streptophyta > Magnoliopsida > Malpighiales > Linaceae > Linum > Linum trigynum. Next base: position 34,105,221 of record OZ034820.1, read on the forward strand.
GGGGTTCTGGAATTTCTTGTCATAGGGGAACTGATCTTGAATGCCTCCAGCTCTAGCCAATTCCTTCTCGGCTTCTTCTAGGTCCGATCTCGGGGTTTCGCCCTTGGTCCTTGCGTCAGGTAAGAACTTAACAGTTATCTATTAAGGGCAGTTTTCTAATTCTTACTTCGTCTGAGTGCTTCAGCTGATGCCCTAGTAATCAGGTTATACGGTTTAAAAATTAACTTATTCGTTCTTTCATTTAGTTGGCCAGTCCTTGGTGTTGGTTCTTGATTGAAGCACTAGGTGAACAGAATTGTTGATACTTGGAGTTTTGAACTACGGATACATATTCCATTGAAAGTAGTTTCTGTTTTTGGAAATTCATAGGCCAAGTAGATCTTGTCTTCTGGATTAACTTTGTGATTGTCTCTTGCCTCTGGCCAAGGACAGAAAACAATCATCCTCCCTGATAAGATTGCTCTTCTTTTACACGCACTAGCAAAAGCTCGTTCGCTAACGCTTTGCTTCGCGTATAAATAAATATTTTAAAAAGTAATAGTTTTAAATTTTAATGTTGACCCAAAAGTAAAAGTAATTTTATTTCATCCTTAATCATTCATTTCCTAGGTTTGTTATACACAATAGCATAAAATAGAAGGGTCGTTGAATAAATTATTTATGTTTAAACTTTGTTCATGACGCCATTGTTTCAATTCATATGGCTAATACGTAGTTAATCCTGTTGTAACTTTTGCAAAATGAAGCAACTTCTCTAGATCTATTCAATAAGTATTTTTTTAAACAAATTGTTGAGTGTTTAGCTGAAATATTATCATACTTACTTTCTAATATAAGAGGTAATGAAAAATGACTAAAAGAGATTTCTAGCATAAAATACGAATACAAATTCTAAAAATAAAAAGTATTTAAAAGGATCACGTTAGATTTATCTGACATTAAATAATACTATTTTTTATTTTATTTTTTATAATGATATAAATAAAGAAAATTATGTATTCTAGAAAAAGAATAATATATGGCAAGGACAATTTTCTATTTTCAAATTGGAGGTTCTGCTTTTAAGTTACGAACAAATTAAGTTTTTTAAAAAGCGAAACTTTAGAGGTGTGTGGCTTGTCTTCAACTTTTGAAACATAAAACTTCTAAAATTCAGGCCAAACATAATCGTACTCTTTTGGATTTTTTTTGGGTTTGAGGGAATCATGGTTCTCCTTTATGAATTTTTGGACTGCTTGCAGGTTGAAGGAGGTTCAACTCGAATAGATCGGATCAAATTAGGTTGGATACCGATGGAATTTGGTTCAATTGTCTTTCTCAAACAAAAGGAAAAAGCAAAATGAAAAACACTAAAGCTAAAACTTGCTACCGACTCAAAACTTGTCAACACTAGGTTCAACTCGCTTTGACCTGGTTGGACCGAGTTTTGGACAAATTCACACCTGACACAACACGCCAATTACAAAAACAGATAAAACTCGCTCCTGCCAAAAACTTGTAAAATCGGATTCCAGTCGCTTTGGTCGAGTCGAATTAGGTTGTATAACCATGTATTTGGACTCAATTGTCATTCTCAACCAAAAGGAAAAATGAAAAAAAAAACTAAAGCGGATAAAAGTCGCTCAAGACCCCAACAAAAAGGAAAAAGTGAAAGAAAAAACACTAAACCGAACGAAAGTCGGTCCCGATACAAAACTCGCCAACATTTAGTAGATATAGTATGGATTTTCGATAGCGACATTGGGTTCAATTGGATCATGTTCAACAAAAAGGAAAAAGAAAAAAAAACACTAAAAATGATGAACTTCGGTCCCGATCAAAAACTTGTGGTAGCGGCCTTGGGAAAAGATGGTGGGGAACAACTTAAGATTCCGCCGACAGTATTTCGAGATTGGCTGCACAATGGTGGGCAAAGGCTATTATAAACACGGTGCTACGGATCGGGAAATCGCCGGAATCGATAAAGCAGGAATACGAAAGCGAGAATCGAAAAACACATACACACGATTTACGTGGTTCACTAACACGATGTGTGTTAGCTATGTCCACGGGCGAGAGAGAGCCAGTTTCACTACATCGAGAAGATTACAGATTACAGATGAGTATGAGAAGTATTTATAGTACTTCTCCATGTGGGTCTAAACCTAATCCAATCTGGCAAAGGGAACGGTTACAGACCAGGCCCAGAAACCGAACCCAAATAACATTGAGCCCATCAACCTTCTTAGTTCTCTCGGAGGATTACTAGACTGGCCGGCCGGCAATAACTATAACCAATCATTCAGTTAAACTTGGGCAAACCACATGGTGCAATCATCGTCAACAATGGCCACGCCAGAGACATCGAATGTGCAGCTGTCCAAGAAGTGCTTGGCTTTGGCAAGACAGTCTTTGCAGTGTTGTTGGTCATTTTCCTGGGAGCAACTGGCGGAACCTGTAACGAAACCAGCGGAGAGGCAATCAGCGTAGTTACGGCAACTCCCAACAATATTGGGTTCAGTACTGTTGCAATTATATTGCGCTTCAACGCCGATGCAATCATTCCCTAGCTAGCAGCACGATCATTGCTATCCCCACAACGAATTGGCAAGCAGCTGATGCATATATAGTTATAGTAGTACTCCCCCATGATCAGTAAAGCTTTCTTCAATTAGGGATCGGATATATATCTCTCGATACAAATGATGAGTTCTTTTTGCTTTGTGTGCTGCTTACTGATCGAGGCCGGTTTTGGCCTTTTTATATATAGGTTGACTGACAATATTCCCATTCTCCGGCAGTCACATAGCCTAAGCTGTTGTCGACTTTCTTCCACATACTCTGCATAGTGATCATATATAATTAATCAACTAGCTTATTACCCGGCCCGTTGGCCGGATTACTGTATGTTAACCACTTGTGGAATGGGAGAGAAAGCAAGTGAGAGTGAAGGGATTGGGATTCCACTTGATTAGGACCGGCCCACTAATCCGATTCTTCCCGACCCGCCCCAACCTAAAGGGTCAGAAAGAGCCAATAAGAAAATACGAACGGAGAGAATTAGTAATATATCTTGACTCTTCAGAAGTGGGTCAAACAGGATAAAGGTTGGGTGAGGGCAATTTTTAGCGCTAAGCAGAGTTCTGGGTTGAATAACTTTACTTAGGCCTAGAAATTGGTGCTGATGCAGACTGCAGTTTTTATCATACCATCATCAATCATCATTGAATTAGTCCTGGGCATCCCTCCCCGTTGTCGGTCTGAATTTTAATGATGGCTTCATTCCTTGCACCAGCCATATCAGCGAGTTGTCATCTCGAGCATGATTTGCCTATGTACAAATGATACAATTAGAGTATGAAACTGAATTCAAAGAAAAGGAAAAGAGAATTCTATCACATGCCAATAAATACACACATAATAGTTGAAGCTAAGTGAAAGTCATTACTCACACATCAATTCTCAAAAATTACAGACTAAACAATGGCTAGAATGGCACTGAAACTACCAAGAATCATGGACGAAACAACTTGTCAAATTAAATAATCCTTATACTGAAACTACCTTCTAACTTGAAATAAGACATGATCACAGTTCATAGCACTCTTATCACTATGAATTGGTTGCAGCTCGTCCTTATCACTACCTCCCAAGCTCAATTCAAACAGAATAGACACAGTTATGTAAGATAACCATATCCTTACTGATCATAATTCCTTTCTTCACTCCATTTTTCTCGGAGAAAAGAGTTATCCCCCTCTCATGCATTTCCCTTCCCCCCTCTCTTCTCCCTCTTCTTCACAAACCGATCCCTAAACCAGCAACAACAACACAAAATAGCCTTCGCCTCTGCCATCTCCATCTACTGAACGCGTTGGTGGCAAGACAGGATTGCAGAAGCAAAATTTTCTAAAATCAAACTAAATTTTTTGAAGGAGACTCAACCACGAAAAAAGAGTAAAGCAACAATGCTAATAGTTCAGATGGTTGGTTTTGATGTTATACGTTGTTTTTGTTATGGTCTCCAGTGTATCAACTACAACAGAGATGTTTCCTCCAATCATCTTTAGTGCACGATTTAGAAGTAAGTCCTCTTGTTTGTGTCAAACGGAAACATTCATGGGTTCTTAACTCCCCTGTTAGTGTAAATGCATCAGCAGCAAAGAAGTTTGACAACACAGCAAGCACCCAGGCAAAATGATACAATGCAGTAGGTGATATGTGTCTCAAAGGTTTTGAGTTACTAAAGTTCATGTTAAAAATAAACATTAAAATGGATTATTCTATTAAGCAAACATCCCCTCTAATCATACAAAGATCAGATATCTAATTCACAAACAATTAAGCCATAAAAAATCATCACACATCCACCACCTTTGATTGCCTATATTTGGTTTTTCGCAAAGTTGTGGACTCTTAAGGGTAAAGTTCATGGGTAGTCTGTTTCATAACTCTAGAGAGCACAGTAAGCAGCCACCAACCAGACACAGTGCGGTAGGCGAATATGATTCTCAATTCACAATTTTCTCACCACCGGAAGTAAGAACGGAACATAATAAGCGTAGCATTCATGGGCGGTCTGTTTCATAGCACTACTACACAATTTGTTAAAAAAGAAAGAAAGGTATTTAGCATCACGGCGGAACAACTTTTACAGGCCAACAACGACAACATGCTGCAACCACCAGAACTGGTATCACAACTCATAGGGAAAGTCAAAAGATTTACTCTTAAATTAAGTAGTTACAACATCGAGCAATCGTCAAGCACATACACCATCACAAAAGTCACAGAACCTGATTCACAAAGCATTCAAACATTTGAGGACATTTCTGCAAAGATACAACTTATATGTCTTTTTTCCAAGCCATTTCCATCAACATGCTATTAAATTTGCAATGCATAAAACAAATGGGCCAAAACTTGAAATTCAACCTGTTTGACCGACCCATGCCAAATTCTAATTATTCTTTACTTTTAAACTTTCTATTTGAAAATAAAAAAATAGTGAAAGAAAAAAGACGACTACAATTCGCCATTTGCATATCACTTATTCGGGAATAAAACCATATAAATTCAAAAGGAACTGAAAATGTTGAGGATCGTTTTAATGTTTAAAATAACCAAATAGATTTTTATGTTTAGTTTTTTACTAACAAATACCAAACGATTCCCTATAAAATACACTATAATTTTATCATTATGATGTCAAATAATTATAAAATATATATTTGAAATGATAAAAATTGGACTAATTGGGTTGGTCGAGGTTGAACCATTGAATAACTTTAAAATACATTATATTTTAGCCACTAAGATATAAAATAATAGCATAATATATATTATGCCAGAGAAAATAGCTTGTTTTAGAATGGCAAACCCATGATGTTCATTTGTTTTATTTGATGACCAAATCCCATGTAGGTCAGGCCCATTCAACTCTTTTATTTTATGGTTAGCGGTTAGCCATTAGATACCATGCATTAGTCTATTGTTAAACATTTTATTTTTAACAATAAAAAAGAGTATTATTTTTGCCTTTTCATATATATTTTATCACCACGGATAAATAAAAGGGTATAAAGAAAAAATCGACACTCCTTGACTCGTTTAAATCCGCATGTGTACGGTAAGTTGGCCCGTTCCATAGAGGAAAGAGAAAAAATTGACACTCCCTATTTTACCCTTCCTACAAACGCTCATGGAACAGGGAATTTGAAATGGGGGAAGAGTTTTTTCCACCCTGCTATTATATGTTTTTAATTTAAAAGGATACAACAAATGTACTTAGTGTGATTGGTTATGATCCTTGCCTTTCTTTAAAATGGTCATGGTTCGAATCCCAGTACACACCTTTTTAATGAATAAAAAAAAGTAATTGTGAAGACCAAAATGTCCTTCCTACTTTCACTCTCGTTGCAGGAAATTTGAAATGGGACTCCCGTTTTTCTCTTCGGTGTATTATATTATGTGTAGATTCATTGATGTGGCCAATGCGTAAAATTTATGAAAGTATATTAGCCAAACTATTTTGTGATATATTTTATTTCAACTAAATCATTAATCGAATGGATGAGATTAAATATTATTAGTTTCTTACCGGCGCAAAACGCGAGCCAACTATTTTTATTTGAGTATGACATTAAACTATTTTTATTTGACATTACACTTTCCTGGGTAATACTCCTGCCTACAAACTAGCGTCCATGGAACCTATTTGCTACGTATCTTTGATGTTAGAATTTTAGGTAACCAGTTCGCAGAGCGGGAGCGGGAGCGGGAGCAGGAGCGAGAACGTGAAAGCGTTGATTCTTTGAGAATTGAGTTTTCAGAGCGTGATGAGAGCGTCAATAATAATAATATTTTTAATTAAATATTAGATAAGATGTAAAACCTTATCATAGTAAGTCACTAGTATAAACATGCTAAAATTTATTATTAGTTTTCTTTCTTTTAACAACACAAATTTTGTTGTTGTTGTTGAGTTTCTTGGATACAGAGGATGATAATTGTGTTTGTTTTGGTTGGGCTTAGTTAGGCTCTTTTGGGCTTCGACAAATTTATAAAGGCTAATACTATGGTGCCGCAGTAAAAAGTGCAGTACCGGTGACGCTAAATATGATTGGACCACATGGAGTTGATGTGGCATGGTTGGTTTATTATTTCGAGCCCATGACCCTTCACAATTTAGAATTGTCCAAACTGAAACCCTACCCAGCAGACGGAATCACCTGTGTTTCCCACCGCCGTTTTCTATTTGTTTTCTTTTCCAGTAATTATTTTAATTTAATTTAATTTTAACTGCATTTTATTTTTATCACGAATCATGGAACAAAAATATGAACGGAAGGAAAGCGTCTTCGTCGAGCACTCGGTCCAAATTGCTCCGGAGAGAACACTGTGAGAATACCAAACTGCTTCAGCAAACTCAACTGTCTCTGATCGGAACTTTATACCCTCCACTAAACTCATTCACTGTATTCCCCCCTCCATTCATTGTGTGCAAAAAAACGACGAATCCCTAGTACCGGGAGGCCCTCTGTCTCCTTCGAAGTATCCTGCCGACACCGAAAATCCCGCGTGAAAGTAAAGAGTCCTCTCTCTGCGGTCTCCCCTTGCTCTGCACCCTTCCTGTTGACGAAGCGGGTATTCAAAGTTAGAGACATTGCCTAACAAATCCGAAGGGTCCTGGTAGTTCAATTCGTTTGTTTTATTGAGAAACTAGGACAATAATTAGTCTCTTTTTTGTATCGGATTAGGCCTAGCTTCCTTTTGGCTCTGAGCTACTATGTCATGGATGTTGGAACTGGTTGCTCTGTCCAGCTGTCCCTGTTCTACTTCTTTGTTCTTTCTAAAATAGCAGAGCCTATCTAAGTCGGCCGAGCGGGAAAGATGATTGCTTTGTCCCTGTTCTGCTTCTTTGTTCTTTCTTTTTTGGTTGATACATCAAGCATTAGCAGAGCCTATAGCTATGTCAGCCAAGTGGGAAGGCCAGCATCAATTCATTATATTTTATCAAACATCTATGGATAACATATATAATTATGACAGAGGCCTGCTCTAAACAAATTCCACGAGGCCTTCCATTCCCCTGCCAATAATGTGTTTTGCAAGAATCCTTGTTGAAATCGGACCTTTAAGCTTTGAAATCTTTCATAGGCTAAATAAAATCACAATATTGGGTATCATTTGTCTTCAAACATATCCTGCACATCCTGATATAAGCCAGTGCATCATTTGTTGTAAGCTTCTCGACTACACCTCCTCCTGCTGCTACTACTCCTCCCATCATCTGTGGCTCCCGAGAACTTGGATGCACAAGGTTTATACAAAATACAAGTAATTGAATAGCCAACATCAAATAATAACATGAGCTCGTGGATACACCAAGTGGGTAAGATGGTGTTTAATATGTAAAGTTGCCAATTTTGGTCTACTGGCAACTTGAGTGTAACTGTGATTGTTTGGATCAGCCGAGATAATGGTGTTACTAGTTTAATAGGCTTAGATGGGTTGATTATGCAAATTGGCTCATGTTACTATCTCCATGGCTTGAAAATTGGTGAGCATGTTGCATTCTTCAGCCACTCACTGGGTTGCATTGCATTCTTTCCCAAGTGCAACAGTGATCAACAGATTCCTCGAACAATGAGGATGGCTACTGTTTTGGAGCTTGTGAAAAGCAATTCTTTATCCTCAAAATAACTATCACACCGTCTTCCTTGCAAGACAACAACAAAGCTACTATTACTGCCACTATTATTGTTTTCTTCTGGTTCCTTTCTTTTGTATCGATAACAAACAACTAACAAGAATAAAAACCGAGTGCCTGCAATAACTTCCTTGGCAACACTATAATGTCCATCTTTATGTAATTTGCAAGCTGCAGCATACGCAAACCATTTGGAGTTGAGGAAGAAGGAAAGAGATAGTAACGTGAAATCTGGGTGTTCTTGTATTTATCATAGTGCTGCTAGCAAGTTTGCAGCTGGTGTGTTGGCTGTAGATTGTTTTCAGCAGCGACACAGCTGTAGGATTTTGAAATTGCAAATGGCCAAAAGGTTCGAGGTTTGTAAAAAGTATCATAGAGTACCTACTGATCGAGGCAAGAATCTATTGGCAGTTAAAGGGGCAAGAATCAAACTGAGTTATGTGAATGCTGGTTAGCTGAAGAAGAATTCACCGGGCAACAAAGTAGAGATGGTGCATGATTCCATTGAAAGCCAGAATGCATGGGCATCAGAATACTGCGAAGTAAAATGATGTTTGATATTTATATCCTTTGATACTCTATTGAATTTTGTAATGAAGGCTGCATATTTGGTAGGAGAGTCTCTCGCACCTCTTTTGTTCTCCTCTTGGAGGTGTGCAGGGCAGTAATCAAGTAGAGTTAGGATTATTTTTAAATCTGTCTTCTTTTACTTTTTGCTGAAGTTTGCAGGTTCTTTGTAAATGTTCAGCGTACTTTTTGATTTCTTACTCATTAGGATCGTTACCATGAAAAGAAATGAAACAATTTATGTGCATATTGCTGAAATTATAAAATAAAGTTTAATTAAAACTATCAAAGCAAAAATATCAGAATGTCCTACAGAACCAAGTTGTGGTAGTTTGCTAGAAAAGTCCAGAAGTGGTTAGGTTTGAAATTAATAAGTTAGTTGCATGATTGTTGGATTAAACAAAGCAAAAAAATAAGCACCAGAAACTTAAGTCGGTTGCTTGGATATTTTGCAAATGTGGAGACTATAAATAGCCATGTACTTCGTTGGAAATGGAGTGTAGTGTAGAGAAGCAAGAGCTAAGAAGCAGAAGCAATAAAGAATAAGTTTTTTTTCTCCACCCCTCTGCCAATCTCAACTCTCTTGTCCCAAATAAATAAATAAAAACTCCCTTCCATTTCCAACAAGCTCTTAACGAGCTCCTCCCACCACTGTCATTTGCCCACCAAATCCTTTAATAATTATATTATTTCCAACAAAGTGGTATCAGAGCCCGAGTTATTTCCGAGTATGCTCTGTGGTTGCGGCGTAGTCTAAACTTCCCCATCAGAAAAGAATTTCTCGTGCTATTGTTATCACGATTGTCCCATGGCCGAAAAATCCACTTTCCCCATTCAATTCCCCCACCTTACCAAAACCAATTATAAAAATTGGTGCATTCGTATGAAAGCCTTGCTTGGATCCCAAGATGCTTGGGATATTGTCGAAAAAGGCTACGAGATTCCCGTGGAGGATTCTCGGTTATCTCCTGCTGAAAAGGAGGTGTTGAGAAAGAATCGAAAGAGTGATCAGAAAGCACTCACTCTCATTCATCAGTGTCTTGATGAATCGATGTTCGATCAAATAGCAGATGCTACCACAGCAAAGGAAGCATGGGAGATTTTTCAAAAAGAAATGCAATGCATGGAACCAGTGAAGAAGGTTCGACTTCAGACACTAAAGGGAGATTTTGAAGCTATTAAAATGAAAGAAGGTGAATCTGTTTCAGATTACACCGCCCGTGTGAAGTCAGTCGTCAGCAAACTGAAGCAGTATGGGGAGAAAATTGAAGAGACCAAAGTGGTGGAGAAAATTTTACGGTCATTATTACCAAAGTTTGACTATGTGGGGGTGGCCATGGAAGAAGCTAAGGACGTGTCAAAAATGACGGTTGATGAAGTCATCGGTTCTTTACAAGCCAGAGAAGAAAGATTAAATAAAAGAAATGAAGAATCGTCAGAACAAGTGTTAGCTACAAAAGCTACCACTGAGGAGAAAGAAGGCACACGAGGAGGAGTTCAGTACAGAGGTCGAGGCAGAGGCAGCTACAGAGGCAGAGGAAGAGGAAGAGCCCGAGGAGCATATCAATGCAGAGACGGAGGAAATTTCACCACGAACAATTATGAAACGTCCACCAGAGGCAGAGGTCGTGGTCGTGGACGTGGAAGAGGAAGTTGGAGATCAAATGAAGGTCGTGATAAATCCAACGTCCAGTGCCATAATTGCTCGAAGTACGGGCATTATGCATTGGAATGTTGGAGTCCGCCTAAAGAAGTGGAGGAGACAGCAAACAACGTGCAAGAAGAAGAAGTCAAAGGCACATTGATGCTGTCACATCAAGGAGATGAGAAACTGAAAGACAACATGTGGTATCTGGATAATGCAGCAAGCAACCACATGTGCGGTAAAAGAAACATGTTCGTGGTTATGGATGAATCAGTGAAAGGAAATGTCGTATTTGGAGATTCCTCGAAGGTTCCTATCAAAGGAAGAGGAACTATACTCATCCGGTTGAAGAATGGATCACAACAATTTATCAGTGATGTGTACTATGTCCCAGACATGACTAGTAACATCCTGAGTTTGGGTCAATTGATGGAGAAGAATTATGAAGTCCACATGGTGAATCGTCAATTGGAGCTGCTAAATGAGAAGAGGCAGTTGTTGGCCAGAGTCCCAATGTCGAAAAACCAAATGTTCACACTGAACATTCAGACAGAAATGGCGAAGTGCTTGAAAGCGTGTGTGAAGGACAATACATGGCTATGGCATCTGAGGTATGGCCATCTAAATTTTGGAGGTCTGAAATTGCTCGGTCAAAAGAAGATGGTGCATGGTCTGCCAATGATCAATCATCCAGACCAATTGTGTGAAGGATGCTTAGTTGGGAAGCAATTCAGGGCAAGTTTCCCGAAAGAGTCCATGTCACGAGCTAAAGCACCACTTGAGCTCGTCCATGCAGATCTCTACGGACCGATCTCCCCAACATCGTTCGGGAAGAACAAATACTTCCTATTGTTCATTGATGATTACAGTAAAAAGACATGGGTATACTTCTTAAAGCAGAAGTCAGGCACATTTGAAGCTTTCAAGAAGTTCAAGATGATTGTGGAGAATGAAAGTGGCCGCTACATCAAAGCAGTGAGATCAGATAGAGGTGGAGAATTTATGCTCAAGAAGTTCAGAAGGTTCTGTGAATATCAAGGAATTCACAGGTTTCTCACAGTCCCAAGATCCCCACAACAGAATGGAGTCGTTGAGAGGAAGAACAGAACTGTCCTCAACATAGCGAGAAGCATGATGAAGAGCAAGAACCTGCCAAAGGAGCTATGGGCTGAAGCTGTTGATTGTGCAGTCTACCTGCTGAACAGGTCACCAACAAAGAGTGTTTGGAATCAAACACCCCAAGAAGCATGGAGCAGAAGGAAACCCACAATCTCTCACCTCCGAGTTTTCGGAAGTGTAGGATATGTGCATGTACCGGATCAAGAAAGGAAGAAGTTGGATGAAAAAAGCAAGAAGTACATATTCCTCGGATACTCAGAACACTCAAAAGGTTACAAAATGTTTGATCCCGTGGAAGAGAAGTTGATCATCAGCACAGACGTGGTAGTTGATGAAGAAGCAATATGGGATTGGACCGCTGAAGCAAAGAAAAATTACACTTTTTATCCATTCACTATGGATGAAAGTGATGATGAACCAGATACAGCTACACCTGTGACAAGTCCACCCAGTCACAGAGAGCCTGCCAGCCCAGAAGGAGAATCGAGTGAAAGTCCCCGAGAAAGGCCACAGAAGTATAGGAGACTTGAATAAATGGTTGAGGAAACGACAACCATTGAAGGTGATGAATTGACACTCTACTGTCATTTCATTGATAGTGAACCAGTTGATGTTGAAGAAGCCATGAAGGATGAAAAATGGAGAAGAGCCATGGATGAAGAAATTGGAGCAATTGAGAAGAACAAGACTTGGGAGCTTGTATCACTACCTGAGAACCAGAAGCCCATTGGTGTGAAGTGGGTATTTAAAGCAAAGAAGAATGCTAAAGGAGAAGTTGTCAGGCACAAAGCAAGATTGGTGGCTAAAGGATATAGTCAGAGACCAGGCATTGACTATAATGAAGTTTTTGCTCCTGTAGCGAGAATGGAGAGTATCAGGATGGTGATATCTCTCGCTGCTCAAAATGGATGGAAGATACACCAGATGGATGTGAAGTCAGCTTTTCTCAATGTATATCTCGAGGAAGATATCTATGTGGAGAAACCCCTTGGATATATCGTCGAAGGTCAAGAAGATAAGGTGTTAAAGCTGAAGAAGGCATTGTATGGTCAGAAACAAGCACCGAGAGCTTGGAATAGCAGGATTGACAAGTATTTTCAGCAGAATGGATTTAGCAAATGCCCACATGAGCATGCAATATACTGCAAGGTGCAAGTGGGAGCAATATTGATGGTTTGCCTATATGTAGATGATCTCGTCTTTACAGGCAACGATCCTCAAATGTTTGAAGAGTTCAAGAAGATGATGGTTCGTGAGTTCGAGATGACAGACATCGGACTAATGTCATACTATCTTGGAATTGAAGTAAGTCAAAAAGAGGAAGGAATTTTCATCTCATAGGGTGGTTTCGCCAAGGAAGTCTTGAAGAAGTTTAAGATGGAGAATTGTAATCCTGTGAGTACACCAGCTGAGTGTGGACTGAAACTATCAAAGGATGACAAAGGAGAGAAGGTCAACTCAACGGAGTTTAGAAGCCTTGTCGGAAGCCTGAGATATCTTACTTGTACCAGACCAGATATTCTCTACGCAGTTGGATTAGTCAGCAGATACATGGAGGCACCAACTATGTCACACTGGAATGCTGCAAATAGGATATTACGCTACATGAAAGGTACAATCGATCATGGTCTGCTTTATACTAAGTTAGAAAATTTCAAATTGGTTGGATACTGCGACAGTGATTGGGCAGGAGACGTCGATGATCGCAAGAGCACTACAGGATTTGTATTTTTCCTGGGAGATACAGCTTTCACATGGAGTTCAAAGAAGCAAGTTATCGTGACACTGTCAACTTGTGAAGCTGAGTATGTTGCTGCGACATCGTGTGCGTGTCATGCGATATGGCTGAGAAAGTTGCTGAAGGAGTTGAACATGACACAGGAAGAGTCAACTGAAATTTATGTGGATAACAAGTCTGCCCTGGCGTTAGCAAAGAATCCGGTGTTTCATGATCGCAGTAAGCATATCGATACAAGATATCATTTCTTGAGAGAGTGCATGGAGCAGAAAGAAGTGATGCTGAAGTATGTGAAGACTGAAGACCAAATTGTTGATATTTTCACGAAGCCGCTAAAACAAGACGTGTTCGTCAAATTGAGGATGCTACTCGGAGTTACGACTAATTAAACTTTAAGGGGGAGTGTTGAAATTATAAAATAAAGTTTAATTAAAACTATCAAAGCAAAAATATCAGAATGTCCTACAGAACCAAGTTGTGGTAGTTTGCTAGAAAAGTCCATAAGTGGTTAGGTTTGATATTAATAAGTTAGTTGCATGATTGTTGGATTAAACAAAGCAAAAAAATAAGCACCAGAAACTTAAGTCGGTTGCTTGGATATTTTGCAAATGTGGAGACTATAAATAGCCATGTACTTCGTTGGAAATGGAGTGTAGTGTAGAGAAGCAAGAGCTAAGAAGCAGAAGCAATAAAGAATAAGTTTTTTTCTCCATCCCTCTGCCAATCTCAACTCTCTTGTCCCAAATAAATAAATATAAACTCCCTTCCATTTCCAACAAGCTCTTAACGAGCTCCTCCCACCACTGTCATTTGCCCACCAAATCCTTTAATAATTATATTATTTCCAACACATATGGGGTACAAGTACAACAAAAACTGCAAACACCAAAATCCTCCATTCGTTCCCTTTTTTATTCTCACAGGTACAGAGAACAATACAACACTCCCTCCTGAAAAGCCTTCTCTGCTATGGAGCTGCTGGAAGAAGCATCAACTCATTGCCATTTACTAGCCATTCTTGGGCCCATATCAATCACGTTAAACTGCAAACATTAAGAAACCAAAGACACAATCACAATATCCCTGCATAACCAAAAATAAAAATAAAAAATAAGCAAAATCCACAATATAAAAGGCATCCACAACTATTGCCCCTCTCACACAGTCCCACTATAAAACAGACAGTCAAGAACATAGCCTATTCTTAAGAAAAGGTTGACTGCTCATATTCTTATGTTGCCTTGCTTGTGCCAAGTAATCCTTAACAGTATCCATACCCCTGTCGATTACTTATTTTCAATTGACAAAGAGACAATGCTGACTCTCTTCTTTGTTGACTAGGGCTCGACCGGTACTATGGTGGCGGCGCTCCTCGATGGAGACGGAAGGACGATCATGGGGCGGGATTCTTTGCCTTTGTGTTACAGAAAGAATGAAGGAGGAGACGAAGAATGATTTTAGTGGAGCTGTTTAGTATACCTTGAGATTGGATGGACAACGAAGGACCTTCTGCAGAGCCTGCCGGACAGGAGATCGACGACGAACTCCTTCGTTTTCCTTGGTTTCTGGCGAGAATTAGTGGGGAAAAAACAAATACATTAATTGCAGGAGACGGAAAGAATTCCGTCCGTTCGGTTAGGTTACAGTTCGGACCAGCTCTAATGGGTGGGCTTGAATTAAATAGAGACAGTCCATGCCACATCAATTCCACTTGGACCAATAAGATTTTGCGTTACCGGTGCCGCACTTTTTATAGCGGCACCGTAGTATTGGCCATTTATAAATTGATGATGAATGATTCATTTGTTTTTAGCTCAGCCCATTAAAGAAGCTAGGAAGAGGATTTGGACGAAGGAAAGCCACACAATTCCTGTCTCCACCGTCTCTCTTGATATCATTATCTCTCCAAGACACCAATCGTCTTCTCTGTCCATCTTCATTTCTTCTGTCTTCTGCAAATTCTATCATCCAAAATCCATTACTTTGCTTGCATAGACAATCAATCTTGCTTCCACCGCTACCCAAGCTAACTTAAATCAGCTTCCAAGTTCCACTTTTAGTGCTATTATTTCATACTCCTTTGCATGCGCTGTTATCTCGATGGCTATTCAATCGGAGACACAAGTTTGAAGAAGGGCTCTACACGAAAACGTCGCAACTCGCATTACATATACATAGACAGCGTTATCACTGAACATCAAACCAAAGTGATTATTGAAAAGAAAGAGAAGAGGGTTAAGAGTACCGACTTCCGAGTTCTTTGAGAAACCGCGCTCCAGAAATAAAAGATCGCGCTCCCGCAAAAATTAATTCGCGGATTTTCCACGCTTTCCCAATAATCCGCGTTTTGACGAATCCGAGCGGGAATGTGAGCGGAAAATGGACGAATTGGGTGACATAATGTGAGATGTTCATTGAACCTATTTGCATATTTCATCCACAATGCTTTGCATTACAGATTGGACGTAGCTTTCCACAATGAGGTATTATGGTCGCCAAAAATTTCTTTAAAGGAAGTGGTTCAAGTTAATTTTGCCGACGGCGTATGTACAGCCTATTTTTATGGTCGCAAAACTTTTACGACCATTTTTCTGGATTTTGCGACTACCTTTTATGATTCTGAAATAAATTTTTGTTGTATTGACAACAACCTAATCATTCACTTGGGAAGATAAAACAATAGAAGCAAGAACTTCATCAAATTTCTGATCAACCCTCTTAGTGAATAAATGTCGTAAATATATACAACCAGGCCGTCAACCATCAATAATGGCTTAGGAGTTTTTCCCAAACTAATAGACTTAAAAAAAATTCTCACAATAAAACACTTTCACCAAAATTTTCCTAACTACTAGAGTTTGATGTTGTTCACTAGTGTCAAAAGCGAACAGTAACAGCGGAAGAAACAGTAGTTTTTTCTTCCTCAAAAACGACAGTGCAGAAGGCATGATCACAAGATAGTCACATGGTTTCACAACGGTCGACAACGACCTTTTTCACTTTACCAATTCACTGTTTATCTCTTTTACCGCCTGAGCTGGTTTTTTGTCTTGTAATGAACTCTTTGATATATATAAGAAAGGAAGAAGGCAGAAGGAAGATCAACTTTCCTTCTTCCAATTTTCTCTGAGAAATTTGTTTGTTATGGTATCAGAGCCTCCAGGTTAGGGTTTCAAAACCCTAACCCTTCCTTCGTCTTCTTCCTCTTGCTTCCTTTCCTCTTTGTTTTGTTTTCTTCTTCTCTTCTTCGCCGTTTTCGTCATGGCCGATGAGACTGCCGCCACGACTACTGCTATCAGCTCCGGCACAAGGACTGATTACCCACTCTCAGATCCCTATTACCTTCATGGATCTGAGCAGCCTGGGCAAGTTTTAATTTCCATCAAACTTACCGCCAACAACTACAATGACTGGAGTGTGGCGATGCTCGACGCACTTGCATCCAAAAACAAATTGGGTTTCATCGATGGTACGATCCCTGAAGCAAAGCCTGGCGACGACCTCGAATGGCCCTGGACGAGATGCAACATGATGGTCAAGAGCTGGATCCTACAGACAGTTGATGAGTTGATTGGTAAGAGTGTTCGTAGTCTCAAAACTGCTACTGATGTTTGGAATACTCTTCGGCAAAGGTATGGTCAAGCTGATTTTGTTCGAATCATTGAGTTGCAAGAACAATTATGCACTATGAAGCAAGGTGCAAGGTCCTTGTCTGATTATCATACCGACCTCATTACTGTTTGGGAAGAGCTCAAAAATTTTCAGCCTATTCCTACCTGTGTGTGTGCTCCTAATAGTCATCGAGATTGTGTTGCCATTAACACAGTCCGCTTTTATCATGATACGAATCTGATTGTCCACTTTCTTCGTGGATTGAATGACAATTATGCTATTCCTCAGTCTCAAGTTCTCTTTAGTGATCCTCTGCCTACCATGGACCAAGTTTTTCATCGGATGGTTCAATATGAAAGACAATGCTATGGTACCAACCCGGATAAGGGTCGCGTTGTTGAATCTATTGCTCTAGCCCTCCAATCCATGGGTATTCGTTTTCCAGATCACCAACAAGCTCGGCCAGAATCGTATCCCTCTTCTGGGAGCTTCAGAGGCCGAGGCAGGGGTCGTGGCAGATTTGGTGCTTCCCGTCCTTTCTGCACATTCTGCAAGATGCAGGGTCACACTGAGGAGACCTGCTACTACAAACATGGGTGGCCTCCCGGTATGTCTCCCAGGGGTGGTCGGGGCATTCTTTCTTCGACTCCATGGCAAGCACATTCAGCTGTTACTCAGACCAACGCTGATGGGGTCACTCTGAGCAGAGAACAATACGATGGCCTTATGAATCTTCTGAAATCCAACTCTGGCTCTTCCTCTGGCACCTCTGGCAATTCCACTCCCAGTTGTTCTCATGCAGCTGCTGCCTTCGTAAGTAAACCTATGGATGAATCAGGCAAGTACATTCTCTCATCTGTCCCAGCTAGTCCTCAGTTATATCATGATCTTTGGATTCTTGACACTGGGGCTACCGATCATATAATCTGTGACAAGAGTTTGTTTACCAGCTTCCATATTGTGACCAAGGTTAACATCAATCTACCTACTGGTCAATCAATACAGGCCACTCATATGGGGACTGTGCTCTTTTCACCCACCCTCATTCTCACTAATGTTCTCTTTGTCCCTGATTTCACCTTTAATCTCATTTCCGTGAGTAGACTCACTCAGCAGAACAATCTTTGTCTCACTTTCTCTTCTGGTTTTTGCTATATTCAGGACACTATGAAGATGCAAGTGATTGGTTCTGCTGAGCTCCTACATGGTCTTTACAGAATGCACAGAAGTCCAATTCCTGATTCTTGTCAAGTTGCTGCCTCAAGCACAACTTCTTCCTTTGATCTTTGGCATTATAGGTTAGGCCATGTTGCCTTTTCTAGACTTCCCTACCTAAAGCAATTGCACTCTAGTATAGATATGAGTCATATTCCTGGTTGTGATGTATGCCATTTTGCACGGCAGAAACGATTACCCTTTCATCCTAGCAGTTCTGTTTCTAGTAGACCTTTTGACCTTATTCACATGGATATCTGGGGTCCTAATGTCAGTCCTTCTCACGATGGTTTTCCTTATTTTTTAACCATTATTGACGATTTCAGTCGAATGACCTGGGTACTCTTTATGAAACAGAAATCAGACACCAGACCTCATTTGATTTCATTTTACAACCTAGTCGAAACTCAGTTTTCTACTCGCATTAAACGAATCCGAAGTGATCAAGGAAATGAATTCAAAATGAAAGATTTCTTCGCTAGTAAAGGCATCATTCATGAGCTCTCCTGTGTCAAGACACCTGAACAAAATTCCAAAGTGGAACGTAAGCACCAACACATTTTATCTGTTGCTCGGGCTTTGAAATTCCAAGCCAATCTCCCTATAGAATTTTGGTCAGACTGTGTTTTACATGCTGTTTTCTCATCAATCGAATCCCTTCCAAAATTCTTTCCAACAAATCCCC
Source organism: Linum trigynum (assembly GCA_964030455.1). NCBI lineage: Eukaryota > Viridiplantae > Streptophyta > Magnoliopsida > Malpighiales > Linaceae > Linum > Linum trigynum. The sequence goes on from OZ034820.1 coordinate 34,123,993, forward strand.
CTTTGAACTTTTACATTCCAAACCACCTGATCTATCCTTCCTCAAAGTGTTTGGCTGCCTTACATTTGCCTCCACCTATCCCAGTACTCAGACAAAGTTTTCTTCTCGTGCAAGAAAATGCATTAACATTGGTTTTACACCTGGTATCAAAGGTTACAAATTATACGACCTAGATAACCACCAGGTATTCACATCCAGGAATGTTCAGTTTCATGAGTCTATTTTTCCCTTTGCTGTCAAACCTTCTCCTAACCCTTCTTCCACCATTTCCCCTTCTATTTCCATTCCTGTTCAGGATGATACTGACCCTCCTTACATTCCCCCAGCTTCAACTTCTTCTTCTGCTCCTTCTTCTACTGATTAGGATTCAGACTCTGATGGTGATACTCCTCCTGACATACCACCCTCTCCTGTGATTCCAAACAGTCCAACCAATTCACCTTCTTCATCCACTTCTCCTTCTTCATCCTCTTCCTTGCCTCCTCGTGTCATTCGTCCTCCTTCTAAGCTTCAAGACTATGACTGTGAGCTCTTGGTGAACCGCAGACCTCACTTATTTGCATCCAAATGGTGTCCAGCAACTTCCAGTTCCAGGTATCCCATTGATTCTTACATTTCCTATGATTCACTCACCCCTTCTCATCGTCATTTTGCTCTTACTATTTCTGCCCATAGAGAGCCTACTTCTTATCATGAGGCTGCTCAGTGTAATGAATGGAACTTGGCTGTAACATCCCGTTTCGGCTAAAATCGTATTTCGATCACTAGAAAGTTTGCGATTTAAAATCGAGCATTTCGACACTATTTCAGCGAAAATCGGATTATCGATCGATCAGATAAGTATACGTATTAATATATATATATATATATCCTGTCCATTTATTTTCCCCACCACCGTTTCATTTTTCCATCTTCTTCCTTTTCGTAACAAAATAGAACCGAGAGATAGTGGAGAAACAGGGCGCGCAGGAGACAGAGCAGGAAATTCTCCGAGCTCGATTCTTAAGCTTTAGCAATCCAAAAATCCCGTAAGTAATGCCTAATTCATCTATACATCGTGTTTTATCGATTTAGAGCTTTAAAACGAGTTTTTGGTTCAGGAATTTCTTGAATTCCCGATCTGCCAAATTAGGGTTTCGGAGTATCCGGAAGCCGGATTGAGCCCAAATTTCATATACGAGCTTCCTGCAGCGAGGTAATCAATCCCCTAGTTCTAATCCCTGAATTTCGGCTATTAATTAGGCCGGGGTCCAAACCGCTGAATTTAGCTCCGGCCAGGGTTTGATGTGTTTTTATCGAGAATTTGACCCGGAGCCCAGAACTAATATTGACGGGGATACTGCAGGGGATATTAGGACGGTCTCGGATTTTAATTCGGGGTTCGTTCGTGAAATTGATGTTTTAGTACCGGAGGCTAGAACCGGTGTTTGAACGACCAGAACTGGTGAGGGATTAGCACGGCATATCGGGTTTGTCGTATCACGATAATTATATTGATGCTTAGAATTGATCTAGGTGAACTAGAATGGCATGATTAGGGGTGTATGGACTTTTGTGCTATATGTTGAACCCTGGATTGCTGTATGATATTATTGACTTGCCCTAATCGATATAAACCTTGTTTATGCTGATGATTGTGTATATGTTGCAAATTGTGGGCTTGACTATTAATATGCTTTACGATGGTTCGAGAAGGTGATTAGGTATGATTTTTCATGATTGTTGTATTTGGATGCACAAGTGGGGAAATATATATTCCCTGGTGATATTATGATGTTTAAGGAGGATGACTTGCACGAGGGTTTATCCCGAGGAAGTGCAATTATACGACTCCTAATTTACCTATGTTGAGCCAATTATGGCCAGGTCAAGTACATGTGCAAGTAACGAATTATGATTAAACAAGATGAGATATGAATCATGTATAAGGATACCAATTATGAGTGTTGTGGTCTCACGGTCAACTACATAGTAATTAGGGCTCCCTATGCTATTACTCTATTATGATATGAAAGTCACACCTCTCATGTGGTGGTGACTGAAGAATTCTTACGAGATATGACCACACCCAGAGTGGTGTCGGGGTATGACTACACCCATAGTGGTGTGGGGTATGTATGACCACATCCGACGGGATGTTGGGGTATGTATGACTACATCCGACGGGATGTGGGGTATGTTTCCCGGGAGAGTTATTAGCATGGGAGTAGCCAGGCGCCTATGATTAAAACATGATAAGATGCATATGCATAAGTCAAAGTGGTTGAGTCTTTTGCTTATTGGGATATGAGGATGGCTGAGATCCGATCCTAGTGTTTTGGCTCGTTTGCTAGATGTATGGTAGGGGTATGCTCTGTTATGAACTCACGATGCTATGATTATCTCACTCAGCTATGAGCTGACCCTCTTTTATTCTTCTTCTCTGCTTATGCTATGTGTAAGCAGATCATCAGCAGCAGCAGTAGATAAGTGTTAGGTGGGAGAGGAGCTAGAGTTGAAGCCAGGATGAGGTATGGTCTTCAACTATTCTGTGCTTGGACTACTACTTGGGATTTTGGCCAGTGATCCACACCTTTTTGTAAAAATGTTTTGAGAACATTTTCATGTGCATACTAGCTTCGAATGTAGTGTGAGATATCCAGAGGTGTGGAAAGTTAATGATATGTGTATATGTTGTGTAACTGTGTAAGTTGTGACGATTATGGCTTGTATTAGTATGGTATGCAGTTGTGTAGTATGAAACTGTGACTATGGCTATGAAAAGCCAATGCATATGGTTGTGAGTATATGTGTTTGTCTATGAATGCATGGATTCAGATGAATTATTTTGCAGGATCATATGGAAGAACTGTTAGCCCATTACGCGAGTAATTCATGTCGAAATTTTATTTGGGTAAATTTTGATAATTAATGTAACGCCCGAGATTAATTCCGCTGCAATTGTATGAACAATATGATTAGGCAAAACGTATAGGATAGGGTGTTACAGTTTGGTATCAGAGCCCGGTTCCCTCTTTTTGTTGTTATGGCGTACTATACCCTATGGGAGGTTAAACACTCCTAAGGAGGGGAGTACCCCATAATGACTTGAACTGGGAATTGAGTTTGACATGATTATGTGTATTGATATATTGGATGAAATTATCTGCATCATGGTTTTCAAAATTGAGTTTTGAACTTATTTGTTTTCAAGTAATTATTTTGGAAATTTTTTGTTTTAACCAAGTGAGAGATTTGGTGAAGAATGAATTTTGGGTGGATCAATCTAAGGCCAATATTTCCTTGTAGCTCGCACGGAAGTTGTGAAAATGTTCCTACTGACCAGTCGAGAGGAGTGGGGGCGGTTGATGCAAGGCCGCCAGTATTAGATTATGCAAAGATGAAGAGTTTGGGTGGTAGGGACTTTAAGGGAGATGTGAGCCCAGATGCTGTAGTAGAGTGGTTGAGAGAGATGGAAGATGTGTTTGAATATCTTTATGCAACCCCAGAGGAAAAAGTGCAATATGTTGTTTTTCTCCTAAAGGGGTATGCGAGGAGCTGGTGGTCCTCAGTCTCTAGAGTTAATGGTGAACGAGTTCAGTTCACCTGGGAGGAGTTTCTGAAGGCCTTTAAGACAGAGTTTCTTCCCGAAGCTTTTATTAGGGCAAAGAACAATGAATTTGCCAACCTTAAGCAGGAGAATATGACAGTTACTGAGTACACCATCAAGTTTGTTCGACTACTTTACTTTGAGGATGGGTTGGCGGATACTGAGCATAAGAAGAAGATGAGATACTTGCATGGTCTGCGCATAGGGTTGAAAGAAAAGGTCCACAGGGTTGATGAAGAGAGTATGGCCACAATCAAGGAGGCAGCACTTAAGTATGAAGCCTATGAAGTTGAGAGCCGAGAGGAACACAAGGCCAAAGAAGAGGAGAAGAAGAGGAAGTTTGGAGTAAATTATGCTGGACCTCGTTACCCACCCAGGAGAGGTCCTAGCAGTTTTGGGAGAACATCGAGTCAATCTATGTCAGGAACATCATACAGGGCACCAATTTCCTCAGCCACACAATTTCCATTTTGTCAAGTTTGTCAGAAGAGGCATCCTGGAGAGTGTAGGAGATTTTCTGGTGTATGCTTTCACTGTGGCCAACCTGGGCACATCATGAGGGATTGCCCGCATTCGAGAGAAGTAAGAGCTACACAGTCAGAGCCTTCAGTGCACATTAGTAGAGCCCCATTCAGGGGTGGTTACCAGGGAGGCCGCAGTGGATTTCAGAGTGGTCGTGGTGGTTCACAGGGTGGTAGAGGTGGTGGTCGAAATCAGCCATCAGGAAGTGGTACGCAGGGTACCAGAGCACAGGGAGCACCGAGGGTTTATGCAATGACTCGAGGTGAGGCAGAAGTGGCACCAGAAGTTGTAACTGGTATGCTTTCTATCCTTGGCAAGCAATTATATGCTTTGATCGATACTGGTTCCTCTCACTCATTCATGTCATATACGTTTGCACATATGCTACGCTTAGTTCCAGATAAGCTAGGTTATACCTTATGTGTTAAAACACCTGTGGGAGATACCTTGAAGGTAGACTCAGTTATTAGAAGTTCCTTCATTTGTGTGGAAGGAGCTTTCCTAGCAGCAGATTTAATTCTGCTACCTTTTGATGAATTCGATGTCATCCTTGGAATGGACTTTCTGGCAACACATGGAGCTGTTGTGGATTGTCAAAAGAAAGAAGTGTTATTCAACACACCAGATAAAGGTCCTGTTGTATTTCGAGGCATTAAGAAAAAGGAGACTCATGGTTTTCTTTCTGCCTTAGAAGCTTTTCGATTAGTGAAGGAAGGTTGTGAAGCCTTTCTTGCTCAAGTTACTATAGTAAATGATAAGAAGGTTGAGGATGTAGAGGTGGTAAGGGAGTTCCCTGATGTATTCCCCGAAGAACTTCCCGGCCTTCCACCAGAAAGGGAAGTAGAGTTTGATATTGAATTGGTACCTAGCACAACACCAATTTCAATGGCACCATATAGAATGGCACCAATTGAGCTGAAGGAGCTTAAAGAACAATTGCAAGAATTGTTAGACAATGGGTTTATTCGACCTAGCATCTCACCTTGGGGTGCACCGGTTTTGTTTGTCAAGAAGAAAGATGGCTCCATGAGAATGTGCATTGACTACCGGAGGTTGAATAAGGCGACAGTGAAGAATCGTTATCCCCTTCCAAGAATAGATGATTTGTTTGATCAATTTCAGGGTGCATCGGTCTTTTCTAAGATTGATTTGAGGTCTGGATACCATCAATTGAAAGTGGCAGATGGAGCAACTTCAAAGACAGCTTTTAGAACAAGATATGGGCATTATGAGTTCCTGGTAATGCCTTTTGGACTCACTAATGCACCAGCGGTATTTATGGCTCTTATGAACAGAGTTTTCCATGAATATCTTGATAAGTTTGTGATTGTGTTCATAGATGATATTCTCATCTATTCTAAAAGCGAGGAGGAGCACAAAACTCACCTTAGAATTGTGTTGCAAATTCTAAGGGAGAAACAATTATATGCAAAATTCTCAAAATGTGAGTTTTGGCTGAAGGAGGTAATATTTCTGGGACATGTAATTTCTGGAAGAGGTGTCGAGGTGGATCCGAAAAAGGTGGAAGCAGTGGTGAGTTGGGCTCCACCAAAAGATGTGTCTGAGTTGAGAAGTTTTCTTGGCATGGCTGGGTATTATCGACGGTTTGTCGAAGGATTTTCCAAAATTGCTGCACCATTGACTAAACTGTTGAGGAAGAATACCAAGTATGTTTGGGATGAATCATGTCAAAGGAGTTTTGATGAACTGAAGAAGAGATTGACCACTGCACCAGTACTTGCACTACCTTCAAGTCAGGGAGAGTTTGTGGTGTATAGTGATGCCTCGTATCAAGGATTGGGCTGTGTGTTAATGCAGGATGGAAGAGTTATCGCATATGCCTCTAGGCAATTGCGTCCTCATGAAGTAAATTATCCCACTCATGACTTAGAATTGGCAGCGGTGGTATTTGCTCTCAAGATTTGGCGACATTATTTGTATGGTGAGACTTTTAAAATTCTAACTGATCACAAAAGCTTGAAGTATATTATGGATCAGAAGGATTTAAATAGTCGCCAGAGGAGATGGATAGAGTTGTTGAAAGATTATGATTGTACCATTGATTACCATCCAGGTAAAGCTAATGTAGTTGCTGATGCTCTGAGCAGAAAGGGGAAGAAGAATATAAATGATCTGGTTGATTTGAGGGCAATGAATGTTGATTTGGAAGTGGATGGTGTAACAGGGTTACTAGCTCGGTTGAACATTCGACCTTTGTTGCACGACAAAATTCGTGAGAAGCAGAAGGAGGACCCAGAGTTGGTAAAAATCATTCAAGACATTGAGGAAGGAAAAGAAAGCCCATTTGAAATGGTAGATGGCATGTTGAAGATTAATGGAAGAGCATGTGTTCCTAATGTTGATAACTTGAGGAAAGAGATCCTAGATGAAGCTCATTCTTCTGCTTATGCTATGCACCCAGGAGCAACTAAAATGTATCACACGATCAAACCATATTTTTGGTGGCGTGGGATGAAAAAGGAAGCGGCTGAACATGTTTTCACATGTCTAGTATGTCAGAAAGTTAAGGCAGAACATCAAGCTCCTGTGGGAAAACTGCAACCACTTCCAATTCCAGAATGGAAGTGGGAAAGAATCACAATGGATTTTGTATATGGTCTCCCACCATCAAGGGGAAAAGATGCAGTATGGGTTATTGTGGACCGACTAACCAAATCGGCTCACTTTTTACCCATTAGGTGGAAACCATCACTGGAGACTTTGTCTCAACTATATATTAAGGAGATCGTCAGATTGCATGGTGTGCCAATTTCTATTGTCTCTGATCGAGACCCGAGCTTCACATCTCGGTTTTGGCAAAGTTTACATGATGCCTTGGGAACTAAACTGCATTTTACTTCAGCTTATCATCCTCAAACAGATGGGCAGAGTGAACGAACCATCCTAACTTTGGAGGAACTACTTCGATCATGTGTAATGCAATGGGAGGAATCATGGATTGACCATTTGCCCCTGATTGAGTTTGCTTACAACAATCAGTACCATAGTAGTTTGGGTGTTCCACCATATGAAGCACTTTATGGGAGGAAATGTAGAACACCATTATGTTGGGATGTAGAAGGAGCAAGGCAAATCTCAGGGCCAGAGATAGTTCAGATCACAGTTGATAAGGTCAAGGAAATCAGGGAGCGGTTGAGGGTGGCTCAAGATCGACAGAAAGTTTATGTTGACACGAGTAGGCGTGAAGTTAATTTCGAAGTGGGTGAGAAAGTATTTCTCAAAGTGTCACCATGGAAAGGGGTGATGAGATTTGGTAAGAAAGGGAAACTTGCACCTCGGTATATTGGACCCTATGAAATCATAGAGAAGATTGGACCAGTGGCATATAAACTAGCATTGCCTCCAGAACTATCTCAAATCCACAATGTATTTCATGTTAGTATGCTGAAGAGGTACAAAGTGGATCCTTCCCATGTTATACAACCAGAAGAGATCGAGTTGGGTACAGATTTAACATTTAAAGAAGTCCCAGTGCAGATTGTTGACCATCAGGTTAAAACTCTTCGTAGAAAGGAAATTCCAATGTTGAAGGTTGTGTGGAGGAATCAAGATAGTGAGAGTGCTACCTGGGAGACTGAAGCAAGTATGAGAGAGAAGTACCCTGAGTTAGTAGTAACCTACTTTACAGGTTAACAATCTTGCTTAATAAGTTATGTTTTGAACTTGCTGATGTGCTTTTGTTGTGATAGCCCAGTATAGGTTTTGAAACCTAAACATGGGAACTTGAGGTGTTATGTGTTACTTTCTATGTTATGAATTACCTAAACCTAAGAGTTAGGTAACGACTTTATGTATGATAGATCACGTTAAGGGTTAGTAAGAGGAGTTAGAGTACGACTCAAGGTTAGATTTCGGGGACGAAATCTTTTAAGGAGGGGAGAATTGTAACATCCCGTTTCGGCTAAAATCGTATTTCGATCACTAGAAAGTTCGCGATTTAAAATCGAGCATTTCGACACTATTTCAGCGAAAATCGGATTATCGATCGATCGGATAAGTATACGTATTAATATATATATATATATATATATATCCTGTCCATTTATTTTCCCCACCACCGTTTCATTTTTCCATCTTCTTCCTTTTCGTAACAAAATAGAACCGAGAGATAGTGGAGAAACAGGGGGCGCAGGAGACAGAGCAGGAAATTCTCCGAGCTCGATTCTTAAGCTTTAGCAATCCAAAAATCCCGTAAGTAATGCCTAATTCATCTATACATCGTGTTTTATCGATTTAGAGCTTTAAAACGAGTTTTTGGTTCAGGAATTTCTTGAATTCCCGATCTGCCAAATTAGGGTTTCGGAGTATCCGGAAGCCGGATTGAGCCCAAATTTCATATACGAGCTTCCTGCAGCGAGGTAATCAATCCCCTAGTTCTAATCCCTGAATTTCGGCTATTAATTAGGCCGGGGTCCAAACCGCTGAATTTAGCTCCGGCCAGGGTTTGATGTGTTTTTATCGAGAATTTGACCCGGAGCCCAGAACTAATATTGACGGGGATACTGCAGGGGATATTAGGACGGTCTCGGATTTTAATTCGGGGTTCGTTCGTGAAATTGATGTTTTAGTACCGGAGGCTAGAACCGGTGTTTGAACGACCAGAACTGGTGAGGGATTAGCACGGCATATCGGGTTTGTCGTATCACGATAATTATATTGATGCTTAGAATTGATCTAGGTGAACTAGAATGGCATGATTAGGGGTGTATGGACTTTTGTGCTATATGTTGAACCCTGGATTGCTGTATGATATTATTGACTTGCCCTAATCGATATAAACCTTGTTTATGCTGATGATTGTGTATATGTTGCAAATTGTGGGCTTGACTATTAATATGCTTTACGATGGTTCGAGAAGGTGATTAGGTATGATTTTTCATGATTGTTGTATTTGGATGCACAAGTGGGGAAATATATATTCCCTGGTGATATTATGATGTTTAAGGAGGATGACTTGCACGAGGGTTTATCCCGAGGAAGTGCAATTATACGACTCCTAATTTACCTATGTTGAGCCAATTATGGCCAGGTCAAGTACATGTGCAAGTAACGAATTATGATTAAACAAGATGAGATATGAATCATGTATAAGGATACCAATTATGAGTGTTGTGGTCTCACGGTCAACTACATAGTAATTAGGGCTCCCTATGCTATTACTCTATTATGATATGAAAGTCACACCTCTCATGTGGTGGTGACTGAAGAATTCTTACGAGATATGACCACACCCAGAGTGGTGTCGGGGTATGACTACACCCATAGTGGTGTGGGGTATGTATGACCACATCCGACGGGATGTTGGGGTATGTATGACTACATCCGACGGGATGTGGGGTATGTTTCCCGGGAGAGTTATTAGCATGGGAGTAGCCAGGCGCCTATGATTAAAACATGATAAGATGCATATGCATAAGTCAAAGTGGTTGAGTCTTTTGCTTATTGGGATATGAGGATGGCTGAGATCCGATCCTAGTGTTTTGGCTCGTTTGCTAGATGTATGGTAGGGGTATGCTCTGTTATGAACTCACGATGCTATGATTATCTCACTCAGCTATGAGCTGACCCTCTTTTATTCTTCTTCTCTGCTTATGCTATGTGTAAGCAGATCATCAGCAGCAGCAGTAGATAAGTGTTAGGTGGGAGAGGAGCTAGAGTTGAAGCCAGGATGAGGTATGGTCTTCAACTATTCTGTGCTTGGACTACTACTTGGGATTTTGGCCAGTGATCCACACCTTTTTGTAAAAATGTTTTGAGAACATTTTCATGTGCATACTAGCTTCGAATGTAGTGTGAGATATCCAGAGGTGTGGAAAGTTAATGATATGTGTATATGTTGTGTAACTGTGTAAGTTGTGACGATTATGGCTTGTATTAGTATGGTATGCAGTTGTGTAGTATGAAACTGTGACTATGGCTATGAAAAGCCAATGCATATGGTTGTGAGTATATGTGTTTGTCTATGAATGCATGGATTCAGATGAATTATTTTGCAGGATCATATGGAAGAACTGTTAGCCCATTACGCGAGTAATTCATGTCAAAATTTTATTTGGGTAAATTTTGATAATTAATGTAACGCCCGAGATTAATTCCGCTGCAATTGTATGAACAATATGATTAGGCAAAACGTATAGGATAGGGTGTTACATTGGCTATGCAACATGAAGTCACAGCTTTAGAAAGAAACAAGACATGGGATATTGTGCCTCTTCCTCCGGATGTGATTCCCATTGGCAACAAGTGGATCTATAAGATCAAATACTTGTCCACAGGTGTTATTGAAAGGAAGAAGGCACGACTTGTTGCAAAAGGGTACACTCAACGTGAGGGCATAGACTACATGGAAACCTTTGCTCCAGTAGTTAAAATGACCACGGTCAGGCTATTTTTGGCTGTTGCAGCAGTTCGTAACTGGCACCTTCATCAATTGGACATCAACAACGCCTTTTTACATGGCGATTTAACTGAGGATGTGTACATGAAGCTTCCTCAGGGTGTGGCAGCTCCACCAAACATCATCAACCCAGTTTGCAAGCTTCGCAAAGCCATCTATGGCCTCAAACAGGCCTCTCGGCAATGGTTCTCCAAGCTGTCAGACAGCCTTTTGCAGCAGGGTTATTCTCAGAGCAAATCATCTTTATTTACGTTGATGATCTAATTATTGGTGGGAATGATCTTCTGGAAATCAATCAGATTAAAACTCATTTGCATCAAGCTTTCAGCATAAAAGATCTGGGAGTTCTTAAATATTTTCTCGGTTTGGAAGTGGCTCGCAGCCCCAAGGGCATCCATCTTTCACAGCGTAAATACACGCTGGAAATACTTGAAGAAGCTGGTCATCTTGGAGCCAAACCAGCCGCTACTCCCATGGACTATAAGGTGCACCTGAAGATGGATGATGGTTCTGAACCTGTTGATGCTACTGCTTATCGGAGCTTAGTTGGGAAGCTGATTTACTTGACCACAACTCGTCTTGATGTCAGCTTCGCCACTCAGCAGGTAAGTCAGTTCATGTGCAATCCCACTGCTACTCATCTCAAGGCTGTTCAACGCATTCTCAGATACCTCAAGAAGAGTCCAGGAACTGGTATTTTCTTCTCTTCACAGTCCTCTCTTGAATTGAAAGCCTTCAGTAATTCGGATTGGGGAGCTTGTCCGGATACGCGCAGGTCAATCACTGGCTATTGCTTGTTCCTGGGTAAGTCTCTTGTCTCTTGGAAGTCCAAGAAGCAATCCACCGTCTCTCGCTCTTCCTGTGAGGCAGAGTATCGAGCATTGGCACACACAACCTGTGAGATTCAATGGCTTCTTTTTCTTCTTCAAGACTTCAAGGTGCCCCATCCAAAGCCTGTTTCCTTATACTGTGACAACCAATCTGCTATCTATATTGCTGAAAACCCCACGTTTCATGAGAGGACGAAGCATATCGAACTAGATTGTCACTTAGTTCGTGAGAAACTACTTGCTCAAGTCATCAAAGTCCTCCATGTGCCTTCACCTCACCAGCTTGCAGACATATTCACTAAGCCCCTTTCTCCAGCACCCTTGTCTTCTCTTCTGTCCAAGCTTGGAGTGCTGAACCTCTGCCCTCCAGCTTGTGGGGGGGTAACAGCAGAAGAAACGGTAGTTTTTTCTTCCTCAAAAACGACAGTGCAGAAGGCATGATCACGAGATAGTCACGTGGTTTCACAACGGTCGACAACGACCTTTTTCACTTTACCAATTCACTGTTTATCTCTTTTACCGCCTGAGCTGGTTTTTTGTCTTGTAATGAACTCTTTGATATATATAAGAAAGGAAAAGGCAGAAGGAAGATCAACTTTCCTTCTTCCAATTTTCTATGAGAAATTTGTTTGTTAAACAGGTGTATTATATTGCTGAAGTTAAAAGCGATTTACATTAATCTCTAATCACAAAAGCAATATGCTAGGTCGCTTTACTCACAAGCGATCCCATTATCGCTTTAAACTTTTTTCAATTTATGAGAGCCCACTAGTATATGAGAGCCACTCCAAATTCATATCACTTTCACTTTTCATTTGTTGTCTTAACCAGATTAAGATCCCATGCATAGGCGGAGTCAGGGGGGTTTGCGGGACAGGGGTAATTTTTGGAGGAAAAAAAATAATCCACATATATTTATATATTTGTACGGATCGAATTAAACACTTATAAGAAATACAAAGATGTTTTAACATTACATCATAACTCATTTCTTGTTCATTAATTCACAAAAAATAATTAAATGATTGGTCTCATTCATGGACATTATTATTCGACAACAGCTCGTTAAGTATTATCACGATATTATGACTGATGAGGGATTTGTTGGTTGAAAATACGCGCCAATGATTTTTTCGGAGGAGTACATCATTTAATCAAAAGACTTATTGAGAAGTCGCTGTCTTACTCCATCACTTTTAAGAAACAAGAGAACAATAGCCTGACAAAAAGTTCGGTCAATTTTAGGTGTCCTTTTGGGCGTCCAATAGAACGCATCATTGATTTAAAATATTGATAAGGTAAATAAATACCCAATCTATTCAATGCTAGGCCGTGAATTATCTCGAGTAATGGTGGAAACAAATGTGTATATATTAGATGGGGCTATATTAAGAATAAGATTTGAATTGGCAATGAGTTTGTTAATAATTGTTTAATGGGATACATTGTAAGCGACTCACTTAAGAGTGTAAACAATAAATGTATCTTACATTTCTTTCATAATATGAAAACTCGTCCTGGTTATATTTGCAAACAATAATTGTATTAGTCAGTTTTTTTGTTTCTCTATGAATGAATTATTTATGTATCATTAGTTTTAATTATATTTATTAAATATTATATATATTCTGAATAGAATACAGGGGTGATTTGAAATCCTACCTCCGCCACTCATCCCATGAGCTCAATTAATTCCCCCTGCGGGCCTTCTTCATTTTTGGGTGGTTCAAACGGTGGAATTCGTCAGGTTGCGTACGTGTCAAAACCAATATTTTTAGCTACTACAAACGCAGAAGTGAACGTTTACTTAGATAATTGAAAAGCATGAAGAAGGAACAATCTTCCGATTAGCACAAGCCAATGCACTAAACGCCCTTAAAAAGGGAACTGCCGGCACTTTCAACTTGTTGATAGACACAACAAATTAAGAGAGAAACAGCAACAGAGAGAGAGGATAAATAGAACACCGTGCACTTCTACCATGCTATATAGCATTGGTGCTTTAATGTACAACTCAAAGTTGTACCATAACATTAAATGTATAAGTTTAGGTTGTACCATAAAGCAATTTGTAACATTATGTTATGGTACAACTTTACAACTTGAACGTGTACCATCACATAAAGGTACAAGTTCAAGTTGTACCATAAAAGAATTTGTACAAAAAGTATAGATACAATCTAAAGTTGTACCTTAAGAAAAAAAACCTATAACACCAATACTATATAGCATTGTAAAATTTCTCATAGAACACCCATGCTAATTAAGCAGCGATGCACCTTACCTTCCTAATTGGTTCCCCTCGGAGGATTATTAGACTACTACTCCTGCATTGACTAACTAGTGATTCAGCTAATTTTGTCCGAACCACATGGTGCATTCATCGTTGCTGGCCAAGCCAGAGATGTCGGACACGCATTGATAGTCCAAGAAGTTCTTGGCAACGGCGAGACAGTCTTTGCAGCTTTGTTGGTAATTTTCCTGGGAACAACTGGCGGAACCCGTAACGGAACCTGGGGAGCGGCTACTCGGGTATGACTTGGTGAAAAGAAAACCCTTCTTCTTCGGTGTCTCCTGCATCAATGCCCACGTAACCCTGATGTAGTATCCGCAACTTCCACCAGCATCAGGCCGGTGCAGTTTTGTTGCATGTAAATTGCGCTTCAACTCCCACGCAATATATTGCTACCAGCGCAATCTCTACCAGTTCCACGAGATTCTCATTTTCCGTCAGTTTCATACCCTACTCTCTGTTGTCAATCTCTTCGATAGATATTCTTCATAGAGATAACATAATTAAGCAATTCATTACTGTGGTCAATCGGTCTGGCCGCTTTTTTTTTTTTTTTAGGGACGGTTTGGCTTACAAAATTCTAATGCAAAGCGTATAAACGAAAACGACACAAAGACTTTTTTAACGTGGTATTGTCGGTGAGACACTAGCCCACGGAGAGGATCTCCCTCTCAGGTTTTAGTATTCTGTATTTTCGTAACTTCCTCTGTACAGTGCGGCACACATATATAGGGTTTACATCACTAACCCTATTTTGGATATTTACAAATCAGTCATTATATTTAACACCCTCCCTCAAATTGATGTTTGGTTCTCAACATCAATTTGCAAGAGAGACACCAATGCCTGCTAGATGAGACTGCTTTTGTCAAAAGATCGGCGGTCTGATCTTCAGTTCGCAGATATTGCAGCTGAATAACTCCCTCTCCTACTAGCTGACGTATATAGTGCACATGAACCTCTATATGCTTCGTTCTATCATGAAGAACAAGATTGAGAGCTATCTGCATTGCGCTGGTGTTATCCCCATTGAGCACCATGGGAGCTCGGCATTCTACTCCTAAATCTCGAAACACACGTTGTAACCACACCATTTCTAAACTGACCTCTGACATGGATCTGTACACCGCTTCTGTAGAAGATTTTGATACCTTATCTTGTTTGTGACACCTCCATGAAATAAATGACTATCCAAATCGAATGCCCCATCCGAACGTAGATCTTCTTGTGTTTGGGCACCCGGCATAATCTGAATATGCAAAAGCTTCAATTATAGATTCACCACCAACTGGGAAGAATAGACCAACCTCTCTTGTACCCTTTAGGTAGCGTAGAAGACGGTTGACAGCATCCATGTGTAAGGTCCGAGCAACTCCAACAAACTGACTTATGACATGCACTGCGTAGGATATGTCGGGTCTGGTATGTGTGAGGTATATTAAACTTCCCACCACACTCCGGTAAAAGGACTGATCCTCCAGAAGGTCTCCACTTTCTCGGGTGAGCTTCAAGTTTTGCTCCATTGGTGTAGAGCATGGCTTGCAGTCGGTCATTTGTGTAGCTTCCAGCAAATCTGTAATATATTTTTTCTGACAAACAAATAAACCATTCTTTGACCGATGTACTTCCAATCCAAGGAAATAAGAGACATCTCCCAATTCCTTAAGATTGAATGCCTGATGCAATGATTCTAACAATTCTTCGATGCCATCCTGATAGTTTCCTGTAATTATCATATCATCAACATAAAGTAGCAACGCCACTATTCCATGCACAGTGTGTCGAACAAACAATGAGGGATCATTATCACTTTGATGAAACCCAGCTTGCAGAATCGTTCCATGAAATTTTTCAAACCAAGCTCGTGGAGCTTGTTTTAAACCATACAGGGAGCGATTCAGCTTACACACCATGTCTGGTCCTCCTTTCTCTTATCCTGGTGGCCTCTCCATATAGATTGTTTCTTTCAGATCACCGTGTAAAAACGCATTTTTCACATCAAGTTGCCTAAGAGGCCATTCTTTCATAGCTGCTACTGCGAAAATGTTGCGTACGATTTGCATCTTAGCTACTGGAGCAAAGGTGGTAGGGCAAAAGCGTAATGCCAATTCCTATCTCGTAGTAAACCGGAAAGTTCGGGTATCGTCTCTCAGGGACTGGTACAACCCTAAGTTCTATCAATTTTATAGAGCAAACTATAGGCGAAAATGGTTTAATGAGATTATGAACTACTAGCAAAATAATAAAATTAATTAAGCAAGTAAAATGGTCGGGAGAAATTCAATGGAGAAAGCTCTGGGAGAAACACCGGGACTCACTACCTATCATATCAAAATTAATTCACATATTCCAATCAATTTAATCCAACTCTCTACAGCCAGGATATCACGAATGTGCTAGCTATCCCTGTCGGGAATTACTACGTACTAAACAATTAATTCAAATCCTACTGTAGTAGCTCAATGAATTAACTATATAGCATGAAGATCGATATCATATTTAAGACCGCATAGCACCTTATTTAATCCACTGTCGCTTCGATAAGTTACTATGTCACATGAAATAGGTTCAGTTATTAGGGTTTCACTGTCGCTAATAACCTAATCAACTACAAATCGATGTATTGGTGGCCAGTCAACACAAAGCATTAAGCAATTCCATGTAATAGAGATTGGAAGAAAAGAAATATGAATCAATCCATCAAATATAGAAATAGCTACATCCTATGGTGTTTCCCCCAGAAATTAGGGTTTAGTTCATGACGAAATCAAAAGATATAATCATGTTCATAATCATCATGTAACTAATCAAAAGTGTAGAAAAAATACTGAAAATATTTATTGCTTCCCTTCTCCACTCCGGGTTGCCAGCTGTTCGTCGTGACTCCTAGCTGCGCTCCGTCTCCTTGCTCGCGATCGCCAAGCGCTGCTGCTTCAATTATTCCCTTCGCGCACAACTGCTCTCCGCCCAAGCATTCTCGTCCCAAAATCAATTTCCAATCCGAGGCAGTGGTACAAGAGATTTGACAGTTACATGCTTGAGTTGGGCTACAGTAGAAGTCCATATGATTTTTGTGTGTATCACAACAAGGTGGATGATGGTTTGATGATCTTTCTTGTTCTGTACGTGGATGATATGCTCATAGATGCAAGGTCGAAGTCTGATATCCTGAAATTAAAGGGGCTTCTTAGTGTTGAGTTTGAGATGAAGGATTTGGGAGCTGCTTAGAAGATTTTGGGTATGGAGATTTATAGGGACAGGTCGAAGAAGAAGCTTTTCTTGTCACAGAAGAGCTACATCCAGAAGATACTGTCGAGGTTTCGCATGTCCCCAGCAAAGCCCTTGAATACTCCTAGTGCTTCAAATGTTCATCTATCCTCAGCTTATGAACCGCAGTCAGAGGCTGAGAAGGACTACATGTCGAGAGTCCCATATGCTAGTACAGTAGGTAGCTTAATGTACGCTATGGTATGCACTAGACCAGATCTTGCACGTGCTATTAGTGATGTCAGCAGGTTCATGATACAACCTGGGAAGGAGCATTGGCAGGCTGTGAAGAGGATCTTCCAGTATCTTAAGGGTACATCCGATGTGGGAATTAGCTTCTAAAGTGATACAGAGTGCTTGGTGACTCGCTAAAACACAACACCTAACAATGGCCAAGTGTAACCAATGAAAGGGACTGCAGTATAGTGGCACAAGTAAAAAAATATCGAATCCACGGGTCTCTAGAGTTACTATTACTCAGCTTCAGTTCATTATCTAGCAAACTAGATTAAGGATTGATTGATAAACTACTCTACTGACTACTCTACTAATTACAAGTTGGGAACTCACTTAGGTATGATTCCCCCTAGCTCCTCAATTAGGTCCAAGTTGCAATTACCTTTGGTTGATCTACTGTTGATTAAACTGCGGATGATCCTAAATTAGCTTGGAATCTCTTAAGCTGACCAAGCCCTCTCAGTCCAACTACCCGGCAGACGACTAGTCTTCACCAGGATAGAAAGCTGAGGCTATGAACACAGAACTCCACTACTGGAATGAATTCCAATACAAAGCAGAAATCAAGAGAATTTGATCAAGATTCAATTGACTCAATAAATCATGCCTCAATCGATTATAATCAAACAATAAAGCATCCAAAACTTCATACAAGAAAGATCCTAACTCATGGAACTAGGGTTACTCAAAACCTAAGTGAAGGGAAGTTACTCCATAGAGAAGAGAGAGACTGCAGAAATCTGATCTAGATCTTCAATCTCCATCTCCAAGCTTGATTCCCGAGCTCCAATGGTGAAGAAATCCTCCAAAATAGCTCCAAGAATGTTTCCAAGTCGCTCTCTCTCTCTAGGGTTCGTCCCTTGGGTGTTTGGGATCCAAAACCCAGCTCTCTCCCTTTCCTTTCGCTGAAAATCGGGTTTTAAACAGCAATTCCCGACTCACACGGCCAGGCCACACGGCCGTGTGGCTTTCCCAGCTGCCCGTGTGAAGGCTCGGTGAATTCCACACGGGCAAAAGTGCCCCTTGCACGGCCGTGTGGGTTGTGCCCGTGTGGCTTGCTCAGCCTCTGTTTAATGCTTCGTTTCTCCCTCGTCCGGACTCCGAATCAGTCGCCGTTTGATCCCAGACGCTCGTAGTCTTGTCCTCTTTCTATTCATGACAAGATTGCATGATTCTTTGTCCATGAAGTGAGGTAGAAATCCATTCTTCTTCAGGTCATGCCCGAGTTTCTTCTCCCAAATCGTCAATTGATCTCTGATTGACTTGAAACTTGCGCCTATGCTTCACTTTATGTGCTATGACCTGAAATGTGACAAAGGAACACAACCTAGCATAAAATAAGCCAAAGACGCGATAATTCAAGCTCAAACAATCAAGAAACAAAGGGGAAAACATGTGCAAATACCGAGTCATCACTTGGTGTCTCGGATTTCAGACTCAGACTATGCTGGAGATGTTGACACGAGGAGATCGATGACCGGTTATGTATTCAATTTTGGGTTCTGTACTGACATTATCTACTACTAAGACAAAGTATATGAAGTTGACAGAAGCTGCTAAGGAGGAAATATGGTTGAAGGGACTGGTTGGTGATCTGGGTCTACATCATGATCAGGTAGTGGTGTATTGCGACAGTTTGAGTGCAATATTTTTGGCTAAGGATCAAGTCCATCATGAGAGGACTAAGCACATCGACATGAGGTATCATTTCTTGAGGACAGAGAAGAGGATTAAGGCGAAAAAGGTTGGCACCAAGGATAATCCTGCTGACATTTTCACGAAGCCGGTTCCACATGGCAAGTTCAACACTGCTTGGACTTGCTGAATGTCTTGAGTGAGTGACTCCGCCCTATGGGGCATTGATGGAGAGAGAGAGAGAGAGAGAGAGAGAGAGAGAGAAGGAGCAGATTACATCAGAGATTACAGAGGAAGAGAATTCAAGTCAAGGTGGAGATTTGTTGAAGTGACTTGAATCGAACTATCAGCCGCTATGACTGGAATCTGTAACCTTTTCCTTTACCAGATTGCATTAGGTTTAGACCCACATGGAGAAGTATAAATACTTCTCATCTCCTCTGTAATCTATAATCTCCTCGATATAGTGAAACTGGCTCTCCTGCCCGTGGACTAGCTAACGCACATTGTGTTAGTGAACCAAGTAAATCGTGTGTATTGTGCTTTTTGTTTTTGTTTTCTTGCTTTGTCGATTCCAGCGATTTCCCGATCTGTAGCAACTCGGTTATAACATGTCAAGATAAAGAGATATTTTGTCATAATATGATCAAATTTTGTCACGATAGTTGCAAATTTGATATGTTGTTGTGACAAATTGTACATTTACGACAAATGAATTTGTTATGAAAGTATTTCATATTATCTAAAATGAGTTTATTGTGTCGAAATTGTTTTCTGTCAAAATAAGTTTGTTATGACAGAACACTGTTGTCATACTTACATTTATGAAAAGTCTAAATATTTTGTGACGAAGCCAGTTTGCCATAATCTAACATGTTAATTCTATCACTAAATCTGAAAAAATGATTAACAATGCTATTGCGAACAACAAGGAAACAGAAATATTTAATAATCTCAATATGATCCTTAAATAACAATCTTGAAGAGTATCATCATAACATGAGATTCTACTTTCTAGTCTTCACAATGCTAGGGACTTCTTGACAACGGAAGCTTTTGCTACCTCTTGCATTTCCTATACTACTAACCAGTGAACCAAAGCCTCGCATGATCCCCTAGTTTCCATGAACTTGATGAGTGGTAGTGATGATAGTTAAGACAACCATATATGTGTGAATTCACAACCTACAGCAACACAAAGATAAGTAGATAGCATCTAATTAAGAAAAAAGTCTTAAGGAAAACAACATCAAGACATTCATAACGGTTGAAGAGCTTTGTATGGAGTATTCAGGGAGCAACTGATCACTACTGAAAAAAGGCCATACTACTGGAAAACATGCCATGATGACCTCTGTTGACACCCAAAATATTTTTGATTCAATTAAATGCTGCATTAATTAGTCTCGGCATTTAATTCGATACTGCATGAAAAAAAACGGTGTCGTTTGGAGTCGAACAACGTGGCGGATAGTTTAAACAACAACGCGAGGAAGCCCAACAGCACCGCGATACTATAAACGACGTTGTTTGATAAAAAAACAGTGTCGCGAGCCGGGACTACAAATTCAGTCGGCCTTGCTAGTTTTGTTGTTGGAAAAGAAGTGTTTTTTGTTTATTCCTTGTCGGAAGAGGAGAGAAACGACACCGCGTAGAGACAAGCGGCATCGCGGATGGGTAAAACGACACTGCATATTAGAAAACGATACAGCGAGAGTCCTTCGTAAGTGTCAACCGATTATTTAAAAACAATATCGAGTAAGTGCTTGGTCCAAAATCCTCATCTTGGACGCCACTTGCTCCATCGACTTCATCTTCAACCTCCTTTCCTTCTTCTTCAATATGTTCCTCCCCTTGGGAACAATCAAGATCTTCCCTTTCTTCAAAGCTTACTTCCTCCACTTCAACCTCTTCCTTCTCCTACCTATTCATCTCTTCAAGTACGGTTTGGAGGGTAAGATGCCATGCAAGATCATAGAAAGAATTATATTTCTCCTTCACCCTCGTGACTTGGTCTTCAAAGTTGCTCTCGGGAAGGGGAAAGGTGTAAAATCATCAATGCAACCCTCTTGGTCATCCTCACCAAGGGAGCTCTACGAGGTGAGTTCCTCTTGCTCCACAAGGTTGTCAATGATCGCCCTTTCAACCTTCCCATTCCCCCCCAATGATGAGAGGCGAAAGCTTGCACAAGCATGTGTCGCCTTGTCTTTTAATGTCAAACTGGGAGGATGGAGGGGTTGGAAATCCGTGTTGGAGCTTGTTCTTTCAAATTTCTCCATGACAAGCTCCAATTTAGACTTCACTTCGACTTGGGGGAGATCCAAGTTAGAGCACCCTTCATCGGTGAATTTCTCTGGTTGTGGAGTGGCACATGGTCTTGAGGAATGTCCCATGAAAGCTTCCATTGCCAACTCCAACTTGAATTTCTCATCGGGTTGTGGAGGAAAATATTCTTGGTACGGGGAAGCTTCTTGATACCCACATTGGTATGGTTGTTCTTCTTGGAAGGGAGGTTGATCATAGAACCCGGTTCCTTGGCTTCCACCTTCTTGACTACTCCATGAAGCTCCGGGGTACCCCCATTCGGGTGGTTGTGGATACCCCCACACGTTGTAGAAACCATTGGGATCCATGATTCAACCTACAACGAAAAAAAAAGCAAAATCAAACAAACACAAACCACCCTTCTAAGAGAAGAGTGGGTCAACAAATGCAAAACAAAACGGCTAAAGTAACAACATAACCCTTTTTCAAATAACCTAGAATGGGTCCTCGACAAAGGGTCCAAAACTTGACTCGTTTCAACTACAACATCCTGATCGACGTTCAAGAAATAGGGCAAGCAAGCAATGATAATTTATCGTACCACGGGGATCTAGACTTACCTTACTTTGGTTTAGGGTTCGTTATATAGCCAACCTAGAATAGTGATTAAGAGAACTAAACTAACTAACCTATCAACCAACTAACCTAGCTATTTACAAGGTTGGGAGCTCTCTTGGGTTTGAATCCTCCTAGTTCCATTGTAGGATCGATGTTGAGTACCATCCTAACTCGATCGAATCACTACCCTACCATTAGGAGATGAACTCCCTCGGGACGGACCCGGAATGGTGAAGTGATGAACGAATGGTGCTCTATTCAACCTAAGGCACCCCTATATCGTAGGATCTCGATCCAATCGACTCCCTCGGGGATTTCCTAGATGATATAGGGTGTGGAGTGATCCAAAGACGCCATGAAAGGGACTCTAAGTGGATTTTCTCCCTCTTAAGTCAAAATCTCAAAAAATGAAAATGGAATCCAAAGTCATGCCATTCATGAAAACCATCCATAACTTAGATAATAAACTCAATCAAACATTGATTTGTCACATACAACACCCAATCAAAATCTAGAACTAGAGCTGTGAAAATTGAACCCGACCCGACTAACTCGCCCAACCCCCGACCCACCACCCGTCCGTAACCCGATTTGATAAAAAATCAACCACCCGAAGCCCGCCCATAACCCGAAACCAATTGACCCGTAATCCGATCAATCCATAACTCCATGAACTCGTTATCCGATCCAACCCATAACCCGACCCATTTATAACCCGAATGATTCATAACCCGTAACAGAACCTAACCCGAATAACCCATTTGACCCGAATGCTTGTACAAAATTCAATGTATACATTATTATATTTTTAAATTTATCAAGAAAGAACTGTTGTTCTCATAATAATTGAAAATTATTTATAGAATTGATGGTATAAATTGAGGTTTTTTCTTAAATATTTAATTTTTAAAATATTAATATGTGAAATATATTTTCATTCATTTTTTATTTTATGAAATTCAAAGGATAAATTTTGAATATAATAGGAAGAGTTAGACACAAATTCGTATCTCCTCCACCCATAACTATATTAAAAAAATCAACCCTTGAAAATCAATGAAATCCCCAAAATCAATGAAATCAATGATCCATATCAAGATATATAAGTGGATAGTTTACCCTTTTTACTTCATTCTCAACTTGTTACTGACTTTATTTATTTTTTATAAATTAATAAATCAACGATTCGAACTAGATGATAATATCATATTTGAGCGAACCGTTGTTCGACCCATGAGTTTTAGGATGAGATGTAACCGTGAACATATAAAAAATTGTGAAGATATATAAGTGGGTGATTCAGAATGATGTTCATAAGTCTTCGTGGAAATAAAGAGACATACATCTAGGTTATCTTATATTTAAATAAGATGATTCATTTCGAGATGTATAAGCATATAGTCTGCCTTTTTTACTTTATTCTCAAATTTTTACTAATTCAATTTTTTTATAAATTAATAACATAAGTGAAGTTCCAATCTCTCAGCATAAATAAACAAAATTATTACCAACAACAAAGCTTTTATATACACTATTTTATTTATATTTAGTTTTATACTAACATAATGGATATTTAATTTTTATGTGTAAAATATTATCATATTATCATTTTCTCAAATTTTGTATCATTACCCACAATTTATATTCATATATTGATAGTTTGTAAAACATTGTTTTCTATCATGAAGCAAATGATCCAACGGGTTGACCCGAATAACTCATAATCCGACCCGACCGAACCCGAATTAACCCGCAATCCAATAAAGTCGTAATTTGATGCAGCGGTAACCCGACCCGATCCGTAACCCAATTGACTGGTGACCTGATTAACTCGTAACCCAATTGACCTGCAACCCAATTAAACCCGATCCAAATTAAACCGACCCGATTGAACTCACAACCCGATTGAACCCAACCCAATTGGACCCAATCCGAACCCGATCCAACCCGCCCAATTGACACCTCTATCTAGAACTAGGGTTCTTAAAACCAAGAGAAGAGAAGAGGGTGAGTTTCTAGAGAGAGAAGAGAGAGATTACAAATTGGAGAACAAGATCTTATTCTTCTTCTAGGCTTGAATCCTTGTCTTCAAGATCAACCAAGTCCTCCAATTAAGCTCCAAGATCACTCAAGAACTCTTTCTCTCTCTAGCACTACCCTTTGGTGTTTTGGGTAGAAAACCTAGAGAAAGAAACTAATTCCTCTCCAAAATCTATCTCTCCCCTTTCTTCCTTCTGATGTTGTCTTTTATACCCAGATCGAGCTCTGTACACAGTCTCAGTTCATGGCCGTGATCTCGGCCAGAAACGCGTCGTTTCACCATAGCACATCACCGCCTGGGGCTTGAGTTCAGGGTCACGTGACCGTGAACTGGCTTGGCTATAGTGACTCGTAAAAATGCTCTGTATCCTCTGCACTTCACGGTCACGGGGCAATTGTCACATTCTAGAAACCGTGGCTTTGGACATTTTTCACTTTTTGGCGCTTTTTGACCTCCAATCGACCCAAAACTCGTCATCGACCTTCCCACGCGTACTAGGGCCTGAAATGTAACAAAAAACATAACCTAGCGTAAAATAGGTCGAGGGACGGTGATCAAGTAAACAAGACGGACAAAAAATAAGGGGTAAAATGTGTACATTTGGACCCGAACCAAAAGACAGTAGATATTGGTTTTACCTCCAAAGTGAGGCCCAAGTACTTAGATGGGAAAGAACCAACCTCGCAGCCAAATATCCCAACATATATCTCAGGATTTTGAACTCTCCCACATCATACATTACGCTTTTATTAATATTAACCTTAAGACCAGAGATTACCTCGAACACACCAATACAGATAATAGATTTCTCACTTGGTCTGTAGATGCTTCACAAAACAGCATAGTGTCATCAGCATAGCATAAGTGAGTCACCTCTCCCTCTGATTCTTGCTCATTCACAGGGGCGGACCTAGGCACAAGGGAGGTGTGTCATCTGACACACCTCCGCCCGAAAATTTTGTGAAAGACCCCTAATTCGTCGGTACTAAAATTTTGATCTCGGGATTTCCGACACACCTCTGATCATTGTATCCGACACAACTCCATTGTGTTTATGGAAATTTATTGTCATAAGTTATCAAAATATATAAATATAAGTTCAGGCTAGCGTACGTCCGACCACCGTATGCCAATTGGGTTTTGCTATTTAGATAAATAATTAACCCGACTTTGGGGCATGATCCTATATCCTAACCTCTAATGGGTGAACCCCAATCCCTAATTTTCTAACCCAAACGGCAAAATTTGGTCAATCTTAAAATGAAACTCAACAATAATTTCGACGAATCATAATCATTGATTTTCATTTTTCAAGATTAAATGAATCTTATGTTAGGTTAGTGAATTGGGGATTGCGGTTCACACATTGGGGGTTAGAGTATAATATCATTGTTTATAAATGATTGTTAAGTTGTGTATATTGAAAAACATTTGCTTTGCAGCATAAGTGATGAATGTATTTTAGAGACATTTCAGCAGATGAAAAGTCGTCGTGATTCGTTGTAAAATGACATTGTGAACTTCATAAATTAATTTCTTTTAATCTCTACTTGATTTTTTTATTTAATTATTATTCTATGTTAGCGGCGACACACCTCTCCAACAATCCTAGGTCCGCCACTGCTCATTCATATGAAAGCCAATCACGAAACCCATATCCCGTATCGATTGTAGTAGCAAAGACAATAACTCCACGAAAATTAAGAAGAGGAAAGGGGATAGGGGATCCCCTTGATGGAGTCCTCTACTACTCATGAGGTACCCAACAAATTCTCTATTCACTAAAACCTAATGATGGGTTGCGGAGATACCTTTGCGCATCCATTCAACCCATTTCATCGGAAAGCACATTCTTAAAAGTGTTGTTAGAATACATTCCCAATTGATGTGATCATAAGCCTTCTCTATATCCAATTTAAACTCCAAGTTAGGACGCCCACTTCTTTTTTCTTGAATCTATCAATTCATTGGCTATTAAAGCAACATCTAAAATTTGCCTCCCTTAAAGAAGGAAAATTATTGCTCGAAAATGATGCTTTCCCTACAATATCGCATCCTTTCCATGAGGAGTTTGGATATGATTTTGTACATACCTCCCACTAGGCTGATCGGTCGTAGATCTCTGACATCTTCTACGAATCCTTCTTTGGTATGAGACATACAAAGGAACTATTGATCATATATGGCATGGAACAAATGCCATGGAACTCTTGAATGCTGCCACTACCTTATCCTTGACGATGTCCCAATTATTTTTGAAGAACACCATTGGGAATCCGTCAGGTCCGGGAGATTTTTCTCCAGCACAACGTTTTACCACCGCCCAAATTTATATTGACTAAACAATCGCGTGAGGAGATTTCCTTCTTACTCGGTAATGCATTGTGGCTGTATATTGAGAGGGTACGGTCTCACTCTAATGGCCTCATGGTAAAGCTCTTGATAATAATTGACAATGCCCGTTGAGAGATCCTCTTGTGATGCAATCTGACAATTTTATTAGAATGAAAAACAGAACTAAATACATAGATCCAGGCCACCAAAGCAGGCTCTTACTCTCCTGAAAGATAGCAACTAACTCTCCACTAACCAACTAGTTGCTTGCATTCTAAGACACGAAAACTCACTCTAACAGACTCGACACAACTATGGACAAAACGACACAGCATCACCTAACCAAAAACGAATCAGCAACAACTAACGAAAACGACACAGCTGCGTGACAGCTCTTTATTAACCACCCAAAGGTCTTCATCTTCAAATTCAAACCTTCGCGCCACGCCACCTTCTTCCACACCAACACAGTTTCCAGGATCCAAACCAGTCTTCAATTCCATTTCTAACATCCTCCCTTAAAATGAAGACTATTCTTGCAATTCATTACTCCTTGGTTTCAGCAAACACAACAGCTTCACAAACTCCAGGCCTACTCCTCGGTATCTCAAAAGTCTCCAACATCAATGGTTTGGTCATGATGTCAGCGATTTGCTCATGTGTTCCACAGTGTTCCAATTCAATTGCGCCTTCATTTGCCAAGTCCATGAGGAAGTGAAAATGTGCATCTATGTTCTTGCTTCGTTCATGGAGCATTGGATTCTTGGATAACTTAATCGCAGAGTTGTTATCAACACAAAATTCCAGTGCTTCCACTCACACTCTTATCCCAGTTAATCATTTCCATAATCCTTTTCAACTAGACAAATTGTGTAGCACAGAATGATCTGACCACAAACTCTGCTTCAGTTGTGGACAGTGTGACTATTGGCTGCTTTTTCGATGCCCATGAGACCACTCCATCTGCCAAGAAGAAAGTGTATCCACTTGTATTTTTCCTGTCATCCAAGTCCCCTGCATAATCACTATATGTATATCCTATCAAAAGTTCTTCTGCTTTCCTTGCTTTGTACCAGGTTCCATGTGTCATGGTTTCTTTTAGATACCTTAGTACCCTCTTGGCACGCAGCATGTGTTGCTTTGTTGCAGTCTCCATAAACCTGTTGATAGGGGTGTATATAGGTCGGGTGGTTCGGATTTAGCCATTTTAATCACCCGACCCATGCACTGCGGTTTGGGAAATATCAAACCCACCCAGAAAAATTTAAACCCTACGGTTTGTTTCTAATTGGGTTGGTTCGGGTTGGCGATTTTTTAAGTAAACCCCAACCCAACATAAATTATTTAATTATTTTACATCATAAAAATATTTTATAACTAATTAAAATTTCAAACGAATAAACCGAGGTGAAAGGTATCCAAATTCACAAATGTTGTTTGAATTTTAATAAAATGTGATGTACTTCAACATATGTCTAGTTTTTTTCACGATATTTGTTGAAATAGGCTAAAAAGGTTATAAAAAATGGATCCATAATATGTTATTCTATTAAAATTATACACAAGAAAAATAGATTACGTGAATCATAACTATATTCAATTTATGTCTAAACTTAAGTCGAAGAATGCATTAGATTTAGGGGTGTTCAAATGGTTACCGTGGTAATAACCAAACCAATTAAGCCTAAATTTCATTAACCATGGAATAAAATGTCTTAACCAAACCGTCCAAATTAAAACGAAAACCAAATTAACCAAACCAAAGTTTAATTGATAATCGAATTAACCAAATAATATAACATTACATGAAAACAATTATCTTGTTAATGAAAAAACATAACCATATGTTATTACTATCATAAACTATCATTATATATAAGCAATAATAATAAGACTAACCATGATTATCATCATCATTCGAGTTAATACATCATTCATCATCTCTGCACCTAATATAGTTAGCTTACAACAAACTCTTAACATAATTATTAAATACATACCAATACCACTCATCAGGAAGTTAAAGCTCTCCTACAAAACACTTAAACTATACATAGTTTGAGGTGGCTGTCATGGTATTGTACGTAATCCCAAAGTCTAGTAGTTGTCCAAAATGTTTTGATTTAGTAAATAGGAAGACCAATTTAATTTTTCACCCATAATGCTTTGGTTTGTTGTGCACATGGAAATAAAATAGGGAATCACGAAAGTTTGGTTTGATTGGTTGCATGGAAGTAGAAATAATTTTGTATATTAGGTGTATTGTTAATTGGTTTCATTGGTTAGCAGTGTCTAAACCAAACAAAACCACCTAAACCAAAGAAGATAAATTGTTTAGCTAAACCAAACCAATTATCCAAATTAACCAAACCAAATTAACCGAATGCTACTGGTTAATATGGTTACCACGGTAACCAATCCGTTTGAACACCCCCTAATTAGATTAGGGAGACCATGAGAGAAAAACAGGGCAAAATATCTTAATTTTCTCACAAGTATGGCTATATACGACATAAATATTTTTTAGATACGAACTCATACTAATAGTTGGAACACGGGTTGGTTCGGGCTCTACGGGTTGTGTAATCCAAAATCCAAACCCAACCCAAAAGAGGCGGTTTGTACAAAAGAAAACCCTCACCCAACCCAAAACCTTTGTTTTAGCGATCAATATGGGTAGGTTGGGTCGGGTTGGATGGGTGGGTCGGTTTGCAGGTGTTTGTTCACCCCCTACCTGCTGAGGAGACAAACATAAAACATAATGTTTGGCCTGGTGGCGGTGACATACAATAAGCTGCCTATAAGCTGCTTATACTCAGTTGGATTCACCAGAATCCCATCTCCAGCCTTAGTAAGCTTCATTCAAGTGAAATAGGATTTCTAACAAAGTTGTTGTTGGAAAGCTGGAACTTCTTAAGTAATCCCTAGTGTATTTATGTTGGCAGATAAACACTACAGTAGAACTTTGATGCACTTCCACTCCCAGGAAGTATTTCATCCTCCCCAAGTCTGACATCTCAAATTCCTTCTCCATTGTATACTTGAATTCAGCTATGCAGGCCTGATCATTGCTGGTATATAAGACATCAGCCACATACAAGCTCACAACCAATATACCTGTACCAAATTTCTTGATGAACAAAGTGTGTTCATGGGTACATCTTTCAAATCCAGTAGACAAGAAATAGGACTCGATTCTGCCATACCAAGCTCTGGGAGCTTGTTTCATACCATATAGAGCTTTATAAAGTCTATATACCTTGTGTTCCTCCCTAGAAACCACAAAACAAGGTGGTTGCTCAATATAGACTTCTTCATAAAGCTCACTAATAACGATGTATTTGCACATGTTTGCACCCCTAGTTCTTATCCGTTTGCGGCTCGTAGTCGTGTATTTTTTGCCCATTTTACTCTGGGTTGTGCTACTTTGTCATATTTCAGGTCCCAGACGTCGAAGGAAAGGCTAAGAACGAGATTCGTGGCGTTTGGAGGTCATTCGGTCGAGCTGGGGCCAAAGCACGGACAGGAGGCTTGAAGAGCACGGTCGTGTACACGAAAAGAGCACGCCAGTGTTATTTATGCCGAGAGCTGAACTGAGGAGGAAGAAAAACACGGGCTGGACTAAATACAAACATGGCCATGTTCCTGGGCAGTGTTATTTATGCCGAGCCTTGATTGAAGGGGCTCCTGCGATGTCCAAAACAAGGGCGGAAGTGACAGAAAACACGGCCGTGTCCATCTTTAGGCACGACCGTGTTTTGGCCGATGTGGGCGTGTTTTTAACACGTGGCAAGGGCACGAGCGGGCAAAAGCAAAACACGGTCGTGCCCTCGACCGTGTTTTGCCCAGGGTCGACTTTTTGAGGCAGATTCGAGCCAAAGGAGGGGGAGTCGACTTTTTGGAGCAAACACAGAGTTTTAGAGAGAGAAAGTGCGAAGAACAAACCCTAGGAGCTATTTGGAGTGGATTTCGCACCATTGAAGCCCAGATTGCATCCCCAGGAGTGAAGATTGACATCCCCGAGCAGATTCTTCCCATTGTTATGAGTATGACTGCTTTGTATTCTGTTTCCCTCTCTCTCTATGGAGTAGAACTTTCTCTCACTTGGGTATGAAGAACCCTAGTTCCATGTGTTAGGGATCTTGATTGTAATGACTTGGGATTGTTATACTGTTTGGTTTTAATCGTATGGTGCATGATTCATTGAATCAATTGAAGTCTGATCATCTTTTCTTGATTTCTGCTGCAACCTGAGATAGATAGAATCTGATTAGGTTGTTAGAGCTTCGTCATTCGGTAGTGGTAGATTGGTTATACGAGAGTTAGTCAATCTACTGCTTTGTACTGGAACCCAATTCCAGTAGTGGAGTTCTGTGCTTATTGCCTCAGCAGTCTATCTTGGTGAAGGTTAGTCGCCTGCCGGTTAGCCTGCCTGAGAGGGCTTGGTCAGCTTAAGAGATTCCAAGCTACTGTCGGATCTTCCACAGTTTAATCAACAGTAAATCAACCCAGGGTAATTACAACTGAGACCTAACTAAGGAGCTATGGGGACACATTCCCGAGTGACTCTTCCTTTGCCTTAGAAAACCGAACCATTTCCTGCTTTCTTACTGCTTTTAGTTAAAACCACAATCAATCGACTTAGTTTGCTATATAACAAATATACACAGAGTAGGCAGTAGATCTAGACCCCGGGTTGACAATTAGAGCTTGCCTGTTACTGCATTTCCGGACTGCGATTACACTTGGTCGCAGTTTGGTGTTGTGTTTTAGCGTGTCAAGTTTTTGGCGCCGTTGCCGGGGACCCTCTAGGTTATTGGGGAAATGTGAAAGTTTGTTACTCTAGCTTTTTCTTTACTGCATTTTCTCTCTTCCACCTGTGTGCCTTCACGGGTTGCTTTTGCTGATTGTGTGCAGGTAGTGCATGACCCGTAGCCAGTCGGGAGAATTACTACCATTAGACCAGGAGCTTAAACATACCTGTAGGAACTTCAAGCGGGCTCTAAAGGCGCGACTGGTTGCGGAGGAGGCGCTAGCACAGCTGTAAAACGCCGATGAAGAAGAGATGGCTGACCCACAGGACCATGATGTGGTCCTTCCCGAGGAGTAAACCATGGGGTACTACTGGACCGCCAGAGCCGCGGACATGAGGTCCCCCATTCAGAACCCTCATGTACCAGCAAACAACACTGAGGTGAGCACCTCGGTCATCACGATGTTGCGCGGCTCGGTAGTATTCTGTGGCAAAGAGGGGGAGTGCCCCCGAGCACATCTGAGGCGATTCCACGAGCTCATCGATGGAATCAAGATAAATGGGGTTCCAGCCGATGCCATCCAGCTGAGGTACTTCCCATTTACTCTGGAGGGGCATGCCAAGGAGTGGCTAGACACTCAACCTCCAGGCTCGATCACCACGTTCGCCAACCTGGCGGACAAGTTCCTCACTCGCTATCATCCCCCGTCCAAGACGGCGGACCTGCAGAAGCAAATTACCCACTTTGCTCAGGATGAAGATGAGACCATCTGGGATGCTTGGGAGAGATACACCAGTCTCTTCCTCAAGTGTCCCAACCATGGTTTTACTAACGCCTTCAAGGTGTGTACCTTCTACCATGCCCTCTACCCGGAAGACAAGCAGCTGATTGACTCGGTCTGTCGCGGGAATATGCTCACCAAAACACCACCACAGCTGAATCAACTTTTTGATGAGATGGCAGAGCAGGGCTATGATTGGGAGACTGCGAGGCGATCGAGACGAGCACCAGGGCGGGATGTGCATGCTGTAGCCACCCAGTCATCTGATTTGGTGCAGGTGGTGTCGAAGCTGGTTTCAGCCATTGATTGCTCTGGGATGATTGCAGGTACAGGACAGCAGCAGGTGATGCACTGCCAGTGGTGTGAGAGCTCCCATCACACCGTGGAGGACTGTCATGCGATGAGGGAGTCTTCTACTCCCCAGGAGCAGGTGGAATTCATCGGCAATGCCAGGCGCTTTGACCCCTACAGCAACACTTACAACGAGGGGTGGCGCCAGCATCCCAACTTCTCCTGGGTTGGGGCCATATCTAGACCACCACTCCCCAAGGGACCACCTGGCTTCCAGAGGCCTCCTTACCAGCCCAGACAAGGGCAATTTCAGCAGCCGTAGCAGCCACTCTACCCGCACAGATAGGGGCCAGTTCCACCTGAGTCACAGGTGCGGCCATTTCATCAGACAGGGGCAGCACCCGCAACCCTAGTACAGAGTGACCCGATGGCGGAATTGCGAGATTTGGTGGGTTCTCTGGCCACCTCCTGTGCAAACAAGTTCAATAACATCGAGCAGTTCATGTAGAAAGCTTTAGGTAAATTCTTGGAGCTAGAAGCTGGTCAGAGAAACACACAGGCTGTGTTGCGGGACATCCAGAATCAGCTTGGGAGTGTGGCCCAGGCTGTAGCTCAGAGGACTCCTGGTACTCTACCCGGTCGGACCATCCTCATCTGCAGGACCCAAATGAGCACTGCAAGGCCATCACTACCAGGAGTGGCAAGATGACTGCTGATCCACCTGTTCGGACACAAGAGAGAGAGAGACCCCTTCTTTAGCACTTCCAGCTAATGAGGAGGAAATGTAGAAGGAGGTTGAGGTGTCTGCTCCTAAACCACAGCCAGTGGTGAAGGAGTATGTACCGCAACTTCCCTTTCCTACTCAATTGCACAAAGGCCGACTGGAGACTGAGTTTGCCAAGTTCATGGCAATGCTGAAGTAGGTAAACATAAGCATGCCCTTCGTGGAGGCATTATCGAAGATGCCCAAGTATGCCAAGTTCATGAAGGATCTCCTCACCAACAAGAGGAAGTTTGGGGAGCTGTCAACGGTGATGCTCAACAAGGAGTGTTCTGCCATCCTGCAAAACAAACTACCAGAGAAGCAAAAAGACCCAGGGAATTTTACTATCCCTTGCATGATTGGTAGTTTGCATATAGGGAAGTCCTTGGCGGATTTAGGCGCTAGCATAAATGTCATGCCATATAAAATGTTTAAAAAGCTAGGCCTAGGTGAACCTAGTGATACTAGGATGAGCATTCAACTTGCTGATAGATCCATTGTGCATCCTAGGGGCATTGCAGAGGACTTGATAGTCGCAGTAGGGCCATTCTCGTATCCTGTTGACTTTGTGATTTTAGATATAAATGAGGAATAAGCATCATAGGATGTGCGGGTACTGACGATTTCCTCGAGCGTTGTCTTTTTCTAGGGGAATAAGCATCATAGGATGTGCAGCTGGAGGAGCAGCTCGCGGAGCTAGACGAGGCCGAAATCGAGGGGCGAGAGATACCATTAAAGTCGATCCCTATCTCGCCCAGGATCGCTACATCATTGGAGGAGCCGCCAGAGCTGGAGTTTAAGCCCCTCCCCTCTCACCTGGAGTATGCATTTCTCCGGGAGGGGAATAAGCTCCCGGTCATTATCAGCTCGGATCTTACACTCGAGCAGAAGAGCAGGCTGGTGGCTCTGCTGCAGAAGTATGCCCGGCCAAGGCGTGAAAGATCACAGATATCAGAGGCATTAGCCCATCCTTCTACTCCCACAGAATTCTTATGGAGGATGAGGTTAAGCCAGTCAGGCAGCCACAACGGAGATTGTCTCCCAACTTGGAGTCAGTGGTCCGGGCAGAGATTGTGAAGCTCATGGATGCAGGGATCATCTTTGCTATATCTGATAGCAAGTGGCTCAGTCCCACTAAGGTGACCCCGAAGAAAGTCGGGATGACTGTGGTCCCGAATGAGAAGAAAGAGTTGATCCCAATCCGGACCGTCTGGAGATTCTGCATTGATTACCGGCGCCTGAACGACGCCACCAGGAAAGATCATTTTCCCCTACCCTTCATTGATCAGATGTTGGAGAGGTTGGTTGGCCATGAGTTTCATTGCTTCTTAGAAGATTCCATTCGAGCTGTGTAATGCACCGGTGACCTTCCAGAGATGCATGCTGGTGATCTTCGACCGACTGGTTGGAGAGATCATGGAAGTCTTCATGGATGACTTCTCGGTTTATGGGGACTCCTTCACTCTTCTGAAGAGGTGCGAGGAGACTAATCTGGCACTCAGCTGGGAGAAGTGTCATTTTATGGTCCGTGAGGGGATTGTGCTCGGGCACAAGATCTCCAAGCAGGGGATTGAGGTGGATCGCGCGAAGATTGAGACGATCAGTCAGCTACCTCCTCCCATTTCTGTGAAGGGGATTCGCAGCTTCCTAGGTCATGTAGGCTTCTACCGGCGTTTCATTAAAGATTTCTCGAAGATTGCCCTGCCTCTAGCCAAGCTGCTGGAGAAGGATGCACCATTCCAGTTCACTCCTGAGTGCACAGCGGCATTCGAGACTTTGAAGGAGAAGCTTACCCATGCACCCATCATGGTGACTCCTGACTGGTCTCTTCCCTTTGAGCTGATGTGCGATGCGAGTGACTATGCAGTCGAAGCCGTTCTGGGTCAGAGACGCGGGAAGCACTTCCAGCCCATTTACTACGCGTCGAAGACCTTGAACGACGCATAGGAGAATTACACCACCACTAAGAAGGAGCTCCTCACTGTGGTGTATGCATTTGATAAGTTCCGACCATATCTGGTGCTCTCCCATGTGGTGGTCTACACAGTGTAATCAAAGGGTCCGATTTTAGGGATTGTAAGTTTGGGAAAGTAAAGCAGAAGAAGAAGAAGAAGAAGAAGAAGAGGGAAGAAGATCGAAAATGAAGGAGAAGTCCTTCGATGTTTTTCGTTCTGATTCTCCCCTTCAGTTTGGGCCTGATCTTCTCAAGCCCACTCGAAATCTATGAGCAGAAAGCCAACGTTGAGATAGGCTTGAGAATTGGTGAGCCCAGCCGAGGAGACCAATAGATAACATTTAGGTCTGTTTTCTTCCTTGGATCAAAATCCTTGGAAAACAGAGAATTGATATGGAAGATGATGTACGAAAAGAAAAGTGCAGAAATCTAAAGAACACACGATATTTTTAACGTGGTTCACCCTGGTGCAATGGGCTACGTCCACACCTACGACTCTATTTTTATTTTCTTTACGATCTAACTTACACATACAAAAGAAGCAAATTGAAACAAAGACTCAAAGAAAGAAATACTAGAAATAAGGTAGAATGACGAATAAGCAACCCAAATTCCAAACTCCGGAATTTGTATCAGCCACTAGCAAAGAACCTCTTCCCCTTTGCTAAACCCTTTTGTGTCGAAACCCTTTTCCGTTGTCTCACAAAAGTGCCTTGAGGTAATGCGATTCAGTCCCTTTTATAGATGAGGAGGTGAAGATTTGTGTGAGTTGGAAACACCTCGTCTTTCCTTATTTGCAACGCTTGATTTAGGGAGTGATTCTTGAGCTGATTATGTAATCAATCAGTTGATTGATTTTGACTTGATTTCCAAGCTTCTAGCGATGTTGATTTACTCCCAACGAGCTATTTTGTCGACTGTCTCTGATTTCCCAAATCTTTCTACAATCTCCCCTTAAATCAGAGATTGTCTATTGCCTGAAACAAAAGAAGACGACACTACCTTTCCTCTTCTCAAGGAGTTAGTTTTTAACAAATGAAATAGTTATTTCAGCAACCACATCTCTTTAAGAAGCACAATTAATCCACATAGAGGAAAATAGAGTTTATCATAAAGAACAAGGCCGACACAGCTTTAACCGAAGCAATCATAATAAACCGAAGCAATCATAGTCTATCACAAAATTAAAGCCGACAACCATAAGACTAGCTAAACAACCAAACTAAGTTAAACATCATCACTAGTGTTGTTGTTGGTGTCACTGCTCTCACTGGAACTAACACTAGTGCTGCTGTCGACTTCTTCCTTGACAGTGTCCTCGTCTCCACTGTTGTCGTCAAGAGGTTCCTCCCCTTCAATCGCAATCTCCAGAGTTTCAAGAATATCCGCAGCCACAGGGGAGAACACAGGATTGAAAGTGATATAGGATGACAGGTTTATCTCAAGGTGAACGAGAATGGTCGACACAAGGGGACCGAAAGGCAGAGCTTCACCTAGGACAGGTTCAGTAAATCGCAGTAGGGACCCAAAAAATAAGTGAAAGTAATTCAGAGGGGTACCATGGACAGCATTCGAGATGATCCAAAGATCGAGAGGGAGAATAGTCGTAACAAAGTGATCTCTGGGAAGAAAGACTCGAACAATGTAATAGTGGAGGAGACGAAGGGGTGGGGGAAGGACAGTGATAGGTAAAGTGTTATTTAGTTCTGGAGGATGGCCAGTAGTAGCAAGAAATTCCTCAGCAATGTTGAAAGCAAACAGGGGAAATTCGGACTCATCGGCTAAAGTAGCCCCATGAACAGGAATATGCAAGAGCATGCTGAGATCATCAATATGAATAGCGAAGGCATGGCCAAAGACCAGAGAGTGAAAGGAACGAGATGACAGTCCAGGGGATTGAAGATTGGAGTAGAACAATTGAATAATTTCAGGGCAGAACGAGGTCGTTAGAGGAGCATCAAGGAAAGGGGTCCAACCAAGGTTCTGAACATAGGGAGTAATATCAAGGCCAGCTTCTACTAATGCAGGGAATGGCACAAGACAGAAGGAAATCAAGGGGCGATTGATAAAAAACTGGATGTGACGATGATAGTTTGAGATGATAGGCTTAAGGAACAATGTACCCGTGTATGTGATGATGAGTACCATTGTAAAACCAGACAGAGACGGAGCAGATGGAGAGTACACGGAATTTACCTAGGGTTGGGTATTAAATAAACACGACACACTCAATCAAGGAAACTATTAAACAAGAAGAAAACTATCACACAAAAAGAAGGTAATAAATGAAGATCAGAACATGAAGAAAAATAAATAATAATAAAAAAACTAAAAAGGAAGAACAGCTTAGCGAATAATGCTCTCGGAGAGAGCCTGATGGGAGCGAAGCCCAAGTTCATAGCACAAGAAGATGAATCGATCAGCAGGGAGAGATTTTGTAAAAATATCCGCCAGTTGAAATTCAGTAGGAATATGATGGAGAGCAACAGTTTGAGCTTGGACTAGATCCCGGATGAAATGGTATTTCACTTCTATATGTTTGGTTCTAGAATGTTGCACGGGATTTTTAGTAATGCAGATGGCACTGGTGTTATCACAAAACAAAGGCATGATTAATGTTTTTATACCATAATCGGCTAGCTGATTTTTTAACCAAAGAAGCTGAGTGCATGAGCTACCAACTGCTATATATTCTGCCTCAGCTGTGGATAAAGCCACTGCACTTTGCTTCTTACTAGACCATGAAACCAGAGAGGTTCCTACAAACTGACAACTACCAGTGGTGCTACGACGATCAGTAAGACTACCAGCAAAATCAGAATCACTGTAGCCTAATAGATCAAAGCGATCATGCCGGGGATACCATAGACCTACATCAGATGTGCCTTTAATATACCTAAAAATGCGCTTTAAGGCAGCTAAATGATTTTCTTTGAGTGTTGATTGAAACCGAGCACATAGACAAACAGAGAAGAGGATGTCAGGTCGACTGGCAGTAAGATAGAGTAAAGAACCTATCATGCCCCTATACTGAGACTCATTTACCGGGTTTCCTATCTCATCCTGACAAAGCTGCTTAGTAGTAGCCATCGGTGTAGAGCTAGGATTTAGGGAGTTGAAGCCAAATTTACTAAGCATGGAGGAGATGTACTTAGATTGATTAATAAAAATACCTTCACTAGTTTGTTTTATTTGTAGACCTAGGAAGAATTGTAGCTCACCCATCATGCTCATCTCAAAAACACTTTTCATAGAAGCACAGAAATCAGAACATAGTTGATCATTGGTTGATCCAAAAACAATGTCATCGACATAAGAAGATCACTAGAAACACGTTTAATAAACAAAGTTTTGTCTACGGATCCTTGCTCAAAGCCTTGACTTAGTAAGAACGACGTGACTCGGTCATACCAAGCACGAGGAGCTTGCTTAAGGCCGTAGAGAGCTTTATTTAGTTAAAAAACGTAGTTTGGGTGTTCATGACTTACAAAACCAGGGGGCTGGGTTACATAGACATCTTCTTCTATGATACCATTTAAGAAGGCACTCTTAACATCCATCTGATATAATTTAAAGTTCATATAACTAGCAAAAGCACAGAGAAGACGGATTGATTCGAGACGAGCAACAGGTGCAAATGTCTCATCATAGTCAATCCCTTCTTCTTGTGAGTATCCTTGAGCAACTAAACGAGCTTTATGACGGATTATTATACCTTCTTCATCAGTTTTATTCCGAAAAACCCATTTTGTTCCTAAAGGAGTCACAGTATCAGGACATGGAACTAGATCCCACACATGAAGATGTTCAAATTGAATCAATTCTTCAATCATAGCAAAAGACCATTCATCATCTTTCAGGGCTTCCTTATAATTTCTAGGTTCATGTTGAGAAACAAAGACGTATTGGCCAGGAGTGTACTTACCTCGAGTTCTGACCCCATATGTTATTTGGCCAATGACCTGACTTGTGGGATATCGTTTCGTGATGTGTGCTGGAGCCGTCAGAGTGTCTTTCAGATCCAGATTGTGAGTGTCAAGTTCTGGATCACACGAGTGGACTTCGAGAGAGTCTTCGGATGCAGTAGGGAGTGGTGTAGGGATCTCTTGATGTATGTCTACCTCAGAATTGACAATTGTTGCAGGAGTCGAGGAGTCAGCATCTGTAGGTTGAGTCGTGGCCGATGCATTTGATGAATTTGTCATCTCTGCAAAGTCAAATACTTCCATATCTGGGTTGCTAGGCTGCAAAGCTACATTAGTATCATCAAAGGTTACATGCACAGTTTCCTCAACCCGTTGAGTCCTTTTATTAAACACCCTATAAGCTTGACCTTTAATAGAGTATCCAAGAAAAATTCCTTCATCAGACTTGGCATCGAATTTGCCTAAGTTGTCCTTGGTATTCAAACAATAGCAGCGACAACCGAAGGGATGAAAGTAAGAAATGCTTGGTTTCTTGCCTTTAAAGATTTGATAAGGTGTCTTATTTAAGTGCTTACGAATTAAAACTCGATTTCATATATAGCATGCTGTGCTAACTGTTTCTGCCCAAAAATATTTAGGTAACCCATATTCAAGAAGCATGGTTCTAGCACATTCAATTAGGGTACGGTTTTTTCTTTCTACAACCCCATTTTGTTGAGGTGTACGAGGAGCAGAGAAGGTATGATGAATGCCTAAGGAATCACATAAGCTTTCAAATTCATTTGAGATAAATTCTCCGCCATTATCACTTTTGATGGTTGAAATTTTCTTATCAAAAGTAAGAGTAAAAGTTTGAAATTTTGAAAAGGTTTCACTCTTATGCCCAAGAAAATACACCCAAGGATATCGAGAAAAGTCATCAACAAGCACAAATGCATAATTCTTACCTCCTAGACTAGAAACATTGCAAGGACCAAAGAGATCCATATGGATCAGTTCAAAAACTGCAGAGGTTGTAATTTCAGATTTTGGTTTGAAGGTTCGTTTAGTGTGTTTGCCTTGAACACAAATATGGCAGAAAAAATCTGATTTGTCTTTTAATAAAGGAATACCACGAACTAATTCAGATTTAGACAGACGAGATAGTATGGATAGACTAACATGTCCCAACTTACGATGCCAAAGGAGTTCTAAATGTGATGCAGCCACAAAACATATTTCACCGGATGATCCTAATTTCTGGAAATTAATAACATACATGTTATTCTGCCGTTTTCCAACAAACAAAGTTTTGTGATCTTGTGAGTTTTCAACGACACAATGAGATGCTTCAAAAACCACTTTATATCCACTACTACATAACTGACTTATTGAGAGTAAGTTATGTTTTAGACCCTCGACCAGTAAAACGTTATGAATGACAGGAAAGGGTTCTCGGCCAATAGTACCATGACCAATGATATTTCCAGAACTATCATCACCAAAGATAACCTTACCACCGTTTCTAGGGGATAGAGAAGAGAACAACTGCTTTGTGCCAGTCATGTGATGGGAGCACCCACTATCCATATACCAGTGAGGCTCATCATTCATGTCTGAGTTAAATGTTGTTGTTTTGAAGGCAAGTTCAGCAGAAGAGCGATCAGAGTTACCTTCTACATTCATGGCAAAGGCCATAAATGCTTCCTCGTCTACCTGATCATCGTCTGACTCAGAGTTGTAGTCACTCCAAGAGGCCATCATGGCTTTTTCTTTGGCTTTGAGTGTGAGAGGACAATGTGCACGGATATGGCCTGGTTGGCCACACTTGTAGCAGCCTTGTGGTTCCTTACCCGAAGTACCTGCATCCACATCTCTGGTCTGCCAAGACGGCAGCCTATCCTTGAAACCAGGGTGAGTTCTATCAGTTCTATCCTGACTAGTGAATTTTCCGGAGGTGGTGTTGAACCGTTTTTGCTCATTCTTATGTTTAATTATTCGTTGAAGGCTCTTACTAAGAAAGGCTATTTCCTTATCAATATCAAGAAACGAATCATCTTCAGAGTCATCCTGATAGGCTCTAGTTTGAAAAGCGAGACTTTTCTGCCTCTTATCTTCACCATGAACTTGTCTAACAACATGCTCATGGCTCAATAATGAACCAATCAATTCATCAACTGGTAAAGTATTTAGATTTTGCGCCTCCTCGACTACAGTTCTTTTAGGTAACCATTCCTTAGGTAATGAACGAAGAATCTTTCGATTTATATCCTTACTTACGAAAGATTTTCCTAAACCCTTTAATTTGTTTAGAATGATAGTAAAGCGAGAATACATGGATTGAATATCCTCACCTGGGTTCATGGCGAATGTCTCGTACTCGTGCATGAGGAGATCGATGCGTGTCTCCTTGATGTTCGAGGTTCCTTGGTATGTCTTCTCAAGGGCAATCCAGATCTCCTGAGCCGTGTCGCAGTGCTCGATCTTATCCGCCTCAGTCGCTGCCATGGCCGAGTGAAGAATATGCATCACCCTTTTGTTTAGCGGGGCGCTTTTCTTCTGAGCATCATTCCAGGTGGATCGTTGGGCAAGAACCATGGAAAGAGGACCATCGCTTAACACCGACCAGAGAGCTTCATCGACTCCCCAAAGGAAAGTTTACATGCGGCGTTTCCAGGAGGTGTAATTCGTTCCTGTGAATAAAGGCGGATGATTGTATGATGCATGACCAAAGACAGAGGATCCCATGATCGATTCCCTTGGCAGTATGTAGCTCAATCAAGGGATTGGCTCTGATACCAATTGTAATCAAAGGTTCCGATTTTAGGGATTGTAAGTTTGGGAAAGTAAAGCAGAAGAAGAAAAGGGAAGAAGATCGAAAATGAAGGAGAAGTCCTTCGATGTTTTTCGTTCTGATTCTCCCCTTCAGTTTGGGCCTGATCTTCTCAAGCCCACTCGAAATCTATGAGCAGAAAGCCAACGTTGAGATAGGCTTGAGAATTGGTGAGCCCAGCCGAGGAGACCAATAGAGAACACTTAGGTCTGTTTTCTTCCTTGGATCAAAATCCTTGGAAAACAGAGAATTGATATGGAAGATGATGTACGAAAAGAAAAGTGCAGAAATCTAAAGAACACACGATATTTTTAACGTGGTTCATCCTGGTGCAATGGGCTACGTCCACACCTACGACTCTATTTTTATTTTCTTTACGATCTAACTTACACATACAAAAGAAGCAAATTGAAACAAAGACTCAAAGAAAGAAATACAAGAAATAAGGTAGAATGACGAATAAGCAACCCAAATTCCAAACTTTGGAATTTGTATCAGCCACTAGCAAAGAACCACTTCCCCTTTGCTAACCCTTTTGTGTCGAAACCCTTTTCCGTTGTCTCACAAAAGTGCCTTGAGGTAATGCGATTCAGTCCCTTTTATAGATGAGGAGGTGAAGATTTGTGTGAGTTGGAAACACCTCGTCTTTCCTTATTTGCAACGCTTGATTTAGGGAGTGATTCTTGAGCTGATTATGTAATCAATCAGTTGATTGATTTTGACTTGATTTCCAAGCTTCTATTGATGTTGATTTACTCCCAACGAGCTATTTTGTCGACTGTCTCTGATTTCCCAAATCTTTCTACACACAGATCACTCGGTGATTCGCTATTTGATGAGCAAGGCTGATCCGCTGGATCCTGCTTTCTGCAGGAATTTGATATAGAGATCCAGGACAAGAAGGGAGCCGAGAATGTTGTTGCAGATCATCTTTCACGGTTGGAAGCCCCTCCGGTGGACAAATTCGTGGAAGAGATCGATGACTCCTTCCCGGGTGAGCGATTGCTGGCGATGACATTGGTGGACAGCATGGCCCCTTGGTATTCTGACTTTGCCAATTATCTGGTGGGCAAGCAGTTACCAAAGGGGATGGCCACTCATGCAAAGCGCAAGTTCTTCTCCAACCTGAAGCAACACTTCTGGGAGGATCCTTACCTCTCCAGGATCGGAGCAGATGGTGTGATCCGGCGTTGCATCATGGAGCACGAGATGGGAGACATCCTGTCTCGATGCCACGAGGGACCTACTGGAGGTCACCATGGAGGAAACCGCACGGCGCGGAAGTTGCTACAGTCGGGATTCTATTGGCCCTCGCTCTTCAAGGATGCAGACACCTTCGCACGATAGTGCGACCGCTGCCAAACGTCAGGTAACATTTCTTCCCGGGATGAGATGCCCCAACATATTTCTGTCATTTGTGAAATTTTTGATGTTTGGGGCATCGATTTCATGGGCCCATTCCCTCCATCCTTTGGCAATTTGTACATACTGGTTGCAGTGGATACGTCTCGAGGTGGGCAGAAGCTCAAGCCATGCCCACCAATGATGCAAGTTGGGTCTGCTCATTTTTGAAGCAGCTATTCTCCCAGTTCGGGACACCTCGCGCCATCATTAGTGATAGAGGAACCCATTTTCAAGGGCAATTCACTAAACTCCTCTCTCGCTAGTGATAAAAACACGAGCGCGGAGCACTGGAAACACGACTGTGTTTCCTCCCGCCCGTGTTGTAATGCCCCCCCCCCCCTATGTGTTTGGTTGTGTGAATATGATTGTGATTGGTATGATTGTCCCACCGGGAGCCTAGTCCACTGTCCATATCTTTCGATATGAGGGCCCCGGTGTGTTTTTCGCCTAACATTGATCTTGTTTGCTTGGTTGGCATTTGTACATCCTTTTGCTTTGCAGGACCATGGAGGCCTACCTCGACCAATTGAACATCACACAACGCCACCTGCTGCGGACCATCCGCACCCGCCATATCGCCGAGCACCTGCATCTCGACTTTGGGGTTTTCGAGGCGCTTCATGCCAGGTCGCAGATGGAGGCCGTTGTTCGCACCTATGGTTGGCGGCGCCTTCTCTCCCTCGCCGAGCCGACCTACCAGGAGCTCGTCTGGGAGTTCTACGCCTCCTTCTCCCACTCCCAGAGGAGGTCGGCCGACCATGCTGATGCGGTACATTTCACGCTCGGCGGGGTGGAGCACTCCATCAGTTACTGGGAGTTGGCCACTGCACTTCGTCTCAACTCCCTTCACCCCAGCGACCGCCCCTTGATCGTGGAGGTGACCGTTCCCACCAACTTTTGTGACCAGGCCTACTTCCAGCGCATCTGCCTACCGAACTATGCGGATGAGCACTACATCGCCAGCCAGACGCGGGCCACTCTCCTCCGTTCGGAGTGGCGGATCCTCAACCACTTGCACACCCAGTCCTACACTCCCAGCCGGGGCTCGTCCAACCGGGTCACCCTCCGGACCCTGTAATTCATGCACACGATGGGTCGCTCAGAGGACACTATCGAGCTGGGCTCTGTACTCGCCCGTACTTTCACCAAGGCATGCGCCAGCCATGATCGCCACCTTGTCTGTGGCCCGGTGATCACTGCCCTGGCCCACTACTACGGGGTCGACATCACTGGGATGACCTTGGTCCGCCCAGTGACCCCATTCAGTGAGGCCACCCTCCGCCATCAGCACATGCTTGCGCGACAGGGGCGTTTGGCATGGATTGCGGGTCTCCCTCGGCCAAAGTAGTTAAAATCGGGATTTTACCTAAAATCGAAGACTGGGGTAAAATCGAATCGTAGCCTTTTAAGTACCATATAGAAATTAACATATGATAATATTAATAAGGTAAATAATTAATAACACAAAGACTTATAACATTTAAAGTGATATATTTTCAAGATTAATGTTCCAAAATAATCATTTTAATTGTTATTTAATGTGTAACTCAAAATAATTTATGAGCAAGGGATAGAGCTCATGGGGTTTGGCTCCTGTTTTTCATGTTCAGTCTAGGTAGTTTAACTCAAAGTAGTATTCCGACATCGTCTACTAAGCATGATTTAAAAATAATAACTGAAATCCAATAAAATAGTTAATGTAATTGGTTTGGTACAAATATATTCATTAATAAAATAATTTATTAATAATGATGTTAATTCTTACGCACTAACAATATTCTGACAATTGTTTTACCGATGAGTTAAACAAGGAGAAGGGAAAGGAGTTGACCGAACCCTAATTAGTTTTTTTCTTCTTTTCAAATGTTCTTTTAATAGGAAAAATATATGAGAAGATCCACGTTATTGCCCTTTCCACCGTACAATACTGCTTCTTTTGAATTGGCTCAACCTCCCTATTTTGTTCACATAGGATCAA
Organism: Linum trigynum; assembly: GCA_964030455.1. Taxonomy (NCBI): domain Eukaryota; kingdom Viridiplantae; phylum Streptophyta; class Magnoliopsida; order Malpighiales; family Linaceae; genus Linum; species Linum trigynum. Next base: position 34,168,705 of record OZ034820.1, read on the forward strand.
AACCCGATTTTGGTACGATTTTAAAGATTTTAATCCCGATTTTGAACGATTTTAAGGTCCATCGATTTTATAGTAAAATCAGGATCGGAATCTCTAAGTAAAATCCTAAAATCCTACGATTTTACGATCAAAATCCCAATTTTGACTGCATTGCCCTCGGCCGCCTTCACCTGAACCTGCCGGGGACGACCAGCCAGAGTCGAGTGCCGCTGGGGGGGTGCCGGGTTACCCGTTGTACTGTTCGTCGTGCCCAGGCCCCCGCGAGCACCACCGCTGCTCCCGGGTCTCCCGCTCCCGCGGTCTCCATTGCTGACCAGTTGGCGGCCATTGCTCAGAAGAACGAGCGCATTCTGGCCGGCCAGGAGAGCATTCTAACCCGCCTCGATCGTGAGTGGGACCGCGACCGTCTTCTTATGTCCGGCCAGCACTACATCATGTCTTACCTGGGCCTGGACCCGCACTCGGTCCACTACCCCTTCGTGCAGTCAACGAGGTATGAGGACGAGTACCTTCCACCCACCGGCGATGGTGGCGATGCGTTCTAGTGGCGAGTGGCTGGTTCTCCACTTCATTTCTTTTCCAGACTGAGACTCCATGTTTTTTTTTTGTTTTTTTTTTTTTTTTTGTTTTGTTATGTTGGATTGTAGACATGGAACTCCGGTTATTTCACCCAGTGTGTGTCTTTTGATGACTTTAGTTCTGTGCCTTGGACAGGTCCCCCTTCCAGTCCCCTGGTATTGACTGGTCTGCTTTCCAGTCCTCGTTCCTGATCTTCATTTCACGGTAACATCGTTCCCCTTCCCTCTGCTCCATTGAGGACATTGTTGCATTTAAGTGTGAGGGGGTTCTTTGTATTCATTGGAACATTAATATGTGTGCTTGGAGCCTAGTCCGCTGTCCAAATCTCGCGATTTGAGGGCTCCAAGTATTGTTGTTTGCTTGATGCTTGATCGTATTGGCATTGTGGATTTGATTGGTGAATTGAATGGATTTGAATTAATGCATGACAACTGGAGTGTAACTAGGACAACCTATAATGATGACTGAGACGTGCAGTAGAATTGTGTAGGGGTTCAGTTTTTCAACTGTTTGCTTACCAACTGTGACTTGGATTGATCACTTGTTCTTGACAGTCGTTTATGCATCTAGCTCAAGGAATCAGAATGAGAGATAGAGCATATAGGTTGCCATGTGAGATTTGAGCCTGCTCGTTTCTTTCTTGAGTGATAGTTCCCTCTTCCATGATGTGTAGCATTCACGTTGTCATTAGCTACGATGATGGAGGCATAGGATTAGCCCACGACCAAATTGACTGACTGATTAGTCATACCCCCTAGTCAGCCCTTTTGAGCCGTGTGTTATCCTTTCTTTCGGTCTACAATGGAAAATCACCCTTTTGCATCTCTTAGAAGGTTCCACAGAGTGGTTTTTACATGTTCTCTGCTGTTTCTGCTAAATATAATGTGAGCGTTGGATGTAGTTCTTAAAAGGCCTTTTCCCCATGTCCAAGACCCTAGCCAGTCATCTGAACCTGTGTCTAAGACCTCCGGATTAGTTAGTGGTGACACCCGATATGTGAACTCTAACATTTAGAGGCTGCCATGATGGTGAAGAAACGTTAGGAATTGAGAGTATGAGTATCCACATCTTGCATCAAAATGCTGTCCTGACCCCACTGGTCGAGAGTGAGCTATTTATTTCCTCATATTTTCTACACTCTTTATCTCGATGAGGACCTAAATTGCTCGGTCTTAAGTCTGATATCTTGAGCTTTGTGCATGAAGTGACTGTCTTGGATAAGTGGTTGAGTCAAGTCTATGTTGGTTGGTGAACAGAAGGGAGATTCTTCCTTTGCTCGACTTTGCTGCATTCGAATGTCATTTGTGGTGGTTGTCTAGGTTGTCTTTGAGGTTGTCCATGTGTTAATGATCAAAAGCCAGTATGATTCACGTGTTTTGTGCCGATATGATATGTCCCTAAAGCCTGCTTGATTAAAAATGTTTTGAGCTTACCTTGTGTCTGATTTGGTTTGCTTGGGGACAAGCAAACGGTTAAATGTGGGGGAATTTTATAACGATGTATTTGCACATGTTTGCACCCCTAGTTCTTATCCGTTTGCGGCTCGTATTCGTGTATTTTTGGCCCATTTTACGATGGGTTGTGCTACTTTGTCATATTTCAGGTTCCAAGCGTCGAACGAAAGGCTAAGCACGAGATTCGGGGCGTTTGGAGGTCATTCGGTCGAGCTGGGGCCAAAGCACGGGCAGGAGGCTTGAAGAGCACGGCAGTGTACATGAAAAGAGCACGCCAATGTTATTTATGCCGAGAGCTGAACTGAGGAGGAAGAAAAACACGGGCTAGACTAAATACAAACACGGTCGTGTTCCTGGGCCGTGTAATTTATGCCGAGGCTTGATTGAAGGAGCTGGGTATTAAATAAACACGACACACTCAGGAAACTCAAGCCTTTAAATAATATATCTTCCTTAAAGGTACTGAAGCCGTTAGAGTTTCCGATGCAGAGACTGCGGAGGCTTTCTTTGTTCCGTTCTTCTCCTCGCTTAGCTTCGAGACCTACGGCCCCAATATGAGGGATTCTGCCGCCAGCTGCAGGTAACTCTCTCTATTAGTTAGGGTTTAGGATTAGACCTTAGGATTCAGAACTAGTTTTGAATTGCCAGTAGTTGTGTGGTGAACTGATTGAGGGTTACTTCGATTGGATCATTCAACTTTTTGTGATGTTAGGTTGAATTGATTGAATACCTTCACCTCCAAACAGGAGAGAAGCCATCATCCAATACTCCACACTGTGTTGCTTCTTCAATCCAGAATCCTCTGGCCATGGAGGAAGATTCTCCTATGTTACCTCCTTGTCACCCGAAGCTTCACCTCCACCTTCAAGCATTCCGACGTGGATCTTTCTCGGCAGATTGTACATAAACACCTTCAACGGCCGAGTTTCACAGGAAGGACACGGCGACGATTCCTGGAGCAACCGGACGAAGAAGTAAAGGCCGCCGAAACAAACGAAAGCGCAAATGGCGAGGTCACTGGTGGTTACGCGGCTCCTTTTCGCCGACCTCTGCGAAGCTCTCTCGAATCTCATATAGTAACAATTGAACTTTGAGGTGTCTAATTATCTGCTGAATTTCTCTCCAAGTTGAACTACAAACTCAGTTATCCTCGTGGGGTGTGTGTGAATGTAAGGTGCTGAAACAAATCTACTGTCTCTTTGCTATTACTCCGAGTCTGTCTAGATGAGTTTCACTGTTCCATGTGATCTTGATGCTTCACTTTTTGCAATTCTTCTCAAGTGTTCTTTATTATTATACTCTAGCTTTCCACTTCTTTTGGTACTTGTTTCTTGCTTTTCTGTCATGAGGTTCAATTCTAATGAATCCCACCTGTGGCTGTCTTCTCTTCCCCCTCTGTTTCCTTTGCTCTTGATCTGTTTCGTTTTCTTGTTGTTCACTTTTCCTCGACTGCAAAACGCAATTTCTGTCTTCTTTAATCCTCTCATTTTCCGTCTCCCCCCTCCCGATGCACAGTCCACAGAAGGGATGCGCACATCAAAGTTCTGTCTCCACCCGGCTGGGGACACACCTTCATCTTGCCGACTATTTGATGCTATAGTCAGCCACTGTGTTCCTGTTGTCGTGAGTGACAAAATCGAGCTCCCGTACGAGGATGAGATTGATTACTCGCGGTACTCTCTCTTCTTCTCTGACAAAGAAGCAGTACATCCTGGTTTCTTGGTGGAAAAGCTTCAGAAACTACCCAAGGAAAAGTGGCTAGAAATGTTAGTGCTGCTGATCATAGTGAGAGTCATTACCTGGAGGGTATATGTTGTTGGGTACATATCACTACAATGCTTAGTTTCTTTATATTTCTAGCATCCTCTTATAACTCTTAGTAGAAACTCTGCACTGTTTGGTCTTTCTGGTTTTCCAGGATTATTCGAGCAGTTGTTATGAATGAAATGTTATCCATTTTGTATCCTGCTCTGTTATGTTTCTAACAAACCCTGCAGGGGGTAGAGTAGAGACATGTGGGTTTTCTTGATATGTGAATTGGCTGTGCTAGGCTGTGAGCGAGATTGTTGATCACAAACCAAACTTTTGATACGTTTGCACTTTCTTGGATTTCTATTGTAAGAATTTGTTGATTGTGCGATCTTTACCTGGATAGCTATATTTGTTAATTAGAGTTGCGATTTGCAGATGGCTCTTCAGGTTGTGAAACTGAGATTATGTTTTCTCTAGTATCTACGTTTTCATTTTAATACTGAAATCTTTTTTTTCTGATTAATTTGTATGTCAGAAGATGCCGCTATGTGGGACTAAGTGGATGTGATTCCTGTATGTGCTCTGCATGAAGCTTTCATAGAGAAGGATTCATTGTTGCAGGTGTGTCACTGAACTTAATGCATGCAATGCAACAGGGAAGTTGTGACCTCTTTGCATCATTGTGTCGTGTCTATCAATCCCATAGTCACCAAACATAAGCTCAAAGCCCTCTGCAACCCTCCTAGATTCGGTTATTGATTCAGTGAAAAATGCACTGACGGGCCTTGTGCTTCTGAATGACTCATGATGCATCTTTCGCAACATTCTCTATGTACCAATTGGACATAAGTTCAGCAGCAGATCAGTGTGAGTAGCTCCTCAGCAGGTTTCTCAAATAGATGCAAGGAAGAAACTGGTTCACAAAAAGCCTCGGGAGGGCTTCTCGAATCTCTCATACCATGAGTCGGGTTCATGTTAATGTGGAGCTTGTTATGCTTGTGTCTGACGGGTCAATGTATCTAGGAGAGAGAGCTGCTGAGGATCATTCTATGCTTAACTTGTGCCATCCAGAACCTTTGCTGGGACTAAACATCACGGGGGGCAGGCTATCCATTATTATTTTTCAAGCTACTTCAAGGGGGATCATGGTCCCAGAGCCAGGAGCACCCTTACAATACTGACAATGGTGAGAGCATGAGAAGCAGAAACAGTGACAAACTCAGAAATGTTAGAGGACGGTCTGAGCTATTAGTTTGCAGCTCGAGCAGGACATTGAAACAAACCGCCGAGATTTGCAATGTTGAGGTCTGGTCCTCTGATGTATAAGTAGTATGGGAAAGAGATGGTCACAGTAGTATGTTTTAAATTATGAGCAATTGATTTTTACCGTGTGATACCTACCAAAACACCATGCCGGTTACCAATCCAACCTGATGGCATTAGAATACATACACAGTTTTCCTGATGTCTAATACCAATCCAACAAGCATCATGCTAGGAGAGTGCTGACATTGATATGTGATCAAAACCTTCAAACACATGATATATAAACTTCCTATCGAGTAGATGATGGCTACTCGTTGATTCACATTCGCTGCAGTCATTATTACTTCCGACCCAACGGATCACTAACTATGAAGACGTCTGCTATCATATTAGCATCTATTATTGTTACTAGCTATGGAGAAGACAGAAACCAGCGCCTCGACTGGAGCCTCCTACGAAACACAAAGAAGAACAAAATCTCGCAAAAGGAACCAGAAGTTGTTGTTAGACGATGAGTTGGACGATGCTGCAGAAGATACTCATTACGGCAAAATCCACTATGAAACAAGCAAACAAACATAGAACGGAACAGCAGCAAAAGAATCAAAAGAGAGAGAGTAGCTTCTGAAATTAACCTTTGCTAACTCTGTACAGGCAGGCATGAAAACCATACAAGTTGTTATGAGGACTAATAGCTAATTCTTGACCCTTGCAACTCATAAGTTAATATAATTCCAAGTCAGACTAGACAGAGTGAGCAATACAAAGAGAAACATTGAAAAATAAATAAAACCTATCCACTCATCCTATTTCTTCTTAGCAAGCAACAACCAGAGGAGGATGCTTCTGGGCGAGAGGGAGATGGTGGCGATTGAAGCAAGGCCAGTAAGGAATGAGGCCGATACTAATGATAACCACTGTGTAGGCGAATATCAACGTACTCTGGACCAAAGAGATGCTCTCGCAAACGACGCCAATTGCCAAGCGAGTCAAAGACTAAGGCTGATCTCTATCCAGGTTCGACGAACAAGGTGCTTGATCTCGAGCGGGAGAACTGGAGAAGAGAAAGATTTGGATGTACGTAGAATTGTAGATTGGAGGGTCTCTTTTTATTCCTTGTTCATTTTCTGTTTTTTACAATTAGAGAAAGAGAAAGCCAATCGATTAAGGCTGGGCAAAACTTCCTCAATTAACTTGGCCCAACTCTACTGGCCCACTATGTTACTGACCTACTCTGTTTTTCGGCACCAGCCTACTTATTATTTGTCCGTATATATAGTAATTAATATACAAAATGTATGAATTAGTATCCAAGTCTGCTAGTTCATATATTCTGGATATCAGTTAGTATCTGCTAACGAATCTTCAAGTTAGCAGATTAACTTTTTCGGCACTGGTTCATGGTTGGGTCTATAGGTGTCAAAACAGAACCGACCCGCAACCCGAATTGAATAAAAGTCAACAACCCGTAACCAGCCTGACCCGCAACCCGACTAACCCGAACTCAACTGACTTGCAACCCGATTAACCGGAACCCGATTGACCCGCAACCCGATTAACCCAAACTCGATTGACCCGAACCCGACTAACCCACAACCCGACCGACTCAACCCGAACTTCACCTAATCCACTTGAATAATTATTATATTAAATACATAGTTTTTCAAAATAAAGTTTTTCATTCTAAATTTAGGTAAAATTAGTTCTTCATTTTATATAGGAAATTTAAAAATATGAGACTCACTTGATATTATGTATTTTAAGAAAATTACAAAAATTGAGACATGAAGGTCACTTGCACACTAAGTTCTTTAACAAAATTAAAAAGGTAAATTTGAAATATAAAATCAACACAATGTGAATATTAATAATGAATAATTAATAATTGAGATCATGGACAATATTAATATAATATATAAATTAAAATTTTGCTTAATTTAATTATTCAATAAAGTTATCAATTAAATATAAATAAAGTAAAGCAATGTATTTGATAATTTGATACTTTTAAAAGAATAGGAAAATTTTGGTGTGTTCAACTTTTTTTATGCGAAATCAAAAAATTGCATTAAGCACAGGCAACCATCAAAAGAAACTTGCTTCACTATTTCCTCTGGCTGACTAATTTTCTTCATTCCATATAGTCGAGTACAACGCTCACGCCAAATATGATTAAGGGCCGAGCACCAAATCAATCTGCACAACGCTTGCCTTGAGTTCTTTTGCCCTCAGTTCTGCACACACCAAGGCACAATTGCCTCCCAATCACCTTCAGCTGGCGGAGAGAGCCTTTTTAAGCACTGCTGCAACACAAATACAGTATACGAACAGGAGACCAAAAGAGGGTTTTGATTTTCTAAACCTCCTGGGCATAACATACATAATCCAGCTATTGATTTCCCCCAAGCTAGTAACTTGTCCTGAGTCACCAGTCTATTACGCATGACTAGCCATAAAATAAAACCATGTCTAGGAATTATCGCCTTAGACCACACAAGTTTCCACCATTCGACTTTCTGCGGGTGTTCTCTTATAGTATCCCAAACTCTCGTAACAGAATATTTATGCATTTGCTCACCTTGCCATAATACGTGGGGGGAATACCCGAAATATGAGGAGCAGCGAGCCCTCGACCTTTCAGAAACCTCCTACAAACCCATGTCCCAGCAGATGAATCTAAAACTTCCCAGATGCTCTTCTGCTTCAATCTGTAACGAGTAACCCAGGCTACCCAAAGCGATCCTCACTTGGTTAATGTTTCTCAGATGTGCCTCAATACACAAGCTTTATTCCAGAGACTGAAGTTGCGAATTCCCAGTCCCCCTTCTTGTTTTGGCAGCGCAAGCTTGCTCCATGCCATCACTGCTCGCTTTCTCGTTCCATCCTCAGCTGAATCCCATAGGAACTCATTACACAAACGCTCCAATTCCTTGATTATATACTAAGGAAGTAGAAATATATTAAGCCAATATTGCAGCGTGCTAGTTATCACAGATGAGTTGAGTTGAATTCTTCCAGCATATGTCAGTATCCGAGATCTCCAGCTTTGAAATCTCTGTGTAATTTTTTCAATAAGGACTTGACAATCCTGCTTGGTAAGCTTTCCAGTTATCAATGGTACCCCTAAATATCTTACAGGAAGAGTACCAAGGGGGAATCCTGTTGTAGTAGAAATAAATTGCATTTCCTCCTTTGATATCCCTGCGCAGGACAATTGACACTTGGTTGCATTGCATTTAAGTCCCGAGAGCTTGTAAAACTAATCCATCAGCCGTCTTATACCTGCAACCCCTCTAACTGAACCATTCGTGAAAATCATCAGATCATTCGCAAAACATAGATGCGTAATCATTAGGGGCTTGCACCTAGGATGAAAAGGTATATGGTTTTCCCTCACTGCCTTCCTAGCCAGACCATCCAAAACCTCCATAGCTATTGTGAAGAGATAGGGAGACAGTGGGTCTCCCTGTCTTAGGCCTTTACGAGCTTTGATATTCCCACAAAGACCACCATTTAGAGAAACCTTAATAGATGGAGTTGTGACATAAGCAGGCAACAATTTAATAATCCCAGCAGGGAACCCCATCACTTCCATAACAGTGAATAAGAACTTCCAATTAACAGAGTCTAATGCTTCATGATGTCAATTTTCACCACACTTCTTGGAGTAATGTTTTTTATAGTGATAGTCCTTCACAAGCTCTGAAACTAACATTATATTTTCTTCTTGGTATTCTTCTCTCTTCTCTCTCTTCGTTTTCCTCTGAACCCTAATCGCGATTTCGACGATGGCGGCCGTCATTGACGGAGCGGCAGCCGTCGGTGACGGTCGCTCCTGGGTGTTGTTGTTTGGAGTCCCGGAGGATAATCGACTGGACTATTATGAGCCAGAATATGTTAATGGTTCGTTGAGGATTCCAAGGAAGGTGGTAGAAGAAGGAGGCAAACGCTGGGAGAATAGTGTAATAGGGAAATTCATTGATCGACATGCGTCAATTTCATCTATCCGCTATTGGGCGAACTGGTTGTGGGGAAAGGATGGTGAAGTTTGTGTTTCTGGTATTGGCGGCGACTTGTACTCTTGCGATTACCTAATGCTGAGATTTGCTAGTGAGTTTTCGAGAATGGTCCTTGGTATCACAGGGAGAATTTGCTTTTCCTGCGTAAGTGGGAACTAGAGATTAGCCCTTTGAAGCTCGATAGCTCTGTTTTGCCTATCTGGGTAAAGCTCTCGCACCTGCCAACGGAGCTGAATTCTAAAGAGGGTTTGGGAAGGGTTGCTAGCTCTCTTGGTCGGCCGCTCTGTATGGATAACTCAACTACACATGGTAAGGTGGGTTTTGCTCAAATTTGTGTAGAAGTAAAAGCTAGTGCAAAGAAGGTGTCTAAATTGAGTATTACGCTTGACGGCTTACCTGAAATCTTCATTAATGTTGAATATTGTCATTTGCCTAAAGTGTGCGAGAAGGGACAATGTTTTGGGCGTAGTTGTGTCAAGCCTATTGAACCTCACCAGAGAGTATGGCAGAAGAAACTTCCAGTTATTGGGGAGATTCAAGTTGATAATCAGACAAGTGAAGCAGAAGTGGTAGTGCAAAGTGATATCAGGAAAGAAGATGCTCAGGAGACTGGTAAAGGACCTGTGATTGTATTGCAGAATAAGGGGAAAGGTCATGAGGTGATAGCAGAAGAGGAAAGAAGTTTTTGACCTCTTATGAAACCATGTTCCACATATTAAAATAGATTAAATTCTTATTCATGGATTATGAGGTGGTTTGGATGCTTTCAAGGAGAATAAAAGAAGGCCAGTTCTCTAAGCACTCATGAGACCAGGTGGTGTTCATGGCTAAAATGAACACAACAATGAGAACCAGTGAACAGATAAGAGTTAGTTGTGTGACATATGTTATCTTAGTATACAAGCAAAACCGACGGTTCAAAGATATCACATCTACCAATTGGTGAGTATATTCCATATATGTTCACTAAGGAAGGTTCAAAGGGAAACCTACCTATCCCGACGCAACTAATTCTTAGTCGAGAATCACACGATTTTTTTTGCATAGTTTTAAAGTACAACATTCTCCATTCATGTGGGGATTGTTATGACTTTTTAATGGTGTGAATGGAAATGAAAGGGGAAAGATCTAAGAGAATCTCTTGAAATACCATGTTGGTAAGCTGTGGGAAGGCGTGGCCACGAATTCGGTCGATTTGATGTAATATATTGGTTTCTCTAACCAACCGGACCAAATTGAGTTGAACAAAATCGAACCGATGTGGCGGTTGGAATAACCAAATCGGTCCAATTACCATGGACCGAACCGATGCAATGGTTCATTATTTTAAAATGAACCAATGTGTTGATTGGGTGTAATCACCCATACGAAGAGTTGCCTCCCTTCATACGCATCCCTTCATTTTCTATAAATAGCACCATAGCCCCTCTAGTTTTGACCACGAGAAAATATACGTTTTTCCGGTACCAAAACTCAGCTAAAATCCAAAACTAGTTTTATGAATTCTTTTCAAAGTGAACATCGAGTCAAGTGTGGTTCTCACCGGTTCGCTGCGTTCGATGGTTTCCGGGGTTTGAGGTACCGCTACGCCGGAAAAGGTATGTCCTTTCTATCCTGAGAGAAATCATTCCATAACCTTGAGTACTAGAGGGGAATAAGATTCCTTAAGGAGAGACAGTGAATTTTATCGGCTAGGACGCTTGCATATGTATTTTCATGATTTCGTAATCTTATATGTTTTTTGTGTTGATTACATGATCTTAATTTGTTACTTGTTTTACAAGAAAATAGTATACGTTAACAATTTCCACAACACAGGCAACATCTATTTTCCTTATGCTCGTGCTCGAGAAGCTGTCGGGAGTGGCAGCAGATTTCAACGACGAGACTGAGCTGTGGATGGGAGGGAGGGGAAAGATGACGATCGATATCACGAAAATGCAGTCTTGCTACCGAGAGGAGAGGGGGAGCGGTGATCCGTTGGTCAGGGTTGTCTGGAAAAATTGGAGAGGGAGACCAGGAGATTGAGGCTCCTTAATGGAGCCGAGAGAAAGGAGTGGGAGGCAGAGAGAGAAATCTTTTTGAGAGGAGAGGAGAGGAGAGGAGAGTTGGGCTAGTGTTGGTCTAGGGTTTCAATTTGCTTTGGGTGAACTAAGAGTGGTGAGTGAGTTAGGGTCAAGGTTGTCAACCCGCAGATAAACTCAGACCTGGTAACAAAATTGGGTCATACAAACCTATTTAACTAATGATCTGGAATGGTCAAACCCGTTTTAACCCGGTCAACACTGGACAAAGCCAGCAGGGTCTACCCGCAGCAGCGGTTTTCGGGTTTGTATCTGACAGTGGATTTTTATTCTTGGTCCACGTCAAGGTTGTCAACCCGCGGGTCAACCCGGATCCGGTGGAGCTTGTGGGTCATGGGTCAATGAGTCACCCCTTTTAGCCCGGAAATATGAAAATCGTTATTATATTGTACTTATCCTCAACCCAATATAAGAAACGTCATTATATTGCTCAATCTCAAACATAAGCAATATGAAATTCTTCTTAACCATAAGCAATCCAAAATTCCAAATGATTATTAACGATTCAACTTCTTCCTAACATCTATAACATCAACAATCCCTTACTAACAAATAACCATTCAACTTCTCCATAGAGGCAATCTAATTCACGTTACCACCTGCCAAAATTAACCAAACATTCATAAATTAATAAAATCAACCAAACCCTTACCAATCTGAGTTCGAACATCAAATAGAGGGAGGAGGTCGAACTCTAGCTGGAGATGGAGGTGAGACCCGACCCGACCTGACTTGAGGCAGAGGAAAGTTGATGGCGGCCAAGCTCGAGGTTTCGAATGGTCGGAGGCAGATGGCGGCGCTCAAACTCATATTGGTCGGAGGACAAAGCTCGAGCAGCTGCGGGAGCAGAGCGGGAGCTAGTTGCCGCCGACGAAGGGGAACTTGGCTTGGCGATTGCGATCGAGCGGCGCCTGTGGGTGGGAGATAGGGCTGCGCCGCGGGAATGGAGAGGAGAGGTTGAGACGATGAAGATTGAAGGGTGTAGCGGACTAGCGGTAGGGTTTTCGATTTCAGACCCTGCCCCTCGCCTTCTCCAGGCCAAAAGCGACGCCGCGCCAGTGTGAAACGCAACCTAAGGAGAAGCAACCCAGTGACCCGCTCTGGACGGGCTAACCGCCCGGGTTAGCCAGGTTTGACTGGGTTTTCCCGAGTTTGATCGGGTCCGGGATAACTGTCAAAAGGGTTACAATGACCCATTTTTTGGGACGGGTCCGGGTCAATCCGGGTTGACAACCTTGGTCCACGTGAAGGTGGACATGAGTGGCCCCACCAATTCCATATATGTGCACAGACGGTTGCAAATGCAATACTTTGAGGGTTTATTATTATAATAATTTAAGTCAATTAATTATTCAAAGTGATATAATATCATATGATATGGTATAATTAAGTGCGCTTGTTTGAATTTTAATTATATGTTAGATTTAAGTAAGAATTATTGTTTTGTTGTAATATTATATGTTATTATTTATATAAAATTTGATAAATAATGACTTTATGTATGAAAAATAATAACTTTTCTCATATATCTGGGTTAATCCGGGCTAAATTGGGCTTAATGGGGAGTTGGGTTACGGAAGAATTGTGTTTGGTTTTTAATTTGAAGTTCAATTTTATGGTTAGGTTTATTTCGAACCGACGATCACAAACACCAAATTGAACAGCCGGATATTCTCTTATCAATGGTTCACCAACAAGTCGTCCTTTTCTCCTTTCCATTTTATGATTTGATCTGCAAATGTCTTGTATATATTCTGGTATCTGCTTATTCTTTTATGGAAATGGAAATGAAAAAAAAAAAGATTATTCATCTTCAACTCTAATTAATCCATGCAATGTTTGGTAATCCAGTACTACGGAGTAATTAACTAGATTAACATCCAGATTACAACCAACTGCAAACCCAAATTAAGTAGTTAAATAGAATTATACTACCAACTGCAAACCCAGATTACAACTGACCTATCGAGTGCCAACAGAACCACTCATGACTAAAAAATCAAGCAAACCTAAAAAACACATCTCGAACGACGACTTAACAAGCATTGACTAACTAACTAATTAATTGAAGGAGTGGAAAGCCGGAAGGGTGAGCTGATCCAGCAAGCCGGTGACCGGCGTAGCCAGCCGCGGCTCATAAGGCAGCCCACGCAGCTGAGCCTCATCATCATCATCTCCACCACCGTCAGCAGCCACGTAGGGACACATCGGAATCCAGTGCCACACCTTCCTCCACATATCGAACAACAGCCCGCGATTCCCGGACCTCCTGATGAGAATCACGACGAACTCCCCATGCCCAACACAGTCAAACCCTCTCCCTGCCTCGACCTCCGCGAACTGCGCGTAGAGCTGGTGCGGCATCCGCTCGATCTCCACCCACGTGGCGCCGCAGGGCTGGAGGCTCCACATCCTGAGGCTCCTGGGGACGTTGAGCTTGCTCTTCTCCACCGCCGCCACCATGACCAGCCTGCCCTTGGTCTCCACGAGGGAAGGCGACCTGAGGAAGCGACGCATGGGTGCCTGGATCTTGAACCAGCAGTTGGAAACGACGTCGTGGGCCAGGACGCTGTAGGGGCTGTGGTTCATGCAGTAGAAGTACCTCCCTTCGCCTAGGCTCGCCATCTGTCCCGCCTCGAGGCTGCAGAGGCGGGGCAGGGGGGAGGTGGTCCCCCACAGGGAGTAGAACCCCGCGGCGTCCACGTGGAATGACTCGGTGGAGAGGTTTTTGACGGCGTAGGGGGAGATGAGGTCGTCCCCGGCGACCGCCACGTGGATGGAGGAGGGTTTGACGGAGAGGCCGACGGAGGGGAAGAGGCGCGGGCGGAGGGTTGGGGAGGGGATCTGGGAGATGGATCCGGTGAGCGGGTTGGAGAGGAAGAGGGTCTTGGGTCCCGGGTCATCGGAGATGAAGCAGATGAGGCCGGCGGAGGAGGCGGCGGGGGAGAAGGAAGGAGGGATTAAGGGGAAGGTGATGCGGTGCCAGACGACGTCGTAGGGGTCGAAGAGGTAGGCTTGTGTGGTGGTGGTGGTGGGGGTTTGGCGGCGGGTGGTGGTGGGGGCTTGGTGTTTGAAGAAGAGGAAGCAGTGTGGGCGGGGAGGGGAGAGGTGGAGGTAGAGGTGGAGGAAGGTGGTGGAGAAGAGGAGGCCGTACCAGCGCTTGCAGACGCAGCGGGCACGAAAGAAGGCGGGGGGAGGAAGGAAGGCGATGACGCGGTCGAGGAGGCGGGTAGGGAGGCGGCTCCAGATCCGGCTGTCCATCCAGGGGTTGGTGGTGGTGGTGGAGGAGATATTCATGTTGTTGGTCGCGGCGGAGTTGAGGCCCATGGTGGCGGCGGCGGCGAAGGTGTAGGAGAAGGACAAGGGGAGTGAAGAGGAGGAGGAGGAGTTGAAGGCAGCCTCCATTTTGTTTTCTTTGTTTTGTTGTGTACGTGTGAGCCGTGAGGTGATAGAGGGAGTTGGGAGTCACCTGGGAAGGTTTCTATTTCGATGAAGGAAGGAAGGAAGGAAGGGGGAGTTTTTGGGGATCGGAGATGGTATGGATTTTGGTTGAGAATTGAAGGGCTAGGTATGGGCGGATGAGGAGGTGGAGGAGGGGAGTACTTTATATAGACAGACGTGTGTACTATGCGCGCTTTTTGGTGTTTGGAAATTTAGACACAAATGGGGAGCTTAGAGGAAGTTATAAAAGAAGATATCACTTTTGTAAGGGCTTAATTGGGAAATGGTTTTAGGTAGCTGGGTTAGATGGATATGTTTTGCAGTATGCGCTGCTTTTTTGTCCTTCTTAGTGGGTGTGGACTCCGATTTGATATTCTCAAAGGTTGTTAAACCCCTATTGGACTCCCGGTTGAACCTTGCTCGATTCTAGTTGGGTTTCAAAACAGCTTTAAGAAAGTCCTCCGGTCTGACCTCTAAAGAGAGCTGGTGGGTGTATCACGGAGGTTCAGTAGATTTATTTTGTGGAAAATCAGTTTTGAATAGATACATGTAAGATAAATTTCATTCAATCATTAAATCTTTAATTACTAAAACGTCTAAAATGGCTAAAACCGACCAAACCCCGATCAAACCATTAAACCTCAAACCTCCTACTTGACCGGCTCAATGACTTAACCCGATTTGACAACCTTGGATATTGCCATTGGTTCTCTAATTAAAAAAATCAGACTTAACGGTTAAGGGGTGGTGGGGATGGTAAACGGTAGGTTTGGATTTTGTAGGTTCTTGTTTTAGAGGCTGATTGTGCATATACATTATTATCCTATAAAATAGTTATGATTTAACTCATATACATACTCATATAAGAATTGGGTAGAATATAAATATCATACAATAAACATTCGGTTTTTGAGTATCTTCAATTATACATTGATAATAATTTATTATTTTATAACTTTAACCAACATGTTAACATTTACACGTGTACGGACATTACGTACGTAAGTGAAAAGTACAACAATGAATTAATAAAATGAGGAAATTTAGTTAAAAATAGTACAATTTCATAAAAATATTATATATGTGTAACAAATATCAATTATGTATTGACAAAAATAATGATACTTTTTGAACAAAATACTTATTCGTGTTGGATAGTGAGAAAATCGTGTTCACCCCCTCGAACTTGGCGGATTTTACCTATACCCGTTAAAAACCCTTCGAGTTCGGGTTTTACACTTCTACCCGATGTTTGTGAAACCATACCATATCGGTGGTCCGAGCGGAAAAACCTCTTACTATAGTCTAAATCGGTAGGTGGTTTTCAGCTGTATAAAACGGTTGAACATGAGTTAAACCACAATTTCAGCACAAAATACCCCGTCACTAAATTGTTATGAACAACTTGCTATATATATGATTTTAGAATCTTTGATCTTACCCTGTCCCATTAGTTCGAATTCAAGCGGCCGGGTATCCACGGATATAGTCATTTGTCCATCCTCGAACTAGGTATAAATTAAAGCTAGTTCATATAGACCAAAAATAATCTAATACATACCACAAATCAATATCCTGTCGAAAATTATTAGAGTGTCAACAATAAAGCAGTTTAAGCATCCTGACTCTTACTGTCCACTGATGAACCAATAAAATGGTGGGGCAGTGGGGGAAGAGACAGAATGGGGCAGAGGGGAGGATTCTTGCACTTATGTGATGGTTCCATCTATCAGATCGATCTCACTGTGTCCTTGTCAAGGCCGAGGAAGGAAGGAAGGACGAAGCGCGCATATATATATATATATACGTGCAGTTCTATGTTTTAAGGAGAGCACTCTTCGTCGGTCAGTGATTATTCACTACCATGGTCTAATCAGAAAGTATAATATGAAGCTGGTTTTTTAGAATACAACAACTCTTTATATACATACAGTCTCCCCTGCTTCTACTTCTTATATTCTTCTTCTTGGTGTACATCTCTAAAACGCCCTGGGAAGCTCTTTTGCTGAGCAGAGCAAAGTAGTTTCCTGCATCCTCCCACATACAAATAGATCGAATAATATTCAGCAGACCCGTGATTTCATGGAAACCTTAAAAGACGATAAAACAGAGTGTAGTAAATTACAGAAACAGGGGAGTTAAAAAAAAAAAAAAAAAAAAAAAAAGACGGAAAGCTTATTAACTAGCTTGGGCGTGAGTGGGAGGGAGAATAGTACGGTCGGACCTGGACCACCCACCGCGCACATGCACGCCGTATGTATATCGTTAAAACTACCCATCGGACCGGACCGATCAAAGTAGCTTCATTGCCTGCAGGTTTCACTTTCAGTTCGATCTGATCTGATCTGATCTAATCATCGCTCACAGTGACCAGTCAATCACTCAATCGCCACAGTTCCAAAACACTACTTAACTTAACTGATGATCACTCCACCACACTCTTCATTTCTACGTACAGTACACAGCCAAATGTCAAAACATATATAGGCCACATGGGTTATATATAGTACCAACGTAATTATAAGTCTTTCTTTCGCCATATCTCTATTCTAATTTCCACAGACCAAACAACGCATGACAGTTGACAGTTGGGTTTATAAACAATGTAATTAACTCGCCCATTATTACTTTCTAATTAACGATCAACCATGTTGGCCGTATACCCTAATGAAAGGCCACCTTTCAACACAGTTTTGAACACCAAAAGTTCGTGTTAACAACGTTTGGGAATAGCAATTTCATTTCTCGTATGTGTTTTCGTAGACCAACCTTTAATTTCAGAGTATGTCACATCATACGTCCAATCGTATCTGGCCACTCCCTGTAGCCCTATTTGTCACAGAACCAGTTCATTCATGGCGTGAAAAAAAATAATAATAATAACCGAGAGGGTTAACAAGCCGATATATGTTTTGGGTTGTTCAATGTAGTGTGTTCAATGCATTCATTGTAATATACATTCAATTAAGAAAAATAATGTAATGTACTTTACATTGTTTGGTTTTGGTGATAGTTTTTTTTATTATTCAACATGTTATATTACTTTTTGTGAGAAAAAATACTTTTGTCCTTGCTTTTATGAGAATATATATATATATATATATAACTAGGGGTATACTTGAAACAAAAAATGAATACAACAATCTCAAGTTTTAGTAGAGATAGTACTATCACTCATTTTGAGTTATAGTTTCCATCACATCAAGCGAACAATGCATGCATTGTTTGTGCAGAAAATTCAAAAAAAAAAAACAATGCATTATTGACAATACATGCATTGTAACTATCCCAACCAAACAATTACCAAAACCAAACGACCCCTTGTGTATGTCAGATTAGATAATATTTGTATGGATAGGAGGCAGGACGGGGCGGGTTGATCCATTCTTATATGTTATTTAAAAAAAACATTGATATCTAACTCTTTTAAGAAAATAATTTATGATTAATGAGAAATATAGTAGAAGAAATAATTGGATATATCTATTTGAAAGATAGAGTCTTACAATTTCTGTCGAATGAATATATGATTTTAGAATGGTTTAAAGAGGAGACATACATGTAGATATTTATGCAAATCATAATAGAACAACTCGAGGTCGGAAGCAATACCCATATACCGCCCCACACTACTGTGAACCTGGTATCCGCCCCAAACAAAAGTTTCAAAACTTATATGTACTGAGCATTTCTACTATGCTATATAGTACTGGTGCTTTAATGTACAACTTAAAGTTGTATCATAACATGAAATGTATAAGTTTAGATTGTACCATAAAAGAATTTGTACCATTATGTTATGGTACAACTTTACAGCTTGAAGTTGTACCATCACATAAAGGTACAAGTTCAAGTTTACCATAAAAGAATTTGTACAAACAGTATAGGTATAATCCAAAGTTGTACCATAACTTTAAATGTACAATTTCAAGTTGTCTCATAAAGACAAATACCTATAGCACCAATACTATATAGCATTGTAAAATTCCTCTATATGTACTTCGCTTTCGTTTGTGCGGGAAGAATATGCCTAAATAAGCTGGCTTTGCATGATGGATGGTCGTTTCACGTAGGCTATAAGTTGATAGTTATGCTCAACTTAGTGTTGTAAATAAGCCGAGTCGAGCAATGTTTTTGACTTAAATAAGGATCGGCTTTTTAATAAACAACTCGAAAGCTTAATTCAAATATCATAATATTGATTTCATAAATTTTGTTTTAAATAAATGTAAATATCATGTTGTTTAATAGTAATTACTAACTAAGCATATGTGCTACTTAATTTTAGGCAACGGTAAATATCAACTTGTCAAATGATAAGTTATAAACCAATATATTCATAAACCACTAGTCGGGTCGACTTGCTAGTCATGTTGTGAGCCAACTCATGAGCACAAAATGAGGTAGCTAATGAGTTAATATAAAAAAACCTCAAATAGTGACTTGACTCGCAAACCTTGCAAGCCGAACGAGATGGCCTAAGTTCAGGTCCTTAAACCCTCTTTTTTAAGAAGGATCTTAAAGCATTGTGATTGGTTGATTCAATTTTAGGGAGTTATTAGTTAATTAGTTGTTAAGGGTATTTAGGGAATTGTAAATAATTAAAAAACGTAACCCTAACTTTCTATACACTCTCGGATTTTCCCCCTCACCTGCAGCCGAACCGTTTATCTTCTCTTCAAAGGATGTTCTCCGACCATCCTGTCCGCTGCAGTCACCGGTCGTCCCTTCTGCTCCCGCCAACTGGTCTCCGCCTTTCTCCGGCCATCCTGTCCACCCAGTTCCTATTCTCCGTCATTCTTTCTCACGGTCGTCATCTGTCCATCTTCATCCCGCTGAAAGACCACTCGATTGTCGATGTAGGTTGGTCTTCCGGTGTTGTAGTTTGGTCTTAATTTCGTTCGGGAGCGTCGTCGGTTGGTCTTCCGGCGCCGCACTCCCGTTCCCGTCGCCGTGAAGCAATGCTCGTCGCCTTCACTCAACAGTTGCCACCTACGTCCATCACTCTCCAGCTTCTCTCATTAGAGCAATACGTGTTGCAACATCAATTTCCAGCATTACTTCATTCCGTCGTCGCGCTTCCTGCGCTCCCCTCGACGACGTTCAAGGTAATATTCATGTCCATATTTATCAAAAAGTTTAACTTGCGTCGTAGCTATCAGTAACGTTTCTTTACCAGTTATTAACGTTACTTATTATTAACGTTTCAACACTGCGTTATTAACATTTCTTCAGCAGTTATAACGTTTCACGACTACATTATTAATATATAACACATCGCTATCAATAATGTACTCATTATTAAATTTTCTTTACCAATTATTAATATTTAACACGACACTATCAACAAGTCCAAATTGATCCCTTTTTCTGACGCTATTTTCACGAAATTGATTCACTGATAAAGTTCATTATAAATTTAGGCCGATCTGATTTTAAAATTTTTAAGGGCGATGGTCAATGTTTTCTTTTAACAATATTAGCTTATATTTGTACCTTTCTTATCGCGCTATCACTTTGGTTAAAAAAATATCGCGCTATCAACAAACATGTATGTTATTGAGAAATTTTTTCTTACGACCAGTATACAACCATTATAAAAAAACTAATACATTATTCTTATGACCAGTGTATGTGTGTGACTTTGTGAAATGCCATTATGAATGTTTTGTTTTTGTTATTAACATTTTCTGTTTGTATTCCTCTTTGTTCACTCATGGATTATCAATATGTTTATATGCAATTTGTAATTTTTGACAATGCTCCACCCATTATTCATATTTTCAACGTCATTATCAACATTTTTTATAGTGTTCTACCAATAATCTGTTAGCTTAATTAACGTGTACTATTATCAATCGGTGTCACTATTAACTGTTTCTTCACCCATTATTAATATTTTCAATGTCATTAGCAACATTTTTAACGGTGTGCTAATAATAAGTTGTCGGCTCGATTAACATAACTATTATCAATTTGTGTTCATTATTAACGATTTTTAACCCATTATTAATATTGTATGTTGCACTACCAACAATTTTACAATACTTCAATAGAATAGATTGGAGATGCTGAGGTCAACCAAGGATTTGTTGTTGATGAGTCATTGGTTCCTATGACCTGCATTATCAATTGCAATGTTCACGACTGGTACCGAGCTATCATCATTTGGAGACTCATCGTATCCAAATTCTAGTTTTGAAATATGAAGACTCAAAAAAATAAAATAAAAATAAGATGCATTAATTTTTTTATTTATTTTCATATATGTAAAGCAAACAACTCAACATCCATCCCCTCAATATCCACTGGAATGTCACCTTCACTTCCCGTTAAGTTTTTACCAACATCTTGCCTCTCGAAGTTTTCATCACAAGGTATTTCATTCAGATCTGTAGCGTTGAGTATATATCGTTATTAACAACTTTATAAACAGTTTATAACATCGTCAAACAATATTATTAATCATTATTAACCTGCCACTGCACTACTATTAACAATATCATTAGAGTCATTAACTGGTAACTAACAAGCTGTGCCATTATTCATGTTCTTACCCGATCATGAAACATTTAGACATGTTTTTATTTGTGTCAATATTCTTGACACCATTATTAACAAATTAACGTTACAATTTTAATAATATTCAACAATGTCGTCAGCCAATATTATTATACATTATTAACCGACAACACTACTATTATTAATCAAATTATGGTGATTATTAACTGGCAACTACATCACTATGATAATCAGCTGAGCCTTCAATTTGAGATTTTCCAGCAACGTTATTAACAAATTAACGTTATAATTTTAATAATATTCAACCACGTCGTCAATCAATATTATTATACATTATTAACCTACAATGTTGCTATTATTAATTATATTATGGTAATTATTAACGGGCAACTACATCACTATGACAATTAGAATAGCCTTCAATTTGAGGTTTTTCAGCAACGTTATTAACAAATTAATGCTACAATTTTAATAATATTCAACCACGACGTCAATCAATATTATAATACATTATTAACCGAACATGATACTATTATTAATCATATTATGGTAATTATTAATGACGAGAATCATTGACGGCGGTTGTCGAAGCACTTGACGACGGTTGGGGCCTTGGGGGTTCCACCGGTCACCAACTACGGACGAGCGAGACACGACGGGACGGAGCGGATCGGATCTTCACCGGCGTAGATAATAGAGACAGTGGGGAATTTTCACCGGCGGATCGAAGCCACTAGCCGCCAGTCGTGGTGGAAGTAGGGGCGCCGCGATTTCAAAGGAGACGATGGAGAAGTTTCACCGGCAGATCCACGGCTACAAGATGTCGGTCGTGGTCCACGGTGCTGTCCTCGTTTGTTGCGGCGTGAGACAATTGACAGAAAAGGACGACGGTGACCGAGCAGTACGGGAGAGCTGGTGTTTTCTAATCTTCAACGGTGGACAGTGAGGGAGGAGGATGTAGGGAAGAAAACCGTGGAGGAGAAGGGGTTTTTTCAATTTTATTAATAATATAATTAATTGTTAATTATATTACATTCTTGCCCTTATTGGTAGTTAGCCAATAATTATTTTATGATTATCTCTCTCCTCTTCCTATTGGTTGGCAAGGGTTTAAGATTCTACTTAAGGAATGGGGTTTTAAGGACTGATCTAACCCGGAACAAGATTTGTTCAAACCAACCACCGAACCGCTGGTAGGTTGATTCATTTCCTACTAGTTATGCTACATATTTGGGTTCATGTCACCAATTATAAGTCATCATTTGACAGGTAGTACAGGAAAAAAGAGAAGAGAACAAAAAGAAATTATAAGTCCCAGTGGTGCCTGCTGCCATGCTCATAATGATCACTAGTGCAGCCACTGACTCTCAAAAACAAACAAACAAAATCCTCCACCGATTTCAGTGTCTTGTTTTTGTCAAACTGTCTCTGTTTCTTTGATGTGCTGTGCTGTTGTTCCCTCAGAAAACAATTGTCCATAGATTCAGCTACGTACGTACTGGTTGCTCTCTCTCTCTCTCTCTCTCTCTCTCTCTCTCTCTCTCTCTCTCCCTTCTCCCTTTACCATATCTCAGTCGTCTCTTCTCATCAGGGAGGAATTTCGGGGAGCTCAAAAATGGTAAAAGTTGGGAGGCAGTCACAATTGGCAAACCTGGCTTGCCTTGAAGAAATCTCCTCTTTTGGAAATCAGATAACTCATCGCATTTGGGACATTTTGGCTCTTTCTTGCCCCCTTTTTCACTCCACTCCAACTCTGATCGCCTGCCTAGTCATTTTGTTCTCTCTTGAGTGCTCTTTTCACTTTGCTTCTGTTTTTCTCTTTCTCATCATTCTCCATTTGTATCTTCCCACTTCCCAGTACTGTAATTTACTTCCAGTTCTTTTTTTCTTTGTTTCTTTCATCTTTCTTTACTTGGTCTCTGCTTTCATTTGTAGTTAGTTTGACCTCGTCCCTTTCAAGAGAAACATCTTGTTTTGCCGTTTGGAGTTTGCTTGCAATGCCCCTCATGTTTTGGTATAATATTAGCTAGGGTTGGTTTTCTCGGTTAAGCTGTTGTGTATTACACACAACCTAAGACTCTAGATATATTGTGGGTTGCATGGTTTGACTTTTTAAGAACTCACATGACGATTTGGGCGTCTATAAATTTCTACTAGGGCATTTATGGGTGTGGGGTGAGTTGTTCTTAATTTGAGTCTCATAAGTCTAACCCATCAAATGCAAAATAAATGCTATGATGAGTTTGGAGTTCTAGCAATTACGTCAATCACATTTTATTGTATTGGTTGGTTAATGCTTGTGTTTAAAATTGTCTATATCAGAGGAAGATGTGTAAGTATTATAATGAATATGCGTTGAACAATTTTTTAATTAAAAATAAACAATCTCTATGATATCATCCGAAAATAAACTGGGATACTGTCAGTTGAATATATTATTTTATATTTATTTTATTTTAATAATAATATTATGTCTATATGCGCTATTTGTGAACCCATGATTGTACCATCATCATATTAAGGTTGTTATCTAGATGGTAGAAAACTTATAGTATGTTAGTGTAGGTTTATATCTCGTTATACATGAATGTGACACGCGATCATGCTCATATCTGTTATTGGTTAAAAAAATATTTACTTTAAAAGATATCAAAATGGATATCATAATGGAGTTCATAACAATCCAATTTTTAGTGCAAAAATCTCTCAATTCATAAGTTATATGAAAAATGTATGATCCATTTAAAAATAATAGAAGACTTGTAGAAAGATGGTTAAACAAGAAGTAAATAAAACAAATAATTTTTTATTCTTTTTACCATTAGATCTCGTTAGGAGCATCACTATCAATGCAATTGTAAAGTTCTATTCTGATTTAATTGGTCAGGTGAATTATGATGTGATGCTTCAGCCGTCAAGTTTTTATTAGCATTTGAACCTCAAAACTCTCTCCACTGATGATGCTGTAACGACCTGATCTTTTTCGAAAAACCAAACCATAAGTCAAACCGAAAACCGGTTACTCCGGAGCAACCCAAACCACTTTTAAAACAACAAACTGACATTATTTAAGAATTTTAAACAAAAAGCCTCAACATTTGGGCAAAATCTCAATCTCAAACACTTAAAACAACTTCACACAAATCTTGAACCTTGAATCTCCAGTACATAAACTCACAATCATGAACAAAATAATTAAACTAAATCTAGCTCTAACTCCTTGCTGTTTTCCCTAAGGTCTCGTCCATGCTGGTCCGGCAGCTTGCCTCGCCCTCCCTCTTCTCGGGATCTGCCTCCGCTAACCCCTCCTTTACCTGGTGAGTGAGAAGGGGTCAGTCTTGTCGTTACTTTCTAAGGTCTTGCCCTAAGCAACCTCCTTACTAAAACACATTATTAGCGTTTCCTTTCCTTAGATGAAAGTCGTTCTCACTTTCATCCTTAATAACTCATTTCAACTTTAACTCATAGAGGTTCTCAACTTTTATCCTTAAATCATAGAAGTTCTCTACTACTATCTTAACTTATATACTTATTACTAGGGAATCACCGCGTTACGTATCGCCGTCCGGTGTCCCTATCCTCAAGGCAATGGTGCGTTACCTATCGCCGTCCAGTCCAAGCCCGGTCAACTACTGCGTTACGTATCGCCGTCTAGTAGTGACCCGACCATCTACCGCGTCCAGTAGTGGCCCAACCGCCCGGGGGTTCATCTTACATACAAACATACATCACATACATAGCACAATGTGTGCCTCCACCATAAGTAGGCGGTGGGATGCCTCACACATACAATCAAGCTTACTCATAAATTAACTAGCATAACTTGAAATTAACGACATAAACTAAAAGACCTCGACAGAGATTTTACCCCCTTGACACTCACCTTATGTCAAGTCGAATCGGTTGGCATTAACCATCCACTCCCTTAGTGACTTATGAGGTGTGTGATCACCGAAATTGATTCGAGCTCGTCCATGTTCACCTGTAAGCCTTCTCGTTAACTTGTACTCAACTTCTTTCCCCGTCTGCGCAACCAAAACATCGTGACGTTTTAACTATTTCCTAAGCAGTGACTAAGCTACTAGCTGCTAGAAATTCCTATGTCCAAATTGTTCCTTCCAAAATGTTTCTCCCTTTCACTACAATGAAGCATCACCACGTCATTGTCCTGAACTTGTCTTATTTGTGCTTAATGACCCCTTTCCAACCACCCAAGGAAATACATTAACATAATCGAAGTTCCCATGATCTGTAAACCATCAGGTCATTAGTTACTCCTTAAACATCAGGAACCCCTTTAGTTTTACTTATAAAAATGGATTCACTCATCACTTAACTCCTCTTCCTTTCGGCGTACGACACCCACCCTTTAATTCCCTAGTTTCCATAAACCAAACCACCAACCTCAACGAGTTTTTATTGTGGAGGTCCTTACCTCAATTCTGATCGATTTCTGTAATTGTGGTAAGCAATGATATCGCTGTTGTCCTTCCTCATCCCATGCATATTACCTCACGTAGGGGTGCCAGTTAGTCTCTTCCAACGATTAATATATAGAACTTCAGGACATGAGTCTAAGTGGAATACAAAGAGAAGGTACGACTCCTTACCTCTCAATTGATTTTTTTTCCCCGATACAAATGCACTGTCGTCTCTGTAGAAAGGCTTTCACCATCCAACAACCATTGATATCTGGAGCTCCTCAACGCACCATCAGGCATCAACAATCCCAATCCTTTGACCGGACTCTCCCTGTCTATTTTGTCCGCGTACAACTATAGCCAACCGTTGTCCGGGGCGATTGCATCATCACCATCGGAGCTGGAGCTGCTCCCACCGTTCCGTGGTTAGGGTCATCACCACTGTCATCATCCTCCCTTTCAACGTCCTAACCTCTATCATGTGCCAATTTCGATGGCGTTGCTGGTTTTGGTGGACGCAATGATAGCGGAAAGGGTCGCACTGGCGGGCTGTCTAGATCAGAAGCAGCTGGTATTTGCGAGTGGGAGAGAATGAATGGGGAATCGGGTGAGAGGATCGAAGCGGCTAGAAATAGGAAATAGGGTTCCCGGTGTAAACACAAGACGTGTATTGCTCTTATTGAATCAAAGTATTTTTAGTACATCAGTAACAGAAGCTAGCTATAGACGTGGAACAAAAAGAGTGGAAACAGGAACAGAGTGGAGTATCCAACGTTCTATTCCTAACAACCAACAGTAAGTGAGAAACGTAAGGGCCAAGTCCCTCATCACCCGGCGAGTGCTACTCGTTAGACTTCCTCCCTTTGCAGATAATAGTCTATCCCCCTTCACCCTCTTGCTTGGTGTAACGGAGATGCACTAATCTCCTCTCAATTAACCGCTCAATATAACACTTAATTTAGTGGTGGGAAGACATTAATTGGTTGAGCTGTAGGTTCATTACTTGACCCGGTTATGACAAGTCTCAATGCTTGGTTTGGTTTGGTTTGATATCTCTTACATAAAAAATATATATTAATTCCAGGTTGAACCTTAACCCAAAATTAAGGGTGTTACAAATGCTGAGTCTATGATTATTCCTATTACATGAGAGGAGATAAAAGGAGTATTTTTTAATCTTGGGAGGGACAAGGCTCCTGGACCTGATGGGTTTCCCTCAGAGTTTTTAATCTTCGATTTTTTCATTCAGGGTCATGCCTCAAGCTATTAACTCTACATTGTTCACTCTGGTAGCAAAAGTTCCAAATGCTGAGAGAATGAAGGACTTTCGTCCAATTTCGTGCTGCAATACTATCTACAAGGGTATATCCAAAGTGTTGGCAAACATGTTAGCAACTGTACTTCCTGGTTTGATTTCTTCTTCGCAGTCTGCTTTTATTAGGGGTAGATCGATTAATGATAATATTCTTCTAGCTGCTGAGTTAGCAAAAGATTATCATAGGAAGGATATCACCCCTCGCTGTGCTATAAACATCGACATCATGAAAGCTTTTGATTCTGTCATTTGGTCTTTTCTCTTCTCTGTTCTTGACACTATGGGGGTGCCTGGAAAGTTTGTTGGATGGTTGAAAGCTTGTATCGAGTCCCAAAGAGTCAGTGTTTGTTTAAATGGTGGGATCTGTGGCTCGTTTGACATGAAACGGGGTTTGCGGCAAGGGGAATCTCCTTACCTATTCACTATGGCTATGGAAGTTCTGGATGCGTTACTAAAGAAAGCAGCTAGTCAAAATCAGATTCCTTATCATCCTCGATGTAAACTGTTAGCTATAACACATCCGTGTTTTGCTCACGACCTGTTTGTTTTTACTAATGGGTCTATCAGAGGAGCAGCAGGGGTTTGTAGGGTTTTAAGTGCTTTTTACACCGTATCTGGCTTAAAAAGCAACCCAAGAAGTGTCAATTGTTCTGTGGGGGAATTTCAGAGGGAGAGAAGCAAATGATTTCAAATTATTCTAAGTTTCCTATGGGGAAATTGCTTGTGCGCTGCCTGGGGGTTCCCCTGATTACAAGGTAGCTTACTAGGGCAGAATGTAAAGTGTTGATTGAGCAAATTACTGGGAAAGTTCATAGTTGGAAAGCAAGATTTCTAAGCATTGCAGGTCGGCTGCAATTGATCTCATCAGTTTTAACTAGTGTGCTGCAGTTTTGGATGGGGATTTTCTTGTTTCCGAAGTTTGTAATAAAAAAAGTGGAGTCAATTTGTAGCAGGTTCCTTTGGGATATTGATGATAATTCAATGAGGAAGAGGGTTGTTGCTTCCAGGCAATTTGTTGCCCGGCCGAAGAAAGAAGGGGGTTTGGGGGTCACAAACTTCTCCATTTGGAATCAGGCTTGTGTTTTCAGGCATCTGTGGTCAATCCTTACTGCTGTAGGATCCTTGTGGGTGGACTGGGTTGCACGGTATCGCCTTAAGCAGACCTCATTGTGGGATTTGAAGGCTTCAGCCGTTGGGACTTGGATTTGGAAACGAATCCTGAAGTGCAGGGATTCAGTGAGACCTTTTGTTTCTTGCAATGGGGATGAATTCTGTTGGGATGGAGAGCCTATGAACCCTTACTCTATCAAGCGAGTCTGGGACTCATTGAGGCAGCATGATCTTGTGGTTTCTTGGTTTAAACTGGTTTGGGGCAAGTTTATTATTCCACGACATGGGTTTATTCTTTGGTTGGTGATCAATGATCGCCTAAAGCTTCAGGACAAACTCCTGGCTTGGGTAAAGCAATTTTCTGGGATGTGCTGTTTATGCCCTGGAGATGTGGAGAATCGTTGGCACCTATTTTCTGCTTGTCCTTATATTCAGTATATGAATAGTGTTATTTTTCATAGTGATTCTCCCCCTGTTTGTGATAGCTGGCATGCTGTTTTACAGTAGTGTTTGCAAAAGTGGAGAGGGGATACGCCTTCTGCTATCTTCTATCGTGTGAGTTGGAGTGTGAATGTAAGCCTTGTATGGCGTGAAAGGTGTTCCAGGTTGTATGGTTCTGGTGTTGCGCGGAGTTCTTCTCAGCTGATCCTTGTTGATAAACGGAGTATTAGGAGTTGTTGTCTTCAGAATCGGGCTTTGATTAATTGCTTTGAATCTAGGGGCTTGTGGTAGTTTCTTTTTGGTTATTTGATTGGTTCCCTTATTCATGGGTTTGCTGTACATAACGCTGTTTGTTTTTGGGTGGCTCCATAGCATTTTTTATATTGGTGTCAGTTCTTAATGCAATTTTGATTTAACCATAAAAAAATAAATTATTTTATCTTTGGTTATTTATATCTTTTTGTTCACTTTTAAAATTTATGTGATTTATTGCATGCAAGCTCAGATTTTATGAGGCATTGTCTCCTTATTGGATAATTTTCGAACCAAACACGAAGAACTAAGTTAATAAATTTTAGACAAAATACACTTGTATAGTCACAACTTTAGTATTTTTTATAATAATAGTCACTTTTGGAAAAATGCGCAAAATGACCATAATTTTCAATGGTTGTATGACAAATCTACCCATTTCCATCACAAACTTTAACTGTGTTAGAGACCATATCAATTATTTTAACGGTACAATCACAAGAATGCCAAATCAACGCACACGTCAGCGACAACTCAACATCATGTGTGACACATCATATTTTACTTTTAAAAAATTAATTATTTTTTTAAAGAAAAAATTCTTATCTTTCTAATCCAGAGCCCTACGTCCTCCATGAGCTCTCCTCTCTTCCTAACAAGATTGCCAACCCCCAAGCCCAAATCCATTCACGAAACCAACCAAATCAGGCCATTGTTTTTTTTTTTTTTATATATAAGGGTGAAAATTGCATTAATAGGAAAAGAAACAAAGGCCACAAAACCCAGTTCAACTTCAAACCAAAGAGCAAAGGGAAAGGGGAAAACAGACAGGAGCACAAGCGGTGCATCCCCAAACCAGACCCACAAGCGAAATTGAAAAAATAAAATAAAAGAGGAGCAAAAAGACAGACTAAGGACCCCCCAAACTAGAGAAATTAAAACCCATCACTCCCAAACCAAGACAAACAAACTACAGCACCCGAAGAACAGACCCAAAAGGGGCAGAAGCTCGACAGCAGCAGCTCGACCGCAACCACACCGCCCATCGCTGATCGCCCGCGACCCAACACCAACGTCCATGAAACCGAGCAGCAGCAGCGCCTGCAGAATGGGAGGAGAGCGACAGCGCCAGACCGCCCTGAACAAGGACCGCCAATGCCCAAAGAAAAAGCTTTAAGCTCTCAGACCACACACAGAACAGCAACAGGACAGGAGAACAAACACCCAGCACAACCAGCAGGAGCAAAATGCTCGAACGCCATGAATCCTTCATCCCCAAACCGCCAGGGCCTCCATCAAATCCCAGTCAAGTTATCCCTGAACCATCTAGCACCTTGGTTCTCCTGTCAAGGAAACGCATGCAGTGAGAATTATCAGGCCCATTGTTGAGCATCTAATTTAGCAATTAATGGTGGAGAGGGACAGAGACTGTAACGCAATCGAAATAAAGAAGCATAAAATGAGAAAATACTGTTTGAACCTACTGGCTCGAGATATGAACAATAATGATTGTTGGTGTGGGTTGACTTGTCATCCGTTCGTCCGATCCCGTCGGGAGGGAGAGAACCTGTGAAAGAGCCGGGGTTGCCCCCCGGATTAAGCTCCGACGATCAAGTCAGTATCAGTTTGTGAATAGAGTTGAGAGAATAGATAGAGAGATAAAGTGTAGAGAGATAGTAGAAAGTGGAAAGTCAGGGGGAGAGGGAAGAAGTCCCCCTCCTTGATGGGTTTCATACCTTTATATACTAGTAGCGGGCTTAGAGCGTCATCCGTTGTCGATTGGACGCTGTATTACTTAGTCTCTGCAGGGAGTCTCTTAGCAACACCCCCAACAATTGCCCCCCAAGCTGGTGGTGAGTTTTAACTCATCACTAGCTTATATTTTATTTTATTTTTAAATCTTCGTCAATAATTTTGGGTGGGGCCCTATGTACCCCCAGTTGCCCCCCAGCTGGTGGCGCGTTTGACTGACGCGGTGCCACCTTCTTGCGTCTTGCCCCCCAGTTGGTATATTTCATTAATGCTTGTAGCCTTCACCCATTTTAGATTCTTCATGGAGCTCTCCTCGTCGGGGTGTTTTTAACCCTCAGTTTGGAGTTCTCCTCATCGGGGTTCTTAACTTAGCGCCATTAACGCTCATGAAAGTAAAATATTTCAATATTTAATAATAATAGAGGTATAGAGTACTTAGCTTTATGTTGGCGAAGCGACTCGAAGAGTTGTTAAAATAAGAGTGTTGCGCCTAAGGATCACATGGCGCGTATGCAGCCCACTGGTGATGTTGCTTGCCTAGCGGAGTAAGGACCCGAGTTCAATTCCTGTCGGAGCAAGGATGGATGGGGCGGACTTGGATCCGCGAGTGCGGGCCAGTTAAGCGGGCGGGCGTTGGACTTGGGCCGCAAGTTGTACTTGGTGCGGTTGCTTTGTGGGTCGGGGCTTGAAGAGTTATTGAAATAAGAGTGTTGCGCCTAAGGATCACAAGGCGCGAATGCAGCCTATTGGTGATGTTGCTTGTTTGGCTGAGGAAGGACGCGAGTTCAATTCTCGGTGGCGTCAATAATATTTTTGACGCGGAGAGTGGCGCAGGCTTGTTAGGCGGATCAGATGGATTTAAGCGGGCGGTGGGCTGGCATGGTGAGTAGCGCGGGCTTGTTAGGCGTATCAGATGGATTTAAGCGGGCGGTGGCCTGGGCCGCGCGAGTGTGGGCTGGCAAGGTGAAAATGGGCCGCGCGAGTGTGGGCTGGCATGGTGAGTAGCGCGGGCTTGTTAGGCGTATCAGATGGATTTAAGCGGGCGGTGGCCTGGGCCGCGCGAGTGTGGGCTGGCAAGGTGAAAATGGGCCGCGAGAGTGTGGGCTGGCATGGTGAGTAGCGCGGGCTTGTTAGGCGGATCAGATGGATTTAAGCGGGCGGTGGCCTGGGCCGCGCGAGTGTGGGCTGGCAAGGTGAAAATGGGCCGCGAGATGGAGTTGGGCGGGCGCCTGGACCGCGCGAGTGTGGGCTGGCATGGTGAGTAGCGGCTGGGCTCTCCTATATATATATATATTTTTCACACAAATAATTCATGATTATTGCTACTTTGTGTTCCGTCGAACTGAGTGGGCGCGAATAGTTCATGACTATTGCTATTTTTTGTTCTTCATGAACTGAATGGGCGCTAATAGTGCGGAACTATTGCTATTTTTTGTTCTTTATGAACTGAATGGGCGCGAATAGTGCTGAACTATTGCTATTTTTTGTT
The DNA here is from genome assembly GCA_964030455.1 of Linum trigynum. NCBI lineage: Eukaryota > Viridiplantae > Streptophyta > Magnoliopsida > Malpighiales > Linaceae > Linum > Linum trigynum. The sequence continues at coordinate 34,200,602 of OZ034820.1, forward strand.
CTTTCGAACTGAATGGGCGCGAATAGTGCGGAACTATTGCTATTTTTTGTTCTTTCGAACTGAGTGGGCGCGAATAGTGCTGGACTATTGCTAATTTTTGTTCTTGCGAACTGAGTGGGCGTGAATGTTAAAATTCAGACGCCACACCATTGAAACACAAGGCTCGGTTGTAGCCTGCTTGTAAGGATGCTTGCCTGTCGGAAGAGTGGCATGGGTTCGAGTCCTCGTTGCGACGACATTTTTTGAAGAGTGCTGATCACTTGAATACCCGCGCGAGTTGGGCTTGCGCGCGTCGAGTGCTGGTGACGCGGGTCGGACGCGAGTTGGGCTTGCGCGCGTCGCGGGTTGGGCCACGAGTTGGGCTTGCGCCCGTCGAGTGCTCGCGCGAGTTGGGCCGCGAGTTGGGCTTGCGCACATCGAGTGCCGGTGACGCGGACCGGACGTGGCGGGCTGGAGGTCAGGCGGATGGTGGGCTTGTGCGCGTCGCGGGCTGGGGGAAGATGCTGCACGAGTTGGGCTTGCGCGCGATGCTTGTGCCGCGAGCTTGGGAGCGGACGAAGTTGTGCGCGAGGTGGGCCTTGGAGAACGTCCGCGAGTTGGACAGGCGGTGAGGTGGGCCGCGAGTTGCCCGAGAGCCCACTTTGTGCGTTGCTGTTGAGGTGAGTCAGAGTGAATAAATAGGGCGCGGTGCGGTTTTAGTAATAACAAAGTGCTTTAGTCCGCTGGTTAACTTGTACGTCTGGTGGAGAAGTGGCGCTGGTTCGAGTACTGGCGACGACGACATTTTTTGACGCGGGAGTGGAGCAAGGATGGGCTGGAAGAAGGTGGCTTCTTGGGAACTTCGCCTGTCTCTTCCCTCTGACAGGAAGAAGGATGGGCTAGAGGAAGGTGGCTTCTTGGGAACTTCGCTTGTCTCTTCCCTCTGACAGGAGAGAAGGTGGCTTTGCTTTTTTTTTTTTTTTTTACTGTTGAGGTTTGTTTCTTTTTTTTTTTACTGTTGAGGTGACTGAATAGAAAGTACTTATGTTGACTGGAGAGTGGCTCTTCTTTCTTTTTCGTCAGGGCGCCGGTGCTGCCCCTATCTCCGGCGCTCGGAATCTGGGGAAATTTCACTGCACCCCCCCCCCCCCCCCTTTTTTTCTTCTTTTTTTTGTTGAGCTTTTCTCTCCTCTTTCTTTTTTGGATGAACTTTGTAGGGGATAGAGTCACAGATGGATGTGGGAGCTAGCTAGGAAATGAGATTCATTTGTGGGAGCTTTTATTTCAATCTCTCCCAGTCCCAGCTGGAGTAGTGGGAGATCCTTCTCCCTCGAAGAAGAAACAAAAACGTACATCCATGGAGGACGACCTCTCCTGGCTGGGAGCTGCTGGCTCGGAGGTGGTGCGGTGGCTCCTCTTTAGTCCTCTCTCCCCGTTTGTTGTTTCTTCTTCTTCTCTGCTTTGGCTTTTCTGGTTTTTTTTTTATGAAGCTTTTGTATTCATTTCAGATCAATAGTTCTTCCTCCTTCCGCGAACGAACGAACGAATCCAAATCAGCCCCACGGTGGGCGCCAATTGTTTGAACCTACTGGCTCGAGGTATGAACAATAATGATTGTTGGTGTGGGTTGACTCGTCATCCGTTCGTCCGATCCCGTCGAGAGGGAGAGAACCTGTGAAAGAGCCTGGGTTGCCCCCCGGATTAAGCTCCGACGATCAAGTCAGTATCAGTTTGTGAAGAGAGTTGAGAGAATAGATAGAGAGATAAAGTGTAGAGAGATAGTAGAAAGTGGAAAGTCAGGGGGAGAGGGAAGAAGTCCCCCTCCTTGGTGGGGTTCATACATTTATATACTAGTAGCGGGCTTAGAGCGTCATCCGTTGTCGATTGGACGCGGTATTACTTAGTCTCTGCGGGGAGTCTCTTAGCAACACCCTATTATAATTTTTTTTTTTTTTTTTATAGAAGATAGATTGATATTGTTGGAGGATTTTTTTTCAAATCGGAGGTTAATATAAGATGTCCTCTAAGACTAGTGTTAGAAGTTAGAACAGCCCATTGGATCAGGGGCTGGTAAGCTTGAGCAGGCTCGAGCCCAATTGGCCACCGCTTCAAATGACTAGGTGAGTTTGACAACACAACTCGTCATGTAAATGAAATAGACTCTGCAAGAGAAAAACAAACGACAAACTCGGTTTTGACTTCTAATATGAGCTTCAATTGGAGTATTTAGACTGTACAGTTTTGCTAACTTCCTCTGGTGTCGATGCTATGGCTTCTTTGTGTAACTTGACAGCTTAATTTGAGGAGGTATCGTCCTGTTAAGTACTGCTGCAAAGTCACTATTCTCCAGCACGGAAGGTGTTTGAGAAAAGGCCCAGCTGAATAACTAAACAGGTATTGTTGGTCTATCTTTCGTCTTGTGTTGCCATCCTTTGTTGTAATTTTGGCCCATCTTTCTGATTTAGCATCCAGAATTTAAATGGTGATCTTTGCTAAACTGTTGAACTTGCTTCGTGTCCCATTCTTACAATGATGAAGGGTATGACATGCGACTTTAGTACTGAAAGCGTTTGCCTTAATTCAATGCCATGCGTCCAATTGCTTGTTTTGGATTAATTGCGAGTCTCCATGGGTTAGGAGGCCTTTAGGTGTCTGATATATGTTCAATTGTTCACTGATTCGTTCTTTATGCTTTCTTAGGTGGGTTCATGGTAATTTCTGATGGCATCATGGAGAACGAAGAAAAGACTGAGCTTGCCGGGTTTCTGAAAACTTTACCCCCTGTAGAGTTTTGTTGTGTGTATGGTTCCACGCTCCATCCAAATAACTCTGACAAGGTTCTTTCCTATGTTCCCTGGTGTTACATGACCTCTGCCTAAAAAGTTTCTAGATGAGACTGTTTTCCTTCGTTCAAATTTATAACTTCAAATGCAAATGATATTGCTGGCCTTTAGTCTTCAATGGTGGATTATATCCTTGGCGTGGCAGATCCTGTGAAATGGCATTCAGAGGTAAAAAAAAAAAAAAATAGATTGCATAGGCATTCTGGGTTGTATTCCATTGTGGTTGCATGAACGTCTAATGCCCACTTCTTTACTTCTGTTTTTTCTAGAATCTGGAATTGAATAGAAGTCATTATGCCTCGTGGATGGTTCACCTTGGGGGAGCAAAACTGGTGCCTCTTTCTCTCCCCTTCGCTTTCTCGCTCAATTGTCAGTTATTTATTTCCATAGTCCCAAGATATATGATTTGTTGATTTTATTAGATCACTGAAGTTGCAGATGGCATCGGTGTAGGAGTGCACTTCAACCCTTTTGTTACTTGGAATGAGAAGGTATTCTTATTTATGTGAAATAATTAGATATGACACTGCTTTTACTTGAACTTCACTCAAACAGATCAATGTAGTTTATGTTTTTAATGTTTCTTCTTCCAGTAATCTGTGGTAGTTTCTCATGCTTAAGCAATTTCTGGCAGATGCTCAAATATGGGGTTGTTAGAATGCATGATCTGGTTGAAGACGTTCTAAATTGGCAGAGGTTTTACATAAGTGGTCGATTACAGAAACCAGTATGTTTCCCTCTCTTTTGATTATCCTTTTACGAGTTTGTGGTTAGACCATTTTCTGCTTCGCGCTATACATTTGCAGGACTCTCTTATAAGCCAACTCACAATTGAGAAATTTATTGGAATATATTATAAGGTGCCAATGATATAGCCAGTTGAAATTGATATCAATCTCATACCACCAAATGCAATTTCTGAACTTTTTGCTTCCTGTTCTTTCATCAAATTTTCGTTTGTTCTTCCTGGCGTGTCAAATAAACTCCTGTGCCATACACTTGAGTTTACAATTGCTGGCTTTATTGAATGTAGGTTCGTGTACTTCTGGACAATTTGGATGTTGAGAATTTAAATGCCGCTAATCTCAGGGCTGCAGTCGCTGCTGCTCTCCTCATTTTACCATCTAAATTCAATGAGGTTTGATCATGTGTCAGAGTTTAAGCCTTGAGTATTTCATCAATTTCGAAGAAAAATAAAGATAGATATGCATAGGATTTAAGGTGCTTTATGTTTGTGCAGGAAGATCTATATTCGACGATATGTAGCCTGTCCTACATGGGTGACTTACGTATGCTTTTCGCAGAGGACAAAAACAAGGTTTGTTTGACTGTAGCTTTCTCAGTTGAAGTTTGGCATTGTTTGATGCTGTGATGATAGTCACCACATGATTTTACCTCTCAAGGTTTAGCCTCAACCCTCGTTGAAGGTTTAGGTATGAGTTAAGGAATAAATTTGGAACTTGACTGTATTGCTTGACAAGGTTCAGATTGCAGAACCACATTTTTAATGCTCTACCATTCTATTTTTTGTCTTTTAAGTTGCACTTACGGTTCTTCTGTAGCTATAATATAGATGAATATAACTCCACTTTCCATTCTTTCTGAATGACTTGGTGCTGATTCTACACTGTTTATGATATGCACATTCCTCAGGTTAAGAAAATTGTGCAAGGACAATTCAATTTGTTCCGTTCAATGTATAAGCCATTCATTGAAGAATACGAGGCAAAGGAGATACTAAGAGTATCTTCAATTGGTGGACAACAAAAGTCTCTCTCTCAGGTTCATTTGCAATTTCCTAGTCTTCAACTCTAACATCTGGTTATAATTTGTGTGTTTGGAATCAAAAGACTCGTGAAGGAACATTCTTGTAGCTGTGAACAATATTGTCCTTATGTTCAAATCACCCGGCATGTCTTATGGCAGCTCTGCTAGATTTCCACTTCATATTAGGATGAGATGGACATATCTTGATGTTTGCATTTGCAGTTTATTTGTATTCCATGATTATATTTTTCTTCACACAATAAGTGTTCATCTTGTGTATTTTCATCGTTTTCACATACATGTTGCAAATCTCAAAAACTGCAGGACTATTGTCTGCCAGCAACACGGTCTCTTGTTTGCTCTCTACCTCCGCTGATCAGAAACAAACTGGGGACACAGCTAGGAGAGCAGAAGATAATTGGCGATTCAAGTAGGATAGATCTACTTCAATAGGGTTGATGGTGATATGGTTGGTATTAAATTTCAGAGTGTTGGTGGTCTCTATTCTAACCCTCCTGATTGTCTATATGTGTAGGTCGGGTTGTACAGGAAGTAGTCTTCAGTTCAAGAGAAGAGGCTGCAAGAAGCATGCAGAAGGTGGTGAGGCGTACAGTAATGGTTTCCAGCTTAAGGCAGGCAGTCTCTGGGGTCGTGGCTGCCGGAGGAATGAATGCTGGTAGATACCTTGCCAATAAAGTGCGCAAGGCTTGGAAATCATGGACATAGTACATCACCACATCATTCAAACCAGTTACCCTTCATTCTTTTCTCATGTTTCTTCCAACTCTAGAATTTGGATACCTTGGTACCTTTTTCACTCTTTTGGCTACAAACTTATACAGTAGGTTAGGTGCCTGAAATGTTGAAAATTAGCGACACAACAATGGCATACTTGTATCTGCAGTCTGCTGGCCATTTTTCATTTTGTTATCAGTTCATTGTTTCTGTAAGTGACAATTTGGCTGCAGCCTCCAAGTAATCCATCAAGTCAGGAGAGCAAGCTGAACTTCTGTAGACTAATGAGTTTCTACTGGCCGTCACTAGGATGTAGTTGATGCCTCAACTATTGCAGAATTTATATATGGCATGGTAAATACAATATATTAGCCACAACTAGTATGAAGCGGGAATTATAGCTACAAGTCTACAACTATGTAAATTCAAATTATTAGCCATAACTATTATTGCGGGTCAAGATATGGCTAATTGTCCTTTACTATTATTGAATTTTTAACGGAGAAGGTCACGGGAGAAGTCACGTCGGAATGCTTTTAATTTATAACTTTAAAGCATAAAAGTTTAGTCAGCAGTACTTACGGAATTGTTGATAGAGAGTTAACGTTTGGCTAATAATTTAAATTTCCATAATTGTGGCTATAATTCCCCGCTTCATAATAGTTGTGGCTAGTATATTGTATTTACTCTTGATATATTACCATATCATGGAGGTTCCATTGATGAGACCACATACTTCAGTTGTCGTCTTAGATTACTGGTAAACACTTGTTGCCTATAACGGTAAGACGATGACCTCTGTTCTCCCAGTAAGGGCTCCGGCTGAGCGAGGTATATTGCACATATTGCATATGCTCTTGTTCATCCAAAAACTAGGACACCCATTATCACCGCGCTTCTCATTGTCATGCTCTCAAGTGCATTCATTGCTTTCTTCTCAAGCCTAGATGTCTTTGTTGGCTTGACGAAAGACGAGAAAGATACACTACTATGACAGAACAATGAGAAACTGGTGGGATAGCTTCTGGCATCCTCAATACCCCACTGCAAGTATCATTACAGTAACCACTAGCAAAGAACATTCAAGCTTTTGCAACAAAAGTCTGCGATATAGTAATGCTGCCTCAAAGTACATTTCAAAGATAGGAAGAACTGATTGTCATTACCTTATTCCTGAAAGCATGTTCTCAACAATCTCGAAACGACAGATTCCCTACTCTTGCTAGATTAGATGTGCACGAACAGTAACATTTGATAAAGAAGAATCAAAAGCTGTAGAAAATGTTATGATTCGCAAATACCAGATAAACGACCTTTCATTTAGAGAGATAACTATACCCTCCTCCAGATTGATGGCCAAAATACAAGCCATCAACGAAGCAAATACAAATTCTGGGTTGTTATAAATGAAAACAAACTCCGAGAATCTAATCTGAAGTATGCATCAATGGATCTATTTCCCTTTGTTACGCTTGGCGGCACCCTTTCCTTGCCCCTTCTTAGGGGGGCCCTTCCCACGACGTTTCAACATCTCAAGCTTGGACAGCCGCCTGAAAAAAGGAAAAAGAAAAGTTGCAGGGAACCATTAACAACAACATTTCATGGATTCATTGGATATGCATCATAGCAGCTTGTATCTATATCTGCAACAGATCATTGACTCTGTTTATCAGGAGGCTGCACAACCAATTAGCATAAAGTTCTTTCTTATTCAATATAAGGCACACAGTCACAGCAGGCATTTAGTCAAGCACATCGCGGCCAAAATACAAGAGTGAAGAGTAGAGGAGGAAGGGGGCATACTCCTGTTCTCGAGCGGCCATGATAAGAGGGTCGTCCTTAGTGATGTCGTGAGGGTACCACTGGGAGACTTTCTCGCCGATGAGCTTCTTCCGGAGTAATTTGTGGGGAGATCGTTGTCCTGTTGGGTTTAGAACATGCCCAAATATCCTAGCTCTAGCTTCTGTCACCCCTTGGGTCACCGCAGTTTCAAGGAGCCTCCTCAGCCCCACGCCGCTCATTTTGGACTTCGGAGGATTTGAGGTATGCAAGCGTTGGAGACGGTGAGTGGAGATTACAGCGGTCTAGCTAGTACAACGGGCACTGATGAGGAGGCCAAGAGGGACGGCTGTAAAAGAAACAAAGAAACAAAAAACTACATAAGATTCTCCAATCAGAAAAATAGTGCCACAAAATACAGGCCACCAACATGCCACAAAAAAGCCAAGAGTAGGGGAATCAAACATGTTGATCGAGAGTCAGGGGAGCTCCATGTTATCAGAAAGTGAAGAACTTTGGGACTTCTTTTGATGAACTCCATAAGGAAGAAAAAAATGTTACTGCTTTGAGTATGTACAAAAATGGTGGTTAACAAGATTACTGTAATTTCTTCTTTTTTTTTTACCATTAATTGGTGGTCAAACAATATCCAACCTCGAACCAGAAAAAAAGGTTCTTCTCACTAATTAACACAGTTGCTGGACTACTCATTTGACAAGAGAAACAGATTGCAACAGAATATTGCAAGGGAAAACTGAAAACTGAGAAGCTCCAAATCAAATTTACCAACCGATCAACTTATAAATTGAAGGGGGACTCAACAGAAGAAGAAAAAAAAGTTTATTCTCCCTGCAATATATTGGACAACTTGCTGGAATTAAAAAAGAAATCAAAGAACAGCTTCTTGGAACTGGCGGAACGAACAAAAGCTATCCATTCATCAGAGCATAATGTTTCATACGGAAACAAAACTAATGCGTTTTCAGATAATAGAGACTGAGTATCGCAACTTAATCTACAAAGTGAGTCACAAAACAACACCCATTACTTAGCAGCCAAACAGTGCGCGCCATTGATGAATTTCTAAGTATTGAGCTAGAAATTGAACGATTGAGGGAGGTAGAGACGAAGAGAGAGAGCTCACAAGTAGAAGGAGCGAGGACTAGCTCGTGAGATGAGGAGATCGGCAGGAGGTCCGATGGTGAGTGACTAGCTGGCGATTTTCGAACCAACTCCCCAAAATCGAATGGGAGGTCCGCCGGCGAGTGTTTGGCGACCGAGTTCAGCAGTAGGTTTGTCAGTGAGCGGCGCGGCGGGTAAGTTAAACGATTTGCATGTGCAGATGAATCGTCGTTTGACGATTTGATTTTTTAGGGTTTCAGATGAGAGCGGAATTTGGAGGAAGCCAAGAGACACAGGGAAGTGAAATAGGAAACTGAAAATTAATTTCCCACTCTCTTCAATTCTGCGTCCCGACTCCCGAGTGTACGTAGCCACCGGTACGTACCGTACACGGGCTAGCACGGCACGACATGGTTAGAGTACGCTACGAATACGGACACGAAATAAATGGGTCAGCCCGGTACGAGCACGAATAATTTATGGGTTGTGCCGAGCCTAAATTTCATGGGCACGGGCACGGCACAATACATAAGTGAGCCGTATCGGGCCTAATATTTTCATGACCTTATTGAGTATAAGAAAGGACATGACACGAAAATAATATTTATTTGATAGAAAATAAATATAAAAGAATTATAGTTTCAAATATTACAAAACACAAGTAGAAATAATTATTTGTTGTAGTTAGAAGTGTCATAAAGATATATACGTAATTACTAACATAAGTAAAAATGGACAAAGAATTAAACAAAGTCAAATCACACTCGCTATACTTTCAATTTTCTTTTCTCCCTGATTTGTTTCTTTTCTCAAACATTATCGGTTAATACTATCTTCCTCCATGCAATTTTCACATTCTTTTTCATTGTCTCATTTGTTTTCGTCCTTTTCATTAAACATGAATACAAGCACGGCACGAGCACGAATAGGCACGACACGATTCGAATTTCAAACCGTGCCCGAGCCGGGCCTAGCAAAGTTAACAAATCGGCTTGCATGACACAAAAACTGACGAACCGTGCCAAGCACGACACGAAATAAATGGCCCGAAGCGTGCCCAAGCACGGCCCAACGCCCATATACAGTCCCTAATCCCGACCCTAAAACAAAAAAGGCCGAGAAGGCCGCCCTAAGCCTAAGCTCCCGCCAACGCAGCCATGAAGCGTTTGGATCAGCTTTTGTGGCAACCAAGTTCTTGGCCATTCCTGACGTAAGAATTTCCCAGTCACCAGTATCATAATTCATAACATGTAGATGGACGGTACATTTGATAGCAAATTGTGGTTCTTCTGATTGAATCGGTTAAAACCTTGATCGGATACAACTTGGTGGCTCTACTCTGGAATCAGGGAGAGGAGAGGTCATATAATTTCTAGACAAACGTACCAAAAGTTTTATGCAAGTCAAAACTGGGTCCAATCCATCTAAACTAAAATAACAAGCGATCCTGATACATGTCAAGAGCCTGGATGACCTTCTTGATGAACAGTTTCCGGTGCAGTCGATACCTGTAGCGTTGCAGGGTTCAACATTGTTAAATCTTTCAAAGTTTACAACGAAAGGTTGTAAACAATTACTAACTGAAGAACCTACTTGATTGCGGCTTCGAGTGTTCTCCTGGGTTCTGACATTGAATCTGTTTTGTGCAATATAAGCAAACGACATCAGTAAACAGAAGCAGAACAAGAAACAGACACTGCCTGCTAGAACCTGTTCTGCATGAATCTTTGAAACATTTACCTAGCATCTTCTGATCTTGCTCGGATGTAGTGGGGTATTTAGCAAGCATCTGACGGCATTCTTCTTGCAGTTCCTTGACAGCTCTCCTTTCTGAGCTGGGAACGGGGGGCAGATCTCCGTCTGACCAAGTGGGCAGTGTTCTTGCTGCTGCTAAGACTGCTCCATCCACGAAACTCCCCTCACTTCCAGATAGCTCATCTACCGTTCAGAGTGGATCAGCCAAGAGAAAGGAGAATCAGTCTTTTGGATTCTATATCCACTGAGAATGCAAAACTGTGGAGAAAGAACCAAGATTTCTTACCGTTGTGATAGTATTCATCAGCAAGCCCAGATATGTTGAAGATGGACAAAAAGGAATCCAAATGAATGTGCACATTGCCAGAGAAGTGAATCTCATCCCAAGGATTCTGCAATCATTTGTTTTGATCATTTTGTTATGCCTTTTTAAGGCTTAAAAGGGCAGCTTACTTACCACTGGTGATGAGAAGCCGTATCTTTCCATGAACATGTTATTCTTCTGATGCGGCATGTAGTTAACAGTCATCTGAGAATGTTAAGAACAAAACCCAAGCATTAAAATGTTAAGAGTGGTTGTTTGTTTGTCACTCAAACTCATGCAACAGGTAGAGAAAAGACATTGAACACCAAGCAGCATATGTAATAAACAAAATCAACCAGGCATTCCATGGTGGACCTCTAACTAATCCTCAGAGACTTTTCTGTTTAGAGTTCAACAAAAGGATAATATTATTTCAAACTTTAAGCAGTACCTCCTCTCCTTTTCTGATTTCTTGCCCTGCATTTATCATCACTTCCAGCATTCGATCTTTGAATCTCCAATGGAAAAAGCAGTTTGGCTCTGGTGAATGGTTTAACATATCTGCAAATATTTACCACACGAAAATCCATGCTTTAAAAGACAGCGGATAAAATACACCTCCATAATTATGGGAGCTGAATAAAAATGACAAAATCACACCGAAACGTGCATGCATCTAGGTTTTCCCACCAGTGATTTCAGAGTTTATTATGTTAACAGTTGAAAAAGTTTGTACCCGATTAGGCAACAAAAACCGAAGACTCATGAAGCAGCTTAACTAAATTAAATTTCAGTCATACAAAAAAATCAACTTGGTCATACCATCACTACAGGATTGCATGATCAAGTTGAAGAATTGTCAGAAATTTATATACCAAGATGGGTGTGATCAAAGAGCCAGAATGTTACCAGCATAAGGGACAAGCATGTTTGCATCTTGAACTAGAGCGCCAACCCTCATTTGAATGTTAATGCATCGTGATTGGGCTATGCCAAGTGCCCAAAAGAATCTCTCGGGTTCACGGGCAAGACGCTTTATCTTAAGTGGAACGCCACTATGCTGTGGGATTGAAGATGCATATAGTTTGTTAGCGAAGCGAGATATGAAGAAGGTATAAACAACTAACTTCGAATTAGTTAAAAGCTTTGTGAGATATTGGCTTGTCCGACCCAGTTCTTTTCCCAAAATTCAAAAGCTCGAGATTGCTGTTTTCTCATAGCTGATGCAAGATCCTTGTCTTGCAGCTCCAAAAGCTCATCCTACAGATGTATAGAGGATCAAGGGACAGAAACAAGATCAGTGGACTTTTGTCCGAGCAAGAATAAGAGTAGAGAAACTGCAGGTAAAGAACAGCTGAGTGGACTAAACAAAAAAGGACATGATACATGATATTACACAGGGTACTATTCTAATTTATCAGTTTAGGAGGGGGGAAAGGTTAAGATTCAATCTTGGGTTGTACACCGTGGGAACCTGGTTCAACTTGAAATTGTATTCTGCTTTATAGTCATAACTATAAGCCTACACTAAAAAGAACTTTCAAATACGCCACTTAAATAATGTATTTTATGGCAGCTTAGTAAATGGTTTTGTGTCTCCAATAAATACTGAAGCTTTATCTATGTAAATGGATGAAACATGTGATGGTCATTTCCACACACCTCAGTAGCTAGAAGTAAGCTGGTGCACTCTTCTGTGCTAGGTAAGAAGTCGCCGTAAAGCTGCCAGAAGTTATCTTTACAGTCAAACGAATACAAAAGAAGACACGCCAGCCTCAGGTCCCAATCTGTCTGCCACAAAGAGATATATAACATAAGGAAGAAGCCCACAGAAAACAAGCCATAACAGAGAATCGAAACAATTCCAAGAACTTAAAAATGCAACATAAAGCAACAAAATCTGGAGGATTAAAGTTAAATTATGTGAAATCGAAGTTAGCAGTGTCCAGCCGCAAAGTGAGCAATTAAGACAGAAAAAAGTAGGGTCGAAGTTCAGAACAAATGTTACCTCTGGATTGGTTGAGTTAATAATATCGAATATTGGATGACCAACCGGTATTATATCAGGGAAGAACATCCAGGGGTGCTTCTTGCTAACTGTGAGCATCAGCTCTAGAGGGATTTCCATGATCATCTGGTCCATACAAACAGAAAGCTCCAAATAATTAGACATAGAAACATTCTCCAAAGGGGTGCGTCCCATAAGCACCCCAAACAAAGACATGAATAATTGACAAATCGACAAACAAAAACCAAAATTGGATACCAATTGACATCACACTGGAAGGTAAATATTGCTGAAATCAGAAGAAACTCACCCTGGGTCGACGAAGGGGTTGCACATCTTTGGAAGCATAAACTCCAAAACCATCAGGCCCTTCTTTGAATTCAATTCCATAAGCACGCATGCTCCGGACATAACCCATCTTGTAGAAGTCGGGGTCTGCTGGTTCCAACTGGTCATATTGGTGAAAGGGATTACATACATACATACTTCGACATAACGGCCAACTATATTCTGAAACAAACACCACACTGACATGCTATTTCTTTACAACGAGCACAAAAGAAAGAGTCTTTTCAATCAAATCCCAAATTTAACTACTCATCATCACAATTCACACGTGGATGGCATAATAGAAAGTAGGAATTCAGTTCAGAGCTGTTTACAGCAAGAAAGGCAGAGAGATGAAAATAATGGGAGGAAAAGACAGGGTTTATGTTTACCTCAGAGGCTGCTTCTTCGAGCTGGGGAGGTTGAAAGAGAGGAAAGGCAGGTACTTCGACTGAAGAGGCCTTAACGGCTTGCTGGGTCGCTCGAATTCTAGAGCTAGAGTATCTGGCTCTTGTTGTCCGCCATAGTTGCTGCTGGAAGCATTCCTTCTCCTGCTTCATTTTTCACAGTACCAGTTACTGGTGTGAGCAATATTCACCTTTACTTGGGGTGCGAGTGCGAAGAAAGAAAGAGAGAGTACCTGGGATACTGAAAAGCAGCATGCGAGATGATGAAAGGGAACGGAGGAAGCCATTTTTTCAGTCACATTCTACTCTGGTCTCCAAAGTAGGATTAAACGGCAAATTCTATCGCCACTCCGCCCGCCCGGTTCCGGACCAGTTTCCGAAACGTTATCCAACTACGCTCTCGCTCAGGCTCAGCTAACCGCGGGCAAGCCTTTCAGACTTAGACTAACTCCAACAGGGGAATTTAGCTCCCCAAATGGCCAAATATGACTTTTTAGCTCTCCAAACCCACTTTTCACTCCAACCCTATAAAAAGCTAAATTTAGCTTCCCATTTCCATTTTTCAATTTATTTCAATAAACCATACTTATTTGACCTCTAATTTTTATATTTCACTTTAATTTTTTCATAACTCGTTATTAGTTTTGAATACAAATTTTTCGATGTAATTTTTTTTAAATTCCGAGATAATTTTTTTTTAAAAAAATTAGTCGTTAAAATATTACCGTTAAAACTTCGGACGCCAATTAGGTCCTCTCTTGCCTGTCATATTTCTATTTTGAGAGACGATAACAATTGAATTTTGAGAGAATGCGATTTATGCTCTGAGAATGAGTGAAGAGAAATCTATGAAGAGTGCTGTAATATATAAGAAAAAATATGGCCGTTAAAATATGACCGTTTTTTATGGCCGTTAAAATATGACCGTTTTTTATGGCCGTTAAAATATGACCGTTTTTTCGTCACTACATCAATTAAATTCCCAACCAACAAAAACAAAAGTTAAAAGGAAAAAAAAAACAGTCGGCTGACGGGGGAGGGCGCAGGACGCATGCGGCCCAGGCGCGCGTCCTGCGCCCTCCCCCGCCAGCAGACGTTGTATGCACTTTTTGGCAGCCAATTTTCACTTCCCACCCCAAAACCCAGCCAAATTTAACTCCCAAAAACCAAATACCCATATTTTGCTTCCAATTTTTTTTTGGGTTGGAGGAGGAAAAAAAGCCAAATTTGGCTATTTAGCATTTTAGCTCCTTGGGTTGGAGCCAGTCTTATTGGGTCAATTTTTTATTAATATTTTCATAGGACCCTAAACTTTACCCTAATTTAACAATTTGGTCAATCTCTTAACTAATTTCTATCTTATTTATACTATTATAAAAAATAACTTATTTGATCCAACCGAAAGTTAACCGTAAAGCTAGACGATCAAGTTGTCATTTCACTGTTTTATCAGCACAAATAAGTAAATAACCATAAATAATTCATACACCACATATTATCTAATTTTGTATTTTTAATTAAATTAAAGCATAAAACTAAACATAAAAAATGGGAATTGCTAATTGTCGCCCTAATTTATTGTAATCGCCCTAACTTATAAATTGTTATTACCCTTTTACCCATCTCTCCTTTTATTGTTAAGAAATAAAAAACACAATTAATCCAAACAATTTCACTTAACCATTTCCACCACCGCCGATCCTAACCCCGGCTGCCGCCACCATATCAATCAAAAGGGTGACTTATCGGGAACAGTGCAATCGGGATCGAGGCTTCCACTATTACATAATCGGCCAACCCGTTTTCTATTGGATTAAGATGCTACAAAAGAAAATCAAACTCAATATAAAAAGAAGTATAGAAGTTGACGGGGCCAATAGAAAAGTTTCTTTCCATGGTGCATAAATTCATGATAGAAATGGCGTAATCTGGTTAAGGGGCGTGGGAGATGCGAAGAACAAGGGAGCGATGGATTTTCGGAATTGGTTTGGAGGTGGTAATTCGTCATCGTCATGGTGCATTTTTTGAGGAGAAGGGTGTAGGCGACGGCGAGAAGAAGTAACGGTGGCCGGATGGCAGGGATGACGGCGGCAGAGGGTGTTTGGAGAGGAGTATGTGTTGTTGAAAGAGGATCAGGGGTTTTTTTTTTTTAAATTTGGTTTGATTAATGAAGGACAATTTAGTATTTTTATGTTTTATTTTAGGGCGATAATAGTAAAATTAGAGCGATGATTAGCCATCCAGTAAAATCTGTCATGGAGGTTTCTGTTGAATTTCAAAACGCTAACTTTGAAATATGTGGTATTTCAAAATGTGGAATTTCAAAAAAAAATTAATAATTTTAAATGATGACATGGAAGGTATCTGCCATGGAGGTCTCTGTTGAATTTCAAAACTCTAATTTTGAAATACGTGGTATTTCAAAATGTGGAATTTAAAAAAAAAAAAATTTTAATGATGACATGGAAGGTTCCACCAAGAGCACATGTAACTTCAAGGTTTTTATAGGAAATTATTCATTTCATCACAAAACATGATGATTGAATCATTCCTTATAACCTATGGATCTCTAACCTGATTTGTCAATATGAGTTTTATCTAAGGTATTATATCATCCCTCAATGGTATTTAACGTCCTTGTAGAAGTTTGCCCAACCAACATTCAAGATGGACGCATAAAGGTTCTACTATCACCTGTAACATCTTTGCCCTACCTCCGTTTTGGGTCTAATCTCGGTTTTGCTTTTAAATATATCATGGTGACTTCTCAAGAGGTCACACATCTCTTCATTGAGTTTAACTTCAGAGTTCTTATAATCATTCCAAAATGCGTCTTCTTAGTTGAGTTTGAATTATTTTTAGGGCTAATACCACTACAACACCTGAACTATCGACAAAATGCCACTTGTGTCCTATTCTTTTCAATATTCCATTTCTGTCCTGAACTATTATTCCGTTAGTGTTGACCAGCGTTGACCGTTAGTATTTAACAGAAAAACCAGTCAGCATCTGACGTGACATGTGACTTGAAATTATAAATTCAATTTCTATTTGATATAAAAATAATTAAAATAAAATAAATGAAAATTAAGCCTCTTTCCCCTTCCCTTTCCCATCTCGTCTCAGCGATGGATGCGTCCCCTCCGGTCACCCTCCCCGCTCTCGTGCCAATCGCCGCTCCAACCATCCACGACCTGTCGGAGCTCACCATTCCCTTCCCCAGATTCGGGTACCCCTTCACCCTCTCCACCGCCTCCTTGATAACCACATCCGCCACTCCTCCTTCCTTCGCCAATACTAAGAAATCCCACTCTCACTCCCTACCTTGAAGCATGAACCCGCAACAAAATGGTGACGATGGAGGTGGGATGAGCTTAGACTCCAAACCAATTTCCCTCTACAAAAAAGGCTTGGGAACGAGTGGGAAGTGGGAACTCTGGTCAAATTAATTTCTAATTCCAATCACTAAGACCCCAAATCCCTAATTGCTGCAAGCTGAAGGGGTTTCGAGGATCTGGTGGCTGCGCCATCGATTGGAGGTGGAGGCTGCTACTCTGGCTTCTGGGAAGTCAGACCCTTTGTTGAATCGGAGGAGAGAAGAGCGAGGGTCGTCGGTGGCCGGTGGGGGTTCACAGGGATTCGAGGAGGATGGTCATCGCCATCGATCTGGGGAAGAGTTTCCTTGAATCCGAAAAATGCAGCAGCAACAGTTGATTTTGGCGTGGGATTCCATCCGACCATTGATTTTGGGGGTCTCACTTGAACGAACCTGTTCTCCCCTCTCATCGATTTTGGCGTGAGATTCCATCCGCGCGACGGTAGTAGAGACGCCCAGAAGAGGATACTGAGAGATGATGGCGACGAGGTGAAGCGGCGACATCAACTATGAAACCAGATCTGTTTTATTTTTCTTCGGATCCGTCATAGCTTCTTTTGGCAGAAAGACTGTGCAATTGCATAAAGGGGTTCTATTTGCACCCGTCAGCGATGCCGATGCTGACAGAATCGGAGGCCAGAAGTGCAAATCGTAAGTTGCGTCCATCAAGGAGGAGTACAGACGGCGGAGATGGGGTATTGAGCTTGACGGAAAACCGGAGCCCAGGACCGCGGAGGGGAGAAGACGACGAGATAGAATTTGTTAATTTTGATTTCTTTTTTGTTTAATTTTAGATTTTTATAATATTGTTTAGTAATATTCTTGATTTTATTTTTTATTTTTTGATTCTCAAAATATAATTTTAATATAATTTTGAATTAAAAATGAAGTGGCAATGACATGGCGCCTATGTGGATATCACATTTTTTAACACGTCAGCATAAGTCAACAACAGTTTGACCTCCGTCTGGTCAACCGTTATGTTTAACGGTCAACGAAATCGGGAGGACACAAATGACAAAAAAGAACATACGAAATGGCATAAATGGAATATTGAAAAGAATAGGATACAAGTGGCATTTTATCGATAGTTCGGGTGTTGTAGTGGTATTAGCCCTTATTTTTATGACTCATGTATCTCTTTTGTACTTTGTCTATATTAGATTTGTATAAAATGTTACATTGCACCTTCTTTTTACTGCATTTCTTAATGATTGAGATTGTTGTTTTCCGAATATAAACTCGACCTCTTACAAAACGAGTACAAGTATCGAAATTTTCGTCCCAACCTGCGCATGGCATTCCTACCCTTAACCATTTCATCCAGCTAAATATTTTTGGCCCATGGGCTAAATATTGGCCCGCCCCCGGCCACTCTAACCCCCTTTCCGTTGCCCAAACCGAATAAAATCAGAAGCCT
Organism: Linum trigynum; assembly: GCA_964030455.1. Lineage (NCBI taxonomy): Eukaryota > Viridiplantae > Streptophyta > Magnoliopsida > Malpighiales > Linaceae > Linum > Linum trigynum. The sequence goes on from OZ034820.1 coordinate 34,218,424, forward strand.
GCTTCTTCCTTTTGTCTTCACAATTCCGCGCCTTCAAATTAAAAAGCAACCGACCTATTGCAGGGCGCCGGTTGATCTGCCCAATTTCTTTGACGCCGATCTTTTCGAGTCCGGTGGCGTGTGCATAAAACGACAATTGCTTCCTAATCACTCTACCCTACTCATTGATCCGCCGCCGTCTCCTTGTTCTTTAGTTGTCTCCACTCCAGAATTCCACTCAAAAAGCTCCAATGGATGACGTCGACCCCGAAGTCGTAGAGATTTCCCAGCTCTCCCTCGCGCCTTCCCACTTCACCGGGAAGAGAAAACAGAAACAGGTCGATTCTTCGATTCAAAACTACTTCATTTAATATCTTAAGTTTTGGGTGGCTCACCTCAAATTGATGTGTGTCAAAAGGATAGGAGTGTCTTTTGTTAGCTAGAACATCGGTGACAAAATTAGAGAGAAAAAAGAGAGTAACAACTTTTCCCGCTCGATTGGCCCTGCCGTCGAGGGTTCCCGGCTACCCTAGCGGGACTTCCTTCGCCGTCTGGCCTCCTGCCGGCGGCGATTTCATCCGGCGGCGATCCTCGTCGTTGGATTTCTCTTTTCCTTCTCGAGTTCTTTGGTTGGCTTGCGATTTCCATGACAGACGCAGGGAAGTCGTGGGCAGATCTCTTCACGATTGATGAGAGCTGTCGGCTTCACTACGAAGAACCGGATCTTGTTGATGGTGCTCTACGTCTGCCGAAGGTCTTGCTGGACAAGGGTGCTACTCGTTGGCAAAACTGTTTGGTAGGTCAATTCATCTCTGCTCCGCCATCTCTAGTTGTCATTCGAAATTGGGCGAACAAGCTATGGGGGAGAGATGGGAAAATTAGGGTTTCCTGGTTTGGAGATAAGCTTCTAGTATTCCAATTTCCGAATGCTTCGACTTGTTTTTGGGTCTTTCGTGGAGGTCCATGGCATCTTTGGGGAAATAATCTGTTCTTGAGGAAATGGGAGAAAGGGATTCTGCCAGTTGCTCCTGAGAAGCCTGGACTTTCGGTTTGGGTGAAGATCTCAGGCCTACCAATGGAATGTCTGTTGCCGGAATGTTTGAGCAAGGTGGTTAGTATGATTGGAAGGCCATTCTATTCTCAGATTACTAGTGTTTCTGATCAACTAGGGTTTGCAAAATGCTGTGTTGAAATTACTATGGAGTCAGAGTGCCCTAAGGAGTTAAGGTTTGTCCCTGATGAAGGTTCTCCTTTCTCAGCTACTGTGGAGTACTTCGACTTACCTCCTGTTTGTCAGAAGTGTTGAAGGTTTGGACATGATTGTAGCAAAGAGGTCTCTGCAGTACGTAGAGTGTGGGTTCCAAAGGTAAAGCAGTCTCAAGTTCCTGCTCATAGTGAGGCAGAGATTATGCTGCATTAGGAGAATGAGAAACAGGGTGATCTTCATCAGCATAAAGAAGAGGAGAGTCCGAGTCTTGGAGTGTCGATGAAGGATATTGTCACGGAAGTGGTAGGCACTGAAGGATGTCAGCTGGATCCTTCACATGAGAAGGGGGTTGAAAAGATTACTGAGAAAGAACAGGTGGTGGATAAATTGCCCTCAGAGGAGGAATTCCAAGAGGTCATTCAGGGAAGAAGGAGTGTTAGTCCTGCAGTGGCTGCTAAACTCCCTAAAGGGAAAGCAGTAGTGATATCCTTCTCAGGGGATGGTGGTAATATAGAGTTTAATGGGGGTGCTGATCCATCTCTAGTTAGTTTTGACTACATTACCAGTGGAAGGGGAAAGAAGGCTGGGTGTGGGGGACGGTCCTCTAAACATAAATGATAGTATCCTCATGGAATATGAGAGGCTTCAATAGAGCCTCAAAACATGGGTTTATCAGTAAGTTTCTGCGGTCTCAAAAGGTGGATATCTTGGCAGTGCTAGAAACCAGAGTACAAAAGAGTAAAATGGGGAAAATATGTACTGATTATTTCTCAGAATGGAAGTATTTGGAGAATTATGATAAATCCTCCAATGGTAGGATATGGGTATTCTATAAGCCGGATCTGAAGGTTACAACTGAGATAATAGAGGAAAATTTTGTGCATTTGAAGGTTAGGGGAGGTGAGGACTGTCAGATTACTGTGGTATATGGGTCTAACGATGAAGTAGTAAGGCGCCAAACTTATGCACAAATGAAGTCTATCCAAACCAGTAATGAGGCTTGGTTAGTTCTTGGGGATTTCAACGCTATACTTGCTGCATCTGAAGCTTCAAATGGAACTCCTCCAGGGTCTAGTGGTCAGGATTTTCTGGACTGGATTGATGAAATGCAATTGGAAGAACATAAAGTAGCAGGGGAATGCTTCACCTGGGTAAATAAGCAAACTCGAAATCCTATAGCTCGTAAACTGGATAGAATTTTCACGAACAGCCATTGGCTTACAAAATTTCCAGGTAGTTATGCTAGCACTATAACTCCAGGCACACACTCAGATCACTGTGGACTTCTCCTGAATTCAATCTGAAGGTGTGTTAGCCATAAAGGATTTTGTTGGAAGCCTTCCATCTCCCAATGCCAGAATCCACTCACCAAAGTTCATTCCACAGCCGACCAGGTTTCTATTATCCTGTGAATCATTAAGCCTCATGTTCCTTGACAGTTTGAGCACTTTAAAAAAGGGCCACAATGATGACCTTGTGATTGATCCATCCACTGTTTGTTCCCTTCCTGAATCTGAAATTACTGGTAGTGTCTGTCTAAAATCACCACCAAAGACTACTGTTTTCCCTCCAAGCAACTTGTGTTTTAGACCTGATACTGGTATGTCCATCAAATCACAAAACGTCCTGCTTATAGCCTCAAATGCATTTCGATGTGTCATCGGTGCTTCGTCCCAAATAATCAATGAAGCTGCACGGATTAACTCAGCTAAATGAGTACCTTTCTTTATGGAACATGTAGATGCATGGTCTATATGAAGGGGAATCTTGAACCTTGAATGAGCAGTTGTGCCGTTTGGTAGTAGTGTGGCTGCTATTCCAGATGAGGCAACAACTATAGCAATTCTGGAAAGACTTTTTAATTTTGCAATGATTGCATTGTAGAGAAAATTCTTGCCTGTTCCTCCATGGCCATATAGGAAAAATGAAGTGCCAAGGTTGTTGTTGATGGAGAGAATAATGAGTGTGAAAGCCTCTAGCTGTTTTGTGTTCAGTTTGCTAACCATAGTATTTGCCAGTAACCTTTGTTGATCATCATCAAAGTTAAGATGCTCATTAATCAGGGGATTCGATCCATCATCAGGTTCTGAATCTGTCGGTCTTGGGAGATGTAATTGCTGAAGTGAAGAACCATAAGTTCTCAGTAAAGTTTCCAGCTGATGTAACACCCAATTCTTAAGTCTCTCATCTGAAGGCTGGAAAGTTTTTGAGTGTAGCTGTTTACGAAGAGAATAAACATGATCTTCACTCATTAACCTCCATGAAGATTCAAATAGAGCATTAGGATCAGGTATCTCGCAGAACATCAGCATTGAAACAAATGTAGTCCGTATTATGTGTGGCATACTTGATGCTGGAATTTCTTGTAATACCTGAATCCATTCTGAAGAGTCCGACAGAAGCCCCAACTTTTGACATGCTCTTTCGTAAGTACTACAAACCTCCCCTTGTATTGTTCTTAAATTGAGGAAACTTGTTGCTCCTCTTACTTTGGTCAATAGCAGCCTAAGAAAGAATACATCATCACTTCCTGGAGGAACATATGCTATCCTTCCTATTGCGAAACCTATTTTCCTTGGAGTCCATTCACTGTATTCTTCATTCCATGTAAAGGAATTTGGTATCTGAGCATATGTAAGCTTTCTTGCATTGCAATCATGTCTGTTAAGTTCAAACCATGAAGTAAGATGAGTTCTGCCTGCCCTTGGATTTTGTAAAACATTTTGAATATTTGACCTTCTCTTGTATGAAACATTCTGTTGTCCATCCATGTGTACACCAAGTCGAACCACATTAGGCTCTCTGTGGTGTATAGAATACTCGTTGATTCTCCATATAGCTTCGTATGAGGACAGCGACCTGCAATCAATGAACTCTTGTATCTCGTCTTTGGTTTTTTTCTTTATATTTGATGGCACCTGAACTGAGCTTGTCGAGTCTTCTGCAACAATAAGAGATCTATCTGGTCCTTTAGTAATGTACTTAAATAAGTACTTCACTAAGCCTCCCTTGTGACATATCTCCACATTAATATGGGCTTGAGCTCTGACCAATAAGTTCCGATTGTATGGAACGACATATCTATTATCCAGCATTGCCTTTCCTTTTTGAACCTGAATGCCGGAATTTCTTCTTCTGTAAACGACATTGCCAAACTTGTCGAACGAAGTTTCTGAACAGAATTCTTTTGGAAAATACTTTGAACATTTACCATCTTTCATACATGGTGAAGTGGGGTTGTTAACACCACAAGGTCCATGAATCATGAACTTAACCACTGCAGCATACCCTTCTGGATCTAGATTGGGGTCTGGTATCTCTGCAGAAATCATCTCATCAATGTCAGATGTTGACTTTAGCTTATCCTCTTTGGCTAACCATATAAGCATATGGACATGTGGGAGGCCCCTCTTCTGAAACTCAACTGTGTATATTACTGTAAAAAAACAGTCCATCATTTAAACTTGATAGCTCATTCAAATAATAAAAGAAATTTTATACAATGAAAGGTCATCTACAGGTAACTCACTGGCTATCGTTTTCCCGAAGTATGATTCTCTTTTAAACTCGTCAATTAATATGGCAAGTTTCATGTGAAACACATGGCAGACTACCATAGGCTTCAACTCGCTGTTTGGTCCAACCATATCTGCAAAAGCATCAACAATTTCTTCCCAAAGAGCATTGCAGGTAAATGTAACAAATAAATCTGGATTTCCATAATGTTGACAGGTTGCCATGGCATCATGATATAGTTGCTGCATATATCTTGGTCCTCCTGTATAAGATGATGGCATTATAATTCTTCCAAGTTTTTCTCCATCCATGTCTCCCTTTGCAAATGCATCCTGCAACCCCTGATAAACCTCTGCTCTTAAATCTTTTTGATGAGTTCTAAGAAATGCCAGACGATTGAATTCAATTGTTGAAAATGCATCAACACAGTAATGTTGCAATGCCTTGCCACTTTGAACCAGTGTATGCCCCTCATTCAGTCGATACTGAAGTCTAAAAGCATAATACTCTTTTTGAGTAACAAATTTTCTGCGCATTGATGCTGGACAAAAGGAGGCATTATAAGAAATTTGAGGATGAAACCCATCTTCTCCGTACGGGAATAGCAATGGGAAGTGAAGAGCTTCGAATTTTGGGTTGAGGCTTGTTATACGTTTCAGCCCTTCTCCTCGATGGTCAACAATGATATCTCTATCCTCCCTATCTGCAACAAAATCACCAGGTATTAAGGCTGCAATATCAGAGCTAGTTGGCAAGTCATATTGTCGATTCCTACTTTTGATCCCAAAGATTCTGAGTCGGAGATTTGGTGTGGAAGAAAGCTAGAGATCTTGTCGAATGCGCCTAAATGTTCTGACCAACTCGTTGTTTTCATCAAGCATTCGAAGCAAACTTGCAAGTAACTCAGGCAGCAAGACTTCCTCTCGAGATGCGAAGTTTGCAAGTCTATTGTTAACCTCATTTTCAGGTTCAAATATATATAGCTGAGCAAACTTAGGCCTCTCTCCATCAACTGGAAGTAAGGATCCAATCCTATGGTAATTCTCACCACAAATAACCATCGAGTAAGGTCCTCTTGTTGTCAAAGAGCGTGGATCCAGTTTGGCTCCAAAAGATGTGAAACACAAAGAACCATTGTAGGGTCTAATGTTGTCTCTAAAATGCTTCGACATTGCACCTCCATTAAGATCCAACAGCTGAGCAAGCAATGGAGGTGGTGGCTTTAACAGGGAATGCAAACTCTTCCTTTCTGACAACAAAGACTATACACAGGATTTAAGGATTTCCTGTGTCGATCCAATCGTTCAGCATACCAAAAAAAAGCACCACAGAATTGACATACACAGTCAGGTTTTCCAACGCTCAGCCTATCATTGTGCAATGGCTTCATTGCAGTTGGGACATCAGCTGATGCTTTCTTTGCTTTTTTGATATTGACGATCATTTGTAGCCAAACTGCAAGATGCCTCATCACCAACCTTTTCTGTATAAGGATCTGGAGGAACGAACTCACTGTTGTGAGCATTTGTCGACTTTGAAATTTCCCCTGTGAGAATGAACGGCAGGCTTCTCAATCTCTTGTTTACTCTGGTGTTATCCACGTTCATATCTGTAGAGCTTTGTGTTGGAATCCTGGAGGATTCGATTGTGAAAGAAGTGTCACCTCTCTTTCGCCTCAACAGGTTGGAAGTAGCTCTCTTCTTTCTAGGTGTCATTCTGATTACATGAAGTAAATGTTTGATATCCAGTCAGACTTAAATGAGCCAAAAAAAAAAGTTCAATAACTGCAAACTTCAGTGTTCTGTCTTGGTCATAAAGACAAAGAAGAGGATCCAAATCATTTTAAGAGATTCCATTAATGTGTAACTGAAGAATAACGAATACAGACATGCTTAACTATATCTGATGAGGTGGTCTACATCACCAATGATGAGTGTCTATGACTTGTAGCTCCAAACAGCTGATCATAAGGTCTTACCTTGCTGTATACTCCAGCTAGCTGATACTACACTGAAGGGAAAAAGTTGACACAAACAGAATTACTTGCTGAACACAGGAGCAAAAACCAGAGGGAAAAGAGAAAGCTGAAGGTCCATTGATGAAATCTCTTTGATATCTGATGTGTTCCTTGATAAGATTTTATACAATCAATATATATATATATAATTTTATATCAGGTGTCTAATCTCTATCCAAGTAGACATTGTGACTGCTGGTTCTGTAACCAAGGTCAAACAATGATGGCTTTTGCATTTAATGCTTTAGATTTTGGGCACATAATTAACCCAAATTATTTAAATCTTGCAACCCAAAAGATTCCTTTTAATATTAGCACATGTCTGCTATCCATTACTAATCTCGCCTGTTCTTATCATATTTTTCTTGTGGACAATGTTTACTCTCTCCCATCACATGATGTAAAGAATAGTTTTGTGATATTTGCATATACATAGAGTTAAGACATAAATGTAAAACATAGGCACCTTAGATAAAACTATATTCCTTGATAACACATAAAAACTGGTGAGCATTCACATTCTGCAAAAGATGGACCAAAAGGCCAGAATTTTGCCCACACTGGGGTCACAACATTTCAGGTGTCCAAACTGACCACTCTGATTTTACACAGAAAATTATATGTACTTAAAACTTACACCTCATAAACAGATACCCGAAGTACCATTAGTTTTGTCTAGAAACCAACAACATAATTCCCACAAAGTTGCCAAAATTAGCCAAGAAAGGCAACAACAAAGTTCACAAACAGGTTCCCCAGAAGTTTACAAAAGAGCTGCAAACCCTCCAACCAGCACAACTTCAAACGATCAACATAATCATCCTGCCCACCATCAAAAGGACTTCTTGCTTGAAGCAAATCCAGCATCCACAAAAGGCAACCTCCTTTCCTGCACCTAGCATAACTTAGATCCAGTAAATAACATAACCAATCAACATTCAAAACTAATAAATTACATACAAAGGGATCAGATTTGAATTTGTACCCTAAGATTCATACAGGCGACTCTTAGCAGCGGAAGGTTTCCCAGGCGCCCGATGTGAATCTTGGTCAGCAAGCGAAAAAGGGGACGAACTTTCTGTTTGCTCATCATCCTGCCTCACATTAGGAGATCCAGTTCCAGAAGATTCCAGCTTCTCAATCTTTACCTTAGCCAGAGGTGATATCAAGCTGCATTGTCAAAGACCAAAACAATAAATTCCAACTGCATTATAACCATGACACGATAAGTTTAAAAGTAAAAAACTCACAGACTCCTTGAAGACAAAGGCGAAACTGCCGAAGATGACTTGCTGATTTTACTCTGAGGAGTTTCAGAACCCAGTCCAGCAATGGATGACAATCCATGTACTCCCTGGCTATTAGAACTCATCACATCCATACCATCACTCAGAGTTCCAGGAGTCCCCACTGCACCTTTCACAGCACCAACTGACTGGATATTAGAGACCTTCAGAGGATCTGCAATGGTAAAAGGAGCTGCCACAACAGTCGCCCCTGGACCTGTTCCTTTTCCCTTCACATCAGCAACAGACAGCAAAGGTGCAATAGTTGAAACAGGAGGCAGTAAATTTGGCGAAATCACGTCCGACACAACAGCATTCTCCTTGATTGCCAAAGGAACTTGAGATGAACTGCAAGAGCCACATGAGCACATAAGTATTTACCATGCAACAGCAGAAACAAAGCACAGGGTAATGAATCAATACCAAATCAAGTAAAAGAGTCCAAATGTGTTACCTGAGAGGCAACCCTGCTACCTGGCCAATCTGGAATGTTGGATTCGTCCCTCCAGGTGATTCTGAGTCAACAACCTTTTCCTTTCCTTTGGATGAGCTAGATTTGTAACAGCAAAGATTCATAATTAGAATTGCCCAAATCCATACCTAAATCCCCGTTATTAACTAACACAAACATAACAATAGAGCAAACAATGCTCACCTAGATGGTATGGCAGCAGAAGCTGAAGCTGCGAAAGGCACACCTGGAGCAGGCAACATCAACACTCCTTCCTGACCAGAATAGGACTGACTTAGGGTTTGGGACGAAGAAAAACTGCCTGTGACATCTGGAACTCCCGTAAGACCAAGCACTGGGCCCTGAACATCACGGGGCATAACTCGGAAAACACGGAATTCACCCGTAGATACTCCACTTGACCCAACCATCGGAAGCTTGACCTCAAATCTGACAAACTGGCCGAGCAAAGCCTCAAGTTCAGGCGGCAACTGGCCAAACCTGTGAGGATATCTCTGGGCCAGCAGTTGGGCTGATGTGAGGACCAAATTGTTCCCACACGGGCCGAAAATAATGAAAGGGGCCTCGTCAGTGGCATCACGCAGGGTTAATTGGATCTTGTAGCTAGAGACGACACAGTAAAACACAGAGACAATTTCATCAGGATAGGCGTGGGAGTGCAAACTAACAAAAATAGGCAAATTCTATGAGACCTGACAGGCACACATTGAAATAAACAAAAACAACAACTAATGATCAGACAAAAACACACACCCAACTGTCACTTGCTGCTCAGTGATCTCCCAATGGTTAGGACACCAGTAGTTACCATTTCGCCACGTAGAACACTTTTTTCTGCACATGCTGCATGACATGTAATACCACGGGCTCCGGGACTCAACTGATCGGACTATACCACCACAACGATGCTTTTCATCCTGAATATAAACATTGATAATCTCATAAAGCAATCAAAACACATAAATAAATGGACAACCCGAAGGCCATTCTAAAATCAAGAACTACATAAGAATGCAACTCACGACAGAAGCACCGCCATGGTGCAAATCAAGAAGCTCAGCTATGGTCCTGGTTCTTCGCTCAGCATCAGCAACAGCGTCCCCTGGGGTCGCAAACTTGACCGGCAAATCAGCAACAGGAACTCTGGATCCACCAAAACTGTATAGATGGATACAAAAAAGTAAAGCAAACCAAACACCACAAAGCAAATCTGGAACAACAAAATCACAGTTTAACAACAAAGAACCCACAAAGCAGCGAGACTGTATGCTTCTGGTATCCTCGGGCTAACAACTATACGGGTTCCAGAGGAGCTCGAACAGGAATATTCACCAGCTACACAAGAAAAACAAAATCAGTTCATAATTTATGATCAAGCAGAATGGAAAAGAGTCAAAATACACACCTATCAAACGGCCAACCATGAGCCCCCCAACTCCAACAATCACTGGCTCAATGGAGTCCGCCTGAATCAAAGCAGGTCGATCAAGGACTGCCGTCTGTTCATTCCAAAGTGTGATCGACACTCTCTGGTTCCTGAAAGCAAAACAAAGGATCATATCTTACGTGACGATGATGAAACAGTATTCCCCAGTGGGAAAATAAAACAACACAAAAGACCTACTGTGCATTCTCAAGGACCAGAATTTGTTTTGGAGTCGAGCTGTGATTAGTAACCTGATGATCAATCCCGCTAATAGAATGAAGACGGCCGACAACATCTGACAAAAAAAAAAGAGTAATAAGAAGACATAAAACCCAATTCATTTCAGTCAAGAAAACGCAACAATCACCTGCAAGGATACGATTGTCCCCTAAACGGTTAGACAGCTCACTATAAGGAACAACCTCAAAGGAATAAGTTGGAAATTCAGCTGCAGGTAGAGAACAGGCCTGGAAAATAGTTGTTGCTGACAACTCTATTATCAGATCAAATGAGCATGCACGATAGAGATTCCTTGCGGCACTGAGACCAAAAGACCTTAGAACGTAGATAACTCCCACGCGCAGCACACGCTCAAATTCAGACCCAATAGAGACATCAGCAAGGCTCTGAATAAGCATACCCTGAATCAAAAACAAAAAAAGACAGTAAAGAAAGAGCAAAGAAGGGTAAAAAAGAGCAAAAAAACAGGAAAAACTGTAATCACAAAGAATCAACGTAAGAGAATCTACCGTCTGATCCACCCAAAGGCAACAGTGACTAAACACCCTTGTCCCAGAAGGATTCTTGGCATACCACATATGGAGCAGACGAAGCCTCAGCGTCACCTCTCTGGTACCTCCTTTTAGATTGCAGAGCAGAGTAGCATCCATGGCGAGGAAAAAGGCGAGAAAACAACAACTGAACCACAGAGAACAAAAAGGGGAGAAAAAAAGAGAGAAATGCGTTCCGAGAATGAGTCCTCTTGTGCAAAAAGATTGAGAAATGGCCTTCTCCACCTGAGCGCACACATCGAGGCATGCAAAAAGAATAAGAAACTACCTTCTCCACCTGAGCGCACGCATCGAGGTACTGAATGACGTACACAGTGTTTAAAACAGTAAAATTTTCTGACACCCTCCCGCCATCAGGTGAATAACCGGTATCAATCAGCCGCCCACCATTCCCAAAGCACCTCCAATCCTAGCCAATGAGCCGGGAAGTTTCTCCAACATAGTCATGCGAACAACAACCCAACACGACCCTCTAGCAATCCCTAACAGACACAATCATATCATGCAAGACTGACCGAGGACATCTGAAGGCCCCGTCCCTCAGGTGAATAACCGGTATCAATCAGTTGTCCACCATTCCCAAAGTACCTCCAACCACAGCCAAACAGTCGCCAAGTTTCTCCAACACAGTCCTGCGAACAACAGCCGGAATCCTCAAGAAACACAATGATATCGCGCAAGACTTACTGAGCACATCTGAAGACCCATCCCACGTGCCCACTCGGGCCAAAGTACAATATCGATCTCTGATGACCAACGCGCGTCCGGGCCACCAAACGACCGCAACTAAGGCCAACCAGAAGGCAACGACCAGTCCCACCCCGACCGAGCCCCCAAACTCCATCAGATCGCAATGAGGCCTCACCCAACAACAGCCCACACGCCAGCCCACGCCAGTTTGAAACAGTACATCTCAGTCACGTTGTACAGTAAAAGGTGTCTGCGTGTACAGTACCAGGGGCTGCGGTGGGTTTCTTTCTTTCAATGTATCATGATATACAAAATGAAGTACCAAATAAAAGTTAAGATTTTAATAAACAAGCTAGCTCGAGCTCGACTCGTTTATTAACGAGCTGAGCTCAAGCTGGGGTAAAACTCGACTCAACTCATCTTATTTACAACCCTAAGTGCAGCAAATAGGGCCAAACTCTTGGAGGGTTTTTCTTTTGTGGGGAATTGTATATGGGTGTGAAGAAATATTTATGGGACACTGAACCTATTAGGATCATCAGATTTTAGTGCATTGCAAGTAATTCCATTTTGGTGTTCGACAAGCTGAGAATGAGTTTATATATACGGTTTGGGTACATGATGCACCCTTGTTTTTTTATGGCAAGAAAAATGAATCATTCACGGGAACAATTTGGAATAGAACAACATTAAAGAGTTGCGGGTCATGCACTAAAAGGGGAACCGAAACTCCCTTCCCGTACCAGATGCTGTGCTGCTCTTCTAGCTTTTACTCAGCCGGCAAGCATCAATTCAAAGAACAACATAAAAATATGGATTTTCACATCAGATCAAGGTCCAACTGCTCCTCCTTTTGTTGCCTGCAGCGATGCTACACTTGGTACGCCGGACTATCCACTTCGATGTGAAATTGTGCTAATTCGCCACTTCACTGTATCCTGAAAGCCTCACAACTGCTAGGCAAGAACGAGCCATGTTACTCCTGAAAACCAAGGACATGAAATAAGTTCAGATCAAACAACTGAATAGGCAAGAGGGAAAGTTCTGCATTCATTCAATCAGATGCTATGTTCAGGCACAACTCCATTCAAGGAAGAAAGCAGTGCAGAAGCATTTCAACCCTCACGTCAATATTTAACAGTTAACACAAATTGTCTAATACCTATCTGAACCTGACGGTCCAACAAGTAAGACTTTATAATCTTAACCAATAGCAAAAACACTAGACGGATAGATAGATAATGGATTGAGCTGAAACAAATGATGGTGCTAAGGACAACCAAACTACCCTATATGATTGTGCAGTAGAAAACAATCAACACAGAGTACAAACTTGACTCTTCAGCAACTACATCCTTGATTGCTGTGACCATTTTTTGTATTGACATACTTGGAGCAGCTAGCAACACACAAGGCCTCCCTCTACTTCATACAGTCGTCTGCAAACAACATAATCTCACCACAATATGTAGCAATACAACAGGGCTGTCCAGCCTTAAGTTGAGGTATCAAATGCAGAAACTACTTATGGCTGCATCGGTAAAACTCCCCCAAGGATAACACAGAACCAAAAAATAAACTAGTAGTTAGAAAAATCATAGAATTCAGCAGTTTCATTAGCCTAAAGCATGTAAGTTACTAGAACATGAACCATGGAGTGGAAATTAAATATCACAAGCACATCTTTTTCTTGCCAGAATCCAACAGGTGCAATACTTTTCTGAACAGTAATTAACACATCATCAATCTCAAAATTAAGCCATAACCGTTAATGCCAATGTACAGAACCATTTAGAAACGAACTGAAGACGATACCTTTTCCTACTCCCTCCAATTCCGAATCAAGGAATCTAACAAGTTCAGTAGTTTCGTATAAAATTCGCCAGCAGCTCCTTCAGTGCAGCAGGCACTCAAGGCTGTGTCCAGCTCAACTGCATCACAAACTCTGGCTTCCCACAACAAACTCCTTTTAACAATCCTTCTCAATCCATTCCCAGGTAGCAATCCCTCATCCACCATATCCCTCAAAACCTTCAAGGAATCAAGAACCAAACCCAGGTTGCAAAACCCATAAACCAAAACCCCGTACACATCCTTTCCTACTTTACAAGCAGAGCCAGGCCTAAGCATCCAATGGTACACTTTCAACGCCTCTTTGGGGCGCTTCCTTCTCATATAGGAAGAGACGAGCATGGAAGCGGTGGGACTTAGATGTGCATGGGCACTTGGGTTGTGCCTTAGGACGGTGAGGAGTGACATGGGTTTAGCCATGTCGGGTTCTGAGGTGAGGGAGTGAATGAAAATGGATAAAGAGAGGGATTGGAGAGGTGGGTTTGTAAGGAGAGCTGTTGTCATTAGCTGGATTGCTGTGGGGAGGTGGTTCGTGTTCGAGAGGCATAGGCGCGGGATTAGGAGGTTGATTTTGGTTATTTCTTCATCTGTGAGCGTTGGTTTTCCGTCGGGGAATGTCACCGTGGCAGCTAATGCTGGTACCGTTGAACGCTGCAAAACAGGAGAGTTGGTGATGAATCTCGATTGAAATGTTAGGGCTTTCAGGTGGTTGTAATGTTCCAGCAATTTCATCATAGTTGTCAGGCGATGAAGCTATTCGACCGAAGAGGATGAATTTATTCGGGCCTGAGATTTCAGTTGGATTAACTATTTTAAAGCTATCGGATAAATTACTGTTGGGCTCTCGTAGCTCAGTTGGTTAGAGCACCCGTTTAGTAAGCGGGAGGTCTTGAGTTCGACTCTCAACGAGAGCAAATTTTTCCTATAACGTGTTAAACTTTTTGGAATAATCGGGCCTGAATGATTCTGAGCCCAGAGCAAGTTCAACCTTTGGGCCCAAAGTAAATTTATCAGGTTTTATGCTTATGGTTTAAGCCCATCAATCCTGGTTGCTGAGCCCAAATCAAGTGCAGCTATACTTTTATGGCGCACCGGTGCCGCGGTTTTTGATTGGTCCACATCGATGATGACATGGCACTGATTGAATATATTAAACCGTACAACAAACTCAATAACCAACTAACCACTAACCGGCCGAAATTGCTATTGGCCAAATGATCGAAGATTTCTCTGTTTCCGTCTCTTCCGTCTTCCATCTCCAAATCTGTTTATCATTTTAATAAACTGTTCCTTGACCCATTAATCAATTTATAATTCTTCTCACTTTTGATTTTCCGCGGGAACAAAAAAAATAGAAAAAGAAACCCCAAACAGATGCAATTTGTTGTCTCCCTCTCTCTCTTGCTCCGACGGACTATAAGCAGCAATTCCGACGAGCTTCTCCTTCGCTGATTCATTCTCCAGATTCTGCCATACGCGAGCCTAGCCCAAACACAGCTCAGACAAGGCTGCCGCCACAGTATTCTGATTCAACAGTCTGCGTCCATGGGATTCTAGTTCTGCGGCGGTCGGAGGAGTGATCCGATCGAGACTCTCACGGGAGATGGGTGCTGGGTTTTATGAATCAAGTTGGATCATCAACTCCGCTAGGACAATTACCTCCGACGAAATAAAGTATTCAAACCTGGAATGAAGGGCGAGGAATCCAATCCGACAAGGTTTGTGACGCAGTCGGAGGACATTTATATTTCGGTTTGGCTTGGGATCATGTGGATCCAATTGCGGTGAATCAGTTCGACGGAGACGGAGGATGGGCATGAGCGACCGTTGGACAAATCGCCGAAACTTTAGGTGTTTTGAGCGACGGAGAAGGAGGCTGAGAGAGACAGAGAACTGTCTCTGTTACTTCTCAATCTCTGACTGTAAAAAGAGTGGATTGATTGAGGGAAAAAAAACAGAACAAACAATTTAGCAATTGGTGGGATGGGCAGATGTTTGGGGTCATGGGTGGGTGATTGATGGCCGGTGGGTTTGGGCTGGGTTTTAATAAATTTAAGGAGTCCACGTCATTTTCTGGTTGCTTAAGTGGACCAATTAAAATTAAGCGGCACCGGTGCGGCGATTTTAATAGCGGCACTGTAGTATTGGCCTACTTTTATTTACCTAGTTCATTTGATTTCCCATACGCCATAGAAGTGTAGCAAAGAAGATAGAGGCTAGGGAGCGAAAATTTGGGTATGGTAAGTTGGTAACTTATGGGTGACGTCATCCCAATTTCTCATCATGAGTGTAATTACAATCTAGGGCTTGCATGGATGCCTTTTTTGGAGCTTGTTTATGCGGGCTTAGTATGTGAATTGGTTATCTTGAAAGAACAATTTATTGGAAGCAAAGTTCAATGGCTGAATAGGTCAAGTGCTGCCTAACTTGCCACATGATAATACACCAAGTTGAACTTACAAAAGCTAGGCAAATAGGTAAAAAGAAGCCATGAACATTAGGCAGATGATGGGTACTAGAGTAAACTATTAGTAAGTGGGAACCGTTGGGTCGACCGTGGTTGCATATGCATGTATTCCTCCCGTCAAGTTGTACACCCTCTGGAATCCCTGCAAACCCAGAGCCAAACGTATATGAGCCATTACTTGTTGGAGGAAACAACAGTATTTCTAGTACCAACTCAACTACTCAACCCTACACAAAAACGATTCCAGCAGCTTAGTGTCGATTCTACCCTACAGATCATAGTAGCAGCCATTGTCTTTTAAAAGTACCCATAAGCATGAGAAGGGAGTTATGCAAGCACGACTCAGAGACAAGAAAATAAGTGTTGTTTTGGTGCTACAGAGAAGAAGAAGAAGCTCAAGAGGGCTTATAAGGAGGTTATATATTACCTGACTCTGCAGCCACTTTGCTACCTGTAATGACCGCATCCCATGATGGCACTGCAATATTTAGGACACATGCCTTATTAGTTATTAGCCTTTTCTCCAATATGGAGTTCGTTCTTACAACTAATGCAAGATATGAAGATATTAGTAGCAGGGAGCTATATGATCAGTGTCTCTGCAAATTACTTTTTACAAACTCCAACATTGGAGAAAAGCTTGTCAACTATGCTAAGTTCCTCAAGCCCTCGGTTTCACACCCGTACGTAGGAACACATTGAAGCAAAAGCGGTTTATGTTTTACTGTATCCTAAGGTTACTACTGAGTGGTGGTGGCTGTTGACAGTTTTACATGAGTTCTCAACAGACCATGCTTGATTATGGAAAACTGGGCAAACCTCAAACATAACAATAATGTCAAATAGCTTGACACTACCTCCAGGTTACATTTGGAGTCTTATTGCATCAGTAATAGTCTACGTGACTGTAAAGCAGTCCAGACTCTGCGTGCCCACCTGGCCAACAGTAAATATTATACAGATTCTCTTTCTCATAATAGTTGACTTTATACTTCTTTTCATCGGTTTATCAAGAAAACTAGAATTCAAATGAATCTACGAATAGTATGCTGAAGAAGTTCTAGCTCCCGAGATGGGTTAATTGTATGTAAGTGAATCCAGTGCAAGGATATTAGGAAACCATAATGAAAGATCTATAGGTCATCAATTTACCCAATTCGGTTTCAACTACATGTTATGTGTAATTGCTCATTGATAAACGCATTAATGATGATAAATTTTAACAGAATAGCTTGTGGCTACACTAACCAAAACCAAATCATTAAGAGAAGAGCCAGAAGTACTCTGCAGATTATGTGATTTTTCAAATTGAATATGAAGGAAAGATGGTTTTATCTACTCTACCAGATAGAGTTAACGTTTTTTCCCTCTTGTAAAGTATCCTTATTCATCATTTATTATACAACAGATGCTTCCATAATGAAGAGATAATATTAAAAGGAAGGGTACAACTAAGAATGAATGAGAAGAAATATACATACCATAACATATGTGTCCTTCTGAGGATCAAGTTTGGTAGTTATTTCAGGACCCCAAGTTCCAAACTGACGGAGTGGCAGAACTTCAAAACTTGGCAATGATGCTTTGGCCCTAAAACCAAAAATAAAATAAAACAAGAATGAAGAAAGCAGTTAAACATAGAATACATGTTGGATCCTTGCCAAACAACTATAGATTTAAAGAAGCCAACAAAAGCAAACAATGGTGTGATGAAAAAAGTATACATATGGTCCATACATAGCATGCTTAAGCATAAACATATATCAATCTTAGAATTAATTTGTCACAGGAAGATTATAATGATTCACAATTGAGATTTCCTGATTTTAGAATAGTTGTTCATAGTAGATCATGTAAGGTTGTCAATCAAGGACAACATAACATACACCGTCTGATAATTTCTTAACTTAATTAGTTATTCAAATTGATCATCGGTTAAAATCACAGGGTGCGGGATTTGGATGAAATCCCTCATCCAAACAATCCCTTCTAACCTCGCAGTACTGAATCAATCTTGTGGAATTAATAGCGGAAGATGAATTCAACTCAGAGCAACAAGGGGACTTACACTTCATCAGGTTCTCGGACATCGATCAATTGAACCTCCACAAGAAACTCTGGATCTTGGAATTTGACATGAAAGTCCTTCGGTTGAATCTCACGAAGCACACATTCTTCTCTGGTATTAAGAGAAAATTAGTAGATGGAATGAGACAATACGCAAACATAGACGAAAAAGCCGCTGTAAGCATTCCCCTGTAAAGTTTCAAGAAGGCGACCTCTCAGAGAGAACTTGCAGTAAATGCCATCCAAATTGTGTTTTACAACTCACAACTTTGTTTAGAGGGGCAGTAAATGCAGCTTCCTCAAATTCAGGGACCTAGGGTACATACAAGAATGGTTAGGAAGTAAAGTTACATATACAGATTAATCAAAGACCACAATGATTGCTTACCATTTGTCCCTTTTTCACCCATCCAAGCAGTCCTCCCTCCTGTTTGGAAGGACAAATTGAGTACTCAGCGGCGAGGTCACCCAAATCCTCTCCTTCAGAAAGCAAGAATGGACAAATGTAGTAATGCAATTGACCATTGGGGTGAAGCATATATCTTGAAGCCATATCCAAATTACATTCATACAACCAATTTGCAACGGAGTGCAGAATCCACAGACCAATTGACATCCAACTACTGTCGAACTCGGGATACCATTGTTCGTTTAAACCAAACCCTCTGCAGGTTATTGATATACATGTGTGAACTAACCTCTTGCAATTCTCCGCTGAAAGTCCACCAGAAGATTTTCATCACCTTCTTTGACAAGCAAGTGTTGTACAAGTAATTCCCTTTCAACTCCGGAGCCACTTGCAGGAGAGGATAAAGCTGAAGAAGCAGGAAAGTTGAGAAGAGAGCCCTAAACAAAGAAGGAACGGAAGAAAAAGGATAACAAGAGCCGAATTCTGAAGTCTACCTCTGGGGCGTGGACGACCCGGCACCATTGGCATGGAGAAAGAGGCCCTATTGTAGGCAAGAGAAGGTGGAGAAGTAAGGGTTCTTCTGCACAAAGGGTTTAAGAGTGGAGGTGGAGAGGCGCCGAGTTTACGAAGGCGAGAATAACAATGGAGGGAAGAGAAGGTTTGGAATGGAACGAGAGAAGGTCTGAGAGCAGAGACTGTTGCTGCTGCTGGGGATGGAAGACGCGTTGCTCTGAGCATTTTTTTCTTGCCAAGTTCAAATCCTATTTTCAGCCTCAAATGTGGTTCGAGACTTTCATCAGTAGTGTATTAGAGAAGATTGATTCTTCTTCTGTTTCTCCAAGTTCTTATCGACGATGAAGAAGACAATGGAACACCAATGGCTAATGGGCCGGCTGGGTAGCCAAGCCCACCATGCTCTTCTTCTATTACCTTCATGCGGCCCAAATTCATATGAGGCCCACTGATTCTTTCTAAATCCCATTTCGATGCCTTCGTTGGCAAATTAGGACACAGCCACAAAGGCAGTAGCACCTCTATTCCTCTTTCAGCGTTCGGGAAAGTGTATCATACTGGCGGTCCGATCAGCAAATCACCTTCCAGTTTTACAATTGTGGAAAAGTTGAGTATTGTTATACCATGATTTACACACAAAATAATGTAACACTGACTGTTCTGCTACAATCTACGATACGATTTTAGAATCTTTGATATAAATATGTGCAGAGAAGATGAGTCAGGTAGGATTTAGCCGGTGCAAACAAGCCCATATGAATCTCACTGCATCGCCCGCCGGCTTTAACAAAGAAAAAACGTGTGCTAGCACACAAGACTGAGTTTTTTTTTTGGCGATAACATTGTTTTATTCCTTTCAGCTTTCTTCTGCTATTTGGTCACGATCACAATAATGAGTCCTTATTTCATCGACCCCTTCAGCTACATCTATACCTCAACCATTCTATATACAGGAGGAACCCAAATAGGAAAGATGGGTAATGAAAACTGTGGCCGAGATGCAGGACGATCGGTCTTGTTCTTGAGTCAAACTCTGTATTTCTTTTCCTTCAAACTTTGATCATCTATCAATAACCAGACATGTCCATATGCATGGTTCCCAAGCACGAGATGCTGTTTGTGTGTATGAGAAAGTGAGCAGCGTATTGCTTCAGCAGCAGCTGCAATGTAAATGAGAATGTCAGTACTGATCTGGGAGCTAAGTACAGTAGCTAGCTAGCAGCAGAAACCATCATGCAGGAAGTTAAATCATGACTTACAAGTTACAACATTCTTATGCCTATGCGTTCTGTCGTAGAGGCTGAGATTCGTTAGGAAAGCGAATAGCACTAGTGTTGTCGTGGTTATCGAGTGGCATGTACTGTGACATGATAGCCATGATCTCTGAGTCCATGTAAGACTGCAAAAAAAAAAATATTCAAGTCAAGATAAACCACTTAGCGATGCTGCAGAATCCAACGATTGAACAGACCCTGGGAATCAAAACCAGAAGTCTAGTTTAGATGATGGATACCCTAAGTCTGTATTTGTAGAATATATAACCAGCAAGGCCAACTCCAGCCACCACTGCTAGGATCACAAATGTGAGCAACCATCCAATTTTGGATCCATTTCTTTCTGCAGAATTAGCAAGAGAAGCAAACAAGTTAGTAGTTTTGATTCTCATTTTCTGCACAAAAAAGCAAACTTATATAGGGTATGTAGGTTTTGGTGTCTCACCAATGCAGGCATCCAGCTCCTTCATGTAGAGAAGGTCACCTTTGCACTTGCACTCATATCCACCCCAAGTGTCCTTGCAGGAGCAGCCATCACATTGACAAGCACTGCCTTCCTTGCATTCGTCGATATCTGGTAGACAGTCGAGCAAAAGGGAGGGGAACGCTTAGGTTAGGGTGCAATGCAGGGAGCAATTCCGGAGATGTTAAACGATGAGTGTAAGAAGATGATTCATTACCTTCACAATGCTGGCCGTCCCCACGGAAACCAAGTGGACACTGACAGCCTGATATATTCGAGTCCTGTTTCGATACAGGAGAAATATAGTAATAGTAATGTTTAGTTTCCAATTCAGTCAGGGCAGCAGATAAATGAGACCAACACAGGACATGTGAATTTGATTATGTAAACTGCAAGCATGACTGGATGATATGAATGAAAAATCACCCAACTGAGCAAGCTGAGAAACTCGATCCATGTCTCGATTCCGACCAGCACCCTCCATTGTTTATTGCACATCTTCCAGGCCCAAATGCTACGGAATGAATTCTAACGGTTAGTACGCTTGCTGCATTTTCTGCTTGGAATTGTTCCAGAGTAAACTAATTAAGGTCATACCTTCACAAGATAAGTAACCATCCCCTTTGTACTGAACCCCATTCGCAGTCGGACACTCGCAAACCCTTCCTCTAAACGTATCCTGAGAGGGAAAGAAGCAGCAAACCAGACTGGTTAAAGCTCTAGTCTAAACAAGGAAATATCATAACCACATCTTCAAATCAGACCTTGCAAGCAGTCAAGTTAGATGCAGTGTCCTGCCAACAACCACCATTCCCTTCAAGGCACTCATTAGTTTCAAGACCTGCCATCACAATAACAAGAGCAAGAGAATAAGATCGAGACAGAATGGTAGAGAAACTCCATTTCCTATCTGCACAAGCTTCTCTTTACCTGGACTCAAACAGATTGGTGGTTCTGTAGCTTCTTTAAACCCAGCACATACAGCTTTCAGCACAGCGGTTCTCTCCAATTTTCCTTTTTCCGGAAAGCAGAAAGTAATCAGCATTCACATTGACTCAGCAACTATACACTGTCTACAATGTCACCAATAATAATAAAAAATATATATATGTTGAAAGGTACCTCTGTATTGTGCATTGTTTATCACAAGAGTTGGTAGTATCGTTACATCACCTCGCCCTCCTTGCCCGATCTGGATTGGATCCCAGTTAACCATATAAAATTATTAACTCTGCACCCACCAAAACAAGCCTCACCATTCCCAGGAAAATTAAGGGCTACAAACAAACCTGTCGTTCTTGCTCAATCTTCAATACTTGATTCTCAACATCAGCCTCAGGATCGCCCATACACGTCTTAATCTTGTCAACTGGCAACCCTGCAACGTGTTTGTGTAGATCACTGTAAGATCAACCGAACCCAACTCAAGTCAACCCCGCATAAGAGAAAAGTCAACGGGATTTCACCTAGCGATTTCATGACATCCTCTGCACGTTCCTTGCTGTACCTCTTCTTCTTCATGGAACACCTGATGTGGAAATCGGTGACATAGTCCCACCAAACCCAGGACCGTCCCGTCTCGTTCGCAGTTCTATGAACGCACAGCTGCCGCAGATTCTCAAACACCACGTCCTTCCCCTGATACCCTCCGTCGAAATCCTGCTCCGGGTCCGGAGCGCAGTACCTGCCGTTGTTGATGCACTGGGACTTGCACTGGCTGCTGAGCACGAACGCCGGCGGGCAGTACCAGGTGATGTAATGCGGAGTGAACAATGTGTACCCGCCTCTCTCCAGAATCTGGGCGTGCCCTTTGAAATCCTTGACGAATTCCATCTGCTCGTCGCACCTCACGCCGCATTCGTCGTTGCTGTTCGTCCACAGCTCGTATTCTACTCTCTGGTCTGGATGCGGCATCGACTCCCTCCAATCCATCTTGATCAACACTTCTTCTTTCTCCTCTTTGAGAGCCTGCTTCAAGCTGTCGGCGAACGACTTGTCGATTAGAGCCGATGGGATCCGGATTTTCTCGACATAGCCGTCCGCGTCGCCGCTGGCTTCAGGGGAATCCATGGTGATTAAGGGCTCGTCGATTGTGTCCGCCACTAGAACTGCAGCTGCTCCCGCTTGCTGCGCATTCCACACCTTCAATGCGAAATAGCAGTCTGCAATTTGTTCGTGCAATTGAATGGAATGAATCAAATTCACGGGGGGAAAAAACTTGTCAAAACAGGGGAACTCCCCTGTTTTCTTCTATTTTAACTCGTAAGAAGAACAGGGGAACACAATTGTGAATTACCTCCCCTGTCAACGAGCAGAATGGTGGGGCGAGGAAGCTTGAACTTGAAGGGCTTATCGCCTTCAAAGGGCTGACATCCAAGGGAGCCCTTTTGCGGGTAGACGACGGAGCCAAGCATGTAACCGCCATAGTCAGGGGTGCCAAAGTTTCCTATAGCACTGTCGTGCTTTGATCGCAAGCTCGACGGGGACAAGACGCTTATGCTACTCTTCTCCACCACGAAACGACCCAAAGCGACATTCCCAAGAACTGTAATTCCTGCTAATAGCAAATAGAGCAGGTTTTCCAGAGAAGCCATTGGAGTAACAATCAACAAGAGCCAAAGAATGGGGGATTGAAAACAGAGCTTGGACTAGTACTGGTGGTTAATTTGGTAGTTTTATTTTGTCATGTTTGCTTCCTAGGAAAAGGGACGCATAACCAGAACAGTCGGAGAGAGGAAAAGTGGAAGAGAAGGGAAAATGAAGAGGCAGAGAAGAGAAGAAGACCTCCCAACAATAGTCTACAAGTGGAGAAGTAAGAAGGGGGATGATGATGGAAGAAAGAAGCGTAGGAAAGAGATTTTAGTCAGTCTCTTAACTTATACGAAGGTTTAGTTTTACTTTCAAGGTAGACAAAAAAACTAAAAAGACAAGACGGCTAAGAAGAGTCTAAGATACCCAAAATGGTCCGTCAACGTTTATTTGTTTGTGGATTTGATCATTAGAACTTTTAATTGATACAAAGAAGCCACTTATCGACATACTTTGAGAATCCGTACTGAAAATTGTACCAAACAAGTTAGCATAATGATTAATCGACTTGCTTAACTCACTATTGAGGGTCGTCCTAACTTAACCTAGTTTAGGTGGCTTAGAAAGCGGAAGGAGAACCAACTCAGTTGAGTCTCCCTTGAAATGAGGATTTTCCTCTCTAAACTAGGCTAAGGTGGCAAATTAGATTACCAACACCTAAATGCACAAACCTAGGGGTGCTAAGCACAATTATGCACAATCCTTAGGTTGCTAAGCACCTAAAGAACAAACCTAATGATGCTAAGCACAAAACATGCACAACCCCTAGATTGCCAAGCACAAGTATGCACAATCATGATAAATAATGCCTCAATCATTGAATTGAACAATGCCCAATGAGAATCATCCAAAACACATACAAGAAAACTACATGGTAGAGTTAGGGTTTCACTACACCCAAGTGAAAGGAGGTCTACTCCATGCTATAAGTGGGAAGAACAAAAGGGGAAAAGGTGGAAACCATCTTGGAGGATGCTCCCAGTCTTCTTGACCCTTGAGTTGAGCTTTCCTTGGGGGAAATCTTCCCAAAATCTGCCTTGAAGCCAAACCCTACCTTCTTCGTCCCTTTGGTCATGTTTCTCTCACTAGAATGCTGAAGAAGGTGCTTCAGAAAAAAGTGGCCTCTCTCCTCTCTCCTCCTTTCAGCTCATCTTTTAAACCCGAGATTAGCTGAGTTCACGGCCTGAGTTCACGGCCGTACCATGAAACGCGTCCGTGAACTCCAGGCGTGCGCCAAAACGCGTCGCATTGCTCACGTCCGTTCACGGTCAACTGCCTGTGTTCACGGTCTTAGTGACAGTGAACTCACCTTGCGTCAGTAACCTTCACCTTGGCTCTGGACGCCTC
This sequence comes from Linum trigynum, assembly GCA_964030455.1. NCBI lineage: Eukaryota > Viridiplantae > Streptophyta > Magnoliopsida > Malpighiales > Linaceae > Linum > Linum trigynum. Next base: position 34,242,788 of record OZ034820.1, read on the forward strand.
GCGATTCACGGTCAACTCCCCTTCATCACAGTCTTGCATGACCTTGAACTCCTTTAGTTAGCTGTGAACTGGCTTTTTTCACCTCTTCTCCCGGTTTTCGATCCTTTTCGCCAATCTTTCAACTCCGAGGCTGGTTTCACCTGTTAAATCCTGAAACACACTCAAACACGAAGAACTTAGCGTAAAACCAACCTTTTATGAGCGAATTTGGCACAAACATCTAAGTAAAATGGGGACAAAACATGTGCAATTAGACCCGAATCAGTATTATTACTGAAACCGCATAGGGTTTATATAAAGTATAGAGACTGACTCTTATAATAACCATAACACTAATTGATGGTAGTTACTTAACCAAAAATTTAAAAACTAAAACAAAAAGACACAAATTACTACGAACAACGTGACCGAAAAAAAAAAACAATGAAAAACATAACTACTCTGACCAATTACATAACAATACTCGTAGTATAACACAATAATACTACTCGTACTACACATACTCTAATAGTTCCACCCACCGATATGATACAGCACCAGAAACCATACCTATCGGCTATCTCTATCAACGCCAGTTTTCAAATCGTCTATTCCGCCAAGTCCTTAACTGTTTTCTGACGCTTTTTGGAGGACACCGGTTTGAGGCAGGAGCTTCAAATTTTGGGACTTGATTGAATAATTAGGAATTTCGAGGACCAAGTGAATGGAATGGAAGACAATTATCACTTCCCGCGTTATTTACGCGCGGTCTGCAGTTCGCCGTTTATTTGAAGTTCTGGAAATTGGGCCGTTTACTTTTAACGTGGATATTGGTCTAGAAAATGATCCCGACGTCAGGGAAACGACGGAAACCAACAAGTGACATTTTGGTGATTTTTACCAGTGGCCGGAAAATCAACAATCCCCCCACAGCCACTGCCGCCGGTTTCCCAAATGGCAAACGGCCGACAACAACCCAACTGAAGGAAGCAATAAGTCACTATCTCTTACCAACCTGAATATTTTTATCTGCAAAACTTTTCCTTATTATTGGCTTGCTGCAAGTGCAATTACTTAAAAGGTAAGGCTAAGGCAAAGTAGGCAGCCATCATCTGAGATCATATGCCCACCCACCCTCAAAATCGTTGAGTTCATCAGCTGGAGCCTGGATGGACCTGTCAGATTACTCCTCTTTTTTTTTTAATCTTCTTCTTTAACAGGTCTGATCATAGCATGAATCATTCACATATATTTTCTTAGCATATTAGAAAAGGGAATTAGATTACAAAACTAGCTCACAGTATATTTTTTCTATATTATTATCAGATTTCGTAGAACCAGCGTGATAGTTGTATATGTGGCCATATAACTAGACAATCTTGATTGCTCTTGTTTACTCAGTCCAATCACCCCATTTGCTAATCTTCAGAATCAATTTTAATATTAGAGTCTTATGAGTTATGATTGAGAATTGTCATGTTTGGATACTGATTCTCCCGATGTTAATGTTTGATTTAAACATATTGTATGGAAAGTTTTTGCGAACTTCAAGCCCATGAAAGTATGGATAGTTGCAGGGCCAGCTATTAGCATGTGTTGCCCGTCCTATAATGCAAGACTTCATGTACAAGAACGAACTCACGTGGGAGGTTAGGGGCCTCAAGTTCATGAGAATTTCGCAGTCCAATGTAAAATAAGACTTAGTCCCTCCACTTCAATATTTTGATCAATTGAATTCGTAAACTTTGAGTGAGTACAATTCTCTTTACATGAAAAATGCGTTTTCTAAGGCCATTCCCAAATAATTGTAACTTTAGTCATTGAACATCTAATGAATCAACTTAACTCCTATAACACGAAACTCTATATTTTATAAGACAATTTTGAACTCGTTAGTTCAAAAGTTTTCATTTTATTATATTTAAACTTTTTGGGGTAATATATTGTTTCTGGAATAGGCATATGAAAATTTTTTGGTAGCCCTGGATATTTGAGGGAGCACGTAAACGAATAGTGTGTGATTTATAATTAGATATCTCCTAACATCTTAAGTTATTATAAAATTCTCGACAATTGGTAGTGCTCAAGTATTGATTTAATGACTGAAAATACAAAGATTGATAGTGGTTAATGGCGTATGCCCACCGTTATAAGCATGATATTCTACTTGGTTCTATCATCGATCTACGTTCCCGTTCTAGTTGAAATATATATGTTTTTATTTTGGGTTAATACCTTAATTTGGTCCGAACTATATACATACTTTCTACTTTGACCCGTGGTATTGGAAATTGTTATTCTGGCTTGAATTATGTAGCAAACTTCCTCACTTGGCCTGGAGGCGGGTTTGACAGTTAAATTAGACGGTCAAACTTGTTGACCGTTAGTCAATGTCCAACTCACCTGCCACGTCAGCTTTGAGGACATACGTTTTTATTTTTTTTATTTCTGAATTTTGTTTTCTTGTCATTTGCTAAAAATGGGCCCTTTTGGTTCTTTTAATTAATTTTTTTGATTTATGATTTTTATTAATCGAAAGAAAACAAAATTCAAAAAAAAAAAAATTATGTCCTCAAAGCTGACGTGGCAGGTGAGGTGGACATTGACTAACGGTCAACAGGTTTGACCGTCTAATTTGACGGTCAAACCCGCCTCCAGGCCAAATGAGGAAGTTTGCTACATAGTTCAAGCCAGAATAGCAATTTTCAATATCACGGGCCAAAATAAAAAGTATATGTATAGTTCAGACCAAACTAAGGTATTAACCTTTTTATTTTTTACAAGGATGGAATCAATTAAATTTTATTATTACATACTAATATATTTGAATCTAGGACTTCCTATTTGAAAACCAAAAGCGGTAGTGCTGGCAATTTGCAATAACTTATTGATTTTTTTTTGTTTTGCATTGCTCCTTTATTTAACACACCAACCAAATCACGGAATTAAAATTAATAAAATAGGCTTCTAACTGATACTTAACTAATCATGATTTTATTAATGGGTTTAATAATTGCATCTTGGTTAGTTGAAACTGAGGGGTTCTGCTTCTGCGATTCTTTGTTTTTTTTTGTTTCGGAAGGAAGAAACCAATCTTGTTTTTTCCAGGTTACGTTATGTTCTATGTGTTTAACGATTTTGTGGCCAAATAGAAAACTAGTAAGAAGATATAATATTACATTTTAATTTCTTATACTTAATAGTGGTGGAGACATTTCAACCTCCTCCCCTCTACCCTTCCACGCCAAGCATGGATCAGAAACTTAGCTATCCCACACTCAGCCAAATTAATAGTAATAATAAATAATTCGTTAATAAAAAGTCATAATAATGAGCAAACCATGGAGATAGATGTAACCAAGGAGCAATATGGAGTTTCCTGTATCACCGACCGGGTCACATATGATATAAGTTAAATTTTAGCTATATGATTATGAATAATAACAGTCATTGGTCCAAAATCCGGCCACATTAAGAAATAATTAGAGATTATAATTTTGTCTTAACTAAACACATAATATTTACTTGTTGAATTCAATTGGGTATAAAATCAACATACAAGTTAAATGTGTAGAGTTTGATGGTTTTATACTCATACATATTTCTTTTTAGAAAATATACTCATACCTATTTATTTGGGTTGAGTTGGATTTCAAATCCATGAATTTGAACTTGAACCTCAACTCATAAGCAAATTACATTTTAGGACCCAAACTTAAAAGATTTTCAGCTTTAGTACCTATTTTTTTTTTTTGTATTTAAGTTCTAAAAATATCAATAAATATGACATTTTTAGTACCTCAAAATTTTGTACATTATATTTTGATACCTAAATTACGTAATTTTTACAAGTAGGTTAATTTTACATGTGTAATTAAAAGCAACGTAACCTAAAGTAAATGGAAATTCACAACCAATTCATATCCATTTAGAGTATGGAATCAATACTCATAATCTATCCAAACTCACTTACAGAACCACAAACTTTATATAGACTTCACTTATGCCCTACTCATAACCAATGAGTTTATTTGAATTTGGTTAATATTAACCATTTGTGTAATTGCATCCCTAGATAGAACATAAATTGATTAGGTCTATATTTTGCTAATATGATTTTATAGTTTGGTTTGCTGTGCACCTCGATCACTACCTCAATTAAAAAAATAATAATAATAATAAAATTGTCATAGGTATCTCTAGTGGGGAAACAACATAATTAGAAGAATATACAATACAATTGCGAGTCAAGCCACATAATCAATGAGTTTCCAATTCATGAACTAGACGCAAATATTATATGTTACTACATGTGCTTCTAAACGGAATTAGGGACAGAGGCGTCTTATGCAAATAACACATATGTCTGTTTGAAACAAATAAATGAGTTTTAGAAGCCAATAACCTCTATCTCTATATCATGATTCAAAAGGAATTAGAGACCATACAAGAACTTTGTCTCAAATAATAATATTATCTTATTTTATATAATTGATATTGTTGTTTATGTCGAAGAGAACTAACTTTGGGGAAAGGATATAAAAATACAAGTTTGAACTTAGATAATTACCATAATCAAATTCCAACTGGCCGGCCAAAATCCAGTACATAATAAGCCTATTCAATCTCTTCCCGGGCTAAAACACAAGCCGTAACTAAGCTGCAACAACATCATCATCATCCCTGAGAAAGCACCCTGGGCCGCCAATATCCAGCACTCTCCAAGCTGTAGGCACAGATGAAAGGAATGTGATCCACAAGCGGGCGGGAAGTCCCATCCCCCTGAATCTGGTTCACAAGACTCTCCGCCATATCATAAAGCTGCAGCTCCTTGAGTTTGCTCAACCTATCAATCCCTTCAGGAACCTGCTCCATCGCTTTACATCTCCTCATCACCAGACTCTGCAGCCTCCACATGCTCCCGCTCTCAATCACTACCTGCTCGAGGAACTCGAGGTCCTCCACTTCCAGCACCTTCAGATTCTGAAACTTGCCAGAACTGAAAACCAGCTGCTTCCCTTTGTAAGCATCCACCAGCTGAATCTCCATCAAATTCGGCAGATCCTCGAGGACCTCGAGCGGGTTCTCTTCCAGCTTCGACCATCTCAGCCCAATCCTCACCAGGTCGTGCAACGACGGAATCCAAACTGGAACCTTTTGTAGCTTCCCCTTCAGATACAGCCGCTGAAGCAGCTTCGGGGGGTCGCGTAGCGCGTTCATATCCAACACCTCGTCTCTTGCCGCGGCCACGTCTAGCGTTTGCAGGCTCTGCATCTCGTCAATGGAGTAACAGAGATGCCTCCCGTCGTCTTCTCTCAGCTCGACGATCCCCAATTTTTTCAGATTCGTCAGGTTTTTCAAGGCCACCAACATCTTGATGTCTCTGTTTGCCTTCACGCACATGAGCTTTTGTAAAGATACCAACTTGGCTATGCTCGCAGAAGCTCTGAACCCTTGGACGCTGTCGATGGAGACGTGAATCCTTATGCTGTAGTGATAAATCAGCAAGTGCCTCAGTTTCCTGAGCCTGAAGATCTTCCCTGGGACCGAGGTCACGAATGTCTGCTTCAGATCGAGGCTTTCCAGATTCTGTAGCTTGGCAATCGACCTGGGAAGTCTCCTGATGCTTGTATTCCTCAAGCTCAAGTACCTGAGGAGGATCAAATTGAGAATCGCAGTTGGGAATTTATCCAGAGGAGCTCCTTCCAGATCAAGAACTTTCAAAATGCTGAAGCTCGAGAGTATCGATTGCAATCTCGAGTATGACAAATCTTCCAATCCGAACACGAAGAACGATCTAGCGCAAGGAAAGCTCGTCCCTTTTAAGCTCGCTCTGCTTCGGCGGATGGACAATCGGCGGACTTTCTCGTTCACCCCTGCTTCCGACGACCCTGTAGAGAAGACCCGGCAGAAATTCTCCTCCTGAGAAATGGAAACGATGATCTTGTGGAGGAGGCGATGAACGCGACAAGTTTTGGGCCGGCCGTCGAAGTCGATTTCGTTCACCAGGACGAGATTTCTCTGTATAAGCTCTTCCAGGTAATTGTACCCGACTTCTTCAGGAGTCTTCCCGATCTCTTCCTTCACCAGACCTTCGGAAATCCACATCCGAATCAACCTCCTCCTCTGAATCGAGTAATGCTCAGGAAAAATGCTGAAGTAGAGCACACAGTACTTCAGGTAGTAAGGCAGATCGGAGTAGCTCGCGGAGAGCACCCTGGTAATGCTTGAGAGCCGGCCCCCGTTCTCCATCTCCGATCCCAGGCTGTTGTGGAGCTGCCTCCAGGCGTCTGCGGTCTGATCGATTTTCGACACGACTTTTCCGATCGTGACGATCCCTAGAGGCCATCCTTCGCACTGCGTCAGGAATTTCCTCGCCCAGTCCAGCAATCCTGACGGACACTCACCTGTTGACGGAAAAGCCTTCTTGAAAAATAGCTCCTGAGATTTCGACGAAGTCAAGGGCTGCAGACTGTGCACGGCAGTCGACTGATCGTAGCTGCAGAAATGGGCAATGTCGCCGCGCCTCGACGTGATCATGATCCTGGAATGATTCTCAGTAGGCAGAGCGCATTTGATCGATTCCCATAGGTCTCTGCTCCACAGATCGTCGAAGACCAGAACATATTTCCTGTCCCTTAGAAACAGGGCCAATTTCTCCATCAATTGGACAAGGTTGATCGTGTGAAATTCGGGGGGAATGGGCAGGTTCCTCGACTCGAACAGCCGCTTCAACATCGTCCAAAGCGCCTGCTCTTTGCTCTGCGACCTGGAAACCTGAATCCAACCCCAGCAATCAAACTCTCTCTTGGTCGATTCATACACTTGCTTCGCCAATAGGGTCTTCCCCAACCCGCCCATTCCCACAACGAAACGAACCTTCAGCCTGGGCTCGCCGAATTTCGTCCAAGCGGTCAGCTCAGCCAGGGACCGCTCGATCCCGAGCGGTTCTGTTTCGAACAGGGGAGCCACCCTGTTAAAATGGGTGGTGAAGCTCTCTACGGTGGTTAGGTGCGGGGCCTGGGAGGGTCCGAGCTGTCGGTAGCGCTCCCTGATCTGACGGACGCTGGCGAGCTTGGCGTTGATGCCCTCGATCAGGACGGCGACGGAGTGTCGCTTCTTGATCTGGAGGAACTCCGGGTAGAGCTGGTAGCGGGAGGCGGTGTGGAAGGTGAACATGTCGAGGGCGTCTTCGATGTCGTAGGCGAGGTCGCGGACTTGGGCGACCCAGACGCGGACTTGCTCGTTGATCTCGCCCCTGGCGTCGGCCTCTTTGAGGAAGGCCTGGATGGTCTGGAACTCGCGGCGGAGATCTTCCACGGCCAGGTCGATTCCGGCCAGCAGGCCGTACTCCCGGGAGACTAGGGATTCCATCTTGCTGAGCAGGAAGGTTACAGCTCCGTACGCCGCCATCTCGCCCGGAGAATTTTGAGAGAAGGGTAGGCGATGATCGGGTGCTAGGATTTGCAGGAGTTTAATTTGTCTGTTATGAAATGGCGGGGTGATTTGATTTACTTATTGTTGTCTGCAGTTTGCGCGGGTAGTTGATTGAAGAAAGGGAAGGAATCAGCTTCGTCGACTTTTCCAAGCGCTGACTGACTTTAGATTATTAACAGAGCCAACCAACAACTTGTGCTCGAGTCCACTCTGAGGGAAGGCAATGATTGGGTGGCATTTCTCAGGCTACGTGGTAAGGTTTGGTTTGCACTCCTCTTGACAATTTCAGTAGTTAGGTGCTGCATTTTTGCATATTAATTTCCGAAGAATGGCTGCCTGCCTGGTTGAAGAAACGGAAGTTTCGCGTTGTCGACTTCGTAAAGCGTTGACTGTGCAATTTCTTCTCCAGGGTGAAATCCATGGAAACTGCATAAATTAATACTTTTGCTATGATTCCTTTGTGCAGATGTCACCCTCCCGTCTAGAGTGAAAATCGGTACGGTATCAGTATCTCAATACTAAATATCGAAATCTCGAATACCGAATTACACTCTAAAATCAATCCCAATCACTAAATAATTTCGGTATTCCAATCGCAATCCCTAAATAATTTCGATATCCCAATCGATATTATCAAATACATAATTAATTACCTTTGCAATTAATAATTAAATATATAAATTAGATTTTATTGTTTAATTTAGGGCAAAGAGACTAAGCAAATAGTCTTGAGTTGCCTAGAGCTAACATCTCAAGTTCTTGTAATTGGTAATCTTTAATTTGACGAATTTGAGGTTGAGAGACGACTAATACTAGTGTGAAATAGTGATGTAATGATCTATGTATAATTAAATGACACTTTTGGTGGTTGATGGTCACGTAATAGTGAATGAGAGAGTCTAGTTGAGAGGATAAAATACACACTAGCTTATATTTCGGTATTGATCGGTATATACCGATCCCAATCCCGTAATCCTAATACCGATTAACAATTGAAATTCAATCTCAATCCCAATCCCACAAAATAATACATGTATTCGATAATACCAAATATAGACAAATTCGGTACGGTATTCGGTATATCCCAAATACCGGTACCAAACTTCCAGCCCTACTCCCGTCTATCACTTATTAGTACTATTTTCGTCCAATTTTCTTCTATTAAAAGAACAATTAGAAGATTACTATTATTTAGAGTCACATCACAAGGGGTGATGATTTTGTAATTGACCAAAGGTTGATGAGTTTTATATCATTAAGGTTCTAAACAATTAAGTTTATGTCAACAATTAATTTTATGCTATCAAAATTCTAACAATTAACTTATGACAATTGAATCCTAACTGAATCCAAATCAATGGGTATTCGACCTAATTCGACATGGTTAAAGCGAGTTGAACTCACTTTTTACAAATTTTGAGTTGACAACGAGTTTTACACTCTTAAATCATCGGGTTGAACGCTTAAATCAATAGAGTGAGTTGAACTCTGTATTAACGAAGTTTGGCTTGAGCATGTTTTTTTTTTTTTTTGTCTTTCCTTCGCTTATAGATCACGATTATGGTCGTTTTATTACTTTCTTTTGTCTCTTCCTTTCAAATGGTTTTTGACCAGTTTTTTTTGTTGTTGTTGTGTCGGACTTGAAATGATTTAAGAGACTTTAGGGGGTTAGATCTTTCAGTCGCGATCATGAACTCTTTAAAAGAACAAGTTTTGGGTTACTATTTGGTAGAGTCAAATCAACTAGGATTATTTTATTGTTTACTTTTCTTTAATTAATCAAATGTTTTAATTATTTTTTGATAGTTGAACTCAAATTCATGTGTATTCAACCTAATTCGATCCGGTCTCGGTGTTGCCAAATTTGGGTCGCGAACGAATTTTACCCATCTTTTAAATATTTCCTCTTATGACAATTGAATCCAAACTCATGTGTGTTCAAGCTAATACGAGCCGGTGTCGATGTATCCAAAATTTGGGTCGAAAACGAATTTTACCCGCTTTTTTCTTCTATTAAAAGAACAAATAGAAGGTTACTATTACTTAGAGTCTCATCACAAGGGGTATAGGTGTCAAAACATAGCCCGACCCGATTAACCCGCCCGATCAACCCGACCCGCAACCCGACCGCAACCCAAATTGACTAAAAGTCAACAACCCGTAACCTGCTCGACCCGCAACCCGACTAACCCGCAACCCGATTAACCCGAACCCGATTGACCCGCAACCCGACTGACCCGCAACTCGATTAACCCGAACCTGATTGACCCGAACCCGACTAACCCGTAACCCGACCGATTCAACCCGAATTTCATCTAATCCACTTGAATAATTATAAAAATATACAATACATAGTTTTTCAAAATAAAGTTTTTCCTTCTACACTTAAGTAAAATTATTTTTTCATTTCGTATAAGAAATTTTAAAAATATGAAACTCACTTGATATTACGTATTTTAAGAAAATTACAAAAATTGAAACATGAAGGTTACTTGAGATCTTGACAATATTAATATAATATATCAATTAAAATTTTGGTTAATTTAACTATTCAAAGTAATGTATTTGGTAATTTGATATTTTTAAAAGAAGAGGGAAATTTTGGTGTATTCAAGTTTTGGGAAGAGAAAGAAGTGGAAAATTTGGTTTTTTGAATTTTTTAGATAAAAAACAAGTGGCCATTTTGGTGGTTTTGAAATGTGGGAAGAGAAAGAAGTGGGAAAGTTTGATTCTTTTGATTATGAAAGAGAAATAAGGAGGGAAACTTTTGACTTTTCAACTTTTTGTAGAAGGAAAAAAGAGGGTAATTTTTTTCTTTCAATTTTATGGAAGAGAAAGAGGAGGGAAAATTGAGTTTTTCTAATGTATGGAATGAGAAAGAAGGAGGGAAATTTTAGTATTTTTGTGAAAAGAAAGAAGGAAACAAATTTGGTGTTTTCAATTTTTTGGGTTTTCATAATTTTAGCTTTTGAAATATGAATCTTTAACTTTTATATGGAGGGCATGACTAGTTAAAATTATTCTTATATGCTTTGAAGGCTAATATGTATATATGTATGTAATTTTTTATGGGCTAATAAATAAATTAACCATAAGTTACAACAATTTATACTAAACTTGATAAGTCATCTTTGACGGTTCGTTATTTAGGATATAAAGTATATGGTTAGGGTATAAGGTATAAGGTACATATGGTTTTGGGTGTATATGGTTAGGGTATAAGATATTGATGGTTTTGACGGTTCTAAGTTTTTTATTAACATATGTTCATTTGAAGTCATTTGAAGTCTTTAACGACAGGAGATCCCTTTTTAATTTATGTTTATGGTACGTGGTTATGGTACAAGGTATGTGGTGTAAAGTATAGGATATATGGTTAGGGTATAACAATTAGCAAATATCACTTTTTATCTATATTTTGAAAATCAAAGTATGAATTTCACTTTTAAATTAACTATACTAGCAAAATCACAACTCAAGGACATATGATTAGGGTATAGGTTATGTGGTTAGTGTATAATGTATTGATGGTTTAGGGTATACAATCAACAACATATACTAACTTAATATTGTTGATTGAGGGTAAAACTATGTGTATAGGATATATGCTATTAAGTAAGTTATGATTGAAGTCACAATAATTTTACTAAATTTGATAGCTAATCTTTAATGGTTCAATTTTTAGGATAATTCGAACAATTTTACAAACAACTCGTTTGGCAACAGTTTACTAAAGTTATTTGGGCAATGAGTTATTTTGAAATAACTCCTTTTATCACTATGCTTTTGCCAAATACCACACGCCAAATACCAAATTTGCATGGTTATACTAAACGAGATACTTTAATCCAATTACTACTGAATTAATACTAAAATATCAAATAAACAATTAACGGTGTCTTTTGGTTGCAAATATTGATATCACCATTACTATTAGCTATAATACTTTACCAATTATGATTAATTACATAACAAGTTTGTAAGTCATACAAATTAATTTAACATTTTGACTAGTTTTTTTCAAAAAAATAAAGTATATATATACGAGGTAGAAATAAATTGGTTAAAAAGTTGAGAAAATATTTTAAATTAGTGTAATAAAATGTGTAAGTTGGTAATGAGTAATGAGTTAAGTTACTTGATGCGCTGGCCCGAACAACCCGAAACCCGACCCGCCCGCAACCCGCCCGACCCAAAACCTGGTGAACCCGCAACCCGACTAACCCGCAACCCGTTTGAACCCGAACCCGATGAACCCGAACCCGATGAACTCGCAACTCGACTAACCCGCAACCCGTTTGAACCCGAACCCGATTGAACCCAGCCCGAACCCGCCCGATTGACACCTATAACAAGGGGTGATGATTTTGTAATTGACCAAAGGTTGGAGGAGTTTTATGTCATTAAGGTTCTAAACCATTAAATTTATGCTATTAAGAATCCTAATTGAACCCAAATCAATGGGTATTTGACCCAATTTGACATGGTTAAAGCGAGTTGAACTCAGTTTTTACATATTTTGGGTCGACAACGAGTTCTACACTCTTAACTCAATGGGTTGAACCCGGGTAAGCGAGTTTTATACGCTTAAATCAATAGAGTGAGTTGAACTCAATATTAACGAATTTTGGGTTGAGCACGTTTTTTTTGTCTTTTCCTTCACTTATAATTCATGATTACAGTCGTTTTACTACTTTTTTTTTGTCTCCACCTTGCAAATGGTTTTTTACTGGTTTTTTGTTGTTGTGTCGGACTTGAAATGATTTTGAAGACTTTAGGGGGTTAGATCTTTTAGTCGCGAACATGAACTCTTTTAAAGAACAAGTTTTGGGGTACTATTTGGTAGAGTCACATCAACTAGGATTATTTTGTTGTTTACTTTTCTTTAATTAATCAAATGTTTTAATTATTTCTTGATAGTTGAACTCAAATTCACGTGTATTCAACCTATTTTGACCCGATCTCGGTGTTGCCGAATTTTGGGTCGGGAACGAATTTTACCCATCTTTTAAATATGTCCTCTTATGACATTTGAATCCAAACTCATGTGTGTTCAAGCTAATTCGAGTCGGTGTCGATGTATCCGAAATTTGGGCCGAGAACGAATTTTACCCGCTTTGTTCTTTTCTTCTATTAAGAACAAGTAGAAGGTTACTATTACTTAGAGTAACATCACAAGGGATGATGATTTTGTAATTGACCAAAGGTTGGAGGAGTTTTATGTCACTAAGGTTCTCAACAATTAATGTTATGCTATTAAGATTCTAACAATTACCTTATGACAATTGAATCCTAATTGAACCCAAATCAATGGGTATTCGACCTGAGTCAACATGGTTAAAGCGAGTTGAACTCAGTTTTTACAAATTTTGGGTCGACAGCGAGTTCTACACTCTTAAATCAATGGGTTGAACCCGGGTAAGCGGGTTTTATACGCTTAAATCAATAGAGTGGGTTGAACTCGGTAGTAACTAATTTTGGGTTGAGTACGTTTTTTTTTTCTTTCCTTCGCTTATAGATCACGGTTACGATCGTTTTACTAATTTTTTTGGTCTCCGCCTTGCAAATGGTTTTTTACCGGGTTTTTGTTGTTGTTGTGTCGGACTTGAAATGATTTTGGAGACTTTAGGGGGTTAGATCTCTTAGTCGTGATCATGAAATCTTTAAAATAACAAGTTTTGGGTTACTATTTGGTAGAGTCACGTCAAATACTGTTTACTTTTCCTTAATTAATAAAATATTTTAATTATTTCTTAATAGTTTAACTAAAATTCATGTGTATTTAACCTAATTCGACCCAATCTCGGTGTTGTCGAATTTTGGGTCCGGAAAGAATTTTACCCATCTTTTAAATATTTTCTCTTATGACAATTGAATCCAAACTCATGTGTGTTCAAGGTAATTCGAGCCGATGTCGATGTATCCGAAATTTGGGCCGAGAATGAATTTTACGCGCTTTATTCTTTTCTTCTATTAAAAGAACAAGTAGAAGGTTACTATTATAGCATTATTTAGAGTCACATCACAAGGGGTGATGATTTTGTAATTGACCAAAGGCTGGAGGAGTTTTATGTCATTAAGGTTCTAAATAATTAATTTTATGCTATTAAGATTCTAACAATTACCTTACGACAATTGAATCCTAATTGAACCCGAATCAATGGGTGTAAAATTGGGATTTTACGTAAAATTGAAAATGGGGGTAAAATTGAAATCGTAAAATCAAAGCGTAAAGTCGAAGAATTTTAAGGTCCATATAAAAAATGAAGAAAAATAACATTAATAAGAAAAATCATGAATAACACAAAAACACATAACACTTACAATGATAATTTCTCAAGATTAATGATTCAATTTATCAAGGTTAATGTTTAGAAGTTATAAATTGAGATTATTAATACATTGATGTGAATTAATGATGGTCGATAGTGGTTAGTGTGAGAGAACTAGATAATGTTGGTGTTGGAAAAATAAAAGAGGCATAATTTTGAAAATTCTGAGGGAAATAAGTAAGATTGTCCCATAGATTTGAATCGTAAGATTTTAAAGATTTCAAAGATTTAAATCGTGAATAGTATAGGATTTTAAGGCCCATAGATTTTATAGTAAAATCAAGATCGGAACAGGTAAGTAAAATTATAAAATCTGGATTTTGACTGCTTTTCCTGCCGCGAAACGCGGGCTTCCGTCCTAGTCATGTTTAATTACGGAGTTCTGAAGAGATTGAGTGTATTAGTGCCGGTATGCCGTCACCATCCCGTCTATGACTAAAGAGTAAAGAGACGAGTTATGAATGTGGGTTCGATTGATGATAATGAGTTAAATAAACTCAACCCAAATGTTTTTATTAATATAGACTAGTATAACCCGCACGATATAGCTACGCGTGTCAGCGAATACTGAATATTTTAAAGAGTAATAGTTTGAATATTGAAAGAAAAGTGAAAGGGTTGTTTGTTGTTTGAGATGACAATGATTTGTTTAATGAAAGGAGGATTTGAAATTGTTCCGAATGTTATGATATTTATTTAAAGTGTCATAGATTGTTAAGATATCGGGAAGACGGAATTAACAATCCCAAAAATTTGGTTGTGGCCGTGGGAAACAGTGGTGGGGGACAACTTAGAACTACATCCTTAATGTTTCGAGATAGGATGTGAATTGGTCGGCGAAGGCGAGGATTGGACAGAACCGATCTGGTGCGGATCTTTGCAGCAACCGTGGAGGAGGTGATAGGGGCAAAAGCGTAATGCTTCAATTCCTATCTTGTAGTAAAACCGGAAATTCAGGTATCGTCTCTCAGGGACAGGTACAACCTTATAATTTATTAATTCTGTGGAGCAAACTATAAGTGAAAAATGGTTTGGTTGACGAGATTATTAACTAATAGCAAAATAATAAAACTAATTAAGCAAAGTAAACTTGTCGGGAGAAATTCAATGGGGGAAGCTCTGGGAGAAACACCGGGACTCGCTACCTATCCTATCCAGATTAATTCACATATTCCAATCAATTTAATCCATATCTCTACAGCCAGGATATCACTACTGTGCTAGCTATCCCTGTGGGGAATTACTACGTACTAAACAATTAAATCAAATCCTACTGTCGTAGCTCAATGACTTAATTATTTAGCCTGAAGATTGATATCCCATTTAAGACCCCATAGTACCTTATTTAATCCACTGTCACTTCGATAAGTTACTATGTCACATGAAATAGGTTCAGTTATTAGGGTTTCACTGTCGCTAATAACCTAATTAACAACAAATCAATATATTGGTGGCCAGTCAACACACAACATTAAGTAATTTCATGCAATAGAGATTGGAAGAAAAGAAATACGAATCAATCCAGCAAATCTAGAAATAGCTGCATCCTATGGTGTTTCCCCCAGAAATTGGGGGTTTAGTTCATGACGAAAATAAAACACACAATCATGTTCATAATCATCATCGTACTAATAAAATATAAAAGGAGCGAAAATACTCGAGCGAAACGATTCGCCGGCATTCGTTCGACCAAATGCCTTGCTGAATTTTGTCGCAACTTTCAGTTCTATTCCCCGCTGCTTTTCTCCTCGCTCCGCGCAGCTCTCCTCCAGAGAATTTTCTTTCTGCCCGATCCGCTGCTTCCCAATTATTCCTCGCGCCTGGCTTTTCTTCCCAAAAAGAATCCCCCCAATCAGCAATTGATTCCTCGTCGCCTTCTACTTAATTCCCTCCAAGCCTCCTGTCCAATTCCCCTTTTCGCTATGTCCTACTGTCCAATTCCCCAAGCCTTGTTGAACTCCTCCCCTGGCCCATTATGTGTCCAATTAATTTACTCCTCGGGTCCAATTAACATGGCCCTTTCTCAAACCGCCTTCCACTTCACTCGTAGAAAAAGCACTTTATCCAACTAATTGCCTTCTCCTTTTAATTAAACTCAAACACATCTGTCTCCTCGTCCAACTAAGCTAGGCCAAGAGTCCGGTCCAATTTGGTTCGGTTATCGACTTGATCTGTGCTCGAGTTGTTTGTCTACTTGTGTTTCAATCGTCCTCGTTTCTCCACCTAAAATATATCAAAATTCTAGCACAAGAGGTAATGGCTTTGCAACCATTCCATAGTCAATCGGCCCTAAAACAAGAATTATATGTCTCAAACATATCATAAAATATTCACATTAAGCACACAAAATCAATATGTATTTGACAATTATCACAACCCCACACTCAATACTTGCTTGTCCCTAAGCAATAACTTGAACAAGAAAACGATAATTGGAGAAAACACAACACAGACCAGGGAGACACAACCTAACTCAAAACACAAGACCCACGACTCACAAAACATAACATCAACACAAGAAATTTACCCTTGTACTCTTGTGATAATCAGTAGTTTCTTTCTCAACAAACGAGTTGTGCTTTAATGATCATACCCTTTCACCCCACACTCAAGTTCTTGCAACCCTTTACCATTGACTGACTCAATTCCACCAAAAACTCAATTAGCAAACACTTTCAGATCGTCGGTAGTGGGTGGTTAACAACTTATGGTGCAACAGGTATTAGGAGAATCTAACCACCTCAGTGAGGTGCATATCTCGTGAGGACAATTTGGCTTACTCACACCAATCATAAGCAATTAACAAAGCAAGAGTCTCAAAAACTAATGGGGGAAGCCTTTCGCAAACATGATTTTAACTTTAAGCACATCACTACCTTTTATGACAAGGAGAGGCTTTCTTTCTTTCTGATTTTGCTTGCTGAGTGGTCGTATTTAGTTCAAGTGGGATTTGTTTCTTACTGCCGGTGATCGAGCAAAAGCAATTTCTGCTTCTTAGCACTCGCATAAGGGCTTCTTTTAACTCCTTTTCCTCGGTCCGTGTGGAGGGTCATTGCACATCCTCTAATGCACTTCACTCAACGGGGAATCGTACTTGATAAGCAACATCGTACGGTCTCAAACCGATGCTCAGTTGAACCTTTCCTAATCCCCCTGTGCAATAAGTGATTACCTCACACGATTTTGGCATTTTTACCCACACTTTAATTGTTATGGCAACTTTCTTATATTTTACTTGTCAGGTAGTGTTTTCTTTTATGAAGATACAGTTCACCCCATCATAAAACATTCAAAACAGAGAGACTCGTTGCAAAGTCAAAAGCTCACAATTGATGCAAGTAAGCACGGTATCCAAACATGTCGAATGGTCAATGTTCTCCACCTAACTACTTCACCAAAAGTCATTACACTATCCTCACAAAAGAGAATGTTTCTAAAAGAGTTTGCTAATTCAAAGCATATCCAGTCAGTCAAAAAATCAAGTTCATTGTGAAGAACTTTGCAATTCAACACTAGTGGGGTGATTTTGATGATTTCATTCAAGCACAAACTCATTTTCAAGGCATCACAGTCATTTACATCATGTTACCACAAGAGTACAAGGTTTTGTTTTAATTTGTATGATTTTTAGGTGTTTTTAGCCATTAGGTTAGCATAGGCAGACTGAACCTGCACAGGTAGACTGCATGCAGTTTGACTGTGCATAGCCAAATGACAGATTTTTTTTACATGCAACAAGGACAAACAACACTAAGACTCACCACCCCACACTCAGGATGGAACACTGTCCCTAATGTTCAACTCCTAACCTAAACATGCACGAGTTTGACACAACTAAAAATAAAAATAAAGAAAAGAAAACTTACCTTGGGTTGCCTCCAAAGAAGCGCTTGTTTAACGTCCTCAGCCTGACATTCATGGAGCTTTCAACCAATGGGTATGGAAAGGTATCTAGAATACCCTCCCGAGCAATGATAGAACGCATACCCTCCATCCAACATATGAGTCACCTCTGCAGGGCCAGGTGTGCGAAAATTGGGTATGTCCTTTTTAGCTTGAATGTTGGACCCCTTAGTGAGGCGTAGGTGGTATTGCAGTGCCTCAAACAAGTACTCTTCATGTTTCAATGTCAGTGAAGAAGGAATAATAACAGGAAGATTGAAATCCTTACCCAGATATCTATACTTGAGGTGATCTGGCAAGGATTTCTGTCATTGCTTTGATTTCAGAATCTGAGCAGATAGGACATGTGATAGTTGTTCAAGTTGTCCACTATCACAGGAGAAGGGATTTTTCCTTTCTCGAGCTCCACTTTCAAAGTCATCAAATGCATCGTGATTATGATCAACTTGAAAGACATAAAAAATTTCCTCCTCCTTACCTACTCGGAATGTCAGTTTGCCTCTCCCAACATCGATGAGTGCATCTCCAGTTGCTAGAAAAGGTCTCCCAAGAATGAGAGGCACTCCCCGATCTTCTTCCATCTCCAGAATCACAAAATCTGTAGGGAGAATAAACTTCCCCACCTTCACCAATACATTCTCCACCACTCCCTTTGGAATTTTCACTGATCGATCGGCCAATTGGAGTGTGATCCGGGTAGGCTTAAGAACATCTCCCAATCCCAATTTCTTATAGACTGAGTATGGCATCAAATTAATTCCTGCTCCAAGATCAAAAAGTGATTTATCGAACTCTCTACCTCCAATGACACATGGAATGGTGAAACTGCCCGGATCATCCCTCTTTTCTGGTAATTTATTCTGAATCACAGCACTACATTCAGAAGTAAGGGTTACCTTCTCTAGATCAGCCCACTTGCGCTTCTTTGTCAGCAACTCCCTTAAGAATTTAGCATATGTAGGCATCTGTTCAAGTGCCTCCGCCAACGGTATGTTGATATGAAGTTGCTTGAAGATATTCACAAATTTCTTGAAGTTTGGGTCTTCCATGGCCTTCATTAACCTTTGAGGGAATGGTGCGGGAGGTTCATAAGGCTTTACCTCTTCATTATTAAATTTTTCCACCTTTGGAGGTGCACAGGCAGAATGCTCATGCACAGGCAGATTGCATGCAGTTTGCCTATGCAAGTCAGATTTTTCAGCTTTTGCACTTTCTTCCTCTGCATCTCCTTTGCCCTCCTTTTCTATTGGATTTCTCTTGCTCTTTGGATCCTCCAACTCCTTCCCACTCCTCAATGTGACTGCTACAACCATGGCATCCTTTGGATTCCTCTCAGTATTTGCCGGTAATGTCCCAGGAATCCTACCTTGAATATATGCCAAAGTTTGAGCCATCTGGCCTATTTGCCTCTCCATAGCTAGCATAGATGATTGCATATTATTTTTGATGGCTAGTTGTTGAGTGACAAATTGATCAAGACCCTTGAAATTATTGTCTGTTTTCTGCATATGAGCCAAAATCAACTCCTCCAACTGGGGCTTCTTCTCTGGTTGAGGCTGCTGCTGTTGATAACCAGGAGGTGGGATGTTTCGAACACCAGTTGGATTATTGTTTGACCATGACATATTGGGGTGATGTCTCCATTGAGGGTTGTATGTATTTGAATACATACCACCCTGGCCTTGACTTTGCGGATTATTGATATACTGGACATCTTCCAACTGAGCAGCTCCCAGTGGACACATATTCCTATGATGATCATGTTAATGAATGCTGGGGGTAATCTCCATGGTTGCATCCCCAGCCGGAATGACTACACATGAAGCTCGGGCTCCAGTCCTTCGATTCAAGCGAGCCCTGATCGAACGATCCTCGTCTGCCATGATGACAGGCTCAATGTCACGAGTTGGTGGTGGTGGTGTCGGTGGTGTAGGGACGACATGTGATGAAGCCTGCCCTCTCTGGGTTAGGGAAGGCCTAGTAGTTGTGGTTGGCTGCTTCCCTTACTTGACCTGCTTCTTGTTCTGACGGCAGGTCTTCTCGATCTGCAGGTCTACTGGCAATAAATCCCTGGTTGTCCTCCTACGCATGCACGAGGAGGATAAACCTGAAAATTATTCTGCACACTAACACCCAGATAAAAATAGTTCACTCACAAAAATCAACAAAAATAAGGTATGGCAGTCCCCGGCAACGGCGCCAAAAACTTGATAGGGCAAAAGCGTAATGCTTCAATTCCTATATTGTAGTAAAACCGGAAATTCGGGTATCGTCTCTCAGGGACTGGTACAACCTTATAATTTATTAATTATGTGGAGAAAACTATAAGTAAAAAATGGTTTGGTTGACGAGATTATTAACTAATAGCAAAATAATAAAACTAATTAAGCAAAATAAACTTGTCGGGAGAAATTCAATGGGAGAAGCTCTAGGTGAAACACCGGGACTCGCTACCTATCCTATCGAGATTAATTCACATATTCCAATCAATTTAATCCATATCTCCACAGCCAGGATATCACTACTGTGCTAGCTATCCCTGTCGGGAATTACTACGTACTAAACAATTAAATCAAATCCTACTGTCGTAGCTCAATGACTTAATTATTTAGCTTGAAGTTTGATATCTCATTTAAGACCGCATAGTACCTTATTTAATTCACTGTCGCTTCGATAAGTTACTATGTCACATGAAATAGGTTCAGTTATTAGGGTTTCACTGTCGCTAATAACCTAATTAACAACAAATCAATGTATTGGTGGCCAGTCAACACACAACATTAAGTAATTTCATGCAATAGAGATTGGAAGAAAAGAAATATGAACCAATCCAGCAAATCTAGAAATAGCTGCATCCTATGGTGTTTCCCCCAGAAATTGGGGGTTTAGTTCATGACGAAAATAAAACACACAATCATGTTCATAATCATCATCGTACTAATAAAATATAAAAGGAGCGAAAATACTCAAGCGAAACGATTCGCCGGCACTCGTTCGACCAACTGCCTTGCTGAATTTTGTCGTAACTTCCAGTTCTATTCCCCGCTGCTTTTCTCCTCGCTCCGCGCAGCTCTCCTCCAGAGAATTTTCTTTCGCCCGATCCGCTGCCTCCCAATTATTCCTCGCGCCTGGCTTTTATGTCCTGCTGTCGAATTCCCCAAGCCTCGTTGAACTCCTCCCCTGGCCCATTATGTGTCCAATTAATTTACTCCTCGGGTCCAATTAACATGGCCCTTTCTCAAACCGCCTTTCACTTCACTCCAAGAAAAAGCACTTTATCCAACTAATTGCCTTCTCCTTTTAATTAAACTCAAACACATTTGTCTCCTCGTCCAACTAAGCTAGGCCAAGAGTCCGTCCAATTTGGTTCGGTTATCAACTTGATCTGTGCTCGAGTTGGTTGTCTACTTGTGTTTCAATCGATTCTCGTTTCTCCACCTAAAATATATCAAAATTCCAGCACAAGAGGTAATGGCTTTGCAACCATTCCATAGTCAATCGGCCCTAAAACAATCATTATATGTCTCAAACATATCATAAAATATTCACATTAAGCACCAAAATCAATATGTATTTGACAATTATTAGGAGGATAACCTAGGATTCCGCTGGTAGCGTTTCGAGATGTGCTGCGAATTGGTGGGCGAATCAGTAGGCAATAAATGAAAACCTAGTGGATAGTAGCTGCCACAGAGAAACCAATGAACAATAGATGAAAACCTAGTGGGTAATTAATGTGATGGGAAATCTTGAGGGCAATAGATGTAGACCCACTGGACAATAGTTGAATACAAAGTTTCTGGAATGAGAGAATGGGTTAAAGAAAGTTTTCAAACTTTGAGGAGTTTCTGAGGTGGGTATGTGATTTTCCAAAAGGCAACCTGACACAGCGTGTACCTAGATAGAACCGAGAACTCGTTGATCCCGCGGGATTCTGGGAAAACGATCGTCACTAACCAATTGATTCAATGAATACCTAGGTTAATGGAGCAAAGAACGAACTCGCACTAACTCGAACTTGGGAAAAAGAGCGACGACGCCCTAGTTTTGTTATTAATCAAAAGCTAACTAAAAAGCATTGTCTCGACAAATATATATAGTGCATGGGAAGGGAATAACCCTACAGCAAAAGTCCAAGCCCAAAACTAATACGTAAACTAATAATGACAAGGAAACTAAAATTCAAGTCCCACACACCAAGAACCACAACCATAATATCCATGCATGGCGTTGCCTCCTTCCGCTACCCAGCGGTCCGCCGAACGCGATCGTGTCGCTCAAGGAATCTGTTCGCCACCTCCTCCACTGCATCATCCTCTTCAAGTCGAGCTTTGAAAACACACAAGCACCACTTAATTGATCAAGCAAATCATCAAGCCGGGGAATAGGAAATCGATACTTGACTGTGATCTTATTGATAGCCCAACTGTCGATGCACATGCGCCATGTCCTGTCTTTCTTTGGCGTTAATAAAGCTGTCACCGTACAAGGACTGAGGCCCTCTCGAAAAAATCCCTTGGATAGTAACTCCTCCACTTGTCTCCTCAACTCTTCATGTTCGACACCGATTCGGAAGGGCCGCTACTGGCACAAGGTCGATCTGGTGCTGGATATCCCTCAGGGTTGGTAACCCGTTGGGAAGATCTTCCGGGAACAGGTCCTGGAACTCCTGCACGAGCTCGGCTGTAGCAGCTGGTACATCCATCACCTCCGAGAAATCCCGTCCTACAAGGACGAACACCATTCCCGATTCGTGCGCTTCCTCTTCGAACCGAGCTAGTGAAAGTAACTTCGGGTCTACTCCGGGAGGTGTGGGATTTGGCCTCGGGGTGGCACTAGCGGGAACCAACATGATCTTTACTCCCTCAAACATGAAACTATAAGTGTTGGTCTGTCCCTCGTGCCACACACTCCTGTCAAATTGGCATGGCCTGACCAACAATAAGTGGCAAGTATCCATTGCTGCTACGTCACACCAAACTGAATCCCTATACTTGGATCCGATCGAAAATGAGATCAAAGCTAGCTTGGACACGTGAACTTCTCCTCCTCTCTTCAACCAAACTAGCTTGTACGGCTTGGGATGATCTTCAGTCTTAATCCCCAACTTCAGTACCGCTTCCACCGATACAATATTCTCACAACTCCCCGAGTCAATCATAAATCGACAGACCTTCCCCAAAATTGTACAAGTCGTCTGAAATATACTTGGATACAATATATACACTGCTAGATGAGCTCGCGATCACCTGCCGCTGCTGCTTTTTTACTATCAAAGCTCGTTGGTATGCCGCAGACACATTAATGGGGTCAAACAAACTAACAGTGTCTTGTATCTGGAGCCTTAGGTCTGCGATATACCTTGCAACCAATTGATCTTCCGTCTCCTGGACTTCGTTCCGAGCGATCAGCTGATAGAACTCGTCTGTGAAATCATCCACCGACTTATTGCCTTGCCTCAAACTCTGCAGCCGTTGGTACATTAACCTCTGGAAGTTAAACGACAAGAATTGTCCCTTCATGGCCTTTTTCATCTTCTCCCACGTTGCTATTTTAGTTTTGTCCAACCTCTCACGGGTCAATTTTGTTTGTTGCTAACCAATGAAGAAACTCTTCTGGTTGCAAGCCACCTTGAAATTTAGGAATATTGACTCGCATACCCGACTCCCATCGCCGCTGATCTACCTCCCGTTACGGCCTCTGAAGGTTAACAATAAACCCTTCTTCGCTGTCACGGACATAGACTTCCGAAGTCCTACGGCGTCTTGAGGTGCAGTAATTCCTCAAGACCAGCCTTTCTGCATACGCATGCCAACTGGTTTCGCCCTGCCTTGGGCTCATCAGGGAGACGGCAATAGCCTCCGACCAGTTGTGCCTTCTCTTGCAACGATCCCCTTCATAGCCACATACTGACTCGGCCAGATGCGATGCACAGGCAGACAACGCCTTATCGCTAATGTCGCCCTATTTACCCTTCTCATGGCAAGACGACTAGATGGCAGCGTTCTTCAGACGATCAACACGGTCACGACATTTCGGGTCGTGACATTCTCCACCACTCATAATGCAACACTTCCTCGTGCTGGTGAAGAATGCTTCTCTCTGCAGCATGTATTGCAACTCTCAAACCAATTGTGGGCGTCCGCATACGATACCATCCTCTGATGGACAGGCTCAGGTCGCGTCCTCGCGCTAGCCTGCTGTGCCCCGCGCACATACCGCTTCGCCCGTCGACATCAACCTTCACTCTTTGCTTCTGCTGCGCTAGTACCTCAGTCGACCTTTACCCTACGCTACTCCCAGCATTTGTACCTCAATCGAACTTCACCCTACGCTCTTGCTAGCGTTAGTTACTCGGTTGAACGGCATTCTCGGCCGCTGCATCTTCAGCCTATCGAGGTCCCCCACAATGGCGCAACACATGTGTATATGCGTTCGGACCACCTGATATGCTCACCTAGGACCGCCTCTCATTCGGGCATAGGGTCGGCCCATACACGACCTATGCCGTACTGAGAAAGGAACTAGGCTCTTCAGCCTAACCATGCTCTGATACCACTTGTCACGGACATAGACTTCTGAAGTCCGTGCGGCGTCTTGAGGTGCACTAATTCCTCAAGACCAGCCTCTCTGCACTAATTCCTCACAACCAACAACTCCATCCTCTCCGCTAGTCACTCAATTGTCTCCTCCATAAATCCCATCCTTTGAACCATACCATCACGTTCATAGATTTCTTCCATGTGACGACGATTCACCTGTCGGCGAGGCGGCATGGTGGAAACCGGGGTCTGATGCCAACTGACGCAGTGTGTACCTGGATAGAATCGAGAACCCGTTGATCCCACGTGATATCGGGAAAATGATCGTCAGTAACCAATTGATTCAACAAATACCTAGGTTAGTAGAATCAAGAACGAACGCGCACGAACTCGAACTTGGGAAAAAAAGCAACGGCGCCCTAGTTCTGTTATTAATCAAAAGCTAACTAAAAAGCATTGTCCTGACAAATATATATAGTGCATGGGAAGGGAATAACCCTACAGCAAAAGTCCATGCCCAAAACTAATACGTAAACTAATAATGACAAGGAAACTAAAATTCAAGTCCCACTCACCAAGAACCATAACCATAATAGCCATGCACGGCGTTGCCTCATTCCGCTACCCAGCAGTCCGCTGAACGTGATCGTGTCGCTCAAGGAATCTGTTCGCCACCTCCTCCATTGCATCACAACCATATGGAACTTCCCCAATTGTGACATGGAATTTGAGGCCACTAATGAATAATAACTCCAATGTTTAGCTTTTATATATTAACCAAATAATTGACCCGTGCTTCACGACGGTTTACCTAAAAATGTATATGTTGGTTAGAAGTGAAGATCACTTTTGTTTTAAATGAAAGTTGATGTTATTAGAGATTGAAATAAAATTTTCAAGAATCATTAACCTTTAGGATACAATCATATGAATATAGTTTTCGATTGAATAATTTTTTCCCAAACTTCTGGACACACATTACAAAATAATAACGAAACCAAACATTGTAGGTCGTCCAATAACTATTGAACCGAAGCTAATGATACTTAACACACAGTTATGCGCTAAGTCATTGTGCATATGTAAGCTTCTATTTGCAGTGACCTATAAACTTGGACAACAAACAAACCATAATTTGTTTTGTCCATAACAAAGTCTATAATAAAGTATCTCGTGAGGTCGTGCGAATAGTGGTCAGGTTAATTTAGCTACTTTAATTCATTAGCATGTTACGTGGATAGTGGTTGGTAAGGTTAATCGAAAGTTACCGGGCATAGTAAATCTCATTAAAGAATGAACATACATAGTTATTCCATGTATTCATGTTCATGTACATATTAGTTTTCTCCCTAGCTAATGAGTAGTGATTTAAGTTGATTAGTAATTAACCATTTCTTGGAAAGTCACTGACCAACCCCAAGAATTGCAATATCCATAATACTGTTCGTAGCTAGAAGTGGAAGTGTGGTATGAGTATTTGGGATACACAAAATTCATCATTATTTGGTATTATCAATTACCGAGTTAACTTTTTGGGTTTGTGATTAAGATTGATTTTAGTAGTATTTGATATTCGAGAGATGCGATTGGAATTGATATATATCAAGATATCGAGCAATACCAAAAATTTTAACATGATACAGTGAATCTTATCTTAACTTAGTGAGGCCCAATCCCCTGTCAAGTAAAAAAGGCCATGGTTCCCCCTTAAACCAAATTTTGTAATTAATTATGTGATTGTAAGAAATGACTAATTCTTATTGACTTGTGTTTATGCTCATGATGAAATATCTTAGAAGAATGAATTGCTTAGTTGTATTGATGAATAATTATATTGAAACTAAATTGAGATTTAGAGAACTGAGTGATTTAATAATATTGAAGCATTAGTTTAGTCCAGTGTACATATGATTGTAATAAATGGCTGATTCTTATTGCTAGTATATTTATGCTCACGATGAAATATTATGGAAGAATGAATTAATTAGTTATATTGATGAATGATTATAGCAAAACTAAATTGAGATTTAATGATTTATGAGTGATTTAATATTATTGAAGTATAAGTTTAGTCCATTGTACATAATACTCCACTATTTATATACACAAATAGAAAGTTTCCAATATTTTATTTTCAATTCGAACCACCTTATTATTGTTTGTAATATAGCATTATTTATTTCAATAATTGATATATGCTAACCATATCGAAACATTTTGGATTGAGATTGATGTTGGTCGTAACTTGGCATTTGAGAGACTAGTTATAACAAACTCTATACGCAAATTAATGTGTAGGGACATATAAAACTTGCAACTAAGTAACTTAAAATTAGTCATGAATCTTGAACTTGAGAATTTCGTAAACAACTATAAAACATATGCACACTAATTAATACAGCCCTTTATGAATTGAGAAAGAGGAAAGGTGCCTAAATCTACAACATAAAAATTGCGAGAGAAGAAAAAAATGTTTAATGTAAGTTCTAGCGAAAGGAGAAACTTGCCTAATCGACAATTGAAAATGTGGGTTAAAGGGAAAAAACATACGTAGGAGTAGGAAAAAAACCCTTTAAGGTAAGTCATAGCAAAGAGGGAAACTAGTCTACTAGACAGCTAGAAAAACTTGAGTTGAGGAAAATAAATTTTAAGGTAAGTTTTAACAAGTCCTATGATGCACCCTCTCACACCCTACCATACTCTTTAAATTCATTGTATATAATTCTCTACTATTTATATGCACAAATAAAAACTTTTCCAATATTTAATGTTCACTTTGAATCACCTTATTATTGTTTATATATTATTTTTTTATTTATGACATTAATTAATGTAGTATTTGGTATATATTGATATCATATCAAAATATTTTATATTGAGATTGATTTTGGTCGTTATTTAGTATTTTAGATGTCAATATATCAATTTCTCAAAGTCGTAACAAAATCATACACTAAGTAATAAGTAGTGATATTTAAAACTTGCAACTAAGTAATATTTAATTAGTCATTAATCTTAAATTGGAGCATTCAATGAATAACCCTAGAACATATGCACACTAATATAATCAGTTATGAATTGCGAAATGAGAAACTTGTCTAATATACTGCAAAAAAACGTGTAAAAAGGAAAAAAAAAACTATTTAACATAAGTCCTAAGAAAAGGGGAAACTAGCCTAATCGATATTTGGAAGAACGCGGTTTAAGTAAAAAACCATACATATTTGGAAGGTAATGTGCTTTCTATGTTCTTTTCCAACTACTAATTTTTCAATATCAGGTCACAAGTGTTGTGAACAACCAACAAAGATACCTAAACCAAACTTACCTCAATAGACAGGAGGATTGGTGTCCCTCAAGCATTTGTCAAATTCCAAATTAGAAACCCTGCAACCATGTGTATGCAGAGGGGCTATTAGGTAATCAGAGAATTATTATGTGTACTATACTTACTAATGGTTTACTAAGTCTATTATTTTTTTGGATGTAGGGTATCAAGAACATCGAAGATAGAGAAATTACTTTAACAAAAAAGAAACAACAAATGGTTAAAGAGCGGGCAATCATAACTATTATAATAAGTTTGCTGATGGACTAAACTTGATTATTCAAGAATTTTTGGCATAAACTTCAACATCAAGTGGTACCAGGAGTATGTGATTTTGAATATCGTGTTAGTTGTTGTAGTTAGTTTAGTTGTTTTCATAACAGTTTATGTGTGTTTGGTAAAGTTGGCTAACAAGTCCTAGTGGAAAAAATCCACTTTAAAGTAAGTCCTAACAAAAGGAATTATAGGATATGTTTAGTTTAGTTGTTTTCATAACACTTGATATGTTTAGTTTAGCTGTTTTCTCTCATTCTTTCGTTATTTTTTGTTTATTAACACAAATATTATTACTTATGTGTGTGTTGATTTTATGTCACTTTCCAAAAAGTATTCTATTGTTGTAGTTAGTTTAGTTATTTTCATAACACTTTATATGTTTAGTTCAGTTGTTTTCTCTCATTCTTTCGTTATTTTTTGTTTACTAACACAAATATTATTACTTATGTGTATGTTGATTTTATGTCATTTTCCAAAAAATATTTTATTGTTGCTACACTTACATACTGCAAAAAAATAAAGGAATTATAGGATATAAGAAAAAAGAAAATATTCAATTTCTAATCCTCGACAATAACTCCAAGTATGAAAAAAGAATTCTTAGCATACGAATTAGTACTTTGATAGAGCTTGCTCAATCAATATGATCTAGAGCAAATAGTATTAATGTTAACTTAGCACACATTATAAATTATTGCACATGTGATAACTTTTCATTTGAGGAATTAACTGTGACCATGAATATATGTTTCACTTAAGTGGAACGAATAAAAAAAATTATCGTCTTCATTTTAGAAATTTAATGTAAAATATGAATATAAGTTTTCACTTAATCGGAATAAATAATTTTTTTTAAGAAATATCTATTATTGCTCAGTCAAGTTTATATTCACATATTTTGCTATGTATTATCTTGTTTAATTTAATTGACGTACATATCAGGAAGAAAAGAGTGTTAGATAAAACATGTAAAGTAATATACTTTATTTTCAATATTGATTGATTTTCAAACATTTATTTTTCTCTCTTTCTATCATTATATTTTGTTTAACAAAAAAAATATTATTATTTATGTGTGTGCTTGTTTAATTTGTTTTATCAATATATAACTTATTATTAAGTTTTTATATGTATATAATGATTAATTGACAAAAAGAGTATTATTTATGTGTGTGTCTGTTTAAATTTTTCATAAAAATTTAAATTCTTATTAGATTTTAGTACAAATGAGTAGAAATTTTACTTGGTACGGTTTATTTAGATATTAATTTATTTACAAATATGTGATATATGTCACTATCCAAACATTTGTTCTACTGTTGTACATTGATATGATGTACAAGTAATAAAAAATAACGTATTGGATAAAAGAATATGAAATATTAGAAAAAATAGATTATTGCATAATAGATAACTCAATATCTTGGCAATTTGTGAATTCAGCTAGTGCTTATTTGGCAAGAAGTTACTTTTAAATTGTCATAATATTTAGTATAGATAGATAGATATAGATACATCTAACGGTTAGATCACTTGTTGTATACTATACGCCTGACGTACACCAGGTGAAATCCGGGGTGCCGCATACCTTGAGTAAGAAAACACTATCCAGAACTTGAATTGACTGATCTTTCGGACATGATACTATACTCTAACCCTTAAAGATCAAAATCTAGGTCTTAATTCTCTAAATCTTATACCCCAAGATCAATTTAATTAGAAATAATAATCGACGGTTATGATTCGTCCAAATATAGGCAAAAAAATGAAGGCACCATCTTAGAGTTTATAGTTTATGATTCAGATAATTAGGACCTAGGGTTCACTCATTAAGTGTTAGGGTATAGTATCATGCCCAAAAATCCTGCTAATTCGAGGTCTAGATGGCATTTTCATACTCAATGTATGCGGTACCCCGGATTTCACCCGGGGTACGGTAGAATGCACTATATATATATATATATATATATATATATATATATATATATATATATATATATATATTTAGTTATGGGTCAGACTCGTATATATGTCAGGTCCTACATAGTGTTGATCTAATCTAACAGTGTTAATTAATTTTGATTAAATTATTTATTTATTACCATGTATAAATAATTAATTGGTTCAATTACTTTTTTATACGTACTCATTAATCCATAAACAAATTTTTTCATATAATTTCAAAGTCTCGTACCTAATAATCTTCTAATCATCACTTGAACACCCCTTTTTTATAATTGTATCTTCATCAAACTACTTAATTTTAATTTTTTCCTTTGTTGGTAGATGTAATCTCAGAGCCCTAGTAACAACTCCATCCCCTGTCCCTTTTGTCGTTCATCGGGTAGTGACGAACCCTCTCCTCTCTTACTGTGATTATCGTAACAACTCCACATCCTCTTGCTCGTTTATTTTCCCCAGCCCAACCCCTTCCATGTCATAGGCTCATAGCTCCGCCACTGCTTTATTCTTTTCAATGACATCGTTTTTTATTATTTAACCTGGAACACAAAAAGGCTCGTCGTCACTCCTCTTCTTCCCCATTATCTCCCTCTGCAGACTGCAATTTCGCCGTTTCGATTCTCAATTCCGGCAACGAGAATCCGGCCGACGAGACGCGCGCTCCTCTCTTCATTGCTCCTAGTTGCCACCGCCACCACCGTAATCCCACCACTATTTCTCTTGTCCGGCAACTCAACTTCACCATCCCAATCATATCGGCAAAGGCATTATAATCCCACCGCCGTCTCTTCTCCAGCAACCCCGCGTTCCGTATAGACCCACATCCCACCGAAACCCCCATCCCTGATAGCTATCGAATAATGGACGGAATAAGCTCTTCCCTCTCCAGTCAAACCCATTAAACCCCACCGCCGCCTCCGTCGAATTGCACCCTATGCTCGAAAATCTTGACCAACTGAATCCCTCTCCACCGGAGCTCGGGTGCCGCTCTATGGACCTGCTGCTAGAGCGATAGATGAATCTTTGATTCATTAATTACTCGAGTCAAATTAATTCCCTTGGTGATGACGGAGTAATTAGGGGTAGTTGGGTTCCTTGATGACGATGGTGAAATTAGGGTAGCGTGGAGTGATGAACTGATTATGTTATTATGTGGAGATGGTTTCTATTGATGATGATAGCCTTTCATAAAGGGGTCCGTATCATGTTGATGAGGACGTTTGCTTGATTGTTTTCTGGGTTAATGATCGATCCATCTTCATAAATTTAATGGACAAACAATGGTGAATTATATATATTTTTTGGGTTGAATAATAAGTCTCTAAGAAATAAGGTATTATAATAGAAAATGTAGTAATAAACATTATTGAGGGATTATATTGCACGTACAATTATTTAAATGGTGGTGTTAGTAATTATAATTATTAGTAAATAAATAATTTTATTGTAGGTAACATACACCGTCAGATTAAATCAATGGTCTAGAAGCCTGACACATGCTATGTGTCAGGAGCATACGAGTCGTATCCATACAGTTATATACAAATATAGATATGAAGGTGGGTAGAAGCTTTGAACTGGTCGACCAGTTCATTTGGGTTGAGTGGCTAATCGTTAGAACCGATTTCTGAACGATCGGGTCGTTACGGGAGGTTACATGAGTATTTTGAATTGGGTTGGTGGTTGACTACGAGTTTTAATGATACATCCGGCCGACCCGGGCCAGTTTTCTAAACAGTGCATTTTCTCCACTATTTTTCAATCCTAACTCACCACTTTTTCATTAACCCAATACTAACCCTTCTCTAATTTGACTTCATAAACTCAATATTTTACAATTATTTTCTAATATACTTTCCAATTATTTTTCAATAATACTTTTTGATTATTTTTGGCTTATATCACTACAACACCCAAACTATCCAAAAAAGGCCTATTTCATTTCTATCTTGAACTATAGAATAATAAAGGACACAAGTGACATTATTTTATAGTTAGGGTGTTTTAGTGGTATTAGCCCTTATTTTTTTAATAAAATAATCGTTACTATGTTGAAGATCTTTTCAGGTTATGTTTGGTTGTAAAATGATATACTTAGAAATTGTTACAATACGTAAAGGAAGTTAATATAAACTTATGGTTCGAGAGTAAGAACTATTATTATATGCGGATAATTCTCAAATAATATCTTGAGTGTGGTTGCTAATGCTCGGGAACCTCACCTTGTGAGTTGGGGTATCTGTAAAGTTTCAAAGAGGAAAGGTGCTTACTGGCTTGGCATCATGGATATGACAACTTTCAATAAGGCGCTTTGGCGAAATGGATATGAAGGTATGTTGTTGAAAGAGAGAGGTGGTAGTGGAAACTTATAGAAATCAAATATTCTAACAATTTCTATGTGGCATACCAATCATAGGAGTGAAGGATTATCTAGTTTGGTTTAGGTGAGCATATCTAAAGAACAACATACCTTTTGAAAAAATGACGTGTGGGGAGGATCCTTTTAGGCATGGCAACGGGTGGATATGGGTACGGGTAGTGGCTCCACGATCCCCGCCCGCACATACAAACGGGTTTTACCCGTCCCCGTCCGGAATAAGATATGGATACTAAATCACTACCCATCCCCATACCCCATGCGGGTTTGGTCATTTCCTGGTTGGTCGGGTTTGACCTGCCGCACTCATAGGACTGCCAATGGTGGATCTCGAGTTCGGCGTCGCATAGTCGTACAGACCCAGACCATCACTGTAGGGTAGAGGCAGCGATCAATGGTGTGTCGGCGGGAGATGCAGCGA
The DNA here is from genome assembly GCA_964030455.1 of Linum trigynum. Lineage (NCBI taxonomy): Eukaryota > Viridiplantae > Streptophyta > Magnoliopsida > Malpighiales > Linaceae > Linum > Linum trigynum. The sequence goes on from OZ034820.1 coordinate 34,275,345, forward strand.
CCACTGAATGGAGGTCGGATCTCCTTGGGTGGATCTGACAGGCGATGGCGTAATGAAGAACAGATCAATCCCAGACAATGGCTAGTAGCAACTCATTCTTCAGTATTCCAAGAATGTGATGAAGCTGCTGCTGATTATACTCTGCCAAGAACAATTCCTGGAACGTCGTCGTTCTCCATCCATTCGAAGTCAATAGTGGACTTTGTCTTACGATTCAGAATGTTGTGTTCCACTTTGATAGAGTAAATAGTCATTAGACCAACACGTGTATAGCTTTGGTTGGTTAGATTAATTGTTAGTTTTTTGTTTATACTGTAGATTAGCCGTTAACTTTATTTTACTTTGTAAATGGTTTTGGAAGTATAAATAGCAAAGCAGAAAACAAAGGCTCTCTCACTTAGAGATCCCTTCCCCAAAAACCCTATTTTTCATTTCATCTCATGGTATCAGAGCCTGGTTACAGGTCTCTATAGATCTCATCGCCATCCTCTTCACAAACCCTAGCCGCTTTGTGGTGAATTCTTCTCGCCATGTCAGGACTTGTAGCTGGAGTTGATGGTCATATTACTGATGACACAGAATCGCTAGCCTCAGCACACGGCAATACTCAAAACCCAAATCAAATACCTTCACAACCTTCTGCATGTACACCCATTGGAGTCGCGCAATGGATGCAAGGATTTCCAGCTCAACCCATTGGTGCCGCACATAAGCTACAAGGGTTTCCAGCTCAACCCATTGGTCATTATGAGGATCCATATCTGAATCCATATTAATTGCCTTCACACGATGGTGGTTTGACAACAATCATTTCTATGAAGTTAACTGATAAGAACTACAATATGTGGAGTCAAGTGATGGAGGTTGCTCTTAGCACCAGGAACAAGCTTCAATTCGTTAATGGTATGATTCCTGTGCCTTCTGTTGGAGATCCGATCTATCAATTGTGGCTTAGATGTGATGGTACTATGCGTAGTTGGATTTACAACTCTCTTTCTGAAGATATAGCTAACAGTGTAGTAGCCTTTAAGGTTTCTAAGGATGTTTGGGATAGCTTTAAAGATCATTTCAGCCAAGCTAAGTGTGTTCAGGGTGACCACTTTGTTACACAATACTACATAGCCTTGACCACTAAGTGACAAGAGTACAAGATGTATAGGCCCATTTCCTGTTGTCCATGTCCCAATAGTCCATTTTTCACTATCCAAAAGTATGAAGAACATGATTTAATTATCAAGTTCATGCAAGGACTGAATGATGCTTATCAATCAGCTAGAACTCAAGTCTTAATGAATGCTCAATTACCAAGTATTGAGTCTGTTTTCAAGCAAATGGTTCAGTTAGAACGTCAAATGAAGGGTGTGAGTTCTGCAAAGGGCAGAGTTGATTCAGTGGCTTTACTAGCTAGTGGACAATATCAGGGCAGAACTGCACAATTTGGAAAGAATCCTAGGGATTATACACCTGAAGGTGAAAAGTGGTGTAGGTATTGCAAGAAGGAAGGTCACATAATTGTTGATTGCTACAGACTTAAGAACAAAAGGAAGCAAGAAGGAGAGCATCCTTTTGCTGGTGCTTGTGATAGCAATTTATCTGAATCTAGGGGTTCTTCTTCAGCTGGAAGTGATGTCAATCTTCATAATCTTCTGACTCCAGATCATTTTGAAAAACTGAGAATTATGTTGACCAGGTCTCCTTCACCCTCACCTTCACCTCCTAGCTCACCTCATTTTCCACCTGCTGCACCAGGAAGAGTTCTTGGTCAATCACACACGCATGATGATTCAGCAAATTCAGTTTTCAGAACTCCCTCCCATTTCGCTGCAAGTTCTAATTCAGTTGTCAGAACTCCCTCCCATTTCACTTCATAGATCTGAATGGTTGCTTGATACTGGAGCAACAGACCCCATTATTGTTTGCGGTCTTGGTTTCTTTATCAAAAGTAAACCACTTGACAATGTCTTTGTGAATCTCCCTAACAAGCAACATGTTAAAGCCACTCACATAGGAATAGGGTCTTTGCCTTGTGGATTATTCCTTACTCAAGTTCTGTTTGTTCCAGCCTTTACTTACAATTTGGTTTGTCTAAGTAAGTTAACTAAAAATTGTCCAGTCTCATTGATTTTCAAATCAAACTTTTGTGTTATCCAAGACCTTATTACTCGGAGGAGGATTGGTTTGGCCCAAGTGGATAGAGGATTGTATCTGTTTTCCCAATCAAAGAGTCAAGAGTTTAATTCTAGTAGAGTTGCTCAGCCTTTTGCAGCAGGAGTTTCCCATTCCGCAGTTCAGACTTCAACATATGGCATGCTAGATTAGGTCACCCTTCCTTGTCTAGATTGAGAGATGTTAAGAATCAATGTAATGAAGTTGTTTTTACCTTTGACTAAACAAAAGAGGTTTGTCATTTTGCCAAACAAAAAAGGTTTTTCATTTTGCCAAACAAAAGAGGCTACATTTCCCTCTTAGCACTTCTGTCAGTTCTGAACCTTTTGATCTATTACATGTGGATATTTGGGGTCCATTAAATGTAATTTCAAGAAGTGGTTTTCAGTACTTTTTAACCATTGTAGATGATCATAGTAGAGCGATTTGGGTATTCCTCATGAAATCCAAATCTGAATCCAAAAGCCTTTTGCAATCTTTCTGTCAAATGATTGAAACACAATTTTCTAAACTTGTTAAAACCATTTAATCTGACCAAGGTCAAGAATTCCATATGATAAAATTTTATAGTTCTAAGGGAATAATTCATGAAATGAGCTGCGTTTACACAACTCAGCAAAATGGTAGAGTAGAGAGGAAATATTAGCATCTTCTAAATGTGGCCAGATCTCTCAAATTCAATTTGGCCTTCCACTTCTTTATTGGGAAAACTTTGTTCTTCATGCTGCCTATTTGATTAATAGAACCCCTACTCCAGTCCTTAATCATAAAACCCCCTTTGAAGTTTTGCATCAGGTACCACCAGATTATATGTCATTAAGGGTCTTTGTTGTTTGGCTATGCCACAGTGGTTGAGGGTCACAAGCATAAATTTGATCCTAGAGCTAGAAAATGTGTTTTTCTTGGCATCCCTGTAGGTATAAGTGTCAATCGAGTGGGTTCGGGTTGGGTTCAATCGGATTCGGGTTCAAACGGGTTGCGGGTTTATTGAGTTTGGGTTCAAACGGGTTGCGGGTTTATTGAGTTTGGGTTCAAACGGGTTCCGGGTTAGTCGAGTTGCGGGTTCATCGGGTTCGGGTACCGGGTTGCGGGCAAATCGAGTTGCGGGTTCACCGGGTTTTGGGTCGGGCGGGTTGCGGGCGGATCAGGTTTCAGGTGTTCGGGCCAGCGCATCGAATAACTTACTCATTACTCGTTACCAACTTACACATTTTATTACACTAATTTAAAATATTTTTCTCAACTTTTTAACCAATTTATTTCTACCTCGTATATATATATATATATATATATACTTAATTTTTTTGAAAAAATAAGTCAAAATGTTAAATCAATTTGTATGACTTGCAAACTTGTTATGCAATTAATCATAATTGGTAAAGTACACTAACTAATAGTAATGGTGATATCAATATTTGCAACCAAAAGACACCATTAATTGTTTATTTGATATTTTAATATTAATTCAGTAATAATTGGATTAAAGTATCTCATTTAGTATAACCATGAAAATATTTTGCATTTAGTATAACACAAAGAGCGAGAGATTTTAGTTTCTATCTAAGGGTTTGTTCTTGTTTTACTGTTTTAGTCTTCGTTGTAAAACAGGCGGGTAAGGCGAAAATTTGGTCAAAATTTTCGGGGGAAATAATGGGGGGAAGTCAAAAAAATTTGTGAATGAAGGCGGGGGAGTTTTCCATTTTGGTGTAATGGTAGAGCCAAAACGAGAGAGGTGTTTAAAACCCCTACAGACATTAAAATTTTTTAAATCCTTCTTTATTTTTAGTTAAATTTATAAAGCTAAATTGTTACATTGTTCACAGTAATTAACCGTGACTAACAATTAGTCACAGGAAATGAAGATTCAAAAATTCGAAAATTCATTCCCTTCTTTAGAATTATACAATCAAATATAATAATTGTTCCCGTGACAATTAGCATACTTCTTATATAGGAAAACTTCCCGTGAATAAGATCCTGTGTCTAAAAAACAATTTTCTTTGTCGTGTATCAAATTTAGTAAAATTATTGTGACTTCAATCATAACTTACTCAATAACATATATCCTATACACGTAGCCTTATCCTCAATCGACAGTATTGAGTTAGTATATGTTGTTGATTGTATACCCTAAACCATCAATACATTATACACTAACCACATACCATATACCCTATACCCTAACCATATGTCCTTATTCCTTATGAGTTGTGATTTTGCTAGTATAGTTAATTTAAAAGTGAAATTCATACTTTGATTTTCAAAACATAGATAAAAAATGATATTTGTTAATTGTTATACCCTAACCATATATCTTATACTCTACACCACATACCTTGAAACCTAACCACGTACCATTAACATCTTTAAGTGAACATATGTTAATAAAAAACTTAGAACCGTCAAAACCATATCTTATACCCTAACCATTTACACCCTAAACCATCTGTACCATATACCCTATACCCTAACCATAGACTTTATATCCTAAACAAAGAACCGTCAAAGATTATTTATCAAGTTTAGTATAATTGTTGTAACTAATGGTTAATTTATTTATTAGCCCATAAACAATTACATACACGTATATATTAGCCTTCATTTCAAAGCATATAAGAATAAATTTAACTAGTCGTGCCTTCCATATAAAAATTAAAGATTCATATTTCAAAAGCTAAAACTTTGAAAACACCAAAAAATTGAAAACACCAAATTTGTTTCCTTCTTTCTTTTCATAAAAAATACTAAAATTTCCCTCCTTATTTCTCCTTTCATAAATTAGAACACTCGATTTTCCCTCCTCTTTCTCTTCCATAAAATTGAAAGAACCAAATTTTCCTCTTCCTTCCACAAAAAGTTAAAAGCTCAAAATTTCCCTCCTTATTTCTCTTTAATAATCAAAAGAACCAAACTTGCCCGCTTGTTTCTTTTACCACAAATCAAAACCACCAAAATTCCCACTTGTTTCTTTTTTAAAAAATTCAAAGAACCAAATTTCCCTCTTCTTTCTCTTCCCAAAAAGTTGAATACACCAAAATTTTCCTCTTCTTTTAAAAAAATCAAATTACCAAATACATTACTTTACTTTATTTATATTTAATTGATAATTTTATTGAATAGTTAAATTAACCAAAATTTTATTTTATATATTATATTAATATTAATATTATATTGATTTTATATTTAGTTTTTTTATTTTGTTAAAGAACTTAGTGTTTAAATGACCTTCATTTTTCAATTTTTGTAATTTTCTTAAAATACATAATATCAAGTGAGTTTCATATTTTTTAAATTCCCTATACAAAATGAAAAAATAATTTTACTTAAGGTTAGAATGAAAAACTTTATTTTGAAAAGCTATGTATTGTATATTATAATAATTATTCAAGTGGATTAGGTGAAGTTCGGGTTGAGTCGGTCGGGTTACCGGTTAGTCGGGTTCAGGTCAATTGGGTTCGAGTTAATCGGGTTGCGGGTCAGTCGGGTTGCAGGTCAATCGGGTTCGGGTTAATCGGGTTGTGGGTCAGTCGGGTTGCGGGTTAGTTGGGTTGCAGGTCAATCGGGTTGCAGATCGGGCGGGTTACGGGTTGTTGACTTCTAGTCAATTCGGGTTGCGGGTCGGGTTGATCGGGCGGGTTAATCGGGTCGAACTATGTTTTGACACCTATACCTGTAGGCATTAAGGGATTTAAACTTTTAGACTTAACCACATGAAAGGTTTTGATTAATAGTGATGTGGTGTTTTTATGAAACTGTCTTCCATTTTAAATCCAATGAGCAGGTTGACAGTACTACTCCAGAGGGTGAATCTACTCATCTCCCCTCTTATCCTAGTCCTTCCTTCATTCAGGATGATCTTTGTTCATGTCAACCTTCCTTTGTAACCCCACCAGCATCAGATTTTTCTTCTTCATCTGTTGCACCACCCATTCCCTCACCATTTTCTTCTCCTACTGCAACACATGAGTCCCAAATTTCCTCTCCATCTGACATTTCCACCAAACCTACCTCCTCCACCTCTTCACCTAGTCCTTTCCTTCCTTCCTCTCCCGCACCCTTAGTTCCCCCTAGAAAATCTACAAGGCAGACTGTATTTCCATCTAAATATAATGATTTTTATGTGGGTATGGCTCAAGTCTGTTGCTCTCACCTTTTATCACCTGAGCAACAACATTTTGCTCTTTCTATCACGTGTACCATAGAGCATGCTTCCTATGCTGAAGCAGTCACTGGTCCTAGATGGCAAGCTGCCATGAGGGATGAACTTAAAGCTTTATATGACAATGGAACTTGGGAGATCACAGACTTGCCAGAGGGAATGAAGGCCATTGGAAATAGATGGGTTTTTAGAATTAAATATAACCCTGATGGCCGTATTGAACGTTTTAAGGCAAGACTAGTTGCCAAAGGTTATAATCAGGTCTATGGAATTGATTATTGTGACACATTCAGCCCAGTAGCAAAGTTAACTTCAGTGAAAATGTTATTGGCAGTGGCATCTGCTCAAAACTAGCATTTTCATCAAATGGATGTAAACAATGCTTTCCTCAATGGAGATTTAGATGAAGAGGTGTACATGGAATTGCCTCCTGGCTTGAAAGAACAGGAGTAGTATAGGGGAAAAGTTTGTCTATTAAGGAAATCTCTTTATGGTCTAAAGCAGGCCAGCATAATGTGGTATGCAAAGTTAACTGAAACTTTGCTTTCACATGGTTTTAAGCAGTCCAGTACAGATTGCTCTATATTCCTTTCCACTGTGAAGAATTCATTGGTTGTCTCGATAGTATATGTTGATGATATTGTCATTGGAAGCATTAATCTGGATGTAGTAAAGGCAGTTAAAGAGATGCTGAAGTCAGTGTTTAAGATGAAGGATATGGGTAACTTGCAATATTTTCTTGGCCTAGAAAGAAACAGAGTTGATGGTGGTATATATGTTAGTCAAAGAAAGTATTGTCTTGAGCTGTTAAAGGAAACATGCTTTGATGAATGCAGGCCTGCAAAACTCCTTCAAGTGTTAAACAAGTCCTGCCAGCTCAAGATGGGGAGCCCTTTCATGATGTCAGTAAGTTTAAACATTGGCTTGGTCAGTTGCAGTATTTGAATACAACTAGGCCAGATATTACATATGTTGTACAACAGCTATGTCAGTACCAGGATTCACCAACTACAGTCCATTTCAAGGCCTTGCAAAGAGTTTTCCGTTATCTTAGAAATGCACCAGGTCAAGGATTGTTCTATCTACACAACTCTAGTATGCAATTGACAGGATATAGTGACTCAGACTGTGCCACTTGTCCAGATACTAGAAGATCAGTTACTGGTTTTTGCACCTTCCTGGGCAGAGGACTTGTTAGTTGGAGAAGCAAGAAACAAAGAAATGTATCAAGGTCGTCTTCAAAAGCAAAATACAGGGCTATGTCACAGCTCAGTTGTGAACTTCAATGGTTGGTGAGATTACTTAGTGATTTTGGAGTTGATCATTCTCATTCAGCTTTGGTTTTCTGTGATAACCAGTCTGCTATCCATATAGTATGAAATCCAGTCTTCCACGAGAGAACCAAGCACATAGAAGTTGATTGTCATGTCATAAGGGTACGTGTGCTGAGTGGTTTAATTAGTTTGCATAATTTACCTACTAATAATCAACTTGCATATATGTTTACCAAGAGTCTGGGAATTGATAGGTTCAAGATGTTATTGAGCAAGCTGGGAGTATCAGATGACACTCGCCAGCTTGAGGGGGCGTAATGAAGAACAGATCAATCATAGACAATGACTAGCAGCAGCTCGTTCTTCAGTCTTCCAGGAATGTGATGAAGCTGTTGCTGATTATACTCTGCCAAGAACAATGCACGGAACGTCGTCGTTCTCCATCCATTTGAAGTCAACACTGGACTTTGTCTTACGATTCAGAACGCTGTGTTCCACTTTGATCGAGTAAATAGTCATTAGACCATCACGTGTATAGCTTTGGTTGGTTAGATTAATTGTTAGTTTTTCTGTTTATACATAGATTATCCGTTAAATTTCTTTTACTCTGTAAATGGTTTTGGCATTATAAATAGCAAAGCAGAAAACGAAGACTCTCTCACTTTGAGATCCCTTCCCCAAAAACCCTATTTTTCATGTCTTCTCATGGTGGAGCTCCTTCCGTCCCTTCGCCTAATGAAGAGTTCGGCGGCGGCCTGGAGAATTCGCGGCGGTCGATGCAGAGCAACACAGGAAGATCTCTTGCTCCCCAATCATTTGACGATGGCAATGGAGAAGCATCGGTGTTGGTGGAGACAAAGGCGAGAGGGAAAAGATGAAGAAGATGTTGAGTTCTTTTCTCCTTAAAGTTCGTTTATGGCGAAGAAGAGAGATAAGAGAGAAGGGGAGGAGAGAAAGAGTTGGGTTGCGGCCAAAATATCGTGGAGGTTAGAGAGAATTAGTCTAGGATTTATTTTTTGGGCTTGGAATGAGGAAGGTAATGGGTAAAGATTGGCTGGTTTGAGAGATGGTTGGAATGTTGGGGTGGCCTAGAGATTTTCAGGTATGCATATCGAACGAGGCCGGGGCGGATAGTCTGATATTCAACACCGACCCATCCCCGCTACCGTGCATATTCCGGGTTTCCCCGAATCCGGCCCGTATCCGATATTAACGGGTTTCAAAGCGGGCTTGACTGGGCGGGTGCGGGTTATACCCAGTATTATTTTACACACTGCCATCCCTAGATCCTGTGGGAGGTGCTTGGGTTTCTTTTTTCCATGATTGTTGGATGTCTGGTGTTGTGCTTGTTGATTCTTTCCCACGTCGTTGCTGTCGTGTCTAGCCCTGGAGCCTAAATTTTTTATTCGGCTACCTGCTCAGGTGAGATAGTGAGAGTATCTTTGAAAGGGGCTGAGAGGGACAGAGTGACTTTGATTAATAAGCTTGACTCTGTTGGTGCTAGTCGTCAGTGGCACGATCCTTGTCGGTTGGTTTGGTCTCCAAACCCCGATGATTCTTTCTATCTTCGTTCTGTGAATAGGTTGCTTGTTGAAAGCATGTTTCCCGGTTATCTAGATTTCTTAGTTGCATAGTTGCATCTGTGTGTAAGGTTGTTATTCCCTCCAAGGTGTGTGGCTTTTTATGGCTATGCTTCCACAAGAAATTATTACGCTAAAAAATATGAATGCTTGCCAATCGATGCAGACTCATCCACTGCAAAGAAGAAAGGATCTGTCATCTTCTTGTTGATTGTTCATTTGCTCGTGATGTATGGAGTTGAATCAAGAAGGTCTACAACACTCTGAAGCCTCACACAGATGATATCAGCTCGGTCATTCATTGTTGGCTTTCATATCAGTCAGATAGTGTCAATGGTCGGTTTCATATATGTGTCCTCTATGTTGTCTGTTGGCAAGTGAGGTAGGAGAGAAATCGGTGTTTCTTCCAGCAAATTCATCTTCTTACAACAATCGTGGCTCGTAAAATCATTAGTCAGAGTAAATAAAATACCTAATATTATGGTAAAATCGAATGGGTTGTGGCACGTGGTAAGGTTGTTACGGGTCAAGGAATTAGTCAGAGTAAATAAAAATTCATCTTCATACATCGAATGGGTTGTGGCACGTGGTAAGGTTGTTACGGGTCAAGGAATTAGTCAGAGTAAATAAAATACCTAATATTATGGTAAAATCTGAACCCAAACATCATGGGTAATAAGTGGGTATTAGAAGTGGCAATTTGAATCCAATTCATCTACTAAAAAATTCAATTAATTCAATCCGTTTAATCAAAATTAAATTGGATTTATGAATTCATGAATTTGTGACAAATTATAATTAGCACCTGTATTTTTATACTTTACAATTTGATACCTAAATTTTAAATTTTTTATGAAAATAATCAAATATCATTGAAAAATTATGTTGGTACCTACAAATTTTTATAATAATTTTTTTTTCTTTTCGTTCATAATGATAACATTTTAATATCTAAAATTTTCACAATTTTTAGTAATGTTCACATGTTTTTATGCAACTTGGATCCAAAAATCCACTAATCCAATCCATTTTGATATGGATACACCAAGCCATTTACCACCTCGAGTGACATGATTTTTCAACTATCCAACTTAAATCCACTCAATTATACAATGCATATATAATAATTGTATTATTATTATTATGGTACTGCTTAAGGGATTCGAACTTGAGATCTTCAGTTTCATAGCTAGTGGTGTTACCACTAGACCAAGCCTTTGTTCGTTTTTTTCAACTTATTCGTATTCCTCATATATTTGTAGCATCTCACGAACAAATGTTCCTTTTCATTGTTTCTCCTAGTATTAGTGATTTGTAATTTATATTTTTGTTCACTTTTCTAGTGTTAAATTTTTTTTTTTTTGTGAGAATTTATAGTGTTAATATGCTTGTGAGTTGTGATATACTAACACAAAAGTTGAGAATATAAAGAAAAGGCAAAATACACTTCAATAGTCACAACTTTCACGTTTGTGTCACTTCCGTTCATCCCCTTAACAGTGCCACTCAACAGTATGACTGAACTTACGAAATTGCTGAGTAGGCGATCCACATGGATTAACAAAGAAAAAGAAAAATACACTTCCATAGCCACAACTTTCACGTTTGTGACAGTTATAGCCACAACTTTTGAAATACACAAAATATCCACTTTCGTCCATCCTTTTAACGGTGTCACTTAACAGTATGACTGAAGAATGATGTCTTATTTCCCAAATTGCCGATTCAGATTCTAAATCGCTAGATTGAAGGAGAAGTCCTCGAACACTTGGCAGAGTACAGAAAAAAGGATGTTGAGAAGAAGATGATGACGACCGCGAGGAAGAGGGCATCGACGACGGTGGTGAAAGAGGAGACAGTTTCTTCGGTGGAAATAATGAACGATGTGTCGGGAAGGAAGGACGTGGCTATTTCGTGTATTTCGAAAGTTGTGGCTATATCTGTCATAAACGTGAAAGTTGTGGCTATGGAAGTGTATTTTGCCTAAAGAAAAAGGTTCAAACTGTACTTAAACTTTCTATTTTGGCCCGTGGTTTTTGAAATTGCTCCCCTGGCCCCAACTATGCACCATACTTTCTTGCTAGGCCCGCCGCGAGTTTTGACCGTCAAATTGGACGATCAACACCATTGACCATTAGTCAAATACCATGTCACTTGCCACTTCACCGAACTCGGAATAAAAACTTTGAACTTTGAATTTCTGTAATTATTTTCGTCATCCAAAATTTTGAATGATTTTAGGTCAAAATAAGGTTTGGAATAGTTTAGGTCAAAATAAGGTATTAACCCAATGAAAAATTACTATCTAAATATCTATGAATACCCAAAATTCATAAGGTAGGAATATAGTTCTAATTTAGTACCCCGAATCTTTTATAAGTATATGAATATGAATGCCTTCCCTAAACAACAACCCTCTCCAATCGTGTATCTTTTGAAGACAAGGTTGGAGGCCTTTGGATAACCAGTACCTTCATGAGCTAGCCATCCAGTAAAAATTGCTACCTACTTCTCTTCTCCATTTCACTGCATATCAGCTGTACCACATCTCTGATTCTATTACTCTAAGCTGATACAAAGCTAAAATAAATGAATATCAGCACGTGGGATAAACCTTTCATTATAAATCTGTCTGTATGTAGTTGTAGTATGCGGGACTTCCACTGCCAGTGCTGCAATAGCTGTTTCTTTGGAGGTAGCCGCCATTCACACATGGTCAGCCGTTCACACATAATCCAGAGTGCAGCACTACTTCAAATATTGTTATGGTTCATGATGAGTGGGCAGTGCTCCCATTTCCACTGAATGCCTGAATTGGGTCATAGTCAGCACACACCAGCACCCAAACAGGGACCAACACCAAATATATAACATCTGTAACTTGAGTCTTAGTGAGCCAAAGCAAACCAAAGGAAACAAAGATGGAGAACTTCAGAACCCATCTCCAGTTTCTGCTTTACTTCCTCCTCTTTCTTCATTCTCTTCCCTTTTCATATGCCAAATGCACTGATACAGAGAGAGAAGCATTACTTGCCTTCAAGACCGGCCTTACAGACCCTTCAGGCAGGCTTTCTTCTTGGCGAGGCGACGACTGCTGCAAATGGGCTGGCGTCAAATGCAGCAGCAACCAAACCGTCACCCACCTCGACCTCAAGAATCCTTACCCTCAAGCAAATGGCGGAATCATTGACCAAACAGCTTACAAAGCTTCCTGTTTGGCCGGCAACATCAGTTCCTCTCTACTTCGCCTGCCATCTCTGAGCTACTTGGACATGAGTCTCAATGATTTCCAAGGCAATGAAATTCCTGCCTTCCTCGGTCAGCTCAATGATCTGACGTACCTCAATCTCTCCTTCTCCTCTTTTGGTGGAGAAATTCCACCCCAGCTTGGAAACCTGTCGAAGTTACAAGTCCTGGACCTCTACGCGGATTCCTATGGTGGAACTGCGGCAGCAGAACTGAGAGCAGATGATCTGAATTGGCTCACCCGACTCGCTTCCCTCAACCGCTTGAACATGGGATTCGTGAGAATCAACACGAGCAATGGTGGAGATTGGCTTCATGCTGTGAGTATGCTGCCATCTTTGGTGGAGCTGAAGCTTCAGTACTGCCAGCTTCAAGTCCTTCCGCAATCACTGTCCCTTGGTACCAACTTCCCCTCGATCTCGGTCCTTGATTTGTCAGACAACTCTTTCAACGCTCCAATCCCCCAGTGGCTGTTCAACCTCACCGGTCTCAGGGAACTATATCTCAGATGGAACTTCCTCCATGGTCCTGTACCCAGTGAGTTTGCAAGGCTCAAATCTCTTGAAATACTTGATTTGTCGAACAATTTGGATTTCGGAGGCCAGATTCCTGGGCTCTTTGGAAGTCTGCGAAAGCTGAAGGTGTTAGACCTTTCAGCTAATGATATGAATGGTGGAATCCAGGAGTTCATCAGTGGATTTGCAGGAAGTCCAAGTAGCAGCTTGATGTTTTTGGATTTGAGTTCCAACTCATTGGAAGGCCAACTGCCTGACCTGTTAGGAGTTGTGCTTCATAATTTGCAGCATCTCGACCTTTCTAGCAATAGATTCTGGGGTTCAATCCCGAATTCTGTTGGAGAAAAGATGTCCTCTTTGAAGCACTTGGATATTTCTTACAACAACATGAACGGGAGCATCCCAGATAGCTTTGGGCAGCTTTCAGCGCTGATTGATGTGAACCTGGTGGAGAATTCTTGGGTAGGGGTTCTGAAAGAAACTCACATGGTGAACCTCAGAAGCCTGGAGAATTTCAAACTGACCACGGATTCGAGCAATCATTCGTTAATTTTCAATGTCCCGGTGAAGTGGGTTCCTCCATTCAAGCTTAAGTCCATCCAACTTGAAAACTGCATCGTCGGTCCTTCTTTTCCTGCATGGCTTCAAGTCCAGAACCAACTTACTTCTGTGACCCTCAGAAATGTTGGGATTTCAGACACCATACCAGGAGAGTGGTTCTCAAACTTACCTTCTGAGCTCACTTTTTTGGTCCTCTCAAGCAACCAAATCACAGGGAAGTTGCCAAGTCAGCAACTGAAGTTTCCAAGGCTAAGCACCATTGATCTCAGCTCCAACAATTTTGAAGGTCCTCTCCCAATGTGGTCCACCAATGCAAGCGTCCTTTACCTTCAAGACAACAAGTTCTCAGGTTCAATACCCGAAAACTTTGGTAAACTAATGCCAAGGCTTCAAAAGGTATACCTTTCACAGAACCAACTTGTTGGTAAGATCCCATCCTCCATGTGTGATATGCAGGAGCTTCAGATTCTGTCTCTCAGGAACAACCGCGTTTCAGGAGAAATCCCAGACTGTTGGTACCATTCATTCATGTTTTGGGCCATAGATGTATCAAACAACAGTCTTACTGGTAAAATCCCAGCTTCATTCGGTTCCTTGCGTTCTCTCAGCATACTGTTGTTGAGCAGCAATCGATTTGATGGAGAGATTCCTGCTTCCTTGCAAAACTGCACTGGATTAACCAGCATGGATCTTGGAAATAACAGATTCTCTGGGGTCCTACCTTCTTGGATAGGGACAAAGTTCCAATCCCTTTTTATGCTGAATCTGCAGCTCAACTCCTTCAGTGGGCCAATATTCCCACAGTTCTGCAGTCTCCCAAACCTTCATATCTTGGACCTCTCTGGTAACAAGTTTTCAGGGGCGGTACCAAAGTGCCTTCCAAACCTGACAGCCATGGTAGAAGGTAGAAGCGGTGAGGTCTTTGAACAGCTGTTGCTGGTGGCAATGAAGGGAAGGAAAATGGAGCTGGATGCAATTCTTGCAAACGGCAATGGCATCAACCTATCTGGAAACAATCTGACCGGCAATATTCCTGGTGAGATCACGAAGCTTAGTGCCTTGCGAATCCTGAACCTGTCGAGGAATCAACTAAGCGGAGAAATCACAAATGGCATTGGAGATCTGCAGCACTTGGAAGCGCTTGACGTGTCACACAACCATTTAATGGGTTCAATACCACCAAGTTTGGCTACTATAGCTTCGTTGTTGCACTTGAACTTATCGTACAACAGTCTGCAAGGAAGAATCCCCACAGGGCTCCAGAGGTTCAACGACCCTTCTGTATTTATCGGCAATCCCTCACTCTGCGGACGCCCTCTTCCCCCCTGTCCAAGAAACAATGGTACCCTTATTACTACAATCAAATAGAGTACTAGATTGGTGGTGTACTTGTAAACCTCGTACGACAAAGATTCACTAATAAAAGTAGCAGAGACGCACGGTACCTTAAACTTAAATCATCCAAGCTTAACTAAATTCAGCAATCAGCACAGGGAAGGAAGAATTTGAGTAAAAAAACATCCACTTCAAGATAACTCATTGAAATAATTCAGATGGCCAATGAGACATGTGATCATTGAAAGGTTATCCGCAATGCAATAATAGACACTCGGGCCAACAGATCAATCAGGGATTCCTCAACTTCCCAGCTATTTTTTAGGGGTCGTTTGGATGGATCAATTGTAAAACGAGACAATTTGACCAATTATTTCATTTTACAAAACGAGTCATTTAAAACGAGTCAATTCAGATTACCTGCCCCCACCCCAGACAATTGTAATTGACTCAAAATGAGTCAATTCAGAATTCCCCAGCCCAAATTGCTTCATCTAAATTTTTTGCTGCCAAACGGATCAATCTAGCACAATTGGCTCAAAACGAGACAATTGTGTCAGATTGATTCATTAGAATTCCTCATCCAAACGACCCCATATTTCAGGTTGCCCTTCAACTTACATCATCCAAGCTTAGCTTAGGAATGAAAGTCAAAGGCACACAAATCCAGTTCAAGATAAACCCATTTATTGAAATACTTTAGATGGCTCATGAAACGTGCGTTCATTGGAATTTGGAAGGCTGTCTCATTGCTTGTGGGATTTGGGTGATGGATTTGGTACCCAAATCCCAAGCATAATGGAATTGACACAAGTCCATTGTTTGTTAGGGGACACAAATTCGTGGGGCCCACGAATTTGCAAATCCCACATTTCATTTGGGATTTGATAATGGAAGACAAAATGTGAACAAATCCATCATGAATCTATGACAAAAATAAACTACACAAACAATATACTCTTTTAAATCCATAATACAACAAATCCATCATAAATCCAAAAATTTTGAAAACTCAAAACCCTTATTTTCAAATCTAACAAGCAAAGGAGGCCTAATAATAGACACTGCCAATAGTGGATGGCTTCCCATGTCGATGACAAAACAAAACCCTTGACTTTCAACTTCTTCAGTAGCGTACAGCTGGCCTTTTATTTTTTAAACCATATCCTTACTCGTTCCATCCCCACCATCAGATCAATCAGGTTCTCCTCGAGTTCCCATTTTTGTATTACTCTCTTGCAGTAAGTAATACACGCTGCTGCAATGTATGGCAGCCGACACGTCTAAACAGAAAGCATAATTCTTTCACAGTTCACACACCATTCCCACTACAACAACTTAATAAACTATATGCGTTATGGAAATTCAGCCATGTGCCTAGCAGGGTCCATACTCGATTAAGGAAGAAAGTATTATCAAAGAAAGAAACTTTACTGTTACCTCTCAGCACTCTTCTGGTATGGATTGCAGAAAACCCTTCGACCTGCACCTACTGCTCCTTCTCCTTCTCCTTCTCTTTGTCTATTCCTCAAACTCCATCTTCAAATTCACTTCCTGCAATGGACAACAAGTAACAGTCGGAGGATGCTTAAGACAAGAGAGAACAGCGCTTTTAGCTTTCACGCAGGGTCTCGTCGATCCTTCGGCCCGCCTGTCTTCTTGGGGTGGAAACAATTGCTGCAGTTGGCGAGGCATTGAGTGCGACAACAAGACTGGGAATGTAATGAAGCTTGATCTCCGCAACTCGTTCCCCATCAACCTCGAACCATACTCAATGACCACAGAGCAACTGGACGCCTACAAACTGTCATGCCTCGGAGGTCAGTTGAATTCCTCTTTGCTTCAACTGGATCACTTGACTCACCTGGACTTGAGCTTGAACGACTTCGAAGGACTCCAAATCCCGGAGTTCTTGGGCGAGTTCAAGCACCTGAGGTATCTCAACCTCTCGTATGCATCATTTGCTGGACTGGTCCCTCCCCATCTCGGCAATTTGTCAACCTTGCATTACCTGGACATCTACGCCGATTCATTCAGCGCAGGTGGCCGTCAGGGGATGGAGATAGAGAACCCATCTTGGCTCTCTGGTCTCTCCTCTTTGAAACACCTCAATCTCGGTTTTGTAACCATTCATAGCACTGATGCGAAGTGGCTGCACGCTGTCAATATGATTCCTTCTCTGCTGGAGTTGTACTGCCATGGCTGTGAGCTTCAAGATATGGCAGTCACGTTGCCATTTGTCAATTTCAGTTCGCTTTCAGTCCTCGATCTGTCGCAAAATTTATTTAACTCTTCGTTTCCGGAGTGGCTGTCTACTCTTACTAGCTTAACTAGACTAGATCTCAGCACCAATTCTTTCAGTGGTTCCATCGCTGTTGACTTTGGGAAGTTTGAATCTCTGGAGGACCTCCATTTGTCATTGAACAACTTCAGCGCTCCTGTGCCAGTCACGTTGGGAAACCTCTGCTACTTGAGGAAGTTGGGACTTGCATCAGGCAGATTCAGTGGGGACATTTCGGGGTTGCTGAATTCCTTTACTGGGTGTCAGACTGTGAGCTTGGAAATGCTTAATCTGAACTCGAACGACTTAGTGGGAGAATTGCCCGATTCAATTGGACTTTTCAAGAATCTGAAACATCTGGACCTTGCTTACAACTCTCTCTGGGGTTCTATTCCAGCATCCATTGGCAACTTATCAGCATTGGAAGTTCTGTACCTGCACTCGAACAAGATGAACGGCAGCATCCCTGAAAGTTTTGGCCGACTTTCTGAGCTAAGAGATTTGAATCTCATTGCAAATTCATGGCAAGGAGTCATAACAGAAGCTCACCTGATGAAGCTCACCAGATTGGAAAGCTTGATGCTTTCATCCAGCTCCCTGGTGTTCAAGGTGGATCCCCAGTGGATCCCTCCTTTCAGGCTCGACTATCTTCAACTCGAGGATTGTACTGTGGGCCCTCCATTTTCCACTTGGCTTCAAGTTCAGAATCGTCTGACGCAGGTGAAACTCCAAAATGTCGGCATTTCTGACACCATACCAAAGGAATGGTTTTCTGAGTTGTCAGCTGAAATCCTCGTCATGGACCTGTCAGAGAATCAGATCAGGGGCGAGCTTCCTGAAGAACTGGTTTCTCCCAAATTAGAAATGCTAGATCTTTCCTCCAATCGCTTTGAAGGATTTCTCCCACGCTGGTCTACCAATGCAACTCAGTTTTACATCCATGAGAACTCACTCTCAGGTCCAATACCTCGGGACGTTGGCACGCTGATGCCAAGATTGCGAAACCTTCACCTCTCAGACAACACTCTAAACGGCACAATTCCACTATCCATATGCAAGATGGCAGACTTGCAAGTTCTTTCTCTCCGGAACAATTACCTTTCAGGAGAGCTACCTGACTGCTGGAGGGATTTGTCAACGTCATCCTTGTGGGTCGTTGATGTTTCAAACAATAGCATATCAGGTGAGATTCCTAGCTCGATGGGACTGCTGAGATCGCTTGGAATGCTGCTATTGAGCGAAAACAATCTGGTCGGAGAAATCCCATCTTCATTGCAGAACTGCTCGGCATTGACCAGCATCGACCTTGGAGAAAACCAGCTCTCAGGGGAAATACCTTCATGGTTGGGAGAAAATTTATCCGCCACTTTTGTGCTCCGTCTTCGATCTAACCAGTTCCACGGGCAGATCCCAGAAGCACTCTGCAATCTCCCGCTGCTTCATTTCTTGGACCTGTCCCACAACAATCTTTCGGGTGGGATCCCCAAGTGCCTGGACAACTTGACCGCCATTGTCTACGGAAACAGCAGCGAGTTGTATTATCGGGACTTCCAGTTCCGTATGGCCTACTTCAAGGAGGAAACCAAGGTGGTGACCAAAGGGAGAGCATACGATTACAACCGGAATCTAGCTCTGTTGAATGTCATTGATTTCTCGGAGAACAACTTGAGTGGCCCAATCCCCGAAGAGATGACAAAGCTTCTGTCGCTTAGGGTGCTGAACTTGTCGAGCAACCATATCAGTGGAGCCATTCCAGAGAAAATAGGAGACCTGAAAGTCCTGGAAACGTTAGACTTGTCTCATAACCAGCTCTCCGGGGAGATCCCAGCAACCTTGTCGTCCTTAACATTTTTGACGCATTTGATAGTCTCATATAACAACTTTTCAGGGAAGATTCCAGCAGGAAGACAGCTCCAAACATTTGATGCATCTTCCTACCAGGGTAACCCCTTCCTCTGTGGATTTCCTTCCCGAGTTAAATGTCCAACAGAAAGTATAACAACAACAGCACCACCAACAACTGGAACAGAACCAGAGGACGAAGAAGACGAAATCTTTGAATTGGGTACTGGACTGTATGTTAGTATAGTACTAGGGTTCGGATTCGGGTTCTTGGGACTCTCTGTAACTCTACTGAGAAAAGTGTTCAGGAAAAAAGACAACGAATGGTGAACTTTTTTGGATAGCTTACTTGTGATATGTACCAATAAAAGGCTTAACATTTCAATAACATTTCCTCAAAGCTGAATGATAATGTCATAGCGTAGAGCATCAGAACAAAACACCGCCACAACGGTCTAATTCAAAGCCTATAGCTAACATGTCTCTGAATGATCACTCCAAACAGCAGAAACGAAAGGAAAGGCCAAAAATTTGGTTGCAGTGTCGCACAGATTAAGATCGTCTCTTCTTGAGCTTGAAGTTACCCTTGCCACCGCGGCGTTTGTTTCTGGCAAGCTTGAACTTCTTCTTCAGCTTCTTCCCCCATGGCTTTGCAGACTTCTTGCCGTTCTCGTCATCCATTTCAAAATCTGCCCACAGAACCACCAAAACCCAATTCAATTCCACATCCGAGCACGGTAAATTGACGAAACAACAAACACACCCAAAACATCAAAAAGGACATCGATAGCATACCACCAGCAGCGTTGGTGGTCTGAAGCATGCCATCATCAGCGTTGGCAGTCGGGGTTGAATCAACGATGTTAACAGTGGAAGTGTCCATTGAGGAAGATTCGAACGGCGAGGGCTTGACGGGGAGCTTTGGAGCGGCGAGCGCTGCTTGAATGGCTGCAAGCTTGGCTTCGTCTATCTTGTCGTAAAGGGGTTGAATCATGTCCCTTCTAATGGCTCTCAGCCTCTTCTCCCGCTTCGATCTAATGGATTTCCCCATCTCTGACTGCTTTCTGCTTCCTCTGCGGTTGCGTCTGGGTTTCCTTTTGGGAGAGTTTTTCTCTTTGTCTGGGGGGCAGCAAACTGAAGGAAAGGCGGTCTGGGCGTCTAGGGTTTATCATGATGCATTCAGCATTGTATTACTATTATTCAATCGAAGGCGGTGACTAGATTTGGGCCTTGGGGGTGTTTGGTTGCTTGGATACGCGAGTTCGGAAAGCGGATATTAACTACAATAAATGGTAAGAAATGGGCCACTGGTCCAACAGCCCAACACAGCTCGGCCCATTACCATAACAATCCATCAAATTATTTTGGTTTAATATACTTGTAAATCCAAAACTTTCATGATTGTGCCAATAATATCCAAATTTCCTGAAATACCACTTATATCCATGTTTTAAAGTTGTTTTTTGCCAAATCTATCCATTTCCCAATATATTTTTGGTTAAATACACTTGTATATCCAAAAACACCATTAAAGAATGTGAAGGAATTGGATATAAGTGGTATTTCGGGAAATTTGGATATTATTGGCACAACCGTAAAAGTTTTGGATATACAAGTGTATTTAACCAATTATTTTTGACAACAATATTACAACGAATTAAACTCGTTGCTAAAGGATCATTGGTCATATTTCATCCGTCTACAAAGATAATCACAAAGACACAAACAAGGCCAAATAACAGGAAACCAAATGGATGGGGTGATTGGATGAAGCCTCCATAGCTCCATCTGTCGTCTTCCACGATAATGCAGAGCTCCCGCCATTCCTTGCTCTAGCAGTAGAAGCACCTTTACCAGAGGATTAAGCCTTCCCGATGAATTCCACATCAAACAGAAGAACCGAATTCGGAGGAATTACACATGAACCTGTCAACCCCAGTTAAGCAACATAAGACCATCTCCCTTAGTCAAAGCCAAAGCTTCAAGATTGAAGGAACAGTATGCAGCAACCATTGAGAGCCTGAAGTTGAGGGCTTTAATTATCACTTACCTCCTCTGCAGCCAGCCCCTCTAACGCCATACCCAAGTTCTGGTGGAAGTTTCAATATGCGTTTTCCCCCTGAAAATTGAAGATGAAGACACAATTTCAGGCTTCATAGTTCATACTGTCTGTTCAGTTAGGATCAATGGCAGTTGAGTTTAAGCTCCGAATTAGTTCAGAATCATCCAGACTGAATCGGTATATTACCAGCTTGCATAGGAGGTACTCCATCACCCCCAAGAATCCCTTGGTCCCAGCCTTGGATCACCTATTATACCAGTAAATTACAGAGCTCTCAATTTAACTACATTTAGTCATCTAACATCTCGAACCCATATTTCCATAAGTCTGCATCTCGATTGAAACCCATATCTTTAAAGCACAGAGACCACTTGCTCTTACCTCACCAACTCCGACGCGGAAACTGAGGGGCTTGCCGCGATTGTAGCTGCTGTCGAAGACCTGCCCATTTTCCAATTTCCCAACGTAATGCGCCTGTATGACCCACGAACTCGAAATCTCGTTACCAATTTCCAATACCCACCACGCCAATCAAGTGGATTGATCGAATTTCGTTCAATTGGGGTTCTTATCAGATTACCTTAATCAATTGCCCCTTCACCGCCTCCGGGCCAGTCCCGACGACCTTGTCACAGAAGGCGAGGCCCGACCGTACCGAAGTGAATTGACATGAAGCTGTCTCCGCCGCTTCTGCTGTGGGCCGCCCTTGAAACACAGCGCCGATGAGCGCCGCGAATCCGACGCCTATCGCTTCCCTCCGGCGGACCAAAATCTGGTCCTGATTAAGCTGCAGTTGTTGGGACTGGGAGGAGCCTTCTACTTGGTGACGAGTTGGGAACTTGACAGTTGGTGCTTCGGTTGTTCGGGCATTCTTGACGGCTGTCGTTGTGCTGAGCTTAGTTTTCCCGGGAGTGTGGTAGCGCCCAACGGAAAACGCTAACGAATTCATTGCATTTGCAGCCAAGTAGAGAACTTTCAGGAGGAGATAATCATCAAAAGATTTTTTTTATTCAACCATTTTAATGGCGGAACTGCACTTGAATGAATGGCGGAATCAGCATTCTTTATGGGCTAGGCCTCGAAATCTGAGGCCCAATTGTTTTCACAACTTAGCCTCCACTAGTTATCCTCGGCAAAATTTGAATAGGGATGAGAAAAGATGAGATTTGAATAGGGTAAATTCGAATATGAATGATTTTTAATGAGGGTGGATAACACTCGAACTCGAATACTACGAGTAATGAGTGGATATAGTTTTCTTTTATGTAATGTTCAATATTAAGGGGTCGTTTGCTTGTTGGATTTGGGTCATGGATTTAATACCTAAATCCCAAATTTGATGGATTTAACATAAGTCCATGTTTGTTGAAGGGTGCTAAATCCATGGGGTCCACGGATTTGGTCTTTATTTTGGAACCAAATCCGTGGACCCCACGGACTTGTAAATCCCACATATTGATTTGAGATTTGCAAATCTTTGCTGGTTAGTTATTTATTTAACAAATCCATCACAAATCCATCATCAAATCTATCATGCAAATATTAGACTATTCAAATCCATAATCCAATAAATCCAACATAAATCCCAAGGTTTTTATTGGCCAAAACCCTCATTTTTCAAATCCAACAAGTAAACGACCCCTAATATATAAAAGTCTAAGTTGGAGTTACTATTAATTAGTGGCTCCCAAACTCCTATAAGTGCAAGTGAAAAAGTTTTAATTCCTTCTTTTACCCCATTCTCTTATTCTATAACCTATGTATGCATCTATTGTCTATTGGGTCTACATCTTGCCATTAGGTTTCTCATAATAGGTATTAATTGTCTACTAAGTTTTCATCTATTGTTCATTGCTTTCCCTGTTGCAACAATTACCCATCTCGAAACACGATCGACGAAATCATAAGTTAAAATACACAATCCTCGCATTCTCCCAACAATGCACAATCCTTCTCCAAACACTTTTGATGGAATCATAAGTTGTCTTCAATAGGTCTTAATTGTCTACTAAGTTTTCATCTATTATTCATTGCTTTCCCTATTGCAACAATTCCCCATCTCGAAACATTATCGACGAAATTATAAGTTGTATTCTTCCACCGTTTTCCACGAGTGCAACCGAAGATCAATACCTTATTTATTATACATAATCCTCGCATTCTTCCAATAATGCACAATCCTTCTCCAAACACTTTCGGTCGAATCCAATGTTTTACCCATCCACCGTGTCCCAAGACTGCTATCGAAAATCCATACCAAATATGCTTTGTGTTGCCGAATTTTGTAACGAGACTAAGTTTCATATTCCTTAGTATTTTCTTATATCTCTTTTTCCTTTTGGTTAAGCATGACAATTAAACTCAAACTCATGGGTATCCAACATAATTCGTCAAGGTCAAAGTGACTTTGAATCCGATTTTAGTATTTTTTAAATTTCTATTTTTCAAGTCCTTCTTTTACCCCACTATCTTATTCTATAACCTATGTGTCCATCTATTGTTCGTTGGTTCTCCATCTTGCCCATTAGGTTTCTCAAAATAGTTATTAATTGTCTACTAAGTTTTCATCTATTGTTCATTGCTTTCACTCTTACAATAATTACTCATCTCGAAACACTATCGACGAAATCATAAGTTGTCTTCTTCCGCCGTTTTCCATGAGTGCAACCGATAGATCAATACCTTATCTATTATACATAATCTTCACATTCTCCCAATAATGCACAATCCTTCTCCAAACACTTTTGGTGGAATTCTAAGTTTTACCCATCCACCGTGTCCCAAACCGCTATCGAAAATCCATACCAAATATGCTTTGTGTTGCCGAATTTTGTATCGAGACTAAAACTCGATTCGACCCGACCAAAGCGAGTTGAGCATGGTGTTGATGAGTTTTTGATCGAGAGCGAGTTTTATCTGCTTTAATATTTTTTATTTCTCCTTTTTCTTTTGATTGAGAATGACAATTGAACCCAGACCCGGTGCTGACGAGTTTTGTACAGAGAGCGGGTTTTAAGCGATTTTAGAATTGACATGTTGAGCCGAATGTGAATTGTTAAAAACTCGGTTCGAACCAGTCAATGCAAGTTCAACTCGATGTGTAGAGTTTTTGGTAGGGAGCGAGTTTATCTGCTTTAGTGTTTTTTTTACTTATCCTTTTCCTTTTGGTTGAGAACCCAAACTTATGGGTATTTTGTAATTGGCGGGTCGGGTCGGTTGTGAATTTGATACAAACTTGGTTCAAGCTGATCAAAGAGAGTTGAACATGATTTTGCCGAATTTTGGATCGTGAGCGAGTTTTATCTGCTTGATTGTCTGTTAATTTCTCTTTTTATTCTTGCGGATGAAATTGAACCCAAACCCATGGGTATTCAACCTAATTCGACCTGAACAAAGTGAGTTGAACCTCCTTAAGCCTTCGATTAATCCCGAAAATCCAGAAAAAGGAGAATCAAGATAAACTTAAAAAAAGTCAGAGCAAAAAAAGTACAAACTAGAGAGAAGATTAAACATAGAAATCATTTGCTCGGTGACCCTTCTCCCTTATTAAAGTTCATTGTTGCATCGACTGTATTGAGTTGTAGATGACAATCACTTTATCGTGTGGTCAAAATTCAAATTATCAATCTTTAAAATATCATGTTCTTGCTCAACGCGAAGCGATAGCGAGCGGGCTTATGCTAGTAAGTGTAATTTATAAACATGTTGGTTGAAGTTATACAGAAAAAATTATTAATACTAGTAAGACTAGAACTGTTTTGGTACACAATACGTTGATATCCCTAGTTTGAAGTTGTGATTGAATCTTTTATATTCTTAAAAAAAATTCATAATGTCGTGGGTGGACCATTGGCATGGATGGGTTGTTGGCCGTAAATGATCTCCTAGACCGGTTTTAACTTGGGTGCGAGTTTTATCCACTTTTGAATTTGACGAGTTGGTTCACATTTGGATTTTGTCAAACTCAAACAGCTTTCCTTTCAACCCACACACATAAAGCAAAATTCAACCCACACACATAAAGCAAAACGTCATCATTTTGTCACAATTCCTCACCTTCCCGGATTTTTCACAATCCTATGCTTTTGAAGGCTACAAAATGAGAGATTTTGACCATGCAGAATTTCAAAAAGGTGCATACATGGGATTTTGAAATAGCTTAACCACCCAGCTATTCCAAAATCCCCAACTAATTGTTTTCTTCCAACCATTACCACTCCGCATCACTATCACTGGCCAATTAAAATTACCAACTACTAAAAATTAAAAAAAAATAATTATAACAAAGTGACAACAATTACCAATTTGCTGCTATATATAACTGAGTGATAGAGTAATGGAAAATTGATACTCCAAAGAAGTGAAATCCACAATGTGAAGAGCCTTGGTTCCCATTATGTTTTGGTGTCTTTCTT
This sequence comes from Linum trigynum, assembly GCA_964030455.1. NCBI lineage: Eukaryota > Viridiplantae > Streptophyta > Magnoliopsida > Malpighiales > Linaceae > Linum > Linum trigynum. The sequence goes on from OZ034820.1 coordinate 34,300,781, forward strand.
TTAATCTAAAGTTGCCCAATGGACAGTTGGCATGAGTAATACAAAACTTTGCACTTACTAATCAAATCCATTGACAACAAAGTTGGAGGTGGTTAAATTGCTAAAATACCTTCCTAATTTGCATGTAATTTATTTATTAATTTTGTCAATCTATTTAATTATAATTAAAGAATTGTTTTACGGATTAACCCCGCAAGGCCGCAACCCTCCGTCCATTCATCCTTACCCACAAAAAAAATTATGTGAGCGAATGACCATCACTATTATATTAACTCATTAATAAGTCGTTGTGCCGAAACTCACCGCCAGGGCCGGCCAAGAGGGTGTGCCGGCTCGCCCTCTGGCACAGGGCCTCTGAATATTAGGAGCCTCCTCTCAGATTCGTTAGTTACCGATCGAATATTGCAGGTTGTTTTTTTAGTGTATGATTGATAGATTATGATTTATGAATATGATGACGAATTAATAGATAATTTTTGCTATAACAACAATTGAAAAGGATCTCATGGAGAATACGAAAATCAGAGAGATAGTAGATAATTTTAATTTAAACAATAAAGAAAGATATTACATTTTGAATAATGGTATTATAATCATTTTAGTTTTATTATAGTTAAAACTCAATTTTGATAATGTGTCAATTTTAGAATAGGGCCTACACGATCCATTAGATAGACCCGCACCCACCACTCGATCAATTTATATTATTTTCATTTCTCCATTCAATTTTTGCTCTATATCCATTTTCTGTTCCCTCCAAATTTACTTTTCTCTCTCCATGCTAGGAGTGGGAATTTGGTCTTGGTTTCTTGGTCAAACAGAAAATGAGATTGTTTATTTATTTTGAAATAATACTTTATAATTATTTAATAAATTTATTGAGAAAAAAATTAAGGGCCACATGTTAAATTTTTGAACAGGGCCTCCAAATATCATGGGACGGCTCTGCTCACCGCCACACCCATATTCACCACCTTAGCCAAAACAACTGAAGAGGACATCTGGGCCGCCCCTTTAAGTTTGGTACCAGCTATAGCTAGGTTCCATTACCACAGGCTGTTGGGATAGAATATAATCCAAGGAGTTCATGACTTCATGCTTCCAAAGAAGACCGAGGTTTTAAATTACGATGAATCTTAATCATTAATGTCGAAATCTGGAGTGGTTTGGAGTTGAAGATCGAGCATCTAATTCATATTAGGTTTGTGATCTCTATTTTCTAGTATTGTCAGGTCAAGTAGTAGGCGTATAGCAAGTGAACAATAATACTACTTATATGCACATGAGTAGGCACTTGCTTCCAATTTACACAATTAATATCTATATATATTTCCTGTGTGGAAGTTTTTATAATTGTAAATTGTGCATGAACAAGCCAATGGCATGCATGCAGATACATAACGATATGTTGACCGTATTTATTACAATTATTGCGTGCGTCAATATCTACTCCAATTGTTAATTGACATGCTCGACATGCCAATTGGGGGATTAACGAACCAGTTGGCGTCCACAATTATAAATTTTTTTTTAGTTCATTTTCGTAAATCAACAATTTATAATAACTCGAGTCGTTGGAGAAGATTAATTATGAATTTTATATTACTCTTTTATACTGTTCTGAAGCAAAAGTCAACTCGCATATTTGAAATTTTCACAGAACCATCTTATATTATGCTTAAATAGGCTTTAATATTGATGAGCTAGTGAAACACACGACCACTTGAACTAATTAGTAGTTGTGGGATTGGAGTGGTAGCTAATGGTGGCAAGTCAAATTCCAAAATTACAATTTGGCTTTGGAATTTGACTATATATAGTCTTGGGTTTGTGTAAGTTCTTCATTTCAAGCAAAGCAAAAACAAAGAAGAAAAGAGAGCGGGGCAGCAACAATGAGTTGTGAGATGTGGAAGAAATAAGAAAGTTGAGCATTTCGATAAGTTTTTCCACCATCAGGATTCAGGCATCAGCTGCTGCCCTGTTTCTATTCCAAGTATTTTTTCCACGAAAGAACGATTTTAGACCTAAGATGAAAGCATTAGCGAATTAGACTTTAACAAGAAGACTTGATCTAAGAAGAGAGAGGGCGCAGATTCGGGAAAATACTTTGATGTGCTTTATTTATTTTTAGAATTAAATATAAATATTATATATTAGGGAAAATTAATAGAATTTGAGTTAAATTTTGAATTTTGTATTGATGACATGTCATGTTATTGTTGGTCTATGGTATTGACCGTGCAACTTGATGATCAACCCACGAGCCTGGTCAAAGTAGTCTTGATGGTGTAAAGTTCGGAACAAGATTGGTCTTTATGAAAATTCAAACTAAAGTAGTCTATTAGTGTAAATTTTGAGTAAGTTACAAGGTATTAACCCTTCTATGTTTTAGTTATAAACTACTATTCAGAAGTTGGGACAGTAACAACAATTTCAATTTTTAGAAATGTCCCGAGAAACTCTAAAATAGTATCAGTAAGCCCTCAGTTAACGAATAATGCCCTAATTGATTGGGTAGTTAAACGGTAAATGATACTTTTGAAATGATCATAAAATCGTATAGAAAATTATATAAAAAATCTAGTAATAGAGTATATATTTTGTATTTAACCGACGGACTTGTTTGGAGAATTGGAGTCTAAATCTCTATATTCTAGACAATCCAAAGATTTTAACTCTCTGGATTGTTGAAAAAAGATTTGAAAATGTTCATTGTTTGGGAACTATGATTGTTAACATCCAATGAAAAAAGAAATTCTATTTTTTTATCACATAACATGTTTATCCTTAACCAAAATAATTAGATTGGCTCGAAAAATATTGAGAATTTATTGGTAAGGGTATTTAGTGGGATAAATGAAAAAAAAAACAAGAGATATAATAGGAGGGAGAAAATCTACAAAATCAAGATGTAGAATCTCTCTAATTATGAGAGATTTGATATCTCTAGATTTTATAGATTTACAATCTCTGAAGTTACAATCCACGATACAAAAAGTAGCAAAAAAACATAACATTTTGCTAAATCTATGGATTCAATAAATCCACGATCCAAATCTTGTTCTCCAAACAACCCGTAATTCAATCGTTCCATATCGATAAAATCACCTATCAACTTGGATTTCAGTAGACATTATTTTTTTGTTCGAACCATTGATATGGTATACGGTAATGTAAACACTTATTTTGTTTTGAAATTTGTGGTGAAAATGACAGGAAAGTAAAATTTAGTGAAAAAGTTACTTCTTAAGCTGACTTTTCTACAAGTACTAATCATGCTAACCCTGATAAGGTTCATGCCGGGAATAATTAAAGTAATGTACCGTTTATTATTTATCATTGCATCCATCGATTGCTTAGGATTAATTTCTCTGATCCCTAGTTAAGTTTCATACTCAAAGAGATGGAGTAGCAAAAGGCAGAGTTAAAACCATACATTTAAACAATCTTTCGTGAGACATTTCACCGAAACGATCTGCCAAATTTCAAATGACCCTAACGAGGAGCTACATTTAACCCAAGTCGTGATAGACATTCTCCTCTCTCAAATTTATGTACTAACTAAAGTAAACAATCTTAGTTATTGGAGATTCTAGTAAAAATATCTATTGACTTCTTAAATGAAGACCTCACTCCAACGAGATGAAAATGATAGTTGGGTTAGTATATTTTAATTAGTACACATGTTTCCATATATTTTTATATTTTCATTTTACTTAAACTTTCAACTTTCTTATATATATAAATTCATGAGGGAACTGTCTGTTTCGTTCTTGTTAGTTGATTGACACATTAATAATATATTAACATAAATGTGTGCAGTATGACGTTTACTTTTGTTTCAAAGAAATATAATTACATTATGAATGTTTGCAAATATTTTTCTAATTTTCTGAATGAAAAGGTTTTGTAAATAGGTCATAGAAGTAAAATAAATTTGTTTAGGTTTCGGAAAATGTTAACGATTCGTTTGGAGAATATGAGTTTCAATCTATAGATTGTCAACAATCTATAAATTCTAACTCTTTGAATTATTGAAAATAGATTTTAAAACATTTATTGTTTAGTAACTGTGATTGTTAACATTAATTGAAAGTAAAAATAAAAATTTTATATTAAATAACACGTTTATCCTTAATAAAAATTAGAGTGGTCAGTAAATGATAAAAAAATTGTTGATAAATATATGTAATGTGATAAAGAAATAAAAGGAAGAGAACAAGTAGGAGAAAAAAAAATCTAACAAATCAAGATATATAATCTCTCTGATTATGAGATATTTGATATTCGTAGATTTTAAAGATTTGAAATCTCTAAAGATAAAATCCATAATAAAAAAAACATAACTTTCTACAAATTCTGCGGATTTAGTAAATCCACGCCCTAAATCCTGTTTTCCAAACGACCCCTAAATTGATTTGGGATGTGTTCATATTTTTGGGTAATGGAAAAGCAAATGATTAATAATTAATGGAGTAAATTGTTGAGATTACCAATCTATGCTGAAAAATATCTTGAAAATTAGTTTGCGCCATTTTTTTTAGGATTGAATGGACTACAACCTCCCAAAACATGAACATGTTCCGCCACCCCCAATATCAACACATATTGTACCACAAATCAATCAAAACGTGTTTTTTTATGAACCAGCGCTCTCGGTTTGGGAGTTGCTTGTAGCTCACAAGCGAGAGAACGACGTTGGTGTCGATAAGCCTTTATTTTTATTATTTGATAAACCGGACTACCGCCGAACTTACATATTTATAGAATAGAAAACTTAATACGCAAACGTAATACTACCCGAAAACCTAGTCCAACTCGGCTACCCCTTCCTTGCCGCATACGAAACCCAAACCCAAAAGGAAACAACAACGACCCACTACTCCTAAGCCCAACCCAAAAATCCACTCATCAATCCTCCCCCCTCGAAATCAACCTTGTCCCAAGGTTGACCCTCAAAATCTTCTTCGAACAAGTACAGCATCTTCGCGTTACTACACTTGTGGCCTATGGTGAACTGCTTATTACAGTTGAAACACAACCCTTGAGTTTGACGAAGCTGCTGCTCTTCCCAACTCAATCGCCTATCGCGCCGAAGGTCCGCGTGGTAGTCCCGTTCCTCCAGAAGTCCCCGCATTGTCCGCTCGTGGCCCATATGCGCCGCTGCCGTCACCACCACCCGCCCGTTCCGATACCCACCTGCGTCGTTGCACGACCTGCCGGTTTATGATGTTGTAGCTGGTTGCTCTTCATTCTTGCCGAACTGATTGCATCCCATAAAGTTTGAGGCTGAAATATTTGAATTTCGTCGGCGATTTCTTCCTTCAATCCGCCCAGATATGTTCCTACCAGCGCTTGTTGCATCCAACCGACAAAACGATTAGCGAGCTTTTCAAACTCGCATTGGTAGTAGCACAGAGAGCCCGTTTGGCGTATACGAGACAGGGCCTTATCACAACTCTCGCCCTCTGTTCAACACGTGGAAACCACACACCCGGATCGTCCCCAGCAAACTTAGGGAACTCCAGATGCACGAGTTTGGCGAGGAAAGGCGCCGCCACCACTACCCCCTTTTCCACCACTGTCCCCACCGCCCCGTGGCTTGCTCGCCTCTGCATCCTGCGCGGTTCTTCGACAACCATTGTCTCCCTTGGAGATATCGTGGTGCCCGTCGTCTCGTCCCCGTTGTTGCTGCCCATTGTTTTCTCCGTGCCGTTGGGCGTCACGACGGTCTCCTTTGTCACGCTGGCCCACCAGCTTCTCGAACTGCGCCATCAACATCATGTCAGTCTCATCTGTCTGCGCCATCCGTTCGATCATCCCTGCCACGGTGGCCTGGAGGGACTAGATCGCCGCCTCCATTTGCGCCTCTTGCACCTCCAGTCGTTTGCCCTGCCCCACCAAGCCTTGGTTGGTGGCATCCAATGTCGAACAACGTTCCGCCGTCGATCCTCCCATTGCCGCGGAAGCCCCAGGTTTTGATACTAATTGATGAACCGACGCTCTCCGTTTGGGAGTTGCTTATAGCTCACAAGCGAGAGAACGACGTTGGTGTCTATAAACCTTTTATTTTATTATTCGATAAACTGGACTACTGCCAAACTTACATATTTATAGAATAGAAAACCTAATACGCAAATCTAATACTACCCGAAAACCGAGTCCTACTCGGCTACCCCTTCCTTACCGCATACTAAACCCAAACCCAAAAGGAAACCGACAACAACCCACTACCCTTAACCCCAACCCGAAAATCCACTCATCATATTTACTTAGAAGCGTTTTGGTGATCTAGAAGCGTAAAATTGTAAGCTTTTAAGTTTAAGCGCGTTTTTAACTACAATAGTTATAAAAACTGCGATTGTGTGTATAGAAATATTTTTGTGACATAAACGTAAAACTATAAATTTTTAAATTTTAAACACGATTTTAACTACATTGACAGTTTGGTTTTTTGGCAAACTATACTCACATATATTATCGAACTTAATTAGCCAATTATGTAACTAAGCTCAAAGCCTCAAACATTTAATGCAATGATCTCCGGTCCGGTAGTGTACATGGCTTCGCTGTCCATCCCACGTTGCAAATTGCAATTCATTTGTTAATTAAGTTAGTTAGTTACCTCCTTAAAGTCATATATTTAAGTTTCTCATGAATCATGTGACGAACCTAATTCTTTTGTTTTGGTTTGGTTGGAGATCGATTGAAGAACCCTAATTTTTAATCCCTCCATTGAGATGGGAAAATTGGGAAAACATCAAACATGACACAGTATCCGGCTTATAAACAGTTAAACACATGCATATATAGCTAGTAGGTTGAATTGAATCCAGCAGGATGCATGCATGACGTGCACATTACGTTGCATGCACCATTAGTATAGTTGCTAGTTAATTAATTGTGATGTTTCCTGGAAGCAATTATAATCCGTGAGGCTAAAATAGACAAACAAGGCCATGATTGTGAAAAATGGGGGTCCAAATAGCTAGCTGGTGATGAAATAATGATTTCGAGTAAGGTTAGAATAGAAATAAAGAATCACAGTAACTTTTCGTGAATGAACTTAATAGTTTTTTCACTCTCTTTTGTATGAAACTGACTTTTAATGGAGGAAAATATAGTATTGTTGCATTAATAGATTGGTGATCAACTAGAATTTTTTACATATATCAACTATATTTTGAGATTATACGATTATTTATTTCGAAAGATTATTTCTGTCACATAAGAGAAACGTACATGCATAATGTGTAAGCATAAAAATAAAGATCGATCGATACAAGCATTATAACAATTTCATTAAAACAACCAGCCGAACATCTAAACAATTTCTAAGTGTCACTTCAAAAAAATTATATTATCACTAGTTGGTTATCTTTTTCATTTTTGTTTAAGACTACAATGCCGTATACAAAAAGATACATTGACACGACCATCCTAGCTATGAGCCAAGAACTGAAAAACGTAACTATCGCAATCTCTTCTCCTATATAGAGATCCGGAACCTAGTTGAAAGCTTTTTTTCTTTTAAAAGATTTTATTGAATAAAATTAAATAATTAATAATTCTTAAGTAAGAAAATTCTTGACTCTTACAAGTTAAAAAAATTAATGATATGTTTTCATATTCGAAAATTATTTTAGAGTATACTTGGTGTCTACACTGCTTAAAAGAATTGTCTTTGTATATCCTATTAGACATTCTTTCACGAATTGATCATATATTTGATTCCTAAACTTGTTCTTAATGTAAACCAAAGTTGAAAAATACTCTTTCAACATTTGTCGTACAATCATCAAATCAATACAAATTAATGGTTGATTGAATTAGTTTAATTGTTAGGTTTTGAAAATAATTAAATACAGGGAATGGCATTTTACTATTACACAGTGTTCAAAATCGAACAACAAATTAGTTGTAGCCTAATGAAAATTATGCTTATTAATAATAATAGTGTCATAGGTTTGAATTATCCAAACTTTCCATTTATATTTTCATATATGCAAACTAAAAAATGTGAGTAGGACAATCATTTTTTCAAATTTCAGGGTGTCCCTCACAATCAATTATAATTTTTTTCCATACGTAAATTATCACCTGGGGTTGGGTAATTGTTTTCACAAATTTTAAGGGTGTCCCCTGGGTTCGCCCTTGTAGCCATAACCCAAATAAATACAAGGTTGTCAATTCGATTTAGCCAGTTGGCTTGATCGAGCAAGTGGGTTGAGAGTTAATGATCTGATTGTTTTAGTCCTGTTTAGTTCTGATGTACGAAAATGTCATTATAATGTCGATATATTTATAAATTATATCAATCTCATGTAACATATAGGTAATAAACATATAACATTATACCAAAATAAAAGTCCGTACTTAGATCCAACATATATATATAGTGAAAATTTAAATACACTCATACGACATCAATTTTCAAATGTTCAATTTATAATTCCAAAGATAGAATCATGCGAAGGGAAAAAACCAAAAAAGAGGCGCAATTCACTAAATAAAGAAAAAAATGACGTTGTGTGACCTCCAATCCGAGAACCTTGTTGCGGATCCACCCGCACATGTGTGATACTCATTTTTTATCAATCGGGATTAGCCCGGGAGTTTAATTACAACCTTGAATAAATGTGATTATAGTCATAAGAAAAATATCAAGTTTTGGTTATATACGGAAATAAGGTATGGCGAATAATGTCTCACCAAACCTCCAACTCCAAGCGACCCCGTATAATGATATTCCCATTACCATTTGACGTAAACCCTTTAAAAAGCTACGTACGTTCCATTCTTATTTTTAAGGACATGAGCACCTCCTCTAATTATTGAATAGTGGCTACCGACCGCTATACGCTTCCGACAAAAATCAACGAAAAGAGAGAGACAGAGATAGGGAGAGAGAACGAAAAAGACATATATCCAATATTATATACACACACAGTAGGAGAGGAAGCTTCGAAACAGAGAGAAAGAAGACTAGTGTTTCTTCTGTTCTCTGTCTTGTGGTTGAGAGACGTCAGAGAGAGAGAGAGAGAGAGAGAGATCCTCAGTCTCAGAATAGAGAAACAGACATCTTCTATATATATACATACACGCTCGAGCTAGGTTTCCTCGTACAGAACAGAACCCTATAGGTCGAGGTTCATCACACTTAGCTTACATATATAAGTCTCACCTTTTCTGGGCGACGCTGCCTTGATAAGAGAGAAGGAATATCGATATCATGGGACATAACTGCTGCACCAAACAGAAAGTCAAGAAAGGGCTGTGGTCTCCCGACGAGGACGAGAAGCTCTTCAACTTCATCACCTCCCACGGCCACCCTTCTTGGAGCTCCGTTCCCAAGCTCGCAGGTACTTTACATTTTAAAATTATTTTTCCACATCCTCGAGGTATTGAGATCAATGGGTTACTAACACATGTCTTTAACTTTCTTAGGGTTGCAAAGATGCGGGAAGAGCTGCAGGCTACGGTGGATAAACTACCTGCGGCCCGATCTGAAGAGGGGAGGCTTCACCGCCCAAGAAGAAAGGAGGATCATCGAGGTGCACAGGATGCTCGGGAACAGATGGGCTCAGATATCCAAGCATCTGCCTGGCAGAACCGACAACGAGATCAAGAACTTCTGGAACTCCTACATCAAGAAGAAGCTCATTGCCCAGGGCCTTGATCCCAACACCCACAACCTCCTCCCTACACCCACCTCTCCCGCCAAAACACCCCACCAATCGTCATCAAATTCTTCTTCCTCGTCTTCTTCCACGTCGACACTGGTATTTGGCGATCAAACGACACCGTCTAGAGCGCCCGTCTTCCTTCCTATATTCCAGCTCAGCGATATTCCTACCACCACCACCACTACTAATCTATATACTACTACTACTAATAATCATCATCATCATCAGCATATTAGCTTCCATGTTCCACCAGCTACTGAGATGGATGTTAACAATGGCTTTTGGGGCTACGGAGCACCGGGCTTGGAGTCCAAAAGCGACGTCGTTCGGATTGAACCGTCAGTGGACGGTGTCGATCTACTGCGACGACGTCTTTATGAGGAGGAAGAGGAGTATAAGATAATGGAGGGTTCGTTTGAAGGATTGGATTTCGATTTCGGGGAAGCTGCTGCTACCAATTCAAGCTTCTTCGGTGCTGTGACGACGAATGGTACTGCTGCTGCTAATTACGGTGGTAATTATGCCATGTGGCATGACGTATTATAGCTGTTAAAAAAAAAACTATTTACCACACTACTATTACAGCAGTGCAAGCAAGAACGGCTTCTTCTTCCCCGTTGACCGATTGATGTTTGACGTTATGTTGCTTGCAATGACAGCACCGAGAGGGAAGTAATGATTGGTGCGCCACGTGACACCGCCGACCGCTAGCTAAAGACAGCCGGACCACATTACGGACTAATCAGGCTGGCTGGCTGGGCAATTAGGCTAATAAGCTCAGTCAACGAATGATTAGCTTTGTCGTCCTAATTAAAGTTTCTTTTCAGTACTTTTGGTTAATTCGCCTTTTCTGCTATCTTAATTATTAGGGTTTATACTTTTACGTTGATTGATTTTTTTGTGATGGGGTCGTCGGCAAGTACGGGCTGCTGGAATTGATGTTGGGAAATGGGAAAACAGTGTTTCCCATTAATTTGAGATTTATGGTGTTTGTGTATGATAAGGATGATTGTTTCGTTTAATTCCTTTGCATTTAATTATCTTACGTGGTTGTTAGTAAGGGTGGCTATACGGTCCGTTTAAATTGGACCAAATTGATCCGGTCCCAGTCCGGTTTTTTCGGGAATATAAGGACCAAAGATTGGATTGGATACACTCCGGTCTTGACCCGGTCTGGTCTCAATTTGATTTTGATTTTAGATTGAGCTTGTGGGGATTTGAGTGTTTGGGTCTCTTATCCGGTTTTCATCCCGGTTTTTACCTCAAATCTAAATCCGAATATGAGATTGGATTGTTTGCTATCCGGTCCCAATCCGGTCCCGGTCCGGATTATACGATCCGGTTTCGGGTAAAACCAAACAGTCCTGGACCAAATTACCAGCCCTAGTTAGTAGTGGTAATTGGTAAAACTGCTCCACCATTGTAGGCTACATGGGATAGTTTTTCTGTTTTGGAGTGGGTATTTAAATCTCACAGTCTTATCTAATGCAAAGCACATGGTATTATAGCTAAGCTCAAATTTTCTTAACCACTAAATCCTTCCTTCCTCTATCAAATCCCACATTCTTTTCTGCTTCTCCATCTTCTTCCCAGCAACGATAGCAAAATCTCTCAACTCTATTCTTCCTTGCCGTTGCCACCATGTCTCAAAACTTTGGAGAATTGGTCATCAATGGCTCAGTTTGGCCGTGTTGTATATTTTGCAGAAGCAGTTTCTGACTTGAATTTTTAGAGAAGTACTTTTCAAAAAAAGCAGTTCAGTGTTTGGCTAAAAAACTATTATAAGTGCTTTTAAATATTAGAGGTTGTGTAAAATGACTATAAAGGTCTTATAATATAAGCTATGAATAATAATTTTAAACAATAAAATGTAGTCAAAATGGATCTTATTAGACTTCTTTTATATTAAATAATATGATTTTAAAATTTATTTTATTTTTAAAATGATATAAATGAAAGAAAATTATATTTTCTGAAATAAAATTAAAATATGGTAAGGATAATCTTGTACTTTCAAAACAGCTTGTCGGAGAAGCTCCAAATCGGAGCTTTTGCTTTTATGTTATACAAAAGCGCTTTTCGGCTTTTCAAAAGTCAAGCTTTTAGATGTGTTTGGCCTTGCTTCAGCTTTTGAACCCGAAAAGCACTTTTAAAAGACGGGCCAAACATATGGAATATCAGTGATTCCAACACCATCATCACCCTCAACCCTGCTTCTCAAATGTCGATCAAACTCGACGATGACAATTTCCTGACCTGGCGAGCGCAACTCCTCACTCTCCTTCGCGGCCTCGACCTTCTGAAATTTCTCGACGGCACGCACCCTGCCCTGACGACCACCGCTCCTGATACTAAGCATACTCATTGGTTCAGGCAAGATCAACTCCTTCTCCATGCCATTATTGCCTCTATGTCACATGTCATTACTCTTTATGTGTCCTCAGCTCCCTCCTCTCATGAAGCCTGGACAATTTTGGAGCGTATGTTTGCGAGCCAAATTCGTCAACGTGTTATTCATCTAAAAAAAACTTGGCTGCGAAACTCTAGGCAATCGTCCCGTCGCTGTCTATCTCTAGGCTATGCACACCACTGTTGCCGAGTTAGCTCTCATTAATGATCATGTGACGAATGAAGACCTCATTCTTTATGTTCTTCGTGGCACCACCATACGTTTTGAAGACCTCCATGATCGCCTCGTCGCCTTTGAGGCTGATCTCGCGACGGTTCGTTTAGCTCAGCCACTCCCACCCACGACTGCCTTCTCCCCCACTCGTGGTCGCCAAGGTTCGCCTGGTCAATACTTTCGCTCCTCTAGTGGTTCTCCTTCAATTATTCGTCTACACGGTGTAACTCCGTTCCATGACCACCTCGTGGCTATTCCCCTTCTCGTTCGCATTCAAGTTCCTCTAGTGATTATCCTGCTCCATCCATTTTGGGTCGTCCACAAGTTCTCTGTCAATTTTGTGATCGACCAGGCTACTCCGCCAAAGACTGCTACCGAATTTGTGGTCATCCCCAGGCTTATCACACAACTGCTACCTCGTCTGCTCCACCTGGTTGGCTTGTTGACTCGGCTTCTACCAACCATATGACTTCGAACCTCGACAATCTCTCTCTACACCGATTATAACAATCCTGATGAGGTTCTTATTGGCGATGAGACTCTGCAAATTATACAAGTTGGCACTTCTTATTTATCTACTTCCTTGTCCAGTCTGGATCTTCATCGTGTGATATGTGTTCCGACTATCAAGCGTAGACTACTCTCTGTTGCCCAATTATGTAAGGACTAATCCTGTGTCTGTGGAATTTTTCTCAGATTTTTGTTGTTTTGAAGGATCTAGCCACAGGGGCGCACCTGTTACGAGGCCATAATAAGGGAGATGACTATGAGTTACTATCAACGGCGAATCCTGTTCGTCTTGCTTTGTCTACTTCTCGTTCGTTCTCTGCTGCGTGGCACAAGCGTTTGGGTCATCCCCACCTCAAGCTGTTATCCTGTGTTCTTCATAATAATTCTTTGCTTGTCACCTCTTTACCATCTAGCTCTCCGTGTAACTCTTGCTCCCTTCATAAAAGCCATAAACTGCCATTCTCCCTATCTAGTTTATCCAGTTCGCGTCCATTTGACTTATTATATATGGATGTATGGGGGCTTTCTACTATTTGTTCGCATGATAATTTTTCATATTGCTTATTCATTGTGAATCATTTCACACGCTATACATGGCTATATCCTCTTTTTCGCAAATATGATGTTCATCATGTTTCACTACATATAAGGCGATGATTGAAAAAAAATTCACACCACTATTCAACGTGTTTATAGTGATGGTGCTGGTGAGTTTCAAAAATTGTGGTCCTTCTTCCAAACTCATGGTATCGCCCATCTTTTAAGGCCTCCACACACTCCTCGACACAATGGTCTGACCGAAAGAAAAAACTCTCACATTGTTGAAACCGGTCTCACTCTCCTCCACAATGCGAACCTTCTTCTATCCTTTTGGTCTCATGCTTTTCAAACCGACACATATCTCATCAATCGTATACCATCCTTGTCGTTAAATGGAGCCACCCCACACTTTTCTTTATTCAATGAGACGCCCAACTATCACAAGCTACGTGTTTTTGGTCATGCCTGCTACCCTTGGCTTCGACCTTACTACCCCAACAAATTGTCCCCCCCCCCCCCCCCCCGCCCCCCGTCTCGACAGTGCGTGTTCCTTTGGCTATTCAACCACCCAAAGTGCCTACTATTGCTATGGTCCACTTCATAAACGCCTCTACACCTCTCGTCATGTCCACTTTGAAGAATCCATTTTTCCTGGCATTTCTTCCCCCACCAGCCCAACCTATGACTCTCCCCATTGGCTTGCACTTACTACACCACCAGTCACCATCATCCCTCTCCCTATAGCCCCATGCGCGCCACCACCTCTCGTTCCACCCGCCGCAGCCTCGACCACCCCGGCAGCTCATAGACTCAATCCCTCCTCTCCTTGGGTCGCGTTTCCTGCTGCTTCTTCTTTGCAAAAAGGTCGGATTCCACCTACGTCTGTTAATTCCTCCCGCCGATCTGTCACCCGAAGTCAACATGGTATATTTCGCCCCAAGAAGCTCTTTTTTTCGCAGGTTGACTCTGTTGATATTGAGCCCACTGATGTCCAGCGTGCTCTTACCGATCCGCGTAGGCATTTCGCTATGAAAGCTGAGTTTCATGCTTTACTCTCCAACAACACGTTCCTCTCCCTTTTGGTGTAAATATTGTCGGCTCTCGCTGGGTTTTCCACATCAAACCTAACCCGGATGGTTCTATCGATCCATTCAAGGCCTGGCTAGTGGGCAAGGGCTTCACTCAATGTCCGGTGGTTGATTTGCATGAGACATATAGTCCAGTGTTGAAACCGGTTACCATACATACTGTGTTTTACCATTGCTCTCTCTTATCAATGACCTATTTTCCAATTTGACACAATGCTTTCCTACAAGGTTCTTTACAGGAAACGGTCTACATGGCTCAGCCCCCTAGCTTTCGTGATCCTAATCATGCTTTTCGTCTCTCTCGGGCGATTTATGGTCTCCATCAAGGTCCGCGATCATGGTACATGGCGTTGTCTGTGTTTCTTGAGCAAGAAGGGTTCATCAAGTATAAGTCTGACGCTTCTCTATTTGTCTATCATCTTGGCGATATTACTCTATACTTTCTCGTCTACGTCGACAACTTGCTTTTAACGGGTAACCATGGCCCCACTCTCTCTCAATTCCAAGCTCGGCTCGCCTCCCGGCTCTCTCTCAAGAGTCTTGGACGTGTTAGCTAGTTCTTGGGCATTGAGGTCTTGCCTACTTCTTCTGGTTATATACTTTCTCAACACAAATATGTGCTTGATCTCCTCCACCGCTTTGGCATGATTGATGCTCATTCAGCACCGACTCCCCTTTCATCAAAAGCCAAGATTTGTCTCAAAGATGGTTCTCCTCCAGCTGACTGCACTTTATATAAGAAGGGTCTTGGTTCCCTCCAATATCTATTGTGCACCCGGCCTGACATTGCTTTTGTAGTCAACAAATTGTCCCAGTTTATGCATGCTCCGACTATCCTCCAATGGAAGCATGTTAAACACCTCCTCCGCTATCTCAAAGGCACTATCTCACTTGATCTTTGCCTAGCACCTGCGGTCTCTAATAATCTTATTGCCTTTGTTGACTCCGACTGTGCTGGTGATCCCGATCATCGTACCTCAACCATGGCCTTTCTCATCTACGACGGCAATCTTATTTCCTAGAAATCTAAGAAGCAGTGTTCGGTTGCTCGCTCTAGTACCGAGGCTGAGTACCGTGCATTGGCTCATGCTATGTCCGAGCTGCTCTGGGTCAAAAACCTCCTTCACGAGCTTCATCACCCAATATCTTCTCCGCCGGTTCTCTACTGTGACAATCTCGGTGCCCTCAACTTTGTTGGCAATCCTATCCATCACTCTCGCATGAAGCATTTGGCACTAGACTACCTCTTTGTCTGCAAACTCGGTCAAGTAGCAACCCTTCACGTCCGTCACATCCCTACCGCTCATCAGTTGGCCGAAGCTCTTACTAAACCGCTGCCCATTACTCGTTTCCAGCTTCTCCGTTCTAAGATTGGCGTCGTTGCTGCCACCGTCTTGCGGGGGCGTGATAAGGATGATTATTTCGTTTAATTCCTTTTATATTTAATTATCTTACGTGGTTGTTAGTAGTGGTAAGGCTGATAGTTTTGTACGTGGGGACTAGAAAGTGTAACAACACCCCTTGTATTGTTATTGTAACAACACTAGTCTTCAACCAATAGGAAGCTAGGGTTGTGTGACTTTTTATTAGTTGAGTTGACCTAGTGTAAAATCAAAGCAGGGGTATACTTGACCCACTCGTCGCCGGAATCTGGTCGCCGGTCACCGAAATATGCTTTTTGTCACCGGAATATGCTATTTTGTTGCCGGAATCCAATAACCATGGCCGGAATATGCCAATCGGCGTTGGAATCTGCTCACTGACAGTCATCGCACTTGATCAACGAAAATCGTTGACCGATCAACGGTCAACGAAAATCGTTGACTGAACAACGGTCAATGACCACCGGATATTATGGTCTCCATTGTGAGATTTATGTTTTGGTTTCTCGTGTTTTTTGTATGCTATTTGTGGTTTGCTTTATCGTGTTTCTGGTTTGCATTAAGAAGTTTCTAGTGTGCTTTAAAAAATTTTGTGGTTTGCTTTGAGGGGTTTCTTGTTTGTTTTTGTGGTTTGTTTACCGTGCTTGTGGTTTTATGAGGTTTCTGGTGTGCTTTCGCAAATGTTGTAGTTTGCTTTGTGAGGTTTGTGGTTTATTTTAGGGGATTTGTGGTATGCATTAGGAGGTTTCTGGTTTGCTTTTTGTGGTTTTTTTATCACGTTTGTGGTCTGCATTAGGAGGTTTCTGGTGTGCTTATGAAAGACTAGTGGTTTGCTTTACCGTGTTTATGGTTTGCATTAGGAGGTTTCTAGTGTGCTTTCCCAAATGTTGTGGTTTGCGTTGTGAGGTTTGTTATTCTATCCGACGTTCCTACCAGATGGATGGAATTAGTAACAATAATTAGTAACAATAATTCACTTTGCCTCCCGTCCCAATCACAAACCTCAAGAACAAGTCCTCCTTCCTTTTCCTTTTTGTCTCCTCTCCTTCATCCGCAGTCCATCTCTGCCACTCCTTAATCTCCGATCCATCCGACGAAACCCTCGGATCTCAGTTCCTCCAAATCCTTCGCATAATCGCGCAAGCCTCTCGCGAGAAGGAGGAGGACGACGACGAAGCGCTGCCACATCTTCCTCCTACTCCGCCTTCGCTCCACCGCCGCGACACTCCTCAATCGGAGGACGATTTCCTCCGAGTCGACCTCGATGGATGGGATTGGAAGAAGAGAGAGCTTGTTCGAGGATAAACGGAGACCATGCCATCTCAGCCACGATCTGCCGTCGATGAAGAAGAACGAGGCAGAGAGACGAGACCGCGATGGAGAATCAGAAAAAATTGCTTGCTTGGTCGTTTGTTGGCGCCAGCGCCGGAGGAAAGAAGAAACAATGGGCTGAAAAGACGACTGAGATCTGAAGGGCATGTTTACTTTCATTTTTATTTCCTGTTTTTGAGAAAACAGATGTTGAAAACAGGTGAAAACAACATTTTGTTGTTTCCGAAAACAGCATGAGGTTGCCACTTTCTGTTTTCATAATTGGAAACGAATAGAAAACAAAATGAAAAGTAAACAAGTTTTCTCATTTCGGTTACCAAATTTATGACATGAAAACAGAAAATAGGAAACGAAAATGGAAGTGAATAGGGCCGAACAATTGGGGATCGAAGGAGAAAGAGAAACACACGTTTCTTGCTTTTTTTTATTCTGTTTCTTGTAATTTTACTCTTATACCCCTGTTGTTACAATAACAACAAAATGAGTGTTGTTATTCTATCCGGCCCCTTTCTATCGTGGGTATTTAAATCCCACTGTCTTATCTAATGCAAACACGATCACTATCTCTCCCAGTGTATACACTTGTGGATATAGTTGTCTTGTTAATTTGGGTCTTTTTTAACCGAAAGCAAATCCACTTAACCTTAACTCTTAATCAATGATGGTTTGTATAATTCTTGAAAAAATTATACAAAGTATACGATTTGTTGCGGAAACATAATGACAAAAAGGAAAAAGTGATTGCTGCTTATTAAATAGTGCAGTCTGCACTCTAAAAATTTGTTGCCCTTTCTATGAGTGGATTGGATGAGATAGAAACATATCGGTCTCGATTAAGCAACTCATTAATAAGTTCAGTACAGTTGCATGATGATGCTCACTCCAATTTAGTGGCGGACAGAATTCAAAAATACTCGTGTCCTATTTTAAGTAAGAATCAACTTGTAATGTAGTGATAAAACATTTTTAATCAACCTAAAAGTCATGAGTTCAATTCTTAAATTCTACATATATGGGGTAATTTTTTTCACCTCCAAAAGTACCGGTGTCTTGGGACACTGCCCGGACCTCTGCCTCCGCCTGTGCTCCAATTAGAGCTGTGAAATATCTAAGCTAAATGACAGAGTAAAATTTGACTCTAATCCGTCGATGCATAGCAACCCGAAAATTTTCTAAGTACACTTCAACTCTTCCTCTAAACATGGATGATGAGAAGGTTATTCATTTCTTTTGTAACCTTTTGGTTGATAGTCTGAATATATAACTTCCCCGTCATTAAGGTTATTTCGCTGGTAAAAGATTGATGAAATAATCATTTACACACTCCATTACCTTCTGATGGCCTTCATAAATCCGATCGTCTTCGGCTGGAAATTTCTTGTTTGTGTTTTGTTGTTGTTGGTGACTTGGTGTAGGTAATAGTGTAAGATCCATTCTTGGATCAATTAGTTCTATTTCTATATATATTATTAGAGTGTTTGATTTAAGGGTCTAATGTTTGAATATCCAAGTTCACCAATATTAATAGTCAATTTACGCATTTGGTAATGAGCACTTCTACTATACTATAAAGCATGGGTGCTTTAATATACAACTTAAAGTTGTACAATAACGTAAAATGTATAAGTTTGGGTTGTACCATAAAGGAATTTGTACCCTTATGTTATGGTACAATTTCACAACTTTAAGTTGTACCACCACATAAAGGTACAAGTTCAAGTTGTACCATAAAAAAAATTTGTAAAATATTATAGGTACAAGCTGCAGTTATACCATAACGTTAAAGGTACAACTTGAAGTTGTACCATAAAGGCAAAAACCTATAACACCAATGCTATATAGCATTGTAAAATTTCTCTTTGGTAATATGGTAGAGCCTCTAGAAATTTAAACTTCAGGGATTGACTTTTGGTTAATGGATAAGGAAATAGTATGAAATTCATTTTTTTTATCTTTCCAAACAAGTCGAACTATTGAGAAGAATTCATTCTCGATTTTTTTATTACCCAGGAACCTCATCCCCACGTGCCACTTTGTGACAGCGGGTCCTACTAAACTTGGGGCACCTGCAATCAAATTCGACGTCAACGGGGCTTCGCCTTCAGCAGCCTTATACCTCCGGGAACACCAACGACCCTCGCTTGTATTCGAACCTGGGAACTGCAACTCCCAAACCTTCACTGTCGCGGCAGCTTTACCATTAGACTATCTTACCTTTGGTACAATTCATTCTCGATTAGCTAGAACTTTATCGTATACCTTTTATATTTCTAATTAATTTAATTTAAGAATTTATGTAATTGGTTTTATATATTGTTTTAGAGCGTGGAAATATTAATTTTCTCTTTCAAGTTATAGAAAATGGATAATATCATGAAGAGCACACATAATTTTAAGTTAAAACAAATAAAACTAAGGGAGGAATGATTCTATATTTTTACATTAATTTGAATTATGCACTCGATCCTTCCAACAAAATGAAGGCACCGTGACAACTATACCGTATATCTCTTTGAGAACCGTGCCATGTATCGAAGTTGCATTGTTTTCTTTCCATCACCAAAAATAACCGCAATGATGGTGTTGTATTATCATCCAATCTGCCTGATTTTTGCAAGGTTGAATTTTGAGACCATCCCCAGCTTGGAAATGGTTGAAATTCTGTTCCAGCTTTTGCCTTTCCATCTCTCAAAAGACAACACCAACTTTTGCCTTTTGTTCCCAATAGCAACCTTACCGCCCTCCAGCACGCCGCCTGCCGCCCCGTCGGCGGTCCGCCTTGTTCAACGATTGATGAGTGTTCGTTTCATTTTTATACATGTTTTTAAACAAACCAACATGATTGATTAGTTAGTGTGAAATTTCATGCAACTTTTATTCGGCTCCACTTTATCGCTTACCGACGCGGTCGAGGATCTATCATGATGCATCAAAAACCCAATTCCCCGACCGCTAACTGTTTGATACGAAAGTCAATTACATGGTGATGATCAAGGTTGTATCTTTTCTTTTATGATTAAGGGGTAAAGTAGTTGTCGGGTAGTCAACCTAATCATGGTAAAAGAGATCAACATGTGTGGTGTTGCGTTGGGAAAATATTTGGTGCAGTCCCTAGCGAATTATATTCACGGTTGAAAGTCTGAACCGAGAGGTTGCAGCATAGATTAAAGGCCCGAACAAATGTTATGTGGTCTAGATTAGATTATTCATGTGCGCTCTAATTTAGTGCGGTATGGATTATAAACCAGAAAGACCATGTTAAGAAAAAAACACAAATAGTTTTTTGATACATCACACAAAAAATTGAATCATTAAAAGTTATTTACTTCTTCCTTAATCTAAATTCCAACATATGTCCATAAAAAAAATTCCAACATATTATCGTGCTACTAAATATTATTTCGCTAACTTAACCTAAAGATTTTCATTGCAATTTTTGAAAACCGTGCCAACATGTTGAAAGTCTACCAGACAAGCAATTTTGGTTAGTTGGGTTATAGGGCTGCAAATGAGTCAAGCCACTCGCGAGCGACTCAACATTTGAATCGGAAAAAACTCATTCGACACTCGGCTTGTTAGTTAACAAGCCGGCTCGCGAGCTGACTCGTTAATAAAAGAATCAAGTTTGAGCTAGACCAT
Organism: Linum trigynum; assembly: GCA_964030455.1. Classification (NCBI taxonomy): domain Eukaryota; kingdom Viridiplantae; phylum Streptophyta; class Magnoliopsida; order Malpighiales; family Linaceae; genus Linum; species Linum trigynum. Next base: position 34,321,581 of record OZ034820.1, read on the forward strand.
GCTCAGCTTGATAAGTTCGTGAGCTAGCTTGACTCGCTGACTTGTTTTGAGCTTGTAGAAAGATTAATTACTCATATGAACATGAGCATTATCTTGTTCATATGGATGTGTATGGAAGTTGGTTGTTATTTTTAGTTTCTAGTGTTCTTTTTATCATTTAAATTCTTATGTTATGTGTACACATTTTTCAACAAGAATGATTTTAGATCGAGCTCATCTTGAGCCTAGCTTGTACTCAGCTTGACAAGTTGTGTTAATGAGCATTTATCGAGCTCTACCGAGTCGAGTTCGAGCTGGATTATATTTAATCGAGCTCGAGCGTCGAGTTCGAGCTGAAAAATTTATAAATGAGCCGAGCTCAAACTAAGCAAAAACTTGACTCGACTCGGCTCGTTTGCGGCCCTAGTTGAGTAGAGGTGTGCTAAGGTACGACGCTTACACCATATCATACCGAACAAAATTTAATGTTGTCTAGTTTTTAGTTGGTTGGTCCCATAAATTTTATTAATGTAGAAGAAAAATGGAACTAATTGACGTTCGGACTGGATGCACATTCAATCCGATCATATATTGTCTTTTACTATTGGGTCGTTGTTCTCAAGAGTATAATCCGGTCCGGAACGAAAGGTTGCACATTCTTACCTTGGCAGGCTAGGCCCATTAAGAATTACTAGCCTAGTGCCGGCCCCATGGCCGGATGCAGCTTAGTTGAGTAACATACAATAGTTGGAGATGTAATTTAGGTGTGTAAATTTTCCGGGCACCACAAAAGTGTGAGAATAGGGGATCCTGTTTTTCATTGTTGCTATTATAGTATGGGTAGTCACTATACATTTATCTTTCAATTATCCTATTTTTTCCTTGCATTCGAACAATGTGAGGGTAAATATGCAGTTGGTGTAGAAATGCAGTGCATACGGTGAATAAATCAGCTGATTACAATATCAATGTATATTCTCTAGTGCATTGTTCAAGAGCTGAACTAAATGGAAGACATACATGTACTTGATATCACAGAAGTATTTGTTCTTCTAAGTCAGAACATAACTACTACATCGCAATAACAATATAAATGTACTTCTTCTACTACCAAAAAGATGAAATGCACAAAATAACATTGGAATTCATATCTTCTAGTTCTGCCTTCCCTTGATTCTTTCTCAGGCAACCAGCTGATTCATCCCTTAGTCTTACCAGCTGAAATAATAACAGAAGTAGAAGCTAATTATTAAATGTAAAGCCTCAGTTGTGTTAATAAATAGCAATATTCTCCTGTAGTTGAAATAAAAAGGCAAGACATGTACCTTCTTCAAATGCAAAATGAGGACAGTGTTTATAGCTTCAGTATAAGATCCAGTAATGGTTGAAATGCTTTTGGATGCCAAATTGCAAACATGCGAATATGTGGTTCAACTTCATATTCTGATCTAATGATGAATACTTCTGCCATGAATTTGATGTTACAGCATTCTTTCAGCAACTGAATTCGCTTGTCATATGGCATTTTTTTAAACTCGATCGGTGGCATACGAAGCAGAGCAAGAGTAGGTCCATGGTCCAGAATGACCTTTGCCTTGTGATTTCCTGATTCACATTCAGCCTGCAGTTCATAGAATAATCTAAAGAAATATGTAGATTAGATGCATTTAAACAATGTATAGTAGTTTTATAATAGGGAATCAAAAAGCAAAGGTATTTGGAAATACTCAGTGTCTCCAGGCAAAACTTGACGGGTCACAGAACCAAGGTCGAATTTGACTATTTTCAATTTGCACCGATAGAGTATTTGTCATATAGTTTGATATAGGAGAAAGACAAAAAAATAGAATTTATGCGCATTTGAAAACACTGCTACTATTGAAAGTCAATTTGAAACTTATTTATATTTATCGAATATACTTCATTGACAAATGTATAACAGAGCATAGAAGGTAATGACAGTTACCTCAGTTTCTTCTTCTTCTCCTAAAGGCAGCTTGTTCTTCAAAATTCTAATAATGAGATTCTAGGCAGAATTTTGCGCAGAAGGTATCCAAGACGCTCTTTTGATTTGTAGTCGATGATATCCACAGGCAGTCTGTTAGGAAAGAACCTAGAATGTTTTGGAAGTTAATTAGACAACTTCTAGGAAAAAAACATGCAAAATATATTACAAATGAACATATAAATATAGCAGTTTACCTGTTCATTAAATCTTTGGTCATCTCATTGTACGAATGTACAATAAGACGACTGTCCGGAGATGTTACGAAACAGAACGGTGGAATATGGTCAAATTCGTGCACGTTTCGGGTGAGTGTTGTTGCTGTCACAATTAGAGGATAATGAACTTCTTTGGCAGTAACACTTTCAATGAAATCTTTAATTCTTGTGCCAATATAGCTCACAAGTCCTTTGTTTCCACTATAAAGTTGGAAAACGGATTATAAGTATGATTATAGACTAATCTTGATTCAGTAAGACATTATAGTAACTAATTATAAGTGGTACCTCATGTCTTCAAGATGAATCTGGAACATAGATATATCAGAACTGACTTTAGTTGGTTCGGTGATATGCGTTACACATCCTGTGATATCATAAATATGAAAATGTTTTAGTTGTTTTGTTCTATGTGATCTTTGGAATATACAATATTTAGCACATCAATTTCTAATACAATCTGTTGAAATCAGTGGGTTAAGTATAAACAATGAATACCTGAGAAGCAAGGTGGAAGACTTTTTGAAGAACCACTGCCATTGAAAGGACTTTGAAGAAAACAATCATCTGGAAAATGCATTGTGCTCCGATATTCATTCATCGCTTTCAATGAAGATTCCTTTGTGAAATTGATGACTCGATATTTGCACATGTTTTCCCTTTTGGTTCTTGATCGTTTAAGCTTGCATTATTGCTTCTTTGGCCTATTTTACGCTAGGTTGTGTTCCTTTGTCACATTTCAGGTCCTAGCACATAAAGTGAAGCGTAGGCGCAAGTTTCAAGTCAATCGGAGATCAATTGGCGACTCGGGGGAAGAAACTCGGGTATGACTTGAAGAAGAAGGGATTTCTACCTCAGTTTGTGACCATATAATCATGTAATCTTGTCATGAGAAGAAAGAGGACGAGAATACGAGCATCTGGGATCAAACGGCACCTGATTTGGAGTCCTAACGAGGGAGAAACGAAGAATCAAAGATAGGGGAAAATTGGTTTCGGGCTTCTCTGAGAAACAGAAGGGGGCCCTATCGTGACACTAAAATCCCCAGTAGGGGATGTTTGGCCTTGATAGGGGATTTTTCCCCTGTCTCCAGACGTTGCGTTTTCAAAAATCCCCTATCGTGAACCAAAAATCCATGGTCGTGAACCAAAATCCCCGGTCGTGACCCAAAAATCCCCGGTCGTGAACCAAAAAATCCCCTGTCGTGACCTAAAATACCCTACCGGGTTTTTTGACCAGGGATCGCGAACGCAGGCTGTTAAAAGCCTGTTTTGTGCGTTTTTGCAAAGGGAGAGCTGGGTTTTGGATCCCAAACACCCAAGGGATGAACCAAAGAGAGAGAGGGCGATTTGAGGGCATTCTTGGAGTGGAATTGGAGGATTTCTTTGCCTTGGAAGCTCGAGGAACAAGCCCGGACTTGAAGACTGGTCATCTGAAGATTCTTACTGCAGTCTCTCTCTTCTCTATGGAGTAACTTCCCTTCACTTAGGTTTTGAGGAACCCTAGCTATGTTTGTTTGATTGGATGATTGTATGATTACTCTGACTTGATAATCTTGAGTTCATATTCAATCTATGCATGTTTTCATGATTCAATTCTGCTTTAGTCAAGATTATTGATTCTGCTTTGATCCTATGAGAGGGAATACCTGATTAGGTCAATAGAGCACCATAGATTGATAGTAGTGGATCGATTGCTTTAGTCGAGGGTTGATTCACTGCTTTGTATCGATTGAGAACCTCTTTCGATAGAGGGAGTCTAGTTCAGAACGCCTTGATCAGTTGTTCTAGAGAAGGAAACGTCCCTCTAGGAAATTGACTCAAGAGGGCCTTGTTCCTTTAGTCGAGACTCAAGGTCTAGTCAAGGATTCTCCGCATTGTGAATGAAAGTGAAACAAGTTGGAAATCATCAATTGTTTGTCTGGCTAGTGGCTAGGATGAATCATACCTAAGTGAGTTCCCAACCTTTAATTAGATTAACTTTAACTGTAGTTTGCTGGAGTAGTTTTAGTTCTTTCATCTTAATCTGGTTTGCTAAATAATAAACTGAAGCTGAGTAATAGTAACTCTAGAGACCCGTGGATTCGATATTTATCACTTGAGCCACTATACTGCAGTCCCTTCCATTGGTTACACTTGGCCATTGTTAGGTGTTGTGTTTTAGCGAATCAGAAATGCAATCTCAAATGGGAAGGTGCAGTGCGACGTTCAGATCTAGCTGGTATGACAGTTGGATTCATCATGGTATAGAGACAACCAATCTCAATGTCTTTGCAGATATGAGCAGAATTTTCATAGGGTACATTTGCTTCCATAAGTTGTCCCTAAAAGAGTTAAAATGTTACAAATGAGCTAAAAGTAACTGTTTTGTGATAAGAGCAAAACGAGTAGGTGTTTAATGTTTATAAACATACCTCTTTATCTAACCAAAGTGACTCGCTCCTACTGTCACTCTAGAAAATGGCCAAGTGTAACCACCTCCTAAAGCGTAGTATAGCGGGTTTGGGTTTTAAAGTCAACCCGGGTCCTAGATGTGATGACTACTCCATGAGTTCTTATTATTTAGCAGTGAAAATTTAGTGAAGGTCAAAACAAGCAAACAAGCAAAGCAAGTAAAAAGGTTGTTTTCAAGTCGAAAGAGGTCACCAGGATATGGTTCCGCGTAGGCTGTAGTTAAGCCGGATTGTAATTTACCAAGTTCAAGTTCAAAGATAGTTATACTGCGGGAGATTCTTAAACAGTCCGAAGTCTCGACTAAAGGTCTCCAGACCCTCTCAATCCGAGTCTCCAGCAGGCGACTAACCTCCACGGGAGTAAACAGATTGAGGCCCTAACGAACCAAACCTCCACTACCGAAGTAAATTCGGTACAGAATAGTGAATTGACTCCTCGACTAAAGTCGCCAATTCACTACCTTCAATCAAGGGTGCTCTATCAACCTAGGCATATATTCTCTTTCTAGATTAAAGCAGAAACAACAAGAATTTGATCAGGATTCATGCCATTCAACAAATCAAACTTCAATTGAACATAATCATATTAATGAATCTCTACTTGGGTTCATACAATCAGATCTAACATGCAAATCTAGGGTTCTTCATACCCAGGTGAATAAGAAAGTTACTCCATAGAGAGAGATGGAAAATCTAGCTCAGATGCGGAAACCATACCGTGAAGGATGGGAATCTGCTTCTAGCACTCAATCAAGTCTTCTCCTAGCTCAAGCCATGCTCCAATGGTGATGGAGATCGAACAAGGACACTTGCAGAGTCAGGTTCGTCCCTTTCTCTCTCTAGGTATCGTTTTTTCTCTCTAAAACTCGGAACCCCACTCCTTTGGCTGGAAATTGGGTTAAAACCCAAAAATTCCCGATCACACGACCAGGCCACATGGTCGTCTGACTTTCCTAGCTGCCCGTGTGAGTGTCAAAATGCGGAGTTTCGATTAAGTGAACTTCAGCCATCCTACACGGCCACAACCACACGGCCGTGTGGATTTCCAGGCTGCCCGTGTGAGTTCCCTAGAATTTCCACACAACCACAAGGGGTCCCCTACACGACCCGTGTGATTTTGCCCGTGCAATTTGATGTCACACGGCCAGGTCACACTGCCGTGTAGGTTTTTAGGCTTGCCCGTGTGGCTCCATCAGCTTCTTGCCAAATGTCCAATCTTCGTCCAATCAACCCCGAACTCGTTCCTAAACCTTCATTCACGTACTAGGACCTGAAATATCACAAACAAGAACAACCTAGCGTGAAATCGGCCTAAAACGCGAGAATCGACATCTCAAACGGCTCAAGAATAGGGTTAAAAACATGTGCAATCAATGGTCTATCAAATTCCCCCACACTTAACCGTTTGCTTGTCCCCAAGTAAGCATAGCTCAAACCAATGCAACTCTCTAGACCTCTATAGCAACAAACAACCCCGATCGTCGGTAGAGGATTTCATAGATCATATAGCAGCTTACGAGGTCAACTGGTCTTCTAAGACGTTCTCTATCTCTCTCAATGCGAGTACTAGACTCAAACCAGGATCATGAGAAGAAGTGGAAGTAAGACAGTCAGTTCATGGATAAAGGGACTCACACCATTCACAACTAAGGACTCGTTGTACCAGGGTGCTCTTTCACTTCATTTCACCGTTGAAACCCCTTTTTCACTTTCATTTTACTGTTTCTTTTTTCTTTTGCATTCACTTAGCGGGGGTTCCAACTGCAGTCTTTTGCACGGTCGACCCTTATTAGTCGATCAAGAGCAATTTATGTACATCTGGCGCTCGCCAGAGTACTTCTTTTAACTCCTTTTACTCAACTCGTGTGGAGGGTCAATGAAATTAAGGGGGGTCGGATGCTCTATCCGTGCCCTTAAAAACACATCCTCAAGTAGGCAAACCGTTCCATGGGTGGAAGTTTTACTTGTACTAGAGACAGCTTAGCTTCACCTTGTAGAACTACCCCACTAAGGATCACTAAAATCTCTTCCAAAACCCGATTTTGTGCAATGAACGGTGCCGCACACGTTGGGCTTACCCCATGTTTAAGATTTAATGATTTTGACATGGAGGACCAAATGCATTTCATTTTTCACATGAGCACCCTGTTTGATACATGAGTCCATAACACAGTCCAAATAGAGTCACCATTATCACATGAATTCAACAGTCCTAGCTCCACTAATTCAAAAAATCAACTGGCACAGCAGAGAGTAGATAGGAAAAATCTTATACTTCAACGTCCTCCATAGTGCTACACTACCTCCCTAGGTTGCACATTACTATAGAGACTGTCAATTCAAAGCATACTGAGCAGGCAATTTGCAAGGAGACACGTACTTGGACCCCTCAAATCAAAATTTGGACAATGGACTAGGCTCCAAGCACACAAACAGATCTAATGCAGTCAAAAGAGTACTTCTTTTAACTCCTTTTTCTCAACTCGTGTGGAGGGTCAATGAAATTAAGGGGGGTCGGAAGCTCTATCCGTGCCCTTAAAAACATATCCTCAAGTGGGCAAACCGTTCAACGGGTGGAAGTTTTACTTGTACTAGAGACAGCTTAGCTTCACCTTGTAGGAGTACTCCACTAAGGATCACTAAAATCTCTTCCAAAATCCGAATTTGTGCAATGAACGGAGCCGCACACGTTGGGCTTACCCCATGTTTAAGATTTAATGATTTTGACATGGAGGACCAACTGCATTTTATTTTTCACATGCACACCCTGTTCGATACACGAGTCCATAACACAATCCAAATAGAGTCACCATTATCACATGAATTCCACGGTCCTAGCTCCACTAATTCACAAAATCAACTGGCACAGCAGAGAGCTAGATAGGAAAAATCTTATACTTCAACATCTTCCATTGTGCTACACTACCTCCCTAGGTTGCACATTACTATAGAGACTGTCAATTCAAAGCATACTGAGTAGGCAATTTGCAAGGAGACACGTACTTGGAGCCCTCAAATCGAAATTTGGACAGTGGACTAGGCTCCAAGCACACAAACAGATATAATGCAGTCAAAAGAGCACTTCTTTTAACTCCTTTTTCTCAACTCGTGTGGAGGCTCAATGAAACTAAGGGGGGGTCGGAAGCTCTATCCGTGCCCTTAAAAACATATCCTCAAGTGGGCAAACCGTTCAACGGGTGGAAGTTTTACTTGTAATAGAGACAGCTTAGTTTCACCTTGTAAGAGTACCCCACTAAGGATCACTAAAATCTCTTCCAAAAAAACCGATTTTGTGCAATGAACGGTGCCGCACACGTTGGGCTTACCCCATGTTTAAGATTTAATGATTTTGACATGGAGGACCAACTGCATTTCATTTTTCACATGAGCACCCTGTTCGATACACGAGTCCATAACACAATCCACATAGAGTCACCATTATTACATGAATTCAACGGTCCTAGCTCCACTAATTCACAAAATCAACTGGCACAACAGAGAGCTAGATAGGAAAAATCTTATAGTTCAACATCCTCCATAGTGCTACACTACCTCCCTAGGTTGCACATTACTATAGAGACTGTCAATTCAAAGCATACTGAGCAGGCAATTTTCAAGGAGACACGTACTTGGAGCCCTCAAATCAAAATTTGGACAATGGACTAGGCTCCAAGCACACAAACAGATCTAATGCAGTCAAAAGAGAAACATCCCCCCACACTTAAGTTCGACATTGCCCTCAATGGAGAAGAAGGAAGGATAAGGGGAACGATGTTACCGGTGTGCATGGACTGCATGAGACTGGAAGCGGACCAGTCAGAGTGAAGAGGACTGGAGAGGGGACCAGTCAGGAACACAGGCACAGCTAAAGGGAACATAAGAACTCAAACACAATACGTTAGGTCCAATGGTCATCCCAATGGTACATCATCCAAAACAAAAGAAAACAAACCAAAACCAAACCAGTTTGCAATCTGACCCAAAACAAAAGAAATAAATGCAAACCGTGGTGGGGTTGCCTCCCCACAAGCGCTTCTTTACCGTCTTTTAGCTGGACGCCCGTGGTGGATACTCAGCGGGGTGCAGGGACATGTGCCTCCAAGAGCGGATCCACATCGCTCTTGAGGTACAGCTTCAGATGGTGGCCATGCACCCGACAGGTGCAACCCCCAGCATTGGTCAGCTCGACCTGGCCATCCGGCAAGATGCAGGCGAGTGAGTACTCGGATGGCCAGGGTGGTCGTGGTGCGGGAGGTGGGACCAGCTCATAGTGGTCTCCACCTTTCTTCGGAGCAGGCTTAGCCACCTGCGACTTCGGCCGCCACTCCTCCTTGAGCTTTTTATTTGGAGGTGAGGTCGAAGGGAGTGGCGGCGAAGGCGTGAGAGGGGAGTCCTGTAAAACGAGAGGCACAGAGGGGTAAGCGACAATATCGTGTACCTGGTGAGAAATAGCATGAATAGGTGCGACAGCAAGCATATCACAATGATCTAATTTAGGCACAGAAAAAGTAGCATGTTCATTCCCAGCACGCAAAATCAGTTTACCGCTATGCACATCAATAAGTGCCTTGGCGGTGGCAAGAAATGGTCTACCCAGAATCAAAGGCACTTCCACATCCTCATTTATATCTAGAATAAAAAAATCAACAGGATATGTGAATGCGCCTACTTTAACAAGCAGATCTTTTATGACACCCCTAGGATGCACAATAGAGCGATAAGCTAACTGAATGCTCATCCTAATAGGGCTAAGTTCATCTAGGTCTAGCTTTCGAAACAAATTGTACGACATGACATTTATGCTAGCGCCTAGGTCTGCCAAGGACCTCTGATCCCTACATGCATGCTGCCAATATCAAGAGGGATAGTGAAACTCCCTGGGTCTTTGCGCTTTTCGGGCAGCTTGTTCTGCAGGATAGCAGAACACTCCTCGCTTAGCATCACTTTCGAAAGATCCCCAAGTTTCTTCTTGTTGCTGAGGAGATCCTTCATGAACTTGGCATACTTGGGCATCTTCGATAGTGCCTCCATGAAAGGTATGTTGACGTTGAGCTGCTTCAACATTGCCATGAACTTGGCAAACTCAGTCTCCAGCTTATCTTTATGTAGTCGAGTGGGGAAGAGAAGCTGGGGTACATGCTCCTTAAACAATGGTTGTGTCTTGGGAGCAGGGGCTTCCTTCTTCACCCTCACTTCTGCATCGTCGGCTGGAAGTGCTGAAGCAGGCAGTGGCTCTTCCTCCCTAGCCTGGGCAGGTACCGTCGATGTGGACTTGCCACTCCTGGTGGTGATGACATTCATCTGCTGGTGCGGCTCCCGTGGATAGGGGATGGTAGTGGCAGGTAGAGTTCCCAGGGCCCGGGTATTATTCTGACGAGCTATTCCTCCAAGATGATGCTGGAGGTCCTACAGTATAGCACCTTGGTTCCTCTGACCTGCCTCTAGCTAGGCGATGCTTTGGTCTATCTTGGTAAAATTCTCCTGGCTAGTAGTCATGAATGCCGCTAAAATGTTTTTCAACACCGTCATCTGTTTATCTGGAGCCGGAGTTGAGGCTGACTCGACATACTAACGTTGAGGCTGCTGAAACGGTTGCCCCTATCTAGCCAGGAAAGGGTGCCTCTGCTGAAAACCACCAGCTGGTGCTGGGAAACGAGGTGGTTTAGTGGTGTTGCTACTCCAAGCGAAATTGGGATGATGGCGCCACCCCTCATTGTATGTATTGCTGTATGGGTCAAGGCGCCGAGGATTGGCGATGAAGTCCAACTGCTCTTGGGGAGTAGAAGACTCCCGCATAGCCTGGCATTCTTCCACTAGATGGTTCGAGCTCTCACACCACTGACATTGAGCTACCGGAGGTCCGCCCAGACCTCTGCTCGGAATAAGACTGTTGGGCTGCTTCAATGTCTGCACTAACTCAGCCACCTGCTGCTCGAGCCCCGACCTGGCCTCCATGGCTTGCACACCACGATCCCGGGAATTCCTGCCTCTGGTGCTCTGCCCCCAGGAATGATCTCTGGCAGCCAAGGTACTGATCATCTGGTTCAGTTCGGGTGGAGTCTTAGTAAGAATATCTCCTCCTGGGCATAGAGACTCAATCACCCTCTGGCTTTCCGGAGAGAGAGCACTGTAGAAGTTCCCCACGGTGAAGGCATCACTGAAACCATGATGGGGGGCACTGCCAGAAATACCCCGAGTACCGCTCCCATGCATCACGAAGTGACTCGTCTGGCTCTTGGTGGAAGTGAGTGATCTCCCGCTGGATCTCTATGGTCTTCGATGCTGGATAGTACATGTGCACGCACTTGTCGGCCAGATCGTCCCAAGAAGTGATGGACAATGGGGGCTGGGTCTCCAACCACCTCTTAGCGTGGCCCGCCAGAGAATGGGGGAAGAGGTGAAGGCGGATTGCGTCATCAGGGACATCGTTTAGCTTGAACCCGTTCGTCAGCTGCAGGAAACGGGAAAGGTGCACCCTTGCCTCCTCATCCTTCAAGCCATGACACTAGATAGAGGATGTAATGAGTTGAATCCAACAGGCTTGATCTCGAAGTTGTTCGCTGGAATGGGCGGGTAGAGGATGACAGGGAGGATATCAGCAATCTGTGGAGTGTAGTAGTACTCCAAGGTGGGACCCGGCGGCGGTGGTTGATGATGAACCCCATTGGCCTGGGGTATTGGGTTGTTCCGATATGATCCCAAACCCAGCGAATTCCAACCCTCACAAGATTAATCAAGAAGCTGGATCAATCACGGATAAAGAGAGGGAATTTGGGCTAAGTCATTTTAGTGTTTCAGGATACCATATTTGGCAGCTTGCTACTCCCAAATGGCTCAATAGAAATTCAAGTTCAAGGTGTCATTTTGAAGATCAAGTTATTATCTTTACGTTGGTGTATTGTGGAGCTCAAGGGGAGGTCTGGAACGATGTTTTCAAAGCTCATCAAAAGGCCACCTCAAAACCGGAAAACTGCCTGAATTTGTCTAAGGCAGAAAGTTGTTCTGAGATGCCAACTTTGAAGGCCTATATCTGAAGTTTGGAGTATGAGTTTAGGCTGATTCAAATTGGAGGGTAAAGAGGAAGTGTTCTTCTACAACGACAAGGCATTGGGTGAGATAGATTCATCCAGGAAGACCATTTTCGAGGGCTTGAAAAAAGCTACCTCACACTGCCAGTAATCCGAGTCCCACAAGGATTCCTCTTTTCATTCGGATTATGTTTGTAATTCAGTTTCCTTGCTTAGTTAGGTTAATTTCAGTCCTTATTCTAGTTTGTTTGTAATTGTTTAAGCCTATAAAAGGCCTCATACTCGTATTGTATTATTCAGAATACGATTGAATGAATTTTACCCCAATTCCAAGACTTGAGAGTTTGTGAGTTTGATTGGTTTTGGTTGCGATCAAAAGCTTGCTGAACCTTGCTTATTGAACGAGCAAACACACTCGTTCACATCGAAAGCTTCAACACTTGATTGTGCATCCTTCCAGGTGTAAGGATTCCCTTTCGATCCGCCCAATTTCGAGTTCAATTCCGCTTAAATCGAGTTGGTTTTGAGTTCGGTTTCTAATTGAGTTCAAGTTCCTTGCTTGAACTGGTGTCTGCGCAACTTTGATCCCCTTGAGTCCCGATTTTGGGCTCATCAAGTGGCATCAGATCCAAGGTTCTACACAGTGGCCAGTGAAACGAAGTCCGACGAAATTGTGCATTGGACGTGGTCGAAAGGCCCTGTTCCAGAGCCCCCTGTTTTACTGTCCGAAAAGAAAAAAAAAAAAAAGGCGACGGCGACGAGTAGAGCAACCGAGGTCGACATCCTGCCTTCAGGAGGTGAGGGAGAATCTGCAATGGGGGAGCCGAGGCCTATCACGATGCCAGAATTGCAGTAGTTCTTCCAAGAGCAAGTCGTTGCTATGTTCCAGACTTGTCCGCCAAGTTCGATCACCTAAGTCAGAGGGTGGAGGCACTAAGCCAGCCAGGAGGAATGGCTATGGAGACGGCCGCTGAGACCGAAGATCGTCGAATTCAACGTGCACTAGTGGCGACGCCGCAATGAGTTAATGCTCAGCTGATTGGGAACCTAGAACCTGCTACAGAGCTGGCAGGGCAAATTCACGAAATCGAGAGGCAATTGTTGGCTCTCGACTTACATCCCAACGACCCACGAACACGCGAACAACGGCAGCTGGATTTTGACCACAATAATGATGAAACGACAGAAACTGCAATGTCCGAGTTGCGAGGAATTAAGCTTTCAGTACCAACGTTCCATGGAACGAACAATGCTACTTCGTACCTGGATTGGGAGAGGAAGATCCTTTTATTCTTCCAATGTGGTCAGTACACCGAAAATCAGAAACTCCTCATAGCAACATATGAGTTCCAAGATTACGCTGCAACGTGGTGGGAACAACTTCAAGTTTGGCGGCGGCGTAATTTGCAAGCTCCGGTGACGACGTGGGAGGAGTTAAGAGGATTGATGAGGGATAAATTCGTGCCGGCCTATTACTGGCACGAATTACATGAAGCTCTGCAGACCATTCGTCAGGGTACTCGGACTGTTGACGAATACTCCAAAGAGCTTGAGCTGCTACTCACCAGGACGGACGTCCGAGAGGACGCAGAGGCCACCATCTCACGTTTCCTGTGTGGGCTAAACAAGGAGATTAGGTATGAAATGGAATTGCGCCATTTTACTGATCTGGAAGAGGCAATTCTCTTGGCCCTCAAAATCGAGAAACAGCTTAAACATGGTACATGCAGACGTGTTTCTGGGCCACGATCAAACATCAGCTCTGAAATTGACCCAATTGCTGGAGATGAGATACCGTCACAACCCACTTTGTAGCCATTGGATACATTCTCTCTCATGTCTCTTTCTTCTTCTTTTTTTAAATCAATGGTTAGGATTACAAGAAGGGTATTTTTGGAATGGAAAAAACTAGCCACATAGGATTACTATCACTATTAATTTCCATATCCTTTCCTTTCTCTAAAAACCCTAATTAGATCCCCCCTCTCTGCAGCCACCACCGCCAAATCTCCCTTCTTCTTCCTCTTCTTCTTCATCACATCTGCCCCTACCGTCGGAGCCACCACCATCCAGCCCTCCCGCCGCCCTCCGTTGCCACCCCCTGCCATCGGCGCCACCACCCTCACAGCCTCTCCCGGTCGCAGCCCTCCCGCCCCCCTCTGCCGCTGCAACCGCCTTCCACCACCATCACCAAAGTCGCCTCTGCGTACCCCTTACATTCTTCCTCCGCCTCCCACCACCACCTTTCTTCACCGCCGTTGCCGCCACCACGAGGTAACCACCTCTCCTCTGCCTTTCCCTTCCCTCATCCCCTATTTATTTCAGATCTAGCATTTTCCAGATTTCAGATCTAGTTTTTCTGTCTTAGTATCTAGTGGTACACTACCAGTGCTATTGGTACGCAACCAGTGCTAGTGGTACACTACCAGTTCTAGTGGTGCCTATCAGAGGTAGTGGTACGCTACCACTACTCACTAGTAGCGCTAACAGTAGTACTGGTACGCTACCAGTGGTACTGGTACGCTACCACTACTCACTGGTATCGTACCAGTACCACTAGTAGAGTACCAGTACCACTGGTAGCTTACAGTACTACTGTACGCTAGATGAAAATCAGTACCACTAGCGCACTCACAAAGTTGTACTTTTTTGCAGGTGGCCGGAGTGAGTCTGGCTGAAGGTTGTAATCGGAAAAAAGTCTGTCGGTTAGAGTAAGTTTGGCGGTAGGAGCGAAGAGGTTGCCGGAAAAGGTAGAGAGAGATATAAGTGTATTAATTGTAGGGCTTTTTAAAAAAGCATGTATTTAATATGGGTTTTTAATTCCCAATATGTAATTAATACAAAAAATTAATCAATATTTTTTTGTTATACCCAAATTACCATTGGTTGTGAATCTCACAACCCCCTAAGGGGAAGTGACCGTATCCCATCCCCAATTGCTGTCCACACTTCTAATCGGCCGGTGACCGTAAAGCCAAACATGCCGCAGAATCATTAGGAGCGTCCTGGGGGCGGAACAAGCAAGTTGCAGTGCTTCAAGTGCCATGGTCATGGTCACAAATCCTTTCAATGTCCAAATACTAAAGACTCTGGTACTTCGTGATGGCGAAAACTACTCCGAGTCTGAAGCTGAAGACACCAATATCAATGATGACTCCACCAATGAGGAAGTAGATGAAGAGTTCGTTGTGGATCCCCCTCCAGGAAAATTTACAACGGTGAACAGGCGTGCTTTGACGATTGAGGCTGAAAGCGAAACCCAGCAGCGAAATAATCTGTTTCACACACGTTGTCGAAGTCAAGGAAATCTGCTCTCATTGGTAATCGACGGCGGTAGCTGTACCAACGTTGTAAGCCTGGAAACGGTAAGAAAACTTGGGCTCAACACAACCAAGCATCAGGAGTCTTATAGCCTTCACTGGCTGAATGATCATGGAGCAGTGCGAGTGACAAAACAAGCTTGGGTTAATGTTGAGATGGGACAATACAAAGATCGCATTTTGTGTGATGTTGCTCCGATGCAAGTGGCTCATGTGCTTCTTGGACGACCCTGGCAATTTGATCGTGGAGTAACTCACCATGGACACACCAATTGCTACACTTTTGAACATGGAGGGAAGAAGCTCAAGCTCACGCCGTTGTCACCGACGGAAGTGCGAGATGACCAACATCAGCTAGCAGCTAATCTAGCTAAGGAAGGAGGTGGGTCGCAAAAAGAAAGCAGTCTCCTCGTCCGACATTATGCACTAACCGCTTTGCTACGCCCTATGGGGTTTCGAAGCCGATCAGCTTCCTCACTCTGTTGCTCGCCGACGGCAACACAGGGGAAGAGAGAGAGTGAATTGGGTGGGGAAGATGGGGCCAAACCAGGTCGAGCCAAAGACATCGACACGCTCGTCAAGAACCCAGGAACGTGTAGCAAGAGTCAATTGGAGCTGAATCACGTCGTATCGAAAAGCCCCAACTTGCAATTTTTGGACCAAACGACCAAGAACAACAAGGTCGAAGAGTGTGAATTGGTCGTGGCGTTTGGGCGTGATTCGAGACAATTGGGCACTTTGGACAAGCTCAAAATCGTCCAAGGAAGCTCGAGTATCTATCAATTGGAAAAGGAGAAGTCGGGAGCGAAAATACCCAATTTTGATTTGGGGTCGCCGGAATCTGGGTTTGTGTCGCCGAATTCTAGGGAATTTGAAATCTCCGAAGGCGGGAAAAACGAGCGTCGCAATTGGGGTCGATTCAGTCCTGGTCGAAGCTGGAGCAGGGTTGGGTCAACTCTTGGAGGCTCGGGGAATCGTTTTCAAGCAACAAATCAGGACGAGAAAGTGATAGGGAGAAAACCCCAATTTTGGAATCCTCGCCGAAAGTTTCACCGTCGCCGGAAACTGGAAATTTTTGGGTGAAACCTTTGAGTGAGTAGCCCTTTTCAGATCCAGTTTGGGATCAATTTTGCGATTATTTTGAAGAGAAGAAGGCCCAAGCATTGAGGGCAAAGCTTTTTCAATTAGGGGGGGGGGGGGTTTGATATGATCCCAAACCCAGCGAATTCCAACCCTCACAAGATCAATCAAGAAGCCGGATCAATCACGGATAAAGAGAGGGAATTTTGGATTATGTTTGTAATCCGATTCCCACAAGGATTCCTCTTTTCATTCGGATTATGTTTGTAATTTAGTTTTCTTGCTTAGTTAGGTTAATTTCAGTCCTTATTCTAGTTTGTTTGTAATTGTTTAAGCCTATAAAAGGCCTCATACTCGTATTTTATTATTCAGAATACGATTGAATGAATTTTACCCCAATTCCCGGACTTAAGAGTTTGTGAGTTTGATTGGTTTTTGGTTGCAATCAAAAGCTTGCTGAACCTTGCTTATTGAACGAGCAAACACACTCGTTCATATCGAAAGCTTCAACACTCGATTGTGCATCCTTCCCGGTGTAAGGATTCCCTTTCGATCCGCCCAATTTCGAGTTCAATTTCGCTTAAATCGAGTTTGTTTTGAGTTCGGTTCTAATTGAGTTCAAGTGCCTTGCTTGAACTGGTGTCTGCGCAACTTTGATCCCCTTGAGTCCTGATTTTGGGCTCATCATGTTCCCACGGATCTGGTTCACTGGGGGAACCTGGAGAGGTATCCCCTGTGGCGGGTCATGGTCTCCTTCCATCTCGTACTATTCCTCGGAATCGCTGCTCAAGTGGCCGTCTATGCGCTCCTCCGTAGCCAGTCTAGCTCGCTGTTGTCTCCTAAGTTGGCGATAGGTGCGTTCAAGCTCCGGATCCAATGGCAGTAAACCTTCTAACTGGCTACGGGTCATGCACTACCTGCACACAGTCAAGCAGCAAACCCATGAAGGCACAAGTGTGACAAAGCAAACAATGCTAAAAAGAAAAGCTAAATTAACAGAATTCACGTTTCTTCAACAACCTAGCCATCCCCCGCAACGGTGCCAAAAACTTGACTCGATCCTACTTTCACTCTAGAAAATGGCCAAGTGTAACCACCTCCTAAAGCGTAGTATAGCGGGTTTGGGTTTTAATGTCAACCCGGGTCCTAGATAAGATGACTACTCCGTGAGTTCTTATTATTTAGCAGTGAAACTTTAGTGAAGGTCAAAACAAGCAAACAAGCAAAGCAGGTAAAAAGGTTGTTTTCAAGTCGAGAGAGGTCACCCGGATATGGTTCCCCCTAGACTGCAGTTAAGCAGGATTATAATTTACCAAGTTCAAGTTCAAAGACAGTTATACTACGGGAGATTCTTAAACAGTCTGAAGTCTCGACCAAAGGTCTCCAGACCCTCTCAATCTGAGTCTCCAGCGGGCGACTAACCTCCACCGGAGTAAACAGATTGAGGCCTTAACGAACCAACCCTCCACTACCAAAGTAAATTCGGTACAGAATAGTGAATTGACTCCTCGACTAAAGTCGCCAATTCACTACCTTCAATCAAGGGTGCTCTATCAACCTAGGCAGATATTCTCTTTCTAGATTAAAGCATAAACAACAGGAATTTGATCAGGATTCATGTCATTCAACAAATCAAACCTCAATTGAACATAATCATATCAATGAATCTATACTTGGGTTCATACAATCAGACCTAACATACAAATCTAGGGTTCTTCATACCCAGGTGAATAAGAAAGTTACTCCATAGAGAGAGATGGAAAATCTAGCTCAGATGCGTAAACCATACTATGAAGGATGGGAATCTGCTTCATGCACTCAATCAGGTCTTCTCCAATCACAAGACGCGCTCCAATGGTGATGGAGATCGATCAATGACACTTGCAGAGTCAGGTTCGTCACTTTCTCTCTCTAGGTATCGCTTTTTCTCTCTAAAACTCGAAACCCCGCTCCTTTGGCTGGAAATTGGGTTAAAACCCAAAAATTCCCGATCACACGGCCAGGCCACACGGCCGTGTGACTTTCCCAGCTGCCCGTGTGAGTGTCAAAACGCGGAGTTTCGATTAAGAGGACTTCAGCCATCCTACACGGCCACAATCACACGGCCGTGTGGATTTCCAGGCTGCCCGTGTGAGTTCCCTGGAATTTCCACACGGCCACAAGGAGTCCCCAACACGGCCCGTGTGATTTTGCCCGTGAAATTTGATGTCACACGGCCGTGTAGGTTTTTAGGCGTGCCCGTGTGGCTCCATCAGCTTCTCGCCAAATGTCCAATCTTCGTCCAATCGACCCCGAACTCATTCCTAAACCTTCATTCACGTACTAGGACCTGAAATATCACAAACAAGAACAACCTAGCGTGAAATTGGCCTAAAACGCGAGAATCGACATCTCAAACGGCTCAAGAATAGGGGTAAGAACATGTGCAATCAATGGTCTATCACAAAGCATATGCATTGAGGTAATAGATCTAGTTCCATCTGACTCACATTTTGACCACATGTTTAACAGTCTAGCCATGAGGAAATGGTTGCTTGTTCCAAGACGTAGTTCACAAAGGTTGCGGATTCAGCCATTACATCTAAAAGCAAAAGGGAAACTGAGTCATTACATCTAAAAGCATTCGAACACACCTCTTTTCAACTAATTGTAAGATACCATGTGGGTCTTTCATCAACATTTTCCCTTCTGTTGTCGCCCAAAATAGCAGATTGGGTTGTGATAGAGTTTTGGGGCTGCAATAACTTCTTGCTCGAACTGTGAAAGAAGACAAAATGAGGAAATCAAAGTGGAAAAAATAGAACGAATAGAATGAATATGTAATACTTGCCAGTATATAGATTGTGTATGGGGTCGAATGCGGGAGATGGGGGACCAGCACGGCTGCAGCTGCGGCGTATTTATTCTAGGGTTTCCTTTTCGACAAAACCAGCAGGCGAAGGAGAGAAACAACAACAGTTGTTTTATGTTCCCAACAGTACAACACTACCACTTTCAGCTGATGGAGGTGTTTTTATATGGGTCGTTTTGTTGGTTATGTATGTGAACGGGGTCCAAAGATCGATTGTGCTTTCATTTTTGGCCCTTTTTTTGTTAAATGATTAAGAGGCTTTTAAGTTTTGCGCTGTTTGTTTTAAATTCTTAATAGGCTTTTAAATTTTGGGCGGATGTTTTGTGAAATGAAGAACAACATTTTATTCTTGTCTGAAGGCATGTTCAGTTCTAGAGAGCAAGGAAGTGAATCTTAGTGGAATTATGTATTTTGAACTGCAAATAACTAATTCTCTATTACAAATTAAACACACCAGTAGTATATAATATATGCAATCCATTGTTATCAGCACCATCAAAGAGGGGCAAAATCGAAACAAAAATATGTCTATCACTATTAGATCTGTCTATCTTCTCACCATAGTAATTGATCCAAAATAAAAAAACAGAAATGCTAGTTCAGAACGATGGTTGGTGATAGGGTAGTAGAATAGACTTTGTCCTACTCGTCGCACTCAACAATTGCGTCATGCTTTCTTTTGGAGCTAGTGGTAGGTGTTCTCTTGGCCAGACCATGTTGTGGAGTCAACACCTCAGACGGAATGTTGTAAGGTGATACTTGTGTTGGTGATCTTGGCGGGGATCCAGTGATAGTCAAAGACAGGCTAGACGAATGGGTGCTTTGGATGCCAGCCTACATGAAAGCCATAAGGACAATTAAGTTGTAAAAAAATGACAGAGGAGTAACAATAATCTAAGAAAGAAAGCACATTAAGATATGATTAATGATTTTCAATAAACAAACCTCATTTTCCTTCACAACAGTTTGAGTTCTTGTTGTACATTTTTTCGCTTCCAGAATATTCATGATAGTAAGCCTATTGGAAGGGTTGGCAAAGTCGTAGTCACTAATCCGAACATGCAGCTTCAGTTGGTTTCCTTGAAGCTGAAGTAATTTTGTAGGTGGGGGACTGACATCGCCTTCTGTCTGAGTAAAAAGGTTTTGGGCAGAAATGCCAAAATGTTTTTCGGCATTGTGATCAAGCAAAACCAGTTCCGTTGACTCCCCCTGGTCACAAACGCCTATGACAATCCGAAACCTGTAAGCAATGTGCAAAACAATTACTTAACAATGTATAGTGATCAATTGCTAAAGGTCTGCTATCTTTTGAAAAATGTTTAATATACAAAGAAAGTTTCTCAGAACCTAACCATGAACACGTACTCATTAATATAGAAAGGGTTCCATATAAGCATTTGTGAATAGTAATTACAAAACACAACTTCAGAAGCTCATTCTAATACAGTGAGATTCAATTGCTTTAGGAAATATTATATTTAACAACTTTGATATAGCTATTCAAGTTTCTTGATAACCACCATGTATATTCACCAGTGAAATAATATACATACTATTACATCTATTCTGGGCCATAAAGTCATTAACAAATAACCTATATAAAGGCTATGCTTTCCTTTTCACTCTAACAAAAAAGAATTTCTTATATACACCCAAGAACAATAAATTCTTTGAAAGAGAAGCTATATCATTTGTAAATCATTTTTGATAGAAAAGAATACCGTTTCACATATTCCTTTGTCGTTGTTTTGCATTTTCCACAGAAGAAACCATCAACTTCTTCTCGAACCAAATGACGGCAATCTACAGTTGCACATCCGTTGTAATACCAGTTGCCTTTGATGCTTGAAACAACACAGTTCAATTCCAAAGTTTTATGTCCAATAGTATCAGGTTTGGGGATTAAAATGGGTGAATTAAATGAACAAAAATGGATAAAGTAATTTATGACGGTTAGTTAGGGATTGGTTAATGACATGTTCTTTATTTCCGTTTCTCAGTGCCAACAGCTCTTCAATGGTAACATTGGGGATGAGTATGGAGCTTGGTCAATACCAATAAACTGTGGTGCATTGTTCCGAGGAAGCCTAATAGAATTGGCAAAGTAAACTTATACCTCATTGCAAATATAAAGCATTAGGAAAATAAATAATTTTGGAATAATATACGCATTACCGTTGTTGTTCAGCAGTAACTTCTGGAATATTCAGATTGGCATACTGTCTTGTCGCGCTAGACGATGATAAATAGAATTTCTATGAAACGAAAGGTGTTTAGAATAAGCAACTGACGAAATGTATAACGTCAGAAGTGAAATGCACAATATTTGTTATATAGAATAAGAGAGCAGCATTGGTAATGGAAAAAACATTAAACCAAAGCAGAACCGATTTACTACTTACTATTCCATGTTTTGACGAACAAAGATGTAGCTACGACAACAGTAGTTGCATTTCCTGTAGGGTCAACAATACTATCCAGCTGACTCATTGTTCTTCCCCACAAGGAGATCTTAATAATGTGTCCACTGCATTTGACAAAACCAATGTATTTAGTTTTTTTTGCACAAACATTAGTTCAAGTGAATATAAAGACAATGGATCAAAATTGGTATGAATTCAGTTTGGTATAGATGAGAAACATCTACCGAGTAAGCCTAGGCTACTATGTAAAAACTAATTAGTATTGTTGTGGCTAGGTCAAATAACCTGCAGCTAAACTACTTATATGCTAAAGTACTTAGAAAATCATCTTAATTAAGCTCGCTAATAGATACTTTTAGCTCATACTATTGGAAAAGGAAGGCCTAGTAATAATTGTCATGGAGTGGAGAAAATAGATAGTAAGTGAAAACAAAACGGTAATGAGTTATAATCAGCAAGTACTTCATATTCAATTGGCAAACAACTAAAATTTCATTAAATAACAGAGACCCTAAATAAAAAAGTAATTGGCAACAGGCATATATAAGCTACAGTCACTAAATGTGTATCAAATTGAAATGAATTGAACTTTTAACTTAACATTAGATTTTTTCATTATGTTTTAGTGATTGAAGTTATGTTCTTTCCAGGGAAAAAATTGGATTTTCATTCAAAAAGAGAACAAAACAAATGGGAGTTAAAGTCGAGTAAAAAGGAAAGCAACATGCATTTCAACTAAATTCTATAACGGGTTCAAAGCAACGATTTTCATCAACATCTCCTATTGCCAGTGGATACTAAAATGACCGTCAGTTCTAAAAACCACATTTACTTATTTGAACAGTTGAGTGATACTAAGAAGTTACTCAGAAAACTGGATTGTCATATCCCTTCGTGGAGTCCTGTTTGTTGATGATTTGGGAGTTTCAATTGGTCCATAGCTTTTCAACACTCCATAGGCGTCTGCGTACATAAGTGTAATTTAAGCCTTTAGAATATAAATGATAAAGGCGTCTAGCAAAAGCAAACAAAACACTCACCCATCAGACCATCAACTTTATTATTATACGTTGGAAGGTCAGATGTTTTCAGGAATCTGAACTTGTAAGTTGGGGTAGCTGGAATGCCATCGTCAGTGAACTCAATCATTAATGGATTACCAACTGGACGGTAGCTCTTCTGTGTGAATTTTACTGAAAACTTTGAGAACTCATAAAACCTTTGCTCCTCAACTCTGTCTTGGAACTTCTTCATTATATCTCTCGGAACTCGAACCCATATATCAGTTCCCTAAGGACACATGAAACTATTTCAGCATTCGATGAACATAACTAATGTAACTGGAATGCGATAGTAGAATTACCTCAGCATCAATGAAGATGAATTCCAAACAGATAATGACATCCTTCTTAGAATTGTAAGCAATCCATTTTCTTGACACACAACAGCAAAGCTCACTGTAAGGTTGATCGGTATAAAGCTGAGCAATGGTGAGAGGCGTCATTCTACTGTGTTTTGCTTGTAACTGAGTGAATGATTGATCGATGAGGTTGTGGCAGGTAAAATATAAGAGCGGGTTTTTGAAGCTGGTACCACATAACCGTTCATATTTAAATGAAACCCCCTATGTAGAGTGTATTGGATAGCAGTTCTTTGCGTCGGGTTCGTGAGGAAACCGTCGGGGATATTACGGCCGCTGTGGATTAGTTGTGAAATTCTACCCTACAAAGGCGGCTGGAAGGAAGGGGAGCAGAAAGAGTGGTGTTGCCGAATTGAGGGTTGGGGATTGGGAGTTGGTATTTTCTGATGGGTAAAATATTGGGCTGGGCTATTATCTATTCAGACTGTGAGAAAAATGGCTTGCAAAGAATGGGCTTGTATGTTTTGGATAAAGTAGATAGTCAAATATCGAAATCTCTGGTTCAGAAAAGCAGGTTCTGGGCTATAGATAAGCCCATTTATTAAAGCCCATTATGATCAACAAAATTTAGATAACAATTGTTAGGGGTGTGCAACAGGACGGTCCAGTCCAGAGCGGACCAAACTCATGAGGACCGCGTCCATTAGTGAAATACATCTTAACACCAAGGACCGGACCATCATTGCATTCGGTCCATTTGGGCCGGTTTGGTCTGGTCCAAATATTAGCTCGGTCCATCATTTTTTCAGTAATTATAAAATTCATGTGGACCAAGGACCGGACCACATTATACTCGGTTCGGTGCGGTCTGGTGCAAATTTCGGTTTGGTCCAGTGTGGTCCGGTACAGACCGGACCATTGCACACTCCTAACAATTGTATATGGCTTGTGTCTTGGCCAGTGATGATCATATTGGTAGTTATGAATCAAAATTGATTTGAAAAAAAAACATGTTGGTATTTTTGTTCTTATTGAGAAAGAATTTCTGCTCATAAAAGAAATTCGAAAATCTTGGTCTATATTTCCAAAAAGAAAAGCATTGAACTACGATGATATATAGAATTTTTCTTTAAATGATTTTCACTATTTTGACATAGGCATGTAAGTGAAAAGTTGTTTAGTTTATTTAGAACTTTAGCGTACATTGCTTTTTTGTCCAAATAATTAAATTTGAGCACGGTACATGTGTGACAATTATATGTAAAAGTGATTACTAAATAATTGTATCATTTTCCAACTCCTTACAAATATATAAAGTGTTTGTAGTTACATATGATTAATTATTTCTAAATGAACATATTAAATGTTGGAAATGGAATGGAAGTATGAATGATCTCAATATAGAAAAAGAAAAAGGTATGCTAAAAGCAAAGAAAGATATTAGGGTGATGAAAAATAATAGTAAAAGTAGGATTCAAAAAATCCTGGTCATTACTACTATATAAAGATACAATGCCCTACGATCATATAAACCATATAAATAAATAAAATTGTTGTTGTGATGCAGAATATGAACAAACTAAGACCGTTGTCCGCAATTCACATATCCTCGCATATTACTAATCAAATGAATAAGTATCCAATTACGCTGTGGACCGTGCTGTATTCCATACAGCAATGTTACTAATCTGGAGATGGGAACAGTTTTAGCAACACCAATTCACAATACTGCCCAATCTGGTTCCATGGGCCAACTTTCAGGAACAACTCGTACTGATTTCCTTGAAGATGGTTTAGAATGGTGTTGAAGTCAGCATGTAACAAATGATCTCTTGGAATCACCGGTGCAACAATTCGTCTAAGGTACTGGGAGCTAAATATGACCTCAAATTCTGCATACTCGTCCACAAGGGTTAGGTGGATGATAGTTGAATTGGTAGTTGCACACCTTGAAGTCTCGAGCTCTATAACCCCTGCAAGAACGCGGAACACCTCTTCCTAAGGTGAAGAATAAAAATCATTGTGAAAAGTAGAAGCAAGTTAGCTCATGAACACCATAACAATTTTGTTAAGAAGTTAAGTTCGATTTGAAGAGGATAGATGAGTACCATGTTGGTTCTGTCACTTTGAAAGTCAATAAGGTCTACAGAAATACAGAGAGGACTAACTGCGACAGCTTCCGCGTATGTCAGGTGACTGATGAAGTAGTTTTGGTTTACATCCCTAGCAAATAAATGGAAGCACACAATGGTAAGACATTATAAAATCCATTTATAATGTCACATAAGGTTATTGGTGGGCAATCGAACTAACCGCGTTAGGAGTCGATGAATATGTTGAGCATGAAGACCAACAAAAATCTTTGTAGCACGGGAAGCAGTAAAGACATACTCATCTCCCAAACACTAAACCAAATGTGTAAGGCAAGTTTACACTAAAAGAATTTGTATACGTTTACAAATTTGTAAACCAAATTTGTATACGTTTACACTAAAAGAACATCAAGACAATATTAGGCAAGTTCAAATATATAATAATTGAGCTAACCTCCTAGAATAAAAGTCTAAATGAAAAATGCATTCGGGTGCATTTTTATAAATTTGACTAATATGTTTTCTGTAGGACTCATCTACAAATTTGCTAAACACATTTATGATTCTAGATGTTTCTACTGTGTTGAACAATCAGTACTTCTTTTAGAGTAAGCAAGAATATGGATTTACCTTCATCATGTTCTAGATATAGTGATGTTAATGCCACCACTTGGCCAAACACTCCTGCTTCGGGAAGCAAGTTCTCAAAAGAAGCAATCTTGGTATCCCAGAAGACTACGGTAACAAAAGCTCCACTGTTGGATATAAGAAAATATTATTTTCATTCTGAATGGAATTAGTAGGCTCAAAGTGATTCATAGGGCACAAAAAATACATACTCTATCAGCTGGAGGCGAATTCGTTTTCTTTGCAGTGGTAGTCCTGGAATGATAACATCGGTATGGTTGCACATAACTATTCTACCAATCAAATCTAAGTATACCACAACCCATCAGTACCTAAACTACTGATTAGTAAAAAAAACAAACGGTATTTCGAATATTAGGAGGATAGTTACCAGGAAGAACTTGAGGAGTTGTCAAAGCGAATGGAAAGTCATCATAAGCCAGAAAATGAAAACTCAAAGTGGGGATGTCATCAGTGTCTTCCCTTTTACGAACAACCGTATTGGCTCTAAACCCAAGTCGTAGGTATCCAGGAGAAACACGATGGCTGCTTGTATTCTCTTCAACGACAAAATGTGATATAATATAAATGTAATCTTCACGAAAGTACACAAGGAATTGGTGTACATTTTCTACATGAATAATTCCCTCAATTTGAACACCCTAGGAAAGCAAAGTATGAAAATGAATGAATGTAAACAAAAGAAGAAATGAATCCGAAGAGAAGAACACCAACACTTACGTCTTTGTCAAGGAAAATCAAATTAAGATGTTCAAAGGCGTTTCCCAAAGGTGACAGCTTCCCCCACATCTGTAGTAGCCGTAACCGAACTGAACAAAAGTGGTCATGGATTTAAAGATGGGCGACAGGAACAACAGGCAGTGCATTCATGTTTAGGAGATTTCAGTGTGTTTAACGGTGGCAGATGGTATGGCAAATGGGTAACTGTGGAGTAAAAACGTAGATGACAGTGGGAGGGAAATTGGAGTGGTGTTCGTGTGGTATACTGCGCTGTGGAACGTGGGTAATTTATGGAGAATCAAGAATGCGGCAGTTGCACTTTGAAAATGAGCTAATGGGGAGTGATGGCACCGTAAATGGGTTGCCTAAACGGATCAGTACCATACATTCAATTAGGCTTTTCTTACCAGGCCCATTAGCCCACTTGTCTTATCGCCCCATCAATATTTATTCATTTAGCCCATTGTAATGCATCACCAACCGGCCATTTATTGCAAACTTGAAAACACCACAACCAAAGGAAGAAGACGAATCATCTCACTTTTCCGTTCCCACATAGCCGATCTTTTCTCTCCAACGAAGAAGTTGAGCGCCATTTCCACCTCTTGCATGCACCCCACTGCCATTCCTTCAGGTAACACGGAGGCTGTGGTTCGGTTAGCAAACGCCGATTTGGTGAAAGTATCTGAGGGGTAGTGCGGCAGAAGGTATAACACCGACAAACACAGTCGAAGCTTTCAGTCCGCACCTCCCGGCGAACAGTACCCACCGCTACAGGTTGTTTCCTTTACTTAAACCCCTCCAAACTATGTGGACTGTTTCTTAGAATGAGTACCAACTTGTAAATTAATGATTCCAGCCTATGATTCATTTCTATGCAGGCTACGATTACGATCGAGAAAGAACTCCACCGGCGGTTACATATGTTGCATGTATTAATCTATCGTCCTCCACAAGTACTTCCGAAAACAGAATTTGAGAAAGGAATCGGTGGTGTAATTTATGAACCATGGATGACATACCACCATGGAAACCGTAAGTATTGTTTGACCAACAAACCCCTAACACAATAGACTATTATGCTTAATTTTTCAAGTTATTTGCATTCGTGACCGGTAAAATTTATAGGCATTTTATCGTTGTTGCTGCTTTCATTGCAAATCTGAGCTATGAAGAAGTCGTAGCCATGTCTCATGTTGTTGATACCGTGGATCTTATACTATTGCAAATGAATGGTGATAATGAGGTGATCCAAATAAGCTTTTTGTTATGCATCGTTCCCCATTAGTTATATAGTTATAATATTTCATATTTGTTGTTTTTTCTCAAATATATTGATTTTTAATTAAATACCAGGGCACTTGTTACCTCTTATCCGGACGTGTCACAGAAGTGAGGTCTTCGTGGTGTGCTCAATCTAGAGTACATTTGATCCACTTAACTATTAAGGATCAATTCAGTGATGTTGAGGTGGTATTCCCATCGTCATACTTATGAAGGATAATTGCATCTATAGTTAGTCGCAATGATGCTGACAATGTCGACTTTGATACATTGCTCAACTTTCTTGGTGCAAACAGTTATGAGGTCATGGTCACAATCGGTCCCTGGAACAACATGTTCAATTATTTTGAGTTGTTCTTGCCTTTGGGCAATTGATTACCATCTCCGCAATGTGAATGTAATCTAGTAATGTTTCTAAGTTGTCCACTTGTATATCGTTTCTCCTATCCTTTAAGAATACTGGAATTGTAAACGCAACACTCTTTTGCAAGTACTTTATCCGTTTAGCAGTGTTCAATAAAAAATTGTATGAATGTCTTATTGTTGATAGTTTATTTTGTTGTTGTATGGATGCTATGATAATAGTCCATGAACATAGCTTTGTATCAAAGGATAGCATGGAGATAGTATGTGAAAAGGTTGACTAATCCACATGCTTAATTACCCCACCCGCCACGCATTGAATTCAGATGTTTGTTGAATACATGAGGCTCTGCTTCTGTCGTTTCATGTTTGGGTTTTGCCTAATCCATATCCTTATTAGTGCTTCACATTCTCTTGTCCTTTTCAGTGCCACATTCTTGTTTAACACCATTCACCATCATGTTACAGTTTGCTCGATCCATAAACACACATTCTCATGCAGATGTAATTGTTGAATTATGAATGGGTTAAAATTTTGTTTTTTTTTTAATAAAGGGGAGGCAAAAGCCAAGGTTACAAAGCATGGCGGTGCTGTCAGTAAAACCCATGCGAAAGAGCAGCGGGGCAATAGCAGGAAAGAATGCAGACCAATCTCTCAAGAACCAATACCAAAATAGGTGGCAGACACAAACACAACTCAACAATCCAAGTTTATGTTGTGCAGAACTCTCCGCTGTAAACTAACACCAACAATGTCATCTAACGAAACTATATCAAGCCCTCTAGATGGACAAAACTCTATCATTAGTAATAAATTAAGGTTAACAAATGAGGGAGTAATTATCCCACTTGATCCTGA
Organism: Linum trigynum; assembly: GCA_964030455.1. Taxonomy (NCBI): domain Eukaryota; kingdom Viridiplantae; phylum Streptophyta; class Magnoliopsida; order Malpighiales; family Linaceae; genus Linum; species Linum trigynum. The sequence goes on from OZ034820.1 coordinate 34,350,264, forward strand.
AGATAAAACAAAAAAGCATAGAAATCGGTCACATAGGGAATAAGTTTAAGATGAAAGATGGATTCCCAACAAACTAAGTAATTTTTCTTCTGGAAAATGGATTCCCAACCATGCAAAAGTTAAAGATGAAAGATGAACCCAAATTGCTCAAAAGGCATCACTTATTACACATACTATCGAAACCATAACATAGACAAAAATGGCAATGACTCTACATATGATCTGGCAAAAGGCCATAAACAATGCATTTGTAAAATTGATAATAGAATAACGCATCAATATTTACATAGAAATCCATTTCAAACCTGGTAGGGCTACTCTCTTGCACAATCATACTAACACTTAAATAAAAACCTGTAGAAAGATTCTAATTATTTGTTGAACAGCCATAAGCAAACCCCTAATAAGATGCAGAAGAGGCCAACATCGTTTACCAAAGCTAAAAGACCTATACATCAAACAACTTCGGCAGGATCAAATCACAGCGATTCGTTGTTTCGTTCCACTCCCCAACTTCGACAATAAAATGATAGGGGTTTGCATGTATGGAACTGAGAATGACCCTGAAGTTCTCATCCCAATCAAGATTATCTGTAGTGAAGACATTTCCAGCAATTTGTCTCAGCTGAGCAGTGGGGAACATGACTTCCAATGTTGAGCTAGGATCATCAATTGTAAAATAAACAATACTTGATTGAGCATCAAGTGAACATGAGATAGACACCTCCTTTACACTTCCACTAAGCATAAATGTATTTCACTCTAGACACTCAAACACTACTGCACTTCCCTATGATTCCCAATTCATAATTCTAAATGACTATTTTATACTCTTATACAGTGAGTACTGTTATCCATAGACGAATTATACATATGCAGTAGATGTATGATGCCATAAGGGTTTTCTATACTGGACTATTTATCAAGCAGAGATGCATCACACGATAAGATTCTACTAAGTACATGATTAACAGTTCGAGAAGTTTCACAACATCACTTAATTCGCGTGTTCACATTTAGCATTCTGATGCATAATAATTCAAACAGTAGCAATTCATTAAGTTGAATTACCTTCTTGCTCATCAATATACAGAGAGGTGAACACAACTACTTGCCCTATAGCTTCAGTATCAGATATGTTATTCTCAAAGCCTCTGATCATTGAATCCCATAAAAATACATTCGCTAACACACCTCATAAAAAAAAGGAAAAATCTATTATTCATCTGTGTTATTTCATGCATACAAAAAAAACAACTAATTAGGGAAAAAATCCAGAACAAACTCAATTAATCGGATGGTGATGCGTTTCTTCCATAAAGGAAAGCAAGGATGCAAGAACTCGGTGGGTGCACATTCAACAATAACACCAACCAAATCTGGTAGACCAAAAAAATTCGATTTGAGCCCGGTTTAGCTGAACAGTGGATATTAGTTGCAAGCAGGTGCACAAAACAAATACCTGGTAGATTCAACTGATTCTGATGAGCCTGAGAGACTTGACTAACTGGGAGAAACCGAAAGCTGAAAAATTCAATGTCTGTATCATCATCCACCTGAGTCAAGATGGTTTGGGCATTAAAAGCAAGCCGAATATCACTATCTGCTACACGATTCAGGCTGCTATTCTCTTCCACATCAAAACGAAATATTTGATAAATGGATCCTTCAAAAAGATATGGGAGAAATCGATTGACATCAGGCCGACGAATGAAGGCCTCAACCAAGATGCTGAATAGCATCACCAGTGTGAGTTAATTTCCCCCAGAATCTCAGAAGTCTAACTCTCAGCGTCCACATTTCATCTCCAAGGGAAATGACCCGAACAGGTACGATTGACATCTCAGAAACAGAAGAAAGCCCGAAACAATTATGTTTTTTTTTTTCTTTCACTGAAAACTTGTGAAACTGAGTTCTTCTCCTAGAAATGATGAATGGGCGTTGTTGTACTTGTATATATATGACAGTTACCTACACTAATAATTTGAAATCCTAAGAGGCGGGGAGGGCGGTTTGGCGGCGTCTAGAATTGAACGTGGGATAGTGACACAGAAGTGGTTATGTATGTAAGTGAATACATAAATCCGAATCCAAAACTCAGTGTGTATTTTGTGTACCACGAAGGAAATGGATATAACACCAAGTCCAGTGAGATTTTTAAAACATATAGAATGTGATAATTTTTAGTCCTATCGAATTCAGGTAATATTTCTAGGTTGGATGAAATATGCAGAAAACATAGAAATCAGATAGCTAATGAAATTGACTAAAATATAATTTCTGAATTGAACACAAATGCCGGATTTAAAATTTTCAGCTAGATTGTGCTAAGATGGAAAAGAAGATTACCTTGACAGAAGTCTAGACGAACGCCAAAGTAAAATACTATTCAGATTACTCAGGGCTTATAAGTCGGTTTGCTCCGGATGTGATTCAAATATAGGGTGTCTCCATACATATGAACTATTGTAGAGAAGTAGGACTCTTCCAAATTGGGTGTTGAGCTGTAGTAATAACGACACTCATGTTTGCACAATGGATTTGATAGATAGATGTGTCTTGGGGAAGTGAGTAGCCAACACAGAGGGTAATTGATTGTTTGAATCTTTGCTAATTTAATATGTGAAGATTCATAGCTTTTGCAGAAAGGGAGAAGGAATGGAGGGAGAAGAAAGACATCATAGACATGGGCAGAGGGTATTCCCCATTCCAAATACAGCAGAAAAGAGGAGGAACATGTCGGCTCCTGAGAATAGCTTGTTTCAAGCCAACGACATTAGGGTTTGTAAAGAGTATCCGCTGAGTCCAAAATTGCATTTAATTAATTGGGTCTGTCTAATAACAGGCCAAATTATACCCAGGCCTGTCCAATTCTTTTCATTTTGTCACCGGTCTGTCAAGTTATGGAATTGGTATACAATTCCAAAAAAAAACAAATAAAAGACTCTACAATAAATACAACTTGATAATTAAACCTAAACCAAAATATTAATATATATAAAAAAACAAAAAGAGTAACGGACACAAAAAGTGTATCCCATCGATATGTTTCTTAATGAAAAAAATATTGTATATCTTTCATCCTATAACAACGACTTTTATCTCCATCTTGCTCCACCAATATTTTTGACGTAGCTCCGATCTACTAAACGAAAATATAAAACATATTAGATATTGGAAATTAAATATCAGATTGGAAAGATTAAAACAAAATATGACTTGTGAAAAAGATGACATACCTAAGAAATTATCGGGCCAATCTTTATTCAAATATCTCTGTAAAGACTATATTTTGCATGGTTTTTAGTTGTCGACCTTCTAAATCACAACTCAAAATATGACGACCATTTTTTTATGTAACACGCGACATTGCAACATAAAGTTGGCCATGAGAAAAAACCTGTTTTTGCAAACATAGTCCCACATGTTTCAAAGTTTGACCTAAGCTCTTATTTATCGTCATTGCATATGATAATGCAATTGGATACTGTCTTCGTACCAGCGTAAAATTCAGACTTTTGTAATAAGTAGACAGTGTCAGTCGTGGTAGGAAAACTGTATCCCCAACATTAGTGTCTGTCACTATTTGAACCTCAATAAACCATTGACCCAATCGCTTGACAACCATTCTAGTTCCATTGCAAAGACCTGTGCTTTGATCCATATTTCGAAGAAGAATAACAGGGCATCCGACCTTCAATTTCAACTCATGCTTTGGAAAGTTACCAATCTTCAAAGAATTCAAGAATTCAACAGTATAGTCGTCCTCAATGACATGGGTTTCCTTAGCAACAATCTCAATAGAATCAAAACAACATTAAGTAACCTCCAGTCCGGGAAAGAGTCCTAAGACATAATTGTTAACAGTTGACACAATGTCATGGTGTGGTGCTAAGATAACACGCTCGATGAAATAATTGCCATCATTATGTCGAGTAACCAAGTCTGGATAAATTTCAGCAACAATATAAAAGATAGGATCTGACCTTAGATTAACACATATCTCTGGTGGTATAGATATAATCGATTCCCCATAAACATTACTATGCCTTCCTTCACCAATTTCCAAAAGCCATTTACTGAAATGTTCAAGTTCAAGATTTGAACCATTTGCAGAATTGCCTTGGGCTAGCTGCATATTTTGTGTTAACTTTAGGACAATCATTGAACCCCACAAATATGACCGTTTAATAGAACTGTTAACTATTTCCGTCCTCGTACCGTTAGCAATGATAGGTAGTATTTGCCTAAAATCACCTCCAAAAACCACGGTCATACCACCAAAAACCTTGTTACCAGAATCAACATCTTTGGTTGATAAGATATCCCTCAATGTCTTGTCCAAAGCTTCTATACTATACTTATGAGCCATCGGTGCTTCGTCCCAGATTATCAGAGAAGTATTTTGGATCAATTGTGCTAAGTCTGAACCTTGTTCTATGTGACATGTTGACTTAGAATCACAATTGATAGGAATGCAAAATCTTGAATGTGCAGTCGTTCCTCCCACCATTACCAAAGTAGCAATACCCGATGATGCAACACATAACACGATTTTCCCTCGTTGTCTCAGTTTTGTACAAATCGCTCGCCACAAAAAGGTTTTTTCAATTGCACCGTAACCATCAACAAAGAAAGTTTTGCCCCCACCTTTATCTGCTAACTCCAAAATGTTGTCAAAAGCAATTCTTTGTTCAACATTCAACTTCGTATAAACACCATCAATTTCAAAATACATGTCAGCAGAGAAATGACTCAACTCTTCGACAACCAACCTATTGATATCAAGTGATGCCATACTCTATTCAGGAATTGGCAATCCAGGAAAATCCGCCAATGTCTTGGAATACTTATTCAATATCTCATTTATGGAAAGCAGACACAAATCTTTAATGATATGCTCATCCAAGTTCAATTGTGGCTGCCTCAGCTGTTTTCTTTTGGAGTACAAAATATCATCGCTAAGTATCATCCAATTAGTCTCCCAAAGGATTGGACATCAGCCACTTGACAATGAATAAGTATACTGACAAATAGTTTCAAAAGTTTATACCCAGTAGCCCAAAAAAAACTTCCTTAAGACAATCATTCCATTCAGTATCACCAGCAAGCAAACCTCGTGCATAACATGCTTTCTGAAATGTAGGATGAGTAATACCATTCACGGTTCTAATATCCTCATAGCTACAACCCTTCACAACTTGAAATAACATACGCAAGTAGTATCTATCTTGTGCAGATGGATAACAGTAATATAGTCTTGCTATACACATTCCTCTCTTACGCTTTTGCCACCTTTCCCCCTTATTCTTCCAAACATAATGTTGTGGCAGTTCAGCAAAGGTGTATTTGTGAGCTTCAGGTGACTTAGCATTTAGATCCATCCATGCCAAAAGCATATTTTTCCCTTTATCTTCAATTACATATTGCACACGGGAATTTGCATTGGTATACACAATGTTCTCTCCAGGCAAATGATACGACATTCAAAGAACAGGTGCAGACTGATTATAAATATCAAATTTAAATATTCGCCAGCACGCTTCACCAGATGTTATGTAACGGGCATCCATAAATGCTTTAATTTCATCAATTTGCACAACTGTGTTCTTCGAAGAGGCAGACAAAACACCTGATGTATTTTGTTGCATAGCAAAAGTTGCCATAGCACGATCCTCAGGGTTTTTTATATACTTAAACAAATATTTGACAACCCTAAAAAATTTATTCATGTGTCTAGAGGAATTAGTTGATATATAGAATACATGACCTTATGTGAACTATACCTCCCATAAAAATTATTAACAACGGTAGAAATAAATCAATTTGAAATAAACTAATTCGTTTGACTAATTTATAATATTCAGTACACATATTGAATGCAACAAACAACTGGTGAAATAATATAAAAAAAATAAGAAGGGAAGAATGACCCACTAACCTTGTTTTGTTGCAAAATTCAACATTGATATGAGCTCCAAAACGTAGCGACAGATATCGATTATAGGGTACAACCCATCGATTATCAAGCTCAATTTCTCCACACTTGAATACTCTACCATTATTGCGCCGACGGTATTTGGTAAACCCATTGCATCTATTGTTGTCTGATTACAAAATTCTTTTGGGTAATGTTTACTACATTTACCATTCTTCATGCATGAATTAGTCGGCCGTAATAACCCACATGGTCCATGCATCATAGAAGCAGTCACTATTGCATAAAGCTCAGGATCAAGGTCAGGATCTGGGATTTCAGCACAAATTACAGAATCAATATCAGCTAGTCCATAAAGCTTATTCGCAGGGGCCAAGAAGTAAAGCATATGTGCATGAGGAAGACCACGTTTTTGCCATTCAATCGCTTTTACATCTGTAAAATAGAAAAGAATGATCAGAAACCCTAATTACATAGGTAATGAACTGGAAAATAAGAATATATATGGTTTTGCAAATGGGACGTACATGCACTGATTTTGCGAAAAATTTCCTTGTCCACGATCTCCATTGTCAATTCATCTAGTTTAATCTTGAAAACTCTTGCTATTACATCAGCTCGATTAGGATCCTTGCCAGTGAATTGTCTAATCAAATCAATCATCAATTGAATCTCAGGCCAATTTGAGTTACATGTGAATGTGATGAACAAATCAGGATATCCAATCCATTTGCAAATGGCCATAGCATCTTGGAAATTTGCATACTGGTATCTTGGACTTCCAGTATGTGATGCCCCTAGAATCACTGGCTTTCCGGACAGCTTAAGATCACTATTACCTTGCAAATAAGAATCTACCAAAACCTGATAATGGTGCCCTCTTAACTTCGACTGATTGTTACGCATCCAGTCCAAGCGTTCCGCCTCAACTAGAGCATATGCATTCACCATATATTGTTGAAATAATTTTCCAAATAGTAACAAAGAATTTGATTCAACAACCCTAGTATGCAGACGATAGCTATAATAATCACATTGAGATACCATTTTCTCCCCTCCGCCACTTGTATTTTGAACAAAACTAATATTTGGATGCCACCCATCTTCTCCAGATGGAAATAAAATTGGATATTGTAAAGGCATAAGACTGGGATGATACGAACTTATCCTTTCCACCTCAGAACTACGATGTTGAACGATTATATCAGGAGAGAATGTTTCGATTCCGGTTTCATCAACAATCAACGCTGCAATCTCATTTGCAGTTGGCAAATCGTATTCCCTACAAGTACCCTCCCTCTTAGCAAATAATTTAAGCTGAAATTCATTAACACCAGACTCAGCTATCTTATCTCTCGCAGAACGAAAAGTACGTACCAGAACATTATTCGCATCAAGCATTTCTTGAAGACCTTGAACAATAGATGCGCGTAAGGGATTCCAATCAGGATCTGAAGAGTAAAAATCCATGCGATTCTGAAACTCATTGTCCGAATCATGAATGTATAGTTGCGCAAATTTAGGACTGACACTGTCAGGCGGAACCAAGCTTCCAATTCGATGATAAATTTGACCTCCAATTGAGTACACGTAAACACCTTTTCCATCATTAATGGAGTGCTTAACTTTCCCACCGATGGAAATTAAACAAAATATACCATTATAACCTCTCGTGTTAGCGCGGAAATGACGGCTTTCTGCAGTATCACCTTCAAGTAATGTCTTCAAGAATTGTGGAGGATCTCTACGCGTAGGAAGCTTCACCTTACCATTCTTGCAACACAAACCAAATGAAGGATTTGAATGATTCCTTGTGGACGACGTGCTCTCATACCGCCAAAACACAGCACCACAATGTAGGCAAGTGCATGATGGGAATCCAATATCGAAAAACTCGACAATTGGAAAACCTATAACACAGAACATAATGAGAAAATTTTATCCAGTATACAGAAGGAATGATGAGAATAATGAAATGCAAAGACACATATGTCATTCCAGAATCGTAATAATAAGAATAATTTTATCCCCTTTACATTTATATCCAAAAGATGAAAAAAATGTGAACTGCAAAAGAACAATACACCAACATCTACAGGAAATATATTCTCCCATCTTGGACAACACATACTCTGGTTGGATCAATTTTGGAGAAGGGACTGGCATCGACGTTTTTGGACCAAATGGATACGGCGGTACAACCGATTTCGTTTGCTGAGTAGATTAAGATACTCTGTCTCCAACCTTCCCGTATCTAAATAATTTAAAAAACAAACAATATTAGTTCACTATAAATTCAGATTAAGACAAACTTATAGGTCAAAAGCGTATGCCTTAATCCTATCTTGTAGTAAAACCGGAAAGTCCGGGTATCGTCTCTCAGGGACTGGTACAACCTTAAGATTTACCGATTTAATAGAGCAAACTATAGGTGAAAATGGTTTAATGGGATTATTAACTACTAGCAAAATTAACTAAACAAGCAAATTAAAGTGTCGGGTTTAAATCAATGGGAGAAAGCTCTGGGAGAAACACCGGGATTCACTACCTATCCTATCCAGATTAATTCACTTATTCCAATCAATTTAATCCATACCTCTACAGCCAGGATATCACGAATGTGCTAGCTATCCCTGTCGGGAATTACTACGTACTAAACAATTAATTCAAATCCTACTGTCGTAGCTCAATGAGTTAATTATTTAGTCTGAAGATCGATATCCTATTTAAGACCGCATAGCACCTTATTTAATCCACTGTCGCTTCGATAAGTTACTATGTCACATGAAATAGGTTCAGTTAATAGGGTTTCACTGTCGCTAATAACCTAATTAACTACGATTCATTGTATTGGTGGCCAGTCAACACAAAGCATTAAGTAATTTCATGCAATAGAGATTGGAAGAAAAGAATCATAAATCAATCCATCAAATCAAGAAATAGCTACATCCTATGGTGTTTCCCCCAGAAATTGGGGTTTAGTTCATGACGAAATTGAGATAAATCGATAGGGTTTTGTTCATCATGTTCTAAATCAACAATAAACAACTGATTTGGTTCAGAAAATCCAACCAAATAATCGCTCTCGTTGAACTCAACTCAAGCCGCCTGGAAAACTGATCGCTGCTCGATAACCGTTGCTCGTTCCAAGAGTTGTGCTACGCCGCTCTGCCTTTTTTGTCCAAGAGTTTTTCGCCCCCAAAACTCAAAAATGAAGTCCGCCCCCTCTTTTGTCCTGCTGCCTTTTCTTTTTGCCAAAAGAGAATTCCGCCCCGTCCACCATAATCTCCCTAGCAATTTTTTAGTTCCTTCCCTTTATTCACCAGCCCAAAAACCTCTTTCCAGATCCTTCCGCCAGGCCCATGCCTCCCTTCTGCCCTTTTCCTTTTGTTTCCTTTCGCCGCCCAGCAATTGAATTTCGTGGCCTGTAGCATTTCGTGGCCCAATAGCCTTCTGCCATCCGCCCTGCAATGGTTTCCGCCACCAACCATGGAAATTACCCCGGCCCAAATTAATTCTCCCTGAGACAATCACTTCTTTTTCGTGCCTTCTCCACCTGTAACATATCAAACTCATGGCACTAGGCAGTAATGGTTTTTCAACCATTCTCGGGTTAGCGAGCCCTAAAATAGCACCAATTGGCTAAAACATACCATGAATAATCACATAAAGTCCAAGAATTCAATATGTTAAAGCCGATTATCACAAACACACAACAAAATACCAACCATTCAATTTCTCAAGCTATTTATGTATGACATTCATTCGCTTGTGCTTGCACTTCCTTTTTAAAATTAGATGTCTCCTCTGTCGTGCCAGTTGGGAAAGAACTTTTTCAATACATTGCAGTTCAGCTTGCAACTGGCTTTGTGCTGCAGAATTACATATAAGTATGAATCAAAACAATTTATAATAGGGGAGGCATGGTGAACATTAAGACCGATGGATATGTACCTTTTTCAAACACAAATTCTTCCTCAGCAGATAAAACGAAGCGTTGTCCTTCATCTTCAGGATTATAAAAGACTGCCCGACATTTCCCTGGAAAACAATAGTTACCAAGTTGTGAGATTGGGTTTTGACCAATGACCACCAATCCATAACCGAGAAATAACACACAAGGTGAAGACGAACGAAGACCCCTGTTGATGCTTGATGAATTGCCATGCAATGCTGCAACATTTGAAGCTTTAAAAACAAAAAACCAGAAAAGACTAAGTCATTGGGGAAAGACTCATGAACTTTGCCATTATGTGATTAACAAAAACAAAATACTTACATTGCTAAGTGAATACAGTATTATGAACCAAAGTCGACTGAGTAGATGACTCGCCTAACTCAAATGTAGTTACACCCATAATCCAGGTTTAAGGGAATGGGTTTGGAGCACGCAATCAAGGATGGTCAGCTCACGCCACACCACTTACTCTAAGAAAACAAAAAGCACACAACAGAAGACAACAATGGCAATTAGGAATGAAGGATTAAGCATCAACACTGTCATACGCATCTCCAATTGTAAGAAACTGCCGCTAATCGGGAAACTGAGTCTGGTTTGCCAATTGATTACACAAAACTGGAAGCTAGGGAACTGATTTCCCAAGCAGACCTCATTCTGGGACTGCTCCCCCAACGGGTTCACCGAACTGAGATATTGAAAATAGATTTCTGTCTGATTGATGATTATGGTTCAATGCTTCCTATCCAAAACCACTCATCTAGAATAATCAAAACTTGGGGGAACGAAAATAATGAACCAAGAAAGAGCAAATATGTTGTACACACTTATCATAGCCAGTTCTGCATATCTACATTAATATAGAGGCACAATGGGGGGAAAGCTTACTTGGTGGCTTCTGTTAATAGGCAGAATGTCCATAATCAAATTAAATCTTCAATGAATTCGAAAGGAGATCATTGTTGTGTCTATTTTTGATAATGTTAATTGACAACAGTGAATATATGATCAACGTCCTTGTAGCAGCTGACGTCAATGCGAAGATTGAGAAATCAAAACCTGCACATGAACATGACTTCATAAACACTATGCACCGACTATATTGATTATACCTCAAAACAGGTGAGTAACAAAAAGAATCCACTTCTGGTTTTCGACCAAATAAAACAGATAAGCTATGTTCTGCTATCCGTGTGTAGGGTATGGAGCACAAATCCAATCTACAGGCTATGAAGTTAAAGGTCTAATAACAGAAGAAAAAAATAGCAGTACAAAACCAAACTCTGTTGGAATACTGAGCAAATCAAGCCAGTAGTTAGAACTCAAATTACCAGACGAAGGAGTTAAGCTGCTACGAATGCCCCACCAAAGCTTTGATAACAACAAAGCTTTCAGACCCTGTTCGCACAACCCCTTCTAGGAAAAAAAGGTCCATCCTGAACCTTGAATCCCAATCACGAATAACTCATCTTAAACATACATGAATTCGAAAATAGATTTCTTACTGATTTCGGCAGTGAAGATGGACAACGTAGAATTCGATTACCTAACTAAGCTTAACCCTACATGGAGCCAAAACTTTAATTCTACCTAATTTTGGGGGTCAAGACAAAGTATAGAGAGTCCGGTTACCTTCATAACTGCAGTTCAACGAATCGACACCATGGGGTGACAGCTCGCGCTCGGATGGTGTCTAATTTCGACGGCGAAGAAGCTGGACGGAGAGAGCGCGCTTACTGATTTCGCCGGTGAAGACACAGAATGGGGAGAGCGCTGCTCCGACTGACCACACAAAATAAGGCGAACGGATTTCGGCGGTGAAGACACTGGCCAGAGACAGCGCGCTGACTGTATTCGACGGTGAAATCAATGAACGGAGCGAGCGCTGATCTTACCGACGGAACAAAAAAACCACCAGGCCCGTTCAACTCAATATGAACCGATGTATTTTTCCCGTGTCTGAAAATACCCCTCCGAGAAATGCTCCGGAGGCAGCAAATTTGAAATGGGGGTTCAGTTTTAGGCTTCAGCGTATTATAAGTAGAGTATATTATTATTCATTTTTTTGGTAATTATCTCATCTCATTAAGCCCACTTGATAAAAATCAAGTCGCACAAAAACTTAGATGTACATCTTACAAAGAAAGCAACACAAACTTAAAATTGAAGATTCAAACTGCCTATCACTCTACTGCGCATCAAAGCCTCTCAAAATCTCAGGTCTCCATGCGCCAGAAGCCAAATTTCTTCCCTCATTTGCAGAAGAACTACCTCCCAAAGTCTTGGACTCCCCCCAAACACGCGTTTACAGTGCTCTTTCCACACCAAACTACAAATCCAACACCATATCGCACTCACCACAGGGCCATCCCTACTATTTCGAGCCAGCAGACTCATATCATGCAAAAGTTGCTCCCAACTAGTCCCCCAACTGGTCAGCAAAGAACCAAACACTGTATTCATCAAGTAACCAGTGTACTCACATTTACAGAATAAATGACAACGCCTCTCCTCCTCAATTTCACAAAGCACACATATGTCATTCCAGAATCGTAATAATAAGAATAATTTTATCCCCTTTACATTTATATCCAAAAGATGAAAAAAATGTGAACTGCAAAAGAACAATACACCAACATCTACAGGAAATATATTCTCCCATCTTGGACAACACATACTCTGGTTGGATCAATTTTGGAGAAGGGACTGGCATCGACGTTTTTGGACCAAATGGATACGGCGGTACAACCGATTTCGTTTGCTGAGTAGATTAAGATACTCTGTCTCCAACCTTCCCGTATCTAAATAATTTAAAAAACAAACAATATTAGTTCACTATAAATTCAGATTAAGACAAACTTATAGGTCAAAAGCGTATGCCTTAATCCTATCTTGTAGTAAAACCGGAAAGTCCGGGTATCGTCTCTCAGGGACTGGTACAACCTTAAGATTTACCGATTTAATAGAGAAAACTATAGGTGAAAATGGTTTAATGGGATTATTAACTACTAGCAAAATTAACTAAACAAGCAAATTAAAGTGTCGGGTTTAAATCAATGGGAGAAAGCTCTGGGAGAAACACCGGGATTCACTACCTATCCTATCCAGATTAATTCACTTATTCCAATCAATTTAATCCATACCTCTACAGCCAGGATATCACGAATGTGCTAGCTATCCCTGTCGGGAATTACTACGTACTAAACAATTAATTCAAATCCTACTGTCGTAGCTCAATGAGTTAATTATTTAGTCTGAAGATCGATATCCTATTTAAGACCGCATAGCACCTTATTTAATCCACTGTCGCTTCGATAAGTTACTATGTCACATGAAATAGGTTCAGTTAATAGGGTTTCACTGTCGCTAATAACCTAATTAACTACGATTCATTGTATTGGTGGCCAGTCAACACAAAGCATTAAGTAATTTCATGCAATAGAGATTGGAAGAAAAGAATCATAAATCAATCCATCAAATCAAGAAATAGCTACATCCTATGGTGTTTCCCCCAGAAATTGGGGTTTAGTTCATGACGAAATTGAGATAAATCGATAGGGTTTTGTTCATCATGTTCTAAATCAACAATAAACAACTGATTTGGTTCAGAAAATCCAACCAAATAATCGCTCTCGTTGAACTCAACTCAAGCCGCCTGGAAAACTGATCGCTGCTCGATAACCGTTGCTCGTTCCAAGAGTTGTGCTACGCCGCTCTGCCTTTTTTGTCCAAGAGTTTTTCGCCCCCAAAACTCAAAAATGAAGTCCGCCCCCTCTTTTGTCCTGCTGCCTTTTCTTTTTGCCAAAAGAGAATTCCGCCCCGTCCACCATAATCTCCCTAGCAATTTTTTAGTTCCTTCCCTTTATTCACCAGCCCAAAAACCTCTTTCCAGATCCTTCCGCCAGGCCCATGCCTCCCTTCTGCCCTTTTCCTTTTGTTTCCTTTCGCCGCCCAGCAATTGAATTTCGTGGCCTGTAGCATTTCGTGGCCCAATAGCCTTCTGCCATCCGCCCTGCAATGGTTTCCGCCACCAACCATGGAAATTACCCCGGCCCAAATTAATTCTCCCTGAGACAATCACTTCTTTTTCGTGCCTTCTCCACCTGTAACATATCAAACTCATGGCACTAGGCAGTAATGGTTTTTCAACCATTCTCGGGTTAGCGAGCCCTAAAATAGCACCAATTGGCTAAAACATACCATGAATAATCACATAAAGTCCAAGAATTCAATATGTTAAAGCCGATTATCACAAACACACAACAAAATACCAACCATTCAATTTCTCAAGCTATTTATGTATGACATTCATTCGCTTGTGCTTGCACTTCCTTTTTAAAATTAGATGTCTCCTCTGTCGTGCCAGTTGGGAAAGAACTTTTTCAATACATTGCAGTTCAGCTTGCAACTGGCTTTGTGCTGCAGAATTACATATAAGTATGAATCAAAACAATTTATAATAGGGGAGGCATGGTGAACATTAAGACCGATGGATATGTACCTTTTTCAAACACAAATTCTTCCTCAGCAGATAAAACGAAGCGTTGTCCTTCATCTTCAGGATTATAAAAGACTGCCCGACATTTCCCTGGAAAACAATAGTTACCAAGTTGTGAGATTGGGTTTTGACCAATGACCACCAATCCATAACCGAGAAATAACACACAAGGTGAAGACGAACGAAGACCCCTGTTGATGCTTGATGAATTGCCATGCAATGCTGCAACATTTGAAGCTTTAAAAACAAAAAACCAGAAAAGACTAAGTCATTGGGGAAAGACTCATGAACTTTGCCATTATGTGATTAACAAAAACAAAATACTTACATTGCTAAGTGAATACAGTATTATGAACCAAAGTCGACTGAGTAGATGACTCGCCTAACTCAAATGTAGTTACACCCATAATCCAGGTTTAAGGGAATGGGTTTGGAGCACGCAATCAAGGATGGTCAGCTCACGCCACACCACTTACTCTAAGAAAACAAAAAGCACACAACAGAAGACAACAATGGCAATTAGGAATGAAGGATTAAGCATCAACACTGTCATACGCATCTCCAATTGTAAGAAACTGCCGCTAATCGGGAAACTGAGTCTGGTTTGCCAATTGATTACACAAAACTGGAAGCTAGGGAACTGATTTCCCAAGCAGACCTCATTCTGGGACTGCTCCCCCAACGGGTTCACCGAACTGAGATATTGAAAATAGATTTCTGTCTGATTGATGATTATGGTTCAATGCTTCCTATCCAAAACCACTCATCTAGAATAATCAAAACTTGGGGGAACGAAAATAATGAACCAAGAAAGAGCAAATATGTTGTACACACTTATCATAGCCAGTTCTGCATATCTACATTAATATAGAGGCACAATGGGGGGAAAGCTTACTTGGTGGCTTCTGTTAATAGGCAGAATGTCCATAATCAAATTAAATCTTCAATGAATTCGAAAGGAGATCATTGTTGTGTCTATTTTTGATAATGTTAATTGACAACAGTGAATATATGATCAACGTCCTTGTAGCAGCTGACGTCAATGCGAAGATTGAGAAATCAAAACCTGCACATGAACATGACTTCATAAACACTATGCACCGACTATATTGATTATACCTCAAAACAGGTGAGTAACAAAAAGAATCCACTTCTGGTTTTCGACCAAATAAAACAGATAAGCTATGTTCTGCTATCCGTGTGTAGGGTATGGAGCACAAATCCAATCTACAGGCTATGAAGTTAAAGGTCTAATAACAGAAGAAAAAAATAGCAGTACAAAACCAAACTCTGTTGGAATACTGAGCAAATCAAGCCAGTAGTTAGAACTCAAATTACCAGACGAAGGAGTTAAGCTGCTACGAATGCCCCACCAAAGCTTTGATAACAACAAAGCTTTCAGACCCTGTTCGCACAACCCCTTCTAGGAAAAAAAGGTCCATCCTGAACCTTGAATCCCAATCACGAATAACTCATCTTAAACATACATGAATTCGAAAATAGATTTCTTACTGATTTCGGCAGTGAAGATGGACAACGTAGAATTCGATTACCTAACTAAGCTTAACCCTACATGGAGCCAAAACTTTAATTCTACCTAATTTTGGGGGTCAAGACAAAGTATAGAGAGTCCGGTTACCTTCATAACTGCAGTTCAACGAATCGACACCATGGGGTGACAGCTCGCGCTCGGATGGTGTCTAATTTCGACGGCGAAGAAGCTGGACGGAGAGAGCGCGCTTACTGATTTCGCCGGTGAAGACACAGAATGGGGAGAGCGCTGCTCCGACTGACCACACAAAATAAGGCGAACGGATTTCGGCGGTGAAGACACTGGCCAGAGACAGCGCGCTGACTGTATTCGACGGTGAAATCAATGAACGGAGCGAGCGCTGATCTTACCGACGGAACAAAAAAACCACCAGGCCCGTTCAACTCAATATGAACCGATGTATTTTTCCCGTGTCTGAAAATACCCCTCCGAGAAATGCTCCGGAGGCAGCAAATTTGAAATGGGGGTTCAGTTTTAGGCTTCAGCGTATTATAAGTAGAGTATATTATTATTCATTTTTTTGGTAATTATCTCATCTCATTAAGCCCACTTGATAAAAATCAAGTCGCACAAAAACTTAGATGTACATCTTACAAAGAAAGCAACACAAACTTAAAATTGAAGATTCAAACTGCCTATCACTCTACTGCGCATCAAAGCCTCTCAAAATCTCAGGTCTCCATGCGCCAGAAGCCAAATTTCTTCCCTCATTTGCAGAAGAACTACCTCCCAAAGTCTTGGACTCCCCCCAAACACGCGTTTACAGTGCTCTTTCCACACCAAACTACAAATCCAACACCATATCGCACTCACCACAGGGCCATCCCTACTATTTCGAGCCAGCAGACTCATATCATGCAAAAGTTGCTCCCAACTAGTCCCCCAACTGGTCAGCAAAGAACCAAACACTGTATTCATCAAGTAACCAGTGTACTCACATTTACAGAATAAATGACAACGGCTCTCCTCCTCAATTTCACAAAGCACACAAGTTGCATCAGTAATCTTCCCCCACTGCTTCAGTTTATCCCGGGTCACAATACGATTTAGTATAATAAGCCACATTAAAACTCTATTGCGAGGTAATGTGTACTTACCCCAAATGATCTTCCACCAAGAAACAATCGGTTTCTGCACTCTGATAGACTCCCAGACTTGCTAAACCGAGAATTTTTTCACAAGCTTCCCTTCCCAGAAAACCTCATGCTGCACATTGGAGTTAATTCTGTACTGGTACCAACCTCGCATTTTCAACAACTGTTTCCACAACCATGAGCCAGACATAGTAGGCTGTAGTTCCCAAATAGATCGGCCTTTCAGCCTATACTTGCTCACCCATGCTAACCAAAAACTCCCCCCCTGCATAAACAGTAACCACAGGAGATGAGCAATACAAGCCACATTCCACATTCTCAAATCCCTTAAACCCATACCCCCTTCTTTCTTTGGAGTAGCCAGTATTTCCCATGCACTTTTGCCTTACCTGTCCCCTCCCCATGCCATAAAAAATCAGAACATATCTTCTGGATGCTTTCAATGATAGATTTAGGCAGCACAAAAATGGTCATCCAATATTGACATAAGGAGTAAAGCACAGAAGAAATCAACTGCAGGCGACCTGCATACGACAGCTAGCTAGCCCTCCATGCTCGGATTCTGCTTGTCAATCTATCCACCAGAACAGCACATTCCCTACTTGTCAATTTCCCAGAAATCAGAGGCACCCCAAGATATCTGACAAGCAGTTTACCCTCTGTAAATCCAGTAGTCAGGATCGCATTCTCCTTATATTGTATTGCTTTCCCCCCAAAAAAGACCTCACACTTTTGTGGATTACACTTCAGACCAGACAACCAATAAAATTCATCTAACAGACTTTTGACTTGCATTAAAGCTCTCATCGATCCCTCAGTAAAAATGAGAAGATCATCTGCGAAACACAGATGTGTTAACCTAAGCTCTTTACACTGAGGATGATAAGGCAACTTACCCTCAAGTGTTGCAGCATCTAACATCCCTGTCAATGGCTCAAGAGCAATTGTAAACAAATATGGGGAGATCGGATCCCCTTGCCTAACCCCTTTCGGAGCAACAAAATGTCCAAAAAGAGAGCCAAACAAACTGACACTGAAGAATGCAGTACCTAAGCAGGCCTTAATCCAACCAGTGAAAGTCTCAGGGAAGTTCATTGCTTTCATAACCATAAACAAGTAATTCCAATCCACGGAGTCAAATGCTTTCTGTAAATCAATCTTAACTGCACTACGAGAAGCCAACTTCCTGTTTTGATAGTTCTGAACCATTTCCTGAGCCATCAGGATATTATCAATTATACTTCTTCCCCTTATAAAAGCAGACTGGTTGAGGCTAATGACACTAGGAAGTACTTGCTGGATCCTATTTGCCAAAACTTTCGAAATAATTTTATAGAAAATGTTAATGCAAGCAATAGGTTTGAAAGCAGTCATCCTATCCGCATTCAAAGCCTTAGAGGCTAGAGTAAGGGAGGCTGTATTCATACCTCGAGGAAGCTCATTTGTACAGAAAAATTCTCGGATCCCAGCTGTCAGATCTGAACCAATTGTATCCCAACTCTTCTGATAAAAGCTAACAGACCACCCATCAGGACCAGAAGCTTTATTAGGATCCTTGGAAAACAATGCTGCTCGAACTTCAGCCTCACTCACCTACTCACTCAACAATCTTTGCTCTGTGCTCGATAGAGCCTTCGTCACAAAACGCTTGATTATAACAAATTGAGGATTAATATCCTTATTTGGTTCACCATAGAGCTGCTTGTAAAACCCTACTGCCTCATCAGCAATCTGAGTTTGCTCAGTTATAACCTGTCTTGACTCCAACACTAACTGTCTAATCTGCTTCCTTGCATTTCTAATCTTGACAGACTTATGGAAAAAAGCAGAATTTGAATCTCCCAAAGCCAAGCCCTGAATTCTTGATTTCTGATGATAGAAACTCTCCTCAGCCTGCTGCAATTGGTGATATTGAGCTGTTGCTTGTTTTTCTGCTTCATAACTATCACCTGAAGGACACTCAAGGGCCAATATCTGTTTACTGCTCATCTCAAGCTCAGCCGCTTTTACTCTGCTAGAAATATCTGAAAACTCATCCCTGTTTAGTTTATTCATTTTTAGTTTGGGCCATTCAAAAATTTGTTAAGCAGTTAAGACCAATGAGTTGAGCCTTGGCCATCCTCAACTCGGCCTGGATTCATACTACCTGCCTTCTACCACCTCAGCTAGAGGTGGCAATTGGATCGGATTCGTGGATTGGTGGATCCATGGATCAAATGGATTGGATCCAATGGATTGGTGGATTCATGGATTGGATCAAATGGATTGGTGGTCGTTGGATTGATCCATGAATCCAAATGACATCCAAGACTTGGACCAAAATGTAAAATATAAAAATATAGGTACCAAATCGTAATTTGCCATTTGGATCCATGAATTGATCTATGAATCCACCAATCCAATTGGATTTGAATCAAATGGACTGGATTTAAATGAATTGAATTAGGTGGATGAATTGAATTGGATTCATGGATTTGAATTCTAATCGCCAGTCGCCACCCCTAACCTCAGCCCATCAGCAAGAAGCCCTAATTTGACACCGAGTAAGTAACCCCGAATTTGGTTACGTTAACTCAGCGACGGACTTTCGAGTTTGACCGACAGAACTCTGAAGACATTCATAGTTTCATACCGCAACTCCGCAACGTCGAATTCAGAGCAGCTGGTGACCGTTGTTTTTCAGCAGCCTCTACTCTTCTGTATCCTCTCCGGCAACAGAAAGCTAAAAAAGATCAAGCCATCAACTTGACCGAAAAAAGTTGCTTCGAAGAAACTTAAAACCATGCCACAAGGTTTCTCTACTATCTCTCACCCTTTGTTTTTCCACTTCGTATGTATGTTTGAATTTGTGCTTTTATCGGCGTTATGAATTCTAAAGTTTTAGCCTTTCGATTCTCATGGTGTGCCAGAGCTTCCTGGGTTCTACTATGACGCCGAGAAGAACAGATATTTCCCTCTCAAAGGCCCAATCCCCGGTTCTTCCCGTGCCTCTTCCTCTTCTTCTTCGTATGCTGCTGATCGTAAAAACCCTAAACAGAATACTTCTCAGGTTAGTTTTCCGTCCATGATTTAGTATGGTGTGGCTATTTTATCGTTAATGAGACCAGGATGGTGGAATCGTAAGTTGCTGTGTGAAGTCCTTGGAATTAATACATTTGTTCTGGTTTCACTTGCAGGCAGACAAATATTGCAGGACTCGAGTAAAAACTCATAGATTGCTTCAGGGCAGGGAGTTGAATGGCAATGTGGTTTCTGTTAGTAAATCAAAGTACAATTTTGTCCAAGAATACCAGAAGGCACAAGCTTCTCAACCGGTGGTAGGTTTAAGCTTTTTTGTATCGAGCTGTTTTTATGGGGAGCATTACCTTCCCTGAATCTATTTTTGTTGTTGTTTGTTACTGGATCAGGGCAAAATTGTGTCTGCTATTCATCAAAAAAAAAAATTGTGTCTGCTAGGAGTCTTCTCTTTTGTTCTGGAAAATCTGCAGTTTTCAAATTTTGTGTGTCAAAACTCTTAGTATGGAAGCAAGCCAATAGGACGTTGATAGTCTATATCTCGTGGAATCAGCAGAAGTATGTTCTCCGTTTTTGTCTGTAGCATTAGTTGTTGGGAAATTGGTCATTGCTTGATAGTAGCCCTGCCTTTGTTTGCCTCGTGGATTTTTATTTGACATAGATACTTAAGCTTGGTCCTGCGTGGTTCAGTATGTCGTGGAAAGATGCCGTAGGATAAATCTTCTTGGTGCCCATGGTGGGTTTTCAGTAGTATTTCTCTAAAAATTAAATTACCGATCTTAATTGGTTAGCTATGCCATGGCAATCTTTTCAGCTTTTTATCTTGACATGTCCTCGATTGTATGTTATGGAATGCCTATGGTTTTGAATTATTTTTATGCGCAGCTATGGAGAAAGTTATGTTTTTTATTTCGTTTCTATGCATGCAGGTTTGGAGGTATCAAGAGCCTGGCGTGTTGGCGTGTGATGGTGGTTTGGATCAGACAAGTTTTTGCATACAGAAACCCGATGGTCAAGTTAATATGGACATTCTAGTGGCAGGAGGTATAAATGGCTGCTTGAGGTAATTACTTACACTTGCTTATTAAAAATTTATGCCTTCTCAAACATTCCTGGATGCAGTAGGTTTTCCTGTACTTATCAGAGCTGTGGATTTTTTAAAATAGTTTAGGGTTTGTGATGCACATACTCTTATGTGAATTGGGTCTGTTTTTATGCGGATTAAGCCCGCTCACTAGATGTACTATGATACAATGAAACAAAGTAACTGCCTTCTGTGTGGCTAAGAAAATATTTTGTTGATATCACGAGTCATAACTTTTCTGTAGACTACCTTTTGTCTTGCCGGAAATTATTTTTATGCAATACTTAGCACTTGATGGACAGATCCGGTAGTAGGTACCAACTCCTTAGAATGATTATGAAGTTGTTTCTGCTTCTTCTTTTTCTCCTAGCTTATGACATCTCATGGGTGTCTTGACTACTGCTTTCTGTGTGGTTGTGTATTCCTGTTTGACTATTCTCGTGGATGATGCTTTTAGCGCTCTGGAATGTACTACTCTGTAAATTATCTCTTTTGTTATCTATGGTATCTTATTTCCTCATTGCTGGTACCCAGAGTAGTAATCATATTAGTTTATGAGCTCTTTCTTTTGAAGTTCGGTGCTCTTGCAGTGTTATTGAAGTTGGAAATGGTGGTGATCATCAATTAAACCGCGTTATGCCAGATCGTGTGTGGCCCTCAACAATAGGAGATAGAACAAATAAACCCCCTGAACATGTTGGAAGATCATATTCAAATTTTTTGAGTTCAAGCATATCTTCTGTGAAACTGCTCGGGAGGACTTCTCATCTGAGTGCTGATATAGGTTGTCACATCCAGCATGGCCTGTATCCTATATTTTTGATATTTTCAGACGTCTTTTTGCTGCCCCTTAGTGAAATTCCGAGGATTTGTTCCTTTTCTATTTTGGCAAAACTTTGAAGCAGAATTTATCTCCTTTATGTTTGATATTTCCAGATGTCTTTTTGCTGACCCTTAGTAAAAATTCTGAGGATTTGTTCCTGTCATCTGTAACAATTGTTCAAAAATGCTATTTTCCTTGTGCTGTTTCTGATCAATCATATGCAGCGTGAGATTCTTTATTTGTATGAAACATTTTGGCTGCGTTTATACATAAGATTTTATTAGTTACTTAATATATTTATCAATATTTTATTGCTCATGGAAAAATGGGGTTCGGTTTCTTTAAGAAGGAACACAGCGTATTTCTTTCTTTTGGCCAAGTCCTTAATTAAGTACAGGGTGACAACTCTTGGGTCTGAAACATCAAACAGCACTGTTTGTCTTCTTAAATTCATGGAGCTAGAAGAATATGGTGTTGCTCCTTCTCGAATTGCTTCTATGAGCTGCACTATATGGACAGCAGATTGCAACTCTAATGCTAGAGAAGCAGTGATAGGCAAGTTCCTTCCTTTGTTTTAACTTGCTCTGTTTCACGGTTATATCTTTTGATGTATTAGCTCTTACAACTCTTTCCTCCCGTACTGCCACACCAAATGTTGTTTCAGTTTCTTCTTTTTGAGCTGCAAAACTGGGATGGATACAGTTTTGTCTGAAACTGCATATTTAAACAAAACGGTTCACTATCGCAAATAACCTCAACATTGGTGGGCAATTTAGTTGATCAGGCAAATGAGGAGCACCAACTGTTTGTTTGTTACTGGTTCATGCTAATTACTGATTGATTGTATTGTTCATATTTATCCAGGGACAAATTTAGGAGCCGCTTTGGTCAATTTAGAAACAGGAATCATATCATGGTTGTGCCGAAGTAAAAGTGATGTTTTGTCCCAGCAGCTTAATAAGGCGGTAATGTGCTGCCATAGTTTTCTTAGTTATATACTGTTACACAGTTCATGGGGCAGTGTTTAATTCAATTCTGTAATTTGTTTATGCTGTAGGGAAATGCTGTTCTATGTGGACTGCGAAATGGGGCAATCTTGTCAGTTGATACTCGTGAGAAACAAGGTCATTCTGGTAGACGCAGTCATAGGGTACAGTCTATACCATTGGGCAATCGTGCTCAACATCGTGCATCATGGTTTAGGGTATGAAATTCTATTTCCTTTGGTTGATAATCGTGCTCAAAGAGTTAATACTGTGGCGATGACTAGATAGGTACTAAGTTGTGGATGTGTTCAATTGATCTGTATTCTCGGGTAAACTTGGCTTAATTTTTTGTGTGGGAGAAAAACAAATACTTTGGAAGATGAAAAAAAGCTATATGAAGCTCTGAGTTGAAATTTGAGCTTAAGCTGGGCTACTCAGAATGATACTTTTCTCTGCAGTGGTTTATTTACGTAACATACTGAATGAAGGGATCTTATAACGTTGATCTGAATCAATCATTAATGTAATGTCTTGCATGCCAAAATGCTTAAAGATGTTATCCTAATAATATCAAATCACTAAATGGTTGCTTACTGTCGATCTACTTGAATGGATAAATATTAACCACATTAATGAATTCATTAATAGTAAATGACACAGATCTGGAAGTGGGCATGAAAGTTTAAAGGTGCTTTAGCTCTGTCATTTGTGCTACAGTTTTCTGCATGGTTAGCTGGATGATCCCTTTTCATATCGTTTGCAATTTGCCTTCCTTTCCATTCATTGTCAAATTGGATTATCTGTGGTCTTCCTGAACACAAAGCTTACTGCAGTTTTTTGTTCCTCTCCAAATTGTTTGGTGCTTACCACATCTTTTTTACTTTTTCCCAGGTTGAGGGGAATATAGATCCGGCTTCTACGGTTTGCATGCCCTCATCTGTTTGCAGGTTTGTATGCCTGCTGAATCCATCTGGGTAAATTAACAATTTTATGTATGAAAGATTTTTTAACCCAGCGTGCTTGTTGTAACTTTACAGTATAGTCTCACTTCAGCTTTACGACCAATATTTCTTGGCCAGTTCGATGGATGGAGCGGTTAGTTATTTTTTTCCCTTCCAGTTAATTGAACATTTCTTGGGTGTTTGTGCACACTTAGTAACTAGTAAGTAACTTTTGCTCATTGTTAATCATCTGAAACTCATTTCCTGTGTGTGAACAAAATTTACCAAATAAATCAATTTCCTGATGTCATTTGTTACCGAGTCAATGTCATCATAAACAGTGGGCCCATCATGCAATTAGCTTGGGTTGGAAGGATTAGATCTCTTCTAATCCTCAATCACTCTTTCCACCATGCAGATCAAGTTATACGATCATCGCTTGACCAACAGAGGTGCTGTACAGGTATATGAAGGCCATGTGAACTCTCATACACGATTACAGCTCAAAGTCGACCCCTCTGAGAGGTTTCTTATGGCAGGTATGTCACTATACATGATGTTATATACAAGTTATACAGAAGCTTCAGGAGTTCAAAATATAGGGCGAGTGTGTGTTAACTTTGCTTGAAAGGAAACGCCTTTTTTAAGTCTTTGTAAAAGTGAGAATATTTTTACGTTGCGGCGGAGATAGAGTTTGAGGGGATGGGATATGGAATATTTTGAGTAACAAAAAGTTAATGATGGGAGAGAGTTTTTATCTTATTTTATAAGAAAGAAATAAGTGGATTTTGTTAGTGATTTGGCATTTTGATTTAGATAAGTTGTGCAATTTATGGCGTATAGTAATCCTAACAAATTCTGTTTGAATTTTTGACCACACCAGTTTGAAAAAAAAAAAAATGAAATCAGGATTTAACTCACCCGATATCTCTGTTCTACCTGATTCCACTAGGTGGAGAGGACTGTCATCTACGTCTTTGGAGTATCAAGTCTGGTAAGCTGCTCTTTGATGAAAAAGTATCTGATGCAGTCCCCTCAACTGTGTGTTGGCAGAAAGGCAAGCTAGCTCTTTTTTATTTTTACTGTTATGTGGATAGGAAGGGTTTATGCTTGGATGGTTTTACATTATTCACCGTTGAACCGGATTTCTGCAGGGCTATTGGAGGCAGCAACAACATCGTCCGGTGACAGTAAATCCGTCGAAGAATGTTCATTTGGTGTAAGCCCTAGTTTCAGGGCATGGTGTGGATCTAGAGATGGTCTCATCTACACTTGTTGGCCTTGAGACAACACCCCAAAGCAATGATATGCCTTCTTGAAAATAACTTTGCACATACAGAAAGCCTCGTTCATAGTAAGTTTTTGCTGTACATGTGGTGGTTATGTTGCATGTAGGATGCAAGTTCTTTTCACTTTTTGTGATGCAGCTTATAGGCTACAACTACAGAATTAGGCGATACAGCAAGTTAACAACTACGAACACAGTTACCTTGTAAGAATCTGTTAGGGGATCCTTTGCCTCATAAATTTTGCAATCTGATGATGATGGTCTTTGTATGTTGTGTAAATGGGGGCATACCGAGGGCAGGTGTCGTGGTGTCGTGAAACTGCGTGACGAGGTTTTGCTTGCTGGGAAGGGTTGGCCGTCGGATGCTCCTCTCCTGCATTTTGGCCCTCTTTTGGTAAAGTAAGAAAAAGCTACGACACATACTATACTAGCATTGGCCTTTTCCTTTCGCTGGAGGAGACAGGTTAAAGTTTCTGAAGCTTTTCTTGGTCTTTGAGAGTGACTAGGACTAGTCTAGTTAGTCTTTTGAAGGCACAGTATGTTACTGTGGAGAGGGTTTTAGGCTTTTAGCATAGTTAGAACGCGTCGGTTGCTGCATGAGGCTGAGGGCTGAGTGGAGTCGACTTGGGTAATTAGTGTTCAAAAGGGGACAACTGATAGAAAAGAAAAGGTGATTGGAATGTGCTTAAGTTCAAAATCCGAAAGTGGGGAGGAAAGTTATTCCCTTTTGATTGTAAGAGTGGATAGTCTTACGTACCTGCTCCACCCAAATCCATCCTCGACCCCTCCAAAAAGAGGACAAAGTTTATGTTAATGCCAAAGGGTGAGGGGCAGAGCCATCTCACCATGAACAATCCTCCTGTAACGTCCCTGTCAGAATTGGGTAATAGTCATCACCCAGGGAAAGCCTAGAGATTACCTATGAAAGGTAGCAGGCTGCATGGTATAGTGCTATTGGAGCTTGTAACTTGGTCATTTCGAGTTTCGCTTGTAAAAGGATTGTGCGCAGTTGGGTACTGTAACCTGATTTCATGTTCATCTCGCGCTACTAGTTTTGGCTATCGAAAATGGCTCATCTAAGCAACAATGCCTTTTGACCTCTTTAAAGGTAGAGAATGGATAGGGGGTGTCATACCAAACACAATGTCTCCAATCATTTGCTTTATTCAGCAAAACTCTGTTTGAGCTACTACTATCGTGAGGAAAACCTTGGAGAAAACGAGCTACTAGCTAGCTGGTGCGAGCTAAAGGGTATTGTTAAAAACTCGAATGGGCATATCGAATTTCTTTGCCTACAGAACATGATTTAGAAACATGAAGGAGTCTAGCTGAGCGGCATGAATTCATAATTGTTTGGTCCGAGTTTTTTAGACCACTCGCTCTGTTCCATTATGCGACTTAAGAGTTGGGAGCTGCTTTTGAGAAAGGTTGGAGAAAAGGGGTTTAGTGTAAAAAAGAAGCAAGTAATGATGGAAAGGTAATCCTTTTCCTCCCATTTAATTTGGTGTCTTGTCAAACATTCTGCATGAAAGATGAATTGCATTGAACTCCATTCCCACCACTAACCCTAATGAAACCCTCTGTGGCATCTTCACGTGCAACCTGGTTGAACTCCCAACCTTGTGCTTTGGGTAGGGGTGGGCGGGTAGGGGTGGGCAAACGGTTCGGTCAACCAGAACCAAAACCGAATTAATGCTATTCGGTTCGAAATTCGAAATGAAAATATGGAGAGTTCGGAAATCAGGGCTCTTTCAACCGAACCGAATTTCCGACCGAAAAACCGAAATACTATAATTGCAAGTTCCAAATGATGGATTTTTATGTGTAGTTGTTTTTAGACTTAAATATTTGAAATGTTTTAAGACTTATGTGTTGAAAATTTTGGTTTATCATTGATGATGCATATAATTGATATTTATTGTTTATATTAGGGGTGAAAAATAATTTAAAAGTGAGAAAATACAAGTACCTTCACAAATTCGGTTTTGTGTGAAAAACCGAACCGAACCGAATTATAATTCGGTTTAAACCGACCGAACCGAATTATAATTCGGTTTAAACCGACCGAACCGAATTATGATTCGGTTCGAATTTGGTTTGAAGTTTGGGAGAATTCGGGGACCCTGTATTCATAATTTCGGTTCGGTCGAAACCAAACCGACCGAATGCCCACTCCTAGCTTTGGGTTCTATTATTGATTGGCCTCACCTCTCATCTCATGTATAGTATCTGCAGGGCCAATCTGCTTTGCCATGGGAACAAACAACAAACAACCCAGTTTCCTGAGAACGTTATCATCCCAATTATAACGAGACTGGCATTTGCCATTGCACCTGCTGCAGGGGGGCAGGGTACTCTGCCTAATGACTTGATTGATAATAAGCCTAAAAAAGGGATTGGGACGATAACTTTCTTTTAAAATATTACACTTGACTGATAGCTATAAAATATATATAGTGTTGAACTCACTTTTAAAATACAATATTATGTTATCTGAACAAACTGAGTTCTTAACATGATATTAGATTTTGATGGACCGAAAAATCTTGTATTGCACTCGTGGTAATTAACGTCAAGTATTAAAATATTGTTTAAGCACAACCAATACCATGGACTCTTCCAACCAAGTTACTGACTTGGGTGAAAGTTAATTTCGTTTTTAAGTCGAGAATTAGCTAGGCTAGCCCACATTATACAGAAGAAGCCCAAGGAAGGAAGGGTAAGACAGACAGGCAGATCCGTGGGTTGTGGTTCGGCCGCAGTGGCGGACTCAGGATTGTCGGAGAGGAGTGTCGCCGATAAAATAAAATAAAATAATAATTAAATACAAAATTAAGTAGAAATTAAAAAAATTTAATTCATAAAGTTCTGTCATGTTTACAACGAATCGCGATGACTTTTCATCCGCTGAAATGTCTCTAAAATACATTAATCACTTATACTGCAAAGAAAATCTTTTTCAATATACACAACTAAACAATCATTCATAAATTGGTCACTCAACTGATTTCGAAGATCATTCTTGATTATCTTCATAGCTAAAAATGTTCTTTCGCAGCTTGTCGTTGCAACAGGTAATGATGAGGAGTTAGTGGCCGCCTGGGCTATTGGCCATTAGGCCTGTGGATTTTTTTCTTCTTCTTTTAATTGTAGGCCGAGGCCCAACACACATCACACATGTATATTGTATGGGCTGATAGTTTATTTTTTTTAATAGGAATTGATAGAATTATGATTTATGAGTTATTTTAAACAAAATTAAAAAGGATTATGATTAAGATTGATTTATTCGGATAATAAATTCTTCGAGTATAATGAAGGTATGTTGGTTATAATTATTGAAGGTGTGTCCGCTATCTCGAAATAAAATAATTTGTAAAAAAATATGTAGATCATACACAAAATTCTAGAGCCGGGGTGTTCCGCAATCGGCCGAGTGTCCCAAACCGTGAAACAGACAGTCCAGTCCACATTATTGCGATTCATGTCATGGAAAGTGAGAGAGACGCCACCAAAACAACCCAACAGAAACTTCCATCAGCTAACCGACGAAACTGTACAAACAGAGAGAAACCGGAAATCAAAGAAAAATAAACCACAGAGAGCTACAGAAGCTGAGAGTAGAACAAGGCGCCAGAGTTGGACTGCACAGAAGAAGAGAGAAAGAGAGTTTGGTTTTAGTGCAGTACTGATATATTGCTTAACTTGACAGCCTTTCTTTCTTCTTCAGCTTCCTTACTTACCCTTTCAGCAGCTCATAGACACATGGGCATGGGCATGGGCATGGCTCAAGATAGAGTGTATAACAAAATCTGATGGATCCTTCATTTTGAAAATTCAGATCTAAGGATGGAAAATTAAATGTCATTTTTATTTTTTCTAACTTTCTTAATCGGCTCATATCTTTTTCGTTTTAACTCGGATTTTAATTCGTTTTTGACAACGTTTGCTCAGAAGGGACGAGTGCATCATGGTCTATTGGATCTACAAATTTCCGAGTGAACAAATTACAGGACTAAAAAATACCACACAATACCATACAATACCATCCTGGTACAGAGTGGTATCTTGTGCTACACTATGTCAAAAGTCGTAAATGACAACTAATATACTTCTATTATCATGTATTCAATCATCCTACAGTCTTGGATTGTTCATACCACCATGGTACGCTTTTCAAACCATAGGTATTTTTTTTTCAATACCAGTCAATACCATATGGTATATAGACTGGTAAAAAATGACTCGATTTTTTTTGTGCGAAAAATATATCAAAGTGAATATCATTTTGAATATCACAATTAATCTGAACGAGTTACTCATGGTTACTCACCATAAAGTTACTGACCTGATCCGTTTCCATGATACATGGCAAGGCAGCATCAGTACAACAAGTATGAAACGAGGAGGAGAAGGGCAAATTAAAGGCTATTTTTGGGAAGTTTTCGAAACAGAAAGGGACCCTTCTTCTCTTCTTTCTTTCCTTCCCCTTTGGCTGAACCCCACGGGCCACCGCCCCGGTCCGTGCCATTATGTTATGTGTCTGGTCTGCTACATTACAACGACCCGCACGCAAAACCATGCTCGCTGTAGTCTATTCTTCGATCTCTCTTGTTGTCGAGTTGTTGCTATTTGTTAATGAATTTCTTTCTTTGTTTTAACTAATTTATGCACCATAGAAGCTAATTAGTGATTAATGAAAGGACCAAAACTCGCATTAATGATCTGCTCATCTGCTCCACTTCTTCCCTGTCTTGTACTGAAATATTTATTTATTTAACGATTTTAAAAGAAAATCCTCATCGTTAATTAACGTATAAAAATTAAGCCGCCCTACAAGTATAGTTAGTAAATACTTCGTTTCATACATGTATATGTACCCGTACGTACTTTATCCGTTTAAAACTTCCATATCCGTATTATTGTCAAGCTTTTTCATTTGTTTCCGTTCATTTGACGGCTTCCGTACTAAACACGTATAAAACCCGTATAACACGTTTAATATCCGTATATAATAATTTAAATTATCAACATTACTATTTTTTACATATTTATTTATTTGTTAAAATAATTAATTTAATATATTTATGACTATTAACGTACTATTAAACGTAACATTAGCTAAGAGACGAAGTTTAGTACCCGTACGTATTTTATATGTAACTTTCTCGTACTGTATTTTACTAACTATGGCTACAAGTATATTGTTTCTAAAAAAATCTTAGTTATTAGTAAGTAGCGCTAACTCCGCAAGACAAGCTTATAGTCTGGGTGCAGCCTAGTTATTCTGCTAACTACATAAGTTGTTAGTATATACTAACTAATATCCAAAATGTATGAACTAATATCCATGTCTGCTGATTTTACTAAAGTATATAGATAACACAGACTAGTATTCAAAACATCACAAATTAGTATCCAGATAGCAGATACAAACTAATATCCACAATCAACCAACTAGTATTCAATATGGATACTCTTATGTGTTATCTGGATACTAATTATGTGCGGTATGGATACTATTCTGTGTTGTCTAGATATTAGTTTGTGAATTTGGGATAATAGTTGATTCATGGTGGATATAAGTTATCAAACCTTGAATACTAGTTTGTGCTCTCTAGATACTTTAGTACTTGGATACCAATTCATGTATTTTGAATATCAGTTAGTATCTGCTAACGAATCTTCAAGTTAGCAGATTAACTTTTCCCGTCTGGGGAAGAATGTGACGTGATCATTTATGGTTCAGTGGTGTGTTCATCATTTGGTGGGAAGAATGATGCACCTTATCTTGGAAAGATTGATGTAGTGTCCAGCCGTCAGTTTGATTTGGAGAGAAGGATGTGGGAGGGAGGATGTTTGGAGCTAGCCATTTGCACTCTCCTATCTATCCAGTTGATGTGTGTTGTTGCGGAACATTGTTCGTCGCAAGGTTTTGTGTGACTCGGAGCTTTGGGATCGAGAGTCAATAAGACACATTGATATATGTTGAAATGGTGAAGGATTCTCTTAATTAGTATAGTTACTGATAATACTTTTCTTCAATGCGTATGGTGCAAAGTAAGTAGAGAGTTGGCTTTTCAGAGAAGAGAAAGGAAAGAAAAGGAAAGCAAAGGAAAGGAAAGGAAGGACAAGCCGGGATCATAAAAGGAAACCCAAGCTGCTTTTTTGACTAACCAACAAAGCAACCAAATCGTACAAAGCACCTCTCCCGACTCTTATCTCTTGTTGCATATATTCCTCACTCTAGCCTATGAGCATTTGATATATAAGGTGCCTTCTAATTATCTAATGTATATTAGAGTATAACATATTTTTAATAAGGTACATTATTTAGATCACAAATTAACTAGAATATATAAAGAGTATTGATTTTATTAAAAAAATATTAATAGATGATTTTAATCTTCCAAAACACATGATCTAACGTACTAGATCGAACAAGACCACGCAATATACATAATACGAGTATTATGAAATTTCCCCCTATTTGTAACTTTCGATGCATAATTATCCTTTTCCATTCTAATTCCACAATTACAAAGACACATGCCCAAAATATAATCGACCTTTAGACCTTTATAACCAATTAAGATGGTTGTTAATTAAGAATCTGATTCTCCTTTTTCTTTCTTTTTGGCCATAGAATCTGATCCTCTTTTTTCACTTCTACCTATTCTTTTCTAAATTTGTACACATATTATATTCAACGAATAATAAAGAACAAAATATTTATCGATCGACAAGAGAAGAGAAGTTTGTGATCATTAGATTACAGAAAAACCTCGACAATTATGATCTTTCTTAATTAGCATAAATAAATCAAAACATATGCTCAATCATTTTTATATAGAGGAGGTAATGATTAGCGACTCTTGGAGTATACAAAAATTATAGTACAATAATATTATACCCAGATTCGAATTAAATCATATTCTAGATATCAATATCTCATTTTGAGTGGGTTTGACTCATAGATATAGAAGGAAAAAAAAAATCCGTGAAAATGGTGTAGAGAGATCGATCACCACATTTTACTCGTTAATCCTTTTTTCTTATAAAGTTTTACTCGTTAATCTGGTGGATAATAAAATCAGATGTAAATAATTAATCATTAACAAATAAAGTACACATGTGAGGGTTAAAGTAAAGACATCATTATCATAATAATTAACAATTATATCACATACGTGTATACGGGATCAAATCAGACATATCACATATCCTCTTTTCACATGGTTAAAATTCAATGATTTTGATAGGTAGGGTCCCTTGGAACTGATGAGCCCAATAATTGAGCCACAAAGAAAAACCAAACACACATAATAATTGAGACCTAAAAATTGTACAACTTGGGTCTCACGATTCCATTTCAGTAATACCCAACAAAATGACCACCCAAGAACATCCAAGACGTACGAAGCCCTAATAATAATTACTGGCTAAATGGTCGTCTGCTGTATAAATATATATATATATATATAGAGGAAGAAACAAAACAGAGGGGGGAAACACAAAGTAAATTAAAGCACCTCCAAACCATAAACGTACCAAGCAAAATAATATAACAAAAATGGTAGCTACTAGCTAGGTGTATATATACATAACAATTTATATTAAATATCAAAATTGAAAACCAATATATATAACCAAATCCAGCTAGCTAGCTCTACATCTGTCTGTATTTGGGGCTTGGATCATCGTCACCTGTTGGAAATGGGATTGGGACCGCTGGGGACTTCATGGGCACTGGCATTGAACATAGCCGACGACGAACCTTTTTCCTGCCACGGCAATGGCGTTCTCCGGGGCCGGAACCTTCCACTCCTCCGACTGCTCCCATGGAAGTGGAACCTTGTTTGATCTCTGATGACGACGGCAGAGATATGTAGGCCCACTTTCACCTTAGGATCATCAACAGCTGCTGCTGCCGTGGTAATCTCTAAGTGAACAACCATGGAGGAAAGAACAAGGAAGAAAAGGAGGAGGGTTGATCTTACAACTGACGGAGCAAGGATGTGTTTAGTTGTATGGTGGTGGTGGGAAGAAGAAATGGGGAGTGGTGATGAATGATCTACATGGATGGTCATGATGATGATGATGATGATCTCCAGCCATGCAAAATGGAGAGTACTTTGGGGTTTTTTTTTTATGTGTGAACCATCCAGCCAGTGCACCCCAGCTGATGGTGATGATGACTGGGAAGAATCAACATCTAACAAGGAGAGGAGAGGAGAGAGCTTGATTGTTGAAAAGAGGGTGGTAGGAAGCTGGAAATCAAACTTCAGGTGGCCATGGCTAGCTAGCTAGCTATTCACAGTGATTTGTGAAAAGGGTGGGTAGGGAGAAAGAGCGAGTGATTGAGGGAGATATGAAGGAAAGGAAAGGAAAGGAAATGAATTTGTGAGGGTGGAGGTGTGTACTGGTCTGGTGCATTACTTTAGCTGCGGTCACTGTCTGTCTCAATGAGGTGTGTGTGTGATTGATATGTGCATGGAAAGGGATGGATTGGGTCTCTCTCTCTCTCTCTCTCTCTCTCTCTCTCTCTCTCTC
Source organism: Linum trigynum (assembly GCA_964030455.1). Classification (NCBI taxonomy): domain Eukaryota; kingdom Viridiplantae; phylum Streptophyta; class Magnoliopsida; order Malpighiales; family Linaceae; genus Linum; species Linum trigynum. The sequence continues at coordinate 34,383,994 of OZ034820.1, forward strand.
TCTCTCTCTCTCTCTCTCTCTCTCTCATGAAGATGAGTGCAATCCTGTGGTTGTCATGGCGGTGATATTTATGCAGACCAATTGAGAAGGATTTTGCTTTTTAGGTGGGTAGATAATGTACCAGAAAGTTAGAGTTAACATTATAATATTTTGTATCACAATTGGTTCAACTGTTTTTTATTGGTAAAAATTATCTATCCATTTGAACTCTAATATGAGAATGCTTCGATATTACTACTAGGCCCGTAAGGGTATGTGAATTGGGGCAGAGGGGAGCCCTACTAGCTGAGACCTGCGTTTTCTTTTTCTCTTAATGACTTTTGCGACTATGAGGGCTACCCATATAGTCTCCTGGGATGAAGACCAAGGGAGGCCCACTATGGGCTTTGGGTGGAACGTGAATAGTGGAATGCTCTGGACCACTACTATTTCGGCCCACAAGATTTGGATTTCATTCCTAGAAAATTCAAGGTTATCTATAGAACTTTAAAACAAAATGGAGTTACCTTACCTTTATGAAGCAGGGGTCCGAATCCCATCAGTATCCTTCTAGTCAGTAATTGCCAGTAACAAAATTATTTATTTTTTATTGTATTCAATTCGTAGTCGTCAGTTCACGAAATTTAAATAAACGGAGGGGAAAAATCATAAAAGTGTCCACCCATTTACTGATAATACTGAATTTTGACCAAATGCGAACCCCACCACGACTCCCGCCCCAACGCTTTCCTCCCTCTTTTTTTCCACCCTGCACCCGTCCTCATGCTTTTCCTCTCTCACATCTGCAAATAAATAAATAAACACTTTGTTACACTTTTTTTCTGTCACTAAAAGAAGAAAGAAAAAAACAATTATCTCTCACCTAAACTAAAAGAACAAAAATATTCATGCTTTCCCAACTTTAAATTCAACTCAAATTGAATGGTGATGTTTTTATTCAATCATTTATGCTTAAAAGGATAATTACAAGTATGAATATGATTACCACCACCTACAACTATTTTATAACATAATAAAATATGCTAAAGAAAACTACAAATATAATTACCATACAATACCACTTGGTATAACATGGTAAAACATGCTAAATAAAATTATACATCTAACTACCTTATCATACCACCATAATAGAACATGATAAATCGAATTATCACAAATTAATTATAATTACCACACAATACCACATGATAAGAGAAGGTAAAACCATATAAATCTAATTATCACCCTCCACCAACATGATAAAAACATGGTAACCACAAAAATACATTTAGTAACCACACATTACCATATGGTATAGTGTGGTAATCTCAATATATATCTAATTAGGACTTTATTCACTTTCTTGTCCACTTCATTGTCTGCTGACTCTTCTTTCTGTGAACTAGTGTCAATGACCACCCTCTACCACCATGGTAAAACATGGTAATCATAAAAATGCGTTTAGTTACCACACATTACCATATGATATAGTATGATAACCACAATATACATCTAACTAAGGCATTCTTCACAAGCTCGTCTTCTACCTCCTCACATTTTCTCCCCCTCATTTGAGAACACCAAAAGAAAAAAATGAGGAAGATTGGAATTGAAAATCCACAAACAAATACTAAAATATAAAACATGCAAGCTCGACTCACGTAGATCTTTCTCCTCTTGGTCGATATGGAGCTTCACCAAATTTGAGGCCGAGGACTTGACAAAGAGAAGAAACATAATGAAAGAAGAGGGATTCACTTTTCCCTCGTCCATTTTTGGTGAAAAAAAAAAGAATAGAAGGAGGGAGCAGCTTGAGAGAAGAAAGATCTTGAGCGTCAACAGAATTGAAAAAAAAGAAGAAACGCAATGAAAAAGGAGGCTACACTTTTCCTTCGTAATTGATGAAGAAAAAAATGAATAAAAGAAAAAGAAATCAGATCTGGAGAAGAAGGAAATTAGGAGAGAGAAAGAGGAAAAAAGCGTTTCAAAAAAAGGAAATGCTGAACTTTCTCTCTCCTCCATTGAAACCAGCTAATAAATGTTGGGCATAATAAAAAGGGAAAGAATACAAAACTAAATAAATAGACAAAAATACCCCTGGTCATTCCCTCATCCATCTCAGCCACACAATGAGTCCGTCCAATTCAACGGCTCCTAGATGGTTACCGTGGGGGGTGAGTAACCAACGGTTACTCGTATCCTAAGCCATGAAGCAGAGTCCTCTGCCTCCTGAATCCTAATTACTAAACAGTATCATCATTTACATACTGTTAACTAGACAACAAAATATGTAATTTATCACCTTTATAGACAATTTTTCATTTCCTGAATTCATATATTTTGAACTAGAGATCTTACATTGAGCCTCTCTCTCGCAACACAAAAAGGAGGGCCCAAACGGAAAACAAAACATTAAAAGAAGACAAAATCAAAAGAGAAGAACATTGATAAGATCTCGAGCTATTGAAAGCTTAGGTTCTTCTGTCAAAGTCGTGCAACTTTGATCTTTTTAGGGTTTTCTGAATTTTCTCTCAACAACTCAAAAATTAAAGGATATGTGGGGGTAGATACTAGCCACAATCAAGTGTTATCGCTTGATTGATAAGAGTCTTGCTAAACTCTTCTGGAATCCTCAACAGAAAAACTAAAACAAGGATCTTGCACTAGCTACGGAATCCACCGATAGCTGAAGCAATGAACCATAAGCACTCATGCTCTATGGGGAAAACTCCTCAAAGTTAATTTTCATTCAACATAATTCTATCTCCAAAATTAATGTGTACAACCCTTTAAAATAGGTCTGGAAAAATTAACATAATCAAAACACCAAAAAAAGAAAAAAGAATCCTAAACGAAAAAGATAACAAAACTCGTAGGTCAAATTCCACGGTCACCCCCTTGAATTCCACGGTCGTAAATTTTGGTGTCTTGGGCGTGGAAATGCTCTTATCAAAATACACTGTCTGAACTTGAATTCCATGGTCGTGGATTTTGGCTTCCAGACCGCGGATTTTTGACTGGTCACCATACGATATTTTAACTGCTCATTTGGTGCCCAGGAAGCTTCAAATCGATCATCCCATACCTTCACGTAGGGGTGGGCAACGAGACGGGACGGGATACCCAGTCCCATTTGGAGACCAAAGTCCATCCCATATCCCAAACCCATATGGGAAACAGGTACCCATTATCCGTACGGGACGGATAACGGGTACCCATACTACCCATAAATACCCAAAGTTTAAATGACATTTTACCTAAAGACAATTAGTCAATTACATCCAAAGCATTCATTTCAAAACACAAAATGGCTGCACAAGTAGCAACTTACACCAATTCCTACAACCCAAAGAAGGGATGATCATGAAGATGAAAAGGAATCAAGGAAGGGGAAAGAACCAAATAATAAAACCCAGAAAGAAAACAGGTTCTGCTTCCTGGAAAGTGCCATGATTCAGTAATAATAATAATAATAATAATGTTGTTTCTACTCAAATCAATCCTCAGTTTGGCAAAATAGGGTGGGGAATGTGGTGAATTTTGCAGCAGCAAGCAAGGGTGCGTCAGCGTCTCAACTCTCACGGGCTGAATTAAATGGATTTTGTAATTTTAATGGATTTTGAATTGGGTTGGGCCTGGGCGCATGGGCTGAATTATATGTCTTTGTAATATGATGGGTACAACGGGTACCCATATTACCCAAACGGGTATTCGCGGGTAACCCGCGGGTACCCATATTAGGACTGTACAATCCCAAGTCCCATCCGTTTAAAATATTACGGGTAATATGGGGTACCCGTAACCCTTAAAAAACGGGACGGGTACGGGTATACCCAAATACCCGTTTCCCGTTGCCCAACCCTACCTTCACGATTCTTAGAAACACTTCTTCTGTCATCTCCAAGTCCTTCCCTTGCTTGGATGTCTCCCAAACAAAAGAAGTAAGCCTCCAAAGTAGGTCCCATGAACTGATTCACAGACTTAGCCAGATTTCCAGCTTCTTCTTCCATTGACTTGGTTTCTTCTTTGAACTTCAATGGGAATGGTTTTGGGTCACCACCCAGGATCACATCAGTCGCTCTCCCTTCAAAAAACTTTGTCCTCAAAGCTTGCAGGCTCGTACACCTCAAATCATGTTCAGAATCAAAACAAAAAGGATCGTGATAGCTTGATTTAATTTGTTCTATCTGAACCACTTCAGCCTCACCACTTTTCTCTGCCAGTTCTTCTACCTCCTTATGATCTAGGGAGTTGGTCAACAACTTTTCTTCTTCGGGTTCCTCTTGATATGGAAGTGTTTACTTCCCCGACCTTCTGCTCCTCCTCATGAGCCTGTGGCAGTTGAGTCTTTCCTTCTGCAACCTCTTGTGTGCTAGCTGATGTTCATGTGCTTGTCGTGGATAGCAACGAGTATTTGGTTATATGCTCTTCTTCATACTCCTGCCGAAATCATTGCAAAGTCTTCAAATCATCAGCAACTTCCTCCTGGGATAAAGTCTTCAAAACGAATACCTTCTTCTGATTCGTCAATCTGAAGCTTTTGCACCTTCTGCTGACCAAAGGAACTCCACGATCTTGGAACCAGGTTTGTCCCAGCACAATGTGATTTGTAAGCCTGTACACCAGGTCGCACAAGACCTCGTCTTCATAGCGTCCAAATGGTGAATTTCACATGAGCCTATGTATACACGACGCTAGGAATCTTTTCGCCAGGAAGTTGCATAATATATGGAGCTGGATGGAAACGCGTTGGTAGCCCCAATCTCTCCACGGTTCTTGTGCTAACCAAATTTGATTTGATCCCTCCATCTACCAGCACAGAACTCAAGTTTTCTTTAATCAAACAACGAGTATAAAACGGATTACCTTGCCCTAACTCTTCTGCCATTGTCGGAACTTGCAGAAAGCGTGCAATCTTCTTCTCCTGTCCACTTATTTGAACCGGAGCTGTGATACCACTTGATAAGATCCCGAGCTCGTGAAAGCTTAGGTTCTTCTGTCAAAGTCGCGCAACTTCGATCTTTTTAGGTTTTTCTGAATTTTCTTTTAACAACTCGAAAAGTAAAGGATATGTGGGGGAGTAGATACTCGCCACAATCAAGTGTGATCGCTAAGAGTCTTGCTAAGCTGTTCGGGAATCCTTGATAGAAAAACTAAAACAAGGATCTTGCACTAGCTATGGAATCCACCGATAGCTGAAGCAATGAACCATAATCACTCATGCTCTATGGGGAAAACTCCTCAGAGTTAATTTCATTCAACAAAATTCTCTATCTCCACAATTCGTTTGTACAACCCTTTAAATAGGTATGCAAAATTAAACCTAATCAAAACACCAAAAAAGGAAAAATAATCCTAAAACAAAAAAGGCAACAAACCTCATTAGGTCAAATTCCACGGTCACCCCCTCGAATTCCATGGCCATGGATTTTGGTGTCTTGGGGTGGAAATGCTCTAAAGAAAATCCACTATCCGAACTTGAATTCCACGGTCGTGGATTTTGGCTTCCACACCGTGGAATATTTACTGCACACAATACGATCTTCTAGCTGCTCGTTTGGTGCACAGGAAGCTTCAAATCGATCATCCCATGCCTTCACAATTCTTTGAAACACTTCTTCTATCATCTCCAACTCCTTCCCTTGCTTGGATGTCTGCCAAACAAAAGGAGTAAGCCTTCAAAGTAGGTACCATGAATTGATTCCAGACTTAGCCATATTTCTAGCTTCTTCTTCCCTTGACTTGGTTTCTTCTTTGAACTTCAATGGGAATGGTTTTGGGTCACCACCCAGGATCACATCAAGCATATGTGTATTTCTTGATCAGAAGCCGTAGGAATTGACATAACTACAATCGGCCCGAACCTCAGGTTCCAAGATATTCCCAAACCTAGTCATGGTCTCATGGAAGCAGCAAACTGATTGTGAAACACGAACCCGACGTATAAGCCATGGAATTGAAGAAAGGGAAAGTCCTCGAATCAGAGTACAACATCTGATGATCCGTCCGCAATAGCACCATCTGATATGTCCGCATGGGCGGAGCTACATGTAACCTAGGGTGCCCCCCCCCTCCCGGGATTGGTCCCCGTGGTCCCGGCCCCTAGAATTTTAAGGATATTTAGTACAAATTTTATAAGTAGACTTGTTCTGTAAATCTTGTTGTGTAATAGTCATGTGGTCTAATGGTAGCTAAACTTGACTTATGTATTAAAGCACATGGGTTTGATCCACTTTAGCCACATACATTTTGTTTAATTATTTTCGGCCCCCGGTTCTCGAAATCCTGGCTCCGTCCCTGTATGTCTGGCCATCTCTATGCATTCTTTTCAATTCATTCTCATCTCTGTTCATACGAATCAATATCACTACAATAATAAAACATAAAATCAATGCCAACTCAATTAAAAAAACACGACTGACTTGCTACGACACAATTCCTAACAATGGCCAAGTGTAACTGATGAAAGGGACTGTAGTATAGTGGCACAAGTAATAAATATCGAATTCACGGGTCTTTAGAGTTACTATTACTCAGCTTCAGTTCATTATCTAGCAAATCAGATTGAGGTTTGTTTAACTAAACTACTCTACATGCTAAACTAGGTCAGACTACTAATTACAGGTTAGGAACTCACTCAGGTATGAATCCCCATAGCTCTTAAGTTAAGTCCAAGTTGTAATTCCCTATGGTTGTTTTACTGTTGATTAAGTTGCGGAAGATCTGAAAATAGATTGGACTCTCTTAAGCTGACCAAGGCCTTTTAGACAGAATACCTGGCAGGCGACTAGCCTTCACTGGGATAGACTGCTAAGGCGATTCACACATACCTCCTCTACATAGAACAAATTCCAGTACAAAGCAGTGAATCGATTGATTATAATCAAACAATATAGCATCCAAAGGTTCAAACAATAAAGATCCTAACACATGGAACTAGGGTTTCTCAAAATCTAAGTGAAGTGAAGTTACTCCATAGAGAAGAGAGAGAATGAAGAAATTTGATCCAGATCTTCAATCTCCATCTCCAAGCTTGATTCTCGAGCTCCAATGGTGAAGGATTCCTCCAAAATAGCTTCAAGAATGATACCAAGTTGCTCTCTCTCTATGATTCGCCCCTTGGATGTTTGGGAACCAAAACCCAGCCCTCCCTCTCTAAAATCTCAGAAATCAAACTTATACCCGAGTAGGGGCAGAAACACGGCCGGGAACATGGTCGTGTTTAGTCCTGCCTGTTTTTTGCATCCCTTCAACAGTCTTTGGCATAAAAAAAACACTGGCAAGTGCTAGATGAAACACGATCTTGTTTTTAGGGAAGTATGCCCGTGTTTCTTCCTCCGAACCTGTTCCACTATATTCGATGCTTCGTTTCTCCCTCGTCCAGACTCCGAATCTGTAGCCGTTTGATCCCAGACACTCTTAGTCTCGTCCTCTTTCTTTTCATGAAAATCTTACATGATTATTTAAAATGAGGTATAAATCCATTTTTCTTTAGGTCATGCCCGAGTTTCTTCTCCTGAATCGTCAATTGATCTCCGAATGACTTGAAATTTGCGCCTATGCTTCACTTTACGTGCTAGAGCCTGAAATGTTACAAAGGAACAAAACCTAGCTTAAAATAGGCCAAGAAATCACAAACTCGAGCCAAAATGATCAAGAAACGAGGGTGCAAACATGTGCAAATACGATGCTATCAACAACCACTTTAAAAAAATATAAAGACAAGGAGAAAAGAACAAATTTTAGTTCAAACAAACCAATCCTATTTCAAACGAACAAATATCAGTTCATAAGAACCTATACCATTACAAAAATAAAACAAGAAATCAATATCAAATCATAAAACAGACTACCATTTCAACCTACACAAAATACTATCACACCCGTACATACCACTACCACAACAAACGGATAAACACTATATTACTACTACCACAACAAATACACAACCATTACTGCAAAGACAACCATCAATACCACTACCACAAAGACTAATTCCAGAAGAAAAATCTAGATCTAGTTTGGGAGAGAGAGACAATGAGAGAGAGAGAGAGAGAGAGAGAGAGAGAGAGTGAGAGAGAGATCTGTCGATGAGGAGGTCATCGTCATGCTGGAGGGAGAGAGTGTTGGTGGAGGCAGTTCCACGAGTGAGGAGGTCGATGTCAACAAGAGGGAGGGAGTGGCGGCACCAACAGGGAGATGAGGAGAGTGGCTGGCAGGAGGGAGGGAATGATGATGCCGATAGGGGGAGAAACAGAGAGGCCGACAGAGTTGTTGGAGAGGGAGGAGAGAGCCAAATAAAAGAGGGGGAGAAGGGGGAGGGATTGGTAGGGTTAGGGATGAGAGATGACATGGAAAGTCATAAATATGGGTGGTAATTAAATGTGTTTTTGCCCCCGATAGAACACATGTGGTTAATGGAATGAGTTAGCATGGTTACTCAATTTTGAGTAACCACGGTGGCTACTAACATCTACACCTTTAATTATCTCTATTTTACCCTATTTTTAAATCGATGATAGAGATTAGATTAACGATAATTTTGAAATTAAAAGAATACCACACCTAATTATTATATTTTAAAAAATAAATTTCTATATATTATATAATCTTTCATCCTCTCTCTCATCCCACCTCACCGCGCCGCCGGCGCTCCCCTCCCTTCCCCTCCCATCTCCCATCCTCTCTCTCTCACTCCACCTCCCACCACCAGCGCTCCCCTCCGGATCTCCCCTCACCCCACCTCCCTCACCGCCACACCTCTTCCAACATCTCAGCTGGATTCCAGATATGATTTTTTCATATTCGTATGTATTTTTATATTGGTAATAATTTTTTTATAGTGGTATTATTTTTTCGTATTGGTATTGGTTATGTAATTGTATTAGTTTTTTGGTATTAATTTTATTGTATTGGTAGTGATCATCATGTATTGGTATTAGTTAAATATGCAACGGAATTGCTTTTTAGTGTAATGGTATTTTTTTCATAATGGTATTGATTTATTTCTGCAATGGTATAAGTGCTTTCCCGAAGTGGTAGTGGTTGTCTAACAGATTGATATTGATTTATTTCTATAATGGTATTGATATTGATTAATTTCTGCAATGGTACTAGTGTTTTCCGAAATGGTAGTGGTTGTTTAACAAATTGATATTGATTTATGTGTATTGGTGTTTTCCGAAATGGTAGTGGTTGTCTAACGGATCAATATTGATTCTTGTTTCATTTTTGCAGTGCTATTATTTTCAATTGGACAGAGAAGGAAAAGATTGAGGAAAAAAAAAGATCTAGCTGTAGATTGTGAAAGTGAAAGAAAGAATGAGAAAATTATAATTAATATATTTTTGTAACTCCCTAATATGTAATTTATGAAAAAGTAATTAATAAATTTTTGTCATACCTAATTTGTACTTAGTAACCATGGTGATTACTATTTTACTAATCACCATAACATGTCCCTGTGGTGTAGATTTTCATGGTAACTACCTATTCAAATGTTGTCAGGCCAACTCTCACACTCACCCTCTCTAAAAAAATTTACTCTTAAAAGCATATATCACAACCCTAAAAAGACATAATCGACATTAATGATTAGACATTGAAAATTATGACCCGACTCAAGCCCGCTCGAAAAATAACAAAAGTTGGTTGAAATTTTTGTAACCCGAACCTAATTAACCTGTAAACTTTTGGGTTGGGCGGGTTAGCAGGTCAATTCGGTAGACTCATTCCATTTCATATATCACTCTCAAAATGATAAAATCACCTATAAATTGGCAAGAGAATTAAGAAATTCACAAGGATTTGAGAGACAAGTTTGTAGTGTAAAGACAATAAAATATCATGTGTTTCTTGCAATAGTATTGCTTTCGTGATTTTTTCTTGGCGACTTGTACAATTTGTATTTTCTTTCATTAGCATGAGTGATATGATCCCAATTGGATCAATCCAAAATTCAAAATTACTTTCCAAAGAAGTCATCTCAACTAACTTGAAGAATTCTGATTTTTGGCCAAGTGTTGAAACAGTTTCAGGTTGCCTACTTTGGAAGCTTGTATATCACAAATGCCTCAATGAAAATGGGAGATCAAGGGCTTGTTTTAGAGATAAAGTTGTTATCGTTACAATGGTATATTTAGGAGCTCAAGGAGATGTCTGGAAGGTCAGTTTCAAAGCCCATCAAATGGCTACGTCAAAACAGGAAAACTGCCTAAATTTGACTAAGGCAGAAAACTGTTTGAAGATACCAACTTTGAAGGCCTATATCTTGAGTTTGGAGCATGATCTCAGGCTGATTCAAGATGGAGGTGAAATAGGAAGTTTTCTTCTACAAAGTAAAGGAATTGGTTGAGTTCGAATCAACCTAGAATACCATTTTCGAAGGGCTCAAAGATGCTATGAAGCCTGTTTTCCTAGGCAGACTTGCTTGCGTTTTAAGTCAGTTTCTTGGCCAGCAAGTTACCTTGTTTTACACGAATTCTTTAGCCTTTTCCTGTTCTAATTAGTTTCCTTGTTGATGTAGGGTTGTATTAGGTTTCTTTGGCAATAAAAGCCCTTTAGTTTACGTTGTAAAAGGGAGTTGATTGAATTGAATACAAACCGAGTGTTTGGAGTTCTTGAGTTGCGTCTCGAGAGTTTACCCATTGTCATTAGCTACGAGTGGATTCCTTAGCTAATTATAAGACCCTTGTGAAGCTATTCTGAGTGGATTCCAGAATCGTTTAACAAGTTCTCTTATCAATCGATTAACCACCTCGATTGTGGCGAGAATTCTACCTATCCGTCATCTATCGTTCGATTGTGTGTCTGAGCTGCGTATTCTGATCAAAAGCACCCCCTGGTGCTTTATCAATGAGAGGATTTGAAAATATGTTAGTTGACATGCCACATGTGTTAGGTAAACTATTGCCATACATATATGAATTTTTTTTGTTTTTTTAATAAATATAAATCATCTTTGATATTGTGTCCGAGAATGTTCAAAGCCCGAAATGACCATAAAGCCGTCCTGAATGTTTTTTGGTTGGGTCAATATTTTACCCAAAATCAACCAACCTAATATGGCCGATAGTTGATAATCCATAATTTGCGACCCGAACCCGAAATTACTCAGGCAAACCTTATTGCGAGTTCCATTAATGATAAACCATGTGAGTTGAACATAAATACATATACATAATTTTTATATGAGCTACAAGGATAACATGTTATGTTTATTTTTAGTGTGCTACTAAGTTATAAAAAAATAAATTCAGCATGACATTTCTATTCATGAATTTTGGGAAAAGATTGAATGGGAGCATGTTGCCTCTCTTTAAGTATTTCAAAGTTTTATTTTATGATATGCCACATTTGTTTGTCCTTTTTTCTATTGTAAGATATTGGAAGAAACTAAGCAATTTAACTATTATGCCAGTAGTAGAACAAAAATATATAAATACCAAGTGGGTGCTTGTTTCGAACCAAACAATCATAAGCTAGAAAGTACTTGTTGGGTATGGAAAACCCACGATCCGAAGAATGCCACATTCGAAGATTTGTATACGAGGGTACATTTTTAGGAATGGTAAACTCATTCCTGGACATCTCTGCCTTTGTCTGACGGCGACTTCTTAACAAAGTATGCCCCCTCAAAACGCATTCCCTTTCTTTATTCCTTTGGTTTATGTTTGTTGTTGATGATGTCGCAAAATTGAATCCGAGAAGTGGGTTCTGAATCTATGTGTATTGCTCATTTATTGAATATTGGATATGTGGTTTCTTTTCTGCTAAGAAGTAGTTTTCTTTGGTTGTTGTTTGGATATATGAAGTGTTCTCCCCAAATGGGTTGTTTTCTGATTCAGGAAATAAATCTCATATCATGTCTACTAATTTTTTAGAGCAAAACAATTTATTAGCCAAATCTTTTCAAAAATAAAATAATAGCCAAATTGTTAACTTTTTATCCGATTGACCGTCAGTTGACTATGAAGTGTCAATATATGCAGAGATGGCTGAAAGTCAATAATTTGACTTTACCACATACAAGAATATTAATTTTAACTAATTTTTATTATTAAAAAAATAGCATTAAAAAACCCCTAGAATCTTATCCCTTTCCTCTCCATCCAAGAATTTCATAATCAATTTCCTCCCACTCTCTCCGTCACAGTTTTCAGTTTCTTTTTGTGTCTCCAAATATTAATCAGGATTCAGGAAACAGAGTCCCCTACCTCCTGAATCCTAATTGCAAAACAGTTAACTTAACAGCAAAATAGGTAATTTATCACCTTACAATTAATTTGTCATTTTCCGAACTCATATATTTTGAACTAAAAATCTTACATTGAGCATGTCCCTCTCTCAACACAAAAAGAAGGAGCCACCAAACAGAAAACAAAACATCAAAAGAAGATAAAAAAAAAAAAAAAGCTGAGATGTATTTGTTGATCAGTAGTCGTAGGAATTGACATAACCACAATCGGCCCGAACCTCTCCACCTTCCTGAACCTCAGGATCCAAGATATTCCCAAACTTGGTCATCGAAGCAGCAAACTGATTGTGGAACACCGAATCGGGCGCATAAGCCATGGCATTGACGAAAGGGGAAGTCCTGGAATCGCTATACAACATCTGATCCGTCCGCAACAACCCCATCTTCTTCTGCAAATTCTTGTAGTACTGATTGTTGAACTTCCCCGGGCTCATCCCTTCCAATTCGACGTAATCTGACCCCCACCTGCACTTCCTCGTCAGGTAGTTTGCATACCTCTCGTCCAGCAACGAATCGGGCTTCCCCGTTCCCTCGTAATCGTACAACCTGTGTTGGATTGTCTCGCAGCTCGTCCTGCCGATGGTATGTGCCCCAGAGAGCGCGACGAGGTCGAGCGCGTTGAGACCCTTGGACTGGTAGAATTCGATGAGGGATGTGACGTTTTCGTGGCCCGTTGGGACAGACTCTGCCTCTTTGTCTATGGAAACCTTCCCATCTTTCCTCCCATAGGGGATCGACCAGTACGGGCCGCCCTGGATCACCGTGGCGTCTCGAGACGCTGCGGTGAGAATGTCGGCGCAGGACACTGTCTTGGGGCACTTTTTCTCCAGCTCCTTCTTGATGTCGTCGACCACTTGGAACCCTCGGAGGGTCTTGCTGGCTTTCGATGTCCTCTCGCTTCCTACGTGGCTCAGTAGGATCGAACCGTCACAGCCCTGAAAAAACGAATTTTACCAACTGATTAAGTACTGGAAAGATTTTAGTCGGACCGCGACACACATTTCGTTATACGGTCAATTATGGGTGCGCGAATTGTTACGTACCCTGACGGAGCAGTCGTGGAAGTGGAGGCGCATGAGGCTGGGTGCGAGTGTGTAGTCCTTCTTGACCCATTCCTTGACCTTGCGGTTGATGATGGCTTCGGCGTCAGGGCAAGTCGTTTGGTAGTGTGCGAATGAGAGATAATCGTCGTCGTCGCTGTCGAGCAATGAGGAGATGTGTAGAGCTGGTGCTGCTTCGTCGTCGTACTCGTCGCTGTCGGCTAAAGCGGAGCCGACGCAGATGAGGGCGAAGAGGAGGAAAGAGAGGTGGAAAACGGAAGAGAATCTCCTCATGGTTTGGAGTTTTGGTGGAGGGTTTTCAAGAAACAGAGGAGCTGTTGTTTGCTGTTCTGGTTTTGGATTGCATCAATTTGATTTTTTGCTATGCATATATAAAGAGATTGACATAAGTTAGAGGGGACAGATCGAACAGAATGATTTGTGGGATTTGAATAATGATTGGAGAACTACTACGTGGGAAGCACATCCTCTCTGAAATCAAACATGACTTGCCCGCACGTAAGAGCTGCCCGCTGCCGATATGCTGATTTCTTAATCGTCTCAAGGGTTTAGTTGACTTTGGTTAATCATTTGTTTTTGTCACCTATCCCACTATTTTTGGATGGAAAGTGATCACATTTTGATTTTGATTATCGATGAAGGCTGTAGGTGGAGAACATTTAGTGATGGCAATTTTAAACATGATTCGCTCGATCCGATTTGTTTGAAATAGGTATTATCCGAAATCCATTTAGTAATAGTATAGAGCGGGATGTGGATACTAATTTCATCCCATCTCGACGTACATTATCTCGATTTATTTTAATATATATTTTATTTCTCTTCTTTTGATTTTTCTTAAATCATACTTTCACTCAAATGAAACTTGCATTAAGTGCAAAACACAATCTTTCAACTAATTGGACTTATTACTAAACAAATTATCTCATTTTTATTTATTAAATATTTTCTAAAAAAATGCTCCAAATAACATAAAAAAATTGGATCAACCTATTCCGTCTCGTATCCTCTCAGATATTTAGCCAATATTATAAAAAAATTAGGGATATGAAATATTTAAGTAGCCACTCCCCAACATTAACATTCCATTAATTTGGTTGGACTGAATCCAAATGAAATTGTCAACAATTCATTTGATAATTGGATAATTGTTGCTTGATGTGTATCCCTACTGGGCTCGACCCATTGGATAATTGTTGCTTGATGTGTAGCCGAGTGAGATGGGCCTGAGTGTATTAGTAGAAGTCTACAATTCTTTTTTCTCCTATCGAACAAATGGATCATCTCCAACACTTATATGTAATTTATATTTTGCAAAGACTAAAATCGACAACAATTCGTATCCATGATAAACCATGTGAGTTGAGCACATACATGATTCTTGTATGAGTTATAAGACTAACATGTTAGGTTTATTTTTCTTGTGATACTGTTAGGAACGAAACAACAAACAGTGATGAGGTTACCGGATCTGGAGTCGAGTCACGGACTAGATCGCTCTCTTTAAGATGTTTGCGGCACTGCTCACGATGCGCACGACAGACTATCAACCGGTCTTCTTGATAATTGTCGAAAACATATTGATTTTTGCGTGCATAATGTGACTATTTCATGATATGTTTGAGACCTATAATACTTGTTTGAGGTCCAACTAAGCCTGGAATGGTTATAAAACCATTACCATCCAGTACCAAATGTTTTATATATTTCAGGTAAATGAAACGAGAAAATTGCATTGGTGGATAGAATAATTCAAGTGGACTGGATGTACATTCGACCGGAACTTACTGAAGAGTTGAACCAGGACTAGACGGCGGATGGAAGCCATTTTTGGGCCAGAAAATTAAGTTTGGCCGGAAGGTTTTGTCATCTTCTGGCTATTATTTTTGGGACGGGAAACAAAAGATTTGGAGGAAGCGAAATTCTCTGAGGCAATTTGGGGGGAACGTGATTCTTTTGGGCAATTAATTAAGGGGGGAATTATTGTGGAGAGAGGCAGCCAAAGCTTGGGGACGAAATCTTTTTTTTTGGAACGGCTGCAGCGAACGACGAGGGCGGAGCGAGCAGCTTGTTGCGGCGATCTAGTGCAGAGCAGCGGGAAGCAATTATCAGTATTTGTTTTTTTTTTTCTTTGCTTCGTAACATGATGATAATGAACATGATTGTTTGTTTTATTTTCGTCATGAACTAAACTCCGATTTCTGGGGGAAACATCATAGGATGCAACTATTTCTAGATTTGATGGATTAATTCGTATGTCTTTTCTTCCAATTTCTATTGCATGAAATTACTTAATGCTTTGTGTTGACTGGCCACCAATACATTGATTTGTTGTTAATTAGGTTATTAGCGACAATGAAACCCTAATAACTCAACATATTTCATGTGACAAAGTAACTTATCGAAGCGACAGTGGATTAAATAAGGTACTATGCGGTCTTGATTGAGATATCGTTCTTCAGGCTAAATAATTAACTCATTGAGCTACGACAGTAGGATTTGATTTAATTGTTTAGTACGTAGTAATTCCCGACAGGGATAGCTAGCACAACAGAGATATCCTGGCTGTAGAGAATTGATTAAACTGACTAGAATATGTGAATTAATCTGGGTAGGATAGGTAGTGAGTCCCGGTGTTTCTCCCAGAGCTTTCTCCATTGAATTTCTCCCGACAGTTTTCATTTAGTTAATTTATTTATTTTATTTTGCTTTTAGAAATTAGTTTCATTAAACTATTTTCACTTATAGTTTGCTCATAAATTTGATAGAATATAAGGTTGTACCAGTCCCTGAGAGACGATACCCGGACTTTCCGGTTTACTACGAGATAGGAATTTAAGCATTACGCTTTTGCCCTATCAAGTTTTAGGCGCCGTTGCCGGGGACTGCCATACCTTATTTTTGTTGATTTTTGTGAGTGAACTATTTTGATCTGTGTTCTAGTGTGCAGGTGAATTTCAGGTGTATCCTCCTCGTGCATGCCAAGGAGGACGACCGACAATTTACTGCCACTTGATCTAGAGATAGAGAGGACCTGCCGACAGAACAGGAAGTAGGTCAAGTTAGGGAAGCAATCAACCACAACTCCTACGCCTTCCCTAACCCATAGTCGTCGACAGAGAGGACAAGCTTCATCACCTGTCATCCCTACAACACCGACACCACCATCTCACATTATCGAGCCTGTCATCATGGCAGACGAGGATCGTTTGATCAGGGCTCGCTTGAATCGAAGGACTGAAGCCCGAGCATCATGTGTTGTCATTCCGGCTGGGGATGAAACCATGGAGATTACCCCAGCATTTATCAACATGATCACCAATGGATACACTTTCTCAGGGGCTAGCAATGAGGATCCTCACGAGCATCTCCGCCGGTTGGCGAGCATATGTGATATGATGAAGAGCCCAACTGTGTCTGATGATTCAATTCGTCTTCGGATGTTCTCGTTCTCTCTGATAGGGAATGCATCACACTAGTTTCAGAACTTAACACCACGTTCCATCACGACATGGGCTCAGCTTGAAAAGGTCTTTCTGGATAAATACTTCCCACCTGCCTTGGCAATGAAGAGGCAAGAAGAGATTGTTACTTTTAAGCAGGCTGATGATGAGAGTCTGACTGAGGCATGGAGCGCTATAAGGGGCTATTGATGAGATGCCCAAGCCACGGTCTTGAAGATTGGAACGAGATCATTATTTTCTTCAATGGAATTAGAAGGGAGTTCGGGGATGCCCTGAATAATGCTTCTAGAAATGGTTTCACAAGGATGGAGGCTCCAGCAGCATATGATCTAGTAGAGAAGATCTGTTCCAAAGCCACTGAATGGGGTAGTGAGACCAATATTCGAAGAAGAGGAGGCTTGCATGAGATAAACAGAGTTGCGAGTCTAGAAGCCAAGATAGATGCCAAGCTGGATTCTAACTTCGATGCACTCGAACGAAGGCTGGCCAAGATTGCTCTGGGTAGACAAGAGGAGGTTGCTTTATGTGAACTTTGCGAGGGTGCTCATCATAGGGATATGTGTCCACTCGGAGTTGGAAGATGTCCAATATATGAATAATCTGCCAAGTCAAGCCCAGGGTGGTATGTATTCAAATACATATAACCCTCAATGGAGACAGCACCCCAACATGTCATGGTCGAATAATAATCCAGCCGGTGTCTGACACATCCCACCTCCCGGTTTTCAACAGCAGAATCCTCAACCAGAGGAGAAGCCCCAGCTCGCACACGTCGGTTCAGACAAGACCAACTACTTCTTCACTCAATTATGACCTCTATCTCACCTGTCTCCTTATGTTACCGCTGCCAAATCCGCTCACGAGCCCTGGACTATACTCGAGCGCATGTACGCCAGTCAGTCTCGGGAGCGGGTTATGAATCTCAAACAGAATCTTATTCGCAATTTACCTCCAAGTGATGCGCACGACTGCCGCTAAGCTTGCTCTCGTCCAAGCTCTGGTCTTTGAGAATAATATGACACTCTCTCTGCCGCCATTCGTGCTCGCGACACCACTATCACTCTTGAAGTTCTCCATGATCGTTTGGTCGATTATGATGCTAAGCTTGCAGCAGTTCATTACCGCCCTTCCTCGGCTCCGACTACAGCCTTTTCCACTAACCGCGGTCACTCTTCTCTTTCTGCTCAAAGCCCCGACAACCCTCATTGACAACAAATGGCTTGTCCTTCCTATTATTATGTTCCCAATCAGCATGGTCAATCCCCATCTCGTGGCCCTCCTTTCTCGGGAGCCCTCCCCTCGGCTCCCTCTCTCCTTGGCCACCCACAGCTCCTCTGCCAGTTCTGGACAAGCCGGGTCACATCGCCAAGGAATGCTACCGCATTCGCGGACGACCTCAAGCACATCACACCTCCAACCTGAGCTATTCTTCTCCAACATGGCTTGTCGACAGTGCCAACTCCAACCATGTCACTCCTGACCTTGGCGGTCTCTCTCTTTATACAGATTATTATGGTCCCGACAAGGTTCTAGTTGGCGACGGGTCAGGTATCTCTACTTCTTCCACTTGTTTATCTCTCCGTGATATGCTTTGTGTTCCGGCTATCAAACGTCGCTTGTTACGGTTGCCCAATTATGTAAATCTAACCCGGTTTCGGTGGAATTCTTTTGTGATTGTTTGTTGTTAAGGACCTAGCCACGGGGGCGCCTCTATTACGCGGCCAGAATAAGGATGACCTGTATGAGCTGCCTCTGGATGTCTCCCCAGTCTGTCGATCTCGCCATGAGCACCACCAAAATTCCCTCTACCACTTGTCATAATTACCTGGGCCATCCTAATCACCGGCTGCTTGTTTGTTTGCTTTGTAACCAGTCTCTTCCTTCTCACCATTTCCTTCGCTAATCCGATGTTTTCCATGTCTTTACTACCTTGACTAAAATGATTACCAATTACTTTCATATATCTATTCATCGTGTGTTTAGTGATGGAGGGGGTGAGTTCCAAAAATTATGCTCTTTTCTTCAATCCACCTACATTACTCATCAGCTCACCCCACCGCACCCCCCCCCCCAACATAATGGCTTCGCAACAATGTAGTGAAAAGCGAGTTTCTACGTAGAAACCTTTTGGTGATCTAGTAGCGTAAAATCATAAGTTTTAAAGCGGATTTTTTAACTACGTAAGTTATAATACTGAGATTTTCCGTAGAAGCGTTATGGCGATCTAGAAACGTAAAATTGTAAGTTTTTAAGTTTTTAAGCACGATTTTGACTACATTGCTTCGCAGAACGAAAACATCGCCACATCGTGGAGACTGATCTTGCTCTTTGCATACCGCTAATCTTCCCCTCACTTTTTTGTCCCATGCTTTCCAAATCGCTACCTATCTTATAAATCACCTCCCTTCTTCCTCTTTGCATGGTGCCACCCCTTACTTCTCTATTTTCAATGAACCATCCAATTATCTTAAATTGCGCACCTTTGGCTGCCTCTGTTAACCTTGGTTACGTCCCTATTCTCCACACAAACTAGCTCCTCGCTCACGCTCTTGCATTTTCCTCGGCTACTCTCTCAACCAACGTGCCTACAAATTCTACGACCCCTCTACCAATCGCTTGTTCATCTCCCGCAATGTCCAGTTCGATGAGTGACACACTACGACACAACTCTTAACAATGGCCAAGTGTAACCAATGAAAGGGACTGTAGTATAGTGGCACAAGTAATAAATATCGAAGCCACGAGTCTCTAAAGTTACTATTACTCAGCTTTAGTTCATTATCTAGCAAACTAGATTAAGGATTGATTTACTAAACTACTCTACTAACTACAGGTTGAGAACTCACTTAGGTATGATTCTCCCAAGATCCTCAATTAGGTTCAATTTGTAATTCCTTTTGGTTGTTCTATTGTTGATTAAACAGTGGATGATCCTAAATTAGTTTGGATTCTCTTAAGATGTTCAAGCCCTCATAGACAGATTATCCGCCAAGAGACTAGCCTTCACCGGGAGGCGATTCAGACAGATCTCAACTGCTGGAATTAATTCCAGTACAAAGCAGTGAATTGACTGACTCTCGCACAACTAATTCACTACTATCAATAAAGGAAGCTCTCTTAACCTAATCAGATTCTATCTATCATAGGTTAAAGCAGAAATGAAGAGAATGTGATCAGGATTCAATTAACTCAATAAATCATGCCTTAATTGATTATAATCGCACAATATAGCATCCAAAACTTCATACAAGAAAGATCCTAACACATGGAAAGGGTTCCTCAAAACCTAAGTGAAGGGAAGTTACTCCATAGAGAAGAGAGAGACTGCAGAAATTTGATCTAGATCTTCAATATCCATCTCCAAGCTTGATTCCCGAGCTCCAATGGCGAAGAAATCCTCCAAAATAGCTCCAAGAATGTTCCCATGTCGCTCTCTCTCTCTCTCTCTCTAGGGTTTGTCCCTTGGGTGTTTGGGAACCAAAACCCAGCTCTCCCTCTCTAAAATCGCCGAAATCTGACTTAAACCTGAGCAGGGACAAAAACACGGTCGGGAACACGGTCGTGTTTAGTCCTGCCCGTGTTTTGGTCTCGCCCGTGTTTTGCATCCCTTCAACAGTCTTCACAAGAGAGGCTCGGCATAAAAAACCTTGGCAGGTGCCAGAAGAAACACGACCGTGTTTTTAGGGTAGTCTGTCCGTGTTTCTTCCTCTGAACCTGTTCCACTATATTTAATGCTTCGTTTCTCCCTTGTCCGGACTCCGAATCAGTCGCCGTTTGATCCCTGATGCTTGTAGTCTCATCCTCTTTCTTTTCATGACAAGATTTAATGACTCTTTGTCCATAAATGAGATATAAAATCCATTATTCTATAGGTCATGCCCGAGTTTCTTCTCCCTAGTCGCCAACTGATCTCCGATTGACTTGAAATTTGCGCCTATGATTCACTTTACATGCTAGGACCTGAAATGCGATAAATGAAAATCTAGCATAAAATAGGCAAAATTATGATAAATACCAAGCTAGACAATCAAGAAATGAGGGCTAAAAACATGTGCAAATTTGGTGTTATCAATGAGCATTCTCTTTCGGATCTGCCTACCTCTCCACCGCCCTCTTACTCCTCCCCTGATTGACTCGCCATCTCCACTCCCCCCATCTACCAATATCTTTTCCCCAATCCCCCTACACACCTTCCGCAACCAGTCGTCCCTTCTACTCCTCCACGCCAGTCTCCGCTTTCACAAAGTTCATCCACTGTCGCCGACGTCCCTGCTTCCCCTCCAGCTACATACTCAAAGCAAGACCGTCCTCCTCCATCTTCTGGAAAGATCTCTCCTCCCCAATCTCATACGATGGCCACCCAAAGTCAGCATGGCATTTTCAAGACAAAGAAGCTCTTCTCGGCTCAGGTCTCTTCTTTGGATATTGAACCCACTTATGTTAAGAAAGCTCTCGCTGATATATGGTGGCGAGCTGCTATGCTTGAGGAATTGTCTGCCTTACTTCGTAATATCACATGGTCGTTGGTTTCTCGACCTCTTGATCACAATATTGTGGGTTGCTGTTGAGTTTTCTGCATTAAGCGTCATGTTGATGGCTCTGTTGATCATTTTAAGGCCCGCTTGGTTGCTAAGGCATTCACTCAACGTCCCGTTCTTGACTATCTTGATACGTACAGTCTCGTGCTAAAGCCCGTCACTATACGAATTGTGTTCTCTATTGCTCTTACTCATGCTTGGCCTATTTATTAGTTTGATGTCAATAATGCATTTCTGCAAGGCTCTCTACAACAAACCATCTGATGAGGGCATTGATAATCGGCTTCAATATATCGGATTCTTGAATTTTATTAGACTATCCCATGATATGTTTAAGCCGATTGATGCTATTTTAGGGCTCGCTAACCCGAGAATGGTTGAAAAAACCATTACTGCCTAGTGTCATGAGTTTGATGTATTACAGGTGAATAAAGCACGATAAAGGAGATTGGGTCGAGTTTCCCTGGGGACCGAATAATTAGAGCAGGCTGCAGGGAGTTGAACAGCAGCAGTGTTTTTGGGCTTGGATTGGCCCACTGAATTACTTGGACCGGGCAGAAGGAGAGAGACTTTACTTTTGCCCAAGGGGAGCAATTAATTGGACGTGAGAATTATATTGAAAGGGGACTAATTTTGGAAGAAGGAAATTCTTTTTGGGAAAAAGAATAAGGGAGCATAAGCGGAATTCTTTGGGGGAATCTCTTTTGGGAGAATAAAAAGCAGCTTGGACACGGAATTTGGAGGAGGAGACTCTTTTGGGGGAGATGGGGGACGACAGCAGCTTGTTGGAGCGTTGGGCGAGAGGAGCACCGGGCAGGAGAGAGACCAGCGGGGAGAGGAATTGAAGCGCACAGCGAGATACTGTTCTTGGTTTCCGACGGTGATCAATCATAGGGCATTATTTTCTCATAATTCTTTTTCGTAAATTAGTTTTATGATGAACAAGAACAAGAACATGATTGTGTGCTTTATTTTCGTCATGAACTAAACCCCAATTTCTGGGGGAAACACCATAGGATGTAGCTATTTCTATATTTGATGGATTGATTCATAATTCTTTTCTTCCAATCTCTATTTCTTTTAGTTAATTTGTTTATTTTAGTTTGCTTTTAGAAATTAGTCGGGAACGGCTACGGTGCTAATTGTACAATAGTTAGCACCGTCCTAATCAAGGGAAAAACTACTACTAGTTTGAATTAGTAGTGATTTAGCTTAGATGTTGTATTGATTTTATAATAATCCGTAGTAATTTTGTTATTTTTAGTAGCGTTTTTTGCTAGTTATCACGGTGCTAACCCCTATAAGGGTTAGCACCTAATCCCATCCCAAATTAGTCTCATTAAACTATTTTCACTTATAGTTTGCTCATAAATTTGATAGAATATAAGGTTGTACCAGTCCCTGAGAGACGATACCCGGACTTTCCAGTTTACTACGAGATAGGAATTTAAGCATTACGCTTTTGCCCTATCACTTCTCCAGGATAAAACAACTCCTCGAATGCTCGGCGGTTTTGTGCGAAAACCGGAGGTCTCTGAACACTCTCTATTGTGTTTATGCTCGTTGTGGTGTGTTTAGAGGGGCAGGGTAGGCGGCTATTTATAGGAGCCGAACCCCTAGGAATATACCCTCTTGCTTGGGGAATAAGTCGGATTAATTAAGGAAGATAATTACTTCCTTAAATAAAACCCGTCTGTAAGATAATTCCCGACGGGATTATCCTTCAATATTCATTTTTAATCGATTATCCTTAGAATATTCCTTCGAATAACCGATTAATAATTAATTTCGTTCGGAATTTCTCCAAAAGTATATAGTCTCAAGTGAACCAACCAACCGACCGGTCGGTCAGTCAGACGGACGGACGGCGCACCCGCCCGTGTGGTGGTCTGTTAGGTCCTCCCTCTCCCACAA
The DNA here is from genome assembly GCA_964030455.1 of Linum trigynum. Classification (NCBI taxonomy): domain Eukaryota; kingdom Viridiplantae; phylum Streptophyta; class Magnoliopsida; order Malpighiales; family Linaceae; genus Linum; species Linum trigynum. Next base: position 34,407,206 of record OZ034820.1, read on the forward strand.
AAGTGGGTCACCCCAAGGGGCATGCCCTTAGGAGAGAGGCTCTTATCTTTATACACATTTCACCTAGTAAAACTACCAATGTGGTAGTTTTTCCACTTGAGACTCTATAGCTTTTAAAGCTATTCATTCATTTCCAACAATCCCCCACTTGAATAGTTTTGAAACTATCTCTGAGCATCAACAGTTCCATAAGATCGGGCATAAGCTAAGGTATCGCGAAGATTTGAACCTTAGCGTAGTGGTTACACTTACGATTTCATAATGGTGACTCGTAGTCTTGAACCTTATCTCAAACACTGTAGCACACCAGATCTTTTTATTGAGTTGTGTTCTCTTCTTAGCCCGTGCGTTTATGGCCATGCACGTTATCCTGGTTTAGTGAACGCTCTAGCAACTTTGTGCCTCCAAAGTTCCATAGGGAGCGGCCCCACTCCCACATTCACATAGGTGAGTCTATCAGGAGTACCCCCAAAGTAAAATACTCCACCCCACATAGGGTATAGTTCTCATTAAGAGTTATTAACTCAACCTCCATTGCTTTGGGATTCATGCTTCACTATGCATGAACTTTTCGCATACTACTCATGACTTGTTATTACCCATTGAAGTTTGAACCCATTTCTTGGGATCTCCAGTCTATTGGGTCGGGTTACCATCACTTGTAGTCCGTGGTTCGGTAGGCATAAGTTCCATACCCTTGGCGGTATTCTGGACTTTCTCTCTAGGTAATTCTTTCGTCAAAGGATCAGCTAGATTTTGTTCGGATCTTATATGATCCACCCTCATTGCTCATATCGTTAGGAGTTCTCTTACAGTACTGTGCTTACGACGAATCTGTCATTTCTTTCTATTATAGAACCGGTTCTCAACTTTAACGATAGCTGCGGTACTATCACAATGGATCAATACCGGAGGGACCGGCCTTTCCCATAGGGAAATCTCTGACGACAATCCTCTCAACCAACTCGCTTCTTCACTAGCCGTTGCTAGTGCTATCATCTCTGATTCCATAGTTGATTAAGCTAGGATTGTTTGTTTCTTTGACTTCCAAGACACAGCTCCACCAGCGATGTTAAAAACATACCCGCTGGTTGCCTTGGATTCATCTGATAGGGTATTCCAATCCGCATCACTGGTGAATACCAAGGTTTGCTGTTCTCTTGAGGTATCTCATGACCCTCTCTATAGCATTCCAATGCTCTCTACTAGGACAACTGTAAACCTGCCAAGCAATCCCACGACATATTCAATGTCTGGTCGAGTGTAATCCGCAGCATAACGGAGACTGCCAAGGATGCTAGCATATTCTGATTGTCTTACACTGTCTCCAATGTTCTTAAATAGCTTTACACTAGCATCATACGGAGTACACGCAGGTTTATAGTCGAAATAGTTATATTTCTTCAAGATCTTCTCTATGTAGCTAGATTGATCTAGAGAATAACCATTTGTTGTTCTAGTTATCTGGATTCCAAGCATAAACTTTGCTTCTCCCAGATCTTTGACCTCAAAGCTCTCTTTCAACATGACTTTTGCTTCATTGACCACGTGAATATTTGTACCAAATATCAACATGTCATCTACATACAAACATATGATAGTGCAAGTGTTATTCTCTGACTTGCAGTAAATACACTTGTCACTTTCATTCACCTTAAAGCCATGTGAGAGAACGAGAGTATCAAACTTCTCATGCCACTGTTTTGGAGCCTATTTCGAGCCATATAATGATTTGTCTAACTTACAGACTTTAGAGGCATGTTCGGGGATAACAAACCCTTCTGGTTGTTCCATATAGATTTCTTCATCCAGATCACCGTTCATAAAAGCAGTCTTAACATCCATTTGGTGTACCACGAGATTGTTCAAGGCAGCAAGAGCAATCATGACATGAATGGATGTTATTCTAGATACTGGTGAATAGGTATCGAAGAAATCTATATTCTCTCTCTGCTTGTAGCCCTTAACTACTATGCAAGCTCAGAACCTTTCGATTGCACCATCATGTTTCCATTTCGTTTTTAGAACCCATTTATTACCTAAAACTTTGCATCCAGGAGGTAAGTCTGTTAGATGCCAAGTCTTATTAGCTTCTAACTATTCCATTTCATCTATAACTGCCTCATTCCAAAAATCTGCATCTGTGGAAGTTAGTGCTTACTGCAAACTTTTTGGATCTTCGAGGGTGTATACTGTAGTAAAGTCATCAACAAAATCTTTGGAGATTCTAGCTATTTTACTTCTTCTGAGTTCATCCTCAGATCCAACACCCCCACTAGTTCTGTTATCTCTAATAGCGGGTAGTACATTACCCCACTATTTCTTGTTTTAAATGGAAATCGTATCTCAAAGAAATCAACATCAATGGATTCTATTATAGTACGAGCATTCAAATCATAGAATCTATATGCCTTAATGTTGGCCGCATAGCCAACAAAGACTCATTCATATGCTCGACTAGCCAACTTAATCCTCTTAAGATCCAGAATTCTTATGTAGGCAAAGCAGCCCCACATTCTTAAATAGGACAGATTAGGTGGCTTATTCTTCAAGATCTCATAGGTGATTCTTTTCTATTTGTTTTTGAAAGACGATTTAGCACATAGAAAACCGTCAACAAAATATCACCCCACCAAGAAGAAGCAGCTCCAGAATTGAGCATAATAGCCACAACTGATTCTGTAAACGTCCTATTTTTCCGCTCAGCTTTACCATTCATTTCTGGTGAATACAATGACGTGGTTTCATGAATGATACCATGTGAGCTATAGAATTCCTTGAAGGGATTAGAGTCATACACTGATCCTCTATCACTCATAAGTCTTTTTATCTTTCGATTGCACTGATTTTCAAATTCAACCACAAATACCTTGAACATGTCAAGGGCCTCACTTTTGTTTTTCATCAAATAAACAAAGCAATAATCAGAGCAATCATCTTTGAAAGTGATAAAGTATCTCTTGCCAGACCTAGTTAACGTCCCATCTAGTTCACAAATATAAGAATGAATCAGATCTAAGCATTCTGATTCTCTACTCACAGATTTATGGGGCGTTTTCGTTATTTTAGCTTGGCTACAAAAATCACAAATATCAAATTCATTCATTGAGAGTTTAGGGGTATGTCCTACCTTGCTTAAATTCTTCACAATTCGTGTATTCACATGACAAAGACGAGCATGCCAAACATTCAAATCACACACCATGTAAACTGAAGAATTCATCTTATTAATTTCGACATTCAACTTGAACATCACATTACATGCATATCCCTTTCCCACAAAACTTCCATTCTTAGCAAGGGTGTAAAGAAGTATGCCCCAATAGATTGATTAAACCCAACCTTATTAAGAAGATATCCCGAAACAAGATTCTTCCTTACCTCTGGAGTGTGCAACACATCCTTGAGCACCATTTTCTTCCTAGAGGTGAAGTTCAGCTCCATTTCATCAGAACCAGCAAACTTGTGGTGTGGGTAGTCCCTAGCAGCACTTTCTTGTCAGCAGGTGCTTCTGTGTATGTTTTAAACATAGCACGATTGTTGCATACATGCTTCGATGCACCTGTATCCAACCACCATCCTTCTGAGTCACCTATGAGGTTGACTTCAGTGATCATATCCGTGATCATGGCTATCAAATCCTCTTCTATCAAGTTAACCCTGGCTGCAGCAGCAAGGTTAGGCTTGTTCTTGCACTTTTTTGCCATATGACCAGGTTTACCGCAGCTATAGCAGATAAACAGTGGGTCATTCTTAGAGGTTTGGGCCATGACCCTTGGGTTACCTCGAGAGGCACCATTCTGGTGGGGGCAGACCTGCTGGTTCTTACTCTTGAAACCTTTCTGGTTAGGTTTAAGAGCTCTAAGGGTGGGTCGTTTAGCAGTGACGGCCATCACCTCTTCCTCAATCCTTAGGCGAGTAATCAAGCTTTCCCGAGAAAATTCTTTAGTTTTATCTCTAAGCATATACTTAAAATCTTTCTAGGAAGGGGGCAACTTATCAATAATGCAAGCAACTTGAAACTGATCGTCTAGAGGCATACCTTTAGAGGCGATCTCATAAGCTATTTTTTGAAGTTCGTGGGACTGAACTTCGACAGACTTGTCATCCACCATCAGGTAGCGTAGGTAGCGGCTGACAGGATACTTCTTAGCTACAGCCTTCTCCGTGTCGTACTTTTTTTGGAGCGCAACCCAAATCATCATTGCGGTGTTCTTGCTGTCCACATAGTAGTCGTAGAGATCATCTGCAATGCCGTTGAGGATGTAGCTCTTGCACAGGAAGTCATGCTCCCTTTCTTTAGCAGAAGTAGCCCTCTCCTCATCGGTCGCTTCTTCCGGCAGCTCGACGGGCATGCTGGTGAGGCAATGTGCCAACTTCTTGGTTGTTAGGTAGAACTCCATCTTTTGTCTCCAGCGACAGAAGTTGACTCCCACGAAGCGGAAGGGTCGATTAATATCGACAACACCAGATCCGGCCATGTTGTTCTGTTCAGTCGACATAGCAGCAGCCGAACGTCTTAAAATTGGTAGTTTTTCCACTTGAGACTCTATAGCTTTCAAAACTATTCATTCATTTCCAACGTATACTATGTTAAAAAAAGTTTAGTATATCATTTCTACTCGTGAATTTTGGAAAAGATCAAATGGGAGCATGTTGGCTCTCTTTAATAGGGTTATTATATATGGGACAATAAGTATTTCAAAGTTTATATTTTCCAATATATTTTACTTGTTAATTCGTCTTTTCATATTTTAAGATATTGGAAGAAACTAAACAATTTAACTAGTAGGCTAGTATAATTATACAACGATAAAATGGTTTTCTTGAGAGGCATCGATTGCGCGTCAGGGTTAGGCGTCACTATTGGTGCTATCTGCTAGTGCCCACTACTTAGTCTCTGTTGGCATATTATTTTGTGCTCCTAATAGAGTGCTTCACTAGTTAGTCTGTGCGTGTTACTAGTAACACTTTCAGCCGGTGCTTTACTACTTAATCTCTTCATGACAAACTTAGAAACACCCCAATTACTTGTATTTTTTTTTTCTTTAATGGATTGTTATATTCCACCTCTTTTTGTTTTGGTTCGAAATTTTGAGATTGGGCAGAGTATGACAGTTGTCTTGTTGTGGAAAAAGGAGTTTGCAAGGTTTTTAACTTTTGTCGAATCTAGAGAATGTTTGATTCTTTGGGATTAATCAAAGTGAAACCATGTACAGATCGGCTATATGATTTATCGTTTCCTATGTGAACCCTCCCTCCGTCATAGACGATCTTGGTCGGGATCCAGATAAGAATTTGCACCATCATCATCACCATCATTGGGATTCACTGTCGATAATTTATTTCGTTCTCTATCATACTTGTTTGTTTACCAATTACGTTTATTTTCTTCTTGTCTAGTTCTGTGTTTCTTGTTGTGGAAGCATGGTCGTTATACTACAAGAAAATCCATCTATAATAACGGGAACATTTTGTCATGGGTAGATTCCCGTGACCGATAATGACCTATTTATTACAAGGAGATATTCCCGTGACTTGTTAGTAGTTAAACAACAATCAGAATAGTTTCCCGTGACTGTTGGTGGGCGGAAACGAAAAATATGATAGGCAGGAATAATTGTCGCCTCCATTTTTTATCCCCCGAAAATATTGGCTCCGAAATTTTTCAAGTGCCCTGCCCTCTCCAAATATTTCGATTATTTTCAATTCTTTCCCTTTAACTTTACCCGACTTTACCTTATTCATTCTTTCTTTCTTTCCTTTCTTTTCTCTCTCTAAACCAAGCAAGCAAAGAAGAAACGCCATTCCTCTGCTAAAACATGGCATGGATGCATGAGTGAGAATCATATGGATATAGATGGGATTTTACGCAAGGTAAAGAATATCCCCACCAAAGCTCCTCCACCACCAACCACAGCTGTGGCCTGGGAATCTACATCCTCCGCCTCCAAATACCTCTTCAGGTTACTACGTACAGAGAGCAAAGAAGCACAAATGGAAAAACAGTTATGTGCTTTAGAATTTGAAGAAAGTGTTGAAGGATCGCATAGAACTTCTTTCCTTGCTTTCCCCAATCCCAATTTTATTTAGCCCCCCACTTCTGTAAAACCCTAATTCGTTTCTATTCTATCATCTCTCATAGATGCATGCCCCCAAAAACCTGCAACTGTCGGCCCTCTCTCGGCGCCACTTTCTTTTCCTCTGCCGCGAGCCCTTGACTCGTTAGAGCCCAGCTAGAGACGAAGCAGACTGTCATGTCCCCAATCGGCTGTCTCGGCCACACAAGGGAAACCTAGGCATTTCCACTACTGATATGCGGTCACTCATCTGTAAGTCTCTGCCTACCAATTTTCTCCATCTCTGCTTTGATAGTTGTAGAGGGCAAGCAAGTGAACTTTGGTGCTTTGTGTTTCTACTTTCCAATAGCAAATCTCTTTTAAGTTTTGTAGTGTGCTCGATTTCTTAGATGGCAAGCGAAAGTCCAAGAAGCATTATTATTGAATGGAGTCTCAGATATGGTAAATTTTAGCTTACTTACAGAGAATTAGGCCAATTATGCTCGATTTCTTTGTCTTCTCTTAGTAGTGCTTTATCCTTCAATGGATTGTAATTGGACACTAAACTCGGTCATCAGGTGTTTGGTATACAGAGAACCTAGAAAATGAGATAAATCTTGCACATTCAAGGAGGCCAGTGCCAGAACTAGATGGGCTTCAAGTTTTAGGATGTCATTTGCGATGAGCACGACATTAACCCCACCAGAATATATATTAGGACCTCCAATCTGCAACTTGAGATGTCATGTGGACGGTTTTTGTCCCATGTTTTGCTCATGGATCTCGAGGGCGTTGATCTCATTAATCATTCGGCAGTCTGGTGTTGGTAACAACTAGGCCATAGGTCACTACACTGAGGGCACTGATCTCATTGATTCAATTCTCTATGTTGTTATAAAGAATGTTGAAATATGTGCTTGCCTTCAATGTAATTGCATTCAATCTCTGCGCATGAGCGGGTTCATGCTGCTTGACAATCAAATTTAACTAATTGGAGTTCGCTTGATCTATTGCTGGTATAAGGAGTACAAGATGATTCATGGCAGGTGTGCAATGATTGGAGCCGTTGGGTTCATCATCCCTGAAGCTTTCAATAAGTTTGTTGCTAACTTCGGGCCTGAGGCTCTAGTTCAAGGTACATCTATCTAGCTACCTATATGTAGCAGAGTTAATGATTTGGATGCATTGATGCAGTTTATGATATGCTGGTTACATATTGTTTGAATTCATGTCTGAATTGTGGGTTGAAATACAAGATCAAGGGGACCACAATGTTAAATTTCTATAATTGGAATCGAAATCATGAAAATTGACCATGGATGAGATGTGATTGAAAGCTAATAAATTTTTGCAATGGTGTTGATGATACTGTTCAGGTGGTTATGGAGTGGAGCCTTTAGCAGTTATACTGTGATGATTACTTCAAGTGCAGCTACCGTTGTACCTCTTGAGCTTATTACTATGGTCGTGGCACCATTCCTATCTACTGGTAGATACCAATGCTTTCCTCTCTGTTTTGGTTATTACTGGTGTCCTGTTTTCTTTGAACTAAGCAAGCTAGCAGAGATGTAGTGCAATCAAATGGGGTTGAGATAGCTTATTTTAACTATACTTCAGTTGGCTACAACTTTGAATGATAACAAAAAAAAAGAGACATAGCTTGATGCGAAGTTCATGATTATCTAGTGTTGTATGCGTGTGTGTAAATGAATCATATGGATTCCTCTTTTTCCTTTCTCCCTTCCTTCACCAAAGTGAGAGTATAGGAATTGTAGAATGTTTAAATAAAAATATTAGTCACTGTTATTGATGTTCACACTGATTTATGTCCACAGGAACTATAACTATGGTAAAGTTGGACAAAGTATCAAGGCGGATTTGTTGTCAACCTAAATACATAGAGCAAAATGCTACCTTGGTTTTCCATACTGTCATTTGGATGTGGATGACCCTGAAGAAGAAGTTACAGCCTTCAGCCCACGATGTCTCTTTTGGCAACTGTCAGCCCACGAAGAATGAAACTCTGTCCAAACGCATTCCTGGGTTCTGTACAACAATGAACATTCTCTATGCTTTACTTGAAGTGTCTGGTGTGTCCTGAATTTGCAGCAGATCTTGCAGCAAAAACCGCCCAGTCTAGAGTCACTTGTAACTACGGACTTGTGTACAAAAAGAATGCAAATGTTGTATGTAATGCAGTTAGTAGCTGCTGACAGTTTGTACAAAGAATTTTTTGATCATATTTATGAAATAAAACCTCTCTTTTTCATAACATAATGTATGTACCACATCACAGGTTTCTCTAGCGACTATTGATTAGTATCCATCACTTGATTTCCATGTGATTAGTAAGGATCAACGATCACGAGGTTCCTGTGACCATTGACACAAAAACCCTTGCTTTAAATTGGTCACAATCATATACAATTTCGTGACTATTGGACAGAACTCCGTGACGAATAATGCAAGAAGTCACGGGAAATCCCGTGACTATTTTGTAACTTAATCACGGGATTTACCGTGACAAAATAAAGCTTCTATCATGGAATTTTCCCGTTATTGTATCTCTTCTGTCACGGGTTTGCCCGTAATATTTTACCTTTGATGACGGGCATGCTTGACACGGGATAATACCGTGACAAGTGCTTTCCATTACGGGAATTGACTATTAAGTCACGGGAAATCCCGTGATCGAAGGTGAATTTTCCTGTAGTGTTATTGCACTTTACAAGTTACAACAACCCAATCCCTTCGTCTTCCGGTTAGCGTTCAACTACGACAAACTCGTCATCTACGTATAGATACCAGTGGCACCTAATAAACGTGTGTTACAGGGTTTATTTCGTTGAATTATGTAACGGTTATAATAGTCTTTATTATCTCCTGATTCAACGTGTTTACACCCTAACACTAATATAAATAGGTTCTCCATGAAAAGATATTTAATTCTAAATTTACAGCTTTCTGAGTAAATTTAGTGACGAGATTTTTGTCTTTGCCTCGGCTCTATTAGAAATAAAAGACATTGTTTATTATACTAATGGAAAAATAATATCGTAGGTAATTTTCTTAAACCAATTGTCATGTCATTATTTTTAGTTAAAAAAGATGGGGTTTTAATGATGGCCGAGGGTTGTGTGTATATAGGTTTAGTTTGTTTATTTTATGGTGCAGAGTATTGCAACAATGAAGAAGGCAACAACGCTGGCGAAGATAGTTGTGACTAGGGATGGCAATTTGAACTCGTTCTGCCGGTATTATTCGACCTGACCTGTGAATGGGTGGGTATTACCCGATCCACACTAACATAGGGCGTGGTATGGGTATCTACTTCCGACCCGCACTGCCCCGTTCTTTGCCCATTCTACCTCGATTTCTTTTTTTTTTGGTAATACTCTACCTATCTCGATTTCTTACAATATCTATACATATTTCTCATATTTTGACTTTTCTTCGACTAGTTAGAGTCGATCTTTCAACTGTTTAGGCTCAATTACGCCTTCTATTATCACTATTTTTCATTCGTAAAGTGTTTTTCCCTTCGTTTTATCGTAAAAAGTAGAATTGAGTGTATTTTTTTGAAATAACATGCGAGAGTGGGTCGACCCGACCCGCCCCGTACCCGCACGGGTTTTACCCACCCCGACCCGCCCCATTGCCATCACTAGCTGTGACAGCGTGTGCCACCTCTTTATCGACGTGGCGCGCAACCAATATCACATCACTTGGATTTCGAGCAAGGCCTAAGGCAAGCTAATTGGCGGGGCTCAGCATTCAGATGGCTGTTTATGGTTCAGAGTATCCCTGTGCTTTAAACCCTCTCACCCGAGATCAAATTTCACTCCTACCACTGTACTTTCCCTGAAGTTTGGGCTCACTGCCTGGAAAGAGTCGGTGCTGAATACCTTATGGTGGATTCTGATTTCGAAAGCCGCATATTCGCGATGGGCAAGAAGTACGTGGAGTCTTACACCATTGACCGAATCGCAATGTCAGTTGGGTGTCTGCTATTTCCAGTGATCATACCAAGTGTTCCTTCCTTTTGCTCAGTGAAGCTTTGAATTAAGTCGAGAGAGATTTGTAAAGCATTGTTAGATACCAATTATATTTTATAATTATTGGGGTAAATTGCAATTTGGGTCACTAGATTTACTAAAAACGTTCACGTTTGGTCACTACAAATATTTAATTCCATTTGTGGTCATTAAAATTACTTCAACGGTTCAAGTTTGGCCACCCTCCGTCCAACTCTGTTAACTTTTTCTTATGTGGCAGTCAACGCTCATAGTTGACTGTTAAATGTGTGATGTGACATTTAAAAATTAATAAAAAAATAAAAATTAATTATTTAAAATTCCACATAATAATAATATTCACAACTACTAGAAAATAGAAATAAAACTTGATTTCTATCTCTACCAAACCCTACCTCTTCCTCTGTTTCTCACCTTCCCATTTTCACCGCCGAACCTCCAAACCCCCACCCAAGTCCCAACCCTCCCATCCAACAAAGATTATGTAAATGATTGGAAAATGAAGAAGGCACAAAACCCTCACCAGGCTTCTCTGTCAATTCAATTTTCCTTTTTTCTTCACCCAAATTTGTGTTTCGTCGACCCTTTTCGCGAAAGTCCAGTCTTTGTTATTCAGAAACAGAGACATGCAATTCACTGACAGTCCTCCTTCTCTGGTATCCACCTGGCGGCGACAGGGAGGCTGTTACGGCCGTCTCTCTGATTTCGAATCTTCTTACCGGGATTCACTCAAAGTCTCAAACATGGACGTCCATCTCGCAGTCATCGAAGAACCTCTATCAACGGCAATGCTCTCGCTGGCGGAATTCTCGCCTCCACGAATTTCTTCCTCCTGCTCCTACGCTACGGTGAGTTCCCCTGTTTTCTCCCAAAATTTGGTCGCTAGAAATGAAATTCGAACATGAGTCTATTAATTTTCGGTGAGGATTGTAAGCAATTGGACTACCAAATTTGGGATTTGGCCTGCAGTGCCCTCTGTTTCCAGTAATTCACGTTTGGTGGACTTCCTTATTGCCATGGGACTTCCTCGCCGCTGCTGCTTCAGGGTTCACAATAGTGCATAATAGCACCAGTGATCCAGTCCCTACTCAGTGTTCTTGTTGCAAATCTTTATATGACGATGGAGCCGCTGTCGAAGAAGAGGAGAGGAGAGTGCTCAGTGTAGCCATCGCGGACAGTAGCAGCCGGAGAGTCCTCGACCATATGGAATTCCAGACATGATTGGAGGCTTTGGAAAACGCTTGGACCAATTTTTCTGGGTTGTACGAGGGAGATTAGGAGAGTATCGGAGGAGGAGGAGAACCGTGGAATAGCCGGAGATCCAAGGAATCGTTGCGGGAGGGGTGGGCGGAGGAGATTTCTCACTTCAATTAGTTATTATCATTATTTTTTATTTTTATTTATTGTGAAAATGACATGGTAATTGAAAAGGATAAATTTTATTATTTTTTAACTGCAATGTCACTTATTTAACGGTCAACTATGAGGGTTGACTGCTACATTAGACAAAATTAACGGAGTTAGACGGAGAGTGACCAAAATTGGAATGTTGTACTAATTTCAGTTACCACGAATGGATTTAAATATTTGTAGTGATCAAACGTGAATGTTTTTAGTAAATCTTGTGACCAAATTTGCAATTTACCCATAATTTTTCTAGAATAAGAAACACGTCATGTGCTTTGCTGTATTTTGTACAAGAAAGATTTTTTGTACTAAATGCTTATCTAATTATTAATTCACTTTAATTTCTAGTAGAGGGACACCACTATGTAAAATTTTTGTATCCGCCACTGCTGCCACCATTGGTTCATTGAAGTTTTGGATAAAGTTTTCCTTCTTTTGTGTTGTGTTCATTTTATTTTGCAGTTCTTCAATTATTGCTCAATTTCTCGACTAAGCTCTGCTTCCTCTTGGCTGTCATAGAGTGGTATAAGATCCAACATAACCTTCTCCCAATAACTTGAGTAAGTGGAACCAACTGGTTAATCACATGGTAACAGAGTTGCGCTCCGGTCTCCTTAATCCTTCCCTCTTTACTTAATCTTCCCAGACTACAATCTCGTCTCCTCCCTTTCTTCTTCCGCTGCTGCCATGTCTCAAAATTTCGGCGAAGCCGTCATCAATCTTGATGATTCAAACACCATCATCACTCTCAACCCTGCCACCCAAGTTCCCCAAAAACTGACCGACGAAAATTTTCCTACCTGGCGTGCACAATTGCTCAATCTTCTACGCGGTCTCACCCTCCTTGGCTTCATTGACGACACTCATCCTCAGCCGGCTTCCGATGTTGTAGTCGCTGCTCGCACACGTCGGTTCAGGCAAGACCAACTACTTCTTCACTCAATTATGGCCTCTGTCTCACCTGTTGTTGCTCCTTATGTTACCGCTGCCAAATCCGCTCACGAGCCCTGGACTATACTCGAGCGCATGTACGCCAGCCAGTCCCGGGAGCGGGTTATGAATCTCAAACAGAATCTTGTTCGCAATTTACCTCCAAGTGATGCGCACGACTCCTGCTAAGCTTGCTCTCGTCCAAGCTCTGGTCTTTGAGAAGAATATGACACTCTCTCTGCCGCCATCCGTGCTCGTGACACCACTATCACTCTTGAAGTTCTCCATGATCGTCTGGTCGATTATGATGCTAAGCTTGCAGCCGTTCATTACCGCCCTTCCTCGGCTCCGACTACAGCCTTTTCCACTAACCGCGGTCACTCTTCTCTTTCTGCTCAAAGCCCCGACAACCCTCATTGACAACAAATGGCTTGTCCTTCCTATTATTATGTTCCCAATCAGCATGGTCAATCCCCATCTCGTGGCCCTCCTGTCTCGGGAGCCCTCCCCTCGGCTCCCTCTCTCCTTGGCCACCCACAGCTCCTCTGCCAGTTCTGGACAAGCCGGGTCACATCGCCAAGGAATGCTACCGCATTCGCGGACGACCTCAAGCACATCACACCTCCAACCTGAGCTATTCTTCTCCAACATGGCTTGTCGACAGTGCCAACTCCAACCATGTCACTCCTGACCTTGGCGGTCTCTCTCTTTATACAGATTATTATGGTCCCGACAAGGTTCTAGTCGGCGACGGGTCACACCACCAACATGGATTATCAAACGTCGCTTGTTACGGTTGCCCAATTATGTGATATGATCCCAAATTGCCAACCATTTACGTCACAATTACTTGACAAAGAAGCTATTGAAGTTGGGAAGAAGAAGGGCAGAATTTGGCTAAGTCAAAATCCGTGTTCAGGGTATAGACTTTGGAGGCATGGTTCTCTCAATTTGCTTGGTGGAAATTCAAGATTAAGAGTTTGTTTTGTATATAAAGTTTCCATGTTTTCAATGATATGCTTTGTGGAGCCAGATGATGTCATTAAGGTTGTTTTCCAAGGCCTCAAAGTTGCTACCTCGAAACTGGAAAACTGCCAGAAAATTACTAAGGCAGAAAACTGTTTTGTGAAGCCTACTTTGGAGCTCAATTCAAGGAGCGTGGATGGGATCCAAGTCAAAAGGCTTCCTCAACATGAAACTAGGTATGTTTGTGAACAAAGGGAAGGAATTGGATGAAGAATTGGAGCTCTGGAAGGCCTCGAACAAAAGGTGTGAAGTTAGTACGAAATCACAGAATTTCTGCCTTTGTAAAACAGGATTTTCTTTCCTTATTCAACTATGATTGTTAGATTTTATTCCTTTTCGAGTTAGATTGTATTTAGACTTCCTTTTTAGCTGTTATACGTAGCTTAGGTTTATTTAAAGCTTTCTTTTACGTTGTAAACTCAGACTTTGATTAATCGAAAAACAAACCTTTGGTTTTGTGCAAGTTGCGACTTGTTTGAGTTTGGTGGATTCCAAGCTTGTGAGCTTTGTATCGATTGAATATTCTCTTCAATCGTGGTCGAGAAACTACCCTCTTATACCAATCGAGCTATCCCCAGGTGTGGATTTGTCCTTTTGGTTCCGTTTTATCCAAGTTCGTATTAAGAACGCTTTGTTCTTGATTCGAGCTCAATCGATTCTTCGATTGAGTCGTTAGCTGCGTGACTTTGATTACATACACCCCCAGGGTCGTATTAAGTGGTATCAGAGCCCCGTTCTACACAAGGGCGAAGGAGAAGAAGAACCTGCTGTTTCGTATAAGCAGTTTTATCGAGTTCCAAAACAGGGCAGCCCCTGTTTGTACTTTGCAGTTGCTGTTTGTGTTTGAAGTTTTCGATTCTACACCAACAGATGGTGGAGAGTAGTGTAGAGGCAAGGAAGACGCAAATTCGTGTCCAAGAGGAGCAGCCAGCAGTCGTTTTTAAGCATCGAGAATCCGACGAACAGCGAGACAATTTGTTTCACAGTCGATGCGTTGTTGATGGGAAATTATTATCGCTCGTGATCAATTGAGGCTCATGTGCAAATATTATCAGCCTAAACGCTGTTCAGAAGCTCGGATTAACGACGCAAAGGCATCCAGAGCCTTACCAACTCGGATGGATCAACGAACACGGTACGATTAATGTCACGAAGCAAGTCGTAGTTCGTTTTCAAATCGGTGGTTACGAAGACGAGGTTAATTGCGATGTGGTGCCAATGAATTGTGTTCATATGATGCTGGGAAGACCGTGGCAATTTGATCGCGAAGTTTCTCATGATTGTCGAACCAATAAATTCAAATTTCGGCATCATGGCAAGAAGATAGTTCTGAAACCTCTTTCGCCGGATGAGGTTTTCGCCGATTTGAAGCAGATGGAGGCGAATCGGAACGAGGGAAAGGCGTTTCAGGCTCAGATGTGGGTGCAGACGCAAGTCGGCTTCAATTTTATGAGCTTTCGAAAGCTCCTGAACGAAACTCCAATGCTGGAATCCGACGACAGACATGACCTCTGTTTTACGCTGCCGAAACAGAGTTTCGACTCTGGTATCCCTGCCGACGCTGAGGAAGAGAAGACAGAGCCCGATGCGGCTAAAATAACGTCTCTGGAGGTGTTGGGAGGGATTGAAAATCGAGGAGAAGCACTGGAGACGGCTGCCGACGGACGAATCGTCCTAGTGACGAGCCAAGCAGAATTCCAGTCCGCCCCGACAACAACGGAGCAGAGCATGAGAGAGAAGCAATGTGTTGGGACACTAGGGAGTGCTTCGAAACTCGCCACCGACGCCAATACATTCCTTCCGACCCCACGAACGTCACTAGTAGCTCCAAAGGACGAGGACTTGCTGGAAATTGCAAGTTTGAATTCACCAGAAGCAACTCTGTTTGTGAAGCAATACGACTCGAAAATTCGCGAATTGGTTGGGATGATGGGGCAGGATTCGAGACCAACCAATGATGTCGTCACGTTCGCTAAGGATCCGAGAAGGTTCTAGTCGGCGACGGGTCAGGTATCTCTACTTCTTCCACTTGTTTATCTCTCCGTGATGTGCTTAGTGTTCCGGCTATCAAACGTCGCTTTTTACGGTTGCCCAATTATGTGATATAATCCCAAATTGCCAACCATTTACGTCACAATTACTTGACAAAGAAGCTATTGAAGTTGGGAAGAAGAAGGGCAGAATTTGGCTAAGTCAAAATCCGTGTTCAGGGTACATACTTTGGAGGCATGGTTCTCTCAATTTGCTTGGTGGAAATTCAAAGATTAAGAGTTTTTTTTGTATATAAAGTTTCCATGTTTTCAATGATATGCTTTGTGGAGCCAGATGATGTCATTAAGGTTGTTTTCCAAGGCCTCAAAGTTGCTACCTCGAAACTGGAAAACTGCCAGAAAATTACTAAGGCAGAAAACTGTTTTGTGAAGCCTACTTTGGAGCTCAATTCAAGGAGCGTGGATGGGATCCAAGTCAAAAGGCTTCGTCAACATGAAACTAGGTATGTTTGTGAACAAAGGGAAGGAATTGGATAAAGAATTGGAGCTCTGGAAGGCCTCGAACAAAAGGCGCGAAGTTAGTACGAAATCACAGAATTTCTGCCTTTGTAAAACAGGATTTTCTTTCCTTATTCAACTATGATTGTTAGATTTTATTCCTTTTCGAGTTAGATTGTATTTAGACTTCCTTTTTAGCTGTTAGACGTAGCTTAGGTTTATTTAAAGCTTTCTTTTACGTTGTAAACTCAGACTTTGATTAATCGAAAAATAAACCTTTGGTTTTGTGCAAGTTGCGACTTGTTTGAGTTTGGTGGATTCCAAGCTTGTGAGCTTTGTATCGATTGAATATTCTCTTCAATCGTGGTCGAGAAACTACTTTCTTATACCAATCGAGCTATCCCCAGGTGTGGATTTGTCCTTTTGGTTCCGTTTTATCCAAGTTCGTATTAAGAACGCTTTGTTCTTGATTCGAGCTCAATCGATTCTTCGATTGAGTCGTTAGCTGCGTGACTTTGATAACATACACCCCCAAGGTCGTATTATTATGTAAATCTAACCCGGTTTCGGTGGAATTCTTTTCTGATTGTTTGTTGTTAAGGACCTAGCCACGGGGGCGCCTCTATTACGCGGCCAGAATAAGGATGACGTGTATGAGCTTCCTATGGATGTCTCCCCAGTCTGTCGATCTCGCCATGACCACCACAAAAGTTCCCTCTACCACTTGTCATAATTACCTGGGCCATCCCAATCACCGACTGCTTGTTTGTTTGCTTTGTAACCAGTCTCTTCCTTCTCACCAGTCTCTTCCTTCTCACCATTTCCTTCGCTAATATGATGTTTTCCATGTCTTTACTACCTTGACCAAATGATTACCAATTACTTTCATACATCTATTCGTCGTGTGTTTAGTGATGGAGGGGGTGAGTTCCAAAAGTTATGCTCTTTTCTTCAATCCACCGACATTACTCATCTGCTCACCCCACCGCACACCCCCCAACATAATGGCTTGGCAACAATGTAGTGAAAAGCGAGTTTCTACATAGAAACCTTTTGGTGATCTAGAAGCGTAAAATCATACGTTTTAAGGCGGTTTTTTTAACTACGTAAGTTATAATACTGAGATTTTCCGTAGAAGCGTTATGGTGATCTAGAAACGTAAAATTGTAAGTTTTTAAGTTTTAAAGCAAGATTTTGACTACAGTGCTTCGTAGAACGAAAACATCGCCACATCGTGGAGACTGATCTTGCTCTTTGCATACCGCTAATCTTCCCCTCACTTTTTTGTCCCATGATTTCCAAACCGTTACCTATCTTATAAATCATCTCCCTTCTTCCTCTTTTCATGGTGCCACCCCTTACTTCTCTATTTTCAATGAACCCGCCAATTATCTTAAATTGCGCACCTTTGGCTGCCTCTGTTACCCTTGGTTACGTCCCTATTCACCACACAAACTAGCTCCTCGCTCACGCTCTTGCATTTTCCTCGGCTACTCTCTCAACCAACGTGCCTACAAATTCTAGGACCCCTCTACCAATCGCTTGTTCATCTCCCGCCATGTCCAGTTCGATGAGTGACACACTACGACACAACTCTTAACAATGGCCAAGTGTAACCAATGAAAGGGACTGTAGTATAGTGGCACAAGTAATAAATATCGAATCCACGGGTCTCTAAAGTTACTATTACTCAGCTTTAGTTCATTATCTAGCAAACCAGATTAAGGATTGATTTACTAAACTACTCTACTAACTACAGGTTGAGAACTCACTTAGGTATGATTCTCCCAAGATCCTCAATTAGGTCCAATTTGTAATTCCTTTTGGTTGTTTTACTGTTGATTAAACTATGGAAGATCCTAAATTAGTTTGGATTCTCTTAAGATGTTCAAGCCCTGTTAGACAGATTATCCGCCAGGAGACTAGCCTTCACCGGAAGGCGATTCACACAGATCTCCACTGCTGGAATGAATTACAGTACAAAGCAGTGAATTGACTGACTCTCACACAACTAATTCACTACTATCAATAAAGGAAGCTCTCTTAACCTAATCATATTCTATCTATCATAGGTTAAAGGAGAAACACGACCGTGTTTTTAGGGTTGTCTGCCTGTGTTTCTTCCCCTGAACCCGTTCCACTATATTTAATGCTTCGTTTCTCCCTTGTCCAGACTCCGAATCAGTCGCCGTTTGATCCCTAACGCTTGTAGTCTCATCCTCTTTCTTTTCATGAAAAGATTGAATGACTCTTTGTCTATAAATGAGATATAAAATACATTATTCTTCAGGTCATGCCCGAGTTTCTTCTCCCGAGTCGCCAATTGATCTTCGATTGACTTGAAACTTGCGCCTATGATTCACTTTACATGCTAGGACCTGAAATGTGTTAATGAACACAATCTAGCATAAAATAGGCCAAATTATGATAAATACCAAGCTAAACAATCAAGAAATGAGGGCTAAAAACATGTGCAAATTCGGTGTTATCAATGAGCATTCTCTTTTGGATCTGCCTACCTCTCCAACGCCCTCTTACTCCTCCCCTGAATGACTCGCCATCTCCACTCCCCCCATCTACCAATATCTTTTCCCCAATCCCCCTACACACCTTCCGCAACCAGTCGTCCCTTCTACTCCTCCACGCCAATCTCCGCTTTCACCAAGTTCATCCACTGTCGCCGACTTCCCTACTTCCCCTCCAGCTACATACTCAAAGCAAGACCGTCCTCCTCCATCTTCTGGAAAGATCTCTCCTCCCCAATCTCATACGATGGCCACCCAAAGTCAGCATGGCATTTTCAAGACAAAGAAGCTCTTCTCGGCTCAGGTCTCTTCTTTGGATATTGAACCCACTTATGTTAAGAAAGCTCTCGTTGATATATGGTGGCGAGCTGCTATGCTTGAGGAATTTTCTGCCTTACTTCGTAATATCACATGGTCGTTGGTTTCTCGACCTCTTGATCACAATATTGTGGGTTGCTGTTGAGTTTTCTGCATTAAGCGTCATGTTGATGGCTCTGTTGATCATTTTAAGGCCCGCTTGGTTGCTAAGGCATTCACTCAACGTCCCGTTCTTGACTATCTTGATACGTACAGTCTCGTGCTAAAGCCCGTCACTATACGAATTGTGTTCTCTATTGCTCTTACTCATGCTTGGCCTATTTATTAGTTTGATGTCAATAATGCGTTTCTGCAAGGCTCTCTACAACAAACCATCTAATGAGGGCATTGATAATCGGCTTAAATATATCGGATTCTTGAATTTTATTAGACTATCCCATGATATGTTTAAGCCGATTGATGCTATTTTAGGGCTCGCTAACCCGAGAATGGTTGAAAAAACCATTACTGCCTAGTGTCATGAGTTTGATGTATTACATGTGAATAAAGCACGATAAAGGAGATTGGGTCGAGTTTCCCTGGGGACCGAATAATTAGAGCAGGCTGCAGGGAGTTGAACGGCAGCAGTGTTTTTGGGCTTGGATTGGCCCACTGAATTACTTGGACCGGGCAGGAGGAGAGAGACTTTACTTTTGCCCAAGGGGAGCAATTAATTGGACGTGAGAATTATATTGAAAGGGGACTAATTTTGGAAGAAGGAAATTCTTTCTGGGAAAAAGAATAAGGGAGCATAAGCGGAATTCTTTGGGGGAATCTCTTTTGGGAGAATAAAAAGCAGCTTGGACACGGAATTTGGAGGAGGAGACTCTTTTGGGGGAGATGGGGGACGACAGCAGCTTGTTGGAGCGTTGGGCGAGAGGAGCACCGGGCATGAGAGAGACCAGCGAGGAGAGGAATTGAAGCGCACAGCGAGATACTGTTCTTGGTTTCCGACGGTGATCAATCATAGGGCATTATTTTCTCATAATTCTTTTTCGTAAATTAGTTTTATGATGAACAAGAACATGATTGTGTGCTTTATTTTCGTCATGAACTAAACCCCAATTTCTGGGGGAAACACCATAGGATGTAGCTATTTCTATATTTGATGGATTGATTCATAATTCTTTTCTTCCAATCTCTATTTCTTTTAGTTAATTTGTTTATTTTAGTTTGCTTTTAGAAATTAGTCGGGAACGGCTACGGTGCTAATTGTACAATAGTTAGCACCGTCCTAATCAAGGGAAAAACTACTACTAGTTTGAATTAGTAGTGATTTAGCTTAGATGTTGTATTGATTTTATAATAATCCGTAGTGATTTCGTTATTTTTAGTAGCGTTTTTTGCTAGTTATCACGGTGCTAACCCCTATAAGGGTTAGCACCTAATCCCATCCCAAATTAGTCTCATTAAACTATTTTCACTTATAGTTTGCTCATAAATTTGATAGAATATAAGGTTGTACCAGTCCCTGAGAGACGATACCCGGACTTTCCAATTTACTACGAGATAGGAATTTAAGCATTATGCTTTTGCCCTATCACTTCTCCAGGATAAAACAACTCCTCGAATGCTCGGCGGTTTTGTGCGAAAACTGGAGGTCTCTGAACACTCTCTATTGTGTTTATGCTCGTTGTGGTGTGTTTAGAAGGGCATAGTAGGCGGCTATTTATAGGAGCCGAACCCCTAGGAATATACCCTCTTGCTTGGGGAATAAGTCGGATTAATTAAGGAAGATAATTACTTCCTTAAATAAAACCCGTCTGTAAGATAATTCCCGACGGGATTATCCTTCAATATTCATTTTTAATCGATTATCCTTAGAATATTCCTTCGAATAACCGATTAATAATTAATTTCGTTCGGAATTTCTCCAAAAGTATATAGTCTCAAGTGAACCAACCAACCGACCGGTCGGTCAGTCAGACGGACGGACGGCGCACCCGCCCGTGTGGTGGTCTGTTAGGTCCTCCCTCTCCCACAAAAGTGGGTCACCCCAAGGGGCATGCCCTTAGGAGAGAGGCTCTTATCTTTATACACATTTCACCTAGTAAAACTACCAATGTGGTAGTTTTTCCACTCGAGACTCTATAGCTTTTAAAGCTATTCATTCATTTCCAACAATCCCCCACGTGAATAGTTTTGAAACTATCTCTGAGCATCAACAGTTCCATAAGATCGGGCATAAGCTAAGGTATCGCGAAGATTTGAACCTTAGCGTAGTGGTTACACTTACGATTTCATAATGGTGACTCGTAGTCTTGAACCTTATCTCAAACACTGTAGCACACCAGATCTTTTTATTGAGTTGTGTTCTCTTCTTAGCCCGTGCGTTTATGGCCATGCACGTTATCCTGGTTTAGTGAACGCTCTAGCAACTTTGTGCCTCCAAAGTTCCATAGGGAGCGGCCCCACTCCCACATTCACATAGGTGAGTCTATCAGGAGTACCCCCAAAGTAAGATACTCCACCCCACATAGGGTATAGTTCTCATTAAGAGTTATTAACTCAACCTCCATTGCTTTGGAGGAGGAGACTCTTTTAGGGGAGATGGGGGACGGCAGCAACTTGTTGGAGTGTTGGGCGAGAGGAGCACCAGGCAGGAGAGAGGCCAGCGGGGAGAGGAATTGAAGCGCACAGCGAGATATTGTTCTTGGTTTCTGACGGTGATCAATCATAGGGCACTATTTTCTCATAATTCTTTTTCGTAAATTTGTTTTATGATGAACAAGAACAAGAACATGATTGTGTGCTTTATTTTCGTCATGAACTAAACCCCAATTTCTGGGGGAAACACCATAGGATGTAGCTATTTCTATATTTGATGGATTGATTCATGATTCTTTTCTTCCAATCTCTATTGCATGGAATTACTTAATGCTTTGTGTTGACTGGCCACCAATACATTGATTTGTAGTTAATTAGGTTATTAGCGACAGTGAAACCCTAATGACTGAACATATTTCATGTGACATAGTAACTTATCGAAGCGACAGTGGATTAAATAAGGTGCTATGCGGTCTTAAATAGGAGATCGATCTTCAGGCTAAATAATTAAGTCATTGAGCTACGACAGTAGGATTTGATTTAACTGTTTAGTACGTAGTAATTCCCGATAGGAATAGCTAGCACATTCGTGATATCCTGGCTGTAGAGAGTTGGATTAAATTGATTGGAATATGTGAATTAATTTTAATATGATAGGTAGTGAGTCCCGGTGTTTCTCCCAGAGCTTTCTCCCATTGAATTTCTCCCGACAAGTTTACTTTGCTTAATTAATTTAGTTATTTTGCTATTAGTTAACAATTTCATCAGCCAAACCATTTTTTCACTTATAGTTTGCTCCATAAATTGATAAAACTTAAGGTTGTACCAGTCCCTGAGAGACGATACCCGGATTTCCGGTTTTACTACAAGATAGGAATTGGCATTACGCTTTTGCCCTATCAAGTTTTTGGCGCCGTTGCCGGGGACTGCCATACCTTATTTTTGTTGATTTTTGTGAGTGAACTATTTTTATCTGGGTGTTAGTGTGCAGGTGAATTTTTCAGGTGTGTCCTCCTTCGTGCATGCCAAGGAGGACGACCGGCAATTCACTGCCACTTGATCCAGAGATAGAGAGGACCTGCCGACAGAACAGGAAGCAGGTCAAGTTAGGGAAGCAGCCAACCATAACCACAACTCCTAGGCCTTCCCTAACCAAGAATCGTCAACAGACAGGGTAGGCTTCATCACCTGTCGTCTATAAACTACCGACACCACCACCTCGTGAGGTTGAGCCAGACATCATGGCAGACGAGGATCGATCAATCAGGGCTCGTTTGAATCGAAGGACTGGAGCCCGAGCTTCATGTGTTGTCATTCCGGGATGCAACCATGGAAATTACCCCAGCATTCATCAATATGATCACCAATGGGTACACTTTCTCAGGGGCTAGCACTAAGGATCCTCATGAACATCTCTGCCGGTTCGAGAGTATTTGTGATACGATGAAGAGCCTGACTGTGTCTGATGATGCAATCCGTCTTCGGATGTTCGCATTTTCTCTGCTAGGGAATGCATCACATTGGTTCCAAAACTTAACACCCCGTTCCATCACGACATGGGGTCAGCTTGAATAGGTCATTCTGGATAAATACTCCCCACCTGCCTTGGCAATGAAGAGGAGGGAAGAGATTGTTACTTTTAAGCAGGCTGATAATGAGAGTCTGACTGAGGCATGGGAGCGCTATAAGGGGCTATTGATGAGATGCCCAAGCCATGGTCTTGAAGATTGGAACGTGATCATTATTTTCTTCAATGGGATCTTAAGGGAGTTTCGGGATGCCCTAAATAATGCTTCACGAAATGGTTTTACAAGGATGGAGGCTCCAGCAACATATGAACTGGTAGAGAAGATCTGTTCAGAAGCCACTTAATGGGGTAGTGAGACCAGTATTCGAAGAAGAGGAGGCTTGCATGAGATAAACAGAGTTGCGAGTCTAGAAGCCAAGATAGATGCCAAGCTGGATTCTAAGTTCGATGCACCCAAACGAAGGTTGGCCAAGATTGCTCTGGGTAGACAAGAGGAGGTTGTTTCATGTGAACTTTGCGAGGGTCCTCATCATAGGTATATGTGTCCACTAGGAGCTGCTCAGTTAGAATATGTCCAATATATCAATAATTCGCGAAGTCAAGGCCAGGGTGGTATGTATTCAAATACATATAACCCTCAATGGAGACATCACCCCCAATATGTCATGGTCAAACAATAATCCAACTGGTGTTCGAAACATCCCACCTCCTGGTTTTCAACAGCAGCAGCCTCAACCAGAGAAGAAGCCCCAGCTGGAGGAGTTGATTTTGGCTCATATGCAGAAAACAGACAATAATTTCAAGGGTCTTGATCAATTTGTCACTCAACAGCTAGCTATCAACAATAATATGCAATCATCTATGCTAGCTATGGAGAGGCAAATAGGCTAGATGGCTCAAACTTTGGCAGATATTCAAGGTAGGATTCCCGGGACTTAACCTGCAATTACTAAGAGAAATCCAAAGGATGCCATGGTTGTAGCAGTCACATTGAGGAGTGGGAAGGATTTGGAGGATCCAAAGAGCAAGAAAAATCCGGTAGAAAAGGAGGGCAAAGCAGCTGCTGAGGAAGAAAGTGCAAAAGCTGAAAAATCTGACTTACACAGGCAAACTGCATGCAATCTGCCTGTGCATGAGCATTCTGCCTGTGCAACTCCAAAAGTGGAAAAACTCAAGAATGAAGAGGTAAAGCCTTATGAACCTCCCGCACCATTCCCTCAAAGGTTAATGAAGCCCATGGAAGACCCAAACTTCAAGAAATTTGTGAATATCTTCAAGCAACTTCAGATTAACATACCCTTGGCGGAGGCACTAGAACATATGCCTACATATGCTAAATTCTTAAGGGAGTTGCTGACAAAGAAGCGGAAATGGGCTGATCTAGAGAAGGTAACCCTTACTTCTGAATGTAGTGCTGTGATTCAAAATAAATTACCAGAAAAGAGGGATGATCCACGAAGCTTCACCATTCCATGTGTCATTGGAGGTAGAGAGTTCGATAAATCACTTTGTGATCTAGGAGCAGGCATTAATTTGATGCCATACTCAGTCTACAAGAAATTGGGATTGGGAGATGTTCTTAAGCCTACTCGGATCACTCTCCAATTGGCTGATCGATCAGTAAAAATTCCTAAAGGAGTGGTGGAGAATGTATTGGTGAAGGTGGGGAAGTTTATTCTCCCAACAGATTTTGTGATTCTGGAGATGGAAGAAGATCGGGGAGTGCCTCTCATTCTTGGGAGACCTTTTCTAGCAACTGGAGATGCACTCATCGATGTTGGGAGAGGCAAACTAACATTCCGAGTAGGTAAGGAGGAGGAAATTTTTAATGTCTTTCAAGTTGATCATAATCACGATGCATTTGATGACTTTGAAAGTGGATCTCGAGAAAGGAAAAATCCCTTCTCCTATGATAGTGGACAACCTGAACAACTATCACATGTCCTATCTGCTCAGATTCTGAAATCAAAGCAAGGACAGAAATCCTTGCCAGATCACCTCAAGTATAGTTATTTGGGTAAGGATTTCAATCTTCCTGTTATTATTCCTTCTTCACTGACATTGAAACAGGAAGAGTACTTGCTTGAGGCACTGCAATACCACCTACGCCTCACTAAAGGGTCCAACATGCAAACTAAGAAGGTCGTACACCATTTTCGCACACCTGGCCCTGCAGAGGTGACTCATATGTTGGATGGAGGGTATGCGTTCTATCATTGCTTGGGAGGGTATTCTGGATACCTTTCCATACCCATTGGTTGAAAGCTCCATGAACGTCAGGCTGAGGACGTTAAACAAGCATTTCCTGGGAGGCAACCCAAGGTAAGTTTTCTTTTCTTTATTTTTCTTTTTAGTTGTGTCAAACCCGTGCATGTTTAGATTAGGAGTTGAACATTAGGGACAATGTTCCATCCCAAGTGTGGGGTGGTGAGTCTTGGTGTTGTTTGTCCCTGTTGCATGTGGTAAAAAAAAACCCAAAAAAATTCTGTCATTTGGCTATGCACAGTCAAACTGCATGCAGTCTACCTATGCAGATGCAGTCTGCCTGTGCAAAGCTAATGGCTAAAAAACACCTAAAAATCAGAAAAAAATAAAAACAAAACCTTGTACTCTTGTGGTAACATGATGTAAATGACCGTGATGCGTGTAAAATGAGTTTGTGCTTGAATGAAATCATCGAAATCACCCCACTAGTGTTGAATTGCATAGTTCTTCACAATGAGCTTGATGTTTTGACTGACTTGATATGCTTTGAATGAGCAAACTCTTTTAGCAACATTCTCTTTTGTGAGGATAGTGTAATGACTTTTGGTGAAGTAGTTAGGTGGAGAATATTGACCATTCGACATGTTTGGATACCGTGCTTACTTGCATCTGTTGTGAGCTTTTGAATTTGCATTGAGTCTCTCTGTTTTAAAAGGTTTTATGATGGGGTGAACTGTATCTTTATAAAAGAAAATCCTACCTGACAAGTAAAATATAAGAAAGTTTCCATAACAATTAAAGTGTGGGTAAAATACCAAAATCGTGTGAGGCAATCACTCATTGCACATGGGGATTAGGAAAGATTCAATTGAGAATCGGTTCGCGACCGTACGATGTTGCTTATCAAGTACGATTCCCCGTTGAGTGATGTGCCATTTGAGGATGTGCAGGGACCCTCCACACGGACCGAGGAAAAGGAGTTGAAAGAAGCCCTTATGCGAGTGCTAAGAAGCAGAAATTGCTCTTCCTCGGTCATCGGTAGTAAGAAACAAATCCCACTTGTACTAAATACGACCACTCAGCAAGCAAAAGCAGAAAGAGAGAAAGCCTCTCCTTGTCAGAAAGGTAGTGATGTGCGTAAAGTTAAAACCAAGTTTGGCAAAAGCTTCCCCCATTTGTTTTTGAGACTCATGCTTAGTTAATTGCTTATGATTAGTGTGAGTAAGCCAGATTGTCCTCACGAGATATGCACCTCATTGATGTGGTCAGACTCCCCTAATAACTGTTACACCAGAAGTTGTTAATCACCCACTACCGACGATCGGAATTGAGTGTTGATAATTGAGTTTTTGATGGATTTGAGTCAGTCAATGGTAATGGTTGCAAAGTACTTGAGTGTGGGGTGAAAGGTATGATCATTAAAGCACAACTCGTCCTTTAAGAAAGAAACTACTGATTACAACAAGAGTACAAGGAAATTTTTTGTTTTGTTTTGAGTGTTTGAAGTTGAGTCTGTGGTGTGTCATTGTCTTGGATGGTTATGTGTCTGTGTCTTTTGAGTCGTTGCTTAGGGACAATCAACAATTGAGTGTGAGGTTGTGATAATCGGCTTTAATATATCAGATTCTTGAATTTTATGTGACTATCCCATGATATGTTTAAGCCGATTAATGCTATTTTAGGGCTCCCTAACCCGAGAATGGTTGAAAAAAACATTACTGCCTAGTGCCATGAGTTTGACGTATTACAGGTGAATAAAGCACGATAAAGGAGATTGGGTCGAGTTTCCCTGGGGACTGAATAATTGGAGCAGGCTATAGGGAGTTGAACGGCAGCAGTGTTTTAGGGCTTGGATTGGCCCACTGAATTACTTGGACCGGGCAGGAGGAGAGAGACTTCACTTTGGCCCAAGGGGAGCAATTAATTGGACGTGGGAATTATATTGAGAGGGGACTAATTTTGGAAGAAGGAAATTCTTTTTGGGAAAAAGAATAAGGGAGCAGAAGCGGAATTCTTTGGGGGAATCTCTTATGGGGGGATAAAAAGCAGCTTGGACACGGAATTTGGAGGAGGAGACTCTTTTGGGGGAGATGGGGGACGACAGTAGCTTGTTGGAGCGCTGGGCGACAGGAGCACCAGGCGGGAGAGAGACCAACAGGGAGAGGAATTGAAGCGCACAACGAGATACTGTTCTTGGTTTCCGAAGGTGATCAATCATACGACATTATTTTCTCATAATTCTTTTTCGTAAATTAGTTTTATGATGAACAAGAACATGATTGTATGCTTTATTTTCGTCATGAACTAAACCCCAATTTCTGGGGGAAACACCATAGGATGTAGCTATTTCTATATTTGATGGATTGATTCATGATTCTTTCTTCCAATCTCTATTGCATGGAATTGCTTAATGCTTTGTGTTGACTGGCCACCAATACATTGATTTGTAGTTAATTAGGTTATTAGCGACAGTGAAACCCTAATGACTGAACATATTTCATGTGACATAGTAACTTATCGAAGCGACAGTGGATTAAATAAGGTTCTATGCGGGCTTAAATAGGAGATTGATCTTCAGGCTAAATAATTAAGTCATTGAGCTACGAGAGTAGGATTTGATTTAATTGTTTAGTACGTAGTAATTCCCGACAGGGATAGCTAGCACATTCGTGATTTCCTGGCTGTAGAGAGTTGGATTAAATTGATTGGAATATGTGAATTAATTTTGATATGATAGGTAGTGAGTCCCGGTGTTTCTCCCAGAGCTTTCTCCCATTGAATTTCTCCCGACAAGTTTACTTTGCTTAATTAGTTTAGTTATTTTGCTATTAGTTAACAATTTCATCAACCAAACCATTTTTTCACTTATAGTTTGCTCCATAAATTGATAAAACTTAAGGTTGTACCAGTCCCTGAGAGACAATACCCGGATTTTCGGTTTTACTACAAGATAGGAATTGGCATTACGCTTTTGCCCTATCAGGCATCAACACCAAGGCGATCACAAGTCCAAATTTGGTGCGAGAGGAACGTGGTCCAATCACTGCGAGTCAAGCCAAGGCATTCATAGGTCGACTTCATGCTTATTTAGCAGAGCATTTTCCTTCTTTGGAGTCGAATTCGGTCATGGGTCAGGAGGTCAATGTAATCCACATCCCAGAGGAGAAATAAGGACATTCTTGATGCCCAAGTGGGCCACACATGGAAAGTGAATAAATTGTGTCTAAGAATCTTCCATTAGCATTAAAAAAATCTGTTAGAATCTTTTGGATATTTGTTTCATTCTATAACTACTAATTGTTTCCTTCTCAATGTTGTAACCTCTATAAATTGAGGGTGTTATGCGGACTAGACAACTTTGGATGAATGAAAAAAAACCATATTAGAGAGTTCATTCTTAAAATTCTTTTATCCTTCTTAATCCGTTCGTGGAATCGAGCCGTCTAGAAAAAACCAACGTTATCAACTAGCTCATCACCCTAGTTGTGGTGTCACTTCGTATACTTGGCCCTCTGCCCAATTGTGGCTATGGTTTGAGTTATTTTCCGCCCTTTTGCTCCTTGTTTTACAAATCGATCTTTGCAGCGTATTCGGATTGTTTAAGTCCAGGAGTTAGAGCCTCAGCTTATATTAGGTGGTATCAGAGCTCCGTTCAAACACAGTGGCATACGTATCCTCCTATATCGAACTGGTTTTGTGTTCTTAAATGTCGCCAGGAAAGGTTATTTTTGTTTTGATTGTTTAATTTCGTTCTTGATTGTAAAGTTCATGTATTGGAAACAGTTGTTCTAGAAAATACACACACACAAAAACGAGCATAAACATCAAGAAGAACAGCTCGAAAAAAGACAAGAACAAAGGGCAGATCACGCAAGTTTGTATCTTGATCAAGTTTTGTGCATTCTTGTTCGAGTCTTGATTGTGTTAGTTGGTTTCTTGAGATTTCTTGTGGCTCGAGCTGCTGTTTTTTTGCTTGTTCTACTTGCGGACTAACAAGCTCGTCTAGGGTTTCTAAGAGCGAGTGGAAAAAGGCTTTGTGAGTTCAATATCGAGTAAAAGCCATTTTTTATTGAAACATGAGTGGTAAGAAAAAGAGTTATCTACAAACGAGTGAAACACGTGATGGAGTGACTTGTGAGCTCCTTTTTATTTGTACCACTAATCTGAAACTTTAAGCATTGACAGATAACTTCTTGTTTCGAGGTTCTGAAATAAATGTCAGGAGAAGGAGAAATTCGCAACAATAAGGAATTTCATAACTTGGATGACATTCCACAAGCTCCCATGGATGCTCTTATGGGATGCCTTACCCGGATGATGCAAGGCCAAGAGGGATCAGATTAACACTCGCCTTGATGAAATGACCCAAGCTATAAACCTCCCTCCCCCCCCCCCCTCCCCCCGAGGAGGACGACAATGATTTTCAACCACCGCCACTGGGTGGAAGGCGAGGCCGACCTCAGGGTCCCAAAAATCCCAGACTAGGAGAGAAAGATGGAGTACTTTTTTGAGTGCCACGACTACTTCGAAAGGAAGAAGGTAATCGTTGTTGCTCTTGAGTTTTCAGACTATGCCATTGTTTAGTGGGACCATCTGGGAGATGAACAGAGATTACACGGGGATTATCCCATCAAGACATGGCATCAAATGAAGGAAACCATGAGGCGGAGATTCGTACCCATTCATCATCAACGGGATCTGCATCAAGCTCTTCACTTGTTGAGACAGGGTGCGAAGAGCGTGGAGGAAAATTTTAAAGAGATGGAGACATTGATGATTCGAGCTCGCGTCAATGAAGATCGAGAAGTAACCATGGATCGATTTCTCAGTGGTCTCAATCGGGAGATTAGGCAGGTCGTGGAGATTCACCACTATGTGAAGATTGAGGATTTGGTGCAGATGGAGACTAAGGTCGAGAAGCAACAGAAGGGAGGCTATGAGAGGAGGGTGGCACCATGCACGAGTGCTCTGCGAGCCCCATTCGTGAAGAAGGAGGACCCTAAGCCAGTGCCCAAGCCAGTTGCCACCAATACTGGAGAGAAGGCATCTACTAACACACGTTCGAGTTTTATTGTGTGTTATGGATGCCAAGGTTGAGTTCATGTGGCAAATCAATGTTTGAACAAGCGGGTGATGATCTTACTGGAGAATGGTGAGTATGAGTTCGATCCTGAAGATGGAGAGGTCGAGAGTGAAGAGGAGGAAGAAGAAGCTGAGAAGCAGCCTGTGCAAAGCAGCTACACATGTGTAGCTTGGAGACTTCTAAAATTTCAACAAAGATAAGAGATTGAGCAACGGGAAAACCTGTTCCATACCCGCTGCTTGGTCAATGGGAGGCTATTCTTGATGGTCATAGATGGTGGAAGCTGCACCAACGTTGTTAGCTCTCACATGGTGGCGAAGCAAGAATTAAAGACCATCAAGCATCCACACCCCTACACATTGTAGTGGCTAAATGAGGATGGAGCCGTTAAGGTGACACACTAGGTACTCCTAAGCTTTGAGATTGGGAAATACAATGATGAGGTGCTCTGTGATGTGGTGCCTATGCAAGCTGCTCACATCCTACTGGGACGTCTGTGGCAATTCGATAGAGCTGCCAAACATGATGGCAGAACCAACAAGTACACTCTGTCCTGCAAGGGGCGGGCACATACCTTGGTGCCAATGAATGCCAAGGAGGTCTATGAAGACCAAGTGCAGCTGCAACAAATCTGTGAGCAAGAGAGGGAGCAAAAACTCGAGTTGATAGAAAAAAAAAGAGAAATTTCAAGAGAACCCACCCTATTGAGTCAGCCACGAGAGGAAAACTGAAATCTCAACATCGAAAAGAAAAGAACAACGACTGAAGCTCCGGTGAGAAGAGAGAATTTCTTTGCGAGTGGAAGTGCGATTAAGCAAGCTTTGAACACCAAGGAGCCAATGATCATGCTCCTTTACAAGGAGACACTTTTTAGCTCTAATGAACTTTAGGCTTTGCCTAGTAGTGTTGAGCTTGTTTTGTATGAATTCGAGGATGTCTTCCCTGAGGAAGCTCTCAAGGGGCTGCTGCCGATCAGAGGGATCAAGCACCAGATCGATTTCGTTCCTGGTGCTTCAATTCCAAACAAACCAGCGTATCGAACCAATCTGGAGGAAACCAAAGAGCTCCAACGACAGGTGAACGAGTTGATGGAGAAGGGCCAAGTTCGAGAGAGCATAAGTCCTTGTGTTGTACCTATCATCCTCGTACCAAAAAAGGATCAGAATTGGCGTACGTACGTTGATTATCGAGCCATCAACAACATCACGGTAAAGTATCGACATCCTATTCCTAGATTGGATGATATGTTGGATGAATTGCATGGTTCTAGTGTATTTTCTAAGATAGATCTTAAATTTGAATACCATCAAATTCGAATGAAAGAAGGTGATGAATGGAAAACAGCCTTTAAATGAAACATGATTTATATGAGTGGTTGGTTATGCCTTTCGGTTTAACTAACGCGCCTAGCACTTTTATGAGATAATGAACCATGTTTTGAGAGCTTTTATTGAAAAATTCGTGGTAGTCTATTTTGATGATATTCTGATTTATTCCAAGAACTTAGATGACCACGTGAATCACCTTAAAGCTGTTTCGAAGGCTCTTCGAAAGGAGCAATTGTATGGTAATCTCAAGAAACGCATATTTTGCACTGATAGACTTGTGTTTCTGGGATTTGTGGTGAGCTCGAAGGGAATTGAGGTGGATGAGGAAAAGATTGAGGCAATTAAAGCATGACCCATCCCAACTAATATGAATGAGGTTCGAAGTTTTCATGGTCTTGTAGGAATTTATCGACGGTTTGTAAAGGATTACAACACCATTGCTGCTCCTTTTACTACAACAATTAAGAAGAACATGACATTTCAATGGGGGTGAAGCTCAATAGAAAGCTTTTGAGTTTTGAAATATAAACTAACCCATGCTCCCTTGCTGATGTTGCCTAACTTTTCTAAAACATTCGAGATCGAGTGTGATGCCTCTAGTGTAGGCATAGGTGCTGTTTTGATGCAGGAGAAGAGGTCAATCACTTTTTATAGCAAAAGGTTGAGTGGGGCTGCCTTGAACTATCCCACGTATGACAAAGAGCTTTATGCTCTTGTTCGAGCTTTAGAAACGTGACAGCACTACCTCTGGCCTAAGGAGTTCGTGATCCACACTAATCATGAATCCTTGAAGTACTTGAAGGCACAAAATTTTATTTTAGTGGTGATAGTATTTGAGCACGAGACAATTTAACAACCCTTGTTAGTTTTGGTTTATCGTTGAATACCCTTGCTGTAATTTCTGGGTCCGCCACTTAGACTAATCTTCAGACCAAACTAGGATATCAACCCAAAAAACTTACATAAATAAGCCAATGCGTACACGAATTTTGTACTAGCGGCAGCCAAGGTTGACGAACGCATACGCGTTCACGGAAACCAATCCCAACGGCTTGTACACTTGTTCTGACAAACAAGAACGTACTACATGTCTACATGCAAGCAAAAGAAGGCATGCGACGTCGTACCCTACACAAAGCTAAGACTCGAAATTTTCTATAACCGGGAACTAAGATTTCGTCCCCCATGGTTAATTCAGTAGGAAGCTAAGAACCTTTATCAAAAGACAAAGAGGAAAAGCAATAGGAAGTTGGGATTGGGAAGGGAGGTTTTGACCATTTCCATTCCTTGCATACCCACATTTAAGTAAAAAAGTTGAACTCCATTATTTACACCCACAGTAGGTATATGGTTGGTAGTTTAGAGTTCGTATCGCACCTCTCTAATTCAGCTCGTAATGATAGCTCCGTCGTGGCGTGTAACTTTAGTTGACAGGTTCTATACTTTAGTACGTACGATACACACACTTATTCTCAAAGCGTCAAACCTCGCGACCAACCTGATGGTCACACTAAAAACGCACTGACAAGCGCGTACGATTGCAATTTTGTAAATAAAATGACATTATATCTATCCATCGATTATGGAACTTCCATAGCTCGTTCGATGAGCATGTGTCCGTAGATGGATTGGAGTATCTATTGAAGATTGGCCAATAGTAGGAGAAGCAAGAATGAAAACGGAGAAGGGGGAGCACAAAAAGTGGTTGGAATTTCCACAAGACAGAAAATGGAAAAAATCCAAAAGTACCACTGCTTAAATTTTTTTTTTTTTTTTTGCAAAAATATCATCCAAACCCAAAAAATTTCAAAAATATCACCCTTTTTCAAAAATTGCGCCCTCACTCTGCGGTTTACACAAAAACCGCTGGGTGGGGGCGCGGTTTTTGACGAAAATTGCTGGGCTACGGGGAGGTTATAAAAACCGCTGGGTGGGGCGGCGGTTTTGGGCCAAACCGCCACCCCACCCAGCGGTTTTGGTCCAATTTTTTTTTCCGATCAACTCCTAACTTCGGCCGAAACTTCAAACGAACGTAACTTTGCACTCGTGTATCCGATCGTAGCAAAAACCTCCATGGTTAATTCAGTTTGAAGTTTCAGCCGAAGTTAGGAGTTGATCGGGGAAAAAAATGGACCAAAACCGCTGGGTGGGGTGGTGGTTTGGCCCAAAACCGCCGCCCCAACCATCAGTTTTTATAACCGCCCCATAGCCTAGCAATTTGCATAAAAAACTGTGCCCCACCCAGCGGTTTTTGATAAATGATGGTATTTTTTGAATTTTTTGGGGTTGGATGGTATTTTTGTAATTTTATTTAAACAGTGCTATTTCTGAAAAAATTCCATAGAAAATTAGTTCCATAACCAGATCGACATACAATCAACTATTCATTAAATGTTTTATCGGCCATTGGTTTTGGGGTGCACGGGGTAGTGCCCTAATTCTATTTCCCAAAGTTTGAGTTTAAATGAATTTTTTTTCAAATGCTTGCTTTTTCATAGATATCCTTGCGAATAAACTAGGTAAAAGTCTGAAATTTCGTTGCTAAACCATATCAACAAAAATAAAATAAAAATGGACCGAGGAGCTCTCTCCTCTCTCCTCAAACTTGTTTGGTCGACGATCTGGTTTCTCCTTGCGACTGCCGGAGGATCAATCGCCCGATTGGTAGGCCTTGCTTTGGAGGTGGCGCTTACTAACCAGGGCTTGCAATATTTACGTTGGATCGGGCATCTCCTTTCTACACAAGGCCATGATCAACAGCCTAATCCCAGAGCTACGAATTGTGATGCTCACCATCGGCAAAGGAAGAATGAGGCTCAAGCCTCAAGGATGCGTACCGGCAACTGGACGGAAAAATGTGATAGGGACCATGGCCTCGTCAAACGGAGAAGAAGTCTAGTTATGGACCCACTACAGACCAGCCATAAGAATAAACGAGCTCGGCGCTGTAAACTGCCGGGGTGGCGTTTCCGCCTCCCTTCTCCTGGTGAGATAGAAGGAATGGCGTGGGAGGTTCCTACATTGAATTCGAGAAGCCATACTGAGAAAGAAAATGTTATTGAATACCCTGATCAGAATGAACTCAGATCCCAGGATGGGGCGAGGTCGATCGGTATGCAGGCGTGGCGTTTCAAGCTCCCGTCGTCCTTAGAGATCGATGGGGACGAGGGAACGGATCGTGTGTCTTGTGATAAACCGGGAACGGCAACAACACCTGCCGTGCAGAACGAAACGGCGGCATCAGGATTCAGATCCCGGAATGGGGCGAAGCCTGGGGCACTACGAGATGGTGGAATACTAAAAGTTGGTTCGACCGGATCCCGTCCAGTAAGTTCCTCCTGGCCAGGCTTGTGCTAGCGACCGCTCCAACTCGACAAACCTAATTGGGGTCGGACTCTCAATGACCTAAAGGAAACCATATCCTCTCATCTGGGAAGCGCAAATCCTAATCGCCAGCGTATCGCGAAAGGCGGAGGGATATCTAAGCAAACAGATTTTAAAAATCGCAATCTTAGACTCCTAACCCAACTAGGCCTGTCTCGGCCGGTAGCACTCCAGCCAACACTGTGTTATTTAAGAGACTCGTCCGACCCTTTGATTCCCAAGCGTTCTCAGCAAACTGCCGAACAAGCGGGCCGGCAGCGCAACATAGCACAGTGTGAGGCATGTAAAATCTCCGGTAAGTGGCTTCTATCCCCTGCTGAGGCCCATTTTCGTATTTGGTGTGATGCCATTGCCGTGCTTAACATCGGCTCCATATGCTGGAGCTTCCCATGGTAGATAGGGGGAATAGTTGGGTTTTCCTCCAACAATCCTTGTGACTCACTACCTTTGCAGTTGGTACCCATGGCACGAATCACTAATGATCAAGTGGTGGAGTTCTCCCTTGAGGAGATCCAAGCTACTCGCGTTCGCAAATCAAGAATGCTTATTGGTCGTCTCTTCTCTGATAATCGGCTCTCAACTGCCAAGCTGAGGGATGCGGTGAATCGGCCATAGCAAGGTCAATGACGTATCATTGTGCGTAAACTGCCACATGATCTTGTTGAGTTCACTCTCCCGCCGGAGCCATCCAAAACATGGGTTCTACAGCGAACCCCATGGATCATTGCAGACAAGATTTTGCATTTGAGGGCATGGGTTCTCTCAGTTTCCCATCGCATTTTTGAGGAGCTCGTGATCGTCCCATTCCGCGTCCAGCTATGGGATGTCCAGGAAGACTGCTGTACACACCAATTTGGGCAGAAAATAGTAAATTCCACGATAAGGCGTGTTTTGGAAGCTGGTTTCTTCTCCAGTGCTGACACGGGTCGGAAGTTTGTCAAAGTGAAGTCCCTAGTTGATTTTTCCAAGCCGCTACGGTCTCAAATCATGGCAACAAATGACGAGACTGGTGGTTTTTGGATTCGATTTAAATATGAATTCCTTCCTAGCTTCTGCTTTAATTGCGGACGTGTGGGACATGCTCGTCAGACATGCAATTTTGATCCCCCAACAAGGAAGGAGCGGTTTCGCCCCCATATGTCGAATAATGAGATGGGGAGGAAGGTGTTCGATGGTGATGAAGCTCGGCATCAAGCTCGTTGGCTCCCAAAGTCTGTGTGGGTCAACAAGGAGGCTCGTGGGCCAAAATACTCAGGGACGGGCATGGAGCCGAGCTTCACAAAGCCTGGGCCTGAAGTAGCTTTGGAGAAACCGTTGTGGATGGGGTCATCCTAAAATTCGTTTGCCACCACTGAAGCCCGTAATTCCCAAGGACGAAGCCCATTTCGTTTCTCGGTGGCGAAAGGGCCCAAGCTTGCCCTAGGGAAATCGTCTCGCCGTGGTAAGTCTAGGAAAGGGCCCTACCCGAGCCCAATGGAGGTGGATGGCCCAATCAAGCCTCACCTAGAGGCCGGTCGGACAAAACGGGCCCGAGTGGTGGCTGTTGATGCCTCGATCGATGTGGCTTGGAGGAAAGCTAGGTCTGCTAATCGACAGCGAGGTATCTCACCTGTTCCCAGCGCCTCGTGGGTTCCCAAAAAAGTAGCTGAAGGGTGGCCGAGACATCGGAGGCTGATCCTGGAGCAAGAATCAGATGAGTTCATACTCGGTGAAATTCCCTCCCCCATGCAATCGAATGACTCGACTAAAGTTGGGGTACCTTATCGGCGCTGCCCTTCTGAAAATAAGTTGGATTACGCCACCTCCCCCGGGAATCGCTTATCCAATCTAGGAAGACTCGGGTGACAGGCTCGGGAGGCAAAGGGAAAGTGGCGGAGAAGCAGAAACAGCCGCCGAAGGGGGAGATAAGGAAGATGAAAGGCAAAGAGCCGGAGTTGGATCTGAAAGGGGTGGAAAAATTGATTCCAAATTTTGAGTCCTGGGAATTGGCTGAAATGACATCAGAAGATAAGTGTCCAATATTTGAAGTTCGGCGACGGTTTCCTCAGGGGAATGAGAGCCTTAAACGGTTGGCCCGATCAAACCGGGTGAACCAAGTGGTTCAAGCCTTTGAAAATGGGATGCCCATGACTGAAGTCGAGCCGCCCATGGCCACGCAACTGAATCACAATGGGGGTACTGCGACGGGTATCGCAATTGATGAATATGGCTCTAATATTATTGAGAAGGAGACGGGCAATAAGAAACGTCATTTGGATGAGATAGCTGGGGAGGTTGCGGAGACCCCGACCCCCAAAAAACAATTTGTGGAAGACAAGGACGAAGCTGAAAAGGTGGAGGAAGCCAGCCTGGAATGGCCCACGCGGATAAATGAGGCTACTGGCCTGGAATGTAAGAGGAATTGGACCATCCCTCACATTCCAAACACCTGTTGGTTTATTCATTCTAATAAACCGGATCTCGTGTTTTTTTTTCTGAAACACGATCGAGACAGAAAGTAGTTGCTCGGCGTTTGCGGGGCCTAGGTTTTCTCTCTTCTTGTTGTTTTTTTGTTGATGCGGTTGATGCATCAGGTGGTTTGGTTGTGGCTTGATCCCCCGGAGTTGATGCGTCGGTGTTCTTTCATTCGGAATATTGTATTTTTGTTCAAGTTAATGAAATGAACGTTTCGTATGTGGTGATCTTTGTTTACATTAGTTGTCATGTTGCTATAAGAGCGACCCAGCTCGAACAATTGCGCGATATATGCGGTGGTGTCTCTAGTCCCTATGTTATTATAGGTGACTTTAATACTACTCTGCACGAGAGTGAGAAAGACGGGGGTAACCAATGGAATGCTCTTCACTCGCTTGGCCTACGTGATTTTATCCATGACATGGGCCTCATTGATCCGGGGTACCAGGGGGATCCATTTACCTGGATGAACAAACGGATGGGAGTTGCATGTATCCATGAACGCTTGGACAGAGCTCTTTGCTCCCAGACCTGGCTGGATCGATTCCCTGATACCCTGGTGAAACACTTTATGGACCAGGGATCGGATCATTGGGCGCTCCTGCTATCTGATAAACCTTATGTCCGTAATAGTCGCCCGCTATTCAGGTTTGATGCTCGATGGGCGGATAATCCGGAAGTTAGAGCCATGGTGACTTATGTCTGGCAAGAAGAGGTCCAAGGAACCCCCATGTTTCGACTATGGGAACGTCTCAAGAAACTATGTCATTTGCTGTATGATTGGAGCATAGCAGGAACGACAAATTCTTTGTGAAATATCAAGACTCTGCAGGCAGAAATTGATCGAATCAAACAAATCCATCCCATTGACTGGGATGAGGTCCGTTGCCTTGAGATTGAGTTAACTAGGCAATGGGAGGCGGAGGAAGAGTACTGGCAGCGAAAATCCAGGGTCCGTTGGCTCAAAAAGGGGGACAAAAAATCATCGTATTTCCATACAGTGACAAGGACTCAACGGAAACGGAATTTTGTGAGTGGGCTCCAGGCCGATGATGGTGAGTGGATCACGGATGAGAAAGGTAAAGCAGGTATTGGTACAAAGTTGTATCATATCCTTTTCACATCCGAAAACCAGGTCCGAAATATGCATAGCCGGATACAGGATCTGCCCATTGCCCAAAGTGTTACCCCAGTAATGAATGAGGCTTTGACGATTGCCATGATCCCAGAGGAGGTACGCAAAACTGTGTTTGCTGTGGGTTCAAAGCAAGCCCCTAGGTCAGACGGCTTCACGGGAAAAATTTTCAAGGCCTTCTGGGATATTGTGGGGCCCTCGATAATTGACGCAGTTTACTTGTTTTTCACTTCTGGCCGACTGCTCCGCAGTTTCAACAACACTTGGCTCACATTAATTCCTAAAATTGGCATCAGTTAATGCCAATTTGTTTACAAAATTATAACCAAAATTTTGGCAGAGCGGTTGGCCAATGTCCTACCTCATGTGGTCTCGGAAGGTTAGAATGGTTTTATAAGGGAGCGTCAAACTGTGGACAATATCTTACTTGGGCATGAGCTCATGCATTACCTAAAAACCGAAACTCGGGGGAAGAAAGGGTTCATGGCCCTAAAGGACATGGAAAAGGCCTATGATAGAGTCGAATGGCCTTTTCTTCTTGCGGTTTTGGAAAAATTGGGGTTTAGCTCTGTTTGGGTATGATGGATCAAGGAGTGCCTCAGTTCCGCATCATTTTCTGTTATGATGAATGGCACCCCGTCTGGCTACTTTTCTCCCTCCAGAGGATTGCGCCAGGGGGATCCTTTGTCTCCTCTCCTTTTTGTGCTTTGCACTGAGGGGTTTGCGGCTCTTCTCCGGAAGGCGATATCAGAGAAAACTGCCTGGATTAAGGGGTCGTTTGCTTCAAGGATTTGGTACCAAAAAACCAACTATCATGGATTTAGGTACAATCCGTTGTTTGCTTGCACCTTTTTTGGAGACCAAATCCGTGGGGCCCACGGATTTTAAGGATCCAAATCTGTGGTCCCCACGGACTTGTAAATCCCACTTGTTGATGTGGGATTTGGAATATGACATAAATCCTTGATGACATTTTACCCATATACCCTCACGCACTTTTATTATTCCAAGGTTGCCCTCAAATTTAACTATTATACATTATAATTAACTATAAATGAATAATATAAACGTTCAATTAATGTGCAAACATGAGTTAGATTTTTTATATCATTTCTTGTGTTCTAGTTTTCTTTGACCTTTTCATGGAACGTGTAATTCTTTGTTCTCCCGATTCTAATATATGTTGTTATATGTTACTTTTGAAAAGGAGGACAAAGAATTGGTAATTGATTATGTTACGTTAAAAGTTAAAACGGAATTTTCTCGTTTATTATTATTGTCCATGTGGCAACATTATGCTTATTAGTATGTATTGTCCTTATTTTGTGTACATATCATAAACATGTCAAACATATAAAAAATGATAGTAAGGTAATTTTGAAGTTTTGTCCTTGTTTTGTGTACATATCATGAACATGTCAAACATATAGAAAAGGACAGTAATGTAATTTTTGACTTCAAGTAGTAAATCCCACACCTTTAAATCCATGATAAAAACATCCCAACAAACAAAGGATTATTACAAATCCATGATGCCTCAAATCCTTGATAAATCCTAGGGTTTTTAAATTACAAGACCCTCATTTTTAAATCCATGAAGCAAACGACCCCTAAAGTGGCCCAACGTGCCCCAAGACTGTCGCATTTATTTTTTGCGGATGACTCCTATTTGTTCCTGCGAGGCACGCTTCAGGAATGTGAAAACCTTATTGAGGTCTTGAATGAATAAGAGGAATTGAGTGGCCAGAGGCTGAATCTAGCTAAATCGGCGGTTTGCTTTAGTAGGAATATAGTCCAACAGGACCAAGAATTCTTGGCGGCAGTTCTGGGGGTTGGGGCCGTTGGCGTCCATGATAAATATCTGGGTCTCCCGTCTCTGATTGCCAGGTCCAAGATGGAGACTTTCCACTACTTGGAAACCAAACTGTTGGAGAGACTCCAGGGTTGGAAGCAGAGGGCGCTTTCATGGGCAGCCAAGGAAACCCTCATCAAGTCTATTTCTCTGGCTTTGCCATTGCATGTGATGTCCTATTTCAAGCTACCTTTGTCCCTGTTCCGTCTATTAGACAAGCATGTTGCCCGTTTTTGGTGGGGTGAGAATGAAGGCCATCCGAAGGTGCGGTGGATGTCCTGGTGGGACACGTGTAGGAGTAAGCATGATGGGGGATGGGATTTCGCCGGTTTTAGCATTTTAATCAGAAGCTCTTAGCTAAAATTGATTGGTGTGTCCTTAGTGAACCCCACTCCCTGCTTGCCCAACTCTATCAAGGTAAATATTTCCCTAATGGACATTTCCTAAATGCTAAAGCTCGGTCTAGACCATCGTGGGGCTGGCAGAGTATCCTGTTTGGTCGGCAATTATTAGAGATGGGTTTACGATGGCAGGTTGGAAATGGGCGCTCGGCATCCATGCTTCACTCTACCTGGGTCCGTGGTTTCCAAATTGAGCCTTGCGCTATAATCCTCAGGTTCTACCGGATGGTGGTGACCCACTAGTGGAGGAACTAATTTGTCAAAGGGAGGGGCGCTGGTGTGATCAAAAGCTTAATCAGTGGTTTCATCCTGCAACGTGCCGTATTTTAAAAGCCATCCTTGTCCTGCGGGACAATGTGGAGGATAGGCTAATTTGTCATGATACAGCGGATGGGGAGTTCTCGGTTAAATCAGCGTACCATCTGGCTGTCTCTTTGGAGAAAAGGAGGGGCCGTTGGAAGGCGTCGGTGGATTGGATGGATAGGGAAAGTTGGATACGACTGTGGGAGGCCAACATTCCGCCTAAGTTAAAGGTGTTTGTTTGGTAGATTTTCAGCGGATCTTGCCTACCACTGAAGCACTCATTAGTCGTCATATCCCGATCCTTTCTCGGTGCCCAGTCTGTTGGGAAGGCCCTGAAACCATGGAGCATTTATTTTTGGATTGTCCGGTGGCGCGTGCCTTGGGGGGGTCAGCAGGATTGGAACACCTTGGGGTGGGCTTGCCACGACACACTTTTCCTCTGTTCCTTAAGAAGCTGCTGGCATTAGTTCAGTAGCCACCGCTGTGGATGGCCATTGTTGCGGTCCTCTGGCGGATTTGGAAGTCCCGCAACTGGGTGGTGTTTGAGGGCAAACAGTATGGACTTCCGGCTCTGATGCGGCAGTTTACGCAGCAATATGAGGAATGGGCGCGACTCCCAGTGGAGGACACTCAACTGGCCCCGGTGGTAGGGAACCAGGATTCTGGTCCAGTGGGGTCTTTTGAGTTTGTCTGTGGGTGGGATGGTGCCACGAGGAGGGGATCGCATTCGGCTGGTGGGCTAGTACTTATGACCCCGTCTCGAGTCGTCCTGAAGGCCATAGGGGTCCAATTTCCTGTCCTGGATGATCCTGCGGTGGTGGAACTGCTTTCCTTGCGTTAGGCTATTCTCTGGTGTCTGGGACAAGGCTTAACCTCTGTTAGGTTTGAAGGGGATGCTAAACTGGTCATTGACAAAATCAGGCTGGCAGATACAGGAGATAGCAGGATGGGTGCTGTGCTGGAGGAGGTGGTGAATCATTTTGACAGCAACCCTGGGTTCAGTGTTCGTTTCGTAGGTCGGAGTAACAATAGGGTAGCCCATTTGGTGGCTAGGAAAGCCCTCTCCTTGTACCCGACTATGAGTCGTGCTTTTAATTTTCAGGCCTGGCTGATATCCAGGATGTTACTATCTCTTTTTTGGAATCAATATAAGATTATCTTTTGTAAAAAA
This sequence comes from Linum trigynum, assembly GCA_964030455.1. Lineage (NCBI taxonomy): Eukaryota > Viridiplantae > Streptophyta > Magnoliopsida > Malpighiales > Linaceae > Linum > Linum trigynum. The sequence continues at coordinate 34,449,424 of OZ034820.1, forward strand.
AAAAAAACTAGGTAAAAGTCTGGAAAGTCATCACAATTCTAACATTCACTCAGACAGACTCATTGTTTAAGGTAGTATATATAGGTGAAAATATATACAAGTAGGGAATGTCTTCACTTAATCCATTTCGATCTCATATATTTTTATCTACAATTTAGATTGATTTTTATAGAAAAACACATTAACTATAATTTATATAATATAGCCGTTTTGATATATTATGAGAAAAATTTGAACCTGCAGAAGATGCATGTGTTTACTGTCGATATACCACCATAGCACAAAATCATCAGGTCGATCATACGACCACTAGTATTGCACTAGTTGTGTGAACATGTTGCTAATGCCATGAAATTTATTTCTAAAAACTATTTCAAAATGAAAGTCATCTAGTAGAACAAACTCAAAATGATATTTCTACATTAAAAAAATAATATGAAATTCAAATTGAAATGAGTGGGATATAATTGAAAATTAATGAGAGATTAAAAACACGGTAACTACCAGCTAGAGCACAATTAGCCGTAGAATAGAAAGAATATCTTCGAGTAGTGGCGGACCCAGGGACCTTTGGGGGTGTTCCGAGACATCCCTAAATTTTGGAAAATCGATTATCCAATCCACGGTGATAATTTACGTATAAACAAAAAAAAAATATAATTAATAGTCTGGAACACCCGTATATGTGAAAAAACGATTATCCTACTCTCATTTGTAGTTTGTGTATGAGAATATAAGTGATAGTTTGTATAATTCAAACTCGGGACACTACTATTATTAATAAATATAATTTTCATTAAGCTACAACTTTTTTGTTTATATTCTAAACACTGTATAATAGCAAAGTCATATTCTCTATCTTAAATTATTTTCAAAACCTAACAACTAATCTAATTACAAGCTACCTTTAATTTGTATTGATTCTTTTGATAAATTTGTACTGATTTTATGGTTGTACGACAAGTGTTGAAAATGTATTTTCAGCTTTGAGTTACATCAAGAACAAATTTAGAAGTCCAATATCGTCAGTTCGTAAATGATTTTATAATAGGATACACCAAGCCAAATTTGTTGAGCAGTGAAAATACATCATGGACTTTTTATAACCGAGTGGGGTATTTTCATATTTAATAAATATTTATGTTTTATTAATTTTTAATTTTTATTAACTATTAAAATTTTTTTTTAAGAGGACACCCCTATATAAAATTTCTAGATCCGCTACTGTCGTAGAGCACTGAAGATATGTCCTCACTTCGATTGCCTCATGATAGTCTAGGGGTTTTATCGGCTCAGGATTCATTATCAAAATTCTTGTTTCAGTTTAGCTGGCCGCTTGTCAAGAATGGACGAGACGTCCAACTCGTGTTCCACTAAAAATATGAGTCAATATAAGGCTAAACACAAATAGGTTTCTGTTGGGCATATGGCTCGGGTCCAGGCGCGCCAAGAGGGCAGCGCGACGCCGCGCTTGCAAAGGCGTACCCAAAGCCACGCAGACTCGAGAAGCTTAAGCGCCGGGGGGCCTCATGCGCGGACATGGACTCCAAACGACCGAACGACGGCGTTTCAGCCGAAAGTTGACTATACCTAGTTTGCCTTGGAAACAACACCCTATCCCCTGAAGAGTGGTCACATCAGTGTACTAGGTACAATGATGGACAAGCCCCCTAGTACTAGGTAGGAGGGTGGCTGAAAGTTCTGACAGTGATGGCAGTCTTGTCACCGTGTAACTCACCCACCACCATGTAGCCTATAAATATGGCATTTACTCCGGTGGGTGAGGGGATCGCATTTTTCCACTCTCTGGCTAATATTACGAACTACGGCTTTCTCTCTCTAAGAATACCTCCTTTCTAGACCTCTTGTTGTTACTCTTCTCACCCTCCTTTCCGAGTTCACCTCCTACCCTAAGTTGGACTCAAACAATTGGCACCCACCGTGGGGCAAGAGTAGAGGAACAACAAGATCAAAATCCCCAATGGCGGAACAAGATAACAGCATCCCCAGCGAAGTAACCCCAATCAAAGTGATGACAAACTCAAGGTCATTCGCGGAAACGAGCAATCTCAACGCGGTCCTAATTGAAAAAGAAGAGCCGGAGCTGACGGCCAAGAAGGTCCGCCAACAGATGACCAAGCAGAACGAGGTCATCGCGGACATGCAAGCAAAGATGAACCAAGTGATCGCCCCGATGATGAGTAAGGAAAGCGCCACCACTACAACCGACGACGCGGCAGCGCGTCAAATGAGACGCGAACACTACCCGCGGATTGCCAAACAGTTAGGCAATCCGCCCCGACGTTGCGCGAGCAGGATCCACCAGAGAGGGCGGATCTGACCTTTCTAGAACAGCACTTGTCCCCGCTGTACCGCGCCCCGCCAAAAAGAGCACTGCACTAACCACTGAGCGCGGAAATTATGGCGGAGCATCTAAGCGGGACTCCCCCCACCATGCCCATGTACAACGGGACAACAGACCCCGAAGACCACGTCAGCAGCTTCTGCCTGCGCATGCAGCTACAGACGAACTCCAACGCGGCACTGTGCAGGACCTTCCCATCCACATTCTTGGGAATATGCCTGGACTGGTATAACCGCCTCCCCAACGGAATCATCCGCACCTTTGAGGAGTTCATACTGCTCTTCGCAACTAAGTTCGCCTCCCAGAAGAGACGGCCGCTCCACCTTAAGGCGTTGATCGACCTCAAACAGAAGGACGGAGAAAGCCTGCGGACGTTCTACGCCAGATGGTCAAGGACCGCCATGGCAGTGTGCGATCTGACTCTAGAGACCGCAGCCCACCACCTCATGGAGGCAACCACCAACGCGGAGCTCAAGCGCGCGCTGGCAAAGAGACCCGTCATCGCTTCCTCAGAACTGGAAACCAAAATCGAGAAAGCGGTCACCCTGGGAGCCGGGTCGGTCCGCCGCTATGAGCCAACAAAACCTCCGCGAGAGGAACAAAGGCGACGAGAGCCGCAACTCCCGCTCCCGCAGTACCATAGCGGGTATGGTAAGCAGCACGCCCCTCAGGATCCTCCGCAACGAAGGCGTTCACCAGAGAGGCGCCCACAAACGAGTTTCACTCCCCTCAACGACTCGGTAAAGAACATCTTTCACCTCATCAGGGAAAAGGGCTACCGCGTCAACTGGCCAGCGCCGATAAGAGCCCTTATGCACACGCGCGACCACAGAAAACACTGCGACTTCCACCGAGAGCCAGGGCACCTGACCGAAGATTGCTTTAATCTTCGCGTGGAAATAGAGGGGCTCATTAGGAGAGGATATTTGGTGGAATACGTAAGCAGAGCGGAGGAGCGGAAAGACCAACAGGTCGCACCATCGCCACATCCGCCCCAGGCAGACTACAACGAGACAACGGGATCCTACATCGTCCGAAAGGAAATAGGGGTTGTCACGATCGAAGGAGACAGGCCAAAGAAAAAGACAAAGCGAGACCGCGCGGTCGAATGTGCGATGACAAGCGCCGCCTTAAAGTGCGATCTGAGTTTCGGCAACTCAGAACTCCCGTGCGGGATCGAATCTGAAGAGCCACTAACTATAACGGTGCTGGTGGCCGCCTACAAAGTTCACCGTCAGCTCATATACGGGGGGAGCGCTGTGGACGTCCAGTTCAAGCGCACTTTGGATCAAATGGACGTAGACCCAAGCCTGATCAAACGGACTCAAGGTAACTTGGTGGGATTCTCTGGCACGAGGGTCGCGGTAATCGGGGAGATCACCCTGCCAGTTGTACTCGGCGACGACGAACCGCGCACGTCCAAGCAAGTGCAGTTCACCATCGTGGATTCGATTCTTCTCACAACGGCATCTTAGGCCGCCCGTTCCTCGCCAAGTTCATGGCGTTGGCGTCAACATGCCACCAAAAACTCAAATTCCCCACCAAGGTGGGAATGGGAGAATCGCGCGGCTCACAATGGTTCGGGGAACACCAACAAATCCCGCGCCCCATCGCGCCACAGAGACAGACAAATATCATCAACACCTGCGCTGACGACCCGCGCCCAGATTCGATGGAATCCGACTTCGAGGTTGCGCTCAACCCGGGAGAGCCAAACAAAAAAGTGCGCATCTCTACCCATGTCCCTGGGGATATGGTCGAGCCGCTGGTAAAACTATTGCAGGAATACCGGGAGCTCTTCGCCTGGTGCACTGAAGACATGCCAGGAGTGCCAAGGCATGTGGCGCAACATTGCCTTGCAGTACCAGACACCGCGACGCCCCGTCAACAGACGCGGCGCTCACTCACTAGTGAGAAGTTGAAAGCCATAGAAGAAGAAGTAGCGCGACTCTTAGCTGCCGGTTTCATCCGAGCTGTGAAGTACCCAAAGTGGCTGGCAAATGTTGTCCTGGTGAAAAAAGCCTCGGGCGTGTGGCGAATGTGCGTCGACTACACCACCATCAACAAAGTATGCCCGAAAGACCCGTACCCACTCTCACGCATTGACCAGCTGATCGACGCGACATCCAACCACGAAACACTATCATTCCTAGATATATTTTCAGGATATCACCAGATCCCAATGAGTCGTGAAGACGAGGAGAAGACCGCATTCATGACACCATTCGGCAACTTCTGTTTCACAGGGATGCCGTTCGGCCTGAAGAATGCGGCCTATGTAGATAACCTCATTGTCAAGACAAAGAGCGGGGGCTCCCATCTGGAAGACCTCCGCGAAACGTTTGAGGCGCTACGCAAAAATAGCCTTAGACTCAACCCCCTGAAGTGCGTCTTCGGCGCAGAGGCTGGAAAATTCCTTGGTTTCATGATAACCAAGCGGGGGATAGAAGTCGACCCCAAGCAAATCACAGTAGTGCAACAGCTGCGCGCTCCAAGGAGCACCACCGAGGTACAATCATTGAATGGCAAGCTAGCCGCGCTAGGGCGATTCATCCCAAGATCTGCCGACAAATGCGCCCCATTTTTCCAAACCCTGAAGAATGGCGCTTGCTTCAAGTGGACCCCGGAATGTGAAGCGGCATTCAACGAGCTCAAACTGTACCTGGTATCCCCCTGTATTAACCGCCCCCGGGCTTAATGAAATTTTTTTTCTGTACCTCTCTGTGTTCGCTCGCGCCGTCAGCGCTGTGTTAGTCTCGCGCAAAGATGCGCAAATGGGAAGACCAATCTACTACACATCCCGAACGCTTGCTGGCGCGGAGACAATATACGCCCTAATTGAGAAAGCCGACTTGGACTTAGTGAACGCCTCACAAAAGTTGCGCCCCTACTTCCAATCACACGCAATGACAGTGCTCACCAACCTGCCGTTGAAGAAAATCCTAAGCTCGATGGAAGTGTCGGGCCGGATGACAAAATGGGCAGTTGAATTGTTAGAGTACGACATACAGTATGCGCCAAGGCCAGCAATCAAAGCGCAAGTCCTTGCCGACTTCGTGGCGGAAGGAGTAAGGTTGTGCGACAACAACGACGAAGCATGGGAGATCTACGTTGACGGGGCGGCTAGCAAGCACGGAGCGGGGGCAGGTGTCGTCGTAAAAATGCCCACAGGAGCTATTCACAAAATCGCCATCCGTTTCCAAACCCTCAAAACCAACAACGCCTCGGAATACGAAGCGATACTCGCGGGACTGACTGCCGCCAGAGACCTAGGCGCAAGAACAGTGTGGATCCTTTCCGACTCCTCCATCGCTGTCAACCAATTGAATGAAATCTTCGACGCCAAAGAGGACACACTGTCCCAGTACATCGAGCGGGTGAAGGCACGGGAATCCCAATTCGAAGCTGTCACGTATGTCCAGATACTGAGAGAGGAGAACATGCATGCGGATGCACTCTCCAAATTAGCAACAGCGACAGACTTCGACACAACAAGATTGGTCTCCGTGCAGAAAGAGGATCAAGATCCATCACGGTGCGTGAACGCAACACAGACAGAAGAAAGTGACTGGCGAACACCAATCATCGAGTTCATGACAAGCTGCGCGGTACAAGACGACGCAAAAGAATCTTGGGCGCTCAGGCAGAAGGCCGCCCGTTGCACCATCATTGATGACAAACTCCACAGACGCTCACACTCAGGTGTATACCTAAAGTGTGTAGAACCAGATGAGGCGCGAGCAATCGTACAAGACATACACGAAGGCATTTGCGCAATGCATTGTGGCGCGCGCAGCATGGAACGCAACATCCTCTTACAAGGGTATTACTGGCTACGCATCAAAAAAGACGCGAAAAAATTTGTTGATCAATACCACAAATGCCAGCTCAACGCGCGACAGCATCACATACCATCCACAGAGCTCCAAGGAAATGTAAGCCCATGGCATTTTGCGCAATGGGGGGTCGACCTACTAGGACCATTCCCCACCGTAAAAGGCAAGCGCAAGTACATCATCGTCGCAGTGGACTACTTCACCAAGTGGATAGAGGCAGAAGCGCTTGCGTCAATCACGGCCCAACAGGTGGTGCGTTTTTTGAAAAATAACGTACTCACCAGGTTTGGCGTCCCAAACTCATTCGTATTCGACCACGGCAAGCAATTCGACTGCGCAGAAGTCATAGACTTTTGTGATGAGGTAGGCGCCATAGCTCGATTCGTGTCGGTAGCGTATCCTCAAGCTAATGGCCAAGCAGAGGCGGCGAACAAGTCAATATTACACGGCCTGCACACCCGCCTCGGGGAAGCGAAAGGTAATTGGGCAGAGGAGCTACACACAGTCCTATGGGCGCATCGAACAACATTCAAGGCAGCAACGGGCGAAACCCCGTTTGCGCTAACCTACAGCAGTGACGCGGTCATACCAATAGAAACAGTTATACCCACATACCGCATCACCATGTTCAACGAGGACGACAACAACGAAGCTCGACTCACGGACCTCGAGCTAACTACGGAGAGGCGAGAAACAGCGGCTATCAAGCTGGCGGCAATGAAGGCGCACGTCGCAAAGTACTACAACGCCAAACTGGTCCCACACAACATCCAAATGGGAGACCAAGTGCTGCGGCGTAACTTTCGCCCCGACGCGAAACACGGAAAGTTAGCGTCAACATGGGAGGGGCCATACCTCGTCCGCGAGGTCGTAGGCGCCAATACCTTCAAAATCAGCACGATTAGCGGCGAGCCAATCCCACGAACTTGGAATGCCCAGAATTTAAGAAAGTACCACAAGAGATTGTAATCACCGCCCATGTACCCCCACGACCGGTTTAATTAATGAGATTTTCCTCCCCCCATGCAATGACACAGTATGTGCGTGGTCACGAATCACGCTACGAAACAATCACGCATATTATGCACGACATGCCCCGCAACCACAAGTTGCAATACAAAACAAATAAAGCTACCAAGTAGCCATGTAGCCGCGCGGTCATGAACCGCGCTACGAAATGATCGCGCACATGATGCGCGATAAACAGAGCTACAAAGTAGCCATGTAACCGCGTGGTCATGAACCGCGCTACGAAATAATCACGCATACGATGTGCGATGTGTCCCGCAACCACGAGTTGCAATACAAAACAAATAAAGCTACCAAGTAGCCATGTAACCCCGCGGTCATGAACTGCGCTAAGAAAAATCACGCATATGATGAGCGACGAACAGCGCAACTACGAGTTGCGACACGACACAAATGCAATGCGATGTAACTTAAACACAACAAGTGAAATAGGAAAAGGCAACGCGACATAACTTAAAGAACATTCATGTCTTTGGATTTTCCCATTGGGAGATACAGATAACACATCACAGAAAACAAAGGGAAACATAACCTATACTGAATCTAAACGTTGTCAGTAACAGTTGCATTCCCCCCCTCTTCTGCTGCCGCGTCCACAGCCACCTTGTCAGCTGCCGCGCCAGTTTTTCCGTCCTTAGCTTCGGACGATTCATCCTCCCCCCTCTTCATCTTCCTCGTCCTTAGACTCGGTATCGGGCTCCAGTGACCTCTTCTCGCGCAACCACATTTGAACGTGTTCGACCATAGAGCGAGTGTTCCAACGAACAACGGGATTCTCCGGGCGAACCTTCTTGAGGATAGCGATCACAGTTTTTGTCATCGCATCCGCCAGAACTTTCCCGAAGGAAGGAGAAGATCTATACTGACTGACCGCAGCAACCTGCGCTTCGCGCACAACCTCCGCCTTGGCCACGTCATGAAGGCGGACCAGATCCGCCTTCTCCTTCTGGAACTCCTCTCGTTCCGTCTGGAACTGCTCGCGAATGCGCCGCAGCTCCTCGGCGTGATCCGCTTCCATCTTCTCCTTCTCACCTTGGAACTCAACCCGGAGCTCGTCCCGAGCTCGTGCCCTCACCGCCTCTACATCTTCCGCCAGCTTGCTTCGCAAGAAACCCAGCTCCACCATGGCTTCGTTAGCCTTCTTCGTCGCCATCTCCGCACGAGTCTCCGCTCCAGCGAACTTACCCTCCAGCTGCACAATCTTCGACTTGTCAGCCTGCAGACGCGCGCCTGCCCTAGCCCTCTTCTGCTGGGTGCGGAAGGTAGACAGCAAACCCTACACCCACAACACTAGTACACTAAGTCAAAATGTTAAAACAAACATTACAACACACACGAGTTGAGCTCACTACTCACTGCGAAATGGATCTGCGCGAGATCCGACAGTGGATCTGACTTCTCCATGCACGGAGGGATGCTAAGCACAGGCCCGAGCGCCCGTAAAGCAGCTAGGGCGGAGGCGACGTTGCAAGCTGCGCCAGTGTGAACCCGCACATTGCGGAAATAGTCGATCGCCCCCATCTCTGGCAGCATCTTCTAGCCTGTCCCTCCAGAGGAACTGGCAGCCGCCACATTCTCAACACGCGGGACCTCCGTGCGTGGAGCTTCAGTGCGCGGAGCCTCGTCCACTCGCACCACCTGTTCAGCTACCACCACGGGCTCCGTGGACACCCGCGCATTTTTCCGCGCCCTTTCAACGATGGATGGTTGGTCCACCTCCTTTCGCTTCGCGCTGCTGGAACGCGCACCTTCTTTATTCTTCTTCCTCTCACCACGCGGGACGCGCGAAACCTTCACAACATCGTCGACCGACATCATGCTCACCAAGCTCGAGAAGTCCACACCTGCGTCAATAAGTCGTAAGAGGGCCGTTAATATGACATAATGCAAAAGGAAAGAACACAACTAACCATCAGCATAGAGCTCCTCCAAACAGGCCGCGCGGACCCCGCTAAGATACAGGTTAATGCGCTACAACATGCACGCGTCATACTGCTCCTTGAGCCCATCATATCTGCCCTGATCAGACTCGTAGCCGCGCGTGCTACCCTTTTTTCAGACTGTGGGCTCCTCTATGTGCTCACTAGCCCACTCCCCGGGGATCGGCCTCACGTAAACGAACCGATCGAACCAGCCCTTCCTCAACTTCAGGGACCCATACACAAAGCCATCAGGCCTCTTGTCGCGCCGCTTAATCGACAGGAAGTCACTCTTCTCGGTGGGCTCCTTAATCTTGTAAATCTTCCGGAATAAGCCATAAGTAGGATGGATCTTGAGCCGCTTGCACACAAGGCAGAGGCACGATGCGTGCATAATCACCGAGGGGGAGAGGCGCCCGACAGAGCATTTAAGGCGCCGGTACAGTGCGCATAAAAGCGGATCAATGGGAAACTTAGAACTCATTTCCCAATAATCCGCGTACACCCCGAACCATCCCCCTGGACAATTGTCGATTCTGCTCCGTGCGGATGGGACGGCATACTCCCAGTTGGGGGGCAAATCTAGGCCGCGCACGAGGTCCGTCACTTCACGACGCCCGTACACCGACGCGTGATCTGGCCCGCGAAGAAGATTGTCGTATGGCGCTGGTTGATCGCCCCACATCTCCGCCCAGTCTAATATGGTGTAGACCGCACCCACGCCGCGGAACCCAAGTCGGGCCATCGACTCGAATACGCGCGCGACACACAACGGCTGAGACTGGGTGTCAGACCCTCCGCGCGCCGAAGCCTCCGCCTCCTCCGGCCTACTTGCGCGGTCACGGCGTATGATCAAAACCCCGCGAGTGCGTGGGCTCTCTCCATGACCTTTAGCCTCCCTCATCTCCAAATCATGCTCGGGCACAAAATCGGGCCTCGAATCGGCGTCGTAGGACGGCGTCGCCGGAACTCCATCACACCAGCTTCGCCGCAACCACCGTTGCCGGAATCAGCCAGTTCTAGTGAAGGATCGGAAGAAATATGCGAAAGGGGCAAAATATTACCTTCTTCGTCTTGCACGACCTGAATCTCGTCGACATTGATGTTCGCCATAGCACTCTCCAGAGTAATAGCAACAACACGAGAGAAATAAGGTTGTAGAAGAAGGAGAGGAATCTCGAAGAGGAACGATACGAAAGGAGAGGGGAAAGGAAGACAGAGCAAAGCCAGAATAACAGCAAAGTGACCTTCCCCTCAATTATCGATGGCTACTTATAATCGATGGAAGGAAACCGAAGAGTTAAAGTTACATTGGGAATCGCAACCGTCAAATCATTACTGTCAGGGTTTTTCAAATTTCAAAAGCACCGCCTCAATCGACCAATCAGACAATGACACGTGGACACCTACCCTAGCCAGACTATAGCCGCTGACGTCACAAGTTCCGCACACCGCCTGGGGGGGCAGGGCACACCCGCGAAGAGAAAATTCATATTAGAATCCAACCACGCGGCTTGCACGCACGCAAACACCGACTGGTGGGCATGGCGTACACATGAAGAAAAAATCACATTTGAACCAAATCATGTTGCTCGCGTGTATACACGCACCGAATGGGGGGCATGGCGTACCCACGAAAAGAAAAAAGCCGCACCTACACCAAACCACGCGCATCCGCGTCAAGAAGCGCGCTAGAAATCAATCCCAGACCCAACAGTCTCGCGGATTTAACCCGGACCCGAGCCGACCTCGCGGAATTCAAACAGGCGGCATCCGAAGAATACCACCTGGTGGGGGGCAATTGTTGGGCATATGGCTCGGGTCCAGGCGCGCCAAGAGGGCAGCGCGACGCCGCGCTTGCAAAGGCGTACCCAAAGTCGCGCAGACGCGAGAAGCTTAAGCGCCCGGGGGCCTCATGCGCGGACATGGACTCCAAACGACCGAACGACGGCGTTTCAGCCGAAAGTTCACTATACCTAGTCTGCCTTGGAAACAACACCCTATCTCCTGAAGAGTGGTCTCATCAGTGTACTAGGTACAATGATGGACAAGCCCCCTAGTACTAGGTAGGAGGGTGGCTGAAAGTTCTGACAGTGATGGCAGTCTTGTCACCGTGTAACTCACCCACCACCATGTAGCCTATAAATATGGCATTTACTCCGGTGGGTGAGGGGATCGCATTTTTCCACTCTCTGACTAATATTACGAACTACGGCTTTCTCTCTCTAAGAATACCTCCTTTCTAGACCTCTTGTTGTTACTCTTCTCACTCTCCTTTCCGAGTTCACCTCCTACCCTCAGTTGGACTCAAACAGTTTCTATACACGAGAAAGAAAGCTCACGAGAAAGGAATAGGTGGAGGAACGAAGCATTGAAATCAACTTACGGGCTAATGACATTAATTTGCATGTCTTCCATCGGTGATGCACCATTGGACCTACCCAATTAACCAAAATTTCATTTTTCTAATAATAAAAAAAAATCAATTGAGACCAAATTTATTATTTCAATTGCATTTTTCTTTGGATGGTGAGTAGGGGAACTGAATCCTACCTTTCGTCACTCGCCATGGAAATTTGAAAGCAACAAAGATCAAAGAAAGTTTCAAAAATATATTTAGTTGAATATGCTCTTCTCCCTGGTTGTATTGGAAAGAACAAATTTGAAACGAATGAATTTCGTATAAGACATTATACTGGGAAGGGAAACTAACACAACGGATTTTCCGTCATTGTGCACTAGCTTATAGTTTAGGAATATAGTAGGGAGTGTCAATTGCCTAGAGAATAAAAAATAACAAGCAATGCGGAATTACATTCTTAAAGTTAATTACCGAAAAAAAAAATTACATTCTTAAAGTTTGAAATAAAATGTTTAGATAAGAAATTAGTGTTGTTAGATGAGGTTATGATGCATAACTATGGTTATGCCCGCATCTCAATCTCGAAATGCTTATTAAACTGAAAATAGGTGGAAAATATGAATCAAAGAAAATTATGAACTTATAAATTCATGAATTTATCATTTAGAATAGAAATAAATTTCATAAATTTTGAAAATGTTTCGTCATTTTTTATTTCTTTTTTTCTTGAATACCGTTCCCCACACACCCATCCCTCCTCTTCTTGAGAAAGATTTAAAATTTCTATTACCTTATTGCATTTTCATTTTTCAATGACTCTATAGAAGTAGGTTGGAATTTTCAAATGAAACAAAGGACAGGAAGAATAAAAATTAAAGGAATGACCATCCTGATAATTGATAGCCTAAACCAGCCGCTTTGAATAAACTACTTGAGGAATTTTGATTGAGGATTAATAAATTAATTAAAAATGTGAATTTTCCTGCTATGAACTGCTAGGGCAAAGTAGACCGATTTGGATTAAGCGGGAATGTGGTAGGCTTTAGCGTGCAACCAATGAAAAGGAGACGAAGAGAGACAAAAGGACATAAAGGGATTTGGTAGCACAAACCCAACAAGATTATAGAAAACCCTCAAAGGGTTAATAATAATGATATTCTTTTTTCCCCTTAGGGTTCAAAGAGATGATATCATATGGGGACATGCAATTTGGAAGTTGTGGAGGTTACGTAGAGAATGACAAAGTTTACGTGGGGCCTCCATTGACTTCCTGTACGTACTACCACCAAGAAACGATTGGCATCAAATTATATATATTCAGCCCCGGCAAAGAATATTGTCTTGTGAGTGTGAATCATCAAATATCCCTTAATATCCAATTAATTAATGAATAAAGGTAATTGTTAATGAGTGGATAAAGACACTATTAATGAAATGGTACAATGAAGCCTATGATAGTACTAGCTACACCATGAGATTGTCAACCGGAATCTATTTTTTTCTTCTAAGTAATATCAAAGTAATATCAAAGTACAATAGTTAAATCCTCTACCCAAAACCCCAAAAAGACAATTAATGAAACCACTCTACAAAATCGAAGGACGCTATCTCTACAGGGGAAAGCAGCAGGGCTTGTCTTGCCACTCTATGGGCAGCCCAGTTGACAGTCCTCGGGATCGAGCTAAAGTGAATACAAGAAGAACATGAGCTCAATAGCTGAATACAATCACGAAGTAAGGGCCCGCCCACCGAGTCTTCACAGCATCTACCATCAAGTTGCCGGATAACTACTTCTGAATCACCTTCGATGATGGCGAGGAGAATAGTGCAAGAATGAACTAAAGAGATGGCGTCCCTAGCGGCCAGCAATTTTGCAAGATAGGGACTCGAAACTCCTGGATGGTGGAATCCCAAGGCCAAAAAGACTTGCCCATCCGATCCTCGAACGACGAGTCCTGACGAGCAACCCGGAACACGAACAACGGCATCGAAATTGATCTGGATAAAACCTTCAGGAGGACCAACCCAACTGGAGAGTCGAGAGGGCTGGGGGCGGGGAGAAAGGATCTGGGGGTGGGGAGAAACTGAAGAATATTCTTGAACTTGGAAGAAAAATTGACGGGCAAGCGAGCTGGGTAGTGGTTGAGTGAATTCAAAGACCACTTTATTTCTAGATTTTCAAATTCTCCATAGAAGGCAAATGCAGGGGAGATAGTGGATTTGGAAGCTTTTCGAGTTCATAACATGTCGCCACCAGATACCAAAGTTTTCAATTGGGGCGTAGAGAATTAAACTGCTTAATCCCACCATATTCCAGAGGTGAAGAGCAAGAGGACAATGGAAAAAGAGGTGTTCAATACTCTCTTGACTATCCCAACAAACTGATTAACGAACTTGACAGTTAATTCCCCGGGACCTAAGAGCCGTCATAGTTGGCAAAATAACTTTCAGACATTGCCATATAAAGAACTTGAGCTTTGGTGGGACGTCAAGTGCCCACATTCCTTTCCAAATAGGAGGGTCAATGATGGAGGCCATCAATTTTTGGCTAAGCGTTAAAATATTATCCAAGGCAAGATGATATCCTATTTTTACCGAATAAGTTCCATTTTTGGTAAAGTGCCAAATTAACTTGTCTTGTTGTGGTAGTATGGGAACTACCATATTACGAATGAGGTCAACTGACTTTTCTTTGAACCAGTGCCTTAATATAGGGATATGTCATTCCCATAGGCCTTCTCTGATGAAAAAGGAAACCCTTGGATTGAAATTATCCTCTTGCCGCCTAAGCTCAGGAGGGCATGGCTTATCTGCTAATAACCAATTATCTTTGCAGGCTTCTATGTTGTTTACATCACCTACTTGCCATCGTAAGCCTTGCACGAGTAGCTCTCGCCCATAGAGAATACTTCTCCAACCCCAAGATGGATTAGAGCCAATGGTGGCTTTCAAAATCGTATTTTCATTGAAATATCTTCCTTTATATAATCGACTAATGAGAGAATTAGCGTTTGACCAAATACGCCAACATAGCTTGGCTAATAGAGCTTGATTAAAAGCCCTAAAATCCCTGAAGCCTAGTCCTCCATGAAATTTACTTTGGGCGAGACCTTTCCATGAAACCCAGTGGATTGGATGATAAAAATTAAGAGAATGTATCCTTTTTGATTCTTGGTATTAGAGAAGGAAGGCCCAAATAAGAGTCTTGTTCTCCTATAGCCCCAACTCTCAAATGTGATCCCATGAAACTTGCATCTTCACCCTTAGTATTTTTACTAAATAGCACTGCCGATTTGGAAAGGTTAACTTTCTGTCCACTTAGTCTTTCATAATCCTGGAACAAGGATAATAGATTCGAACAAAAAGCACGGGATGCCCGAACGAAAAGGTAAGAGTCATCAGCGAAGAAGAGGTGAGAAATTATTGGACAGTTCTGACGAATCCTTATTCCTTCCAAGAAGCCCATGGTTACTGCCTGATTTATCATTGCAGAGAAACCCTCTGTGCATATAGCGAATAACAGAGAAGATAGAGGGTCACCTTGGCGAAGTCCTCTCGAGGGTCTGAAGTACTCTGAAGGGGAGCCATTAACGAGGATGGAATAGGAGACAGTGGTGACACACTCTTGAATCCAGGAAACGAACTGACTATTGAACCCTAATTCCTTCATCATTTCAAAAAGAAATGGCCACTCAATACGATCATACACTTTTTCCATATCCAATTTTAGAGCCATCCAACACTTCGACCCTGAGTAAAGGATTTTAATATGATGGGTGACCTCATGGCTGATCATAATACTATCTGCAATCTGGCGATCTTTGATTAACCCATTTTGAGATTGAGAAATGATTGAGGGTAAGACCTTGTTATGTCTATTGGCTAGTATCTTGGAGATAATCTTATACACCACTTGGCAAAGGCTAATGGGTCTAAGATTTTTCATAGTACGAACTTCCGACCCTTTTGGCACTAAGGAAATCCAAGTTTGATTAAAGCTTCTCAACAGTCTTCAGTGTTACACGATTTGACATTATAATTATGCGGTTTGACAAGTGCACAGTAAGATCGTTAATGGATATATATATATATGGTGGCGTATTCGGTGCACCCACTTTTGACCCTTTTGGCACTAAGGAAACCCAAGTTTGATTAAAGCTTCTCAACAGTCTTCAGTGTTACACGATTTGACATTATAATTATGCGGTTTGACAAGTGCACAGTAAGATCGTTAATGGATATATATATATATATATATATATATGGTGGCGTATTCGGTGCACCCACTTTTTTGCTTTCACTCAGTGCATCCGCCTGATAATTGTCATTCTGAGCATGTGATTCACGTCAAAACGGTATCAATTGTTGCTTATGATATTATGAACAAGAAGCACATGAATTTGAAAAAAATCATTCAAAATTTACGTTAATTCGAAGGATTTAGGATTTAGTGTTATGGTTTAGGTTTACAATTTGGGATTTTGGGATGGGATTCAAAAATTAAGGTTAAGGGGTTAGGATAATAGATTGATTTTTTACGATTCTATGTCATATCATCATATTAGATTGAGAGTACTAATTAAAATATAAAATTTGATATATTATGGATATTTTTAAGTGCACCAAAAAAAAGTGAGTGCACCCAAAAAAAATGAGTGCGCCGAAGTAGCCACCATATATATAGAGCAAAGTCTAGTGTATACCTGACGTACGTTGTATGTGTTCACACTTATTTATTAATTAACAATCAAAATTTGATCATTTTATAAGTATATTAATTATAAATTACACTAACAATCATTGATTACCTATTTCGTACACTTTATTCCCATATTAATTTTTATCCATCATTTAAGTATTCCGTATATAAAATTGAAACCCTTATTTCTCAGTTACCATGTGTCCAATTTTATTGGAGTTTTTATCATCGGTTTTCCCATCTAGCCGGAGAGAGCCAAATTAATTTATTGGAAATTCCGATCACCGGCAAAAGAGATCCGGTAATACTGCCCAGAGGGTCTGGGAATAGTTCCAAGCAGTGGCGGTTGTAGGTTGATGTTCTTGGTCGTGGAAATCTCGAAAAGATTTATTTTTAAGAACTTGTATCAAGCGAAGTTGATTATTTCTCCAGAAAATTCGGAATTTTAATGGCCCGTTAAATGAAAGATATCGAGAAGGAGAACCACAGCTAACATAGCCTCTGGTGAGATAGATCAAATATGCATTGTGTTTCACTTTGGATTGGAACTTAGTACTGAAACCACCATGTTTAAAAGTCCACCAGAGGACACTATTTAATAGGGATGAAAGAGTTTAAGGTCCATTACTTACTGGATCCAAAAAATCAATTTCCATCTGTTAAGGATTAGATTTGTCGGGGATTTGGTCTGTTTCTTCCTCGATAACTCTGTTTTCTTCCTGGCAATAGGAGTGCTGGTTTAATGGAAGAAATTTAGAGGAAAAAATATATGGAGGGAGAGTGTGAAGAATAAAGGTCAAGGAAGAGGAAGAATCAGAAGGTACACTGATTTGGCGAGCTTCGATAGGAGTAGCGGCAGGAGGTCTCCGTCTCATCTTCCGTCGATGAGTCCCTCTCCCATCAGATATGAATACTTAATCAATCCCAAGCTCATTTAGAACCTAGCTAGTCCCTCGCCATAGATTAGTGCCGATCGCCATCGTGAGAATGAACACCACCTTGTTTGCTTGAATCAAATTGCTTCTCCGATCGTGATTGATTTTTTTTTTCCGCGAAAGTCGTGATTAATTTGTTTAGGTCCTATTATTTTTTATTGTTTCCTAAAAAGGATACTAATCTTACATACTGTCATTTTTTTTCTAACCTATTAACATATTGTCATATTGTCATTATTTGCTTACCTACGGGTAACCTTTTTGTTCTTTTCTTTTCATGGTGTTAATTAACATTCGTGGGAGAACTTTGACATAAGGATACAATTTTATCTATATTCATGAATTATTTTATTATCCAACTTAATTGGGTTGGATGAAAAATACATAGATGATAAATGGGTAGAATTTGATGGATTTTAACTTATATCCACTTGAGAATTCCAATTTGGTATCTAAACTCATTAATTTAGTATATAAATCTATTTTTTTATATAAGTCCTCAAAATATTTATGGAAAATCATATTTAGTACCTAATATTTTTGTGTATTACATTTTGATACCTAAACCTTTTAAGTTCTACAAATAGGTTCAATTTTAGTATGTGTAATTTAAACACCCTCAAGTAAAGGGGTATTCATAACCAACTCATACCCATTTAGATTATGGAAGCAATATCCATACTCTATCCAAACTCATCTACAAACTTCCAAACTTATATATACTTCACACATATCCTACCCATACTCAACGAGTCTACTTGGGTTTAGGTAAAATTACCCACTCATGGGTAATTGCCATCCTATTTTTGTGATTTTATCCGGCACATTTCTCCAATTCAGACAAATCAAACTTTTCAACCAATTTAGTTTTTCATCTCTGCTACGTGGTTTATTAGCTATATATGATGCAATTCTTTCAACCTCTCTCCCAAATTGAGTTGTTGTTTAATGAGTGTTATTCACTTCGTTCTTCAACCATAATTGACGATTTGAGATGGCCATTGAAGCAAGTGAGATAACCACAATGTTGGAGGTCAGAGGAAAGAAAAGACATTGTCGAGAAACGAAAAAGCGAGTAACTTCAGCCGAATATTGGAATAGGAATATGGTCAATCGAGATAGCTAGCTGCAAATTTACTGTAATTAGCCTCTAACTTCTCTTTCGTTTTTACCAATCACTAGCGGTATTTCTTCGGTTTCAAATTGAATACCAAATCTCTATTTCATTCTAATTAGTGTATAAGTGGCATAAGTGATCGTTCTGTCTCAATAATAACTTGGAAAATAAGTGATCGTTCTCTATAAATAATAATTTGCTTGGAAAATAATCATTTCTTAAGCTATGACAAAAAAATCATTTTATAAGAAAATGGACTTTTTAGTCTCAAATTTATTTTAATTAATCATGGGGCTAAAAAACAATTGGGCTAACAATAGTCACACACTTCCCCTGTTGCCACAGCAAAGCGTGGCCAATACATCTACAGAATAAATAAAAGCCAAATGAGAAAACGTGAAGCCCCATTTCAAATTTCCTGCATCCAGAGTGAAAGTAGGAAGGACATTTTGGTCTTCACAATTACTTTTTTTTATTCATTAAAAAGACACTAGGATTCGAACCATGACCACTTTAAAGAAAAGCAAAAACCATAACCAATCACACTAAGTACATTTATTCTATCTTTTAAATTAAAAACATATAATCCCAGAGAGTAAAAAAAACCCTTCCCCATTTCAAATTCCCTGCTCCAGGGGCGTTTGTAGGAAGAGTAGAATAGGGAGTGTCAATTATTTTCTTTTTCCTCTGTGGAACGAGCCAACTTACCGTACACATGTGGATTTAAACAGGTACAGGAGTGTCAATTTTTTTCTTTAAGTCATTTTATTTTTCCGTGTTGGTAAAATATATATGAAAAGGCAAAAAAAAATACTCTTTTTTATTTGTAAAAAGAAAAAAAATTAACAATAAACTAATGCATGGATTCTGATGGGCTAACCACTAATCATAAAATAAAAGAGTTGAATGGGCCTGACCTACACGGGATTTGCCCATCAAGTAAAACAAATGAACATCATGGTTTTGCCATTCTAAAACAAACTATTTTCTCTAGCATAATATATATTATGCTATTATTTTATATCTTAGTGGCTAAAATATAATGTATTTTAAAGTTATTCAATGGTTCATCCTCGACCAACCCAATTAGTCCAATTTTTATTATTTCATATATATATTATGTAATTATTTGATATCATAATGATCAAATTATATTGTATATTATAGGGATCATTTGGTATTTGTTAGTAAAAAACTAAACAGAAATATCTATTTGGTTATTTTTAACATTAAAACGATCCTAAACATTTTCAGTTTCCTTTCGAAATTCTATAGTTTTATTCCCCGAATTAGTGATGTGCAAATGACGAATTGAAGTCATCTCTTTTCTTTCATTATTTTTTTATTTTCAAATAGAAAGTTTAAAAGTAAAGAATAATTAGAGTTCGACATGGGTCGGTCAAACAGGCTGAATATCAAGTTTTGGCCCGTTTTGATCAAGTCTAATTTATAATCACATGGTTCCCTGATATCCGATAAAAATCTCAATCCAAACCAGTTGGGCAGGTTAGTCCGTGTTTACCACCATTTTCTAGGGATACAGGAACGGTGGTTCCTATCCCAAATCGTGTTGTTCATTCTTGATTTCTTTAGATTTTATCATGGCTTGGCAAAAAACCAGAAAGCACAATGATGACAAGATGAAAGTTTTATAAAGCAAATTAATTGGCCAACGGGCCGAGTAAAAGCTAGCAACGATTGTGAGATGCTCATTTCCCGAAAACCGGCGGGATAGGCGATTTTTTATTCTATTTTCTGGAATTCGGTTTCTATAAAACTTACTCCACCTCATCATATTACCAGAAACAATATTGTTTCACAAGGTAACAGGTACTTGATTTTGGTTCATAAGGCATATTTTTTATTCGTTGCATCATTCATGTCTTTTTCCTACTAAAATTCACTATTTTTATCACGTGTTTCCAAAAAAATTCCTATACAACAATAAGCTATACACCCCATTACATTATCAAATTTCATACCTCACCTTCCTCCGGCCAAATGGCTGGGGCCAACGCTAGTTCTAGTTATTTAATTAAAGGCGCAAGCCATTGCCACTATTCCTCACGATAAAATAGGGGAGTCTTTCCCCCGGTACTGTTCATTAGGGGATTGTATCCTCTAAACCCAATTTTAGCATAAACCTTTTTCCATATATAGTTAGTTTTTTTTTCAATAATTGTAACATCGTACCGGAGTTTATACCGAAAAAGGTAGTGATAGAGTATTGTACCAAACCCTTGTTCAAGCGTTTCAAACGCTAAAAGCCCTACCAATTTGGATATGATATTTGGTATTTTTGATCTTATTAGCCGGTACCCAATTATAACATATGCCATTTTCATATGTAATTAGTTTCTAATTTTTTTCAATAATTGTAACATGATTGTACCGGAGTTTATACCGAAAATGGTAGTGATAGAGTATTGTACTAAATCATGGTTCAAGTGTTTCATACGCTAAAATCCCTACCAATTTTGTATTTTCAATCCTATTTGCCGATACGATAGGGTTCCTCAAGTATTAACGGTACTACTCTGTTTCATACCTCTAAAATTGAAATCGATTTGGGTTCTGTATTTTTTGTCCTACCTACAGTAGGATTTCTTAAATATTGTATTTTTTGTTGGATGAAATTCCTCATTATTAACGATACTGCTCACAAGGGTTTGTATCCTCTACACCCAATTTCACCATAAGCCCTTTTCATATATGGTTAGTTGTTTCTACTTTTTTGTTATATGAAAATTCATCAATTATTAACAGAATTGCTAACAATATTTGTATCCCTTAACCTAATTTCACCTTAAGCCCTTTTCATATATGAATAGTTAGATGTTTATTACCTCATTAATTTACATTACTAAAAATTTATAGAGGGATAGTTATTCATTATAAATTCTTTTAACAACCTTATTATATTAATCTTCCATAATGATCAGGGCATTGCACAAAACATATGTATCAATTAGACATATGTATTGTACATTGTCAAAAAAATTAGACATATGTATTGTGCATGTTTTTCTTAGTATAGATTTGAACAAAAGTTCCTTTATTGTTAAATAAACTACTGGTTTCCTCATTATTAACGACACTGCTCACAAGGGTTTGTATCCTCTACACCCAATTTCACCATAAGCCCTTTTCATATATGGTTAGTTGTTTCTACTTTTTTGTTATATGAAAATTCATCAATTATTAACAGAATTGCTCACAATATTTGTATCCCCTGAACCTAATTTCACCTTAAGCCCTTTTCATATATGAATAGTTAGATGTTTATTACCTCATTAATTTACATTACGAAAAACTTATAGAGGGATAGTTATTCATTATAAATTCTTTTGACAAACTTATTATATTAATCTTCCATAATGATTAGGGCATTGCACAAAACATATGTAGCAATTAGACATATGTATTGTGCATGTTTTGCTTAGTATAGATTTGAACAAAAGTTCCTTTATTGTTAAATAAACTATTGGTCATCACATCAATTAACATAAACAAAAGTTGTGTAAGGTCATTTGTTTTTATATATAACAGTTTAATCAAATTTGATACTTACTCTAATTTAATTTCCAGGTTATCACCTCGAAGATTAATCATTTCATCAATTTGTAGTAGGCAAAGGTTTTGTTACCTCACTTAATTTTTACATAACAATTTAATTAAATGTGATACTTTCCCTAATTGAATTTTATTATTAGACCGCACATTACAGAATATTTTAATAACATTGTTCTATAAAAGATACATACATTACCAATACATTATGTAAAGCTTGTGGATAAATAGTTATTAATTAGTTATCAATATAAAAAGTAATGCATAAATTTTTTAAAATGATTAAAACTAAAAAATGGGCCGTTGATGGAAAAATTCCATCAGTGGTATTGTTCACGTGTTGTTTTGATTCCCTACCTTTAATTTCATCATAAGCTCATTGTTATTTGCATAGCAAAGATTTATAAGATTAATTGTTGTTTTGCATAACATTTTATTTCCTATACTGAATTTCATATATACGAAAGATTTATGTGGCAATGTTCTATAACTTTTCTAAGATTTTGTAAGGTTACCTATTTTTTACATAACATTTTAATCAAACTTGATTTTATTATTAGACCACACATTACGGAAGATTTACATAACATTGTTCTATAATAGATATGTACATTACAAACACATGATGTAAAGCTTATGGAGGGAGAATTATTTCTTAGTTATCAATTACAAAAAAAAAAGTATTGCATATCTGTTATAAAGATTAAAAATCTACGTAAAAATAACTTGATTTTATTATTAGAACACACATTAAGAAAGATTTTCATATCTGTACATTACAAATACATTATGTAAACTTTATGGAAGGATAATCATTCTTAGTTATCTATTTCAAAAAGTACTATATAAGTATTTTGTAATGATAAAACTCTACGTAAAACTAACTTTGTTTTATTATTAGAACAAACCTTACATAATATTTATAATAAAATGTTATATATTAGTTACGTAAATCAAAACTATATTACATAAAACTACTAAGGGATTTTTTTAGTATTACTTGAAAAATATATAACGTAATTCATTCTTGCTGATCCAGATGCTACATAAAACTTATGAAGATATCTTATCCGAATTTTGTGAATTATTTGATTTCAACTGAATTATTAAATAAGTCAATACAGGTTTAAATATAATTAGTCTCTTACCGCTGCGAAGCGCGAGCCAAAAAACTAGTATATATAATAGCGCAAGTAACCCTTCATGAATTTTACTATTCCATACCAAAAATCCGCTAATCCCAACCCCTTGCGAAAACACTGGTCATTGGCCATTTATTATGATTTATTAATTTGAGTTATAACTACCGTATATCCCATGACGTTAACTACCATATATTGAATTTTTGCATCATTAATTTCTTGAATACCTTTTATTGTTAACTTAATAGTTATTAAGTAAGTTCATAACTTAATTGCATTATTAACTATACCATCAATTTGCATTAAGCAAAGGTTCCATGTAAAGCAAGACAACCAACCGATTTAGCCTGTTGGCCCAATCGAGTAAGTGGGGGGTTAATGGTCTGATTGCTTAGACTCGGTTTAGCCTATATGTAGGGTTGTCCATTTGGTTTTGGTTTTTTGGTTTTAACCGAAATCAAACCAATTGGAAAGCTAACGGTTTCAGTTTTTCGGTTTTAAACCAATAAGCAACTTAATGGGTTTGGTTTGGTTAAAACTGAAAAGCCAATAGAAACCATTAAGAAACCAATAAAAATAAAATTATTTATCAACAAATATTTTCTTTTTCTTTTGGCACGCATGCCAACCGATAATTTGTAATGGCCTTTTACCATTATTATGAAGTTTATTCAATAAAAAGGAGAGAAATGGGAATAAATATGAGTATATGAGTACATGTTGGTTTTTTGATTATCCAAAAACCAAAACCATTAAACCCCTTATTGGTTTGGTTTGGCAACCGAAAACCAATAAGGGGCTTAATGGTTTTGGTTTTGGATTTTGGGATTTGGTTTTTTGTTTTTCATACTTAATAGTTTGGTTAACCAAACCAAACCAAATTAACAGCCCTACCTATATGGAAAAAATCCTTATATTGTTCACACATTTATAAATTATATCAAATCTCATATAACATACTCTATTCTATGACGTAACTAATATATATTGAATTTTTGCATCACCAATTTCATGAATACCTTTATTATTAACTTAATAATTCATTAAGCAAGTTCATAACTTAATTGCATTATTAACTATACCATCTATTTGCATTACACAAAGGTTTCGTAAGGCAAGGTTGTACAACCCAATTTAGCATGTTGGCCTAGTCGAGTAAGTGGATTGATGGTTAATGGTTTGATTGCTTTGACTCAATTTGACTCGAATATATATAAAATAATTTATTATATTATTCACACATTTATAAATTATATCAATCTCGTTATATGTATAATCATATATAACATTAACTTGGATCCAACATATAATGAAAATTCAAACACACTCAAATATTCAGCTTAGAAATTCAAATAAATATAGGTTATGCGAAGGGGGAAAAGAGGCGCAATTCGCAAACCAAAACAAAAAGCGACATTGTGTGACCTACAACCCTAGAACCTTGTTGCTGGTCGATCAATAGGTGTATGACTCTTTTTACTCACTGGGTCGGAATCAATCAGTGTTAAACATGGAATCGACCCACGGGTTGACAATTTTACAGTAAGGTAAGTTAATTTCTATATAACAGTTTAATCAAATGTAATATTTTATGTAACTTGATTTTATTGGTAGACCCAACATTATAGAAAACTTATGTAGCACCAATCATAAAATTTAGTTAAATTAAAAATACATGACGTCAAACTTATGAAATGCTAGTTGTTTCTTGTGTAACAATTAAACAAAATTTTATTGCATTAACTACAATATTTATCACATCAACCATTTGTGTTACACAAAGATTTCATAAGGTAAATTAACTTCTACATAATAGTTTAATCAAATATGATACTTTTCGCAACTTTGTTTTATTATTAGTCCAAAAATAGTAAATGTAACACGGTTCCAAAAAAGTTATATAAATTAAAAATACATTACGTCAAACTTATGGAAGGATAGTTATTTCTTTTGTATCAATTAAATAAAATGTGTGTCAAATCGGGCTGGTCCATTAGTACGATATTGTCCGCTTTGGGCCAATGCCGCACGAATTTACTCTTGGGCGTCCTCCCCAAAAGGCCTCGTACTAAGTGGGCTAGGTGGACATTTATATACAAGGGTTCCTTCCCTTTTATTTTCGATGTGGTACTTAGATTGTCCCATAACAATCCTCCCATCAAAGACAAGGACAACGAACGTCGTGTCCTCACCTCGGCGATTATCTTGATCCACCAGATGCCTTGTATCGATCGGTTTCTCGGTACAAGGACTTTACTTGATGCAGAACTCTCTTTGATATGCTTCCCAAATGCGGAACTCTCTTTGATCCGCCAAGCCCAAACGTGGATCTCTCTGGATCCACCAAACCATATGCATATCTCAAATCTCGATGTCACCGAATGAGGGTCCACTCTGACGTCCACCGCCCTGCACCATACCAGGCTCTGATACCACTTGTTATAAACGCGCTGCTACGGATCCGGAAATTGCTGGAATCGACAAAGCAAGAATACGAAAGCGAGAATCGAAAACACAACACACCATTTACGTGGTTCACTAACACGATGTGTGTTAGCTAGTCCACGAGCAAGAGAGAGCCAGTTTCACTATATCGAGGAGATTACAGATTCCAGTCGTAGTGGCTGATAGTCCGATTCAAGTCACATCAACAAATCTCTACCTTGACTTGAATCCTCTTCCTCTGAAATACCTTATGTACTCTGCTCCTTCTCTCTCTCTCTCTCTCCCGCCATCAATGCCCCGTAGGGCGGAGTCATCCACTCAAGACATTCAGCAAGTCCAAGCAGTGTTGGAACTTGCCATGTGGAACCAGCTTCATGAACATATCAGCAGGATTATCCACGGTGACAACCTTCTTCACCTTAATCCTCTTCTCTTTCCTCAAGAAATGATACCTCACGTCGATGTTCTTAGTCCTCTCATGGTTGACTTGATGTCTTGATCCTTAGACAAGCATATTGCACTCAAATTGTCGCAATACACCACTACCTGATCATGATGTAGACCCAGATCACCAACCAATTCCTTCAACCATATTCCCTCCATAGCAGCTTCAGTCAACGCCATATACTCTGCCTCAGTAGTAGACAATGTCATCGCCGACTGCAAAGTTGCCTTCCAGCTCACTACAGAACTCCCAAGAGTGAATACATAACCGGTCATCGATCTCCTCGTGTCAACATGTCCAACATAGTCCGAGTTAGAATACCCAGACACCAAGCACTCTGTATCACTTCCGAAGCTAATCCCCACATCAGGTGTACCCTTAAGGTACCGTAAGATTCTCTTCACAGCCTGCCAATGCTCCTTCTCAGGTTGTATCATGAACCTGCTGACAACACTAACAGCATGTCCAATATCAGGTCTAGTGCATACCATAGCGTACATCAAGCTACCTACTGCACTAGAATATGGGACTCTCGACATGTACTCCTTCTCAGCCTCTAACTGCGGTGCATAAGCTGAGGATAGATGAACATTTGAATCTCTAGGAGTATTTAAGGGCTTTGCTGAAGAAATGCCAAACCTCGACAATATCTTCTGGATGTAGCTCTTCTGTGACAAGAAAAGCTTCTTCTTCAACCTGTCTCTGTAAATCTCCATACCCAAGATCTTCTGAGCCGCTCCCAAATCCTTCATCTCAAATTTAGCACTGAGAAGCCCCTTTAACGTTTGGATATCAGACTTCGACCTCGCAGCTATGAGCATATCATCCACATACATAACAAGATAGATCATCGAACCATCCTCCACCTTGCTATGATACACACAACAATTATATGGACTTCTACTGTAGCCTAGATCAAGCATGTAACTGTCAAATCTCTTGTACCACTGTCTTGGAGACTGCTTAAGTCCATACAAGGACTTCTTCAGCTTACTAACATAGTCTTCCTTTCCTAGAACCTGGAATCCTTCTGGTTGAGTCATATAAATTTCTTCCTCCAACTCTCCATGTAGGAAAGCTGTCTTCGCGTCTAGCTGCTCGAGATCCAAGTCATAATGCGCCACTATTGCTAGAAGCACCCCGATCGAAGTATGTCTGACCACTGGTGAGAAAATCTCATTGTAGTCAACTCCTTCCCTATGTGAGAAGCCTCGTGCAACCAGCCGAGTTTTAAATTTAATGCACTCTTCAGAATTGATTCCTTCCTTCTTCTTGTAGATCCACTTGTTTGTCACAATCTTCCTTCCTTGTGGTCGTTTGACTAGCTCCCAAGTCCGATTCCTGTCATGGGATTCCATCTCATCTCCTATTGCGGTAAGCCACTAATCAGCTTCACCACCCGAATTTGCTTCTCTATAGGACTGTGGCTCTCCTGCATCCACTTCTTCGGAAACCTGAAATGAATACGCCACCATATCCTCGAAACCATACCTCTGTGGAGGTACTCCTGCAGTCACTCTCTTCGGTCTACCGGAAGCCATAGACTGTTGAGCTCGTTCACTGGACTCTGAAGTTTTTAGCTCTGCAGAGACATTTTCATCATGTTGATCTTCTCCACCTTGGTGCTCAAACTCACTCTCTTTGAGAGTTTGCAGCTCCACCTATTTATCAACATTCCTGCTACCTTCAACAACAGTAACTTTCAACATGGGGTTAAACATAGACTTCTCATCAAATATTACATTTCTACTGAGTATAACTCGATGCTCATAAGGTGACCAGACTCGAAATCCCTTAACTCCATCTCCGTAACCCACAAATACACCCTTCTTTTCCCTTGAGTTCAGCTTACTCTTATCCACATGATAATAAACAGGACACCCAAAAACTTTCAGTGAAGAGTAATCATCAGGCTTACCATACCACACTTCATAAGGAGTCTTACACTCGATACATGTGTGAGGTCCACGGTTGATCAGGAAGCACGCCATGTTCACTGCTTCTGCCCACAATCTTCTCTCTAGTCCAACAATAGAGAGCATGCACCATGCTGCTCTCCAACAATGTCTGGTTCATCCTTTCTACAACGCCATTCTTCTGGGGTGTATCTCTAAAGATCCGATGACGGGCAATCCCTTCATCCTTGCAGAAGTCGTTGAACTCAGAACTACATAACTCTAGACCATTATCCGTTCCTAGCTTCTTGATCTTCTTCCCGGTCTGATTCTCCACTAATGTATTCCACTGCTTGAACTTCGTGAAAGCCTCACTTTTCTGCTTCATCATGAAAATCCAAGTAAATCTCGAATAATCATCAATAATAGACAGGAAATACATGTTGCCTCCAATGGATTCAACTCGTGAAGGACCCCAACAGTCGGAGTGGAGGTAATCTAGTATTCCCTTCGTCCGGTGGATACCCTTCTTGGAAAACTTGCATTAATGTAGCTTCCCAATTACACTTTGCCATGACAATTGAACCGTGGTTCTTCTATTGCCCTCTTCTCCTGGGACAGTTGTACTTCCAATGCCCTACTTCCTTACAGTTGTGAGAAGCATCACCTGGCTCTGGACCGGGACCCTTGGAATTCCTGTTCAAATTCCCTTTACCAGATTTCTTCTTTCCCTTTCCACCAGTAACAGCCAAAACCAATGTTTCACCACCTGTACCAGAACTGAATTCCTTATGCCTAATCTCTCTCGTGTGAAGAGCAGATTTGATATCCTCCAACGACAAACTATCTTTAACAACAATAAAAGAATCCACGAAATTCTCATATGAACTCGGCAAACACAAGCAGGATTAAGGAAGCATCTTCATCGTCTACCTTAACATCTATATTGTGTAAGTTTAGCAAGATAGAATTAAGCTGTTCTAGATGATCCCTCAAAGGCGTATCTTTTTGCATCCTCAAGTTGAACAACCGTTGCTTGAGATGCAGCTTGTTGGTTAAGGACTTCGTCATATACAGACTCTCCAACTTTAACCACAAGCCCGCAGCAGTCTTCTCAGCAGCAACTTCAATGATGACGTCATCAGACAGCGATAGCATGATGGTCGAGTGGGCCTTCTCCTCCAGGGTATTCCACTCACCGTCATCGACCGCTGCCTTCTTCTGTTTCGCAGATAGCGCCCCCCACAACCCTTGTTGTTTCAATAAAGCTTGCATCTTGATCTGTTATATTGCCTACATCTTCTGTTTCAATTAGTACGATATTGTCCACTTTGGGCCAAGCCCGCACAGATTTACTCTTGGGTGTCCTCCCCAAAAGGACTTGTACTAAGTGGGCTAGGTGGATACTTATATACAAGGGTTCCTTCCCTTGTATTTTCGATGTGTTACTTGGATTGTCCCATAACAATGTGATACGTTAAAGTCATTCCTAATGATTAAGACATTTTGCAAAATTTATGAAAGGATAATTATTTATTATGCATCAAATAAAACAATATATTACATAGTCTTCCGTAATATGAGTTCGATTGAAAACTTCTTTATTATTGACAAAATGATTTATCATCTCATTAATTGACATTACACAAAGATTCTACCAGGTTTATTCTAATTAAAATTTCTTTATATTTAACTAAATGGTTGACCATCTCATCAAACTGCATTACACAATGATTTTATAAGTGTGCGCGTGAAAGAATATTTGAGATGCTTCGATTCCCTGACATGATTCTCTTCCTTTTCACGCGGGGCCTCAGGATGACAAGAATTAACGGGTTGCCTCAATTTTAAAGCAACTTTTGATGATTCCAACCATAGACCCTTCGTATTTCCTCCAAGGTAATTCTGTCGTGGTTCCCACATCGCCGGAGGCAACAGTACCGTGATTCTGATAGGAAAAAGCACTGTTCAAAGAAAATCGGGATTTCATCAGGAATATCAGTTGTGACCTGGATTTTGACTTTCAGAGGAGACGACCACCAGGGACCCAGGTCACAAACGATGAACTTGCCACAGTAATTGCATATCGCCATGCAAAGCTCTTTGCTCTTAAGCTGAAGAGGAAAGCATGTTTCCCAAATCCAAGCTGCCATTCCTCGGTCCTTTCTAAGCCTATCGCCAGTATTGTGCCAAGGTCGGACAGTTACCAAGTAATCTTGGAATTTCACCCAGTTAAAAGCTGATATTCTTCTTGCTTCTGAGTCACTTGAACAAACCAACCACCAATCGGCGTTATCACCCTTCACTAACTTGCAGTCTTCTCTCAGCGCCCACTTAGAGATATCCCAATCCCGGAAAGACTTGACCAAGCAGTTGGAGAAATCCTTCTTCAACTGGCTTGAGAACGACAACCTGACGCAACACTCAAGAGCTTGTATTCTTTCACTGACCCCTCTCGAATTAACTTCAATAAAAGATGCTTGGTCTCTGTCGATAATCACTGCCTCACCATCCCAGCTAAATTTCTTAGGGCGAAACACATCCGTGTATGACAAATGGGAAGAAGCACCAGTTAACCGGTGACTACGACAACCTGATTGGGTAGGATCCAGAAGGAGACGAATGATCTTCCTCCAACCGGCCGACTCCGAGTCCTCCGGGATAATGGCGAATAAAGAGTTCTCTTATCTTACCGACTCTGACACTTTTAAGAAATTCCCCCAGCGATTCCTGGACTTCCCAACATGAAAGACCCTTCTTTCGCTACGCAAAATGTCCTTGCCAGAAAAATGCCATTTTCTCAGCTCCACCGTCTGAAGAACACTAACCAGCCATTCTTTCTAAACATGGTCGAAGAGTCCCAGGTATCCAGGAGGATCCTTTTGTCCCCAGTAGACACCTGATGCGGAAGCTTCCAAAGAGTTGGCTCGAGTTCCTTCGACCCAATCGCTGAGTACCTGCAAGAAAACAAAAGATTCTCATCCTCTCCCTCTCTGGACGCAAGCTCGCTCTCACGATCTCTCCCCCATACCCTCTCTCTCTCTCTCTCTCTAGGTTTCTCTCTCATCTCATACCTCATGACAATTTGTATCTTTATGAATGGTGAAGCAAAGAACTGGTAATTGGATGAGGTGTGCTACAAGATGGGTTGGAACCTCCTGTGGTGGGTCAATGCAGCTGGTGTGGTGAGCCAACATAATGGCATTAAGTGGATTAGAATGGTAAAGCAAGCTTGCCCGATTCGTCAAAACTCTGGAAATTGATTGATTGGATCGTCGTGTTTTTGACAGGGGAGCTCCTTGCGCCTGCAGGTTTCTGTGTTTTCTTTTGGCGGTTGTCCCTATCTCTGTGTCCAGCTTTGCTGGTTTTGATCTTTCTTTCGGGCCCCCTGCTGGTGAGGGTTTAGGCCTGCATTGCTGTCTTTCCCGTGTCGTTTTTGGTTTCCCTGTCTGCTGCCAGTTCAATGCTTTTGAACTGCAAGTTTCTTTTTTTGTTTTCTCCCCTTTCTTGTTCTTATACGATTTTTTCTTTTATTTCCTCTTTAATAATAGTTCCTATCACCTTATAAAAAAACGATTTTATAAGATTTACATAGCAATTTGATCAAATGTAATAATTTTCATTATTTTGTTAGTAATTAATTTTTTTTAATTATTAATTACAATATTCACCATCCATCAATTTGCATTACACAAATTTTTCTTAACTTGGTGTTATTATTAGAATATACATTTCACAAAATTTACGTAACACCATTATATAATGTAAATTTTATTAAATACAGTACATAATAAAAGATTCATCTCTATTCGGTGAGAGCAATATTTCTAGTTACTTTGGTGCGCAACTGTATGAAATGTGTGACCGAACTCAAGTAGGACGATATTATATCAGTGTATCTTCAATAAATAGGCTTTTCAAGATCTCAACTCATAAATGTATGTACCATGATTCAATTTGATATTTACATCGTAAACAAAAAATAAACATTTGTCTCAATAGGTTTACTATCCATAATTGCAACATAATCATATGTAGATCGAAAGAGAAACATCAAGCCTATATCACAAACCAAACAATCAATCCAACATGATGTAGGGATCGTCCATTGAGGAAATAAAAGAAATTTGAAAAACAAACTCAATCACGATTTAGATTCAGTTTCTCCTCGATTGACATATCCACGAAAGAAATCTATGTAATAATTTGGGGTGTAAACTCCATCTTCTTAGTGTTTTTGGACAAATTCTAGTCTTGATAGTTATTTCCTTCTTCTAGAATCATTCGGCCTTCAAAAATTATGTTTGAAGCCTATGCATAGGATTAAGGTCCAATGACTATTGCTTCACCATGATCGTGGTCCATGCCATATTTTTTCTAAACCAAGCATATAAGGTTTTGAAGTCGATTTGAACATAACTTCAACACAATCTTGTCCTAGTTCTTGCTAGTCATGACTCATGATGTATGTTATGACTTTCCTCTAACACGATTGTTAAGGACCGTGTTTCGTATCGTGATGCGACAATACAACTTGTGCGTAGTTACCTTAAACTCTCTTTTCTTCACTTTTTTCACATTTCAAACACGACAAACGAATAGAGGTAGAGAATGAAATTTAGTTTCCATTATTTTTTGTTGTTTCCAAGCATACTGTAAGAAAACATCAACACTCATTATTATTTTCCAAAAGAATGACTGTCTAGTAATACTACTTCAATTAGCAAAATCATGAATGTCCGACTCTATCATCTCTGTGTTCTCTATAAACTCATTATCAATATTAGTATCCTACAAGGATGACCAAAACTTCTGCACTCTTATCTCCATCCATTTCTTCCATCCTTTGGTTCCATGCAAGAAAAAGGCTGCATATATTATAGCAGCAGAAAGAAAGGGTAACCCAACCGCTCACAATTATTTTTAGTTAATGTGATTAGAGAGATGTAACCATTCTGAGCTAACACACTAATGCAAGCAAACCCACAAGTGAACAGTTGTCTCCTCCCCCACTCCATTCCACAACCAGCCCCTGCCCTTTGCCTCTTTCTAACCACTCTTCTTCCCCTTTCCCTTCCTTTCTTCTCATCTCTCTCAACATTGAATATCCTGCTCTCTCTCTCTCTCTCTCTCTCTCTCTCTCTTTCTCTACCCTTTGACTTGTGTTCCAATTAATAATCCTCTGCCTCTGACCCAAGTTTGACCTGCTTCTCCCTCAAATCGAACCAATCCAATTCCTTCCATCATTTAAAACACTGCCCATGCCACCTCCCCTGCTTCCCAATAGCACAGTCCCAGCTGCAGAATCCCAAAGCTTTGCTCATTTATGGCCATGTCCCTGTCTCACAAGTTGGTGTGAACTCCCATTGATATCTTCCCTCCATAGTCAATCCACCCTTCTGAAATTCACCTCATTTCCATTAGAAAACAATTATCTGTCTCTTTCACTCTCCTTTCTTCCTCTCTTATCTCTCTATCCTAGTGAGTAGCACCCCCATTAAAGGGCACTGTGGTATCAGAAGCTGCTGCAGAGACAGAGGCAGAGCTCCCTAATTCCACCTTCACATGGATTCTGCTGCTGCCGCCTTCTTCCCCCAACCAATGCCCCTTCTCCCCTCCCAATGCCTCTACCCACCAAAACGAAACCTTGATGTCCACCATAAAACCAGTTCTTGCATAACCCCATCCTCATTCCCTCTTTCTCAACGTACTCTGTAGTTTCCAAGCAAAAACAGAGAGTGAGAGAGAGCAGAACCAACGAAATGGAACTTCTTCCTCTTCTTCAGCAGTTTGTCCTTCTGTTCCTTCTGCTGTGCTGTTCTTTTAGCTCCGTTTTCCCGCTAAGTCACGAGCTGGGGATTCTCCTGGAAGTGAAGGAATCACTGATCGCAGGCGGGGAAGGCTTGAGCGATTGGAACCGGAGCAACCCGAATTTCTGCAAATGGAGCGGGGTCACTTGCCGGTCGGGCCGGGTGGTTTCGGGTCTAAACCTATCCGACTCGTCGCTGACCGGGTCAATCCCGCCCGCGCTTGGCCGCTTGCAGAACCTGCTCCACCTCGATCTCTCCTCCAACGCCCTCACGGGTCCCATCCCAACCACTCTCGCCAACCTCTCCGTATTGGAATCTCTGCTTTTGTTCACCAACGACCTCACGGGTCGGATCCCGGCCCAGCTCGGTTCGATCAAAACCCTCCGGGTCGTCAAAATCGGCAACAACTGGCTTGCCGGCGAAATCCCTGCCTCATTGGGAAATCTCCCCAACTTGGTCACGCTGGGTCTGGCTTCCTGCACTCTCACCGGTCCGATCCCGCCCCAACTCGGCCGGCTCGGCAAACTTGACCAGTTGGTTCTGCAGGACAATCAGCTCTACGGACCGATTCCACCCGAGTTGGGTAATTGTTCTAGCCTCACAGTACTCGCTCTATCCAACAACAAGCTGAACGGAACCATCCCGCCGGAATTGGGCCGTTTGCAGAATCTCCAGTACCTCAACCTTCTCAACAACAGCCTCACCGGCGAGATACCGAGACAAATCGGAGACATGACCCAACTCTCCTACATCAATTTCATGGGGAACCAGCTCCACGGTCCAATCCCGAGGGAGTTGACCAAACTGGGTAGCCTCTACAATCTCGATTTGTCGGAAAACAAGCTCACCGGAGAGATCCCTGAAGAATTCGGCGAGATGGGTCAGCTAGGCGTTCTGGCTTTGACGGCCAATAACTTCACCGGCGTCGTCCCAAAGGGCATATGCTCGAATGCGACCAATCTCAACACCCTGATACTGAATAAGCTCCAATTGACTGGGACGATTCCGGCGGAGCTGGTAAACTGTCGAGCCTTGCAGCAGCTTGATCTGTCGTTCAACTCGCTCACCGGCACGATTCCGAGCGAGATTTACGAGATGGTTCAGCTGACGAATCTCTACCTCTACAACAACTCCCTTGAAGGTTTGATTTCGCCCTCCATCGCAAACCTCAGCAACTTGCAGGAGCTCGCGATCTACCACAACAATTTCCACGGCGAGCTGCCTAGAGAAATTGGAACGCTGGGCTCGCTCGAACTGCTCTACATCTACGACAATCAGTTCTCCGGGGTGGTTCCTGAGGAGATCGGCAACTGTTCGAACTTGCAAGCGGCTGATTTCTTCGGGAACCATTTCTCTGGGAAGATTCCCGCCACAATCGGCAGGCTACAACGGCTGAGTTTCCTTCACTGGAGGCAGAACGAGCTCGTCGGCGAAATCCCCGTCGAGTTGGGCAACTGTACCCAGCTCACTACTCTGGATTTAGCAGATAACTTCTTATCAGGTGGAATTCCTGAAACCTTCGGATCCCTCCGTTATCTAGAGCAGCTCATGCTTTACAACAATTCCCTCCAAGGTCCTCTGCCTCATTCCCTCTCCAATTTGAGAAACCTGACCAGGATCAACCTGTCCACCAACAAATTGAACGGCAGCATTTCCCCGCTGTGTAGCTCGAGTTCTTTCCTCTCGTTCGACGTCACAGACAATTCCTTCTCCGTCGAGGTCCCTACCCAATTGGGGAACTCGCGGAGTCTCGAAAGGCTGAGGCTTGGTAACAACCGGTTCACCGGGGAACTCCCTCGGACATTGGGGAAAATTCGTGCTCTCTCTTTGTTAGACATCTCAGGCAACTCACTCACAGGAGTATTGCCAGCACAACTCGCGCTGTGCAAGAACCTGACCCACATCGACCTGAACGACAACCGTCTAGCCGGTTCCATTCCAGCCTGGCTCGGAACGTTGCCACTGCTAGGGGAGCTGAAGCTGTCGAGGAATCAATTTTCAGGACCTCTGCCTCCAGAGCTTTTCAAGTGCTCCAACTTGATGCTTCTTTACCTGGACGGGAACTCCCTGAACGGGACTCTTCCTTCCGAAATTGGCAACCTGGAAGTACTCAACTTCCTCAGACTTGACCACAATCAGTTCTCAGGACAAATCCCTCCTGCGCTTGGCAACTTGAGCAAGCAACTTGAGCTTCGGATGTCGCACAACAGCTTCAGTGGGGAAATCCCCCCGGAGCTTGGACGGCTGCAGCAGCTTCAGATCATTCTGGACTTGAGCTACAACAACTTAACCGGCTCGATCCCACCTTCAATCGGAAAATTGTCGACCCTCGAAGCTCTTGATCTATCCCACAACCAGCTCCAAGGCAGAGTGCCTCCCCAAGTCGGCGAGATAAGGAGTCTTGGATACTTCAACGTGTCCTTCAATCGCCTGGAAGGTGATTTGGGCGACCGGTTTCAGCGCTGGAAGGCTGATTCATTTCTAGGCAACTCCAAGCTATGCGGAGGCCCTCTTGATCAGTGCCGCCGGTCAGCTAATAAGCATTCGAGTCTAAGCGAGGCAGCGATCGTTGTGCTCTCCGCGATAACGACACTTGCTGCACTTGCCCTGCTGGGACTAGGACTCACCTTCTTCTGTAAGCGAAGAAGGGAATATCTGCGAGCTAGGAGTGATGTCAGCTGCATTTACTCCTCTTCGAAATCTTCCCACGCTCACCGGAGGCCGCTGTTCCTGAATCCTGGTAGTATGAAGAGGGAGTTCAGGTGGGATGACATCATGGAAGCCACCAACCATCTCGGGGACGAGTTTGTGATCGGGTCGGGAGGTTCTGGAACCATTTACAGAGCCGAGCTCCGAAATGGAGACACGGTGGCGGTTAAGAAGGTGCCATGGAAAGATGAGCTGATGTTCAACAAGAGCTTTGCCAGGGAAGTGAAGACTCTCGGGAGGATTCGGCACAGACATCTGGTGAAGCTGATGGGATACTGCTGCAACAGGGGAGCTGGCTTTAATCTATTGATATATGATTACATGGAGAATGGGAGCTTGTGGGACTGGCTGCATAGGCAGCCTGGTGTGAATAATAACAAGAGGAAGCAGTGCCTTGACTGGGAAGTTAGAATGCAGATAGCTTTGGGATTGGTAAGGGGTGTGGAATACCTTCACCATGACTGTGTGCCGATGATCCTCCATCGAGACATCAAATCCAGCAATGTGCTTCTTGATTCCGACATGGAAGCACATCTCGGTGATTTCGGACTTGCCAAATCCGTAGTGGAGTTCTACGACACCACCAGTACCACTGAATCGAATTCATTGTTTGCTGGATCTTATGGCTATATTGCCCCAGGTAGTTTAACCCTTCTCTCTCCACTCTTTTCTAATTTCTGGGGTTTTTTTCCCAATTGAGTGTATGATTCTGATTAGGCTTTGGATGGGTGGTTTTTACAGAGTATGCTTACTCGTTGAAGGCGACGGAGAAGAGCGATGTGTACAGCATGGGGATCGTGCTGATCGAGCTTGTGAGCGGCAGAGCACCAACAGATTCAAGTTTTGGTGTGGATATGGACATGGTGAGGTGGGTGGAGAAAAATATGGAAATGGGAGGAACTAGTCGTGAGGAGTTGATTGATCCTTCGTTGAAGCCACTGTTGCCAGGGGAAGAGAGTGCAGCATACCAGGTGCTGGAGATTGCATTGCAGTGCACGAGAACTCTTCCGCAAGGGCGGCCATCGTCCAGACAAGCATGCGACCAGCTGAATCATCTGGTGAGGTACCGAATGGTGGATTTGGAGAAGAACACTGATGGCTAGACCATGGAAGAGGGGTTGTTCCATCCAGTTAAAGTGAATTACTGCTATGTTGAAAATAAAATTGCCAATTGTAGTAGTATTCATATCGTCGAGTACGAGACAGCCATTCTGATTACCATCTGATTGTGATTGTGCCACATCGTTAGTGAAATTCAACATTGGATATTTTGCAGAGATCAACAAAATCTTCCCAAGTAGTTTTACATGCTACAATCATCACACAGATACAACATATCACTCAATGGATCTTGTAATTACATGAAATGCAGCATGCAATTGAACAATCAGACTGAATCATACTGCTGAACAGCCTTAAAACTATAGCAGCAGAGGAAAGGAATGAAAATGAGTCTGATATAGCTTTGGAGATATCAATAGTTGCCTCTCATTATTCACCGAAAATTGCGAAATTCACGAGTCTGTGCTTGAGGAAAACATCAGTAAAACTGCTAAACAATCTTAAAACTACAAAAGCAGAGCAAGGAAAAACCATATTAAAGATCACACAGCAATGCCAGGACATCGGTTCAAGCCCAGATTTTTAGGAAAATGCAAACACCGCTGGAACGATTCACCAGGGCATCAAAGCCAAAAACACTAATCGTCATCTCCCTCTGCAAGAATAAAGGTTCTTGTAAGCTTATATAAGATGTATACTAAGAAAAATGGGCAATAGAGACTGTATAGGTTAAGCAAGTAAAAGTAATTTCTAACAGCGAGTAAAAGATACCATCAACAGAGGCATGAATAAACATGCAGAAAACCTAGGAGTAGGAATGAAAGGGAGCGAACATCTTCTATCTGGTACTCTGGTTTCAATGGATGGATCCATTAAAACATCTATAAAAAAAAAACACGTCACGCCACTACTTCTCCATTATGTGTCTGGGAATATGAAGCAAAGTTTTACTAGTCATAACAGATTAATGATTTCATGTATCGGCTAAGCTAGTGAGATGTACTCTTTAGAGCTCATCGATTCCATTAGTAAGTAAAAATAAAGGGGATAAACCAGAACCTTCCTATGACCAAATGTCTCCCAAAAACTGTGGAACACAAAGGGCATCTTGGAATAAAATATAACATTCAAAATCTATACCAAAAAAAAAAAAAAAAACACCGTCACTTCATAACTTGTCAATCATCTATTCATTCCCCTCACACTAATCTTAAGTATAACTTCTGAAGAGTAAAAAATAGACGCATGATTTCAGTTACTGGCTAATTTTGTGAAATGTACTCTAGCCACATCAACAGCAATTCCATTAACCGTGAAAACCTTCCTACCAACAAAATGTCTCAGTAAATCAGAAGCAAAAATGACAACTACAGATTAAAATGCATACACTACGATCTAAATCCGTGAAAGGAATAGTCAAGGAAAACAAGAGAAGCAACCAGAGTATCGGAATGCTACAATCATGTGGAAAATTATGAACAAATGGACTAATGGTCATCCTTTGAACTGATAGCGCGTTAAATTGGTCTGAATTATACAATACATTTCTGTTCTTCGTTGTCTTACCTCCATACATGCCACTAGAAATCATAGTTTCTCCGCCTCTCACAACGAACAAAATACACGATCTTGCTCTCAAGTCATTCACAAGCCAAACATTACTCTACGCATTAAAACCTCTAACTAGAAAGCGAACAGAAAAAAGG
Source organism: Linum trigynum (assembly GCA_964030455.1). Lineage (NCBI taxonomy): Eukaryota > Viridiplantae > Streptophyta > Magnoliopsida > Malpighiales > Linaceae > Linum > Linum trigynum. Next base: position 34,488,470 of record OZ034820.1, read on the forward strand.
ACGAACACATTCAACGAACGACTCACATCAAATCAAGAGGGGTATCTGATCGAGAAACTAATTCCTCGTTTAAGGGAATGACTTTCCAAAAGTGGGGTGCAATAGAGAAAAAAAAATGTCGAGAAAGGATTGCTTGGAATAGAGATGCGTGGACATAAAAACAGAGAAATCGTACCCAGGTAGCGGCGCTCGTTGGCAGCTTTAGCCTTCTCAAGCATCTTGTCAAGGTCCTGCTGAAGCTTTTCGTCCCATTTCACAAGCTGGTTCACGAACACCACCCCCAATCCCATTCCGACGACATGCTCCCACGGATCTACAACGATCAGGAAAGCGTTACCCGAATTCAATCGCTCGCAAGCAGGGGGGAGAAATGAAAACCTAGACGCCCAAAATCTCAAAAAATAACAGACGAGACAATACATACGGCGCATATAGGGTAGCTTTCTCAGAGCATTGGAGTACATCTGGGTGCCCACTCCCAGCAGGGCTCCGATCATCGTCGCGCTCCACGCCATCGTCTTCTTCCGCTTCTCGCTTTCAGTCTGTCGACAGAGCTCGCTGTTGTTGTTCAGTTGTTCCTTTTACATTTTCTTCTTGGCATCGGTGCTCAACTGCTCATAAAAAACAAAAGCCCCCGTTGATCTTGCCACGTCAGTCGTTTAACGATGTGGGCTTCCCTTTTGATTCTGAAGTCAAAGCCCAAGTTTATAGTAGTAAAAAAGCCCAATTTTATCATGAGAAAACGGTATCAGTAGGTGGTAGCGGGGCTGACTTGCTATAGCAAGTTTGCTCAATGTGATTTCATACTTGCTCAGTTGCTCTAAGAGGTCGTTTACTAAGACGGATTTTTTATTACAATCCCACACCCATGGAATTATGTACAAAACCCATGTTTGGTGTTAAAGGAAAGTTGGATTATGGAGTGTGGGATAGGGGTGTTCAAACGGTGTGATTACCATGGTAATCGTTTTAACCAGTATTATTTGGATAATTTGGTTTGGTTAATTTGGATAATTGGTTTGGTTTGGTTAAAGTTTTTTGCTTGTTTGGTTTAGGTGGTTTGGTTTGGTTTCAGACGCTCCTAACCAGTCAAACCAAATTAACCAGATAAACAATTAGCCATATATCTAATATATACACATACTTAATACTTTGAATAACCACTTAAGAGTTAAACGTTCATCCCTTTTAGACTCATAAAATATAAAGCTTGATATTGTTCCTATAATGTATATTTTTTTATGTAGATTGTAGACCACAACATATGAACGCCTAATTTAGATAAATCTCATACATTATGTTGGATGAAAACTTGAAAGCAATGTCTTTTTCAGCCTATGAAAATTGCTAAAAGACTAAGTCAATTTAAACAAACACAACAATTCATTAACCCATATCATTGTGATAAATTTTTGCTAGGTGAATACTTCTATACTAACCGTAAGATAATTGCCTAAGTTGCATGTATTTATGTTAAAGGTCAACTATAACCAAATATTGATTGTTATGTTTTATTCATTATATAAATTGTGAATTGATAAATTAACCGAAATTTTTCTCACTTAATGATAATGTGATTTTATATTGGTTAATCTGGTTAACCAATTAACCAAACCGATTAAACTTTAGTTTGGTTAATTTGGTTGTTGTATTAGTTTGGACGGTTTGGTTATGATATTGTATTCCATGGTTAATGAAATTTAGCCTTATTTGGTTTGGTTATAACCATGGTAACCATTTGAACACCCCTAGTGTGGGCCCCATGCATGTAGGATTATTATGAGGTCAAAATCCATGGGATCCACGGATTATAAAATCTCATATATTTAGTTGGGATTTTGTGAGAGGCTATAATCCATGATGGTAATGACGGATCTATCCTCATGTCTTTTCAATATTTCTTATATAGAATATCAAGTACACAAATCATTAAGTATACAAATATAATTCAACCTATAAATAATATATCTCATAGACACAAATCCAATATGAAATCCAACAATAAACAAGCACTTTTTAAAATCCAACACAAATCCAAAATGACAAAATCTCACGTAATCCTTCATCCCTAAAATCCAGGATTTTACATAAATCTTTCATTTTTCAAAAACTTACAAACAAACAACCTCTAAATTTAGGGCAAAAGTTATATCGATTCTGAAACCTAATCAATCAACTAGATGCATCAACCCACAAGATTATGTTAAGTAGCCAAATGCATCTACCCACTAATTTCACCTTTCTTTTGTTTTTTGGACTTCACACAGGTAGGGCTACAAATGAGTCGAGCTACTCGCGAGCAACTCGAGGCTCGAATTGAGAAAAACTCATTCAAAACTCGACTCATTTACTAGCAAGCCAAGCTTGAGCTTAGCCTTGTTCAGCTCGCGAAGCTCGCTAGCTAGCTCGACTCGGGGGCTTGTTGAGCTCAACTCGTGAGTTGGCTCATTTAGAGCTCATGGGATGTCTCAACATTGTGGTTTGAGGCCAACTTGATCACCGACTTATGGACGAATTGATCTAATTTGGACTTTCATAATTCATAGGATTGTTAAATTATATAGGCCAAATACACTTGTATAGCCAAAACTTTGACGGTTTGGCCAAATATAGCCACATTTGATGAAATACCGAAAATAGCCACTTTCGTCCAATTGTTTGACGGTGTTAGTTAACGTGCTGACTGGACTAACGGCTTGTCCGATCTGGCAATTTTCGTCCCGTGCGTATTCCCACGTGGCTTTAATTAAAAAATAAAATAAAATAACAATAATGAAAATTTAGAATTTTTCGAATGGCTGGGTCATTGGATTTATGAAAAATAAAAACAAACAAATAAATAAAACAACTTCCTTCTCTGATCGACAACTTAAACACCACTAGAGATGCCGCCGTATCTTCCAATTCCGCTCCTTCACTGCCTCCTCCTTCCCCCTCCGCCTCATCTTTCGCCTTTTGCTCCGAGGACCGCGTACGCAGCAGCCGCACTCTGGAACAACCCAGAACAACCCAAAATGGGAACCTCACAGCACCAATCATCGTCGAGGAGAAGTGGACTCTGCGACTAGGGATTTGGCAAAGGGCTCCTCCTCCGGCGGCAGAAAAACTGCCTCGAATACCTAATCCTCTGCCACCTACTTCGTCGGCGTCGGGTTAATTCGGATTCACAACAGGTGCGGAAGCCATTGAAGCAAAGTGAACGAGGGTTTCCCGGCAAGCGAGCGATGGCAAAGGCCGAGTGAATCTGCAATCGAGATTCGGATCGACAGAAGTGAAAGAGTGTTCTGAGAGAGAGAGACGAAGAAGGCGTGAGATTTTTAGACGAACTGGGCAGGGGGAAGGGGCTTTTTTGAAACTCCCACATCCTTTCGGCTGCTGCTTGGATTGTGTCGCATCGTAGCTCTCGTCCGCTACAACCTTGCCCCCAATCTTTCTTGGTTGAGTGAAATAGGAAAGAAGGATTCAGCCGCCACCACCTCCCTTCATCTCTAGATCCCGCCGCCGTCGTATTGGAAGAAGTCGCCGCCATTACTCCCGTCCTCTACGACCCTGCCCCCAATCGTCATGAGTCTCGTCGTTTGCCTAATTGCCGCTATCGAATTCGTCAATGACCCTCTTTCCCCAAGTTCTAGGGTTGAGGCGAAATCGAGACTCTCAGATATGCCCGACCAGTCAACTGAAGCGATTGAAGAGATGGGCTGGAGCGACAATCGGATGGGTGGGGCCGTGGGGCGGGCCTGCGGGAGAATCGGGGAAGAAGTTTGATGAAGAAGATCGACGATGGTCGGTTTGTTAAGAGGGAGAAGGCAACAGACGAAGAAGGCAGGGAGGAAAGAGATAGATAAATATAAAATAAAATAATTATTTTTTATCATTGAAAAATAAATAAAAATAAATTTTGAAGTAGATTGTGACATGGCATCTACGTGACAATTAAGGCTGGGTTGTTGCTGATGTGGCAATGATATGGCATCCTCGTCAGCGTACCGTTAACCTGACAGACGGAATTTTGTAACACCGTTAAAGTTTTGGACGGAAATGGCTATTATTGTCATCAAACTTTCAAAATTATGGCTATTATTGGTATTTCCCCAAAAATGGCTATTATTGTCACAAACGTCAAAGTTTTGGCTACACAGATGAATATTGCCAATTATATATCTCACATTATGTGAAGTTTAACATGTTGAACATGTAAGAAAATACCCCTTTTTTAATTCTATAAAGAAATTATGTACAAAATTATTTCGATACTATGAAATAACATGATTTGAACTAATTAAAATTTATTAACTAAACAATATGAACTAGTTAAAATTTATTAAATAAACAATATGACACCTACAAATTATAATATAAGATTAATTAATGTTCAACATTTGATTATGTTTTAATCGTTACATCAATCACATGTACCATACACGACATACAAAATGAATGTATCAAATACGATCTAAGAATTTAGTAAACAAGCCTAACTCGAACTCGACTCGGCTCGTTAATAAATGGCTCGAGCTCGAGCTCAGCTCATTTGTTAACGAGTCAAGCTCAAACTGGGGGTAAAACTCGGTTCAACTCGGCTCATTTGCAGTCCTACACATAGATATATCGTATATGTGCGTTTCACAGGAAGGATTTGGGGCTTCGATTTTGTCGAGGAGGAGAAGGCAACCTTGTATAGTTGTAGACTCCAATTAGCAGTGGATTGCAGGACTGGATGGCGCAATGGAAGTGCTGAAAATTTGCTTGTCCCGTCCTTGACCCGTCTCTAACCCTGTCTAACCCGTCCCTAAAGGGTCAAGATATATAACTGACCCGTCCCTTCCCTGTCTCCTTCTTGACCCTGTCTAACGCTCAAGGGTTGAGACGGGCTGGGTTAGTGGGTCGACCCTAATCAACACACTACTTTTTTACAAATTATGTTTTGGTACCCAAAATTTTGTTCATTACAATTTAGCACCTTAAATTTATTTTTTTTTACAAATAATTCCATAAATTTTGATGGTAAACTTACGTTTTTGGTACCCAAAATTTTTTATTCTTACAAGTTAGTACCTAAACTTTTAAAACTTTACAAAAAGGTCCAATGTGCCGTGAGATATTTGTTGTTGCTAAGGGTCACAGGATCAAAAAGTGACTCGTCTCTAAGTTGTCCCGACCCTTTTAAGGTCAACAAATAACCCGTCTCTAATCTGACCTTGTAGACAAATTGACCCGTCCCGACTCTTAGGAACAGATCGGGTCAAGACGGGTCAATGGGTCTTTCTGGTGAAGCTTTCACCCCAAACGAGCGTTGGATGTGCGTAGTCAAAATATTTCATTCTTTATATTTGGTCATTTGGGACAAGAGAAGAGAAACATATGTACAAAACGAAATGAAGGAAAGAAAGGCTTTGTCTTGTTTAGCATCCTTATCCTTACTTAATATTATAGGAATTCAAAACTAAATTAGTGCCATATAAGCACATGGCTAGCTCTCTTTCGTCCAATGTGGATAACCTCTAATAATAATTGCAATATTTTTTTTCTTGCACTTTAATGCATTATTATTAGAAATAAAACATAGATTGAGTTAATAACAATGTTAAAGTTCCAATTAATGTAATCTTTGATTATCTTCTATCTCTTTGTTGAAAGCTTCTCTCTCTCAAAAGAAAATCCAACATTGAAAAGGAAAAAAAGGATCAAGTTCTGTAAAACAAACAAAACTCTCTTCTTATTTACTAAATTATTTTTTTAGATTTCTAATATTTATCTTCTTTACTTTTTACACAATGATAAAGGAAGGAAATAATACTACATATGTGGTTTTTTGTTTGTTTGTGGATAATAGGGAGGGAGTTACATGAAGCAATGATTAGATGGAAAATGATTGAGCAGTTGTAACATATTTTTGAGTTGTTGACGGGGGAAAAATCATCGTATATTTGTGAACACAAAGCATTGTCGACTATTCCCTTTTCCCCTTGATGCACAACTGGTGATTGATCTCTCTTCCCCAACAATATGTGGTTGCCTACAATTAAATGGCTGAGTTCTACTCTTCTGCCCATCATGTATCTCTTCCCATTCTACTCTTCTGCCCATCATGTATCTCTTCCTATTCTTTTCTTAATTTCTTCCAGATTATGAAGGTGGGGTCGTAAGTTTTCCACTAAATTTTGCAAATGTATTTCTTCTTCATTTTCCAAGTAGTTTATTCTATACGGGGAGAAATCCATCTTGCGACAGCAAACCTCAACCCCAATAGATACCCGAAAACTCGGGAAAAGTTTAATACGAGCTTACAGCCTTGGCGGTGGCCACCAAGGGGTAACGCAAAAGGGGCGACTGCCAAGGATCGATCAAGGACCTCCTAGACACAATCCTGTGCCTTTACCACCTCTTCCATCCCTTGGTGATTTCCAAGTATTTTTATATGATTCTCTCTCTTGCCTTATACTTTTATAAAAATAGGTAATAGATATTTGGAAGGGTTAATTTATGGGACTTAGAGAATCTCTCTTTGGGTTGAACAATTGATCATTTTCCTTGGAGGCCTATCGCAACATGATTCCTTGGATGCTAAATGGAAAACAGAGTTATGAGGGTTGTCATCTTGCCAAACTCCATCAGAGGATGTTTGTTTATGTTTGTTATGTTCAAGAGCAACATGCTACTACCTAGCCATATAATGATGATACGATAAGTGAGTAGTATGTAGCAGTGGGGTTATGATGTGATCCAAATCCGAAGAGAACCCTCGAACTCGGATTATATGACCAAAGTACGCAACCTTCCTTCTTTTTACGGAATTTTTGAAGTTTTTCTTGACAACTTGAAAATAAAAGATAGATATGGAACACGATCAAACAGATTCCAACTCGTGTGAAAGGCCAATTGGCATACGAAACCAATCAAACAATCACCCACTCGTGAATAAGGCCAATCACTATTGGGTAGAAGCTCGCCACAACTAGACACGTTCTCTAGTTGATAAGAGACACGTGAAACTCCTGGAGATTCTCGACAGAAGCTTGCACAAACGTTCACTAAGGAATACGGGTAAAAACTCTTAATTGATAACTTGAATATTGGGGTACAAAATTCGTAGGTCTTACACCCTCTATTTATAGAGATCTCAAAAACATAAATCTAACCTAAAAAGAATAGTAAAACAAATCACAAACTAACTAGAAAAAATATAAATCAAACAAATAAAATAATTAAAACTTTAAGTTACACGTTGCCATCTTTCCGTCTCCACCGCGGAAATCAACTTTGCTCCGTACCTTGACTCCACACTCATTCATATTCCTTGTCCTTAGTCGAATTGTAACTCCGTCCCACCAAGTGAAGCAGCTGCGAAATTCATTGTCTGAGGGAGATTGCTTTTGATTAATGGATCAAACTACCTTAATTAATGGACCAAATCAATTTCACTCCATGCCTCATTCCCACGTGGTTTATTAACCTTCCACAAAGTAGCTTTTAGCTTTTCTCATGTATAATAACCAGCACCAAATAAATTGTGAACACAATTTATCCATCAAGAATGTTCCTAATTTATACTAATAACACCGAATATAAATCTTCATTTTTGGATCACGGGAAGTAAATATCTTGCTAGTCGATATTGCATCAGGTTATAAATAGAAGGAAATATATGTGGGATGTTTAAAGGTGATTAAGAAAAAATGGTGGTGGTAATCTTTAGGTTGTCTGTGTCGATGTTCTTTAAATTTCTACACATTTCCAATGACAATTGTTTATTTTCTTAGTGTTGATTTTGGCCTAACTATTTTCTTATCTACTATTGTTTGAAGTTGATTGATGCATCAAACCCAGTTCATGAATGGGGACTATGCAAGATAGAATGATCTAGGTTGTATTGAAGTTCACGACTTCCACTCAAGGAATTTGTAGCTCTCTAATAAATATAAATTGTGTGTATAAGCGGTTTGGTTTGCTGAATATATTGTTCTATGTTTTTTTTTTTGCAACTGATAGTTAGTTTTGTTGTTGGTTTTGTTAAATATTTTCAAGGTAAATTAAATGAGTAAGCTAAAGATTGACGATGTGGATGAAAATGTGGTTCCTCTCTCTTCCAAAAGTGTAAAGACAATTAATGTTGCATGATATACAAAAAAAAAATTAGATTGTAATATTCTCCATGAGTCCGATAAGGAATCAACGTGTGATATAATTATTTTTATTTTTATAATTCTGACATCCAATACTTATGTCTTATGAAGCAGTTTCGATACCAAATTATAAATCAATAAACAAAAGGTCTACAAATAGTTAATTTAGGAAAATTAACTTTTTTAATAAATAAACGATAGATAAAAACATGTGAAACAATAACTGAAATAAGGTAATTACGATTAACAATTCCATGCATATTATTATAATTTACATGAATTATAAACTAATAAAAATACAATAACAAAGAACAATCAAGTAAAACACACCGTCCAACGGGCGGGTATAAAACTAGTTTATTTAGTAGTGATGATTCATCATTCTTGTAACCAGCATTGATATTTCTTTATTTCAATAGCTTTTGTGTAGTTGGATTATTTGTTTATTTGGAGTATTTTTTTCCATTGTCATTCGCGATTCTTACAAAAATCAGCAATCATTACTCACTACAAATCACTAAATCTCTAGTTATGACAATAAAATCACTACTTAAAATAATTTACTTCTAATTAAAAATTGCTAAAAACTCATGTTTACATTAAAATAACTACATACCATTATAAAAGCATTACTATAAACCACCAAAACTGCTACTAATTAAGTTAGGTAGTAGTGTTTTCTAAGTAGTGAGTGGAAAGGTTCCATTGTTGTATAGAGAGATTCTGGAAATGGGGGGAGGGGGGAGGATAAGCGGGGGTGTCCAAATGTTTACTATGGTAATTATCAAATTAAACAAGTTAAAATTTTATTAATTATGGAATACAATATCATGACCAAACCGTCAAACTAATATAACAACCAAATTAACCAAACTAAAATTTATTCGGTTTGGTTAATTGCTTAATCAAATTAACCAATATAACATCACATTATCATCAAGTGAGAAATTTTTTGGTTAATGCATCAATTCATAATTTATATGATGAATAAAACATAGAAATGAACACATAGTTATAGTTAACCCGTACAGAAATACACGCAACTAATATAATTATCTTACAGTCAATATAAATATTCATCTAACAAAAAGGGTTAATTGCAAGATTGGTCACTGGGATTACAAAAAACGTTCATGTTTAGTCACTACAAATATTTCATTCCATTCGTGGTCACTATAATTAATCAAACCGTCCAAGTTTGGTCATTCTCTGTTATCTTCCGTTAGTTTCCATTAATGCCGTCAGTTTTTTGCTTACGTGGCTAACAGAAGTGCATAATCAGCTAATTAAAGAAGTAAAAAACAAAAATCCACCTGCCATGTCATTTTAGTTAATCAAACATAAGTTACCCAACACAACCCTTGACCCGATCCTTCCTCATCTTCCTCTAATTGACCCAACTGGAAAAAATCCCTACCTCCCAAATCATATCTCCAGTTCTCCACGCCAGCCCAGAGACGGCAGATTCTCGATTCTACACCTCCAATTCAGCAGATTCCCAAATCGCAAATCAGATTTCCACGCGACGCCACCTCTCCGACGGTGGCTTCTTCTTCTCCACCTTCTGGTGTCGCTGAATGAAATCGACGGAAGGAGCTACAACCCGCAGAGGTAACAAGGGATGTCGGAGCGACCGAGCGAGAGTTGCGTTGTTGTTTCCTCTACCCCCGTGGTGATTCAAAAATTGGATTTTGCACGAGGAGAAAGGGGATGGAGGGACTGTGGTTGCTCTGTTCTAGGAAGGGGAGGAAGGTTAATTACAGTAGGAGACGGCGGCCATGAGTTCGGCGAAAATGGATCTGACTTCGTGCTTCGCAAACGCACCGTTGGCGAGGATTAGGGCGTGGAAGTTGGATTTGGAGCAGATTTTGGTGACCATGTGGAGATGGGAATAGTCTTCGTAGTCGGCGTGGAGGTGGACGAGGTGAGGATTTGGGGAGACGAGGCGCGGGAGCTTAGGTTCGGTCGAGAGTGAGGGTGTGGGTTAATTGCAGTGGGAGCCTGCGATGAAGGAGATGCACTTGAAGACGACGCCGAAGCGTCTCCGGTCGATCTCCTCGCAGATTTGGTAGTCTCTTTTCAAGGCTTCACTCATCGCTTTGATTCTACTCGCTAGCAATCAACAACAATGGCAGATTGGAGGTCACCGCAAGAACCCTCCTCGCGAGATGATGAAGAAGACGACCAGAGCTAGCTTCCTTTCTGCAGGGAGGGGTCTGTTGGTAAAAATTATGCCGAGTTTTGAGTTGGGTCAATAGTGGGGTTGGGCGGGTTCGGTTATCTGATGTAACTGCTTACTGACGTGGAGGTTTGTTTTTTTATTTTTTATTTGTTAAAATTGGGTGACTAGACATTTATGTTAGGCACATAAGCAAAAATCTAATGGGGTTAACGGAGACTAACGGAAGGTAACGGAGAGTGACCAAACTTGGATTGTTTGATTAATTATAGTGATCACGAATAGAATTAAATATTTGTAGTGACTAAACATGAACGTTTTTTGTAATTCCAGTAACCAACCTTGCAATTAACCCCTAACAAAAATATATGTCAATAGTATGGAGCTAATTAATTGTTGTGATTGTGTGAATTGAATTAGTCTCCTAGCAATTATCATAGGTTGAAAAAGACATTCCTTTCAAGTTTTCATCTAATATATTGAATGAGTTTTATCTAAATTGGGCATTCATATATCATAGTCTACCCTCTACAAATACAAATATAAAATATAGGAACAATATTGAACTATATTGTTGACGAGCCTAAAAGAAAGAAATTTTGGCTCTTGAGTGGTTATGCCAATTATAAAAAATGTGTATATAATATATATTAGATATATGAATAATTACTTAACTGATTAATTTGGTTTGATTGGTTAGGAGTGTCTGAAATAAAACCAATAAAACCAAATAAGCTAATAATTTTAACTAAACCAAACCAATTATCCAAATTAGCCAAATACTATCGATTAAAACGGTTATCACGGTAACCACACCATTTGAACACCCCTAGCAGTTAGTGGGGACTGGGGAGAGGTGGTTGGACAGTTTTTATGTTAGGGTTTGGAGCAATATTATTAAATTATTTTTTAAATAAATTCAGGTTGTGTATTATTATTTCAATATAATGGTTCTTATAGTAGTTAGAATGGTGTTTATCTGTTAGAGGATTCGCAACTAATCTCATAAGTAATAACTAACTATATCTATTTCAAAATTCACACTCGCATGCCTGAATTAAATTTGAGCAAGTTATAAATTAATGTAAATTCTCTTCATGTTAAAATTAACAAAGCAGAGAAGAAATCCACAAAAACATATAGTTCAAGTTATGCAATGTTTATAGTAAGTCTAAATTATCTGAATTATAACATATCATATAAAAGAAGATCAATCATTCTGGCATCAAAAGGAAAAAAATTAGTCCCGTTTAGTCTATTCATAACATGTGTTTAATATCTATGTTTTTAGCATTATCATGATTTATCTGGTAGCCATAAAAATGAATTTTAACAAAACTCATTCAATCGATCATGTAGTTTCAACAATTAATCAATCCAGTATAATCAAATATTGAGGAAACAGTTTGCAATACATTATAAAAATATATGTTTCAAGTTATGCAATGTTTATAGTCGGTCAAAATTATCCAAACTATAACATATCAAATAAAACAAGATCAATCATTCTACTACCAAAAAAAAGTAGACTTGTTTATTCTATTCATAATAGGGCTGGGAAACGGTGCGGTCTGGTCCAGACCGGACCACATATACGGTCTATGGTCCAGACCGAGAGGTTAAAGTATAGACCACAGACTAGACCACAGACTATAAGGTTTGGTCCAGACCACGCCTATGCGGTCTGGTTCGGTCTGGTCTGGTCCACGTAGACCACTCTCAACGAAAAATGAATAATTTGTTTAGTCAACCACACAAAAAATTGAACTAATAACCAGGAAAAATAATTGTCATTTGCCTTAAATCATTAATCCTAACATGCATGAATAATTTTGATACTCTAAATCTTAGTACATAACAAAGATTTAAAGTAAAAGCATCCCAACTTGCACCATAACGTCATAAACATTAACATAATGTCATATGGAGACACGATTATCTCTACTCTCTGGTTAAATGTGGTTGTGAATGAAGGAGGGACGAGATTCACAAAACTAAGGTTCAGACTTGGGTGTCGTTGTAGGAGTTGGGAGAGTGGTCGAATGGGCTGTTAACACGTATGAACAAGTCAATTGGGTCCACGATTTGGTCTGGTAAACCACGGTCTAGACCAGACCAGACCAAAAGATCAAAACATAAGATAATACAGACCATGGATCAGACCATACTTAACGGTCTACGGTCCGGACCTAACTGTGCGGTACGGTTTGGACCACAGTTTTTCTAACGGTCTGGTCTATTTTTCCAGCCCTAATTCATAACATGTGTTTAACACTATGTTTTTTGCATTATCGTGATTTATCACGTAGCTATAAAAATGAATTTTAAACAAACTCATTCAATCAATCGTGTAGTTTCGACAATTAAAAAACCAATATAATCAACTATTGAGGAAACAACTTGTTATATCTTATATGCATAAAATTTACTCCATAACTATGAAATTCAAATTTATATGAAAATTATTAAAGAATTAACGAACCTACACGGACAAGAAAAACGACTTGTAGAACCATGAATGCTCATGAACATATTCTAGTAGTCAAATTCTTTGGTTGGTAAAGGTAAATACAACTTAATATCTAAACCTTTCATTTTAAACAATATAATAGTCAAACCTTTTCGAAAATAATTTAACATCCAAATCGTCAACTTTCCGTTAGTTTGACTGTTAGTTGACACTTCAAAAAAGCTTTGTTTAGGGGAAATTGTCACAATACAACTTTGTTTTTTTGTTTTGGCATTGCAGATAACTAAATATTTAGATATTCTATACCATCATGGTGGAGTCATAGACTTCTAGAGTTTGGAACTAAGATATGTTGGTGGTTTTTCAGAGAAGATATCGATGAATATTGATGAAGTGTCGTACTTCATACTTTTTTGAAGTGTCAACTAACGGTCAAACAAACAAAAAGTTGACGATTTAGATATTAGATTGTTTTCAAAAAAATTTGACTATTATATTGTGTAAAATAAAAGGTTTGAATATTAAATTGTATTTAACTATCGGTAAACTCTCTCCAAGTGCACTTTCATTAGCTCCCTTTTCTGTCTCTCTTCTCCATTCCATTGAATTCATTCACAAATCACAAACTCCAAAACCTCCCGCCTTTTTCACCTTCTTTATAATTTGTTTTAGTTTGTTCCAATATGTTGGCACTATGTTTGTTCCCCTATTTTTGTTTCATACCTCTCTTCGGGTTAATTTGTCTCACAAGAATAGGAAATATGGCGATAGCAGATTGTGCTAGTCTAAATAAAACCTGATTTTGTTTTTCCTTGGACAGAAATTCGTGCGGCTTTGTTTCGCTTTTGTTCATTGGTTAGGATTTTGTTTCTAAAATAGAGGGTGGGTTGTATTGTTTCAGATTTTGTGATGTTGATTGAGTTTCTCAAAAATCTTCCCCACCCTCGAAAATTTTGGTTTCCAAATGATTCATGCTAGTAGTGAATGATTCTTGTAACTCCATTTTTCAAGTTCCTTGATATGAAGAAAAAATTTCACAAGGGACAAAAGAGAGAGAGTTCGGATGGCGTCGTCCCAGGTTGAGATTGTTGCATCATCTTCTCCATTTGGCTATGTTCTTCGGGATAGGAATCGTCCCAATCGATGCAATAGGGAAACAAGCAACACCAATTCCTCCAGCGTCGCTGCTTTTCAGAAGAACCTCGAGGTTTTGGTTAGAGACCATCTCCATACTTGCATCTCTATATCTCCTGATAAGAATTCCTTAGCACAACCAAACAATGAAAGCTTGGATTCCATCACCATTTCTAGCAGCAAGCGTAATAGCCCACCAAAAAATGAAACAATGAATAATTTTTCTTCTTCATGTTCTTCTACCCGCGTGAGTAGCCGACAGGCAAGAAACTTGGACCGCTGGGCGGCAAAGCATATGGTATCGACGATAGAGAGGCAGAATAAGGAGTCAGAGCTTTGGGTTGTGGCATCAAGCAATCCATGCTCTTCTTCAAATTCAAAAGAGGTCGGCAATTGTGTAATATCTTCCCAAAATTCAATAGCCGAGAGCGAGTACTGTTCCTCCAAGAGCCAGATTGGGGCTTCTTCCCTGGTACAAATATGGGAGGCACGACTAAATTAACCAAAACCTAATCCTCAAATGTTTAGACAATTTCAATCTTATGGAAGAAGAGCCTTCCAGGCATTCTGATGTTTGTGACTCTATTTCTAACAACGACTGGCTCACCGATTGGGACTCAACTGCTCAGACCACGACTTCATCCATAAACCATCGTCATTCTGACGTTGGTTCGGACAAGGAAAAGGTTAGGATTGCAGATATTATCAAACGACTAACATGTGATGTCCATGATCCTGGGAATGGTGGCAGTTGTGATACGCCAAGACGGACTTCCATCAGTAGTTCAGAACCTAGCTTTGAGCATAAAGGAGGATGGTCTCTAGTGGTGAGCTCCCCTAGAATTCGAGGTCGCCAAGCATTTCATGATTTGCTCCTCCATATTGAGCATGACCGCCATAAAGAGCTTGGTTCCCTAGCTGAGCGTCAGGCTGTCTCCAAATTTTGTTATCGTGGTCGCATTCAGGTGAATCCTCAAAATTGTAATTTGAAAATATATTTACAATTAATATGTATTTATGTACTATTTCATGTTCAATGATATATATAAACCATATTTAGTAGCCTTTCTACACATGTTACAAATGCAAAATTTTCTAATGCAATGCATAGTATTTATGTTACCATGAATTACTGCAGTCTCTATTAAAGTTGAGATTTCTCAGGCGTGACATAGGGGTTCAAACTCGACCAGTACCAGTACCACCATCTTGTAAACCGCCGCAACATAGCTCTAGCATTATGCAACTCAGGTAAGTTAAAATTTTCCTAATCTTAATGAGGTTTTTCTTGAGAAGTTGCGGGGATAACTAATGAGAGATATTTGGTGTTGCAATAAAAAAGGGAGAGATTAAAGGCATCAATTGAGCAAGCAAAAATTGGGGACAAAGAAGTAATTGTGCCAAGAATGTCACCCAAGCCAGAGAAACATTGCAAACAAATAGACACTTCTTTGACCCAACTTCAACCTATTTGTGAGAGTCAATCCCAAGAAAGGGCCGCTGGTATAGACATGACGAGTACAATGATTTCAGAACAAGAGAAGAAGCTAGAGGAGTCAGTAGAGCATAATGAACTACCAATAGAGAAAATTGTTTGCCAAAAGAGTACGCCTTCGTCTAATAATAGGAATACAAAACATGAAGCCATACTTGTGGCGGAGAATCATGTCATTGACAAGTCTCACCTTCTTGAAGGTAACCCGAAAGAGGAAGAAAGTATAGAATTGCCACTAGAGAACACAAAATCACAACAAAGCAAAGAATTGCTCGATGTTCCCATTTTTGAGAATATTGCAATTCATGGTGCAGTAGAAGCATGGAAAGAAAGAAACTTAGAGTGTGGTATGGAGGTAGAAGAAATGAAGAAGTCAAAATTACAACAAATAAGAGAATTGCTTGATATCCCCATTCTAGCTGATAGTGCAATTCATAGCTCGGTAGAAGCATGGAAAGAAAGAAACCTAGAATGTGAAATGGAGGAAGAACAAGAGGAAGGAGCAGGTGATGATGATCAACAAGAGTATTTTGAGGAAGCTCCGTATGATTGGTTTAGTGACATAGCTAGGCCACGTAGCTATTGGGAAGACATCAGGCGATCCTGGTATGACCAAATGCTAAGCACTGGTTGTGAAAACAGAGACATAAAGGAACTCCTCGATAGGTACGAATAAACTTTCACCTTATGACAAGAATCATATAATAAATTTTCTCTAGTTTTTAACAAATTTTGAAAAAAAAAAAAAAACAGGAAAACTGTGTCGAGTTTTCTTTCAAGCGGATTTCGAGAAAGGATTGATAGGTTGATGTTGTCTCGAGCTCGGATTCAAGCTACACAAAATGAATTAGAGGCTGATGATAACCAAGAGAAGATGGCACAAGTGGCACTTTCATACTTTGGCAAGGAGATTAATGAAGGAGAAGAGAATGGGGTTCAAGAAGAGCAACACGAACAAGCTAAAAACATTGGAGAAAAAGAAGAAACTGATGAGGAGACGAAAGAAGAGGAATCAGAAGACGAAGAAGAATATATGGATCAAGAAGAACATCAGCAAGAGAGCTCAACAAGTCGAAAGTTTATTGAAGCCAACGATCTTTTTGACCAGTCCTCTCAATCAATCTTCTCAACCTCTCCAAACTGCAGGTTATGGAATTACGCTACAAGGAAAGAGATGGATGAGTATGATCAATTCTCAAATTCAGCTTCCCAACTACTACCTAGTCAACCATTCTCGAAGAACACTCAGGATAGAAGAAGATGTTCATGCTCTAAAAGTCGTGCATCCGTTGTAAGTAGTATGTATGTGTTCACTTATTCTATTTTTGTATATCGATAGAGAGGTTTGACAATATATACTGATATGTCATTTTTGTATAGGATGTGGATGTGGTGAATGAACTAAGAGGAAGCATGGAACAATTAAGGACTGAAGTTGCAGACCTTCGAAAGATAATCCAGAGTTGCATGGAAATGCAAATGAATCTCATGAGGTTCATAAAGCATGCAGGTGATGGCAGTATAGAGATGAACTCTGCAAACTTGCAACAAGAATGAGTGAGCTGAGGGCTTTGTGGCATAAAATCATCAAGGTAACCATGACTGTAAATTAAATGATCTATTGACTGCAACATATATGGATCGATTACGAAAAGGGTTTCCCAAGGAGAAGCAATGGGACATTGAGGAAGCGCACTTCCTTTGTGGGGTTATGGTGAGAGACGGAAGTGGATTCCACTTTTGTACAGAGAAAAGATATTGCTCCGGATTCCTTGAGTTGGAAATTACAAACCGGACGTACATAAATGTTTGTTTTCGTTGACAAATTATCAAACGGTTGGTGGGCGCTACAATGAAGCAGAACTAGGAAGTGCACGATTTATTTATTGAGCTCTAATTTTGGGTGAAGTGAAAACAAACTTAGACTCCTAACAGGATTCAGAGAAGAGGAAAAGGAACTCAGAAAGTAGCATATCATATAGACCTGCTCATAAAGTGAAAGAGTTCTTGCTCCAGAGGACCTCTCAATTGTATTACTGTTTTACTCCCTCATGACTGGTATCTCCTCATGTAGGGAAACTAAAAAGAAAATAAACTTGAAAGGAGAAAAATAAGATTAGAAAGATCATATTACTTGTGGCCGGTCGCCCTTTTTATGAGTTTCATATGCTCTGTAAATGTTTGGATACAGGTGGATCTTGAATTTATGATGAAACACAACGTTGCATGAAAAAAAGTTATTTTTATGCATCAATATATAATATAATGAAGAATTGAGTGGGTCATATCTGATCCTTAACCCTCATTATTTAAGGAGATTCTTAAGTCATTACTATTGGCTGACAATGGATTAGTTAGTTGATAGAGAGTTAGTAATTAATAGGTAGTTGAGGGTATATGGGATATTATATATGATTAATATTACTAATTAATGATTCTCTTTCTCTTTCTTCATGTGATCTTATCCGAAGCCCTCTCTCTGCACTACAATTAAAATAAAATCCTAAATTAATTTAATTAAATCGTATTATTTAATATTTAATAAAATTCGTACTTAATATTTTTCTTTTTAAAATACAAATTAAAAATATCTTCTCTCTCACTTCATGGCAACTTGCAATAAAGTATCAACGTTTTGCAATAACATTATCAACGTTTATGAAACGAATCATTAATACTATGTCTTATCATTATTAATGATTTCAATTTATTTATCAATTCTTTACAATTACATTATCACCAATTTTGGATCAATTGTTACCATTTTATATTTTCATCACCAACGCTTATGAATGAATCATTAAAATTATGTAACATGATGATTAACAGTTTGAATAACAATATCATTGATTTACAACATCTTTACTAATGCTTTTCATTTTCACATCATGTTTATAACTATCTAGTGATGACCTCTTCCGATGATTTCTTCTGACATTGTTAACGTTTTGCGATCAATTGATATTACTTTACATTATAATTGTCAATGGTCATTAAGCACAATACTAATATGTGATTCACTCAACCAAACATTGTAAAGAAAAATATTAATTCAAGCAACCCAACATTCACACCTCACCACCAAACTTTATTAACAATAAAACAAATCATTGATAACAAAAATTATTTCGTTGAAAATAAGCACAACAACAATATGAAAAAATGACATCAAGCTTTTAATAATGATATTAAAAACCGTTAATAACAATGAGCAAGTCACTAATAATGAAATTGAATTTTGTTGAAAAAAGCATTAATAATATTAAGATGCAATGTTTAATGTCTTTTTTATTAACAAAAGATAATCATATATTGATACCAAAACAAAGATAGTTACACCCTGGAACCCAGCCAGGTCCGAAAATCAAGAAACGACTCATGGTCGGGTCAAGGAGAGGGCTTTTCTAGCCACCAAATGGGCCACCCTATTTCTACTCCGACCTATAAACTGCACACTAAACCCTGGGCTAATCACAAAAAAAAAAATGTAAGACTTCTTCCAGAACAGCACCCAGCCGACTATCCCTAGCATCCTTGCAATTGATTTTGTCAATGATGATCTTAGCATCCCCTTCAAAGGGTATCCCCGAGAAACCCTGACCCAAGCACCAAGCAATAGCCTCACGGAGCACTAACAACTCCACAACCACTGGGTCATCAATCCCCGAGATCTGAATCCCTTGAGCCATAAGAACATCCCCAGAGGGAGACAGAAGAACCATGCCACCCACTGAATGCGATCCCTTCCTGGTAGCCCCATCCCACTGGCAAGTAAACCCAGTAGCCTGCCCTGATCCATCTGACCGTGGAACCGTCGGGGGAGGAGGCATGGAGGGCACCTCTACCGGCAGCCCCACCCATTCCTCATACTGTTGGGAAAACTGCCTCATTAACGCAGGGAACCCAAACTGCTTGCCTTCAAACACCATCCAATTTCTCGAACGCCAGATACGCCAAAGGGTTGCCACGACTGCCATGAAGAGCGGCGGCTGCTGAATTAAGGCCATCAAACGTTTAAGGAACAACAGGAAAGTGTGACGAGGCAACCCTTCCCCTAAGTACTCCATCCCTGAAAGGCCCCAAAGCGCCCGCGCCACCGGACAATCCAGAAACAGATGCTCCATGGTCTACGGGCCATCCCAACAGACCGGACAACGAGGGAGGATAGGCACCTTCCGCTCAATTAGGGCCTCCGTGGTCGGGAGAATTCGATTCAGAATTTGCCAAACAAAGACTTTCAGCTTAGGGGGAATATTCGCATCCCACAACCGGATCCAACTGGATCTATCCATCCAACTAGCCGACGCCCTCCCCCTCCTCCTATCAAGGGAGACAGCCAGATGATAGGCTGACTTAACCGAGAACACCCCATCAGACGTAAATTGCCAAATCAGTTTATCTTCAATATTCTGCCTGGGAAGGGGAATAGTTTTTATAAGACGACAAGTAGGTGGATCAAACCACTAGTTGAGCTTGCGATCACACCACCGGCTTTCCCCTTGACAGATTACCTCCGCTACAGTAGGATCTCCCCCTTCTGGTAACACCACCGGGTTATACCTCGGGGGATCGAGCTGTAGTTGAGGAATCCAGGGGGATCGAAGAAGGGACGCCGAATGCCCATTCCCAATCTGCCATCTGAGACCCATCTCCAATAAATCTCGACCATACAATACGCTTTGCCATCCCCAAGATGGGCGCGACCTAGCTTTAGCATTAAGGAAATGCCCAGAGGGGAAGTACTTACCCTTATAGACTTGAGCTAGAAGAGACTGAGGCTCAACTAAGATTCTCCAGCCGATTTTGGCTAAAAGGGTTTGATTGAACTGCTCAAACCGATGGAAGCCCATACCCCCCTCGTGCTTACTCTTGCACATATCTCGCCAGGCCATCCACCTGATTCTCGAGTGCCCCTCCTCATCACCCCACCAAAAACGAGCAACATGTTTATCCAAAAGGAGACACAACGAGAGAGGCATCTTGAAACAGGACATCACATGCAACGGTAAAGCCAAGGCAATAGATTTAATCAGAGTCTCCTTCGCTGCCCAAGACAAGGTCCTCCGTTTCCACCCCTGGAGCTTTTCCAACAGCTTCTCCTCCAAATACCGAAAGGTCTCCATCTTAGAGCGAGCAATCAACGTAGGAAGGCCCAGATATTTATCCTGCACCCCAATAGCTCCGACACCCAAAATCGCAGCTAAGAACTCTTGGTCTGGAACAGCAACATTCTTACTGAAACAAACCGCTGATTTAGCCAAATTAACGCGCTGCCCACTTAGTTCCTCATATTCATTAAGTACTACAATCAAATTCTCACACTCCTGCAGCGTGCCCCGCAGGAACAGATAAGAATCATCGGCAAAGAATAAATGCGAGATACGGGGGGCATGCGGAGCCACCTTTACCCCTGCCAATCTCTTATCCTCAATTGCTTTACGCAAGAGAGCCGCAAACCCCTCAGTGCAAAGCACAAAAAGAAGAGGGGATAAGGGATCACCTTGCTGCAATCCTCGCGATGGTCTGAAGAACCCAGATGGAGTACCATTCATCAGCACAGAGAACGATGAAGACCGGAGACACTCATATATCCACCTCTGCCACACTGGGTTAAAACCCATCTTGTCCAAAATTGCAAGAAGAAACAGCCATTTGACTCTATCATAGGCCTTTTCCATGTCAACCTTAAGAGCCATGTACCCCTTCTTGCCTTGCTTTTTGGTTTTCAAGTATTGCATTAACTCATGCCCAAGGAGGATATTCTCAACAATTTGGCGATCCCAAATGAAAGCGTTCAGGCCCGAAGAAACAATGTTAGGTAAGAGACCCGACAATCGTTCAGCCAAGATCTTAGTTATGATTTTATACACAAATTGGCATAAACTGATTGGGCGTAACTGCCTCATGGATTCAACATTATCCACTTTAGGGATCAACGTGAGCCATGTGTGGTTGTAGCTACGGAGCATCCTACCCGTCGTAAAGAAAGAGCAGACTGCGTCAACCATCGAGTCCCCCACAATACCCCAAAAGGCCTTAAAGAACTTGCCCGTGAACCCATCTGACCCGGGGGCTTGCTTAGCACTCATTGCGAAGACAATTTTACGCACTTCGTCCAGGAGGACAACAGCCGTCAGGCCCGCATTCATCTCTTGAGTAACACTACGGGCGATAGGCAAAGCAGCAACACGCTCCCCCATATTAATAACATTATTCTCCGAAGTGAACAAATGGTCATAGAAACTGGTAGCAATGTCCGCTTTACCCTTTTCATCAGTAACCCACTCGCCATTCTCATCTCTTAGGCCTGCCACAAAATTCCTCTTACGACGCGTTCTAGTGACTGTATGGAAGTATGACGTGTTCTTATCACCCTTTTTCAACCAGTGGACTCTAGATTTTTGCTGCAGTATACTTCTTCCGCATCTCACTGCCTTGTTCCAATACCACAAAAAACACATTAATAAAATATGCAGATAAGTTATAAAGACCCACTAAAATGTTAATAACTAACATGTGTTGCATGGATAATGCAACCAAATTTTTGTTATCATGATAACAACAAATGATTATTAATTATCTTACTAGATATTGTTAATACCTTATTTTATCAAACATTGATAACGCTTATACACACTCATTAACAATGATACCAACTATGTTACTAGTTTAGACTTAAAAATTAATAATCATAGTTATATCATTAAAATTGCCTCACCACATAAGTTAATACCATGACTACAGAGATAACGCATGATATAGTTGACAAAAAAAAAAAATGTTTGACATCCATAATATAACTATTAATAAAACGTTGGTGTTGTGTTGTGTTGAAAATGTCATTCAAAAAATTGATAATGATCGAGAAACAAAACGGTACAACAAAAGTCAATCTTACATCCTACCCTATCTCAAACAAAATGAAATAAGAAATATAATAAAAAAGATTGAGAAGTTACGAGAGGGAAGAGATGATGAAGCAAAAAACAAAGCTCATATGGAGTTGTACCGAATCAGCCTACAAGTGTTTGATGAAGAGAGTCAGTGAGCGTAATCAGCAACCCAAACACAAGGAAATAGGGAGAGGAAGAGGCACCCCTAACAGTGACAAAGAAGAGAAAAACCCTAAAACCTGGGTTTTGGTTTAGTATTGATGTTCAATATATATGTGGCATTGCCACTACAATCCAAGGTACAGCCTGAGTTGCTGTCCTTGCAGCAGAGTGAAGAGCAAGGTAGAAGACAAGAGAACAGGGAAAAAGAGATCGATAATTAATGGAGTGGAACGGTGCCGCTTTGCCAAACGGTCGACTGGATTTTGAGTTGGTTTGATGGAGCATCGCACGACGTCACACCACGTAAATGCTGCAGTTTCCTTTTGAGTGGCCAGAGAGCTGGGTTGAGAGATTGAATTTTGCAATTCTGCTGTTACCCCCCCCCCCCCCCCCCCCCCCCCACACCAAGCGGGTGGGCAGAGCAGCTGAACACCAAGCTTGGACAAGATGAAGGAGAAAGTCGATGGAGGAAGAGGCTTGGTGAAGATGTCGGCCAGTTGATGCGCGGAGGACACGTGGAGTAGCTTGATCACTTTGGCCTGCAGCTTCTCACGAACCAGGTGACAATCAATTTCGATGTGCTTTGTACGCTCATGGAATGTTGGGTTGTCGGCGATGTACAAGGAAGATTAATTGTCACAGAATATGGTTGCTTGCTGTGAGTGAGGGACCTTGAAGTCTCGAAGTAGAAATAGGAGCCATTGGACCTCGCAAGATGTGTAAGCAAGAGCTCTGTACTCTGCTTCACAAGAAGAACGCGAGACAGTATGTTGTTTCTTACTTTTCCAAGAGATGAGAGACTCGCCGAGGTAGATGCAGTATCCCGTGATGGAACGGCGAGTATCAGGGCAAGCGGCCCAATCGGGGTCACTGTAGCCCTGAAGGTGAAGAGTTGTTGAGCTGGGATAGAAGAGCCCAGTTGTTGGAGAAGAATTTAGGTACCTGAAAACGCGGAGAAGTGCTCGGAAATGCGTCTCTGTTGGTGATGCCATAAACTGACTGAGCTGCTGGGCGGGGAAGCTTATATCTGGGCGGGTTGTGGTGAGATAAATTAGTTTCCCCACAAGACGTCTGTAAGATTCTGCATCTGTGAGAGGTTGGTCTGAAGAATTGGACAGGTGAGTCTTGTAATCCATGGGAGTTGTTGCAGTGCGAGAGGAGCTAGCACCAGCATCTTCAATTATCTCCAAGGTTTATTTCCTCTGGGATAGATGGATGCCTGAGGATGTGCGAGAGACTTCTAGGCCAAGGAAGTATTTGGCATTGCCAAGGTCTTTGATGCCAAATGTGTGATGAAGATGATGTTTTATGGCCTCAATTTCAGTAAGATCACTGCCTCCAATCAGCAGGTCATCTACATACACCAGAATGCAGGTATAGGCAGATGGGGTGGCCTTCAAGAAGAGAGAGTGATCAACCTTGCTTGATTAATACCCTTGGAAGTGTAAGCAGTCAGCAAGCTTGGAGAACCATTGACGGGGAGCTTGTTTCAAGCCATAGAGTGACTTTTTCAGTCGACACACTGGATTTGGAATATTGGGAGGTGGAATAAGGCCTTTGGGAAGCTTCATATACACCTCTTCCCGAAGATCGCCATGTAAAAATGCGTTGTTTACATCGAGCTGGTGAACAATCCAGATTTTGGCTGCTGCAATGGCTAAAAACAGTCTGACAGTGGTCATTTTGATGATTGGTGCAAAGGTGTCTTGATAGTCCACACCATCTTGTTGGCTGAACCCCTTTGCCACAAGTCTGGATTTGTGACGTTCAAGACTGCCATCTGACAAGAATTTCAGTTTGAATAGCCATTGGTTGCCAATGGATTTCTTCTTTGGAGGGAGGGAGACCACGTCCCAAGTCTCATTCTGAATCAATGCTTTGAGTTCATGTTGAACAGAATTGTCCCATTCTGGATTTAGAATGGCTTCTTCATAGGTATCTGGTTCCTTATAGAAAGAGATACTGAGAGCAAACCTCTGGTGCTGATTAGATAAACTTGAATAGTCAATCAAAGCAGCTAAGGAAGTAGCATTACCTGGAGTCTGGTGCTTGGAAGAGTGACTGGAAGAAGAAGGCTGTTGAGGCAGGCTGCAAAGGTAAGGGTGAAAGCGAGCCAGTTGTTTGGTTTGTCTGGGAGGTTTCCTCAGTGCTATGGGAAGGTTAGGGTCAGGTTGCTTTGGAGGAGGTGGAGAGGCAGCAGTAGGTGGTGGTGGTGGTGGTGGTGGTGGTGATGGGGGTGGGTCAGAATTTGTTGATGGGATAACAGGTGGAAGTGGTGAAGTGTGGCTGTAGGGAGGGTCTAATGGATCAAGTGTGGGTACAGTGGAGTGTAGGGGTAGGTCAGAGGGTGTTGTTTGGTCTTGTAGTTGGTGAAAGCGAAAGTGATCTTCATAGAAGATGACATCTCTCGAGATGAAGACATCATGAGAGGTAAGATCATAGATCTTGTATCCTTTGATTCCAGAAGGATATCCAATGATTACTCCTTTCCTTGCTCTATTTTGGAATTTGGTCCTATGGTTGCTAAGGGTGGAACATAGCATAGAGAGCCAAATACCTTAAGGTCAAATAGGTCAGGTTGCTTTGTATGGAGTTTCTCATAAGGGGAGATATCACCTAAGACTGCTGTAGGGATTCTGTTGATTAAGAATACAACATGCCTTACACATTCACCCCAGAATCCCATAGGTAGGTTTGACTGAAATTTTAAAGCTCTAGAACTCAAAGCCTTAAGATTCTCCTTCAAAAATGAGATTTAAGGACTAGAACTCTAGAACTCAAGCTAGAATGACTACTCCTTTTAGATAATAAATCGCAAAAAGTATCATGAAGAGTTAAATAATGTAATTATAACTTTAGGGTTCAACTAATATAAATTAAGTTCTATTCTCCTAGCTTGCTCATATTCTCCTAGCGAGCTGGAATTGGATTCATGAGAGAGAATGAGAAGTAAACAGAGCAATCGAGAGTTTTTCTCCGAAGGATTACTCGATGGCGAGAAGGTTGGTGGAGGACGCGATTCTTAGCTTAATCGGCGGCGGACTTGCGAGTTATAGTTGTTAGAAGGTCGGTGGAGGACGCGATTCTTAGCTTAATCTTCTCTTTTCTTCTTTTTGCTCGAGGTTTTGGCTTGATTTTGCTTGTGTTGAAGTTTCTGCTGGCTGTTGTTTGGTCTCCGTCGAGGTAATTTATAGTGATAGTAGGATTTTACGTTTTCGCATTGATTCCGTTCTGTAATTTGTTTTTGATTTTGTGTATATATGATTTATTTGCGTTTTCTCTTTTTGTGGTCTCTGTTTTCTGTTCTTTGTGATCTGTTTGTATAAGTTTGATCTGTTTGTATAAGTTTGTTCAGTTGATTGATCCGTAGTTGAATTTATGTTATGTGCATGAATTTTTTGAATCTTCTCTGTTGACTGAGCTTTTTTAGTGCAATGAGTGATCTCAATCAAGGCGTCATTGTTTCTTTGAATGAATCTAATACTGGATCTAGTTTTTCTAATAGTGTTGTTGAATCGGAAGGTAAGAATTTTAAATGTGTTTGGTAAGTTGAAGTTTGTATATATGTTATACCATACAGTACCATGTTACACCATACAATACCATACTGGTATTTTATTGTATTTTTGCATATGAGTGTTGTGTTTTATTTGTTGTAAATTTTTTTTTATAGTTGTTGTGATTTTATGTTTCTGTATATATGTTATACCATAAAATACTATGTTATACCATAAAATACTATGTTATACCATATTATACCATATAGTACCATACTGGTATTTTATGGTATTTTTGTATATGAGTATTGTGTTTTATTTGTTGTAGATTGTTTTTATAGTTGTTGTGATTTTATGTTTCTGTATATATGTTATACTATACAATACCATGTTATACCATAAGAAACTATACTGGTATTTGTAGAGTTTTTGAAAGTAATAAACTTTACCATATTATACTATGGTGGTATTATATTTTGTACAGAATTAATGTTTCATTCTTTTTATGTTTTAGGTTTTGATGCTATTGATCCTAATGTTCGAAGTTCCTGGAACAATCTTGAGTTCGCTACAACTGATGATGCATATAGATTTTATGTGGATTATGGGAACTATAAAGGTTTTTGTGTGAGGATTTACCATCAGTCGGCATGTCCGAAGCTTAATAATGGTTCAAAGACGGTTTATTATATCAAGTATTGTTGCAATAAGGAAGGATGGAGGATTGGTAGTGAGAATAATCCTGCTAATCGTGGTTCTATTGATGTGAAGGCTCGTGTTCGTCGTGTTCCAGAAATCAGGGGTGGATGTGATGGTGCCTATATTCGAATTAGGTGGTTTAAGCAGTTCAAGTGTTACAAGATTTATAAGTGGTATGATGTGCATAACCATGACATGATTCCTGAGGCTATGCGTCACTACATGAGATCGAATAGAAAAATGGCTCCTGTGTATAAAATGTTGGCAGATGTGAATGATGCTGCTGGTATAGGTGCGACTGCTTCGTATAATGCAATTAGTACAGCTGGTGGTGGTCGAAAGTGTATTGGTTTCACAAGAAATGATTTGAAGAACCACCTGCGGACAGTGAGGACGTCATCAATGGAGCATGGTGATGCAACTGCATTGCTAAAATACTTTAGACGACAAGCTAAGCTGGATCCTGGTTTTTCATGAGGTAGAGGTTGATGTGGACGAGAATATTGCTAGTATTTTTTGGGCAGATGGGACGATGCGAATGGATTATCATTTTTTCGGGGATTCAGTTAGTTTTGATACTACATACAGAACGAATAAAGAGTATCGACCACTACGTATGTGTTGTTATATTTGTGATTATTCTGTATTATAGTTATTTTGATTTGGTATTATGTTGTTATCTGTTAATACTATGGTGGTATTTTGTGGTATGCATTATGTTGTTATCTGTTAATACTATGATGGTATTTTGTGGTATTCATTTTTTTAACACTGTGTACCACATGGTATGTGCAGCTCTGTTTGTTGGTTTCAAAAACCATCATCAACTCACTGTGTTTGGAGCTGCCCTTCTATATGATGAAACAACGGCAACGTTTGAGTGGTTGTTTAATAAGTTTTTGGAATGCATGGGAGGTGTGAGCCCGTCGTCTATTTTTACTGATCAGGCTGCTGCAATTGCTGCTGGTATAAGGTCTGTTTTCCCAAGTTCTTTCCATGGATTGTGTTCATGGCATATCTCACAGAATGCAATTGTTAATCTGGGATCTTTGTGTGATTCGGCTTTCCTTTATGAGCTTAGCTATTTGATGTACAATGTTGATGATGAGGATGATTTTGAGTATAATTGGAAAAGAATGATAGATAAGTGTTTCCCTGGGAAAGGACATCTTGGACACAGTTGGTTACAAGGTATTTACAAGGTGAGGTAGAAGTGGTCATCGGCTTGGGTGAATTCTCATTTTGGTGCTGGTATGAAGAGCACTCAGTTAAGCGAGTGTTGCAACAGTAATCTTCGTCATTACTTGCAGTCAGAATTTAGTATTCCTAGGTTCTTTGTACATTTTGATAGGATGCTTGATAATAAGAGAGATGATGAAGAAGAAGAAGAAGAAGAGTACAGAGCACTTTCTACGTTTGCTGATTGTCGCTATTCATGCAGTGCTATTGTCAAGCAAGTTGCTGATGTATATACCCCAAAAATATTCTAGCTTTTTCTCGGGCAGTACAAAGAATCTCTTTCATACAATGTTTTCCCTAATACAGAGTTAGCTCAAGAAGGGAATGTAAATATCTTTGATGTCTTTACATTTAGCAGACTTTTCAAGGTTTGACAGCAGACTGCTCATAGTTGATTTTGATAATGGTGAAATTAAGTGTACTTGTCGCAAGTGGGAGTCAAGTGGGTTGTTGTGTAAGCATCAATTGAGGGGATATGATTTGTTGTGGTCTACAGCTTGCAATGTGAAGTTCCATCATATCCCTTCTAGTTTGATTTTGAAGCGATGGACAAGGACAACAAAAACTGGTGGGAATTTTGTATTTGTAGTTTCGTCTATTGAGGCTCCGTCAAAGTATCAGTCTCGTCTGTTCAATATTTTAGCTGTTTCTGCTTCGCTTATCAGTAGGGTTTGTTTGAATGATGATTTGTATAAAACAACCATGGATTTCATGAGTGATTTGATCAAGAAGTGTGAAGCTTTACCAACTGTCGAAACAGCTGGTACGGGTGGATCGACCAACTGTGAGAGTAAGTTCCCTGGCCCCCTTTTGTTTGTGTATATGATTTTGTTATTTTTTTTTGTCTACCAAGTTTTTACCATGTTGTACCATGTGGTATAGGGTGGTTTTCGGTTTGTTACTTGTGATGTTATGTAATACTATATGGTATAATGTGGTATATGTTTCATTTGTGATAAGTTTATTGTTCCTTTCTTTCTTTTGTTGCACCATTTCTTTGCTGTGATGGTGTATATAGTTTTGTGATGTTTTTTTGTTTGCGAAGTTGTTTTATGATGTTGTACCATGTGGTATAGTGTGGGTTTCTTTATTGTTTCTGGTAATGTGTTGGAATACCATATGGTATTATGTGGTATTGATTGTAGTATGTATTTCTTATTTGTAGGTGATGTTCCAGTTCGAAATGTGAAGGGGTTTAAGCCTAAGAAGGATTCATTTAAGCCTTCGAAACGACCTATTTCAGAAGCTGAGATTGGAAGGGCGGCTAGTAGGAAGAAGAAATAGACTAGCAGATTGGAAGAGGAGAATTTGAAGGCTGTGGAAGAAAGTTTGAAGTTGAAGTTGTGATAGTTGTTTGAAGGCTGTGGAGTTTTATTAGCTGTTTTGATGTTGAATTTTACGTGTTTCTTGCATTTTTGTTTTTTGCTTTTGTTTGAAGTAGTATTGATCTGCACATGAGAAGGACTTAATGTTTCGTGGATGAATTTAACCTTTAATATAATGTTTTACTATGGTTTTGTCATGGTGGTGTTTTTTTTATTATGGTATAACATGGTATAAACATTTTGATTACTGTAATCTTAGATCTGTATTGTGTTAAGTTACCATAAAATATCGGGAAAAATCCCAAAATACTCTAATTTTTTAAAAAAATTCCCAAAATACAGTACTTATAAAATTATTTCCCAAAATATAGCAGTTTGGTTATCACCGCTGCAAACCAAGACAGTGATTGCAATCACCGTTTTAGACCAAAACGGTGATAGCATCATCGCTTTGGACCAAAACAGTGATGCTATCACTGTCTTGGACAAAAGCGATGATGGTATCACCGTTTTTGACCAAAACGGTGATTGCATCACTGTTTTGGTTCAAAGCGATGATACCATCATCGCTTTCTTCCAAAACGGTGATAACATACCTTATCATCGCTGATGTGTAAAGCGATCATATCATCGCCATGGACCAAAACGGTGATAATTGACACGTTTTAGCGCCCTGGTAGGTGGAAATTAGGTCACAGCTACCAAGCAATGACCGCTGAGGACAAGGGCGGTGAACACATCACTGTTTTTGTCCAAAGCGGTGATTGCTAAAAAAAATTTCTATAAATACTGACCTCCACTTCCCCTATTGCTACCTTACAGAAAATTAGTACAAAAATTAGTGTTTTATTAGTCGTTTTCTCAGCTGGTTTGGAGTTGGTTTACTGCTAAAGAAACTCGTCGGGATTCGGTATGTTATAATTATGTAATGTTTACATGTTGATGTGTTAGTAATTTATATGACTGTATTTAGTGAATTGCGATTATAGGAAAATATGTTATGATATATTTAGATTAATTATGATATGATAGATGTTAGTTAATTAGTTATGAATTTAGATGAATTTGTTTAGTTTTCTCATGATAGATCGGGAGTCGGTATGTTATAATTATGTATTGTTTACATGTTGATGTGTCAGTAATTATATGTCTGTATTTAGTGAATTGCGGTTATTGGAAAATATATTATGATATATTTAGATTAATTATGATATGATAGATGTTAGTTAATTAGTTATGAATTTAGATGAATTTGTTTAGTTTTCTCATGATAGATCAATTACATGCCTTTGTTTATGGGTTTGGATGATATTGTTTTTGTATCCCTAATGTACTAATTATATACTATACTTAATTATTATAAATTGCAGACATGGTTAAATTTAAGAAGTTTTGGCTTATTATTCGGTGGAATGGTCGGGTGACAAACTCGAACGTTGGCATCGACTATGAAAATGGCGAATCCACTATGCTAAAAATTGAGTCGAGATTCTCGTGGCAAGAACTCCATGACATTTGTGCAGAAAGGACTTGTACGGGCGGGCAAAGGAGAGTTGGTCAAATTGCCTACCGCTATCCAAACATGAGTGCTGGTGGAGTTATGTACGAAAAAGTTGTCATAAATGATGATGACTCGGTGAAC
Organism: Linum trigynum; assembly: GCA_964030455.1. Lineage (NCBI taxonomy): Eukaryota > Viridiplantae > Streptophyta > Magnoliopsida > Malpighiales > Linaceae > Linum > Linum trigynum. The sequence goes on from OZ034820.1 coordinate 34,519,328, forward strand.
ATGATGATACAGTTCCTATCTGACAACGGGTTGCGCTTGTAGAGGTGTATGTCGAGACCGAGCCGGTCGGTGAAACTCATTCTCACCAGTATTCTTGTGATGATGGTTTTGCAGGAGGGTATGGCTGGGGTGGTAGTTCAAGTAACTACGGAGGAGGTACTTCTGCAGGAGGGTATGGCTGGGGTGGTACTTCAAGCAACTACGGAGGAGGTAGTTATGAAGGAGGTGTTGGGTGGGAAGATTACCCGCAACATGGTGAGACTGCCGTCAATATCGTTCAGCCCGATGGTGATCAATAGCCTGCTTGGGGTCCAGAGTGGGCTGACATTGAGAACAACCTTCGATCTGGGTGTTCTTCGCATGACCAACAAGACGATGTTGGTTATGCTGGTAACGATGACCATCCTGAGTCGAGCTATCCATTCGCCTCTAGTGACGATGAAAGTGAGGAAGATTTGAGATCAGTCAGTGAGGAGGAAGATACGGACGACATCGACGATATCGATGACAGAGAGGTGGCGTTCCGTCAGGCACCAACGCCTTACTACACAGAGGTTCCTGATCAATTTTTATATGGTCAGAACGATGCCCCTGACTATCGGCCCATGCCTGTGTATAATCCGACTGCTCCTTTGGAAGTGGGTATGGCGTTCACTTCGAAAGCCGATGTGCAATATGCTTTTAGCGAAGAATCCATGCGCCGTAACTTCGAATGGAAGGTAAAATATTCTGACACCAAACAATTGCATGTCATTTGTAAGAATGCCGGAGAGGGTTGTGAGTGGCAACTTCGGGCTGCATATATGAAGAGAAAGGGCATCTGGGTCATGCGAACAGTAGAGAACAACCACAGATGCTCCTCAACCATACTTTCACAGGATCACCGGCAACTGAAAGCAAAAAAGGTGGCGAGGACCATTAAGCACCTAATCGAGGCACAACCGGATATCAAGATAAAAGCTATTATAGCCGAGGTGAAGGATCGACATTCCTACACCATAAGGTATAAGAAGGCGTGGCATGGGAAGCAGAAGGCCATGGCTGAGGTCTACGGTGACTGGGATGACTCGTATGCTTTACTCCCTCGACTAATGTCCGCAATGGAGGAGTCCAACCCTGGGACGATTTTCGTCCCGTGGTACAACAACGTGCAAACTGAAGATCAAGTTCGAGTACAGAACGAGTTGATGTTTCATCGTCTGTTCTGGACATTCAAGCCATGCATTGACGGGTTTCCCTTCTGCATGCCAGTGATTCAGGTATATTACGGACTCAAAATATTGTACTAGTTCATTACCTTACTAAGTTAAATTTTTACTAACTAATGGTGGATTTTTAACAGGTTGATGGAACTTTCCTTACTGGGAAGTATAAAGGAACTCTTCTCATTGCAACTGGGGTTGATGGAAATTTAAGTATTTTCCCCTTAGCATTTGCATTAGTTGAAGGGGAGAACAACTTAAGTTGGGCATGGTTCTTTGACCAGCTACACGCCCATGTCACACAAAGAATGGGTATTACAATTATATCGGATCGACATGCCGGGATTAAACACGCCGTCAATGGTTTTCCCGAAGAATGGGGATGGACATGGCGCTGGTGTATTCGCCACTTCCTTGCCAATTTCCAACACAAATTTGGCAAGAAGAAAGACATAAGAGATCAATTGTGGAGTGCAGGTAGTAATGTAGTTCAGTCGATTCTTCATGGTTTATTGTTGAAATGAAATTTCTTATGGCTTAATTATTTATTCTCCGGTCTTGTAGCGGTTGCACATCAACCAAAGAAGTACGAGCAGAATATGAAGACGATCCGTCAGATACACCGGGCGGGAGCAATATGGGCAGAAGGTCAAGATCTGCACATGTGGACATTTCACATGGACAACGGGGCTAGATTCGGCATTGCAACTACCAACCATGGCAAGAGCATAAATGGAGTCTACAAGGGCATTAGGGCAATGCCTGTATCTTTCCTAGTGGAGATGACATACTGGAAGGTAAACGAGTGGTTTGTGAAGAGACGGGATCTCGCTATAGGGAGGGAGCGTGCTGGTCATTCAATAGCACATCATATATTTGATGGCATGCAGAAGATCGAGGAGAAATCAAGTAAGCACAGAGTTGTTCTGTTCAACCGCAATGAAGGTATTTTTGCTGTGCAAACAGGTATATGGGGTGGAGGAAGACGTGGTCATAATCGTCAATCCGTTACTCTACACGTAGAAACTCGCACCGAAGAGTGTACATGCCAAAAGTATCAAAACAGAAGAGTACCTTGTTCACATGCAATGGCAGTAGCTTAGTCGATAACCCTCAGCGCTTACAGTTTGGTCAGTCCTTACTATACGGAACAGGCGATCAGGAACTCCTACTCGTCAAGTTTCAGCCCCCTGCCAGATGAAGCTTATTGGCCTGTAGAAAATGGGAAGTTGATTATACCACCGTTGCACTTAAAGCGCACCAAAGGTCGTCCTAGGACTGAAAGGATTCACAATGAAATGGATCAATCACAACGTGCCCGACGAGGTCCAAAGCGTTGCTCAAAGTGCAGACAACCGGGTCATGACAAAAGGCGTTGTCCAGGTCCACCATTAGAGCAAGATTCGGGGCCAAGTACAAACCAAACTTGAGTACTCTTTTGTTCACTTCCTTTTCATTTTCGTTGTTGTGATGTTTAAGTTGGACTTCTTGTTTTAATCTTGTTGAGTGATTGTAATGAATGGTGTCTGTTGTTTACTTTGGTACAACATGGGGGAAAATCAACACAAACCCAAACTAAATTAAGACGACATAGATAGTTCATGGAAAACAACACAATCCCAAACCAAATTAAGACGACATAGATAGTTCATGGAAAAACAACACAAGACCAAACATAATTAAGACGAAGTCGATAGTTCACTGGTTCTCTTCATTTCCTTCTTCCTCCACTTCCCCTTCTCTTCCTCTTCCTCTTCCTCCACGACCTCCTCGACCCCTTCTTCCGCCTTCTCTACCTCCTCCTTCTTCACGAGCCCGCTGGACAACTCCTCACGGATTCCTCTTAACCCGACCACCCACCGGAGTGTAGACAGGTGGTGGGGGTTGAACAGGCTGAGATGAACCAGAAGCGTGGTGGAAAGTCGATGATGTGTGTTGTTGAAGCGGGGTCTGATACTGACCAGTTTGTTGCTGATGGTGGAAGTGAGGGGTGCCTTGGGCGAACATGTCATGTTCCTGAGTCGGGGCATAGCTTGACGACCCTCCGGTGCCCTCAGTACTAGTTGCCCACTCACAATGTGGCCATGGTTCAGGAAGTTGAGTTTGTTGAGACGGACGAAGCTCTTCAATGTTTTCTCTCACCCTTCTTCTGCTCCTCCGTGGGGGCTCTTGTGGGGCCACGATCCTCTCATCAGCACGGAATGACGGTCGGGGCGGTGCAGGCATTGGAGGGTATAATACGACATCCCTCCTTTGCTCTCGGGTACAACAGAGCAGTTTGTTGAAAAGCCTGCGCAAAAAAGAGGTCTTCCGCTCATCCATGGTGGGTGCACTCTCGACAGTGTGCTTGGCATGTTCCAAACCGTCAACCTAATAATTTGTTGTACAAAATTAACTAACATTAAGACAAAGAGGCATCCTTAAATCTAACAAAGGCATGTAATCATACTTCCAAAAATTTAGACATGTAATCATACAAAAATTTAGACATTGTTGTACAAAATTAACTAACATAGGCATGTAATCATACTTCCAAAAATTTACTAATTAATTAACATTCTAGCTTATATAGGCATGTAATCATACTTCCAAAAATTTAGACAAAGAGGCCAAAATGGAATTCACTTACCACTGCGCCCCAAACAGCACCTTGCTTTGACACCCATCTGAGCGTGAAATTTCGATACCACCGCATGTAGCCATCGTGGTACCCCATTGGCCTTGTCTCCGGCATCCCTTGGACCACCCACTGATTTCGATTCTCCCATATGTTGATGTAGAATTCATGCTTCTTTTGCCAATCCTTTTTGGTGTGGCGTAGGTCAATGGCGTGGAGCTCCCTGAACCCTTGAGGTGGGGATGCTGGAATTGGTTGCTCCAATCGATATTGCCTCAAAGATCGATCGGGCAGGTGCCATTCCACCATGTGGAAGCAGATTAAGGGCACCTTGCATAACCATGTCTCTTCATCCTCGGGATGTCTAAGACGATGCAACTCAACCACTTCATTTGGATATGGATCCCATACCGCCTACAATCATTATAGTTCATGGAATTAGTACAAATTATATCCACTCCACCTAAAAAATTGAAAATGATGAAATTTAAGTATTTTTACCTGGTTCCACCAAGGCTTATCGAATTCAGCACGATAAAACAGCAAAGAGTGTTCGGGCTGGTGGTCGTTTGTATTTGCCCCGATCCACCTAATTAAGCAAAAGTACGTATATAAGCAATTTTTATGGCATAGATGTTTACTTGTTAAGTGACATTGTATGGAAGCATCTAAATTGAACTAAAATTCCTTACTTGGCAATAATCTAAATTAGCTAAATACGATTTGGTTAGAAAAATTCTAAATTTGCTAACTTGGAAGATATCTACAATTCACTAAAATACTATAATTGCGGACCTAAAATGTCACTTAATTTGCTTACTTGAAAGATATCTAAGTTCACTAAAATTCACTAAATTCGCTTACTTGGAATAGATCTAAATTCACTAAAATACTACCATTGCATATCTAAAATAAATTAAACTTAAATTAAACTTACTTGAAACCATATGGGGGATTTGCTACAAATCGTAGCTCATCATGTGGCAACCAGAATTCCCGAGGGTCTCGAGGTGCTCAAAATGGAAGATGCTCCCATGCCCAGAGTTGGAGTATGAACATCGCACCACCAGCTTGTTTCGCTCCCAACCTCGAGCAAGCACACAACTCTCGGTAGATCCCAGCCAAGACGGCCGACCCCCAACTTTTTTTCCCGATCTCGTCCCAGTCACCGAGGAGCATATTTAACCACATGCCTTGTATCCACCGGTTTGAGTTGTCGGGGAACAGAAACCCACCAACCAAACCAATTAGGTAGACACGTGCATACCGCTCCACCTGATCTTCAGGAGTGTCGGGGCCTATATTAACCTCCATTTGGATGTGGTCAACAAGCCACGGGACCGATACTTGCCCCGCATTCAGTGGTGGATGCCCAACCCCGTCGACGGGCGTGGTGGTCGGCATGTTGAACCCCAAGCGCTCTAGAATCAACGGCCCCCAACCATCTTCCGGTTTTTTCGAGCTGTCGATGATGGCATCTCCGGTGATCGGGAGCCCGGTGAGGATGGCAACATCTTTGAGGGTGATCGTCATTTCACCCTCGGGAAAGTGGAAGGTATGCAGCTCGGGGCGCCATCGCTCTGCCATTGCCGTCAGCAGATCGTTGTCAATATCAAGCCTCGTAAAGTGCCTCAGCATGTGCAATCCCGTCCTCTCTATATAGGGCTGCAGTCGATCATGCCAACGGGGCAATCGACATGTCCCTCGATGAGCGATGGGAATAAGTGATTCCTACAAAACAAAAAACACAATATTATCAGTCAATAGAAAGCAAAATAAAAAGTTTAAAATTATTGAAATAAATTTAGTGTGTCTACCGGATTATTGTTCCAAATTGAACGAGAGCGATGTTGATCTTGCCCGGTTAAATACCTTCGATCCCTTGGGCCAGGATCGATATACAATCGAGGGTCGTATATCTCAGCACCCATCTATAAAAAAATTTAAAATCAAATCAATTTAAATTTGAGTACCCATGTAAAAAAAAATCACAAAAGAATAAAATTAATTTACGTACTCTCAAAGCCTCTTCGTCCATTTTTTGCCGAAAAGCTAGCGAGAATATCGACAAAACAAAAACTCTAGTAATTCTTTCTGATGCGGAAGATCAGACTTAGCCGCAACCACAGAGCATACTTATAACGAAACTAGAGGAAAGTAAAGGAGGGAGAAAGAAGTATGAGATTTTGGTGTGGTTTGGAATGAGGGGGGGGGGGGGGGGGGGGGGGGGAGTGGTATTTATAGGGGAAAGGGGCGCTGGAAATTTTACCAGGGACCAATCACCGCGTCTGATGAAGGCAGTGAAGTCACGGCCTTAAAGGAACGCGGTGAAGGCGTGGATAGCTGACGTGGCGCGGCGTGAGGCGTCGGATCGTGGAGAAAAACCACAATCCGCGCCTCACTGCATCTAACGGCAGCGGTGAAGGGTGGGGTGGTGCGGATCGCTGACGTGGAAAGCGGGGCTATCACCGCTTTTGTCATCAGCGGTGAAGTGCCCGCGCGCGTCCACGTCAGCATTCCACGCCACTTCACCGCTTTTTATTTCAACGGTGAAGATCCCTTCATCGCGTCGTAAATCAACGGTGAATTAATCACCGTCATTAACCACAGCGATGATAGCATCACTGTTGTTGTCCACAGCGATGATGCTATCACCGTTTTGGACAAAAACGGTGATAATATCATCGCTTTGGACCAAAACAGTGATGCTATCACCGTTTTGGTCAAAAACGGTGATTGCCATCACTGTCTTGGTTTGCAGTGGTGATAACCAAACTGCTGTATTTTGGGAAATAATTTTATAAGTACTGTATTTTGGGAATTTTTTTAATAATTAGAGTATTTTGGGATTTTTTCCTAAAATATCATATGGCGTGTTCTGGTGCATTTAAAAATCTTTATACCATGTTATACCATATGGTATACTATGGTAAAAACATTCTTGATGACTGTAATTTTAGATCTGTGTTGTGTTCAGTTACCATAAAATACCATGTGGCTTGTTGTGGTGTATTTAAAAATGTTTATACCATGTTATACCATATGGTATACTATGGTATAAATATTTTGATGACTGTAATCTTAGATCTGTGACATTAATAAAGGGTAACATAAAGTAATAGGCTGTTACATAACCATAATAAGTAGTGTTTCAAATGTAAGTTATAACACACCGATAAGAACAATTCTGAATGCCTTGTTTGTTCTCAAAAGCACACGCATAATAAAAATAGTTAGCATATTGTTTGTCTTCAAAAGCACACACTTAAACTCCCTAAACCATACTGATGTTGTCTCCTTCCCTTACTTGCCTTGATTCTTCATAGCGCAGTACTTTGTGGCAGCTTTCATAATCCGAACACGCTCAAGGTTTTTTTTATCGAGGATGATATCCAGCATGATACACTCCCTGTCTTCATTGATCAGATCCACTCTCTTCCAGTCTGATTGCATATAACTCTTGTACTTTCCTTCCCAATGGGGCATCCATCTGATTATGTACAATCCACATGAGAGTTTATCTGGTTGTGCAATCTTCCCCAGATTGAACCAGTCAAACTTATCCCAGGGGATTTGTCTGTTCCCATAGTAGACACTAATGTAGTTGATTGCATACTTGACAACTCTTTCTGCCACTGGTTTGGAAGTCTCGTCAAAGTCTTTGTAGCGGAGACTGTCAAGCGCATCAAATCTTGTGTTCTTGATGTTGACACAGATCATGATGTAGTGTTCACCATCACAGTAAGGGAAGAACCACTGCATATGAATGAAGTGAGAATGTTAATGGATAATTATAAATATGTTTTGAGGAATAGTTTTTTGATGTCATACCATATTGTATTTTATGGTTTTTGTTGTGTTACTTACAAGGTCACAGTTCTGGAAGCTGAGGTCTTTTGCCCATTCTTTGTCAGAAATATATTCGTCCACTTTGTCGAAGTATTGGTCTGCACTTAGTGGAGGATTGTTGTTGTCTATGTCCAGCTTGCAGTCAGCCTGTAAATTTGAAATTATGTTAAAGCAATCATATATTCTGGTATGGTAAGTATAATACATTAAAATATGGACAAACTTACTGCCAAATGACTAGAGAAGAAACACTTGGAGATTTTTCCTGATTTTGCTTGATCTCTGTTCATCCGATCTCCATACCAGTCCACGACATCATTTGTTATCAGTTGATCTATGTCAACAGATTGCAATGATGACCTTTTGAGTAAGCCTGTGCCATCCTTTCTGCTGAACATTACCTCGTCCCTGTTCAGAACAATATACCACATTATACCATGTGGTATTATTCAACATTATACCATATTATACCATGTGGTATTATTTAACATTATACCATACCATACCATACCATACCATACCATACTATAGTATATGTCATTAAGAAATTAATTGCTATTAAGAAGTTTACTTACTCGTCGACAATTTTGTTGTCTTTGCACCTTATGTACTCAAGGATGTCATTGAAAACTTCATCAGGAGTTGATTGAGGTGGTGTAACCATCATTGCAGTTGGGATTGCATCTAGGGCACCATGTTTTGCTTGAACTGGTTCATTTGCTGCCGATGAGCTCACTCCTGGTATTGGTTGTGAAACTGGAGTATTCATGTCATCAATGTAAGCAGCCAAGCATGCATTTATCTCCAGTAGCCTCTCCTGGCTGTTCGAGTACAAGTTTGACAATTCAATGAATGGTTTATTCACCAACTGTTGGCTTGTTTTTTCTTGTGGAGGGGTTGATGTTTTTGCTTTCTTCTCTGGTCCATGCACATTCTTGATCACTATCCTTCTTTTGCGCGGTTCTTCTGGTTGTTGTGATGTTGTTGCTGTGGTGATGTTGATATTTGCTGCTGCTGATGGGGGATTGAATGGGCTGATGTCAAAAGATGGTATGTCACTGTCTTCTGCATCTTTGGGGTTTCCTGCAGTCTTTTGTGGTGGTGGTTGGATTGCTTCTTCATCATTGTTCTTTCCATTTCCTCCCTCCTTTGACACAATCACATCTGACTGTGTCTTCTCACTGTCATCTCCTTCCTGATCTTGATCCATTTCATTCTCCTTTCCTTCATCTCCTTTTGTGTTGGCCTCCTGGTTTACATTCTCTGGAACTGAACTTCCTTGGTTCTTCTCAGCAGTTTCAGCAGGATTCTCTGTTGTTGGTACTTCTGTTTGATGTTGAGCTTCTGGTTTTGTTGGAGAACCATCTTGAGTCTTCCTTTTCTTCCATTGTGTTGGTCCGGCTAGATCCACTGTTGTCCGTTGAGAATCATCATTTTATTCAGAGTCATTGACTGTGGTTGCTTTCCTTTTGTCTGATTGTACCTTGTCAAAAAAATTCTTCAGAGTTTCTTCCAGGTTTGCGTCTTCTTCTTCATCTTCATCATCAGACTCAATTCCTTCCTTTTGTTCGACAATCACGTCATCAGATCTGTCTCCTTCCACAGCATCAAAGTTGTCATCAGAAGTTTGTTACTCCAACATTTCCTTGTGTTTGACAAGCTCATCAATTTGAGCTTTGTATTGCATCTTGATTGATTGCAACATAGCTTTCATTGATGTTTTCACCAGCTTCAGTGCTCTCTCAGCCTGCATTAGTGATTTTTAGGTCTGTAAGTTAATATTTACAGTAGAATACCACATATTACCATGGTGGTAATGGATGGTATGTGCATTATACAGTACAATACCATATATTACCACCATGGTTCATGTGTGGTATTAGTTATATGAAGTGCACAATTAGTAACATATGGTAATTTATACTTACTTAGGGGATAGTCTTGATCATCTTCAAATCAAATATGAGTGATGTTGATGGTTGTTGGTCTGTGTTGTTGTCATCATCATCACTGCTGGTGTCATCGATCTTCTCTTCTTTATCCTGTATCTTCATGAGCTCATGAAGTTCTTCTCCACCGTAGTAGCTCTATATGTTTTCATAGTTTCTTTGCACAGCAATGTCATCATAGTAGTTTGTTATTGGGATTTGAAACTGTGTGGAGAAGGCCATTTCATCCAACTTGTACATGAAGCATACCTTTTATTTGTTTGTGGGAAGGAGAAACAGTTGTATTAGTATTGATGTACTAGGATTTGTAATGCTTTAGGGTATACTAATTGAAATGAAATTATTGAGGGTATAGATACTTACTGTTAAGAAATGAAGATCTGCATTGACGTACAGGTTTTTTGATTTCAACCCCTCATTCATATAGTCGAAGAAGAACTTGCACCAATTGTATTCTTTGAAATGCTTGATTTTGTCTGGCTGCAAGTACTCCATCACACTCAACTCAGCAGTTGGGTTTGAAAATGGGCACAGTGGAGCTCCCGTAACCAGAACCCAGAACAGTTTGATCCATATTTCAATGGTATGAGCATTAGAAACGTCATGCTCTACGTTAGCTAATTTCACCCTTCCATTTGTAGTTGGAGCTTCTAGTTCTAGTAGGACCTGACATGCATAGTCTACTGCTTCGTCCAGTGATAATTTCTTGAGCGTCACTTCCTTTTTACCCATTGGTAGACCATAAACTCTATGCAAGTCAATTGGCGATATCTTCATGTAGTTTCCACCAGGCAGCTTGAATGATTGCTTTGTTGGATTGTACTTGTTCATTGTGAATAGAGCAAAGTTCTTGTTTATCTTTGTTTGCTGGATGCATGTTAAGCCATCAAGGCCTAATTCCTGCAATTTTTCCCTCTGTTCAGGTGTTAATGTTCTTGAAAGTGTGTTGATTCTTGTTGGGCTGCACCTTGTGCGAAAATCGTCCCTATGTCTCGACATGATGTACCTGCATCCAGAATAGAAGAATTGCTATAACATACCATACTATACCATACCATACCATACCATACCATACCATACCATACCATACCATACCAGTAAGCAAAAACACCAAATACCATACCATACCATACCATATTATACCAATAAGCAAAAACACCAACTACCATACCATACCATACCATACCATATTATACCAGTAAGCAAAAACACCAACTACCATACCATACCATATTCTACCATACCATACCATACCATACCATACCATACCATACCATACCATACCATACCATACCATACCATATTCTACCAGTACGCAAAAACACCAACTACCATACCATACCATACCATACCATACCACTGTAAGTACTTTGACCAGTGCGTGGGTGGTTTCTCCTTAGAATACCATATGGTATCAGTGTGGTATTGTAAGAAAATCAGAGCATAGAATAGGTTTTTATACTTTTCCTATAAAATATTTTTCATTCTTACTTTGACTACTACTGGAACGGTTTCTACTTAGAATACCATATGGTACCAGTGTGGTATTGTAAAAAAATCAGAGTATGGAATAGGTTTTGTATTTCACTGTAAGTACTTTGATCACTGCTAGAACTTTTTTCCCTTAGAATACCACATGGTACCAGTGTGGTATTGTGAAAACATTAAGCATAGTAGAGTTTTTCGTTTGGTATTTGTGAAGTATGTACTTGAAGAAAGAAGTGATGATTTACCTTGATCGTTGAAGACGTCGAAGTTGGAAACCCTAATTTTGTCGCTGAAGACGTCGAACTGGAAACCCTCACTTGATCGCTGAAGAACTGAGATCAGTATCCTTTGCTAAGCGAAATGAAAATTTGAGATTCGACTTCGACTTCAACGGTGCAGTTTGCGAAGATGAAATGCTAGAGAGAGAGAGAGGGAGTGAGAATGGATAGCGTAAATGCAGAGCAAAAAGCAGAGATGGAACTCGAACCGCCTGTGATTTTTCTGTTTTTACAGAGTTGGTGATAATGATGGCGGGGAAGGCTCGGTTACCTTTTTCAAATTGTCAGAAGGTTAGTTACTATTATACCCCTACGTGTATTTGCTATTCTACATCTGACGGTTATTAATGGATTGCAATGGACGGCCGATCCGGTGATTACTGACCGTTACTCACCGGTAGGTTACTTACAGGAACTGCTCCCCTCAAGGGATGCTGGGGTTGATGTTAGTGATATTCGACTGCCTGCCTTTCCCAAGTTGAGATATTTTTTTGACGATCGAAGGCGCTGAAACCAGCTGCCTTCTGCACTTATTGCTCAACTCAGCTTCTAGATTACAATCTCTCGTCATTGGGTTGGTGAGTTTCATTAATCCACGGACCTACATGTGTATTAGTGTACATCGATCTTTCCATATGCGTACGATGATTCATAAATGGAAAGAATATTGTTCCTTGAATCAGGAGGAGCTGAGCCAGGGGATGACAAAGATGAGTTCAAACCATTTTGGGAGGAGGAGTTGGTGCCTGCCAGCACTCCCCAGTGTCTGCTGTCGAGCCTCGAGGAAATTGAGATCCATAACCTCTCCTCACGAGGGATAGTCATAGAGGACGGGATGAAAGTGGTAGCAGCGTATTTGCTCGAGGTTGGTATCGTACTGAAGTAGGTGAATGTGTATTGTGGCATAGAAGACTGCAACTTTGCAGTTGCTCTTGCTCCACTGCTACAAAAACTGACAAGAAGATCGAGCAATTGTGAAGTTCATCTTGTACTTCCTGATGACGATAGAGGCAATGATCGTTCCGCAACTAAAGCATTGCCAAAGGGATCGAAATTCAGCACTTGTAAAGCTCATTTTTCACTTCCCGATTGGTGATCGGACACTGTGAGCAAGACTTATCATCATTAGTTCTTAACACCAATTTTTGCAGTTAATCATTACAATATATACACTTCTCGGACCTGGCCTTTGACGATAATCATCTCCCTTCCTTCCGAACCAAATCATCATCAAATCAAACAATACATATAAGGAGTTTCTCCCTCCCAACCCCCTTAATTCCATTTTTTCTGGCTCCAAAGGAAACCACGGCAGGGCTCTTTAGACTTTTCACCTTTCATGTTAATAGGTTAGGGATTTGGGTAATATGCCCATCCAGGCGGCGGGACAAAAAATATTAAAGAGGCAAGAAGTATAATTATTATTGTACTAAAAGACTAATATAATGCGGCACAAAGATAGAATCTTGCCAAAATTCCCTTCCTTCCAAGTCTTTTCGGGCCAAGGTAGAGCTAAAGGTATTGTTCTTCCATTGAATTATTATTATTATAAGAGTTGGGTTGTGCTACAAAATCAAGCCTGCAAAATCCTTCAAAAATCTTGAGTTTTTGTATTCTATCCGTTCTCTTATTATAATCATGTATTACAACCTATGGAAGCGACAAAGAGGAGCAAGTAACCTTCAGCTTTTCCGTTCTAGAGCCCTTTCTCTCAGGGGTGGAATAAGAATTTGCTATTCGGAGGGCAGAAGTTTATTACTTTGTTACAACAAAATGGAGATGAAGTTTTTTAACCGTGCATTACGCCAAACATAATGAGCAAATTATTATGTTGAAAATACAAGTTATACAGATTACTTTCTGATGTATTTTTTCACCACTTTTGTAACTAAAAATAAATATACCTCTCATTACTTGATATGTGAATTTTCAAGTTTAAAAACTTAATTAATATAATATGAAATTAGTTGATGAAAAAAATCCGTTAATAATTGAAGTCTTTTCAGACACAACAATGTAAAAAGGGTATAACTTTACTCCAATGTAATAAATAATTGTATGTCTTTTCAACCACAACATTGTATTTGAGTTTTCTTTATTTTTTTTATTTTAAAATTTATATTAAATGCATATATTATATGAGAGTTATAATTTCTTTGCTGTTGTTAAAATTTCTAACATTTAAAATCCATCATGGAGTAATGATGCGGAAGGATGAAAGTATCAAACTCACAAGGAATTCTAATCAAACAAAGTTTTTATTGTGCTACAGACAAGGCAAAGTGAACATCCCTCCTCGAATGCATCCTCCGGAGATTTTGAATATGCTATGGCAAACAAATATTTCAACATGACGTCCATTTTTGGAACATATTCGAAGCTATAACGGGGTCTTCGCATTAACTTTTATTGGAGGTAAAATGGATTGGTCTATAAATGATGGACGTGAAGTATATGTTTATTCAACTAGAGGTCAAGTAAATCATCAAATCGGTAGCCTGATATATATCTACTAAAAGGAACAAACCAAAATGTTGCTCAACTCTACATCTATGACACTGGCAATAAACTCCAAAATCGATTAGTTTTTTCACCTCCTGATATTGTTGTCCATCATCAAAGTCATGAATTCGTACAAATTAGTATATATAATCAAAGTTTAGTGGCTTTGCAATATCTCATATTATTTCCACATGGTGAGGATGGATGATACCAAAATAGTCCATATTCTAGCTGTGAGGATGCTGATGGACTCAATGAGAAGAATGTGACCCAATGTGATATTTAGAATATAGATTGCAAATAAGTTGTGTGGATATGTTGTTAATGCATGTGCATTGGTTGAGGCTAAGCGTTTTGATTGGATCGAAGACAATCAAACAAAGGTGCGGCAACGTTATCACCTAGGTCTTTTGGATTCTTACTTGAGATGTAATTCAAATACCATGTTGAGTGGAAAACATGTTATTTTAGATTCATCACAAAAATACACGTAGTCCCCGATATAAGTATGAAATCTTTCATGATTTTATGCTAATTTGTAGATGGACGGGAAATCCAGATCTTTTCATTACATTTACATGTAATCTTGATTGACCCGAGATTCAATACATGCTTGATTTGATAAGGAATACTACTAGGAAAGATCCTAATAGACTTGATGTACTCGCATGAGTATTCAAGCTGAAGCTAAATAAATTCATGCAAGTTATATTCCATAGTTGTACTTTAAGCATCCTTAACTCATGATTTGTTTGGTAATTATTATTTTTCAATTTATATTATTATTGATGATTTCTTTCATTACAGAAGTAAAGGCAATTGAATATAAAATAAGATCTACCCCGTACTCATTTATTAGTTCTCCTAGCTGTGGAAGATAAAATCTATTGTCCTTAAGAAATAGATTCAACTATATATGTTGAAATTTCATACCCTAAAGCAGATCCTAAATGTTTTGAAGCATTTAATTTTTTATGTTTCATAGACCATGTGGCATTCAAGTACCAATAGCTCCATGTACACCTAATGGTACCTACGAGTGGAGAAAGAACAAATTATGTATATTGTTCAAAATTTGCACGAGGCAAATTTTACCCTAATGAAAGAGATAGATTTATAATTATAAATATTTTATTATTAAATTTAAGTCCTCAATGAAATGCAGGAAAATAAGGGAGAGATTAATAAAATAAAAGAGAAGAAGGAAGAGACTAATGATAATGCATATAAATGTGTCGTTAATGGAGATGATAATGGTGCTCATGGTGGAGGAAATAAGTCAAAATGAAAACGTGCAGTATTACTGACAATGATGACAAAATGAAAGGGTGATTTGAAAATTTCCTTACGAGTCAGTTCCATTGCATGGGGTTTGTCTTCCATTTCCATCAATAATTTTAGTCGATGAGTCATCAAAATGGCAAAAAATAGTATGATGTTGATCTTTTTGAATTGTTGAAGTATTTTCGTAAAGTATGATGTTGATCTTTTTAATTCACCTATTTATCTTTCACTAAATCGATTGATTTGTGTAAGGTGGAAAAAGGACACTTGATGACATAGTAATAAAATCGCCTAAAGTACTCATACCCAATTATTTGACAAGGTCCAGATTTATATTGTTTGATTTGTGATTCTAACCATACTCATAGAAACATTATATTATTCAACCTGAACTAATATATTTGAGGATTTAAAATTCCAAACTAATTGACGGAAAAAATTGGTATCTACAAACTTCTTGCTTACATTTCATACGCAACTTTTTTCCTTTTACAAATCCTATTAATTAGGTATGTCTAAATTAAACAACCACATAAAAATGATCATTCTTAAAAATATTGGCTAACCATGACAATTGGATTTATATTTATTTCAGTAGAATTACCAACAGGGAGAATCGTCATCCGTTTGTTAATCGAGTCCATGTAATTTACAGCATGACTTATTATAGTTTACACCGATGTAATTTTTAAATAAGCATTTAGCCCATGAAACAATGCACTATGCAATATTAATATACCAATTTCATCATGAGTAAGACGGTGTTCCCACATGTTGCACTTCAAAATTGATAGATTATTCGACCTTTACAAACACAAAAAATAAAACGTCCACTAATATATTACAATGAGGAGTATAGAACGGTTTTTTCACAAAACTTTAGGGATTCGGTTCCCTGGAATAACGTATGTCTTTCATTTTTCGTAAAAAATTATACTCGATATTTGGTTAAAATGTCAAAAAACACTATGTCAGCTTTTCAATGTTTGAAGAATATTAACAATTTGAATTCTTTTACGCTACCAATAAATTAGAATATTAAATAGTTTCCAGATACCTTTATTTCTAAATATACTACCAAATAAACGCAAAACTCACATCAAAATTGCTACTACGATTTACACAATTGACAAATGAATCCGGCCAACCGGCCGGGCCTATGACTAGTGTTGGATATGCTGATAGAAACCAATTCCTGTAGGGTTTCTCTAATTATTAATATAATTATTAGGGTAATTATCAATAAGGTTAATAGTCATTTAATAGAATTAGGTTTATTGTTAGGGTTTTCCACTATTTCCTATATATATGTACTTTGGGTTTCCATTCAGGATCAATAAGAAGAATATTAAGAAACAATCTCCTAAACCCTATTCTCCCAATCCTCTCAATTCTCGATCTCAATCCCTCTAAAGGCCTAGGCCGATTCTCTATCTTTCTCTTCTCAAATCCCTAATTCTGTTCTTAATCCCTAAATCCCCAATTCTCTATAGAACCCTAATCCCGGGTTCTTCATTTGGTATCAGAGCCTGGTTGCGAAATCGAGTTCATCACAACTCTCAACCGGGACCATGAAAACCGAATGCGTCTATGAAGATTTCATCCCCAAGGTCACTAAACTAGTGAAGGATTCATACATCGAGCTGTTCTTCTCCTTGCCACGGTGGTTCAAGACGGCATACATAAAATCTTTGTCCAATATAATAACAGTCCAAGGGGAACAACCATTGGATGAAGATGGTAGGTGGGGTCGCTTCAAAGCAAAGGTTAGGATCAGGTTAGATTTTGACACCAACAAATTCTCGACTTTCTGGTTTAGCAAATACAGGCTGATTGTCCATATTCCCAAGATCTAACCTATAATGGAGGAGAACGCCGAAGCCGCACCACTCGAAGAACTGACCGTCGTTCCACCTGCTATTCAAATTTGGTCGACGATGGATGACGAAGAAGAAAGGTTGGCGGCGGCAACATCAGAGGCCAGCCCGGAAGCCCCTGCCTTACTTGCCGCAGCTCAGGAAAAGGAGACTTCCGACACATCCATTGCTAATACCGCCGATAAGAAAGAGGCGACCACCGAAAAAGGACCACCGGCTGTCATGGAACCATCACCGATGGTCATCAACGTTACTACGCCGCCATCCCCTGCCTTTGACTGCCCTGAACCAGGGATGGCCATCATGGCGACATTGACGAGCAAGAACCCTAAATGCGTCGTCCGTGATGGTGGGAAGAGAATCCCAGTCTGCATCGCAAACAGAAGATTCAAGAAGAAAAGAAAATCAAAGCAGAAGAATCTGAAGACGATGGAGATGTTGGATTGGCTCCCGTACCGGCATGCAGGCGGCTCACCTCCAGGGAAGGAGGAACCGTAGGAGGTTGTGCGACCGCCAGAGGAGTTGACGAGCGCAGAGGAAACAATGACGGTCAGCGGCGAGGTCTCGCACGACGACAAGCCTAAGGGAGAAGGTGCTCTTAAGGCGGTGACGACGGAGGATGACGCGAGCCTTGAGATCAACGTGGCGGTATCGAATGATGATGAGGTGAAGTCGAGGCTGAAGAAAATGGCGGGATCTGGCTCGCCATTTAATCACTGGGAGTATCACTGGCTGCCGAAGAAGGAAGCAGCGCCGGAGATGGAGAAGACGACCGACGCGACGGGTTTCGGCGAGCGATTGAAGATGATTTCAGCGGTGGCTTCCGGGGTGGTGATGAAGGGCGAGATGATGGATTCATGTGGACCTTCCTGTCAGTTGAGGATTAGCTCGTCGCCGAAGGATAGGTCGACGGAAATCGAGATGAAGGGTCCGTGGGAGCCGTGTTTTGAGAGGCTAGAGCAGCACGTGGCGGCGGCGCCGCCGGGGAGAGGACCAACGGCCGAAACCGGCTAGACTTGTCGTCGGGGAATCTCTTCCCCGCCGAAGGAAATGCTGGAATCGAAGAGGGAGCTGACGACGAAAGTTGAGGGGAAGTCAACGGAGATGGAGGAGGGCGGCGACATTCCTTCCTTCCGCTGCGACCTTAGGCCGGCCACTCTGGACCGCGAACCTCCACAGCAGCCGCGCGCGATAATGGGTCGAGCCATCTGGGCCGCGAATTTGGAGGAGTCCAACGAATTTCAAGATTCTGGGCCAAAGTTGGGAAGAAATCAGGTCAAGCTGGAGTCACTAAATGGGCTGAAATTTAATGAAGTTGGGCCGAGTATTAAGATGAGGTGGGCTGAGTTCTCCATAGGCTGGGAAAAGCAGCAGAGCGGACCACAACTGCAATGGCAGTGGGCCGAGGAAGAACTGAGTGAGGAGCTGAGATGGGCCTTGCGCAGCCCAATTGTTAGGTCTCCCAAGTACAATTTAAAAAGTGCTCTATTATATGATGTTGTGCTGAGTGAGGAAGAGTTTGGAGGTTTAGTTAGTGGGCTTTCAAGGGAGCATGAGCCAAATGCAATTTGAGAAACTTATTGGCTAGTCTCAAGAAAGATATTTGCAGGTCTTGATGAGTTAGTACTCAGGGATGGATTCTTGAACAAGAATGAACTGTCGGGTTCCTTGAGTTATGGGATTGTGAAGCCAACAAAAGCGGAGATGATGAAGTTCGAATTTGTCAATGAAGCGAGTAGTGGGCCCATAGAAGTGAAAGTCAAAGAATTAAATCAGCACAAGAAGGTTGGTGGAAGAAGCCCACTATTAGATCTAGAGCACGATTGGAAGAAACGGAAGCGCCAAAAATGGAGGAGTCAGCGTGCGGATTGCAGGGGAAGGAAGGGAGAGTGGGTCAAGTCGGTCAACCTTGTGGGCAAGGTTGGTCTGAAGGGGGAGGAGATGATAGAAACCAATTCTGTAGGGTTTCTCTAATTATTAATATAATTATTATTAGGGTAATTATCAATAAGGTTAGTAGTCATTTAATAGAATTAGGTTTATTGTTAGGGTTTTCCACTATTTCCTATATATATGTGCTTTGGGTTTCCATTCAGGATCAATAAGAAGAATATTAAGAAACAATATCCTAAACCCTATTCTCCCAATCCTCTCGATTCTCGATCTCAATCCCTCTAAAGGCCTAGGCCGATTCTCCATCTTTCTCTTCTCAAATCTCTAATTCTGTTCTTAATCCCTAAATCCCCAATTCTCGATAGAACCCTAATCCCAGGTTCTATCATATGCAAGTTTTGATTTTGAAACCTTGTGAGAAGCCTATGAGGTTTTAGCCCAGTGGCTCCCTGTCTCCACTACATTACTATCCATGATAGCTAAGATTCAATTAGTGTATACTAATGTGTTATAGTTTATCCCATGTATGTATTGCCAATAGATTAGCAGGTCCCTGATTTTGTTACGAGAACCTCGCAATAAGCCTTATCGGTCAACCACTAACCACAAATATTCATTCTAATTTTTAACTAGTGACAAATCACCAGGAAAAGGAAGGTTCTATGTTCTAACTACAAACTTACCGTACTAATGAATTGACATCTCCTTACTAAGTGTTAAAATCCACTGTACGTAGTATCATGACTCTTGGGTTTTACTAGGGATGGAGGTTTGGTTATCGGTTTCCGGTTAACTGGCCTGTTAAACCGATAACCAGCGGTTACCGGTTAATCGATAACCGAAAATTATATGCTTCGGTCGGTGGTCGGAGCTCCTAATAGGTAATTCGGTTAACCGAGTAACCAAAAACTGGTTATCCGGTTAACCAAAAATAACCGACCAACCACCCCCCTCACCAAAACGACGTGAAAATACCCGGTTATGAAGTTTATAACTTTATGTTGTTGAATTTGAGACATTAATTTGGTGATTTAGATGTATTTTCTATGCAAAAGTGATTGAGACTTTACTTTGGGTGTGATTTAGATTTAGAAATGTAAGTTACAACCTTTCATTTTAGGCAATTCTAATAATTTTACTCGGTTAAAATCGAACCACCATCATTTTTTCGGTTATCTCGGTTAACCGACCAACTAACCGATAACCGTCCGGTCAGTTATTGGTTAACCGAGGCATTGGCGTCGGTCGGTGCTCGGTAGGGGGAGATGGTGGTTCGGTTAACCGATAACCGACCAATCGATTATCGGTTATAACCGAACCGAATCCACCCCTAGGTTTTACATTTTATCTTTGCAAATGGATGATGGATATGGGCATTTACATCAGAATAGAGGGTGTCATTCATGAGGGAACTAAAAGCTTTCCACAAGGACAACGCTAGAGCATTTTATGTTGTAGGTAAAAAAAATTTCTTTTGTTATTTCACTATATATATACTAGAAAAGTGGCACACGCTCCACGCAGGATACAAAAAATGTATCGGTCAATTAGTATGCAAAAGAACCCTCACTAAGATCGAGATGAATGTTTTTATAGGTCGAAATGAACATTTTTAGTTCATTAGCTTTCAAGTTATATAAAAAAAAATTGGTTTGAAGCATTTCATACAAAAGTATAGAGTACCATATGATGGTCAGGTGGAAACACTCCCTCTCCCCCTTATGATATAAGTAGTTTTTAACATAAGAAAACATTACGTATTAACGAAATCAATTAAAGTGTGTTGTCTTATTTATAATGGTAGAAAGCATAGGCTAATTCAAAATTGAACCTATTATATAAATAAATGAAATGTTTGTCATTCCTACAATAATAAAAATAAATAGTCTTAAATTTATAGGCGCTGTGGATAATTCATAACACACTGATAAAGAAATGATAATGAAATGCTAACGGGACAACTTGATAACATATTGAATCTAACGAAAATGTCAAGTTACACAAAATGATGAGTATGATCATAGGTAGGTAATAACTCTGTAGAAACTTTTATTAATTATGAATTGAAACAACATTAATTCTTCATTACAGACAAATAATCCAAATGGCTAGGAAACTTTGTGGCTTTCGACAGATGTATTTTCTGGTATCATCACAGTCACACACCACTCTCCAACCCCAACCTGCTGCATTGGCCCTTTGAGTGTTCATGATGCAATTCAATTCTTAAATCAGATGGACATACCATGTTTGAACTCTTCAAGTAGCTTGAACTTCCTCCGGGATTCATATTTGCTTTTCTTCCGTCCACTCAATCTAAACACTCTCGATCGTATCACATACAAATATTCTCATCTCGGAATCGATCTTATCAATATAGCTAGACACCCTACCATGCACCCTGTTGTAGAGAGACCAGTACTATATATATATAGCACAACTCTCCTCATCCTGTCTCTTCCTTGCTTGCTTCAATTGGAGCTTGGTTAATTAGTATGTAAACACTAATGAAAGCTTTTATTATGGCTTCAATATCCTATTCAAGTTTCGAGTTGTTGTAGCTCCAACCTCATTACAGTAACTAATAAAAAGAGTGTCAAATAAACAAAGTTGTATATGTCCTACTAATAAAAGAGAATAAGATTCTAGCCGGGGCTAAACTGATTTCAATTGGATTTAGCCAGATGCCATGTCTGTTTATGTTGTCTATTGAATTAAGAAATACTCAGAAACATAGAGTAGCTCAACATTAAAATAGCTCTTAGACAACAAAGAAGACTCAGAATGACGACATAATTTTATCAACGAGAGGATTTACTTATGGCCTTGTAGCTAGTAGAAATCAGGAAAATGAGGTGTCTCATCCTTAAAAAAGGGTTAAGTGGTCAACTACTTATAATTGTTTAATTAGAATGGGCCACTGCCGACTGAATTCCTAATCTTAGATATTTGTAACAGTGATATGATTCCAGTCATTCCCTGTGGAAATATTGCTTAATGGAAACTAACCACCAAAACCATTCCAAATCAAGAAGTGAGGATGCTGAAAAGGATAATCGATCATGAACCAAAGTAATGAAACGTACAACTTTGACTGGCTTTATCAAACCAAAATACAACCTGAAAATTTAACTAAAGAAACCAATGACTATGAGATGACACAATACTGCCTGCCAAAGAAACTAAATAGTTCACCGGCCAGCGAGAATTTCCAAGACATCTCTCTCTGCATCACTCAGCAGCATTATTAATAGATTTTACAATGGAACCCACTCTCCAGTTACCGACTAAAAGCTATATATATGTGTATATATATACTGGTTGTTGTTCCTAACGGTAACGGGTGTGCAAAAGAGGGTCCACAGGGGCCTATGGTCACCTCCTATTTATCAAGTTTTAACAAAATGAATTGATATATCGAATTGTCATCTCTATATAAATCCAAGCTTCATGAATAATAATAATAATAATAATATATATAAGATAGGATTAATTAAGCAATAATTAATGAGATCAAATCCACGTACGTCTTGAGTTCTGAGGGATTTGTACAATACAGTACAGGGGAAGGGAAGTTATCTTATGATAGAACCCTAGGATTAGTTTCTATCGGAATTAGGGATTTGGTGCAACGATTGAATAACCAAGATGGTGATCACGTTGCTTTGGGGAAGGAAGTGGAAGGAGGGAATTAGAATTGGCTAGGGGAAGAGAAGAAGGCTGCCGCCAGCAGCAGAAGAAAGAGGGCTCAGCTGAGAGGAAAAAGAGAGAGGTGAGATTAGGGAATAATTTAGGGTTTAATCTTGCCTACCCCCTAATCCCACTTACAAGTTATTTATATAATAAGTGGCTAATTTCCGAATACTACCCGACATATAATTTATCCCCCAATTCCCGAAGTAGTCCCAATAATCTGAAATAACAATAATCCGACAACTAACCAAATTAACTAAATACTAGTTTCTATCATCCCCGCTTCCTTCGAAAAACAACCTTGTCCCCAAGATTGTTCCTCTAGCTCACTGGGTCTCCTCCACGCCATTTCCGACTCCCTCGGCCTCATCTTCCGCTTCATCTTCCCAGCGCCCGACTAGCATCATCAAATACGGCTTCGGGCATTGGTGCCCGATGGTAAACCGGCCATCACAATTGAAGCACTTGCCCTCCCGCCTCTTCTGCTCAATCTCGGCTGGTGACAGTCGCACAAACCCTTTAGGTATGGGCCGCGGCCCCATCCTAGTCACTGGAGCAGGGCCTCCACCGCCAACGTTAGCCCCGGTCGAGCCTCCCCCTGACGCCCCTCCTGCGCATCCACTACTCCCGCTACTTCCTCCCCCTCCACTTGACTTCGGGAAGCGGCCAATGACGCTCCTCCAACTAGCTAGCTCTTCCTCTTTATGACCTGCAAGACGGAAAGCCGTTTTCAGGGAATCAGGCTCGAACACTCTGACTGTCGCCGCTATCTCGGCCTTAAGACCTGCCATGCACAGCCCCACCAAGGTGTCCTCTGAGACTCCTTTACACTGGTTCCCCAACTTGAAGAACTCTGCACGGTATTCAGCCACCGTGCCGGTCTGCTTCAGTTTTGCCAACTGCTCGGGAGCCCACCCATCTGACTTCCCAAACTGATAGCGGAGCTCTTCCTGAAACATAGGCCAAGTGATCAAAGTGGTTGCGGCTGCGTAGGACCGTTCCATCCACCCCCACCACTGGAGCGCATCTCCCTCCAGATAAAATGACGCCAGATAGGCCTTCCTCTCCTCTGGAATCGGATTGTTTCTAAACCACCTCTCCACTGCATACAACCAAAGACCTGCATCCTCTTGCCCATTGAATTTGGGGAACTCAATGGTCGGAGGCTTAGCTAAAAAAATACTCCATCCATTCCCTCATAATTCATGTAGTGGGACCCATACCTGTCATTTCCTGGAGTCCTCCAAGGCTGCCCAAAAGAAGAGCCCGGCATCCGGTTTGGATTCTCATGGCCATAGTCACCCGGATAGCTGCCTGGCAGGTTCGGGTACCCTCTTGTTGCATGAGGGACCCCGTATGGACCTTCCCAATTGGCTGGTTCCCTGCTGTCCATCCTCATGTTCTGTTGAGCAGTCGGACTCGGGTGATGACCGGTTCGACCCACCTCCGGTCGACCCATCCCGATTCGACTCACCTCGGTTCGGTCAGTGTCGGTCCGACCGATTCCGGCTCGACCGGTCTCGGGCCGGCCCGCTTTGGTCCAACCCATTGTGGTCTTCCCTGTAAGGGCTGCCCCTGGCCACCCAACCGGTTCTGCGGTCCTCCTCGGCCCACCAGGCCCCCTCTGGTCCACCTCTGGTTCAGCCCACTTGGCCTGTCGATCTGCCAGGATAAGTTCGTCACACTCGGGCCCATCCTCCAGATCCAACCACTCCAGCCCGCTATGGATCTTCGTGTATTGGCCCATCAGCTCCGGCCCACTGTTCATGGAAGGCCCGTCTATGTCATAACCGGGCATCTTGGCCTTTCCCTTCCGGGCCGCAATCTCTTGGGTCGTAGGCGTCGGTAGCAGACCCGGGCCCACACCTAGCCCGACCTGCGTTGGGCCTGTCCCCGCTCCGCCAGTTCTCGGCCCGGTCTCGGCCGCCGTCCGCGCCGCCGGCGCTTTCTCTGCCGCATCGAGCCCCGCGCCTGGGTTGGCTGCCACCGCCCCGGCGCCGCCATTCCTCCTTCGGGCGGCCGCGCCGCCCCGCCTGTCGCGGCCTCCGCCGCCAGACACGCCACCCTGGCAGGATCCGCCCGCCGCGGCGACCGCTAGTGAGCCCGTGCCTCCGGTGGTGCCACCGACGCCTCCTCCTGCTCGCCCCAGGGCCTCCGCCAGCATCGCTTTCAGCTCACCAATAGCGAGCCACATCCTCTGCGACTCCGCCTCCCGGGCTCGCGTTTCCGTCACTCGAGCTCGCTCGCCCTTCAGTCGGGACCGGCGCTCCTGCTCCATGGCCTCTGCCATTTTGGTCAACTAAGTGCGGAGCTCCTCTCCCACCGTCTCATCCACCATCTCTCCATCCCGTGGTCCGTGAAACTCGAGCGCGCCATCGCCGCTGGACAGGGGTCCGGTAGTCGCGATCTCCGCCTCCTGCGCCGCCTTGGCGGCCGCCTCCTGCGCTGCCTTGGCGGTCTTTTCAGCTGCAGTCATGGATTTGGTTGATACCATCTCGATCGTCATTCTTGTGTGCTCAGGAATCAAGAGCCAGGCTCTGATACCAAATGATAGAACCCTAGGATTAGGTTCTATCGGAATTAGGGATTTGGTGCAACGATTGAATTACCAAGATGGTGATCATGTTGCTTTGGGGAAGGAAGTGGAAGGAGGGAATTAGAATTGGCTAGGGGAAGAGAAGAAGGCTGCCGCCAGCAGCAGTAGAGAGGAAGAAAGAGGGCTCGGCTGAGAGGAAAAAGAGAGAGGTGAGATTAGGGAATAATTTAGGGTTTAATCTTGCCTACCCCTAATCCCACTTACAAGTTATTTATATAATAAGTGGCTAATTTCCGAATACTACCCGACATATAATTTATCCCCCAATTCCCGAAGTAGTCCTAATAATCTGAATTAACAATAATCCGACAACTAATCAAATTAACTAAACACTAGTTTCTATAATCTTACGGGTCTCATCTCAGGGATACTTGTGCGAAACCTTTATTTATGGGCACTGAATTTCCCAACCTAAGCACTTTGGAGTAAGTAAAGTTGAGATGCGAAGCTTCAAACTTTTTACAATATCCCCACAACAATAAAGTGCACTTACCTTCAATCAGGGGATCTCCATGACCAAACCCTCATGCCGAGCTTGGATGAGCTTCAATGAGAAGAAGGCTCCCTTCCCTAGATTTCCAACGTGGGCATTCCCACCTCACTGATCCTGCAGCTCTCCGGCACGACACGATTGTTCCTCCTAAACTAAACGGCGTTTATATGGATATGCAATCGACAGAGAACGATCGCCTTTGGAGCTGCAGAAGATCACAAAGTGGTTCGACTTTCCCCTCCCCTCCCCTGACATGACACCAGTGGCTGGCTGACAAGGAATGAGATCGAGGTCGCCAGGCTAGGTAAGAAGCACGGATCGGATATCCCTTTATATATCATCATTCACAATCAGCGTTGATCCCTACACTACAATCGACGACTTGGGATTATGAGGAAATCGATGGTGCCATAAGATAAGAATGAACGACGACAATTCACATGGGCTAGCTGCTGCCATCTGTTGGTCGCAGGGAGATTGGTTTGGTGAGGAGAGATTGGGGTTAGGCAACGACGATACCAAAGGCGACGAGAGAAGTTGAGGACTGCGTGTGGGTTAGAGAGAAAGGGTGGGATGGGTGGGTAACAACGGGTTCCGCGTGGGGTTGTACGCATCTTACGGTATACCCGTCTAAATTGACGGCTCAGATAGAGAGAAAGAGTGAACGACGACAATTCTTATGAGGTGTAGAAAACTAATCATGCACCTTCATGTATCCCACTAGACCCTTATACCAATTAAGCGCTATTTATATATATCCATTATCCACAGTGTTTTTACATTAATTTAGTTGTATGATGTAATTTTGTCCCACTTACATAGTTACATAGGACATCATGAATTTTGGTTGACATTAATCAACCAGTCCCTACAACTTTCTTGATAGGTTATTGGTAAATGGCTTTTTCCACTTAGAAATTTTGGCGCCTCGGCAATTACCAACTTTTTATGAGATGGTTTGGATGAAAAAGGTATGAGGATTCGACAATTCATATCTAAATGTAGGTCGCAAAGCACAGTCCATTTATCTAGTTTAGTAGTAATTTTGAAAACACCTCTCATTTTTAAGTTTCTCTTCGACGTGAATGAATTTTTTTTATTAACTATAAGGGGGAAACCTCAATTTAAAAATGTACTAAAAAGTAAAAACCCTAACCTAAATTTTCAACCCACTTTGAAAGCGATGGCTAAAAGGGCTCACCCAATACCAGTAATTATTATTGATTTGTTGTTGTAAAGTGAATATTTTTTAAGTGAATTATAAATTGAAACTAAATATTGAAATAATTTGTTCCTTAGTACTCGATAATCGAAATTAAAGTAAAATGAAGAAAAAACTTAAGAATAGAATGTTGAGTCATAGTTCGATTATTGTAGACCAAGAAATAAAAACACCCCCTCACGTATTTTGTTGTTGGAGTTTTTCCTCTCGTTTGTTCTTACTTTTGGTTCAGTAGTGTTTGTGAGAAAGGAGGAGATGGGCAGATGGGAGAGAGAGGAACGAGAGAGAGAGAGAGAGTGATGAGTGGTGGAAAGAGATGAGAGAATTAAATAAAAATAAAAATAAATCTAATATAACCAAAATGAGTCCACATAATTACCCTAATAACACAAAACTCCTTCTATCTTTGGTTAACTACAAAAAGAGCACTTTTTGTGATGTGATTCTACGAAAAAGTGTTTTAGAACTCTCTCTAATCAGTTTGATAAAGCGGGGTAAGTTTCTAACAAAATCCACACACGACCCAATCTGTTGATCACAAAAGCGGGTACAACTCGTCTACGAACCAAACAAATTCACACTAGATTCAACTCGATAAAGCGGAGCAAATTGTAACAAAATCCACACTCGACCCAATTCATTATTTACAAAAGCGGGTAAAATTTATTCTCGGCCCAAAATGCGGCAACAAATGTAGCGGGTCGAATTAGCTTGCACAAACATGAATATGGGTTCAATTCAATTGTCATAAGACGTGGGTTCAATAGGGTTCACTCCTAAAGCAACCCAAATTTTTTGAAAACTGGATTCAACTTCCTCTGTTCGGTTTGATAAAGCGTGGTGAGCTTTTAACAAAATCCACATGCAACCTAATTTCGTTGATTACAAAAGCGGTAAAACTCATCCCCGATCCAAAATTTGTCAAGACTAGATTCAACTCGATAAAGCTGGCCGAGTTTGTAACAAAATCTTCATCCGACCCAATTTGTTAACTTGTTAAGTACAAAAGCGGGTACAATTTATTCTCGGCCCAAAACTCGACAGCACCTGTACCAGGTCAAATTTGCTTGAACACACATGAATTTGGGTTCAACTGTCATAAGAAGCGGGTTAAATTTGGGTTGAATCCCAAAGTGACCCAAAATTTGTGAGCACACATGAATTAGCATGAACTCAGATGTCTTTCTCTGATCTGTTTGATCCAGCAGGGGAGTTTCTAGCAAATCCACACGCGAACCAATTTGTCGATCACCAAAGCGGGTAAAATGCGTTTTCGACAAAATTCAATGATTACAAAGATGGATAAAATTCATTCACGCTCCCAAAAGTGTAAAGGGGGAAAACTCGTCATCGACCCAAAATGCGTCCACACTGAGTTTCACTCGATAAAGTGGGGTTTTGGGTTCAACTGTCAAAAGAGGCGGTTCAATCCCAAAGCGGTCCATAATTTGTGGACACACATGAATTAACTTGAACACACATGACTTTCTCAGACCGGTTTGATAAAGCGGGGCTAGTTTCTAACAAAATCCATACGCGACCCAATCATTCAATCACAATAGCGGGTAAAATGCGTTCTCGCTCCCAAAAGTGACAAGGGTAAAACTCATCATTGACCCAAAATGCGTCAACACTGGATTTAACTCGATAAAGTGAGGTGTGTTTTTAACAAAATGCATACACGACCCTATTCGTTAATCTTAAAAGCGATTAAAATTTGTTCTCGATCCAAAACTCGATAACATCGGTACCGGGTCAAATTAGCTTGAACAAACATGAATTTGGGTTCCACTGTAATAAGAGGCGGGTTCAATTTGTGTTCATCCCAAAGTGACCCAAAATTTGTGAACACACATGAATTTCTCTGACCGGTGTAATAAAGCGAGCGAGTTTGTAACAAAATCCACACGTGACCCAATATGTCGATCAAAAAAGCGGGTAAAGTGTGTTCTCGACCCAATTCGATGACTACAAAAGTGGATAAAATTCATTCATGCCCCTAAAAGTGTCAAGTGTAAAACCATCATCGACCTAAAATGCGTCAACACTGGATTTAACTCGATAAAGCGGGATTTTGGCAGTCATAAGAGGCAGGTTCAATTTGGTATCAATCCCAAAGAGACTCAAAATTTGTGAACACACATGAATTAACTTGAACACACATGAATTTCTCTAACCGATTTGATAAAGCGGGTCGGGTTTCTAACATAATCCACACGTGACCCAATTGTCGATCATAGAAGAGGGTAAAATGCGTTCTCTCCCCCAAAAGTGCGAGGACACTGGATCTAACCCCGATAAAGCGGGGTGTGTTGTTAACAAAATGCACACCAGACCCAACTTGATTAAATCAACCATAGAAAAGGAATACAATAAGACCCCTCTGTTTTCTCTTTTTTGGTGTTGGTACCATAAACCCAGAGATCAAAGCCTAGCTACACACACCACCGCCTTGTTGCAGCTGGTCTCGTGTCATCATGGACAGCCACGGATATGCCTTTGCCTGAAAATCAGAACCCTCTGGCACCAGCAATTGGCGCTTTTCTGCCATTTGGGAAAACGCTTCTTTGCCGACAGATAGAGGGTTCGCGTGGGAACAACAGAGGGTTTTGTTGCCTTTCTGCCAGTCTTTGGATAGGTGAAGAAATATCAAAGTCAAAGTGGGGATCAAGGGGGTGATTAAAGGAATGTGAGTCTCTTACCTAGAAGGTGTACTGAAAAAACGAATCTCGGATTTGGACGGGAAACGAAGACCCAAACTTCCATTCTCGGTGTATTGGGCTGTGATGATGGCGTTCAGCCCACTTTACACGAGAAGCCCACTTCACACGATCAGCCCACTCCTGCGGCAAACATGGCCTGCTCAAATGGGTCTTCCACGTTGAGAAGGAGAAGGAAGTTTAACCTAGCAGACTCCTCTAGGTTGAGTAGTTCACCCATCCATTGCAGGAGATATAAATCTACTTGTAAGGTCACGAGACCTGTAACACAATTCATCAAGTAATAAGAGCTAAGCCGGAGAGGCTAATCTCTCCCGTGGACTAGTCCCGATCCCCAAATCGGGGATACCACGTAAAACATCGTGTGTCGTTTTACTTTTCGTTATCATATTTTTCATGGTATCAGAGCCTGGTCGGCAATAACATCGTCATCGTCGTCCCAGCATGGTGAACACGGAGGATACGAAGAAGAACGAGTATTCCGGTCCCAGCGTAAATCTGGGGAAGAGTGTCGATGGTGAATTCGACCAGTCTTCAATCTATTATCTTCATCCTTCGGATAGTAATAGTCAACAGCAAGTAGGTGATCCGCTCACACCAACCAACTATGCTGAATGGGTTGTGGACGTGACCGACGCCTTGATTGTAAAGAACAAGTTCGGTTTTGTAGATGGTACGGTTCCTAAACCAGAAAGGGATCCTGATTTGCGAGCATGGACTAGATGCGATGCTCAAGTCAAAGGTTGGCTTCGAATGGCCATGAACAAAGAAGTCCGCAGCAGTGTTCGTTATGCTAAGTCGGCACGTGAGATTTGGGTGGACTTAAAGGAACGATTCGGCCATGGGTCTCTCACGCGAGGGTATGAGCTCCGTCGGCTAATCTCAGCTTTGTGGCAAGAGAAGCTTACTGTGTCTTCTTTCTACACCCAGCTACACACATTCTGGGAAGAAGCTAATGCCATTTCTCCAAGCAAAGCATGCACTTGTGGCCTTTGTCAATGTGGACTTTGAAAAACGGATTCGGGCAAAAGAAGAGACAGCGAGGTTGTTTGACTTTCTTATGGGGCTTGATGAGAGCTTCGGCACCGTTCGTAGCCAAATCTTGTCCATGAAGCCACCTCCTACCTTGGCAGAAGCATAAAATATCGTTGCAAACGATGAGCACCAACGTCTTCTAGCACAAAGGCGGAAGCCAACATTTGAAGCAGCTGCCTTTTCTACTCGGAATGAAGGCGATCGCACTAGAGGCGAAGGGGATCGTTCTAGAGGAGAAGGAGATCGACAAAAGCCCAAGTGCACTCATTGCGGTAAGATCGGCCACTTGAAGGAATACTGTTTTGAACTAATAGGATGGCCAAGTCGTGAGAAGAGTGGACAAGGAGATCGGTCTGACAAAAGAAAACGCCGACAAAATGAATCTCAACCTCGCGCGGCCCAAGCTGAAGCCGAAAGCAGTCTCCTCCCAGGATTTACCATTGAGCAGCTTAATCAACTAAGAAGGCTTCTCACAACACCAAACACAGTTGACGATCCTTCCGCGCACATGGCAGGTATGTTCCCTAAGAATTCTGAATGGTTGATCGATTTTGGTTGTAACGAACACATCACTAAAGATGCTTTCTTATTGAGTGGTGATGTTGTTGATCGAAGTAGTCATCCCGTTAAAATTCCAAATGGGGACAGTGTTCCAGTGAGAAAGATTGGGTCAGTTGAACTGTCTACAGGATTGAAACTGGATCGGGTTTTATACGTGCCAGAGTTTAAATGTAACCTACTGTCAGTCAGTCGGTTGACGAAAGAAAATAAGGTGGCCGTGATATTCATGAATGACTTGTGTGTACTTCAGGACTTACAATCCAAGAGCGTGATTGGGAAGGGGATTCTCCGTGATGGGCTATATCACTTGAAGATGTTAAGCAGTCAGGAGCGTTTTGTGTTCACAGCTGATGGAAAGAAGTCTGCTGCCGAAGACATATGGCATGGCCGACTGGGTCATCCATCCTCCTTAAAGCTTTCACAGCTTAGCCATGTTATTTCTTTTACTCCTAGCTCAGTCAAGGGTCCTTGTCATTCATGTTTTCGGGCAAAACAAACTAGAAATCCTTTTCCCACTAGTTCCATCAAGACATCAGATTGTTTTGAATTGATTCATGTCTATATTTGGGGAGGATATCAGGTTGCTTCTTTAAGTGGAGCTCATTATTTTTTGTCTATCGTGGACGACTTCAGCCGTGGTGTGTGGGTTTATTTGCTCAAGTTTAAATCTGAGGTGTCTCGTTATCTGTTGATGTTTTGTGAAATGGTAGCTACACAATTTAACAAACGCGTCAAGCGTATACAGGCGGATAATGGATTAGAGTTCAAGACAGCCGAGTTACGCACCTTCTATGAGAAGTCCGGAATCATACTGCAGACGAGTTGTACGGACACTCCCCAACAAAATGGAGTGGTCGAGCGTAAGCATCGACATATACTTGAGACAGCCCGCGCTCTGCGATTTCAATCTGGCCTTCCCATACGTTTTTGGGGAGAATGTGTGTTGACAGCTGTGTATTTAATAAATCGCTTGCCCACGACAGCGACCGGGAAGACACCATTTGAAGTGTTATTTGGAAAATTGGGTTCGTATGATCACTTGAGAATTTTCGGATGTCTTGTTTATGTCAAAGATACTCATGGGGGACTCTCAAAATTCGCGGAGCGGGGGCGTGCCGGTGTATTCTTGGGATACGCAGCAACTCAGAAGGGATACAAGGTTTATGACTTGCTGACCAAGAAAATTATAGTGTCTCGTGACGTTATCTTCCACGAGAATTATTTCCCCTTTCAGGCTCAAGATCCTAGGGAGTTTCATTGGATTTCAGCTGATGTTTTTTATGCAGATCAAGTTGACGAGGAGCAACGACCAAATCTGGCCGTGGTTGATAATTCATCCTCTAGTCCATTATTAGTGCATGGCCATGCACAAGATGAGTCTCCTGTACCCACGAGCAGCCCACCTTCACATTCCCCATCCACTTCACGAGGGAAAGAGGAGCAAGGTCATCATCGCGATTTTCACAAGTCGCCCGTTCCTTTTGGCTTACCTGCTCAAGAGTCAACCCAAACCAACACTTCCTCCTCGACCAGTCCTCATGTCTCCTCGGAACCAGCACTTGGCCGTGGCCTCCGACAAAAGTGGCCTTCGAAACGCTTGGATATATATGATACCAGCGTCAATTCCGTCTCAAATATCAGGTACCCGATCTCTGGCCAGCTCTCTTACTCTCGTGTTACTCCTCGATATAGAGCTTTTGCAGCGGCAGTCACTCGTACCCTAGAGCCCCGCTATTTTCATGAAGCAGTCAAACACGCTCGTTGGCGCGAAGCGATGAAGACTGAGGTAAAAGCTCTTGAAGCAAACAAGACTTGGACACTAGTCGACCCTTTGCTACCAAACGTGCCTTGTATCTCTCTATTTCACCATCGGGACGATATTTTATGCGGAAAACCCACTTTGAATCAATAATATGAACTCCGAGAGATACACAGGTTGAAGGCCTAGACTACCATGATACGTTTGCCCCGGTCGCGAAACTCGTTACAGTTCGCACTCTCCTTGCTGTGGCCGCTAGTCGTGGCTGGTTCATACATCAGTTGGACGTTAATAATGCCTTTCTGCATGGGGATTTACATGAAGAAGTTTACATGAAAATTCCCACTGGATTTTCTGAGCCTGGTGATAAGAGAGTTTGTCGTCTTCATAAGTCCATTTATGGGTTGAAACAGGCATCTCGAAATTGGTATCAAAAGTTCACAGCAGCACTTTGTGAGCTTGGCTTCCGCGCTCCTCCGGCTGACCACTCATTGTTCATCTACAAGCAAGGTACATCCTTCGTTGTTGCCTTAATCTACGTTGACGATGTGATTCTGGCAGGTACCGATATGGCCTTTATCACCCGTGTCAAGGATTTTCTTGACAAACGTTTCAGCATTAAGAACTTAGGTCCTCTGCGTTATTTTCTCGGATTGGAGGTAACTCGTTCTCCGGCAGGCCTTGTCATTAATCAAAGGAAATATGTCCTTGATATATTGGAAGAAGCTGGCGTCCTAGGGTCTCAACCCAGCACCTTCCCAGTTGAACAGAATCATCGGCTGACCATGTCGTCATCTGAGACTCTTGTTGATAGTTCCGCCTAACGTCGCTTGGTGGGTTGGCTTTTATATCTGACTGTTTCTTGACCCGACATCACTTACGGCGTGAACATCTTGAGTCGTTTTGTGCATGCTCCTACCCAGGCACACATGGATGCTGCCATGCGCATTCTCAGATACCTGAAGTTAGCACCTGGCCAGGGTTTGTATTTTCCGTCCTCTAATGATCTTCGTCTTAGTGTGTATTGCGACGCAGACTGGGGGGATGCCAATCTACCCGGCGATCCACCAGCGGTTTTTGTATCTTTCTTGGTTCGGCGCCTATCTCATGGCGTACCAAGCAGCAGAATGAGGTTGCCAGATCATCGGCAGAAGCGGAATATCGAGCCATGGCTGCTACTGTTAGTGAGATTGTATGGCTTCGTTGGCTTCTCAGTGAGCTTGGTTTTCCTCAGTCGCAAGCTACTCCTCTTCGCTGCGATAATCAGGCTGCTATCCACATCGCAGCCAATCCGGTTTTCCATGAACGAACTAAACATGTGGAGATGGATTGCTATTTCGTCCGTGAACGTGTTGTGTCCGGCGACATTGCTCCCTTTAAGGTTAGTTCACAGCTTCAGGTTGCTGATATTTTCACCAAGGGCTTAGGAGCTGATTGGTTCACTTTCCTGTTGTCCAAGCTGAACGTTCGAGATTTGTACCGTCCAGCTTGCGGGGGCGTATTGGGCTGTGATGATGGCGTTCAGCCCACATTACACGAGAAGCCCACTTCACACGATCAGCCCACTCCTGCGGCAAACATGGCCTGCTCAAATGGGTCTTCCACGTCGAGAAGGAGAAGGAAGTTTAACCTAGCAGACTCCTCTAGGTTGAGTAGTTCACCCATCCATTGCAGGAGATATAAATATACTTGTAAGGTCACGAGACCTGTAACACAATTCATCAAGTAATAAGAGCTAAGCCGGAGAGGCTAATCTCTCCCGTGGACTAGTCCCGATCACCAAATTGGGGATACCACGTAAAACATCGTGTGTCGTTTTACTTTTCGTTATCATGTTTTTCACGGTGGAATCGACTTTCTCCCGGATTAGAAATGTGAAACAGATACCCAACTTGGCTTAGCCCCATGCAACAGTGCTGAGCCAATCCATCTCTCTCCCGGTCCCGGAATCTCTGTCCGCTTCAGAACATAAGTCTACTTTGTAGATCCCTGCCATAATCCATTCGCCCTTTACCTACCAAATCAAGCGGAACCCATTGTACCGACTGAACATCGAGAAGCGATGGTGGAGTTTCATCCAAGGGGATTGTAATTGGTCGAGAAAGGAGAGCAGGCGTTGGGAATTTTGGAGAAACAGAGCGGTCGCTGACAAAGGAAATTAGGGATTGGTGCTGCTTACCCAAGTTTTGATTTCTTTGCTTTTGCTATTGATTTTTTTTACCTTTCAGATCCGGTGGAGGAAGTGATGGGTGCATCTCCCCCTAACCTCCGTTCAATGAGAAGAATCAGGAGACATAGGGATATTGGCGGAGAGATACAGGAGAGAGGGGAGAAGAGGTACGGGAGCGGAGAAACAAAGAGAACGAATAAAAAAAACATGGGATAGATAAGCATCGGACGGTTGAAATTCGTCAGTACTTGGCCCACCTAAAACAGGAACACATTGGCTTACACAAAAAAACGTATACAGCTCACCATTAACCCTAAGTGAACAGTTACCTCGAAAATTCCGTAATGAACAGTAGCCCATTTTTTTTGGAACTTGCGTATTAATAATTCTAATAATAATAACTAATAATAATAATAATGTTCCCATAGTATCAAAATCAGATCCTAATCGCTATTTTTCACCTGCCGCCTGCCGGCAGCCACTTCTACTCTTGATCAACACAGTCAACAATAATCATTAAGCGTTCCACCACCAGTAGTGATTACTGAAGAGCAGAAATGATGGCGATATCGAGAAACATCACGCGAGTAGAGAGTTTTGGCTTCATTCATTCTATTCCACACCAACATGTGACCTAACAAAGTAACAATAAATAAGCGCTTTCGTTTCAGTCCGATGGAGGATTGGAGGTAGCTAGCTAGCAAGTAACAGAATTCTGTTGGAGGGGATGATATATATATATATATATAGCTTTCCTCGAGCCACAGAGAACAGTACGTTGGTTTACTGCTAGATAAGAATTCACATGAGATGAAGAGGACATTGATCCTGACCAAACCGCCATACTGTATGCACACGTTCATCCGATCCTCTGATGATCACGAGAAGGTGTTCCTTACATGATCACTGTAACTTCCCCATACCCATGGCTTGCATCAGATCAAAAGGATGTACAGTACTGTTGGCCTTTCTTTGTATGTTGAGTGATTGTGTTTGTTACTCTTGTTGTTCGTGGTGGGTTCTATTATGATCAATGTAGTCAAAATCGCGTTTTAAAACTTAAAAACTTATGATTTTACGTTTCTCGGTCACTAAAACGCTTCTACACAAAATCTCAGTTTTTATAACTTATGTAGTTAAAAACTCCGGTTTAAAACTTAATAACTTACGATTTTACGCTTCTATATCACCAAAATGTTTCTATGTAGAAACTCGCTTTTGACTACATTAATTATGATGATGGAATTTTAACGATATATGTTTTTTCATTTTGGTTAGATCGGGTTGTTTTTACTAGCTAGTTTGTTTCATTAACGAATTCGCTATCAAGATAATCAAGAACAGATAGTAGCATGCATTTGGATATGTGTATTTTAAATGTTGAATTCGAAATTCAGGCACGATTTTCACATTCGTTGTCCGAATATTTGTTTACAACTTTAAGATTTGTCCGATAATGCATTTCAAAATTCACAGTCTGCAAGTTTAGTTATTCTCAATATGTTAATTTTTTTAATTAATTTTGTTTCTTTCCCAATAAATACCAATCAAAATCACCATATCGAAACCCACCTCTATCTTATATTCACTGGAGAGGAAGAAAAAAAACACCCCCTATTTTATTCCATTATTAATTCTTCCTAGCAATGAGAGCTATAATGTGAGAAGGATTAATATTATTGAATTGGTAGTGAGGCAGAAGAAAGGAGACATATCACCCACGCAAGGCAAGGAAGGTGGAGGAAGCCATGTCCGTATAATTGGAGGGCATGTGCTCAACCTGCTGAAGAATTGAGGTTGCCCGCTCTGCAATTAATCTCTTCTCTCTTTCTCCCCTCGTGACCCGGGAAGAAGATAGATAGTTCCTTCCTTCCTTCCTTTCGAGAGAGAGAGAGAGAGAGAGAGAGAGATTTCATATACATGGGAATTCCAACACACACGTATTGATATAAAGACAATTTGTTTTTGGGAACTCTCTCAGGATGGATCGGTCGTATTGGGTTCGTACGTACAACAATAATGGAGGTTTGTGGAGATGAACAGAACGTGAAGCTGTTTCTTTCTCCGAAGATGATTCCGAAACTTACCTATCATATCATTTAGTCGCCAACACAAAAACTAGCCCACGATGGTCTTATCTGCACTGCGCATATGGAATGGAATCAACGCTGAACGTTCTACTACGTACGTACATTCCATATTATAATTTTTACGCTCCCTTACACAAGCAACCAACACGTACACATTATACAGAAACGGATTGCATTGCATGTTCTCTGGAATACGCTCTTGACTTTAACGCCGCTCAAATTGATGGTACCTAATTAGATGTGGCAATTTTGCATTCAGTCGATTAATCTAATATAATTCATTCATTTAAATATCTAACTACTTCAATCCGTTTAAATTTAATTAATTTAATTCAAAATTGATTGGATTGGTGAATTAATGGATAGTTGGCAGATTACAGTTCATTGCGTATATTTTATTTTTTAAACAAAAAATATCATTGGAAAATTATGTTTTTGGTATCTAAAACTTTTTATTATGATATTTCAGCAAACTAAACTTTTAAAAATTTACATATTTCTTCAATATTTAGATGTCACTTGGATCCTTGATCCAATTTACCAATTCATTTGATCCAATTCATTTAATATAATCCGTGAATTCAATCCTTTTGTCACCTCTATTCATTAACATAAATGTATAATTTCAAGCTAAAGTCAATGATAAAAGAAGAAAAAGATAATCCATAAATGGAGAAATCGATGAGGAAGAGGATGAAGATACAGTGCTGAAAATTTTTCAGACTCAGCTCGAACTGCCTGTTACTCTTGAAGTGCCATAAATTAATTAAAAGTTTTAACCTTTTAGCTAAGTGAACATGGAAATGTGGGAGTTGCATGATTAAGCCTTACCAAGATCATGTGTTTAGGTTTTAGACTACAACATCCACTGTGGATGATGGCATTTGGGACCAAACTCAAAGAAAAAGCTTTCATTTCCATGCAACACATGGATGATGGACCATTTGCCCTTACTATTGTGATAACAGCTTCCAAGAGGGTCATGTGCTGTGTTAACACCAACTTGAGAGAGGGCAAAAAAACACCAAAGATGGTGATTTGACATCAACAAATCCTGGATTTCTCGATTCAGCCCTACCTATATGCATGGGATCCACATTCCTGCGCGTGATTGCAATCAATAAGGAATAGTTAGTGGAATTGTGTGCATTGGTTGATAAGATTGTGTAAAACAAAAATTGCTTGATGAACATATGAGATTATGCGAAAATTATATTATAAGCTTGAACATAAATTGATTTGTGTGAGTGATTGGTGAAATTACGTGGAAATAGAAGTATATATACGTGTAAATTTTGTACAACATTTTTTTTCACTAAGTGTACCAAAAAAAACTTCATGAAATTTTGGGATCGTTTACTTGTGGGATTTGGGTGGTGAAGACATTCAAATATCAAACATTATGGATTTAAACAACTCCATTGTTTGTTGTGTAACAAATTGGAACACAAATCCTTGGGGCCTTCGTGTTTGAATTTTTTTAGATTCTAATCCGTGGATCCCACGAATTTGTAAATGTTACATTTTATTTGGGATTTGTGTAACAGATAAAAAATTAACAAACTTTTTCCCAACAACTGGAGTTATTGAGACTAAGTGGTGTGTTTGTTAACATGTTATGGTATCAATGTCTTAGACCAAGGGGTCATGGTTTCAAATCCTTATGACAACCTCAGGTACAAAAAGAAAGCCTCTGCAAATTGAATACCTGCATGTAGGCTTTCGTTTCAGGAAGCGTGCAAGATATAAAAGTTTAACAAACTCTTTTCTAAAAAACTCGAGGTATTGGAACTAAATGGTTTGTTCGTTAACAATTTGGCTGATGACAGAAAATTTTGGGGCTCATGGTGCAAAAAGCTATATATTCATGATAAAAGAAAAATCAACTAGACAAACAATAAATCCTTCCAATTCCACAATACTACAAATCCATCGTAAATTCAAACATTTTCGAAACTCAAAACGCTTAATTTCAGATTCAACAAACAAACTAAATCAGCAATTAAATGGTTTTTTGTTAAGCAATGCCAGAAAGGAACAGAAACCCCTTTGTTTTGGGCTTCAATTAATGTACCCTAGAAAAGACAACTATATGATTATGAAGTCTGCGAGTTCTGAGCCAACAAGAACAGGAGGAGAAGGTGGGTTTGTTTCTTGGTTTCCATTTTTAAATCCTGGAGTTGAGTGAAGATGGTCCATTCAGCCAGCCATTTGCCACTCTAAAATGGGGGTTATAGGGACCATTACTATTATTACAACTCTTTATCTCATAAAACTGCTCCAAGCAAGATGCCAAAGGGGGTCAACACAACAAGTAATGCTAAAAATGGACCACTTATCTAATCCCACTGCTTCAATCAACAACTAATTCAAGCCTTGAGCTAACCTTAAGATTAAGAAAAAGAGAAAGACTTGTTTTGTTTTAGGTAGTTGGTAATGGTGTTTATTCTTATAAAAGGTAAGATTAGCAGTCACAAACTTGCATACCTGATGCCACTCCATCCTTGTGTGTTGCCCGAAAAAATAGTCATCTATATTTGTACCTAGTGAGCATCAAATGGGCACAAATCCGGAGTAGGAATGAGAGGTCACCCTAAAACGTGAAATAGTCATGTTGTTATGTGGTTATCGTTACGTGGTTTAATCTCAATTACTTTTTTAGAAATAAGACAACAATTTCGTGCGTATCAGAGAAGATCAAGTGTTCTCGTTATAATAAGACTGATCCGTCGGCATCCCTTCAACATACACAGATCAATCGTCACTCGACATGTTGAAAGCTGGTCAATACTCAGTACAAGCCCACGTGATCCATATTAGCTTACATACCATGTGTGCTCTGTCGTAGCTAAAACGTTAAACTGTTGTGTGAATTTGACGAAGAAAAAAAATATTGACACACATTCAATAGACACATCTACATTGCTCTATATTGAAGAGGAATACATGTGAATCCGACATCCCATCCAATCAACTCCAAATTGTCGTACGATTGTCATTGCTACCACTAATAAACCAACAATGCATAATTCATTCACACCTTATGTGTTTTTTACTAGACTCGAAAATTAGCAATTTTTGTGAAGTCATATCTTATTGGTCTTTCAATCCGAAGAATTTCCTATAAAAACCTAAACGGTTAGGCAATTTTAACGTCATGAAATTCTTATTCCCCTCTTAAACCACTATTTCGGCACCAAATATTCTATTGCTAATTTTACAATTTCCTATACGATTTCAAGCTCCTTCCAAATTAATTAACCGAAATTTATAAACTACTAAATTGTGGGAAGGAAGGATGAGGGTCCATTCATCAATCCATGAGGAAGTGTGCAAGTGCTGGCAGTTAGGCATTGGTTAGTCCCCTTCTTCCTCCTCTGCTTCCTTCCTTCCTCTGTCTTGTACAGCAAAATATTCTATCAACTTCCCTCCTCCCATCTCCCCATTATAAAGCACATCCCTCCTCCTCCCCAATCCCAATCCCACTCCAAATCTCTTTAACTCCATTCCCTTCCTCTCCCATTCATCGCACTCACACCTCCATCCAAAATCCTTCATTTCACCTTCCTCTGCACCCAGAGCAACAATGTGTTCATCAAAGTTGCAGCAGCACAACGCCGCCACCGGAACCGCCACTCCGCCAGTCGTCCAAATCGACGGCCGCCCTGTCCTCCAGCCCAAATCCAACCAAGTCCCCACCTTGGACAGGCGCAATTCCTTCAAAAAAACCTCTGCTCCCACCACAAAATCTCCCCTTCCCATTTTGCCACTCAATGTAACCAAACCCAAATCGGCACAGCCTCTGTCCCCTCCCGTTTCTCCCACTACCCCTAAAATCACATCACCTCGCCCCAAGAAATCACCCACCAATGATCACTCCAACAATCAAAGCCTCCTCGCTCCCATTTTCGAGAAGCCATCGAAGACTCCCCGGATGTTGCGCAAAGCGGCGTCGTTTACCCTCGACAGGAAGACGACGACTACAAGTTCCCAGAATCCGTTTGAACCCTCGTCTCTGAGCTTCGCCTCTTCCCTCATCGTCGAGGCCCCGGGGACCATAGCCGCTGCCAGGCGGGAACACGTCGCCATTATGCAGGAACAGAGGAAGATGAGGATTGTGCATTACGGTAGGACCAAATCGGCCAAGATCATGGTCACGCCGCCGGTCGTTGATTCGTCGCCGGACGAGGACAAAAGGTGTAGCTTCATCACTCCCAATTCGGATACGATTTATGTCGCCTACCATGATCAGGAATGGGGCGTCCCTGTTCATGACGACAAGTAAGTTCACTTAATTTTGCATCAAAATTATTTGTATGAACCAACACATTTGCAATTTGATCAATCCCAGTCTACCGATCACATAATCTCATGAATCATTTCCTGAAAAACTTCTTTGGACTTTACAGGCTGCTGCTGGAATTGCTAGTCCTGACGGGCGCACAAGTCGGGTCTGATTGGACTTCGGTCCTGAAGAGAAGGGAATCACTGAGGGAGGCGTTTTCAGGATTCGATCCACAAGTTGTGGCCAAGTTCAATGAGAAGAAGATGAACTCCATCAGCGCAGAGTATGGCATCGACATCTGCCAAGTTCGTGGGATTGTTGACAATTCTAGCCGTATTCTTGAGGTAAAGACTACAAAACCCATTTATTAGTTTTCTCGGCTGAATAGTGTCCTTTATCCATTTCCAACTACTCCCTTTTATTGCTTTTGTAACCTTGCGGTAATCAATCAATGCAACCACCCTCCCTTCCCCCCATTTTTCTCCAAACTGGAAATGGAAGTTTTTTGTTTTGTCTTGATCGCCAAAAACGTAAACAAAAAACAGAGCATCGTCCATTTCTACTGTGGTCCAAAGTGATATCAGATGCTAAAGAGGTGTCATGATTAAAAGTTTTTCTTAACCTCGTGCCAGGTTGTGAAGGAATTCGGGTCATTTGACAAGTACCTATGGAGGTTTGTGAACCAGAAGCCGATCCAAACCCAGTACCGATGGAGCCACAAGATCCCAGTGAAGACCTCCAAATCAGAGAGCATAAGCAAAGACATGCAGAAGAGAGGGTTCCGGCTCGTGGGTCCAACCGTAATCCACTCGTTCATGCAAGCTGCAGGCCTCAGCAATGACCACTTAATCACCTGTCCAAGGCATCTCCAGTGCACACTCTCCGCCTCTCAATCCAATTGATGAGGTTGTCAACAACAGAAGATTGATTCATAATGCCTAAGAAAGGAAAGAACGTATAGGTTGTTTGTTTAATTAGGTTTGCTTGGCTGACATGATAATTGTAGGGTTTGTTAATTAATCAACTAGTGTGAGTTTGCAGCAGCTAATTGTGCTTGTGGGAGTTTGAGTGGGTGGGAGACAGAGAGCATGTGCAGGAAGGCAGAGGAAAGGGGGCAATGGCATGTGGTTTTGGGATTCCCTTTTGTTCTTTTTTTTTTTTTTCCTTTGGTTTTTGTTTATAGAGTTATGTTGTGTGTCCATCATCACCCCCACCACTTTCTTCAATTATGTGTTGCCCTGTTGATACTGCTGTTGGCTTGGCTGTGAAAGAAAGAAAGAATAATCAGTTTTGCAGAGTCCTGCAGGCAGCCAGAGCCATCCCTCGGAGCCCTCATTGCCAAAACTATTCATCTTTCTATCCCTTTGCTGCAAGTCTGCAACCTTTACCCCTTTTTCAAGCATTTGGATAGGATAACAAGTGGGGATCTCTCTCATTTCATCAAGCTGCCAGCGATGTGGGCTCGAGATACAGGGGACTTTATGACCCTTTTGTCTCAAGGAACAGGGGAGATGGATATCAACTATCAAGGAAACCACAGTAGCTGGCCAAGATTCCTTTTATTTTTTATGGAGAGCGGGCGGTTCTAAAACCTAATCGGTGGCCAAGATTCCCCAGTTATCCAAGAAATCTGGTTGTGCTAAGTTTGTTTGTGAATATTAGTGCTAGTTTGCCCTTTTTGTGTGATGGTGTGGGATTTGTTTGACCTTGTGAACGTGACGATTCAGTTGTATTTTAAGTTAATAATTAACTAATGATGATGATGGTGATGGTTTATGGATTGTAGTTTGGTGCTTGGATATTAATGGATTCCGATTCTGATATGTGGTTGGCTTTGGCTAGCTACTGATATTCTGT
The DNA here is from genome assembly GCA_964030455.1 of Linum trigynum. Classification (NCBI taxonomy): domain Eukaryota; kingdom Viridiplantae; phylum Streptophyta; class Magnoliopsida; order Malpighiales; family Linaceae; genus Linum; species Linum trigynum. The sequence continues at coordinate 34,562,748 of OZ034820.1, forward strand.
TGAGAGAATGAAGAAGAATCAAACTTGCACATGCTATCGAATCCTCTGCTTTGCTGGATGAAGCCACCCTCACTTTTCCTCCCTGTTCGCCCTTTGTTTAATGTTCGTGGGAGTGAGTGAGGGTAGAGAGGGTGTGATGATTGATGACAGTTGGTTGATGATGATGATGATGATGGTGAAGGGTATTGGGTTCTCAAAAGTCTTTGGATTGGGCTGTAAAGTGGAGGAGCGGAGTTCAAAGGCCGCACTGGGTTTGCTGCTGGGTCCTTCAATGGCCTGCAACTCCACCAATCTAACTTTTCTGAATCCAAATGTGCCATTCTTGTGCTGGGGAGCTTGTGTAGGGGAATAGGATTCCCCCTGCTTGGGACTTGGGAGAGTTCTTTCGCCTATCTTATGTGCGCTATGAAGGAATCATTAATTTTGAGTTGCTTTTTGCCACATAGCTTAATTTTGACACAAGAGATAGGATAGGAGAAAAAAGCTATTTCGTTTAATTTTTTTTTTATAATTCTCGTTGAACGGTTAAATTTATCATATATACTCATCAACCGAAAACTTTAATCGGCTAAAAGCCTAAAACATAGCAATGTGAACAAACTGTGCACACTGTACTTCATTTCGCTTCACTTTCTTTGTATTAGCAGTTGACAACAATAGGAGCCTCAACCACCTTATGGTTCAGAAAAGCGTGGATAGGTTAATATCCAAGAGCTAAACCTAACTCTTAATGATCGACTCCTCGGGTTGATGCAGAAGGGAAAGCATGAAGAATAACATTGATGGAAAAGATCGAGGGGAACAGGGGCGGAGCTAGCTTAAAGCTCGGGGGGTCCCGGCCCCCCAGAATTTGACGATCACGTGTAAATCGTATCGGATTATTCAAAAATTATGTAAAACTTATAAATGATATATAGAAATGGTCATGCAATAAATAACCTTGGTTGCCTCTTCTGGTCTAGGTGATTGTTGTGTGGGTTACTGGGTGTTGTGTATTTTACTATTTTTGTTGTTGTGTTGTGGTACGTGGGTTCGATTCCCACCAGCAACATTTCAGTTACTTTTTCTCACTTTAGTTTAATTGTATTTTACACCCTAATTTCAAAGTTCAAACTAGATAATTAACATTTTAAGAATATTTTTTGGTTAAAATTTGACAAAGCTAATTACTTAATTTTCATACTTCGGCTTTTTAGATCCCCTAACCTAATTGCTTATAAGTTATGAATTCACATTGTTAAGAATAACTATGAATATATAACCATTTTTCTTTTTGAAAATGCTAATATGCATATACATTAATTTTTCAATGATAATAACAACGAATAACATGGCGCAAATTGAAAAGTATGAATACATTTTTGCTTGTCATTTACTATTTATTTTAAACATGTCATGGATAAAAAATTTAGTTTATAGCATATGTTTAGATCTTTTAACTTTTCTAAATATTTTTATGTGATTATGAATTTATGACAAAGAAATAATTTTTTCCTTCATTTTATACATTTAATTTTTGTATTGACAATACGCAAAAAAAAAAAAAATCAGCCCCCCCCCCCCCCCCCCCCCCCCCCCCCCCCCCCCCCCCCCCCAGTAACAAATCCTAGCTCCACCCCTGGAGGGGAAGACACTAAAAATAGTTGATGGAATCAAAATATGATGGAAGTGGAAATGAATGAGCTTGCATGTTTCGAATCGTCCTACTTGAAATTGAGAGAAAAGATGGAGAAGAAGATGACTAAAAATGGTGATCCTTGGAACTCGTGTGAAGATTTTTCGGTTCTATGACGATGATGTTGTCAAAAAGGATAAAGGAGGACTTAAGAAATCTAATTGATTTCATGTTCATATGTTGTCATGGAAAGGTGAAAGGAAGTAGGAAGAATAAGGCATTATATTAAGTTTGTAAGATTCCATAAATGGTTACGAGGGATTGGAGAAACGTTGTCGTTTTTAATTGAGAAAGTAATTAAATAAAATTTGATGGGGAATTTTTTTAACCATATGAATTGTTTGTGCTAAATAGTAAATAGTATGCCTAAAAGAAGCAAGGTATCATCATCGGTATTGGCATAATATCTTTGACTGGATTGAAATAGGCGTAGGCTTTGAGCAATTTTGTTAAGAAAAAACAAAAACTTCCTCAAGTACTGACTCGCTTCTACCGTCACTCTAGAAAATGGCCAAGTGTAACCCCCTCCTAAAGCATAGTATAGCGGGTTTGGATTTTAATGTCAACCCGGGTCCTAGATGTGATGACTAATCCGTGAGTTCTTATTATTTAGCAGTGAAACTTTAGTGAAGGTCCAAACAAGCAAACAAGCAAAGCAAGTAAAAAGGTTGTTTTCAAGTCGAGAGAGGTCACTCGGATATGGTTCCCCCTAGACTGCAGTTAAGCTGAATTGTAATTTACCAAGTTCAAGTTCAATGATAGTTATACTGCGGGAGGTTCTTAAACAGTCTGCAGTCTCGACTAAAGGTCTCCATACCCTCTCAATCTGAGTCCCCAGCGAGCGACTAACCTCCACCGGAGTAAACAGACTGAGGCCCTAACGAACCAAACCTCCACTACCGAAGCAAATTCGGTACAGAATAGTGAATTGACTCCTCGACTAAAGTCGTCAATTCACTACCTTCAATCAAGGGTGTAGGCAGATATTCTCTTTCTAGGTTAAAGCAGAAACAATAGGAATTTGATCAGGATTCATACCATTCAATAAATCAAACCTCATTTGAATATAATTATATCACAGAATCTGTACTTGGGTTCATACAATCAGACCTAGCATATAAATCTAGGGCTCTTCATACCCAGTTGAATAAGAAAGTTACTCCATAGCGAGAGATAGATGGGAAATCTAGCTCAGATGCGGAAACCATATTGTGAAGGATGAGAATCTGCTTCTGGCACTCAAGCAGCTCTTTCCAAGCTCAAGCCGTGCTCCAATGGTGATGGAGATCGGTCAAGGACACTTGCAGAATCAGGTTCGTCACTTTCTCTCTCTAGGTATCGCTTTTTCTCTCTAAAACTCGGAACCCTTCTCTTTTGCTCTTCTTTTCCCTTAAGAGGTTGACTGTCGCGATCCCCGGCCTGAATACCCGATCGGGTATTTTAGGCGGCGACCGAGTATTATCAAAACGCACCGTCGGGGAACAGGGGAAAATCCCCGGTCAAGGCCAAGAATACCCGACCGGGTATTTCTGCTTATTACCCGGGGCCCCTTCTGCTTCTCAAATGCCGGAAACATAAATTCCCCGGTGTGCTACAAATAATACCCGGCCGGGTATTTCTGCTCATGGTCGGGTATTTTGCTCCTCCAGCACACTGCAACCCAAACGTGCTCATTTCGACCCAAAACTCGTTTCTTCGCCTTGATGCCCACGCTAAGCCCTGAAATATGACATAAACGCACAACCTAGCGTGAAATCGGCTTAAAACACGAGAATCAACATCTCAAACAGCTCAAGAATAGGGGTAAAAACATGTGCAATCAATGGTCTATCAAGTTTAGTGTTATAATTAAAAAATTTCTTGTAAAATTTTAGGTATAATGTTGGATGTACGGGGCGTGTATTACCCATGGGTACCCGAAACCCACGGGTATGGGGATGGGTTTGCAAAACACTCCCCCACACAGATATGGATTTGGGTATTTGAAAACAGGAATGGGGATGGTTTAGGCAAACCCGCCCCAAACCCGTCCCACTGCCATCCCTACTCACCATGACTTTTTCCCCGATGGAATGTTGCCCCCTCCATGGCTATCTCCAAGTGGCATGTGAATGCTCTGCACCTGCGTAGAGTTTAACGAAGAATTTAGTGTCGCAGCAAACTACGTCTACTCTTGCCTACTTCATTTCCTTCTATTTTCTCCTATAAATTAATCGATTCATAAATTCATTTGATTTTATTTATTAATATATTTAAAACCTAATGTTATAAGATTGAGAAGGTGGTTTAAAATGTGGTTCTTGAAGCAAATATCAAGCCGAAGGCGATGTGTCAATGGATATGCTTCTTGTGCATTCTTCATCGTCGCTGTACCAAGGATGTAACCTTCGGAGGATAATACCGTCAGTCGCAAAGCAAATCACTAGAGGGGGGAAACTTGTGTAGAAATGATAAAACAAACAATGATGGGGAAAATCATCTCTAGTCCATGCTTCAATTCTCCCCCTCCCCGTTGATTTCAAAGGCAACTCTGACATTGCAAAGATTCATCTTTAACCTAGTCTGACCATTCGTAAATCAAATCATTGAAAGAGGAAGAAACATGTGTAGAAGCGACGAATTATAAATAAAAAGGGAAAACGACATAATGAAACAAACATTGATCAATCACTAGGATAATCATCGGAGGGGCAAGAAAGTCATGTAGAAACAATACAATAGAAAAAATACAATAGAAGAAAAAAATGTGGGCTAGTCGCCAAGCAAATTATCAGTGAGAGCAGACACAGCCAAACATGTAGAAACAAAAAATGTAAAAGAAAAAAGAATGGTATATAAAACAATATAATGAATAAAAAGAGGATTGAGAAAACTACGTAATGGGGGAATCTTGGCCATTGTCCATAAAAATCATTTGAAAGGGAAGATATTGGTGTAAAAATGATGGAAAACACGACATGATGAATAAAGGAATGGGGAAAACTATACAATGAATAAAAATGAGGGGAAAAGCATCAAATTGGAAAAATAATTTGGTCTTCTCAAAAACCAAACCACAACACAAACCAAACCCGGTTACTCCGGAGCAACCGAACCACTTTTTAAAATAAACCAAACCGACAATGTTTAAGAATTTCAAACAAAAAGCCTGAACACTTGGACAAATGACAATCCCGATACTTAAAATGAATGAACTCAGAATCTCCAGTTTACACTCCTAACAATGTAACAAAGGAATTAAACTATTCTAGCTCTGACTCTTCACGAGTTCCTTAACTTCTCCTCAATGCTGGTGCAACTACTCGCCTCGCCTTACCTCTTCTCGATATCTGCCTCAGCTAACCATTCCTTGACCTGGTGAGTGAGAAGGCATCAGTCTCATCGTTACTTCCTAAGGTCTTGCCCTAATCAAACCCTTACTAACACATTAGTAGTGGGTTTCCTTTCTTAGACGAAAGTCGTTCTCACTTTCATCCTTTAAACTTCACTATCCAACAGTCTATAAGAGATCTCTACTCCGATCTTATCTTTAGAATTCCCTTACTTATATTCTTAATCCAAAGGTGCCAACACAAGGAACCACCGCGTTATGTCTCGCTGCCCGGTGTCCCTACCCTAGTATGCCAACCGCGTTACGTCTCGCCATTTGGTTGAATACCCAAACTTGGCAATGGCACTGCGTTACGTCTCGCCGTCCAGTCCATGCCCGTCAATTACTATGTTACATCTCGCCGTCCAGTAGTGACCCAACCGCTCGGGGGTTCCTCTTACCATCAATCCATACAACATCACATACATTCATACATAGCACAACGCGTGCCTCCACCCTTACAGGCGGTGGGATGCCTCACACACATATCGCGCATACCAGAAAAATTAACTAAATAATAATAACTTGAATGAAAAGCGGAAACTAAAATACCTACGACAGAGATTTTACCCTCTTTACACTCACCTTAATTCTCAAATGACTGATTTTGTCGAATATCCCGACGGACTTTGACCCACCCGCCAACACTTCTTGATTGCCTGCTGCGGAACATCCCGTAGCAGTTGATTGACTTCGTTCCACATCAACCTCATCAGACTCATTCATAAAAGTCAACTATGCTTTGAGCAGTCAATGCCATTCCATATGCGCTATAATATATGCCCAACTTTGTCCCTGGAATCTTCCGTTCCCCCAGCGAGCGTCCATTCCAGGTTGCCACTGGCCCGCTAAGATGCGTTGCTCCGATCACAACGACTGGTGGGGAAAATTGTGAGAAGAATGGAGAATCCATGTACCTGCTGAGCAAGCAAACCGAGAACATGATGTCAGGCCTTGTTGCCGTTGCATAGAGCAAACTCCCAATCAACCTTTTGTATTCTGTCGAATTTACAGGAACTCCATCTCCAGCTCTTGTCATCTTAACTCCTGGTGTGATTGGGTTGTGAACAAAATTGCAATGCTGCAGTCTGAACTTGTCCAGCACTTCTCTGATGTATTTTGGCTGAGTGATAAAAATTCCAGCATCAGATTGAACCACTTCAACCCCCAGAAAGTACCTCATCTTACCCAAATCAGTCATCTCAAATTCTGCTTGCATAGATGCCTTGAACTCTTCAATCATTTCATCATTGTTGCTGGCATACATTAGGTCATCAACATATAGGCTTACAATGAGAATTGAACCAGAATTACCTCTCTTTATGAACAAAGTATGTTCATACTGACACTTTTCAAACCCAGCAGCAATGAAGTAGGCTTCAATCCTACTATACCAAGCTCTAGGGGCTTGCTTGAGCCCATACAGAGCTTTATTAAGCCTGTATACCTTCTTTTCCTCCCCAGCAACCACAAAACCTTGTGGTTGCTCTACATATATTTCTTCAGAAAGCTCTCCATGAAGAAAAGCGCTTTTGACATCCATTTGATACACAGTTAGACCATGATGGGCAGCAAGGGCTAGCAGAGTTCTGATGGTGTCCCAACGAGCAACAGGGGCAAAAACTTCAGTGTAATCAATCCCCTCCTTCTGAGCATATCCCTTGACCACCACCCTGGCTTTGAATTTGTCAAATTCTCCTTTTTCTTTAAGCTTGGTTCTGTAAACCCACTTTAATCCAATAGCCTCAAATCCTTCAGACAGCTCAGTAAGAGTCCAAGTCTGGTTCTTTTCAATTGATTTCATTTCAACTTTCATCGCCTCATTCCATCTAGGATCCAAGCAGGCTTCTTCATAAGACTGAGGATCATCAGTGGTGGCCACCATGAGCATCCAATCTGTGAAGGTAAAGCTGCAGTCATAATCCTGCAGATGTGTTGGTGGTTTGTTGACCCTTTTGCTGAGACCAGTGCTGGGCAGCCCCAGAATATCAGTAGTAGGTTCTTCATCAGATTCTTCATTCTCCTGATCTGCTTGTGAGGAACCAGCCATTGCAGGAGTTCTGGGACTTGGTGTTGAGTCTGCCTCAACAACTGGATCTACTAAATCTTCAGGAACATCCTCAGAGTCTGAATCCCACCAATCTTCATCACTGCCTTCCCAAACCAGTTTTGTCAGCACTGGTGGAGTAGTAGAATCCCAGCTCCAACCCTTAGATTCGTCAAATACCACATCTCTGCTGATGACTACTCTTCTAGTGATAGGATTGTACAACTTATAAGCTTTGGATTCCACTGAAAGGCCTAAGAAGTGACATTTTTCACTCTTATCATCCAGTTTCCTTCGTTGTTGATCAGGTATATGCACATAAGCAACACAACCGAAAACTTTGAAATGAGAAACTGATGGTTTTCTGCCAGTCCAAAGCTCTTGAGGTGTTTTACCTAGATTGGCGGTTGTTGGACTTCTGTTCAGCACATGAAAAGTCCAATCAACTGCCTCTGGCCAGAACTCAGATGGAACCTTCATGTCTTCTAACAAGCACCTGACCATATTCATAACTGTCCTGTTTCTTCTTTCAGCAACCCCATTCTGTTGAGGTGTGAAAGCAGCAGTGAGTTGCCTTCTTAAACCTAGTTCATCACACAGCTCTTTGAGTTCATTCAGCATGAACTCACCCCCACGATCAGTTCTGAGACACTTGATCTCCAGGTCAGTATCCTTTTCAACTAGAGCTTTATATTTCTTAAAGCAATCCAAAGTTTCTGATTTGGCAGCCATAAAATGAACCCACATTTTCCTACTGAAGTCATCAATAAGGGTAAATATGTACCTCTTTCCTCCATTTGAAGCTGGAGAAATTGGGCCACATAAGTCTGCATGGATCAGCTGGAGCTTATGTGTTGCTCTCCACTGACTTTTCTTTGGAAAAGGCTTTCTGTGCTGCTTCCCAATCTGACAGGTACCACAAACTCCAATAGTTCCTTGTAACTTAGGCAGGTCCAACACATGTTCTTTCTTTGACAACTGATCCAGACTAGAACTGCTGATATGCCCAAATCGACGATGCCACAGCTGGAAAGACTGATTTGGTGCAGCAACAGTTTGGAGACAATGCATGTTTTGGTCTGCTGCTTTGCATTCAGCATGAATGGCAAACATTCGATTGGATTTCATCTCAGTTTGAAGAAGTAGTCCTGTTTCATTGTGGAAAATCTTGCAGTAGCCATCTTTGATTAAGAAAGCTAGACCTTTTTCTTGCCACTGGCCCATGCTTAACAAATTTGTTTTGAGTCCTGGTACAAAGAAAACACCTTGAACTAGGATACTCTTTTGATTTATCAGCATTCTGACATCTCCTTTTCCTGCTACTTCAAGCCTGGAATCATTTCCCAACCTCACAGTACATGCACAGCTGGTATCAATAGTTGTAAACCACCTCTTATCACCACTCATGTGGTACTACATCCAGAATCAAGGAACCAGAAATCCTCTCCCTTGTTCTGCTTGCAATGATCAGCAGCTACCATCAAGCTTTGTGTGTCATTCTCCATCTCAATTGAGGTTTTGAATTCAACACAAGCCATTAGCAGCATATCATCTGTAAAATCACCAGATGATCTATCTTGAATAGGACCAGAACTAGTGAAATGTGCCTGCTGGTTTGAGTAATGGTGACTTGAGTACCATTCTGGGCACTCACTTCTGTAGTGACCCAACTTATGGCACTTGAAGCATTCAACTGCTTCCCTGTTCCAGCCCCTGCCTGCTCTTCCTCTACCCCTTCCTTGGTAGTTTCCTCTCCCAGGACCTCGTCCTCCCCTTCCTCCAAAATCATGTGAGATCCTAAGAGCCTGTTCTCCCTCAACAAAAGACTGCTTACCATGTTTTTGAAACTTTTGTTCATGAACTAAGAGTGAACTCTGAAGATCATCAACAGTAAGCAAGTCTATGTCTTTTGACTCCTCAATAGAACACACCACATAATTAAATTGAGCAGTGAGAGTTCTCAGAATTTTCTCAACAATCTTGCCATCAGTAATAGGTTCTCCACAATTTCTCATGCTGTTAGCTATCACCATTGCTCTAGAGAAATAATCAGTAATAGACTCACCCTCTTTCATTTCCAGCAGCTCAAAATTCCTTCTCAGGACTTGCAATTGAGCCTTCTGTACTCTTGCTCCTCCTTGATACTTCACACGCATAGAATCCTAGAGTTCCTTTGCAGTAGCCTTGTTGGTGATAGTCTTTAAGATGGTCCTGTCAATAGAACTATACAGATAGTTCTTGGCCTTCAAATCCTTCAGCCTCAGTTCCTCCAAGTTCTTCTGCTGGACAGGAGAAAATGTTTCTCCAGCAGCAGGTTCCTTGAAGCCTTCGCTGACAACATGCCAGTATTCCTTAGATCTGAGCAAGTTCTCCATCAGCAAAGTCCAATGCTCATAATCCCCATCAAACTTGGGGATGCACACCTGTGCAAAGCTGCCATTTTCTCCCATTTCTGCAGCAGAAACCTCACGGACTCTCAACCAGAGAATATTCACTCACCCTTTGCAGAAAAACGCCTCACAGATACACTCTCGTGTTTCCCTTTACCCAGAAACAACAATCGATTTCACACAATAACTCTCAAACCCTTTCCTGTCAATACTGGTTACAGCTTGCTTTTGAGGCTCTGATACCACTATGAAGACTCAAAATATTGCAAACTGACAATTCTCATTAGAATAATGAATCGAGAATAAAAGGAACTTGTTTTAGCCACAAAACATGGCCTCCACGACTCACACTGCAACTATACAGGTCCTGCAAATCAGCACCAGTAACTCAACTTCCCTGAAAACACTCGACAACTACTAACAAACTCCAGGACCTTACTGACACAAATAAACAACCAAGGACTGAACTAGAAAATAACCAAACGACATAGTTTTCTTTATTGAGACACAAGCTGAGAAGGATTCCCAGCTTCAGTTTCCTGCTCCAGCTTTGCTTCCAACAACCGCAGCTTTAGTTAACAACAAAAGGGATTAGGGTCGTGGATTTTTTTGTGCGAACTAGGAGGAGGATGGCGGCGGTGTACTTTTGGGGGTCTTAATCGGGGATGGGGGTTTTCTTGTGCTGCGGTGGGAAAAAGGGTTCTCAACCCTCTTGGCCGAGTTATAAATATATATGTAATTAATAATAATATAGTTTATATTATTATTATTAATTAAACCACGGTTGTAACCCTCCGTACGTAACCGTTGATCCAATCATTCATGTATTATGGTCAAATCCAAACGTCGGGGTGTAACATAAATGATGGTGAAAACATGATGGACAACAAAAACTTGGCTAGTCGTCAAGCATATCAATGGAGGGAAAGAAATGTGTGTAGAAATGGGGGAATAAAAAAATAGAAAAAAAAAACAATAGGATGAATAAAAACAATTGGAAAAAGGGGTTAAAATCTTATGATGCACTCATATGTAGGCTTATGTCAAGTAATTTATATGATAAGGATGCATATATGTATACATGTCAGGTAAATCTGCGACATCTAATTTTTGTCATGTAAATCTTCTTTTTTGGTATATCGTTGATGAAATTTTTCAAGGTAGACAAATACATTAATTATTCTATATTATTGTTGGAAAAGTATGATAAAAGTGTTTCATTGATGGTATAGATATTTCTTGCCAAACTCAAATCATATACATTTTGTAGTTCACTATGATTTTCCTTACATTATAAATATGTTATAGAAAGGATCAAACAAAGGCACAAATATCATTCCTCTTTCTAAACACCCCTCATATATACAATATTCTATTTGCATCTCAGTTCTCTTATCTTTTCAGATTCTTAATCTGGTGAAGAACAATAACAATGCAATAACTCTTTCGCCAAGAAAACAAAGGGAGGTAAAAGATCAAGAGGAAAAAGAATAACAAGAATTGTATATGAAGATCACATTCTCCAAACGCAAGTCATGTATATAAGAAAGCAAGTGAGGTTGTCGTCCTCATGTGTAGTGAGGTTAAGTTTTGATTTCCTTTAATGTAGGAAAAAATTTCACCATCAACCATCCTTCTTACGAAGACCTTGCATTTAAGTACTTGGGTCGACCAACAATATGAACCTCAATCACCTTATGATCAAGAAATGCTCAGGCTTGCTAATATCTAAGAACTAAACCTAACCCTTAATGATGAGCTATGAAGGATTGCCATTTTGTGTCCTCTTCTTCCTCTTCACTTTTTCCAGCAATAATTCCAAGTAGGAATCTGGGACCTACAAGCTCATTTAACGTCAATTCCTCGTATGATTTTACAAACTATTTAGTGTCTTCACCTCAAGATTTCCATCAATGTTATTTCTTCCTACTTTTCCTCCTCCATTAACCTGAGTAGCTGATTAACAGTTGGTTTAGCTCTTAGATCTTAGCCTATTTGAGCATTTTTCGACCAGAAGGTGGTTGAGGATCTTGTTTGTTGGCTCATGTAACCACGTGTAAGGTCTTCGAAAGAAAGATGGATAGATGTGAAAGGTTAGTCTCCATGAGGGAAAACAAAAAAAAATTACCTCACTATTTATTAGGACGAAAAGCCAGTTTACTTTCTTATATACACTGGCTTGCGTCGTGAGAAATGGTCATCATGTATGTTTCTTTCTCAATTTTATTTTTCATCTCAATCTTTTGCTTCCCTTTTGTTTTTTTGGTGAATAGAGTTTTATTTTCTCATAGAAAGCTGTAAAATATAAGGGATTTAATAGAAAGATGAATGATATTTCTGATGCATGACCTATCATTATCATTATCATTATTCTTATTATTAGTTATTTAATTGATTCATATTAGACCGTATTTATCTTGGAATAAGACTCCATTCATATTTTATAATTGTGTGTATCCTGTTTAGTTGGATTGGTGGAGTTATTATTATTATTATTATTATTATTATTATTATTATTATTATTATTATTATTTTATTAGAATATACAATTTTGAAATGAAGCGAATTGTAGCCAAGGAAGAGATTCTCCCCTGCGGACGAGACTAGGTGAGTTCTTCTCTATTTTGTCTGCTTGTATTCAATGCGAAAGGGACTACACTATGCTTGGATCGTTCTTCTCTATTTTGTCTTCTTGTATTCAATATGAAAGGGACGTACACTATGCTTGGATCCCTATTATTGATGTGCACTGTTGTTTTCCCGTAGATGCATTATTGGAAGCTTTTAATCTCGTTGCATGTGCTTGTACCGTCACATAGCTGCTCATTTCCTTTCTTATATAACCGTCCACATCTTTGAAGGGGATTCTCACAATTTCTTCCTCTCTCTAGCCATTACGTGTTCTTTCATTCTTTTTTTCCGTTTTACTTGTTTCTTCCACGGTTGCATGTTTGTTATTGGGATGGTCATTTCATGAAATTCCTCGACTGCATGGTTGATGTTCTCTCTATCCATTTTGCGTGGTTTCTCAAAAGTTGTATCCTTCCTTTTTAAGCAATGATGTGGTTAGTTGGGTAGGGTGAGATATTTGTTGTTGTTGTGAAGCTGCTGCACAAAAAGATGCATATTCCTACTGCTGCTCTGCCATTATTTCCACCGCCACCGCCAGGTTTACCACAATGGCTCGTTGGAAAGGACCATTCTGATAAGTCCATTGTTGGTTTGTTTATCTTCTGTTTAGGTGAGAAAGTTACCATTTTAAAAAAAAAGGAAATTGCTTCCATGGTGGATTGCAGTTCCAGGTGTAGCACCATCTGTCCCCTCGCTTGCCGAGATGCCAGCTTTGAAAGGTGTCTCCATTTGTTCAGGAGGTTTGCAAGAAGCACAATCTTCCCTACAACTGTGCCTCGTTCTGGATGGCGGATGTCTTCATCTACAACACACTCAGAGTCGTCGCGTTGCAAGCCAGGGACGTATACAACCCTGTGCCAAAGAATCTGGTGTGGGAAGCTCTCAACACTCATGGTTGACGACGACGATATGGGGATCCTTGAAGCTTTTTTTGGGATGTTTTCGACTTCTGCGGCTCGATGTACTTGTTCCCCTGTGTTGGTGTGGCATTAATTTTGGTTGTATCACTTTTTACGCTAGATTTGGTTTGGTTGATGTAATGTGCTGAAGATTTTGTTCATTCAGCTTTAGGAGAATAAGTTATTGCAACTTTCCTACTCTAGATCACCATCATGAACTTGTGACCTCGTGATGTAATGATCTCATTTATGTTAAGCGGCCTTTTAAAAGGAGTCTAGCCTTTCAATTTGGTATGCTTTAATGTTGTTGTGCCTGGTGTTTTGCAACTCAATAATAAGGAAAGGGAAAACAATCACGCGTTGTTTGGGTGCAACATTTTGATTCGGAGTCGGAGGTACTTTGAAGAGAGATGCTTGTTTTATTTTTGTTTGTGGTATTTGTGTGGTATTTGACGATTGTGATGTGGTAACTAAATACGTCAATGACAATGATGATTTCAGTATGGCTGGGAAACGGTCTAGACCAAACCATATATAAACGGTCTACGGTCTAGACCGAGGGACTAAAGTATAGACCATAGACCGGACCACATGTCGGTTGTAACCCTTCTGGAATAATTGTCAGTTTCACTAGCATATAAGTTAATTTATTGGGATTATATAATGTAATAGATGTTGAATTTGTTTTTATCTAAATAGGAAAAATATGTTGTGTTATGCATATGCTAGTGAAACTAACACTAGCATATAATACTGTTTGCCCTATAATTCTTATCACTGCATATGCATAGTCAGCCATCTTTTCTTTATCTCTCTACGTCCTTTAATATAGAGCTGATTGAAGGCATATTTATTTTGTTTGTATTAGTAATTTCTCATCTGAAAAGCCGCTTTCGTTCATCCTTTGCTTTTTTTGTTTCAATGGAATCATGGTTCTTCATATGTCTAGCCATTGTCTTAAATAGAGAACATAAATGTATGGCATTCTGTGGATGTTAGTTTTTCATATTTTCACTAAATTGCATGTTTTTAGTTTTGGTGTTTTATTGATGGACACAGAATATGAGTCCTCTATATCTGTTACAATCATCATCCATCCCAATTCATACCAAGCAAAAAGGGGTGAAACAATAGTGTGCATGTAACTATCTAACAATACTCTTTTTTTGCTGGAATTTTAATATTTTTTTATTGGGATATGCATACGGACAAATAAAGTAAGAACCCCAATTGTGTATGGAACATTATTGGTCCAACCTTGTCTCCATGCATGTGTAAATGTTGGGAAATAAAAGATGAATTAGCAATTATTCATTTTTAAACTTTGTATATTATTTTAGGAAGGATTTGTATGGGAAACTCGTACAGAATAAAACAAAATAAGTCATTTAAATATGTGGATGTAATAATATATGTATATATTAGGATTTATATAAATTTTGATCTCGTGATTCTGAGAGTAAAACGCTTAGCAATTACAACAGATAACTTTTGTCACTAAAATGAATTAGTATTTGTAATTCCTTTTATCTAGCCCATGTACAATGTTACTGGACACAATTATTTCCATCAAAATTATAGCGTGAACTGTACAAAAAGATGTTCAAATCCAACAAGAATAAAGGGATAAATGTACCGATTTGGTTACAATAAATTCAAGGCAGGAAGATGCATGGCAGGTATCGTCCGTCATATAATAGTTAGTAAAAGAAAGCAGAAGCGACTGTGTAGAAGAAATCGACGTAACCTAAACTCTAAACTATGGTTGTGAATCTTATTGTTACTTTAAGAAACAAATTCCATCGGAATGTTAGTAGACGGGCAGGGCAACAACTAACCAGTAATCAATGGCTACAAATCAAAAAGGTCAAAAGGTCTTGATCAGTCGGACCCATCAAAATGTGAAACCATGCATCGCATATCCTTTCTACTTGAATTCTCAAACTTGGGCCTTGGGTACAGGCATACAACAAGTTGAAGGCCAATGTTGGCCCATTAAATAGTGAAGAGAAATGGACAGAACCGAAAGAAAAGAGATAGGAAATAAATTTGGCTATTTCGAGAAGTTGACGTCGTTGTTCAATTATTATGTTGTCAGTTGCAGTACTGCTTATAATAAGACAAAACAGTTTGTACTCGTGCACGTCTTGTCATTATGACACAATTAAGTGGTTTCTGTGTTGATATGACTAAACCAATCATTGATCACATGTCCCCCAACATTAGAAGACATTTGGAGTGCAAATCCACCTTACTGTGCAATTTGGACTCGGTACTAAGAGTTCTACTCGTGCACATCTTGTCAGTAAGAAACAATTAAGCGGTTTATGTGTTTATATGACTAAACAATCATTGAATCACATGTCCATTAACATTACAAGACATTTGGAATGAAAATCCACCTTATTGTACAATTTGTACTCGGTACTAAGAGTTCGTACTCGTGCACATCTTGTCATTATGACACAATTAAGCGGTTTATGTGTTTATATGACTAAACCAATCATTGAATCACATGTCCATCAACATTACAAGACATTTGGAGTGGAAATCCACCTTATTGTGCAATTTGGACTCGGTACTAAGAGTTCGTACTCGTGCACATCTTGTCATTATGACACAATTAAGCGGTTTATGTGTTTATATGACTAAACCAATCATTGAATACATGCCTAAGAACATTACAAGACCTTTTGTGTGGAAATTCACCTCATTGTGCAATTTGGACTCGGTACTAAGAGTTCGTACTAGTCCATATCTTGTCATTATTGCACAATTAAGCGGTTTATGTGTTTAGATTACTAAACCAATCAAAGAATCCCATATCTATCAACATTATAAGATATTTGGAGTGCAAATCCACCTTATTGTACAATTTGGAATTGGTACTAAGAGTTTGTACTCGTGCACATCTTGTCATTATGACACAATTAAGTGGTTTATGTGTTTATATGACTAAACCAATCATTGAATCACATATCTATCAACATTACAAGACATTTGGAGGGAAAATCCACCTTATTGTACAATTTTGATTTGGTACTAAGAGTTCGTACTCGTGCACGTCTTGTCATTATGACACAATTAAGTGATTAATGTGTTTATATGACTAAACCAATCATTGAATCACATGTCTAGCAATATTACAAGACATTTGGAGTGGAAATCCACCTTATTGAGCAATTTGGACTTAGTACTCCGAGTTCGTACTCGTGCACATCTTCTAAATATGAAACAATTATGCGGTTTATGTGTTTATATGACTAAACCAATCATTGAATCACATTTCCATCAACATTACAAGACATTTGTAGTGCAAATCCACCTTATTGTACAATTTGGACTAGGTACTAAGAGTTCGTACTCGTGCATATCTTGTCATTATGACACAATTAAGCGGTTTATGTGTTTATATGACTAAGAGTTCGTACTAGTCCATATCTTGTCATTATGGCACAATTAAGCGGTTTATGTGGTTACATGACTAAACCAATCAAAGAATCACATATCTATAAACATTATAAGATATTTGGAGTGCAAATCCAACTTATTGTACAATTTGAAATTGGTACTGAGTGTTTGTACTCGTGCACGTCTTGTCATTATGACACAGTTAAGTGGTTTTTGTGTTGATATGACTAAACCAATCATTGATCACATGTCCACCAACATTAGAAGACATTTGGAGTGCAAATGCACCTTATTGTTCAATTTGGACTCGGTACTAAGAGTTCTACTCGTGCACATCTTGTCAGTACCAATTTCAAATTGTACAATAACTGTTAGTACCAATTTCAAATTGTACATTTTTGGAGTGCAAATCCAACTTATTGTACAATTTGAAATTGGTACTGAGTGTTTGTACTCGTGCACTCCAAATTGTACAATAACTGTTAGTACCAATTTCAAATTGTACATTTTTTTTTATATATTTTAATTTTATATTTTATGATATTTTACGTCAATACCTCGATTTTGCGTGAATGGTGTTATGTTTATGTTTTCAATATACAGGTGTAAGAGTTTGGAGTGGATGTTCACTTCCCTTTGTGGTCGGTTCTTCACGTATTTCTCGGGTAAGCTATATGAAAGGTAAGGTTGTTATAAATAACTAGAGAGTTTTGCCACATAATTTCTTTCCTTTTAGATTTGATACGTCTAATTGATATGATAAGCGGTGACAGAATAATCAATTGAATTGGAGATCAATAAATTAAATTGATATGTTGTAAGATGTAAAGCAAATATTAGCAATTGAGGATTTGGCTGCCAAGTAATCCTTGCTCATAAAGTTCAATGGAATGAAATTCTGAACATGTGAAATCAAATTTTAATTGCAATGAGCATAAAAAATCAAAGATTGTAAAATTATATTAAAAGGTGTACAAGTAAAGTCAGAACGTGATATTTTATGTTGAAAATATGATTTATATGTGGTTCAACCCTTTCGTATCGCTAAAAATCACATGGCAAGTTAAATTATATAAGAAATTTCTCACGACCAAATCGTAAGATATAATATGCAAAATCATAATTATTTATTTAGTAATTATAGAGACTCCTTGATTACTCTCCATATCAAACAAATATATTATGGCCACAACAGTAAATATATTATTCTATTTACAACCCCACCTTAATATCTCCTATTTACCCCAAATGCTTTTGCCTTTTTCTACCCAAACAAACCCTCTGCTGCCCTTTTCTTTCTCAGCTTCTCTAGGCAACTCACGCCACCACCGTCCTCCCTTTCCAACTGTCGTCCTTTTCTTGCCATCTCGCAGCTCCTTTCTCTTTAAACGTATGTTGATTTGTGACTTTGTATCCTGGTAGATTGTTTCTTGCCATGTCGATGGATTATCTTTTGCCAGTTTCGATGCAAGGTAAAAAAAATTTATTAGACTACCTTTCTATGTGGCGCATGTTGCTATTTGGTTCAACCACGATATAATGGATGTTATATTTTTGTAGATCCTATCATGACTTTGTTGCTCATTCATCAGCTGGATGGATCAGTTGTGGATACTCATATTGTCGCTAGACTTATTCATATGTGGACGGCAAATGAGTGTGTTTGTATGACCAGTCCTCTTGTTATGTATACGCTTTGGGTTGACAAAGAGGTTGCGTTTCTATTGTGCTTTATTTACATGCTCTTGATGCTTGTTATTTGGATGATTTGTATGAGTTTCCGGATGCAGGAGGACATCATTGAAGGTTTTACCGTTCCTGGGGATAGTGGTGTTGTTGGTGACCTTATTCTGGTTGCTGAGATATACAACATGAAACTTGTGCCCTTGATCCCGGCCAGGACTACCGGAAATCCACTGCGAAATCCTTCGTGTGATTTGCGATTTTATTTGACAAGAACCCACTCTTTTATCAAAATTCCTGATAACAATCCGCCGAAGTTGGCTTTATTTCCCCTTGATGGTTTTAGGGACACACAATTTGAGGATTTGGTACAAATGTGTTATGATTCACAAAACTTGGAAGGCGATATATTTCGTTTGTTAAGTTTAAAATCTATTGAATTGGAAGCTAACGTATGTCTTTTTGCAGATGTCAGTGGGGGTGTTCTTTCTTTGTCGGATCAACGCAATATCTCAAATAGATACATCTCTTTTCATATTGTTCTCGAGAATTCAAGGTCATTGTTCGTAACTTCCGGTGATTGATTGTGTTCGTCGTTTGATGTTTTTTAATTTTTTCCAATTGATGTGCAGGAATAGGTTTGTAACCATTAAGTACGTTGGTACACATGATCATTATATTGGATAACTTGCTGGCATAGGTGAATTATTATCTCCCGTTGTGCTGACTTTTACTAGCATTATTGTGCTGAATTATTAATGAACCTGTACTCACAATTCTTGTCTCCAAACGAACCCTACAAGCAACTTTTCATATTTGCTTTGATAATATGTATTATTTTTAAAACACATATTAAGGCAAACAAAGCCTAATCATAAGATAAAATCATAAATTACATAGTATTTCTCGGGAACTTGAAAACTTTCTTGATAAATTATGAGTCATGTACTTAGTTTGTTAGATTAGCAGTAATTATTTGATCCTTGAGTAAATAATCTATATCGACCACACATGCTATTCTTTATCAAAGCCTTTTAACGGACAAGAGTCTAAGTCCGGACTTAGTATTAGTTGTAACAAGAAACATTGTATCCTCAAGTTGCTGTCTATTTCTTTCCACTTACCAACATTTTATACAAGGGTTTTAAAAGCAAACTGCTAAATCTCAAATTATATGTCACTGATAAGTGTTGGAGGTAAACATAGGTTTCCATAAAAAAAAGATAAGTGTTGGAGTTGTTGGTGTTCCTAAAATGCATCATACACAATCCTCTGTGTACAGAAAATGATCTTTCTAGTGCTATGAATCACCATCAACTTATCCGATAAAATGTGCGGAACAATATGTAAGTCATGCCAAAAATTGGTTTGTCCGCCTGTCTCTGGCATGGTTTCATCTTTCATGCTTCTCCGTCAGGGGTCGTTTGGTCCATCTTGTCGTTTTATTTAATTAATAATTTTACTCGAATTCTTTTTATTTGTGTTTGTTTAAGTTACTGTATTTTTTTATAATGAGGATGAAATTAATTAATAAAATATAAAAAAGTAACACAAAGGAACCAGAGTATCTAGATGGCGATTTCTTCCAGAAAAGGCCACAACTTGCAACACAATAGTAGAAATAGCAAGAAAACTGGCGGCTGAGAAAGGAAATAGATCAAATGGAAATAAACACCCGAGGGCGAACCAGACTCTTAAGATTAAGATCCAGCTCCGCGGGTCGCAGGTCTGGTAACTTCGGAATTTTAGCCGGTGCAGTTTATCTGACCATCTACCTATGTTTTTTGTCATTACCGACCGTTAGTTTTCTTTTTAATAAGGATCATCACTTTTATCAAAAATATTACGGTTAGGATTTACCAAAAACAATATTTTGTTGTCTCTGGATGTTTGAATTATTGTACTAGAGTTATACAGAACCTCATTTTTTGTTGTGAAGATTGATGAGGTGTGAGCAACGTGCACATTCCCAAAAAATATACATACCTTTTCGAATGTCAAGACCGAAAAGGTAGCTACTTTATATTGTATTTTGTCCATGAAATGTTGTTTTTATTTGCTAAAAAATATGCATCGATCTAATTAAAATTACATTTTGGTATGACTGTTGATGTTTTGCATGCCTATATTGGAATCCATCTTTTTCCTTATTTTGGTCTGAGCTATTGATTGTAATCACGAAAATTTGTGGATGTGTATGTATATGTACTGACACGACCCGCTCTTTTTGAAAACCAAACCACAACTCAAACCACAAACCAGTTACTCCGGAGCAACCCCAAACAGGTTTACAAGTCAAAACCAAAAACCAACAACCACAATGTTAAAGATTTTCAAGTAAAATGCCCTAAACACTTGGGCGACCTCAACCCAGAGCAACAAAACATAAACACAACCCTTGAGGTTCCCCAGTATACTCATTAAGACATGAAACTAAAGACAAATATAATGGGAGGTCTCATCTCGTTACCCAGATCCAGTTGACATCTTCAGGTTAGTCGCGGCTGCTTTCCTCGGGTAATCTCCTCTTGATGGATGCGTCCTCTTCCCCTCTATGCACATGGTGAGTGAGAAGGGGTCAGTCTCGTCGTTACTCCCTAAGGTCTTTGCCTAGGCGAACTCCCTACTAAACACGTTATTAGATTTTGCTTCCTAACATGAAAGCCGTTCTCGCTTTCTTCTCTTAAATAATCATCCTTATCCACTCAGTTCAACATTAACTCCTAAGAGTGCTCGCCTTCTATCCTTAACTCAAAGATAAAACACTAGCACCACCGCGTTACGTCTCGTCGTCCGGTGTCCTACCCTAGTATGCCAACCGCGTTACGTCTCGTCGTCCGGTTGCATACCCAAACTCGGCAATGGCACTGCGGTACGTCTCGCCGTCCAGTCCATGCCCGTCAACTATTGCGTTACGTCTCGCCGTCCAGTAGTGACCCAACCGCCCGGGGGTTTCTCATACCATCAATCCATACAACATCACATACATTCATACATAGCACAACGCGTGCCTCCACCCTTACAGGAGGTGGGATGTCTCACACACATATCGCGCATACTAGAAAAATTAACTAAAATAATAACTTGAACGAAAAGCATAAACTAAAAGACCTACGACAGAGATTTTACCCCCTTTACACTCACCTCGAAACGATGAGTCTTCAATTCCTTCCTCGAAGCAACCCCTCCTTAGCCGGATTATCTTGGGGAAACCTATTAATAAGAATCCATTTTCTTAGACGACCTTTCTTGATTTAAAACCCCTTTTGAATCACTAGAACATCCTCTCCTCAAACTCCAGTCCTTGAACCTCATTCCAAGGGTCCTTTAACCCGCACTAAAATTTCCTAAAATTAATCCCTTCAAAAACTACCATTTTTTCTTAATTATTTTAGTCTTGGACGAATTTTTTACCTAACTTGAACCTTCTTATAATTTTGAACAATAATTTTTCCATGTCCATCATGAGCACTTGTACCCTGGAAAATTATCAAACCCTTAAAAACCCCTCGGAAAGATTTTTATTTAATTAAAACGAATATTAGAACAATTTCTAAAAATAGAAATTCATCTCCAAAAATCCCCAAATTAAATTACAATCATCTCCTAGACGTTAGTCAATTTATAAAAGTGTTAAATTCATAAAAAAACCTTTAGAGAGGCTCGAAAAAATTTAGAACATCTAAAAATTCGTTTTTGGAAATTCCCATCAGCTTTAGTGACCAATCAAAAATTTTCACTAAAAGGCTGAACGTCTGTTGCTAAAACCTCAAAATTGCACCCTCACGAAAAATCACCAAATAGATCGATCTAACTCAAAGGGATCGAGTTCCCTTACCTCTAGGACGTGCCTAGGCCTAGTTTGGATGACCTGGGGTGTTGATCGAATCCTCAACGTCACCGCTAATAAAATATGAGCTTCGAATTAGACTATCGATAAACCGAGTTTAGAAATCGCGAAGGGGTTCGTGATCCTTACCTAGAACGAAAGGGATGGGGTTTGGGGGTCGGGGCATAGGGAGGCGGCGACTCTCTTTCTTCTTCTTTTTTTCTTCTTCTCCTTTCTTCTCTGCCGCGCGTTGGGGACTCGGTTGGGCGGCTGGGGTTTTTGGGGTGGGGGAAATCTTGCTGGGGAAAAAAAATGGACGAGGGTTTGGGGAAGTGTGGGCCGCTCGGCCCCCTTCCTTCTCTATAATTTTTTTTAATAATTAATGTTAGAATAATAATAATTATTATAATATTATTATTATAACATTATTATTTTTAATCCGCGATTGTAACTCTTAGTACGTAACCGTCAATCCAACCGATCACGTATTAAAGTCGAACCTAACTCTAAAATACTGGGGTGTTACATGTACGAGTATAAATGATCAAACCATCATGATATTGGCTTTAGCCTTTTCGACCAGTGAAAATTGTACCAGTTTATCGTAGTGGACTACAACTCTTTGTAAAAAATTTTAATGGATTGCAAGTTATATTTCTTGAGATAAACATTTTAAATTATCTAGAATATGTCATAATATGTTATCTATTATTTTCCTCAGCTATTACATAAATATGCGTAACTGAAATAGTACATATGTATGCATCATATATTTTTGCAAGCACATAAAGAGAATGGTATTGTATACTATTGTAATCGACATAACTTTTGAACTAGGCACACCAAACCACTACAGATCTCTGTTCATGCGCTAATGAATTATCTGCTAAGCACGAAAAATGTTAACTTCCAAAATAAAATCAAAGGAATCCACTTTCTAGAATAGACAAACGTCTCCAACTTGTAGTGAATGCTCGTAGCAAAATGAAAGCCAGTTTCTGCCAATGAGTCTCACACTGTACCCGCTTCTTCTCTTCAATCTTATGTTATACTTGGTACCCCTTGCAACAAGGAATACATTGTCACATTCGTCTGTAACGTACTTTTTTACGAATTCACGAGGCACAAGCTACATCAATGAAATATAACTAATTAAATTAATTCAACGTGTGCAATTGATAAGATTTGATATGATGTAGAGTAATTGATTATGGGTTTTGTTCGGCCTGTGATTTATGTACGGGTCGTGACTGCTATGTATGACGGATATTTGGGTTCTGATAGTATTGCTTCTATGATTGCCCTCCTACAACTTATGAGTGGATCGTACATTGATAGACGCATAATTCGTGTTGAGTAGATTCCCTTCTCTGTTCCAAGTTTCATGATCACGCTGAAATGTTCTGTAATGTATTATTTCAAAACATTAATACATATATGATTGTGAAGGTGAAGATGTTCCGTTATTGAATAGTAGTTTAAAAATCAAGAGAAATATGGTTGAACCATAGTGATAGTGTACTTACCATCATCTGGTTGTCGAATTCTTTTTGTGCCTTTTACCGCCACCTTTATTGAATGACGTGCAATCACGCCAATATCTTTTGGATTGTTCCTAAATTGGCCACATTTTTTTCCCTGATGCCTTCTGTTTTATTCTTTTTTCCGATATCAGAGTTAAAGAACAAGCGACCGTTGAGGTTAAATATGTTGACTGTAAAATTACTCATGCCAGTGTAAGTAAAATAGAGGACACAACCAATAGTTGCTGAATAATGTTGCATAAATTGGTACAAATTATCAGTGAAAAATAATGATTGTGTGTCTGCTTCCCTGTTAACTCCGATTATCTAAGAATCTCCCGTTGGTAATTGAAAAAATTGTCGGTGATGAGAGCTCTGACCCATATTTGGGAGTAAAATTCAAAGGAATATCCTGGTGTCACAAAATCAGACGATTCAAAGTTATATAAATTTTACCAATTATGGTAGTTTGAAGACATGCACGCGCTGTTATAAAAAGTTATAACATAAAAGAATTTACCATTTTATGTTGGGTGAGGTACTGGGAGCTTATGGTTACAAAAAAGCACGAGCATGGAACGGTGATTGTGTAATCCTTCATCTTGGAAGGACTTGCTTCCTCTGCCGTGCTTGCTATAATAAAGCGGGTCTTCAGATCCTCCCACACTTCCATGGCAGAATCAAACCATGGAAAGCTTTTTACAATGCTAGGATCAATGAATTGGTATATCTATCGTTTTACCATTGCGTTAGCTTCATCCCATGCAAGAGACAACGTGTCGAAGACTGGCGGTCGTTCGGAGCTTCTATCAATGAATGAGATTTTATTCTTCAAGCACAATGTTGTTTGCATTGAAGTAGACCAATATCCATAGAATTCTCCGTTAAGAGTCGTGGATATTAACATCATAGAATGATTATCATTTGGGTTGAGGCGGTAAGGGTGACCCTCGTGAATATCTGACATCGTGCTGCACGAGTGGTTGAAGGAATATGTTTTTGTTGATTTATCAAAAGATTGTGCTGGCATAGGTATAAAATGTTTATGATACTTGTAGAATGACTTTGCTAATAATATATAGATATAGATTTGTTCGTTTCATTAAAAAAAATTATGTTATGCACGAATTCCAATTATATATTTTTTTATGAATAGTATGTTTGATAACGATGTAATTGCACATGTTTGCGCCCCTAGTTCTTATCCGTTTGAGGGGCATATTCGTGTGTTGTGGCCTATTTTATGCTAGGTTGTGCTCCTTTGTCCCATTTCAGGTCCTAGCACATAAAGTGAAGCATAGGCGCAAGTTTCAAGTCAATCAGAGATCAATTGACGATTCGAGAGAGGAAACTCGGGCATGACCTGAAGAAGAATGGATTTCTACCTCACTTTATGGACAAAGAAGCATGCAAGCTTGTTATGAAACGAAAGAGGACGAGACTACGAGCGTCTGGGATCAAACGGCGATTGATTCGGAGTCCGGACGAGGGAGAAACGAAGCATTAAACAGAGGCTGAGCGAGTTGCACGGCCAGAATGGTGATATGCACGGCCGTGCACCCTGGCCGTGCGAGTTGGCTGAGGTTCAACTAATTGATACGCCGCGTTTTGAAGTGCACGGCCAAAATGGTGATGTGCACGGCCGTGCACCCTGGCCGTGCGAGTCGGGATTTCCTGGTTTTAAGCCAAATTCCGAACCAAAGAAGAGGGAGAGCTGGGTTTTGGATCCCAAACACCCAAGGGACGAACCCTAGAGAGAGAGGGCGATTTGAGGGCATTCTTGGAGTAGAGAAGGAGGATTTCTTCGCCTTGGAAGCTCGAGGAACAAGCCCGGACTTGAAGACTGATCATCTGAAGATTCTTACTGCAGTCTCTCTCTTCTCTATGGAGTAACTTCCCTTCACTTAGGTTTTGAGGAACCCTAGCTATGTTTGTTTGATTGGATGATTGTATGAGTACTCTGACTGGATAATCTTGAGTTCATATTCAATCTATGCATGTTTTCATGATTCAATTCTGCTTTAGTCGAGATTATTGATTCTGCTTTGATTCTATGAGAGGGAATACCTGATTAGGTCAATAGAGCACCATAGATTGATAGTAGTGGATCGATTGCTTTAGTCGAGGGTTGATTCACTGCTTTGTATCGATTGAGAACCTCTTTCGATAGAGGGAGTCTAGTTCAGAACGCCTTGATCAGTTGTTCTAGAGAAGGATACGTCCCTCTAGGCAATTGACTCAAGAGGGCCTTGTTCCTTTAGTCGAGACTCAAGGTCTAGTCAAGGATTCTCCGCATTGTGAATGAAAGTGAAACAGGTTAGAGATCATCAATCATTAATCTGGCTAGTGGCTAGGGGGAATCATACCTAAGTGAGTTCCCTACCTGTAATTAGATTAACTTTAACTGTAGTTTGCTAGAGTAGTTTTAGTTCTTTCATCTTAATCTGATTTGCTAAATAATAAACTGAAGCTGAGTAATAGTAACTCTAGAGACCCGTGGATTCGATATTTATCACTTGAGCCACTATACTGCAGTCCCTTTCATTGGTTACACTTGGCCTTTGTGAGGAGTTGTGTCGTAGCGAGTCAAGTTTTTGGCGCCGTTGCTGGGGACTTTCTAGAGTATTAGGAAAGGCAGAAGTTTGTTACTTTAGCGTTTTTCGTTTCTTTTCTTTTCCACCCTTGCTTTTCACTTGGGTGTTTTTTGTTTTTGTTGGTGCAGATCTGAATCATGGATCCTAATGGCTTCTCCAATCATTGGGGGTATCCACCACCATCTGGGTGGTATTACCCCGAGACCCCCTGGAGCAATCAAGGCGGAGAAGACTATGGATTCGGGTTCCAGTACCAACCCCCTTACTACGGAGAACAACCGGACCCCTGGGCATATCAAGAACAACCTCATTATCAAGAAGAATTTCTCCCACAACCAGAAGGGCCATCGGCGCTGGAGTTACTCATGGAGCAGTATGCTCGAGACTGTGAGAGAACATGCTCCAGGATGGATCAGTGTGTCCAGGCCTATCGTGAAACAGATGAGATCCTCCTGAGCCTTAAGAAGAGCGTCGATGATCTTGAGCGATCTTGGGCGCAACCTGCTCCAGATCACCCTTCTGCTACCATACAAGAAGAGGAGGAGGAAGAAGAAGGCTACAAGGGCATTGTGGAACACACTGAAGTTGTCACGGAGAGCTCCCGTGATGATCATGATCAGGCCTGTCATGTCGTAGCCGACCACACCTTCCTACACCCCAAACTGAGCTTTGAAGAGGCGGGCATGAGTGAGGAGATGCAAGAAGATCTCATGAAAGAAATTGCTTGGCAACTTGCTCTCCAATCCGTGCTAGAAGAAGAAGAGCAAGAAAGGGTGCAGAAAGAAGTTGTGGAGGATGACGAAACTGAAGCTGAGTAATAGTAACTCTAGAGACCCGTGGATTCGATATTTATCACTTGAGCCACTATACTGCAGTCCCTTCCATTGGTTACACTTGGCCATTGTTAGGTGTTGTGTCGTAGCGAGTCAAGTTTTTGGCGCCGTTGCCGGGGACGAAAGTGAAGCTGGAGGAGTTCTTGATCATTTCCCAGGGGTGATACCACATGAAGAAGGAAGGGAGGTTGAAGAGGCGATTGGTGTCCAGGCTGAGGACGAAGTTGAGGTGGAAGAGGCTTGCAACGGCCATGAGTTACATGTGATATCTCCACCAAACTTCGAGGAACTGCTTAGCAAGGACCCATTTGCAGTGTCTCTTTGCCAGACCAAGGCCACCTCGACATCGGTCCCTCTTGGTGGACGCGATGGTGGCCAATCGATGCTGTCTTATCTGGTTTGGGGCAATGAGACGAGAGAAGAGAAGAAGAGGTCTCGAGGGTGGAGACTTCATCTGCATCAAGTACATGAGCCTTCATCACCTGCCACATCACATGCTCATGACTTGAGACTCCACCTCATCGACGAGAACCTCAACTTCAAGGAGGTTCTAGCATGGACCGAAACTTAGGAGCCATCGTCCGGCTCACGACGTGAAAGAAGCGCTTGTTGGGAGGCAACCCAACCAGTCGGTTTGCATTTCTTTCTCTATTTCTCTTCGGTGGAGTCAGTTTTGTTCTTTGATTTTAGAGTCAATAACTCAACCTTTGTGAGATTTTGTGTGGTGTTTGTGTTCTGATTACTCTCTCTTTCTGGAATGCACCGCCTGACCCGTTCATCATCATTCACCCTTGATCTGGTAACTTCGTTCTACCCTCCTTATCTTTCCTCCATTGAGGACAATGTCGTGCTTAAGTGTGGGGGGATGTTCGATTATGTATGCGGGTGAATGTTTGGCTGTTTGTGTGCTTGGAGCCTAGTCCACTGTCCAAATTTTTAAATTTGAGGGCTCCAAGTACGTGTTCCATGCAATTGCCTGCTCAGTATGCTTTGAATTGACAGTCTTTACAGTAATATGCAACCTAGGGAGGTAGTGTAGCACTATGGAGGATGTTGATGCATTTAAGAAGTCTCATGTCTTCTTCATATTGAGTTGGTTGATTGAGTGAATTAGTGATCTTAGGACCCTTGAATTGTGTGGTGTTTTGGATTTTCTACCTGTCATGGACTCTTGTATCATGTTTTGAAAATAACAGGTGCTCGAAAATGTGCTTCAAAATAAACGTCTCCCGTGCGAATAGGGCGAAAGTGTGTAAGGGGAGACGGGAATCCGTTCCCAATTTCCACCTACTACCTCCAGCCCCCTTACATGTCTTTCCCCCGCACGAGGCTCGAGACATCCGCTCCTGGCATGGCCGGTAAGAGCAGGTTGGGACCCTTGAAAAGAAAAAAAGAAAAGAAAAATAACAGAAAACAAGCAAAACAGAAAAAAGGGGTTCCAACCATCTTCAAAGAAAATCGAGCACCTTGAAAAATGTGAGTCCATGATCTTTTGTTTTTGAGAATCTCTTCATCCACAATTCATTTGTCCTCTGTTCACTGTTTGCCATGATGCCGACTGACCGAAGAAGCTATGAGATGACTTGTGCGTCGG
Organism: Linum trigynum; assembly: GCA_964030455.1. Classification (NCBI taxonomy): domain Eukaryota; kingdom Viridiplantae; phylum Streptophyta; class Magnoliopsida; order Malpighiales; family Linaceae; genus Linum; species Linum trigynum. The sequence continues at coordinate 34,591,227 of OZ034820.1, forward strand.
TTGACCTCGTAAGCTGCTAAATGATCTAGGAAGTCCTCTACCTACGATCTAGGTTGTTTGTTGCTATAGAGGTCTGGAGAGTTGCATTGGTTTGAGTTAGGTTTGCTTGGGGACAAGCAAACGGTTAAGTGTGGGGGAGTTTGATAACGATGTAATTGCACATGTTTGCGCCCCTAGTTCTTATCCGTTTGAGGGGCATATTCGTGTGTTGTGGCCTATTTTATGCTAGGTTGTGCTCCTTTGTCCCATTTCAGGTCCTAGCACATAAAGTGAAGCATAGGCGCAAGTTTCAAGTCAATCAGAGATCAATTGACGATTCGAGAGAGGAAACTCGGGCATGACCTGAAGAAGAATGGATTTCTACCTCACTTTATGGACAAAGAAGCATGCAAGCTTGTTATGAAACGAAAGAGGACGAGACTACGAGCGTCTGGGATCAAACGGCGATTGATTCGGAGTCCGGACGAGGGAGAAACGAAGCATTAAACAGAGGCTGAGCGAGTTGCACGGCCAGAATGGTGATATGCACGGCCGTGCACCCTGGCCGTGCGAGTTGGCTGAGGTTCAACTAATTGATACGCCGCGTTTTGAAGTGCACGGCCAGAATGGTGATGTGCACGGCCGTGCACCCTGGCCGTGCGAGTCGGGATTTCCTGGTTTTAAGCCAAATTCCGAACCAAAGAAGAGGGAGAGCTGGGTTTTGGATCCCAAACACCCAAGGGACGAACCCTAGAGAGAGAGGGCGATTTGAGGGCATTCTTGGAGTAGAGAAGGAGGATTTCTTCGCCTTGGAAGCTCGAGGAACAAGCCCGGACTTGAAGACTGATCATCTGAAGATTCTTACTGCAGTCTCTCTCTTCTCTATGGAGTAACTTCCCTTCACTTAGGTTTTGAGGAACCCTAGCTATGTTTGTTTGATTGGATGATTGTATGAGTACTCTGACTGGATAATCTTGAGTTCATATTCAATCTATGCATGTTTTCATGATTCAATTCTGCTTTAGTCGAGATTATTGATTCTGCTTTGATTCTATGAGAGGGAATACCTGATTAGGTCAATAGAGCACCATAGATTGATAGTAGTGGATCGATTGCTTTAGTCGAGGGTTGATTCACTGCTTTGTATCGATTGAGAACCTCTTTCGATAGAGGGAGTCTAGTTCAGAACGCCTTGATCAGTTGTTCTAGAGAAGGATACGTCCCTCTAGGCAATTGACTCAAGAGGGCCTTGTTCCTTTAGTCGAGACTCAAGGTCTAGTCAAGGATTCTCCGCATTGTGAATGAAAGTGAAACAGGTTAGAGATCATCAATCATTAATCTGGCTAGTGGCTAGGGGGAATCATACCTAAGTGAGTTCCCTACCTGTAATTAGATTAACTTTAACTGTAGTTTGCTAGAGTAGTTTTAGTTCTTTCATCTTAATCTGATTTGCTAAATAATAAACTGAAGCTGAGTAATAGTAACTCTAGAGACCCGTGGATTCGATATTTATCACTTGAGCCACTATACTGCAGTCCCTTTCATTGGTTACACTTGGCCTTTGTGAGGAGTTGTGTCGTAGCGAGTCAAGTTTTTGGCGCCGTTGCCGGGGACTTTCTAGAGTATTAGGAAAGGCAGAAGTTTGTTACTTTAGCGTTTTTCGTTTCTTTTCTTTTCCACCCTTGCTTTTCACTTGGGTGTTTTTTGTTTTTGTTGGTGCAGATCTGAATCATGGATCCTAATGGCTTCTCCAATCATTGGGGGTATCCACCACCATCTGGGTGGTATTACCCCGAGACCCCCTGGAGCAATCAAGGCGGAGAAGACTATGGATTCGGGTTCCAGTACCAACCCCCTTACTACGGAGAACAACCGGACCCCTGGGCATATCAAGAACAACCTCATTATCAAGAAGAATTTCTCCCACAACCAGAAGGGCCATCGGCGCTGGAGTTACTCATGGAGCAGTATGCTCGAGACTGTGAGAGAACATGCTCCAGGATGGATCAGTGTGTCCAGGCCTATCGTGAAACAGATGAGATCCTCCTGAGCCTTAAGAAGAGCGTCGATGATCTTGAGCGATCTTGGGCGCAACCTGCTCCAGATCACCCTTCTGCTACCATACAAGAAGAGGAGGAGGAAGAAGAAGGCTACAAGGGCATTGTGGAACACACTGAAGTTGTCACGGAGAGCTCCCGTGATGATCATGATCAGGCCTGTCATGTCGTAGCCGACCACACCTTCCTACACCCCAAACTGAGCTTTGAAGAGGCGGGCATGAGTGAGGAGATGCAAGAAGATCTCATGAAAGAAATTGCTTGGCAACTTGCTCTCCAATCCGTGCTAGAAGAAGAAGAGCAAGAAAGGGTGCAGAAAGAAGTTGTGGAGGATGACGAAACTGAAGCTGAGTAATAGTAACTCTAGAGACCCGTGGATTCGATATTTATCACTTGAGCCACTATACTGCAGTCCCTTCCATTGGTTACACTTGGCCATTGTTAGGTGTTGTGTCGTAGCGAGTCAAGTTTTTGGCGCCGTTGCCGGGGACGAAAGTGAAGCTGGAGGAGTTCTTGATCATTTCCCAGGGGTGATACCACATGAAGAAGGAAGGGAGGTTGAAGAGGCGATTGGTGTCCAGGCTGAGGACGAAGTTGAGGTGGAAGAGGCTTGCAACGGCCATGAGTTACATGTGATATCTCCACCAAACTTCGAGGAACTGCTTAGCAAGGACCCATTTGCAGTGTCTCTTTGCCAGACCAAGGCCACCTCGACATCGGTCCCTCTTGGTGGACGCGATGGTGGCCAATCGATGCTGTCTTATCTGGTTTGGGGCAATGAGACGAGAGAAGAGAAGAAGAGGTCTCGAGGGTGGAGACTTCATCTGCATCAAGTACATGAGCCTTCATCACCTGCCACATCACATGCTCATGACTTGAGACTCCACCTCATCGACGAGAACCTCAACTTCAAGGAGGTTCTAGCATGGACCGAAACTTAGGAGCCATCGTCCGGCTCACGACGTGAAAGAAGCGCTTGTTGGGAGGCAACCCAACCAGTCGGTTTGCATTTCTTTCTCTATTTCTCTTCGGTGGAGTCAGTTTTGTTCTTTGATTTTAGAGTCAATAACTCAACCTTTGTGAGATTTTGTGTGGTGTTTGTGTTCTGATTACTCTCTCTTTCTGGAATGCACCGCCTGACCCGTTCATCATCATTCACCCTTGATCTGGTAACTTCGTTCTACCCTCCTTATCTTTCCTCCATTGAGGACAATGTCGTGCTTAAGTGTGGGGGGATGTTCGATTATGTATGCGGGTGAATGTTTGGCTGTTTGTGTGCTTGGAGCCTAGTCCACTGTCCAAATTTTTAAATTTGAGGGCTCCAAGTACGTGTTCCATGCAATTGCCTGCTCAGTATGCTTTGAATTGACAGTCTTTACAGTAATATGCAACCTAGGGAGGTAGTGTAGCACTATGGAGGATGTTGATGCATTTAAGAAGTCTCATGTCTTCTTCATATTGAGTTGGTTGATTGAGTGAATTAGTGATCTTAGGACCCTTGAATTGTGTGGTGTTTTGGATTTTCTACCTGTCATGGACTCTTGTATCATGTTTTGAAAATAACAGGTGCTCGAAAATGTGCTTCAAAATAAACGTCTCCCGTGCGAATAGGGCGAAAGTGTGTAAGGGGAGACGGGAATCCGTTCCCAATTTCCACCTACTACCTCCAGCCCCCTTACATGTCTTTCCCCCGCACGAGGCTCGAGACATCCGCTCCTGGCATGGCCGGTAAGAGCAGGTTGGGACCCTTGAAAAGAAAAAAAGAAAAGAAAAATAACAGAAAACAAGCAAAACAGAAAAAAGGGGTTCCAACCATCTTCAAAGAAAATCGAGCACCTTGAAAAATGTGAGTCCATGATCTTTTGTTTTTGAGAATCTCTTCATCCACAATTCATTTGTCCTCTGTTCACTGTTTGCCATGATGCCGACTGACCGAAGAAGCTATGAGATGACTTGTGCGTCGGTTGACCTCGTAAGCTGCTAAATGATCTAGGAAGTCCTCTACCTACGATCTAGGTTGTTTGTTGCTATAGAGGTCTGGAGAGTTGCATTGGTTTGAGTTAGGTTTGCTTGGGGACAAGCAAACGGTTAAGTGTGGGGGAGTTTGATAACGATGTAATTGCACATGTTTGCGCCCCTAGTTCTTATCCGTTTGAGGGGCATATTCGTGTGTTGTGGCCTATTTTATGCTAGGTTGTGCTCCTTTGTCCCATTTCAGGTCCTAGCACATAAAGTGAAGCATAGGCGCAAGTTTCAAGTCAATCAGAGATCAATTGACGATTCGAGAGAGGAAACTCGGGCATGACCTGAAGAAGAATGGATTTCTACCTCACTTTATGGACAAAGAAGCATGCAAGCTTGTTATGAAACGAAAGAGGACGAGACTACGAGCGTCTGGGATCAAACGGCGATTGATTCGGAGTCCGGACGAGGGAGAAACGAAGCATTAAACAGAGGCTGAGCGAGTTGCACGGCCAGAATGGTGATATGCACGGCCGTGCACCCTGGCCGTGCGAGTTGGCTGAGGTTCAACTAATTGATACGCCGCGTTTTGAAGTGCACGGCCAGAATGGTGATGTGCACGGCCGTGCACCCTGGCCGTGCGAGTCGGGATTTCCTGGTTTTAAGCCAAATTCCGAACCAAAGAAGAGGGAGAGCTGGGTTTTGGATCCCAAACACCCAAGGGACGAACCCTAGAGAGAGAGGGCGATTTGAGGGCATTCTTGGAGTAGAGAAGGAGGATTTCTTCGCCTTGGAAGCTCGAGGAACAAGCCCGGACTTGAAGACTGATCATCTGAAGATTCTTACTGCAGTCTCTCTCTTCTCTATGGAGTAACTTCCCTTCACTTAGGTTTTGAGGAACCCTAGCTATGTTTGTTTGATTGGATGATTGTATGAGTACTCTGACTGGATAATCTTGAGTTCATATTCAATCTATGCATGTTTTCATGATTCAATTCTGCTTTAGTCGAGATTATTGATTCTGCTTTGATTCTATGAGAGGGAATACCTGATTAGGTCAATAGAGCACCATAGATTGATAGTAGTGGATCGATTGCTTTAGTCGAGGGTTGATTCACTGCTTTGTATCGATTGAGAACCTCTTTCGATAGAGGGAGTCTAGTTCAGAACGCCTTGATCAGTTGTTCTAGAGAAGGATACGTCCCTCTAGGCAATTGACTCAAGAGGGCCTTGTTCCTTTAGTCGAGACTCAAGGTCTAGTCAAGGATTCTCCGCATTGTGAATGAAAGTGAAACAGGTTAGAGATCATCAATCATTAATCTGGCTAGTGGCTAGGGGGAATCATACCTAAGTGAGTTCCCTACCTGTAATTAGATTAACTTTAACTGTAGTTTGCTAGAGTAGTTTTAGTTCTTTCATCTTAATCTGATTTGCTAAATAATAAACTGAAGCTGAGTAATAGTAACTCTAGAGACCCGTGGATTCGATATTTATCACTTGAGCCACTATACTGCAGTCCCTTTCATTGGTTACACTTGGCCTTTGTGAGGAGTTGTGTCGTAGCGAGTCATGTTTTTGGCGCCGTTGCCGGGGACTTTCTAGAGTATTAGGAAAGGCAGAAGTTTGTTACTTTAGCGTTTTTCGTTTCTTTTCTTTTCCACCCTTGCTTTTCACTTGGGTGTTTTTTGTTTTTGTTGGTGCAGATCTGAATCATGGATCCTAATGGCTTCTCCAATCATTGGGGGTATCCACCACCATCTGGGTGGTATTACCCCGAGACCCCCTGGAGCAATCAAGGCGGAGAAGACTATGGATTCGGGTTCCAGTACCAACCCCCTTACTACGGAGAACAACCGGACCCCTGGGCATATCAAGAACAACCTCATTATCAAGAAGAATTTCTCCCACAACCAGAAGGGCCATCGGCGCTGGAGTTACTCATGGAGCAGTATGCTCGAGACTGTGAGAGAACATGCTCCAGGATGGATCAGTGTGTCCAGGCCTATCGTGAAACAGATGAGATCCTCCTGAGCCTTAAGAAGAGCGTCGATGATCTTGAGCGATCTTGGGCGCAACCTGCTCCAGATCACCCTTCTGCTACCATACAAGAAGAGGAGGAGGAAGAAGAAGGCTACAAGGGCATTGTGGAACACACTGAAGTTGTCACGGAGAGCTCCCGTGATGATCATGATCAGGCCTGTCATGTCGTAGCCGACCACACCTTCCTACACCCCAAACTGAGCTTTGAAGAGGCGGGCATGAGTGAGGAGATGCAAGAAGATCTCATGAAAGAAATTGCTTGGCAACTTGCTCTCCAATCCGTGCTAGAAGAAGAAGAGCAAGAAAGGGTGCAGAAAGAAGTTGTGGAGGATGACGAAACTGAAGCTGAGTAATAGTAACTCTAGAGACCCGTGGATTCGATATTTATCACTTGAGCCACTATACTGCAGTCCCTTCCATTGGTTACACTTGGCCATTGTTAGGTGTTGTGTCGTAGCGAGTCAAGTTTTTGGCGCCGTTGCCGGGGACGAAAGTGAAGCTGGAGGAGTTCTTGATCATTTCCCAGGGGTGATACCACATGAAGAAGGAAGGGAGGTTGAAGAGGCGATTGGTGTCCAGGCTGAGGACGAAGTTGAGGTGGAAGAGGCTTGCAACGGCCATGAGTTACATGTGATATCTCCACCAAACTTCGAGGAACTGCTTAGCAAGGACCCATTTGCAGTGTCTCTTTGCCAGACCAAGGCCACCTCGACATCGGTCCCTCTTGGTGGACGCGATGGTGGCCAATCGATGCTGTCTTATCTGGTTTGGGGCAATGAGACGAGAGAAGAGAAGAAGAGGTCTCGAGGGTGGAGACTTCATCTGCATCAAGTACATGAGCCTTCATCACCTGCCACATCACATGCTCATGACTTGAGACTCCACCTCATCGACGAGAACCTCAACTTCAAGGAGGTTCTAGCATGGACCGAAACTTAGGAGCCATCGTCCGGCTCACGACGTGAAAGAAGCGCTTGTTGGGAGGCAACCCAACCAGTCGGTTTGCATTTCTTTCTCTATTTCTCTTCGGTGGAGTCAGTTTTGTTCTTTGATTTTAGAGTCAATAACTCAACCTTTGTGAGATTTTGTGTGGTGTTTGTGTTCTGATTACTCTCTCTTTCTGGAATGCACCGCCTGACCCGTTCATCATCATTCACCCTTGATCTGGTAACTTCGTTCTACCCTCCTTATCTTTCCTCCATTGAGGACAATGTCGTGCTTAAGTGTGGGGGGATGTTCGATTATGTATGCGGGTGAATGTTTGGCTGTTTGTGTGCTTGGAGCCTAGTCCACTGTCCAAATTTTTAAATTTGAGGGCTCCAAGTACGTGTTCCATGCAATTGCCTGCTCAGTATGCTTTGAATTGACAGTCTTTACAGTAATATGCAACCTAGGGAGGTAGTGTAGCACTATGGAGGATGTTGATGCATTTAAGAAGTCTCATGTCTTCTTCATATTGAGTTGGTTGATTGAGTGAATTAGTGATCTTAGGACCCTTGAATTGTGTGGTGTTTTGGATTTTCTACCTGTCATGGACTCTTGTATCATGTTTTGAAAATAACAGGTGCTCGAAAATGTGCTTCAAAATAAACGTCTCCCGTGCGAATAGGGCGAAAGTGTGTAAGGGGAGACGGGAATCCGTTCCCAATTTCCACCTACTACCTCCAGCCCCCTTACATGTCTTTCCCCCGCACGAGGCTCGAGACATCCGCTCCTGGCATGGCCGGTAAGAGCAGGTTGGGACCCTTGAAAAGAAAAAAAGAAAAGAAAAATAACAGAAAACAAGCAAAACAGAAAAAAGGGGTTCCAACCATCTTCAAAGAAAATCGAGCACCTTGAAAAATGTGAGTCCATGATCTTTTGTTTTTGAGAATCTCTTCATCCACAATTCATTTGTCCTCTGTTCACTGTTTGCCATGATGCCGACTGACCGAAGAAGCTATGAGATGACTTGTGCGTCGGTTGACCTCGTAAGCTGCTAAATGATCTAGGAAGTCCTCTACCTACGATCTAGGTTGTTTGTTGCTATAGAGGTCTGGAGAGTTGCATTGGTTTGAGTTAGGTTTGCTTGGGGACAAGCAAACGGTTAAGTGTGGGGGAGTTTGATAACGATGTAATTGCACATGTTTGCGCCCCTAGTTCTTATCCGTTTGAGGGGCATATTCGTGTGTTGTGGCCTATTTTATGCTAGGTTGTGCTCCTTTGTCCCATTTCAGGTCCTAGCACATAAAGTGAAGCATAGGCGCAAGTTTCAAGTCAATCAGAGATCAATTGACGATTCGAGAGAGGAAACTCGGGCATGACCTGAAGAAGAATGGATTTCTACCTCACTTTATGGACAAAGAAGCATGCAAGCTTGTTATGAAACGAAAGAGGACGAGACTACGAGCGTTTGGGATCAAACGGCGATTGATTCGGAGTCCGGACGAGGGAGAAACGAAGCATTAAACAGAGGCTGAGCGAGTTGCACGGCCAGAATGGTGATATGCACGGCCGTGCACCCTGGCCGTGCGAGTTGGCTGAGGTTCAACTAATTGATACGCCGCGTTTTGAAGTGCACGGCCAGAATGGTGATGTGCACGGCCGTGCACCCTGGCCGTGCGAGTCGGGATTTCCTGGTTTTAAGCCAAATTCCGAACCAAAGAAGAGGGAGAGCTGGGTTTTGGATCCCAAACACCCAAGGGATGAACCCTAGAGAGAGAGGGCGATTTGAGGGCATTCTTGGAGTAGAGAAGGAGGATTTCTTCGCCTTGGAAGCTCGAGGAACAAGCCCGGACTTGAAGACTGATCATCTGAAGATTCTTACTGCAGTCTCTCTCTTCTCTATGGAGTAACTTCCCTTCACTTAGGTTTTGAGGAACCCTAGCTATGTTTGTTTGATTGGATGATTGTATGAGTACTCTGACTGGATAATCTTGAGTTCATATTCAATCTATGCATGTTTTCATGATTCAATTCTGCTTTAGTCGAGATTATTGATTCTGCTTTGATTCTATGAGAGGGAATACCTGATTAGGTCAATAGAGCACCATAGATTGATAGTAGTGGATCGATTGCTTTAGTCGAGGGTTGATTCACTGCTTTGTATCGATTGAGAACCTCTTTCGATAGAGGGAGTCTAGTTCAGAACGCCTTGATCAGTTGTTCTAGAGAAGGATACGTCCCTCTAGGCAATTGACTCAAGAGGGCCTTGTTCCTTTAGTCGAGACTCAAGGTCTAGTCAAGGATTCTCCGCATTGTGAATGAAAGTGAAACAGGTTAGAGATCATCAATCATTAATCTGGCTAGTGGCTAGGGGGAATCATACCTAAGTGAGTTCCCTACCTGTAATTAGATTAACTTTAACTGTAGTTTGCTAGAGTAGTTTTAGTTCTTTCATCTTAATCTGATTTGCTAAATAATAAACTGAAGCTGAGTAATAGTAACTCTAGAGACCCGTGGATTCGATATTTATCACTTGAGCCACTATACTGCAGTCCCTTTCATTGGTTACACTTGGCCTTTGTGAGGAGTTGTGTCGTAGCGAGTCAATGTTGTATTTCATCAAAAACAGTACTGTTATGGCAACAACCCTTGCCACTAGGACTTCTATACAAGCAACACTATTATACTACTATTTCTAGAGCCAAGTGAAATTAGCAGAGTAATAAGAACTCAATCACAAGAACTTTCCTACATCCTCAGCTGCACACAACACTTCCAAATCTGATTTCACCCTTACCTGCACCTTTTCCAAACTCAAAATTTGCTTCCCATGCTTAGCTTTACACCTGTCGCACCAAATACTGCTGATTAATGATTGCCAAATAATCCTCCCAACTCTGCAAGTTACACTAGGACCAGCAAATGCAGTCACAGCCCAGTTTAACTCAACTTCCCAGCTGTTTGAAGGGATCCTGCTGGTGAATTTTGAGAATAAGCAGAAGTAAAGGCCTTTGTACCTGCTGCATTTAGCAAATAAATGGTTAGGGTCTCAACAGAAGTAGCACAAAATGCACAATTAAAGTCTCCCTGATAGCCCCAACTCAAAATCTTGTCTCCTGTAGTAAGGTACCCTCTGATGATTAACCAGCAGAGGAATTGGTCTCTAGGCATTGCAGGCTGACTCCAAACAAGCTTATACCAGCTCACAACATGAAGCTTTGGTCGAAAGTAATCCCAAACTTGCTTTAAAGGAAACTTCTTCTGCACCTTCCCATCCCAAGACCCAATTCATTGATAACAGACAGATGACCCTGAACCTGCTCTCTACACTTCAGCATTCTCAACCATATCCAGGATCTAGATTTACTGATAGACCCTTAATTACACATGTTTTCACCCCTGCTCTTACACCGTTTAAGATGTGGTTTCTCGTGTTTTAGACCGATTTCACGCTAGGTTGTGCTTGTTTGTGATATTTCAGGTCCTGGCAAGTGAATGAAGGTTTAGGAGTGAGTTCGGGGTCGATTGGGCGAAGATCGGGCGCGAGGCAAGTCACAAAGGAAGCCACACGGGCACACCCACAACCCACACGGCCGTGCAAATGACCAGTTTGGCCGTGTGGGATTGTGCGAGACCTCGCACGGGCACAGATAATTTCCACACGGCCGTGTGAAGTTGCACTTTGGCCGTGTGGAATTCTGCGAGGCTTCGCACGGCTAGGCTGGGTGAGCTACACGGCCGTGTGACCCTGGCCGTGTAAGAAGCCTGGAATTCAAATAATCGATACGCAGCGTTTGGAGCCACACGGGCAACTGGGTGGGCCACACGGCCGTGTGGCCTGCCCGTGTGAGTCGGGAGTTTCTGGTTTTAAGCCAATTTCCAGCCACAAGTCGGGGGGATTCGAGTTTTGGAGAGAGATCGATTCCTAGAGAGAGAAAGCGACGAACAAGAGTCTCCAAGTGCCCTAGCTTGATCTTCATCACCATTGGAGGCCAGCTCGAGCTTGGAGAAGGGCCGATCAACGTCCAGGAGCAGGAATCCATCCTTCACAGTATGAATTCCGCGTCTGATTCTGCTTTTGCCTCTTTCTCCATGGAGTAGTTCTCCCATTCATTTGGGTATGGAGAACCCTAGTTTTGTATGTTAGGTTTGATTGTATGAACCCAAGTACTGATTCTATGATTTGATTATATTCAATTGAGGTTTGAATGATTGAATGGCATGAATCCTGATCAAGTTCCTGTTGTTTCTGCTTTAACCTAGAATGAGAATATCTGCCTAGGTTGATAGAGCATCTTTGATTGAAGGTAGGGAGTTGGTGACTTTAGTCGAGGAGCCAACTCACTATTCTGTACCGGATTCACTTCGGTAGTGGAGGTTTTGTTCATAGGGCCTCAATCTGTTTACTCCGGTGGAGGTTAGTCGCCCGCTAGAGACTCAGATTGAGAGGGTCTGAAGACCTTTAGTCGAGACTTCAGGCTGTTTGAGAACCTTCCGCAATATAACTATCATAGAAACTGAACTTGGTAATTGCAATCCGGCTTAACTGCAGTCTAGGGGGAACCATATCCGGGTGACCTCTCTTAACCTGAATACAACCGTTTACTTGCTTTGTTAGTTTGGTAGTTTAGACTTGCATTAAAGTTTCATTGCTAGATAACGAGAATTCACCGAGTAGTCATCAAATCTAGGACCCGGGTTGACATTTAAACCCAAACCCGCTATACTACGCTTTAGGAAGTGGTTTCACTTGGCCAATTCCTGGAGTGACAGTAGAAGTGAGTCAAGTTTTTGGCGCCGTTGCCGGGGACGGCTAGGTTGTTGAAGAAAAGTGATTTCTGTTAATTTAGCTTTTCTTTTCGCATTGTTTGCTTTGTCCCACTTGTGCCTTCATGGGTTTGCTTGCTTGAGTGTGTGCAGGTAGTGCATGACCCGTAGCCAGTCGGGAGGTTTACTGCCGTTGAATCCAGAGATTGACCGCACATGTCGCCAACTCAGGAGACAACAGCGAGCTAGACTGGCTTCGGAAGAGCGCATAGACGGCCACCTGAACAGCGATTCTAAGGAAGAGTACAGGATGGACGGAGAGTACAATCAACACCAGGGGAATCCTCAGCAGGCTCCCCCGGTGAATCAGGTCCTGGGGAACAACCCCATACCCCAGGATCATGGGGTTCATCATCCACCGCCGCCGGGTCCCACCTTGGAGTACTACTACACTCCACGGATTGCTGACATCCGCCTGGTCATCCTCTATCCGCCCATTCCAGCAAACAACTTCGAGTTCAAGCCATGCTGGATTCACCTCATTACATCCTCTATCCAGTTCCATGGCTTGAAGGATGAGGAGGCCAGGGTACATCTTTCCCGTTTTCTGCAGCTGACGAACGTGTTCAAACTGAACGGTGTCCCCGATGATGCAATCCGCCTTCACCTTTTCCCCCATTCTCTGGCGGCGAATGCTAAGAGGTGGTTGGAGACCCAGCCCCCATTGTCCATCACCTCTTGGGACGATCTGGCTGACAAGTTCGTGCACAGGTACTATCCGGCATCGAAGACTACAGAGATCCAGCGGGAGATCACTCACTTCCGCCAAGTGCCAGATGAGTCACTTCGTGATGCTTGGGAGCGGTACATGGATATTTCTGGCAGTGTCCCCATCATGGTTTCAGTGATTCATTTACAGTGGGGAACTTCTACAGTGCTCTCTCTCCAGACAGCCAGAGGGTGATTGAGTCTCTATGCCCAGGAGGGGATATTCTTACTAAGACTCCACCCGAGCTGAACCAGATGATCAATACCTTGGCTGCCAGAGATCATTCTTGGGGACAGAGTAGCAGAGGCAGACATTCCCAGGACTGTGGTGTGCACGCCATGGAGACCAGATCCAGGCTCGAGCAGCAGGTATCTGAGCTAGTGCATACATTGAAGCAGCCCAACAGTCTTATTCCGGGCAGAGGTTTGGCTACACCTCCAGTAGCTCAATGTCAGTGGTGTGAGAGCTCGAATCACTTAGTGGAAGACTGCCAGGCTATGAGGGAGTCTACTACTCCCCAACAGCAGTTGGACTTCATCGCCAATGCTCGGCGCCTCGACCCGTACAGCAACACATATAATGAGGGGTGGCGCCAGCACCCCAATTTCGCCTGGAGCAGCAACACCACTAAACCACCTGGTTTCCCAGCACCAGCCAGTGGTTTTCAGCAGAGGCAGCCCTTCCAGGCTCGACAAGGGCCAGCCCCATAGTAGCAGCCCTACCAGCCTAGGCAGGGGCAACCATTCCAGCAGCCTCAGCGCCAGTTTGCCAAGCCAGCAGCAGCTCCTGCCCCAGATGATCGGATGACAAAGTTGGAAAATATTCTAGCTTCATTCATGACTAGCACTCAGGCAACTATCATGAGGTTGGACCAGAGCGTAGCCTCACTAGAGGCAGGTCAGAGGAACCAAGGTGCCATTTTGCAAGATCTCCAGCACCAGGTGGGTATCTTGGCCCGCCAAAACACTACCAGGGCACCGGGGACTCTGCCTGCCACCACTATTCCGAATCCTCGTGATCCACACCAGCATCAGCAGCTGGATGCCATTTTTACCATGAGCGGTAAGACCATTTCTGATGATCATGCCCCGGCCAGGCAGGAGGAACCATTACCTGCTTCAGCACTTCCAGCCGACGATGTAGAAGTGCGGGTGGAGAAGGAAGTCCCTGCTCCCAAGCCACAACCAGTGGTTAAGGAGCATGTGCCCCAGCTTCCCTTCCCCACTCGCCTACATAAAGACAAGCTGGAGACTGAGTTTGCCAAGTTTATGGCAATGTTGAAGCAGCTCAACATCAGCATACCGTTCGTGGAGGCACTGTCGAAGATTCCCAAGTATGCCAAGTTCATGAAAGGCCTCCTCACCGACAAGAAGAAACTTGGGGATCTTTCGACAGTGATGCTCAGTGAGGAGTGTTCTGCTATCCTGCAGAACAAGCTGCACGAAAAGCGCAAGGATCCAGGGAGTTTTACTATCCCTCTTACTATTGGCAGCATGCATGTAGGCAAGTCCTTGGCGGACCTAGGCGCTAGCATAAATGCCATGCCATATAAGTTGTATAAAAAGCTAGACCTAGGTGAACTTAGCCCTACTAGGATGAGCATTCAGCTAGCTGATCGTTCCATTGTGCATCCTAGGGGAATCATAGAGGATCTGCTTGTCAGGGTCGGTGCATTCACATATCCTGTTGATTTTGTTATTCTTGATATACATGAGGAGGTGGATGTGCCTTTGATTCTGGGTAGACCATTTCTTGCCGCCGCCAAGGCACTTATTGATGTGCATGATGGTAAACTGATCTTGCGTGCTGGGAATGAACAGGCTACTTTTTCTGTGACTGAATTTGATCACTGTGCTATGATTGCTGTCACACCTGCGCATGCCATTTCTGATCAGGTACACGAGCCTGTCGTGTATCCTTCTGCGCCTCTTATTTTGCAGGACCCTCCTATCATTCCTTCGCCGCCACTCCATCCAGCCTCGCCTCCGAACAAAAAGCTCAAGGAGGAGTGGCGGCCGAAGCAGCAGGTGGCTAAGCCTGCACGGAAGAAGGGTGGAGACCACTATGAGCTGGTCCCACCTCCTGCACCACGACCACCCTGCCGTCCGGGTACTCACTCGCCTGCATCTTACCGGATGGCCAGGTTGAGCTGACCGATGATGGTGGTCGCATCCGTCGGGTGCATGGCCACAACCTGAAGCTATACCTGAAGGGCGACGTGGATCCGCTCTTGAAGGCACCTGTTAGTGCACCTCCCTGAGTATCCACCATGGGCGTCCAGCTAAAAGACGGTAAAGAAGCGCTTGTGGGGAGGCAACCCCACCAAGGTTTGTTTTTCTTTCGTTTTTTTCGGTTTGTCCACTTGGAACTATGGTTTTTATCACCCAGTGTGTTTTGATGACTCTAGACCTGCTGACTGGTCCCATTTCCAGTCCCCTGACAGTCCGTATTCCCGGTAACATCCTTTCCCCTTATCTTTCCTTCTGCTCCATTGAGGGCAATGTCGTGCTTAAGTGTGGGGGGGTGTTTATCTGTTGTTGACTGCTAGATGAGTTTGTGTGCTTGGAGCCTAGTCCACTGTCCAAATCTCGAGATTTGAGGGCTCCAAGTACTGCGTGTTTGATCATATTGGCACTGTGTTGTGATTGGTGAATTTAATGGTTTTCGGATTGATGCATGACAACTTGATTGCGACTAGGACAACCTATGATGAGGACTGAGACGTGCAGTAGAATTGTGTAGGGTTCAGTTCTTTCAATTGTTTGTTACCAATTGTGACTTGGATTGATCACTTGTTCTTGACAATCGTTTATGCATCTAGGTCAGGGAATCAGAATGTGAGATAGAGCATATAGGTAGCCATGTGAGATTTGTGCCTGCTCGTTTCTTTCCTGTGCGATAGATCCCTCTTCCATGATGTGTAGCATTCACGTTGTCACTAGCTAAGATGATGGGGGCATAGGATTAGCCCACGACCAAATTGACTATCCTGATGTGTCATATCCCCTAGTCAGCCCCTTTGAGCCGTGTGTTGTCCCTTCTTTTGGTCTATAATGAAAAAACACCCTTTTGCATCTTTTAGAAGGTTCCACAGAGTGGTTTTTACATGTTCTCTGCGGTTTTTGCTAAATTTAATATGAGTGTTGGAGGTAGTGCTTAAAAGTTGGGCATGTGTTTGAAATATGTGCAGAAGTGGTGGCTCTCTTAAGAAATGAAAAGAAAATGAAAGAAAAACAAAGGAAAAAAATGAAAGCAAAAGAGAGCCAGTACCAAAAATCTGAATAAAGCCCAGTAAGTAGTGTTTCCTAGCAGTCTGGCTTGGAAATGCTGACATTTATACCGCCTTCGCTCTTGTGCTCTTGAGATATTGAGTAATGCAGAATAGCAGAAAGGAAATACTGGTTTGCTTGATTGTGAATGTGTGGGTTTGGAAATGTGGAACCTTGTGCTATGAATACTTCCACCACCTAAAAGGCCTTTTCCCCATGTCCAAGACCCTAGCCAGTCACTTGAACCTGTGTCTAAGACCTCCTGATTAGTTAGTGGTGACATCCCATATGTGAACTCTAGCATTTAGAGGCTGCCATCATGGTGAAGAGATGTTAGGGATTGAGAGAAATAGCATGCGCATTTTTCGCATCAAATTGTCCTGACCCCACGTGTCGAGAGTGAGTGATTCATTTTCATATTCTGTATACTCTTGTACCCCGGTGAGGACCTAGATTGCTCGGTCTCTATTCTGATGTCTTGAGTTGGATGCATGAGGTGACTGTTTTGAGTAAGTGGTTGAGTCAAGTCTAGGTTGGTTGGTGGAGAGAAGGGAGACTCTTCCTATACTCGATTTTGCTGCACTCAAATGTCCTTTGTGGTGGTTGTTCAGGTTGCTATTGAAGTTATTCATGTGTTGATGTTTGAAAACCAGTACGATTCACGTGTTCTGTGCCTTTATAACTTGTCCCCAATGTTGGTTGATTGAAATATGTGAGCTTACCTTGTGTCTGACTTGGTTGGCTTGGGGACAAGCAAACGGTTAAGTGTGGGGGAGTTTGATAGACCGTTAATTACACATGTTTTCACCCCTGTTCTTACACCGTTTAAGATGTGGTTTCTCGTGTTTTAGACCGATTTCACGCTAGGTTGCACTTGTTTGTGATATTTCAGGTCCTGGCAAGTGAATGAAGGTTTAGGAGCGAGTTCGGTGTCGATTGGGCGAAGATCGGGCGCGAGGCAAGTCACAAAGGAAGCCACACGGGCACACCCACAACCCACACGGCCGTGCAAAAGACCAGTTTGGCCGTGTGGAATTCTGCGAGGCTTCGCACGGCCAGTCTGGGTGAGCTACACGGCCGTGTGACCCTGGCCGTGTAAGAAGCCTGGAATTCAACTAATCGATACGCAGCGTTTGGAGCCACACGGGCAACAGGGTGGGCCACACGGCCGTGTGGCCTGCCCGTGTGAGTCGGGATTTTCTGGTTTTAAGCCAATTTCCAGCCACAAGTCGGGGGGATTCGAGTTTTGGAGAGAGAGATCGATTCCTAAAGAGAGAAAGCGACGAACAAGAGTCTCCAGGAGCAGGAATCCATCCTTCACAGTATGAATTCCGCGTCTGATTCTGCTTTTGCCTCTTTCTCCATGGAGTAGTTCTCCCATTCATCTAGGTATGGAGAACCCTAGTTTTGTATGTTAGGTTTGATTGTATAAATCCAAGTACTGATTCTATGATTTGATTATATTCAATTGAGGTTTGAATGATTGAATGGCATGAATCCTGATCAAGTTCCTGTTGATTCTGCTTTAACCTAGAATGAGAATATATGCCTAGGTTGATAGAGCATCCTTGATTGAAGGTAGGGAGTTGGTGACTTTAGTCGAGGAGCCAACTCACTATTCTGTACCGGATTCACTTCGGTAGTGGAGGTTTTGTTCATAGGGCCTCAATCTGTTTACTCCGGTGGAGGTTAGTCGCCCGCTAGAGACTTAGATTGAGAGGGTCTGAAGACCTTTAGTCGAGACTTCAGGCTGTTTGAGAACCTTCCGCAATATAACTATCATAGAAACTGAACTTGGTAATTGCAATCCTACTTAACTGCAGTTTAGGAGGAACCATATCCGGGTGACCTCTCTTAACCTGAATACAACTGTTTACTTGCTTTGTTAGTTTGGTAGTTTAGACTTGCATTAAAGTTTCATTGCTAGATAACGAGAATTCACCGAGTAGTCATCAAATCTAGGACCCGGGTTGACATTTAAACCCAAACCCGCTATACTACGCTTTAGGAAGTGGTTTCACTTGGCCAATTCCTGGAGTGACAGTAGAAGTGAGTCAAGTTTTTGGCGCCGTTGCCCGGGACGGCTAGGTTGTTGAAGAAAAGTGATTTCTGTTAATTTAGCTTTTCTTTTCACATTGTTTGCTTTGTCCCACTTGTGCCTTCACGGGTTTGCTTGCTTGAGTGTGTGCAGGTAGTGCATGACCCGTAGCCAGTCGGGAGGTTTACTGTCGTTGAATCCAGAGATTGACCGCACCTGTCGCCAACTCAGGAGACAACAGCGAGCTAGACTGGCTACGGAAGAGCGCATAGACGGCCACCTGAGCAGCGATTCTGAGGAAGAGTACAGGATGGACGGAGAGTACGATCAACACCAGGGGAATCCTCAGCAGGCTCCCCCGGTGAATCAGGTCCTAGGGAACAACCCCATACCCCAGGATCATGGGGTTCATCATCCACCGCCGCCGGGTCCCACCTTGGAGTACTACTACACTCCACGGATTGCTGACATCCGCCCGGTCATCCTCTATCCGCCCATTCCAGCAAACAACTTCAAGTTCAAGCCATGCTGGATTCACCTCATTACATCCTCTATCTTGTTCCATGGCTTGAAGGATGAGAAGGCCAGGGTACATCTTTCCCGTTTTCTGCAGCTGACGAACGTGTTCAAACTGAACGGTGTCCCCGATGATGCAATCCGCCTTCACCTTTTCCCCCATTCTCTGGCGGGGAATGCTAAGAGGTGGTTGGAGACCCAGCCCCCATTGTCCATCACCTCTTGGGACGATCTGGCTGACAAGTTCGTGCACAGGTACTATCCGGCATCGAAGACTACAGAGATCCGGCGGGAGATCACTCACTTCCGCCAAGAGCCAGATGAGTCACTTCGTGATGCTTGGGAGCGGTACATGGGATATTTCTGGCAGTGTCCCCATCATGGTTTCAGTGATTCATTTACAGTGGGGAACTTCTACAGTGCTCTCTCTCCAGACAGCCAGAGGGTGATTGAGTCTCTATGCCCAGGAGGGGATATTCTTACTAAGACTCCACCCGAGCTGAACCAAAGAAGCTCACCAAAGACTCAGGTGAAAACTGAAAATAAAACAGCGGCGGCGCCCAAGACTCTGGTGGCACCGCCGAGACCTAGGTGAGTTGGTGGGAAATCATCCCAGGCGGTGGCGCCCAAGACTAAGGTGGCACCGCTGGCTTATTGCTGGCCACCCACCTTATAAAAACCCAGCCAATTTCGTTTCAGATTCACACCACCAAAAAAATCGACCAAAATAGAGGGGAGAGCTCTAGTTGCTGCTGCAAAAATGGCTAATAAGTAAGAGACACATTTATTTTTGTAATTATATTATTCAAATGCTATTATGATTGTGTTTAGTTTTAATTAGTGAGTTTTTCTTTTTGTAGTGATTTTAGAAGATTTGAACTAGTCGTTCGGTGGAAATCGGAGAAAGTAGAGGATAATTTGGACGTCAAATTCGTTGGTGGTATTAGTTTTCAGTTGACGGTTCCATCCAGGGTCACATATCACAAACTTTGTGAGAATCTAATTCCGAGAATACGGAGCAGAGATGAAGCAGTACAAGATAGTGATGTGATCACAGGTTTCACTTACCATCTTCCAGAATGGCAGAATGGTGTTTTATTTCATTATGCGATACCTATTGTGGATGATGATAGCTTGAATGTGCTTTGGAATTTTATAGCACAAAATCCTTATTGTTTGGGTGCTGAGATACATGTTGAGCTCGGTGAGGATCAGGGTGGAGAGGAAGAAGATGATACATGGAGCGTGCCATCCGATCATGACTATGATGATGGTTATGACGGAGAGGAGGAAGATGAGGAGGAGGAGGAGGATGAGGAGGGGGAGGAGGAGGAGGAAGAGGGGGAAGGAGAGCGACCTAATTATCCTTCATATTTTTACTTGCAGGGTAATGAAGAGGACGAAGAATTATCACTTGCTGATTCATATGGCGTAATTCCAATGCCTATTGTTGATAGTTTTGAAGGAGAATTCTACAAGGGGCAGATATTTCACTCGAAACAAGTTGCACAAATGGCGATTAAACACCACGCACTACAACACAACTTTCAATATGGCGTGGTGGAGTCGTCACCTTCAATCTGGAAGGTCAAATGCTTGAGGCACAAGGATGACAATTGTCCTTGGATGGTGCGGTTTGGATGTCGAGATGTTGGAGGCGAATGGACTGTGAGAAAGGCTGAGTTGGTGCATTCTTGTAGCAGTACGACTCAACCGACGGATCATCGCCATCTTGATGTCGACATGATATCTGAGGCCGACAAACATTTGGTACGTGCCCAACCAAATCTGAGTGTTCTAACTGTTCATGCCGAGTTGAAAGATAAGTTTAATATGCAAGTTACTTACAAGAAGGCTTGGTATGGGAAACAAAGAGCATTGGAGAAGTTGAATGGAAATTGGGAAGAATCCTACGATTTTTTGCAAACATTCTTGCGGGTGGTCAAGAGAAAAATGCCAACATCAGTGATTGATTGGGTAAGAGTTCCTTCGACTCAACCAGGTCATTCAATATTTCAGCGAGTATTCTGGGCTTATGGACCTTGTATAGATGGATTCAACTACGACGGCATCACCGTCGATCGCCAGACCGGACAGTGTAACAACGTCCTCTAACGTGATCGTGATCGTGATCTCACCACACGGTAGATGGAAGGTCGACGTCTCGGGTCGCCACCGCTCTACGAGCGCGGAAATCAAACTCGCATCGGGGTTCATAGGGACTAGGGGCACGAAACTTAACAAGCATGCCGTTTCGAGATATGGCCGATAAAGCTCATGGTACGTCACTAAAATGGTCGTACCTCAAACATGGTAAGATCGATCACCAGCCTATAGTGCACAAAACTTATATTAATTCATTTTCATTAGTAATAATTCTAATTTCACCTCATAAATTCTAATCTATCTAATCTAATATCAAATTATACTAATTTCAAAAAATTTGATACGTAATCCTATTCTAATTTCAGTACAGTTCAGTTCACCAACTAAAATAATCTAATTAGCTAATTAACTTTACATGAATAATTATCTAATAATTACCTCGTTTGTCCAAACAGAGTCGATACGATGTTGACCATGTCCCCAAAGAAGTGTCGGATCGACCGGACCTGGATCAATTGTCGTCGGCGGTAATCTCATCGAATCAGGATCCATAAGCATAGGAACTGCAAAAACAAAGCAACAAAACATTAAAAAAACACTAAACATTTAAAAAAAAATCCAAGCCGCCGGCGAGAGTCTCACCGCGCAAACGGCCGCCGACTCCACCACGACCTCGTCGGCCTCTCCCCCTGCCTCTGCCGGCGACTGGTTCTTCGTCGGAAAATATCTCTGTCGGGCGGTGGCGCTTCACTTGGAAGCGACGGCGCTTCACTCTCCAGCGGCGGCGCTTCACTCGGCAGCGGCGGCGCTTCACTCGACAGCGGCGGCGCTTCACTCAGCAGGGTCGGCGCCTCGGTCCTGGGTGGCAGCGCTTGCGTTGGCTGCTCTGGTTCTCTGGTTCGGGGGGTGTGGTGGAGGAGGGAAGAAGAAGAAGAGCTAAGGTGGAAGAGGGGCCCGAGGGTTCTTCAATTTAAAAAAAAAAAAGGAGGGTGAGGCGGGGGCGCTGGAGACTCGGGCGCCCACGCCTAGAACTGGGTAAAAAAAATAGGGTGAGGCGGGGGCGCTTGAGACTTGGGCGTCAGCGCCCAGAACTGGGTAAAATATTTAGAAACCGCTGCCCAGCCTAAGTCTCTGGTGGTCCCGCCCCAAACTTTACTAAAAAACACAATATTTGTGTCAATACATTTTAATCCACAATATTTGTGGCAATTAAAAAAAATACAATATTTGTGTCATTAACTCTCTCCAACCATACCCAGAGTACCAAACAAAAGTCAGAAATATATATTAGTCTCGTCCGGACATCATTGCTTCAGTCCTGTCACGTTTACAATTTGAATGCATAATGATTATTAATTTAGAAGCGATTTAAGACGAGTCGATAGCGATCTATGTTGGTCATATCGTCAAGATTTGTTGAGCTACAGTCTACAATGGCCACTTGCCTTATAATTCCAGTTCCCGAACATTATTATTCCTTGCTCTGTGTTGGCGATATGATCACCATTAGAGGGTGGAAGTTTGGGTTGCGGGTTGTGGATAATCCGCAAACCGCACCAACCCGCACCTATTGTGGGTAACCATACCCACAAGTTGTGGGTAGTGGGTTGGGTGTGGGTAGTAAACTAACGATTTTTGTGGTTAGTGGTTATCCACTATCCACCGCCGATAACCCACAAAATCCACAATAACCACACTAATTATATTTATTTAGTAAATTAACTTTATAATATAATAGTATCTGAAAAGTGCGAGGATAAAAATTAAAGTAGCCACCAAATAAGAAAGACACACCTAATCAGTTTTATGTAAGAATTTTTTAGTTTATAAAGACTATAATCTATAGAAAGGAGAATAATCAATTCATCAAAAGTGAACACCTTTTATAACTTTTATTAGTATGCTTTTTCTTTTGTGCGAAAAAATACAAGATCATATTTAATTGTCATATTTCACCCCTAGTCGGGGAAATATGAAATCACAGCTCTCTGACACAAAAGCTGAATACCAAACTCAAAAGAAAAATCTCCACGTTGAGTAAGATCGATGTACAAAATTGTATCTCCACGAACAACACAAGTGTATATCACTATAATCTAGTTACGAACAACAAATAAGTTAGTTGCGACTAGAACTCTATGCTTGCAAAGATGGATTTTTGCGGGTAACCACACCCAACCCGCAAAAACCCACAGTGGGTAGTGGTTACCCACTAACCACTGCGGTACGGGTTGTGGGTAACATAATTGTAAATTTGTGGGTGTGGCTACCCGCAAAATGTGAAGCGGATAACCACACCCACCCCAATTTCCACCCCTAATCACCATTGTTGTTTTGTCCATATTTTTCGTATAAATCTACGTGATTTTCCTATTTTCATAATTAAGGGGAAAACACTGGCATCCAAAAACTAAGCGGGTTAAGTGGTACTGTAGGGTACCGTTTGTGTTATACCAGTTGGCATTTCAATTGAGAATTTACGAGCTTTAATTGACACCTTCCATAAATATAAGTTATAATGCATACACACGAGTAGCTTCCACATCATATTACCGGGGGGCCTGGTAGAAAAATTATGTAATATAAACATTTAAAATGGCATCGAAGTCAAACGAATGTTCATTTTTCTTTTGTAAGAAAAGAAATATTCTTTAATGAGAATATGTCAATTATCATAATTAAATCGGAGCATTATCCGACAATGCGAACGGCTCGCACTTAAGTGGTCCAACCGGCATTAGACCGTTTAAAAACCGTTAGAGAACCGGTACCTAATAAACGTTATCAGTATAAATAGTGGACATTTATTAATCAAAGCTCATCTCTTTCCTTCGAAATTGTGAAATGGAAATAAGGATTCAGTTTGAGAGCCCTAAGTTTTTTTATTTATTTCAATTTTCAATTTTCTGCAATTTTTTTAATTAAATTTAGTGCCTGAATGACAAAAACCGGATCAGCGGCTCAATCGGCTCGAACGGTTAACCGCCTGGGCCGCTCGCTAACCGCTACATAAAATCGGAGCGGCTTTTAGACTGTTTCGAGTCGGTTTTATGACCAGGTGGCGGTTTTACCGGTCGGACCGAGCGGCTCGGCTCGGCTTTAATAACACTGTGACAAAAAGTATAATAGTAAACTGAAGCATAAAATAAAGCATCACTTATTCTAATAGATTCCAGTATTTGTTTCGGAAAAAATCCCAGAATACTCTAATTATTAAAAAAAAAATTCCCTAAATACAATACTTATAAACTTATTTCCCAAAATACAGCAGTTTCAACATCACTGTTGAAGAGTAAGACAGTGATTACAACCGTTTTTGTCCAAAACAGTGATTTACAATCACCGTTTTTGTCCAGAACGGTGATTGCATCACCGCTTTTAACTAAAACAGTGATGCTATCACCGTTTTGGACAAAAACCGTGAAGCAATCCCCGAGTTAGGCAAAAGCAGTGATTGTCTCACCGTTGATAAGGGAAACGGTGAAGCAATGCTGACCGTTGATGGAGAAAACGGTGAAGTGGACGCGGATCGCTGACGTGGACGCGCGGGGGCACTTTTCCGCCAAAGAGAAAAGAGGTGACAGCCCCGCCCCGCCACATCAGCGATCCTTGTCGTCCGCGCCCTTCACCGCTGCCGTTAGATGTGGTGAGGCGCGGATTGTGGTATTTCTCCACGATCCGACGCCTCACAGGTCGCCACGTCAGCGATCCGAGCCTTCACTGCCTTCCTCCAACGCGGTGACTTCACTTCTTTCGACGAAAGCGGTGATTGGTTCCTGGAAATTTCCAGCGCCCCTTTCCCCCTATAAATACCACTCCCCCCCCCCCCCCCTCTCATTCCAAACCACACGAAAATTTTATACTTCTTTCTCCTTCCTTTACTTCACTCTAGTTTCATTCTAAGTATGCTCTGTGGTTGCGGCTAAGTCCGATCTTCCGCATAAGAAAGAATTACTAGAGTTTTTGTTTTGTCGATACTCTCGCTAGCTTTTCAGCAAAAAATGGACGAAGAGGCTCTGAGACTACGTAAATTTATTTTATTCTTTTGTGATTTTTTTTACATATGTGCTAAAATATAAATTGATTTGATTTCATATTTTTTTATAGATGGGTGCTGAGATATACGACCCTCGATTGTATATCGATCCTGGCCCAAGGGATCGAAGGTATTTAACTGGGCAAGATCAACATCGTACCCGTGCAATTTGAAACAATAATCCGGTAGACACTAAAATTATTTCATTAGTTTTAAAGTTTTTATTTCGCTTTCTATTATTGACTGACAACATTTTGTTTATTGTTTTGTAGGAATCACTTATTCCCATCAGTTATCGAGGGACATGTCGATTGCCCCGTTGGCATGCTCGACTGGCGCCCTATCTAGAGAGGACGGGATTGCACATGCTGAGGCACTTCGTGAGGCTTGATATTGACAACGATTTGCTGACGGCAATGGCAGAGCGATGGCGCCCCGAGCTGCATACCTTCCACTTTCCCGAGGGTGAAATGACGATCACCCTCAAAGTTGCCATCCTCACCGGGCTCCCATTCACCGGAGATGCCACCATCGACAACTCGAGAAAACCGAAAGATGGTTGGGGGCCGTTGATTCAAGAGAGTTTGGGGTTCAACATGCCGACCACCACGCCCGTCGAAGGGGTTGGGCATCCACCACTGAATGCGGGGCAAGTATCGATCCCGTGGCTTGTTGAACACATCCAGGAGGAGGTTAATATAGGCTCGGACACTCCTGAAGATCAGGTGGAGCGGTATGCACGTGTCTACCTAATTGGCTTGGTTGGTGGGTTTCTGTTCCCCGACAAGGCAAACCGGTGGATACAAGGCATGTGGTTACATATGCTCCTCGGTGACTGGGACGAGATCGGGGAAAAAAGTTGGGGGTCGGCCGTCTTGGCTGGGATCTACCGAGAGTTGTGTACTTACTCGAGGTTGGGAGCGAAACAAGCTGGTGGTGCGATGTTCATAGTCCAGCTCTGGGCATGGGAGCATCTTCCATTTTTCGCACCACGAGACCCACGGGAATTCTGGTTGCCAGATGATGAGCTACGATTTGTAGCGAATCCCCCATATGGTTTCAAGTAAGTTAAATTTACGTTTAATTTATTTTAGATATGCAATGGTAGTATTTTAGTGAATTTAGATCTATTCCAAGTAAGCGAATTTAGATTCATTTTAAGTCTGCAATTATAGTATTTTAGTGAATTTAGATATACCAAGTACTGAATTTAGATTTATTCTAACCAAATCGTATTGAGCGAATTTAGATTATTACCAATTAAGGAATTTTATTTCAATTTAGATGCTTCCATAATTGATACTTAACAAGTAACCATCTATGCTTTAAAAATTGCTTATATACGTACTTTTGCTTAATTAGGTGGATCGGTGCAAATACAAACGATCACCAACCCGAGCACTCTTTACTGTTTTATCGTGCTGAACTTGATAAGCCTTGGTGGAACCAGGTAAAAATATAAAATTTCATCAATTTCAATTTTTTAGGTGGAGTGGATATAATTTGTACTAATTCCATGAACTATAATGATTGTAGGCGGTATGGGATCCATATCCACCGGAAGTGGTTGAGTTGCATCGTCTTAGACATCCCGAGGATGAAGAGACATGGTTGTGCAAGGTGCCCTTAATCTGCTGGCACATGGTGGAATGGCACCTGCCTGATCGATCTTTGAGGCAATATCGATTGGAGCAACCAATTCCAGCATCCCCACCTCAAGGGTTCAGGGAGCTCCACGGCATCGACCTACGTTACAGCAAAAAGGATTGGGTCCGCAAACATGAATTCTACATCAACATATGGGATAATAGAGATCAGTGGGTGGTCCAAGGGGTGCCGGAGACGAGGCCAATGGGGTACCACGATGGGTACATGCGGTGGTATAGGAAATTCACGCTAAGATGGGTATCAAAGCAAGGTGCTGTTTGGGGCGCAGTGGTAAGTGAAATCCATTTTGCCCTCTTTGTCTTAATTTTTTGTAGTATGATTACATGCCTATATTAGATAGAATGTTAATTAACATTATCAGATTTAATTTAGATAATTTTGTACATTTATTTATTAGGTTGATGGTTTGGAACAGGCCAAGCACACTGCCGAGAGTGCACGCACCATGGATGAGCGGAAGACATCTTTTTTGGTGAGGCTTTTCAACAACCTGCTCTCTTGTACCCGAGAGCAAAGGAGGGATGTCGTATTATACCCTCCAATGCCTGCTCCGGCCCGACCTTCATTCCGTGATGATGAGAGGATCGTACCCCCACAAGAGCCCCCACGAAGGAGCAGAAGAAGGGTGAGAGCCAACATTGAAGACATTAGTCTAGGGAGTAAAGTTGATCTAGGGTGAGAGCCAACACTCGAACTTGATCTTCAGTTTGTACGTTGTTGTACCACGGCACGAAAACTGTCCCGGGGTTGGACTCCTACATTGCGGACATTAGGCTAGGGAGTAAAGCATACGAGTCATCCCAACCACCGTAGACCTCAACCATGGCCTTCTGCTTCCCATGCCACGCCTTCTTATACCTTATGGTGTAGGAATGTCGATCCTTCACCTCGGCCATGATAGCTTTTATCTTGATATCTGGTTGTGCCTCGATTAGGTGCTTAATGGCTCTAGCCACTTTTTTTGCTTTAAGTTGCCGGTGACCTTGTGAAAGTATGGTTGAGGAGCATCTGTGGTTGTTGTCTACTGTTTGCATGACCCAGACGCCCTTTCTCTTCATATATGCAGCCCGAAGTTGCCACATACAACCCTCTCCAGCATTCTTACAAATGACATGCAGTTGTTTGGTGTCATAATATTTTACCTTCCACTCGAAGTTACGCCGCATGGCTTCTTCGCTAAAAGCATCTTGCACATCAGCTTTCGAAATGAACGCCATACCCACTTCCAAATTAGCAGTCGGATTATACACGGGCATGGGCCGAAAGTCAGGGGCATCGTTCTGACCATATAAAAATTGATCAGGAACCTCTGTGTAGTAAGGCGTTGCTGCCTGACGGAACGCCACCTCTCTGTCATCGATATCGTCCGTATCTTCCTCCTCACTTACTGATCTCAAATCTTCCTCACTTTCATCGTCACTGGAGGTGAATGGATAGCTCGACTTAGGATGGTCATCGTTACCAGCATAACCAACATCGTCTTCTTGGCCATGCGAAGTACGCCCAGATCGAAGGGTGTTCTCAATGTCAAACCACTCTGGACCCCAAGCAGGCCATTGATCCCCGTCGGGCTGAACGATATCGACGGCAGTCTCAGCATGTTGCGGGTATTCGTCCCACCCAACACCTCCTTCAGAACTACCTCCTCCGTAGTTGCTTGAAGTACCACCCCAGCCATACCCTCCTGCAGAAGTACCTCCTCCGTAGTTACTTGAACTACCACCCCAGCCATACCCTCCTGCAAAACCATCATCACAAGAATACTGGTGAGAATGAGTTTCACCGGCCGGCTCGGTCTTGACATACACCTCTGCAAGCCGCACCCCGTTGTCAGATAGGAACTGTATCATCATGTTGACAGAGTAATCATCATTTATGACAACTTTTTCGTACATGATTCCGTCAGCACTCATGTTTGGATAGCGGTAAGCAATTTGACCAACTCTCCTTTGCCCGCCCGTACAAGTCCTTTCTGCACAAATGTCATGGAGTTCTTGCCACGAGAATCTCGACTCAATTTTTAGCATAGTGGATTCGCCATTTTCATAGTCGATCCCAATGTTCGAATTTGTCACCCGACCATTCCACCGAATAATAAGCCGAAACTTCTTAAATTTACCCATGTCTGCAATTTATAATAATTAAGTATAGTATATAATTAGTACATAGGGATACAAAAACAATATCATCCAAACCCATAAACAAACGCAACTAATTGATCTATCTTGAGAAAACTAAACAAATTCATCTAAATTCATAACTAACTAACATCTATCATATCATAATTAATCTAAATATATCATAACATATTTTCCAATAACCGCAATTCACTAAATACAGACATATAATTACTAACACATCAACATGTAAACAATACATAATTATAACATACCGAATCCTAATCTATCATGAGAAAACTAAACAAATTCATCTAAATTCATAACTAACTAACTAACATCTATCATATCATAACATATTTTCCAATAACCGCAATTCACTAAATACAGACATATAATTACTAACACATCAACATGTAAACAATACATAATTATAATATACCGAATCCCGATCTATCATGAGAAAACTAAACAAATTCATCTAAATTCATAACTAACTAACTAACATCTATCATATCATAATTAATCTAAATATATCATAATATATTTTTCAATAACCGCAATTCACTAAATACAGACATATAATTACTAACACATCAACATGTAAACAATACATAATTATAACATACCGAATCCCGATGAGTTTTTTGAGCAGTAAACCAACTCCAAACCAGCTGAGAAAACGACCAAAAAAACACAAATTTTTGTACTAATTTGCTGTAAGGCAGCAGGAGGGAAGAGGGGGTCGGAATTTATAGGGAAAAATGCCAGCTAATCACCGCAGTGGACAATTGCGGTGAACACATCGCCGCTTTTGTCCAAAGCGGTGATAGCTAGGTCGCTGTGACCTAATTTTCCACCTACCAGGGCTCTAAAACGTGGTCAATTATCACCGTTTTGGACGACGGCGATGATGTGATCACCGTTTCGCACAACAGCGGTGAGGCAATCACCGTTTTGGACAGCAGCGGTGATTACTTCCCCGTTGTTGTCGAAAACGGTGATGTAATCCCCGTTATTGTCAAAAGTGGGGATACCTTCCCTGTTTTAGACTAAATCGGTGATCATGATCACTGTCGAAGACAAAGACAGTGACGTTGAAACTGCTGTATTTTGGGAAATAAGTTTATAAGTACTGTATTTAGGGAAAAAAATTAAATAATTAGAGTATCTCGGATTTTTTCTATTTGTTTCCCGGACTTCATTTCTCTTATATCTGCTTCAGAGGTGCTCTTTCTTGTGAGTAACGGTGTTTCATATCCTTCACTGTCCATCGCCGTTCAGTCTTACCTTTAGGTTTTCTTCTATCGTATGCACATGAATTTCCTTTCAGTTTCACAATTGAAAAATGGTGGATTGTGTAAATTACGTACCTGAATTGTTGTCTTGTCATGTTCAGTGTCCATGGTATGGAGAGTCTGTTTCGTAATCTTGAGCTTCAGTGACTTTTGCTGATAGTCTTGTGCCCTTAGACAGTATAATATCGAATCCAGTTGATAATATTAGTTCCTTACTGTACGTAGAATACCAACATACAAGTCTCACTTCTTTTCTTGGTAAAAAACATTATTGGACACTTAAATAGCGTTTAATCCTTATTACCAAGAGATTGGTGTTGAACTTGTGTCTTACAAACTACACATTTATCATTATTTGTGCTGTATTGCTAATAATTTTTCTTGTTATTTGTATAGACAGGAGGAAAATAATACTCGTGTGTTCCTTACAGAGGTTTACACAAATGGCCAAGGAGTATGATCTTTCGCGTTGTCCTTTAGGTGAGTCGCACTCTAACCTATCTATTTATTCATTTAATTGTGATTGTTTTTTTTATAGTTGTTATTCTAATGCGTGTCAAATTGATCCAAATGCATTCAGAATCCATTGAATCGTCTGGTACCTATTCTACCATATGTGAAGGTATAAATGAACAACATTTTGTTATTCGGTTGGTCCATATGTGGACATCTTCCGATGAAGATCCTATTCGAGATCCTTTATTGTATACATTGTGACTAGCCAAAGAGGTAAGGGTTAATACCTTATTTTGACTCTAACTATGACCATATAATCAATTTTGGCCCATGGTTTCAGAAATTAACATCATGGTCTGAACTATGTCGCATATAGACTCAATAGGCCCGACACATTGTTTGACCGTCAATTTGGACGGTCAACACCATTGACCGTTAGTCAACACGCCATGTCATTGCCTAGTCAGCCTAAAAATTATTTAAAAAAATCAAATTCAAATTATTTTCCTAATTATTATTATTTATTATTTTCAAATGAACCAAAAAAATAAAATTTTAAAAATATAAAATAAAGTTTATGTTTATTCTTTTGGGACATTTGAAAATGATAACTTTCAAAAATATAATATAATTTTTTTTATTTTTGGGTAATTTAAATATCTATAATAATTTGATAATTTTTGGTTAATTTGAATTTTTTAATGATTTTTAGGCTGACGAGACAATGACATGGAATGTTGACCATCCAAATTGACGGTCAAACTATGTGTTGGGCCAATTGAGTCTATATGTTATATAATTGAGGCCAATATGTTAATTTCTGAAACCACATGCCAAAATTGATTATAGTTCAGTGCAAAATAAGATATTAACCTAAGAGGTAAAGTATCTTTACTAATAGTCATATGTATACTTTTCTTTTATCCATCTTAACTACGCGTTAAATCCTTATGTTATGTTAGGAGTCTGTAATGGAGGGGGTTACTGCATCAAAACATGTATCAAGGCTGTTACAGCCTACCGTGAAAGGTCAATTATATCATATAAATTATACTAGTTTTTTTCTCGCGTTTCACCGCGGTAAGAAATTAATTATATTTAAATCTTATCTAATTATTTAATGATTAAATATAATCAAATAATTCATAAAATTGTTTGGGTAAGATACATTCATAAACTTTGCTTCGTGTATTAATCATTAAAAAATACTTACGTAATAGGTTGTTATCCCTCCATAGTCTTACATGATGTATTTTTAATTAACATTATTATTATAGAATGTTTGTTATGTATATCTTCCGTAATTTGTGATCTAATAACAAATCAAATGATGAAAAGTATCATAAATAATTAAACTATTATATGAAAGTTAACCTACCTTATGATACATTAGCATAATGCTAGCTGATGAGATGATTATTAGTGTATTTAATAATTAATTAAACTTAGCTAATTATAAAACAAATAAGTTATGAAAAGTTTTATACTTGATTAAACTGTTATGTAAAAAATTACTGAATTAAAAAAATATTTATACAATTCAAATTGATGGTGAGCAGTTTACTTAATAATAAATGAATATTAATTCAAACATATGTTACAAAAACTTAAATTATGGAAGACTTGCGTAATATATATGTTTAATTAAACCCAAGGGGTTGACCTATTGGTAATGTGGGGATAATAAAATCCACCACACTTTAGGTTCGAATCTTCAGACCAATAACAAATGAAAAAAAATGTTTCTTTAATTGATACTTAAGAAATGACTATCCCTCCATAAGTTTTACGTAGTTTTTTAATTATTATGAAAGACTTACATAATGAGTTTTATTTCATCAATACATAAAGAAATAACTATTCTCATAAGTTTTAGATAATGTATTTTATAATTTAACTAATTATTATATAATGTTTACGTAAATCTTCCTTAAAAATGTGGTCTAATAGAAAAGAAAATAAGTTATGAAATTACCACATTTGATTAAATAATTATGTAAAAGTTAACCGACCTTAAGGAACTTTTGTGTAATGAAAAAGGGTGAAATGATCAACACTTTTGACATATGAATAATTTTTTGCATTATATTTATGTAGTATCTTAATTATCACGGAAGACTTATGTAATATGTTTGTTAACAACAAAAATGGGAAAAAATATCACTCCTTAAGTTTTATGTAAAAATTATGAAAAGTATCACATTTGATTAAACCATTATGTAAAAGTTAACTGATCTTAAGGAACTTTTGTGTAATGCAAAAGGGTGAGATGGTCAACAGTGACGATAAAAACACTATCGGGGAGAATATCTTCATAAAATTTGGTATAGAGGATAAAAACTCAATATGAACAGCACTCGTTAAAATTTGGTATAGAGGATAAAAACACAATGTGAACAACACCACGCTAAAAAAAAAGGTAACATTATCTCCTAACTTATGCTTTCATATATATAGAAAACCTAATTGTGGTTGTTGGTACCAACCCAAACAATTAATTTGTTAACCCTTTGAAACTATTATTAAAAACCTAACCGTAGATTTTGGTACTTGGAATGAACCTAAACAATTAATTAACCCTTAGCATGTGGATTTTGGTAGTTGGAATGAACTGAAACAATTAATTAATTAACTCTTTGAAATTTATCGTGAACCTCATTACATGGGATTAACCCTTTGCATGAACAGTGTTCTAAATAACCCTATTGAGCAGCCGTGGGGATTGGGGAAACTTACCACCCACCTATAATTAATCCTTCATTGCCTTGCGATAATATCGTAAGGAACAGTAAAATAAACTTGCCTTGCGATAATATCGTAAGGAACAGTAAATTAAGTTATGAAATTACCACATTTCATTAAATAATTATGTAAAAGTTAACCGACCTTAAGGAACTTTTGTGTAATGAAAAAGGGTGAAATGATCAACACTTTTGACATATGAATAATTTTTTGCATTATATTTATGTAGTATCTTAATTATCACGGAAGACTTATGTAATATGTTTGTTAACAACAAAAATGGGAAAAAAATATCACTCCTTAAGTTTTATGTAAAAATTATGAAAAGTATCACATTTGATTAAACCATTATGTAAAAGTTAACTGATCTTAAGGAACTTTTGTGTAATGCAAAAGGGTGAGATGGTCAACAGTGACGATAAAAACACTATCGGGGAGAATATCTTCATAAAATTTGGTATAGAGGATAAAAACTCAATATGAACAGCACTCGTTAAAATTTGGTATAGAGGATAAAAACACAATGTGAACAACACCACGCTAAAAAAAAGGTAACATTATCTCCTAACTTATGCTTTCATATATATAGAAAACCTAATTGTGGTTGTTGGTACCAACCCAAACAATTAATTTGTTAACCCTTTGAAACTATTATTAAAAACCTAACCGTAGATTTTGGTACTTGGAATGAACCTAAACAATTAATTAACCCTTAGCATGTGGATTTTGGTAGTTGGAATGAACTGAAACAATTAATTAATTAACTCTTTGAAATTTATCGTGAACCTCATTACATGGGATTAACCCTTTGCATGAACAGTGTTCTAAATAACCCTATTGAGCAGCCGTGGGGATTGCGGAAACTTACCACCCACCTATAATTAATCCTTCATTGCCTTGCGATAATATCGTAAGGAACAGTAAAATAAACTTGCACTGTTAATTAATTTTTTGCATTATATTTATGTAGTATCTTAATTATCACGGAAGACTTATGTAATATGTTTGTTTAACAACAAAAATGGGAAAAAATATCACTCCTTAAGTTTTATGTAAAAATTATGAAAAGTATCACATTTGATTAAACCATTATGTAAAAGTTAACTGATCTTAAGGAACTTTTGTGTAATGCAAAAGGGTGAGATGGTCAACAGTGACGATAAAAACACTATCGGGGAGAATATCTTCATAAAATTTGGTATAGAGGATAAAAACTCAATATGAACAGCACTCGTTAAAATTTGGTATAGAGGATAAAAACACAATGTGAACAACACCACGCTAAAAAAAAAAGGTAACATTATCTCCTAACTTATGCTTTCATATATATAGAAAACCTAATTGTGGTTGTTGGTACCAACCCAAACAATTAATTTGTTAACCCTTTGAAACTATTATTAAAAACCTAACCGTAGATTTTGGTACTTGGAATGAACCTAAACAATTAATTAACCCTTAGCATGTGGATTTTGGTAGTTGGAATGAACTGAAACAATTAATTAATTAACTCTTTGAAATTTACCGTGAACCTCATTACATGGGATAAACCCTTTGCATGAACAGTGTTCTAAATAACCCTATTGAGCAGCCGTGGGGATTGGGGAAACTTACCACCCACCTATAATTAATCCTTCATTGCCTTGCGATAATATCGTAAGGAACAGTAAAATAAACTTGCACTGTTAATTAATTTTTTGCATTATATTTATGTAGTATCTTAATTATCACGGAAGACTTATGTAATATGTTTGTTTAACAACAAAAATGGGAAAAAATATCACTCCTTAAGTTTTATGTAAAAATTATGAAAAGTATCACATTTGATTAAACCATTATGTAAAAGTTAACTGATCTTAAGGAACTTTTGTGTAATGCAAAAGGGTGAGATGGTCAACAGTGACGATAAAAACACTATCGGGGAGAATATCTTCATAAAATTTGGTATAGAGGATAAAAACTCAATATGAACAGCACTCGTTAAAATTTGGTATAGAGGATAAAAACACAATGTGAACAACACCACGCTAAAAAAAAAAGGTAACATTATCTCCTAACTTATGCTTTCATATATATAGAAAACCTAATTGTGGTTGTTGGTACCAACCCAAACAATTAATTTGTTAACCCTTTGAAACTATTATTAAAAACCTAACCGTAGATTTTGGTACTTGGAATGAACCTAAACAATTAATTAACCCTTAGCATGTGGATTTTGGTAGTTGGAATGAACTGAAACAATTAATTAATTAACTCTTTGAAATTTACCGTGAACCTCATTACATGGGATAAACCCTTTGCATGAACAGTGTTCTAAATAACCCTATTGAGCAGCCGTGGGGATTGGGGAAACTTACCACCCACCTATAATTAATCCTTCATTGCCTTGCGATAATATCGTAAGGAACAGTAAAATAAACTTGCACTGTTAATTAATTTTTTGCATTATATTTATGTAGTATCTTAATTATCACGGAAGACTTATGTAATATGTTTGTTTAACAACAAAAATGGGAAAAAATATCACTCCTTAAGTTTTATGTAAAAATTATGAAAAGTATCACATTTGATTAAACCATTATGTAAAAGTTAACTGATCTTAAGGAACTTTTGTGTAATGCAAAAGGGTGAGATGGTCAACAGTGACGATAAAAACACTATCGGGGAGAATATCTTCATAAAATTTGGTATAGAGGATAAAAACTCAATATGAACAGCACTCGTTAAAATTTGGTATAGAGGATAAAAACACAATGTGAACAACACCACGCTAAAAAAAAAAGGTAACATTATCTCCTAACTTATGCTTTCATATATATAGAAAACCTAATTGTGGTTGTTGGTACCAACCCAAACAATTAATTTGTTAACCCTTTGAAACTATTATTAAAAACCTAACCGTAGATTTTGGTACTTGGAATGAACCTAAACAATTAATTAACCCTTAGCATGTGGATTTTGGTAGTTGGAATGAACTGAAACAATTAATTAATTAACTCTTTGAAATTTACCGTGAACCTCATTACATGGGATAAACCCTTTGCATGAACAGTGTTCTAAATAACCCTATTGAGCAGCCGTGGGGATTGGGGAAACTTACCACCCACCTATAATTAATCCTTCATTGCCTTGCGATAATATCGTAAGGAACAGTAAAATAAACTTGCACTGTTAATTAATTTTTTGCATTATATTTATGTAGTATCTTAATTATCACGGAAGACTTATGTAATATGTTTGTTTAACAACAAAAATGGGAAAAAATATCACTCCTTAAGTTTTATGTAAAAATTATGAAAAGTATCACATTTGATTAAACCATTATGTAAAAGTTAACTGATCTTAAGGAACTTTTGTAAAATGCAAAAGGGTGAGATGGTCAACAGTGACGATAAAAACACTATCGA
This sequence comes from Linum trigynum, assembly GCA_964030455.1. Classification (NCBI taxonomy): domain Eukaryota; kingdom Viridiplantae; phylum Streptophyta; class Magnoliopsida; order Malpighiales; family Linaceae; genus Linum; species Linum trigynum. Next base: position 34,627,375 of record OZ034820.1, read on the forward strand.
GGAGAATATCTTCATAAAATTTGGTATAGAGGATAAAAACTCAATATGAACAGCACTCGTTAAAATTTGGTATAGAGGATAAAAACACAATGTGAACAACACCACGCTAAAAAAAAAGGTAACATTATCTCCTAACTTATGCTTTTATATATATAGAAAACCTAATTGTGGTTGTTGGTACCAACCCAAACAATTAATTTGTTAACCCTTTGAAACTATTATTAAAAACCTAACCGTAGATTTTGGTACTTGGAATGAACCTAAACAATTAATTAACCCTTAGCATGTGGATTTTGGTAGTTGGAATGAACTGAAACAATTAATTAATTAACTCTTTGAAATTTACCGTGAACCTCATTACATGGGATAAACCCTTTGCATGAACAGTGATCTAAATAACCCTATTGAGCAGCCGTGGGGATTGGGGAAACTTACCACCCACCTATAATTAATCCTTCATTGTCTTGCGATAATATCGTAAGGAACAGTAAAATAAACTTGCACTGTTAATTAATTAATTGAAGCCGTAAAGGCAAAACCAGCGGGACGTTCAGCTGCTCATGATTTGAGAATGCTATTCACGTCTATGCAAAAGTTTAGGGTGATTGTTGAGCACGAATTGTGTCCATGCTTTCCTTTGGAAGGGTTTCAGGATTTCCCTCACGTGTCTCCCATTGATCTTATTGAATCCAATCAACAATACATAGGTACGGTTGTTATTTTCGTTGATAGACTATTATGTAAAATAAAAATATATACTAATGTATTCTTTAAAAATGATAACAGATATAATTGGACGTTTGACTTGATTGACACTGACACACGATGATTCGCCGACGTTCTCCAACTTTCAAGCACAAATAGAAACTACGTACAAGGTGCAAATAATACCGTAATTTCATGATAATTTTTAAATTTGTGAACCTTAATGTAGTTTTATTCCGTTGAGATCAGGCAAGTGCGCAATACGATTGAGAGTATACAGGGTGTGGTCATAAGGGTCGATTTCGACGAAGAATATATGATGCAGAAATTTTGGGACCAGTGAGCCGGACTTTTGCTGGCGTGATTCTGAGTTCAATCACATCTTCAGGTTGGTTGGGTATAAATCTACTGAGATTGATTTGAGCATTATGATTGCACGGTGCTAAACTATCAATATATTGTAGTTGATTTTGCTGTTAGAAGTACAGATACAACACGTTTGCTCTATAGAAACTATACACCTCGTTACAAAAGAAATTATGGTAAGTATGGTGCATAACTTTGTCACAAAAAATGCATTATAATCTTGTTTATTAAAAGTTGACGTAAGGAATTTTCGTTTCAAATTCTTTCATGAGCATAGGCCTGTTCTGTTAATACGGATGAATGTTCCCCCACAGGTGGAGTTTGTTCGTCCTATGATGCCTACAAACTGCTCTCTTGTTCAATCGATCGCACACTTTTCCACTTTACAAATATTTAACGAGGTTTGAGTGTGCTTTGTTGTTTTTGTTAATAGTATAATCAAGTTATATTTGCTAGGTTATTAATTTTTTATTGTTGTCTGATGTTTAGGAACCACAGTGGAGTAATGTAAGGATTGATATTGTTTGGTTGTTTCCTGTGAAAATTATTAAGGATTGTGGTTGTGAATTGTGATGAAACTTTTTTTTGTTAAAATCAAGTTTGTATTTGAAAGTTTTAATGCCTTTCAAAGGAGTTATTTGTATTTCAAAGGAGTTGATGGAGTATATCGTGTGGTTTCTTTGTATTACGAATATTTATTCTGCAGATAAATAACACTATGTTTTTGTTCTGTAGATTTGAGATTGTTGTTTCCTGCACGGATTCTAATACAAAATGTAATGTGTTGTTTTCAAATAAGGCATCGACTGCCCTTCTGAAACGTTGTGCAAGGGAGCTTCAAAAGCTGTCAGTAGATGAACTAACCCAGTTATTTCTGTCGGTGGTGGGAAAATATTTCACTGTTGAAGTGCACCCAGTCACACGATGAACAATGCAAGGGGTATCAGATTATGTGCGACAGCACTGTTGGATCCAGTTCTAACTTCTAATTAGTTCTTCAACATGAACATGCATTTTAATTTATTTAATAAGTGCGGCGTTGATTTACGTCGCAAATTGCATCTAATGTTGGTAGAAGCAAGACTATCTTTATGGTGGAGTAGTAGTTAATCGAACGAATGAATTATGTGTAACTGGAAATTTTTTTCGTGTCTGGGGTGTACATGGGGGTACCATAAACCATGTGCGAGAAATGTTGTTCAGTCTTTAATTAACTGTATTTTTTTAATATGGTTTATGTCGTACTTTAAATATTAGAGTCTACACGTTAGTTTTGTCAGTTTTACGTTGACATCAAATTAATTGTAGTGGATAATCGATGGTTATAATAAGTTGCTCAGATACATGTCACAAACTTCTTGAGTCATCTTGGGGTTTAGTGTTTGTGGTTTTGATAATTGTGGGTTAGGTGTTCCATTTTTTTTTTGGTATTAGAATTCTCATTTTATTTTTTATTTATAATGAAAACAAGTACCAAGGAACATGTATGGCCGGGTGATTGTTTGGTTCAAGTGTGATTCTTGTGTTGGTTCATTTCACTTCCAACTCATTTGGTGGTTACATATCATTTAAATCTTAAGCAATTATCGTAACTCTACTCGTGTTTAGGAACTTGTTTGTACAATATGATCCATAGTATAAATTATAACTCCACCAGATGATCCCAGTGGCGTTTGAATGTATTTGTCATTCAATCTAAACTCTCATTGCTGCTAAATGTCGGTTACAATAAATAAAAATGATTTATCATTAGCGTTTTTATATATTAGAAAATTATATAATAGGGCTTTATATTGGTGTATACGCCTTTTTGTTTCTATCCAGCTTTAAAATCCTAAAGCATATGAATATGGTTGGTTATGTTTAATTGTTTTCTGATAAAAAAGAAATAGAAATTTTTATCTTCCAAACTTTGTTTTTGAAAGTTTAATGCCTTTCAAAGGAATTGATGGAGTATATCGTGTGGTTTCTTTGTATTACGAATATTTATTCTACAGATAAATAACACTATGTTTTTGTTCTGTAGATTTGAGATTGTCGTTTCCTGCACGGATTCTAATACAAAATGTAATGTGTTGTTTTCAAACGAGGCATCGACTGCCCTTCTGAAACGTTGTGCAAGGGAGCTTCAAAAGTTGTCTGTAGATGAACTAACCCAGTTATTTCTGTCGGTGGTGGGAAAATATTTCACTGTTGAAGTGCGCCCAGTCACGATGAACAATGCAAGGGGTATCAGATTATGTGCGACGGCACTGTTGGATCCAGTTCTAACGTCTAATTAGTTCTTCAACATGAACATGCATTTTAATCTATTTGATAAGTGCGGCGTTGATTTTCGTCGCAATTTGCATCTAATGTTGGTAGAAGCAAGACTATCTTTATGGTGGAGTAGTAGTTAATCGAACGAATGAATTATGTGTAAGTGGAAATTTTTGTCGTGTCTGGGGTGTACATAGTGGTACCATAAACCATGTGCGAGAAATGTTGTTCAGTCTTTAATTAACTGTATTTTTTTAATATGGTTTATGCCGTACTTTAAATATTAGAGTCTACACATTAAATATAAGAATCGAACCTGATTAACAATTGAGCCAGTAGAACCACAATCAGTTAAAATAACTGTACAGTTAACTTTTGACTGTTATTGATGGACCAAACGGTTTTTCACAGTTCAACATAAAACCAAATGAACCACCACAGTTTAACTGGTTCACTGGTTCATTATTTAACCAATTTTTTAAACAAATACTTTAACGTATACTAACTCCATCGAACCAGAATTATTAATTTTATTCATTCTTTATCTTCTCATTTTTAACCTCCTTATCAACTTACTATTGATAGTCGTATGACACAATGAGCAATGATATAGTGTTCTTTTTGGCAGGACATATTGATCACGATAGAGATTTTTTACTATGGTGAATAGCTCTTAAATATTTATTGTACGTACATTGGAATAATGGCGCCATGAATTGTCCCTGTCAGTACTAATATCATAATTGTCTTGTATTTTTTTTTAATGTTTGCCACCTGTTGTGGGGGTGTAGTCACTGTGCGATGGTGACTTTACACAAATAGTATATAACATGAAAGAAGAAAGAAGGATACATATTAGTGAGAAAACTCCATCTAAAGCGTCTTCTTTCCACTTCAAGTTCAAAAGAGTAGCCCATTTAATAGAAGAGACAAAGAGGAAGTGTGAAATTGCTCATGTATTCCTTCTTTCTTGCTTTCTTTGACTTGTTCCCGTCCTTGGCTCTACTCAATCCCGATATTCAAAACTCACTTCACATGATCTCTCCCGTCTCCGTTTTCTTGCCTAGCGGTTAGCGGTGGTTGGTTTCAACTTTTCTAAGCCATGTGAGTTCTGTGAGTTTCTTCTTTGTGATTCTTTCTTAGTGATTTTTTTAGTGACGGTTTAATTTTCATACACACTCAAAATCTTAGATTTTGGTTTGGTGAGGTGAATTGATCATTGGTGTTAAAAAAATTAACAGAGAAAGGTGATCAAGAGAAAAAATTGGATCAGAAGAAGGCAATGGATAGTGAAGAAGTGTACGTGAGCAACCATGTTGAGACTATATATAATTAAAAGATGAGTACTTTCCTCCCGTAAATCGTCCTTTATCGGGTAAGATATATAAACCAAATAGGAGACACCCTTCATAATTTCCTCTTCTACCAATTCAATCTGATCTAATCGGCAATGACTAGGTCTGCTTCTCGCGTGAGCTAGAGTTAGCCTACAAACATAAACCATCACGGAGATTGTTCAACTATCGTATAGTTTCCCTCTTCAATCCTCCTTCTGTGTTCTCGAAACTTCAAACACGCTGCGGAAATTGAGTATTTTTTTTTGGTATTTTTAATCCACGTTCCAGTCACCTGTCAATCGGCTTTTACAAGGTATCGAGTAACTATGTTTTGTCTTGTTATGATCGTTGATACATATATGTTTATAGTATCAATACGATGGTTGATCATAGTGTCTATTATTTTTGTTAGGTGGTGTTCCATTATGTCGAGGAATTATATTTTGTCCAGCTCGCTCGAAGGTTATTTATTTAATGTGTTGGTATTTTCATTACGGTCAAATTTATTTTATACATATTCATTTGCAAAAAAAAATTCAATATTAGCGTATATCATTAACCGATCAATGCCTTACATGACATATATTCTAAGAGCCATGTTTGTTTTTTGTAGACCCAATAAATTCCTCAATGACCATCAGATAACTTTCAGGAGGTATCATAGAGCGACCAATTGTTGTCCGACTCATTCACCAATGGATCGCCAGAGACGTTCCTGGTTCACCTGCACTTTATACAATATGGGTCGACAAAAAGGTGGTTCCTTTTAAGTATATCTGCAAAGCATGTGTTAGTTGTTGTTGTTATAATCTAACGTGAATTTGTTTCAATAACAGGAAAACATTATAGAAGGTTTTACCTTACCCAAATATTATGAGATGGTCAAATATTTCATCGGAACAAGACGCATTTACATTATGTCGGACGTGTTACTGATTCCTGCACGGTCTAGAAATCTTTACTCTCCATGCGATCTACAACTACACGTTAAATCGGCTATGGATTTTGTCGAAATTTATGACAATTATTTAGTACGCGGCAATCCAGTCTATCGCTTCCCTTTCGAAAGCTTTAGAGATACTGCATTTGAAGACGTACCACCTATGCGTTCTAATCATACTCATCTAGCAGGTAAATATATTTACAATTTATGTACTCTGTAATCCTATTTTTAGATAGATATATTTAATTAATCAACTTAATCGAAATATATCTTTGTCAATATCTTTATAAACAGATCTTACAGGTCGTTTACTTTCCATTACCACGGCACGACACCATCCATATCACATGAAAACTTTCAGAGTTGTGATAGAAAATACTAGGTTTTTTTTTACGATCACATTAATATTCTATATTTACTTTGATTGTTAATGTCCATCGGATTATTGTCATTCAGTTTCAATTGTAGGATCAGGAGATTCCCCATCTTTTATACGGATACACAATATTATAACATTTGTCAAGAGGCAATATTGAAAGAGCGTAATGGACTAGTTATATGTACAATTACCGGTATTTTTGTTGGAAAGACACGTACTCCAGGTATTCACGTTCTTATTGATATTTTCACTCTTATCATCTTTTATTGTATGATATTTACTTAATTTAAGTACGTTTGACTTTATCGTGTATCATATAATCAATATTTTGTTATGTGCATTTGTTGTTCAAAAAAATGTAGGGGTCTAAATGTTGAAGAGCACCTTGGGAAGTCGCATAATATTTGCCGCATATACACACAGATACAGGAGTATCTTTGATAGGTGAGCTATATGGTCAATTTCCGGTACGTTCTCACGGTTATTGATAATATATGTTTAAAAATTATATATCTTGTAGGTTTTCTACCGTTCACCTACCAATACAACTGAATACAAAATCACAACCGTCGGCTATTAAATATCTTCGTGGTCCACTCCTGGAACGAATCACACTGAGAGATTTGCTTGCGGTCGGTCTGAAAAACCACAATATGGTGTTAGATATGTATTTTTTTGTATTGAAGTTTAAATAAGTGTAAATGAGTGTACGGTAAGTGTACATATTAGAGGTAACTTTAATCAGGTTAACCTTAAACTTAACCGTGGTTTATCATATTGTTGCCATTTTTTCGATATGGTATACATGTGCATGACATGTTGCACTTGTTAAATGTTACTGCATATTATGTCTATATATAGCGTAAACAACAATTAAGGTTGAATTTTTCATTTTTTTAACAGAAACCTTATTGGTGTTTGATAGAAGTTGAGAATTTCAATACAGATCAGGAAGTTTTCTCAAGATATCCTGAATGGTAGGTATATGTTCACTTATTCATTTCGTTGCTTAGTATAAAAGGAATATTAATGCTTCTCGTTGTTTCCTCAATTTCTTACTAGCTATTTGAGTGTGATCACCTGTGGGGATGGAATGACTTCCTGCGATTTGATGTTCCGTCAATGGCCCGTGACTACCTTGCTGAAAACTCCATTAACGGAGTTCAAAAATCTTGCAGTTGATGACAGGCATTGTCTAATGAATTTAGCAAACGGTCAAGTATTCACTGCAGAGGTGGAAATAGTTGTTACCTGGATCACCTCTCTCTGGTTTTATCAATGTTACCTACTTATTGCATCCATTGGCATATGCTTTGCTTGATATGTAATAAAGTTGTCCATGAGCGTTGTTTTTTTTTTTGTTATAAACAATCCAGTTCATTAATAATCATCATTTCATGTTTAAATATTTTTGTTGCTATTTCTCGAATTTCTTGGAGTGCATTTTTAAATATTTTTTGTTGTTTTGTTAATAATTTACTGTGTTTCTATCTAATGTTAATGTAAACTGGTTTGCACTTTGCATATATGTATATATATGTAGCTGCTTCTCAATTATTCTAATTATTTGTTGTGTTTATTTATTATTATGATATGAATTAAAATGTTTACGTTGTTGTCTGTCAAATCTGTAACTAATTATAATTTTTATATAATAACTTGGAGTCACTCACGCATTCTCCGCAGCGGAGCGCGGGCTAAGTTGCTAGTCTTATTAAAAAACAAGTACCAAATTACTATTGCATAGTGTCAAATCATAAGGAGTGTTCATTTTGTAATTAACTAAAACTTGGAGGGATTTAAATACCATTGAGATTATAATTAATTAGCTTATGACAATTGAACCCAATTGAACAAAGTCAATGAGCATTCGATCTAATTCGATCGGTGTTTACGACTTTTGCATCGAGGTGACGTGTTGGGTCGGTGTTAATTTGTTGAAAATTCACCTCGCTTGCTTTGCTTTCGTTTTAACGGCATTTAAGCTTTTTTGTTAGTGTCATTCAGACTTTGAACTCAAATTAGCTTATGACAATTGAACCCAATTGAACCAAGTCAATGGGTATTCGATCTAATTTGAATGGTGTTGACGACTTTAGCTTTTAGGACAAGTTTCACACGCTTTTTTTAATATATTTTTTAACTAATCAAATGTTCTAATTGAACCCAAATTGAATCCAAGTCAATAGGTGCTCGACCTGATTCCACCACTGTTGGCAATTAAGATTTTTCGGTTTAAGTTAATGGATATTCGATCTAATTCGACCGGTGTTGACGAATTTTGCGTTGAGGATGATTTTCACACGCTTTTTTATTATTTAAATTTTTTATATGAACTAATCAAATGTTCTAATTGAACCCAAATCGAATCCAAATCAATAGGAGCTCGACTTAATTCGACTAGTGTTGACAATCGTTGTTGCCAAATAAGATTATTTTAGTTTAGGTTAGTGGATATTCGTTCTAATTCGACCGGTGTTGACGACTTTTGAATTGAGGACGAGTTTCATACATTTTTTTATTCAAATTTTTATTAACTAATCAAATGTTATAATTGAACCCTAATTGAATCCAAGTCAATTGGTGCTCGAGCTAATTTGACCAGTGTTGACGACCTGTATTGGCAATTAAGATTTTTTGGTTTAAGTCAAGGGGTATTCGATCGATGTTAAAGAATTTTGCATTGAGGACGAGTTTCACATGATTTCTTATTATTTAATTTTTTTATTGACTAATAAAATGTTCTAATTGAATCCAATTCAACGGGTATTCGAACTAATTCGACCGTTGTTGACGACTTTTGCATTGAGGACGAGTTTCACACGCTTTTTTATTATTTACATTTTTTATTAACTAATAAAATGTTCTAATTGAACCCAAATTAAATCCAAGTCAATAGGTGCTCGACCTAATTCGACCGGTGTTAAAGACTAGTGTTGGCAATTAAGGTTTTTTTTGTTTAAGTCAATGGTCATTCTATCTAATTCGACCAGTGTTGACGACTTTGCGAGTTTCATACGTTTTTTTATTATTTTTATTTTTATTAACTAATTAAAGTTCTAATTGAACCAAAATTGAATCCAAGTCTATAGGTGCTCGACCTAATACGACCGGTGTTGGCGACTTTTGCATTGAGGGCGATTTTTATTATTTATATTTTTTGATTGACTAATCAAATGTTCTAATTGAACTCACATTGAATCCAAGTCAACAAGTGCGCGATTGGAAATTAAGATTTTTTGGTTTAAGTCAATGGGGATTCGATCTAATTCTACCGGTGTTGACGACTTGTGCGTTGAGGACGAGTTTCACACAAGTAACAAAGTTATTATTCTTAGTGCCCCATCAAAGAGGTGTTTTTTTTTTTTTGTAATTTTTTTCATCTAACATGTGACCCTTTGTAATTAACCATAAGTTTAATTATTATTATTATTATTATTATTATCTTCATCTCTTTTAAAAGAACAAGCAACAAAGTTACTATTCTCTCGATGAGTTTTGCGTCAATAACGAGTTTCACACATGTTGAAACTAGTATTAACTAGTTTTGCTTCAGGAACACATTTTACATTAGAAGAAGTAATTTGCACAAACATCCAATTCTTATTTATCCCATACTACTTTTACTGTTTGACTAGAAATGGTTTACTATTCATGACCTTATCATGGGTTGTTACACGGTGGTGGGCCTCACTTTCCATGTCTCATAGCTGCTTCGGGCCTCTCTCTTTTGCTTCTTTCCTCTGCCACGAAAGTCGCGCCAGCCTCAAGTGGATGGTTGTTTTCTGGCTTGGTGAATGGCCCAAGAAAAGAGAGGGACAAAAATATTTTGAGTGGGTTACTTGATGGACCTAAGCTCCACGTTGGTGTTTTTATTTTGATCCTCTTATTTCACCTACCGGGCACAATCCTCTTGCTTTACTCTCTTTTGAAACTGAAACAAGCTCGGCGAAATGAGGGACAACTCACAGTAACAGGTAAGCCATTTTCTCTCTCTCTCTCTCTATCACTCCCACTCCCTTCTCTCTGGTATGTGGCTTCGAGCAGAAACGCCAGAGCCACCGAGAGCCTTGCCAAAAACTATGCTTCTTTAGCGAATCTGTCAATTCGACGGAGAGGATCCTTTCGAACAACCGCCACCAAAATCCATCCAGCCTTCATCAATCGGAACGATCACCATCATCTTCTTCAAAGTGCTCACCTGATCGGAGGCGGCAATAGTGGCTTCTGAATCCATATCTCGATGATCTTCTTCGATGCAGTTCCATGTTCGAGCTTCCTTCTCAAGTGCAAGTAACTATCATATTCCACATTTTTCATTCGATTTTCCCCTCTTTTTCAGTTTTCTCACCTCTGCTCTCTTTATTAATTTGAACTTCCTCTCTACCTGTCTGCAATTCCTTCCGTTTGTGGTGCTTCTGCCAACGAAACTCAATAGACGTATTCTCTTGAGCTTCTGATTCCCTCCTCCCTTATGCTCGATTTGAGGAAGACCCTCAGGTAGAATCCACCATGATGCAAGTTGGTTCGGCTACCTCATTGGCAAAGGAAATGATCCATAGCTAAGTGACCTCATCTCTTCTTTTGTGTGTTTTTGGTTTTTTCATATCTGTACTGATCGGTCAACTAATTTTTTCCCTTATCTTTTAGGATACGTTCTATCAAGGGTGCAGGCACAAGGCCATTATCGACCTGTTCAAGATTCTTACTCGAGTTATTTATGGATTCCTCTCATTTGCATTAACATATCGAATTCATCATACAGTCTCGGACCCATGGTTGTCAGTCCTTTATCATAGCTATTTATTCAGTGAGTAAATTATGAGTATCTTAGTTCTCAGACTTCATTGATGGGAAGCGATGTCGTAATCAATCTTGCAAGACAAAGGATTGTAGGTGTTTAATGAATGACCTCGACATATGCTTTGACAGTAACATGGTTCCAACTATCACTATGAACTTTGAGTTTTTTTCCTCGTTTCGTTTGATTTCAGAGAGCGGAAACCATGGTGGAGGTCCTTCACAGATGGCAGGTAGATTAATTATGGTGGGAAAACATAGTTAAGGGACTTCCCCTATTATAACTGTCATATGAGTCTAACTCTCATGGTCACTGTTACTGAATCTTATATCATTGGTTCACTTTCATGATGTAACTAGCTTCTAAATAATATGATAGGATTCTTTGTGGGTTTCATTTCATTTCTATGGTTATGGGGTCTACACTCTAGACACCAATTCCTCATTTGATTCAATTTCTTTCTCGGATCACCAACTCTACCGATTCTTCCACTTTTGCAGGATTAAGTTGTGAATCAAGGGTGGGGAGCCAATGAAGAGTTTGGGGTTCCAGCCAACTTCCTGCCAGATGTACACTTAAGGGTAGAATGGAGTTTGTTCCTGGAACTAAACCATGATTTAGAGGATTGCAATTTTCCAGTTCTGTTTTTTCTTCTATCAGACTCCTTGAACACGTGATTACATTTCCTTATGTATATTTTTCCTTTCCGTTTAGATATTTGCTTGTGTTGGGGAGGATCCCAGATTTACAAGGTAGTTTATCGACCCCCCAAAATCGCTCCTGGAATTGAGGTAGGCATTATTTTTTCTGGATCTTGAGCTTTGTTCTAACCCTTTGCTTTGTGAATTAGGAGGATAGGGTATATTATACTTACGTGTTGAGGCATCTAATCGACTTATCATGTTTTTTCACTGATCCCATATACATCATAGGTGTTTTGGTTATTTGCTAACATGATTAGTGCGGTTGAAGCTTGGATGGAGTATGAAAGTCGGTGATGTTAACATATTTCAGTTCTTTTCTAGGTTTGCTTTACAATCCTTTCATTTTCCCTTTTGTTTTGTGAATTATTTCTACCATTTGCTTATTGAACTTTGATTTGTTGATCTTGATGGATATGTTTTTCCTTTTTTCATGAACTCAGAATCAATGTTGGTACTAACGTGATTTTGGCAAACCAAAGTAAGTAGTTTGCTACGGTAATTCACTTGAGTTATATTCGATGTTTCTTTCACGGCCTTCAGTTCTCAAAAGTAGAGTGCCTTTTGCTCCTTCAGTTGCAACTAGAGAGTGGTTTTAGGCTTGGTGATTACACATAGATTGATATGGCCATTGGAAATAGATTGATATGGCCATATCTATTCTTTGGTGATTACACATGGAATTCAGAAACTAACCTGGTTCTTTAATTACCTCACAACTGATTAGTTTGCGACATTTATTTTGTTAATTGGTTGTTTCTGTTTATCAATGTGTTTTCCGTTTTTTTTGTTTGCAGGGGGCAAGTTTGGGTTGCTTTTGGATTTTAAAGAAGGCTGCTTACATGATTAATGTGAAGAACCTTTCTTGGATATTTCATTGACAAACTGTTTTTATTTTATACCGAACAATTGTGAAAGTAGATGCTCACTGCATGTGCATGGCATGTAACTAGGTAAGGTAGCTTGGTTTTGGTCGTGATTGTGGTTGTTGATAAACTTCTTTTATTATGTAGAAGTTTAAGAACATCGTAGGAATTGGGTGGTGTGTGATGTGGTCGGAAAAATGGTTTGTTTATGGTCAATGATTTATGCTTTGTTAATAGTCTTGCTAGGATGCTTCTATATTTCCCCTCACCGATCATGAAAACTAAGTAATTTAAATCTTTTTAGATAGGACTCCTATTTTTCATATGGTAAAAACTGTTTACAGCCTTTCATTTGATACGTTAATGATTATTCAGTTAGCAATGAGTATGTATGTGTGTATGTAACTTTCGCGTGATAGTCCTTAAATTGCACCACCTCTCGCCGCAGAGCATGGACTATTGATTAGTTATTATTATTATTATTATTATTATTATTATTATACAAATAACAAAATTGTTGATCATTATTGTCCCATCAAAGAGGTACTTTTTTGTAATTTTTTCCATCTAACATGAGATCCTTTGTAATCAACCATCACTTTAATAATTGTTATTATTATTATTATTAAGAATGGTTCTAACCACAACAAATGCATTAACTAATTGGACTTTGTTTGAACTAGAAGCATCATGAATATAACGTTAGAGGATAACATTTGATTAACATAAAAACTATCATGTTCGGTATCTGCCAAGGAATTATAATTTATCTAATCAAATAAACATATGTGAATTTGTAATTAGTTCAACAATACAATGACTATTTTTTCACGATCTCAATTGACTGTATTACTATGTTTAAATATGGATATGGTGAAGCACCATAACTTATTGTGCTTACCAACAGGGGTAATTGCTCCCTGTTTAAGCCTACTTTCGGTTGTTTGGTGGTTTTGCTTGTTACTTGATTCTCTAAACTGGAATGCTACAATTTACAGGTTTTGCAGCAATCTATGAAAGACCAAATTACTTGGGTTCACTATCAGTTGCTGGATGGTCATGTTTCTTATCAATAGAATGTTTTGTAACGCCGAAACACGCACTTCGCCCTAAAAAGCACTTTTAGTATGACCAATGTAAATCCCCGCCGCGAAACGTGGGCTTCCGTGCTAATAACAATCAAGGCCAATACTATGGTGCCGCACTAAAAAGTGCGGCACAGGTGACGCCGTTTCTGATTGGGCCACATGGCGCTGACGTGGCCTGACTGGTTTATTTAATTTGAGCCCAAAACCGGTTTATTTAATTTGAGCCCAAAACCTACTGACCTATTGGAATTGGCTGGAATCGAAGCCGTACCAAACGGACGGATTCTTTCCGTTATTTTTTTCCGGAGCGTTTTCGCATATTATTTTGTTTAGTTTTAATTTTTTTTTCTCCAGAAACCAAGGAAACGCAACAAAGGGAAAGTCGAGCAGTCGATCTCCTTCTCTCGGTCGAAACTACTCCGGCGAGAAACAAAGCAGCTCCGGCGAACTCCACCCACTCCGATCGGAACTCCATCTCCTCCAATAAACTCCTTTACCGTATTCCTCCTCCGGCATTCATTCTGTGAAACAAAAATTGACGAATCCCTAGTACAGGGACGCCCTCTGTCTGCATCGAACTGCTCTGCCGACACCGACAATCCCTCGTGCGCGTAAGGGAAGAGTTCCTCACTCTGCCCTGTCCCCTCGGTATGCACCCTCCTGTTGGAATCTTCGAAACATGAGTGTCTAGTGACTTTGCCTAACGAATCCGAACGCTCCTGGTTATTCGATTCATTTGTGTTTTGGGGTACTAGAACAATGATTCGATTCGTTTTGTTGCCGAATTTGGCTAAGTTTCATTTTGCCTCTGAACTGTAATGTCATGGATTCTGCAATGGAGCCTTGTTTTGCAATATTTTTCGCTTTCCTTGTGTTAACCGGGCAGCAGGGAATTGGTTGATGTGTCCCTGTTCTGCTTATGTGCTGTTCTTTCCTCCTTTATCTTCTGTTGGCTAACAACTTCTCAGTTTTGCCTGTATGCTATTCCCCTTTCTGGTTGGTGTTTTTCACATTCTGATTCCAGTAGCTGATAATGTTGTTTGGTTTGGTTTTGGTAATTGGTCTTTCAATCTTCTTTAGTGAAATTGCAGCAAGTCATTTATCCATAAGAACATAATTTCGAGGCTTGTTTGAACAGAAAAGCACTAGATTATTGTATCTTATTTTCCTACATAATTCAAAACCCAATATATCCTAGTTTATAGATCTCTATCATTGTTTTTATGAGAATGTACCCTAAGAAAGGAGTTCAGATTGTTAGCTTAGTATTAGTGATTAATGTGATCCATTTTGTATCATCTTGTATCATTCGATACAGAACCATTTAGTGGGTTTGAAAGTTACAAGCAATGCTGTCAAGTTGGTGCTGATAGGTGAGAATAACCTCAAAAGTCCACAACTTTCAGTTCATTGACCAAGTTTGGAGAGAGCTGCTTCATATTCCAAAGAATCAGAAGTCAGCCTAGGATGATGATGGTGATGATAAACAGCCAGTAAAGCTTTTACTTGCAGGATCGCGGTTAAGTCCATGCCTCTTCAGTGTCCTGATGTAGTCTTTGCTGAGAGAGAACTTAGTGCTCCCAAGGTGAGAGAAAGAGGCCCATTTATAGGTTCCAGTCTTGTGCAGATCTTCAAACACTATTATGAAAATACCAGTATTCAACGACATTAGTTATGGTAAGTGCAAGTGAAAAGAATCAGTAGTGTCATCAGTCATGTAAGCTTAAAAAAAATATCTACATAGTCTTAGGTTTATTCACTAGTTAGACCCTTTCACAGTTCACTGGTCCACCAAACCACCTCCCCTGTGTGCCCTTATAGCCTAGTCATTCTTATTGTGCTCATTATAAATCGTTTACAGATGCATAATCTATTTAGATCGTCTATATGTAAGCATTTTGATAAGAGCAATCTAATTTGTAAGATTTATTGGAGCCGTCTTTTCTCACTCAACTGAGTAATTACGTTAGCATTGTCTTTTTGTCAATTGAAAATTAATAATCAGGAGGGGCATGGGTGTTGTTAAGGATTATTTGGCAGTGATTGGCACAAGCAAGGCAATATCAAGAATTTATATTTTAATATGGTTGTTAAATATTATTAACTTGTTGGAGGCTTTGTGATGATTTATGCAGTAACTTTGTCGGGATAGTTTTCCTGGAAATGTTTGAGTCGGCTGGTCTCTTATTTGCTTCTCTTGTTTTTGCGGTGCTTGGTGCAGATGTTACCACCATGGAGATTATTCTGCTGCTACTAGAGCTCTGGGATGCATCCATGGACTCCCTCACGCGGACAGTAGATACAGCCTCAATGTTATGATCAATGCATACTTCTTCCTCAGCATCGAGAATTCCAGTTTGCAATGCCAAACCTTCAATATTGCGGAAGACGTTTTTATTATCAGACTGGATTACATATGGAGAAGCATGGCTGTTAAAGCTGCACGAGCCCACCATTTCATCTGTACTAGTGGAATAATCTGATGTTATTTCCTTCAGATCATGAGCAGAAACCAAACTGCCACCACAATGATCCGAAGTCGACAATTTCATGGCCTCTTAAGTCTCTCACTGTCCAAATCAGAGGGTTCCTCCATCTTTGCTGTTTGAACGGATCCTGGAGGACTTATATTCTCTCCTGCTCAAACTAAACATCCAGAACACAGATAGTCCTCCCATATATGTCAGAGTAAAATATTGGGCACTAATAATGCAAATACGCAGCCTATACGACGTTAATGATGTCCTGCTAGTTGGCGATGATCCTTGGGAGTAAGAGAAAAATTTCTGCATTGGTTTTTCCTTTCCTTTCCTTTCCATTTCCTGCAAATGGAAACTGTGATTTTTTTATGTTTGGTTTATTTGTTTCGATAGTCACAAGCTCTTTGTAATTTTCTTTCAGGTTGTTCCCGATGATGCATCAAAATTGGCTTGTATCTCCAAAACTAACAGGCTACCGTAGTCATCACAGGACCACCTATAGTTTCAATGGGAAGAAGAGACTTGTGCTTTCAAAACATGCTGGCTAGGTGGGCTGAATTACTTTCTTGGCATTGCTTACCTTGTAGTTGGGGGGTAATGCTTGTTCTTTATAGTATGATTCATCATAGTGTATCTTGTGAAGCCCATGTAAGCTTTTCGATGTTGATTTGTAGTTCCCAGAGCATTCTATACTTGTACAGTGATGTTCTGGGTTTCTGCTGATCTTCTACCAAGTCTCACTCAATGTTATGTAGAGACTTAACCATATTAAATGACAGTTAATGCATTCCCTGGTATGAATTTGCATATATGGCTTGTGTTATGCAGGTAGTTAGTGTTCTTTGCATAGATTTCTTGCAGTCAGAGTATCAAGGCTTTTTATCTAATTATTGTTCAATAATGTTTGAGGATGTTTGTTGGTCATCTCCAAAACTCAAACTCACATTTTACTCTGTTGCTAGGGATGCAATACTTCTGTATGAAGCAACCTATCAAGGTTAGTCGTTATTACTTGGCATAAAGATCTAGCTTCTTATATCTTGTTGTTTGGAGAACTATATTTATCGTCATCCTTACATATTCTAGAAATGGTTCCCTTTATTTCACCACTTTGTTGTTTGTAAATGGTGGTGATAACTTGGAACTTTTATTCATGAAGCTAGAAAGAAAGCTGGTAACTCAACCAAGTTGCTATTTTGAGTAAAGGGAAGTAGCAGCTGCAACAACAGTAGCGGGAAGGAAACAGTAGCAGCAGGACAACAATAAAAGGCGGATGCTTGAATGTCAAACACGCATAGGAAATCACTGTTGTATTTTATATAGTTTAGTTGCTAATTGAGAGACAGCATGAATAGAGTGGTTGTTTATTGAATCAGTTAGCTTATGCTAGTTAACATTCTGGGTTTTCTAATTGCTGTGGAAAATCCAGTTTAAGCCTTATTATCTTCTCTATTTAATGTCATTTAATATTGTGATGAATGACAAAGAGGATGAGCTAGAGTTTGAGCTCTCATTGTTCTAAAATTGGAAGGCTTGTTGCGGGGCAAGTGTCCTACAGACTTCATTCCTGTGCAATTCAATGTCAGTGGGTACAAGTAACAATTCATTCATCTGCAATTCAATGTCAACAGAATGAGATCTAGCTGACCAAATATTCATTCTCATTATCAACGCTATAGGAGTTTACATTCCGATGGAAGAAACTAACTCAGTTGATCAACCAATTATGCAAAACATCAATGTCATACAGCCTTAGGTCCCCTAACCCAGCTGCCACTAGTCTATGCACAATCACTCTCCCAATACTACCACCATTTAGGGCTGGCCGTTCGGTTAGCGGTTACCGATTAACCGGCCGGTTAAACCGATAACCGCCGGTTACCGGTTAACCGACTAACCGAAAATGGGGGCTTCGGGCGGTTGGCGGTAGTGGGTTTTACTGTGCCGGTTAACCGGCTAACCGGCAAATAAAAACGACGCCGCTCAAACAATCCACCCGACCCCTGTCTCCTAACCCCCTAACCCTAATCGAATGCAAGCTCCTTTGCAAACGGCCTCGCCCTCCTCAGCTCCTCTGCAATCGGTGGCATGCGACGAGAAAGAAGGTAATTGGTGGGGAAGGTCTGGTTGCTGGCCAGGTGGTGGACATCATTTCCGAAGGAAATTCCGAGGTGGGTTTGAAAGAGCTGGAGTTCATCCACGTACACAAGACGGCCAAGCTGCTCGAGGGCTCGGTGGTTCTGGGTGCGATCCTCGGCGGCGGGAGCGACGATGAAGTGGAGAGGCTGCGGCGGTACGCGAGGGACATCGGGCTGTTGTTTCAGGTGGTGGATGACATACTCGAAACATAAGACGGCTGTGAAGGACCTGGTGGAGGATAAGGTGACTTATCCGAAGCTGATGGTGATTGAGAAATCCAGGGAGTTCGCGGAGAAGTTGAATGAGGAAGCCCAAGAGCAGCTGACTGGGTTTGATCCGGTAAAGGCTGCGCCTTTGATTGCTTTGGCTAATTACATTGCTTATAGGCAGAATTGAGAATCCAGATTATGGTCTCTGTAATGTGGGATTTTGTTGTAGTAGAATTACCTATTGCGTTGATTTAGCAAGAGCAGAAGGGGGGGATTAGGAGGAATCTGTGCCACTGTGTAATATTATGGAAAGATGGGTTATTGTAAGCATGGAGATTGTTAACTTAGCTCATGGTTTGTAGCAGAGTTTAGAACAGGCGGAAATGACAGCCATGAATTAATGGTGAGATTATTAATGGATGTGGAATGTTGTAGTTTCAGTATGATGGGTTGGAGAGTTCTTTCTGAGTGAACTCGAAACTAATCTGGTTTGTCATGGAGCAAGACACCATGAGAGGGCAAGTGCTGAGCATGTCATGCGCCGCGGTTACTTTGGTTAACCGAGAAACTAACCGGTAACCGACCGGTCGGTTGCCGGCTAACCAAAGTTTTCCTTCGGGCGGTTGTCGGTAGCCATACCCCCTGTCTCGGTTAACCGATGACCGGCATTTCGGTTATCGGTTATAACCGAACTAACCGAAATGCCAGCCCTACCACCAATCCCTCATTGTTTCCTGAACCCACTGTTTAACTTCCTCCTCTCTCTCCACCAGCAAACAAGCTTGATCATCTTGACCTGCTAAAATAGATTTAGAGGCATCTCTAGATGACCATTGCAATGTCAACTTGTCAACTTTGAACAGGCCACAAGGCAAATTTCCTGCACAGAAAGATCACAATGAAGTAAAAAAAAAGCCTCTATAGATATGCAAGATCAACAATGCAGCACAAGTCATCCAAACTTTTGCAATCCTAACCAGTTATGCGACAGCTTGACATCATTCGAAACGAATGAAGCATCAATCATCCGGGCATTACAAAATTCGGTACTCAAGCAAAACACAATCTTCTTCAACTACTAGTTTCACATGGTACAGTCAATTCTTTTACCCAACATAATTTGAGAGGCCTCCAGTCACGATTAACCCTCGCTTCAAGACATATGACACCCGCACATTCAAAAAAAAAACTCTCAGAACCAGAAACCATAGCGAACCTACCATTATCAACATGTCCAGCAAGATCAACACCGAATAAATGCTGCATTCTCCTTCCAATCTTGGGCGAAACTACAAGGATCACAAAATCAAATTACCAAGTGGTATTGGTTACCAACCAACAACGGAAACACAAAACTCAAACTACAGTTCCAAGTCATTTGACACTTAGCAGCAAACATCAGGCTGGTTTAGTTCACAAGCAGACAAGCTAGAAATGCAAAATCAATCACTTCCCAAGAAGATTACTAACTGCTACAACAATTACACGCAACACCGAATGAAAGGAGAAGGGCAATTCTTTTTGGTTTGGCTTGGGTTTGGTATGGTAACAGTGAAGCAGTCCGTTGGAGGCAGAGAGCAGCCGGGACAATGTGAAGGTGAGATCAGGTAGATCATAACAACCCGGATTTAAAAAATATTAAACACAATGTGATTCACTAGAGGAAACTATCTTATTTATTCAAGGATATACTTCAAGAGATAATCATCTACAAAACAGGAATAAATGATATTTATGATTAATAATAGATAATTTAAGCATTTGAATTCATATCAAACTCTCTTGTTACTGTGGACTATAAACACACGTAACTCTTTTATGGCTGTGAGTTTTCGTGTAAGGGTGTAGGGGTTCTGGAGTCGCAGGTAATAGTTAGCTTCCTTCGTTTTTTTCTACCCTATTTCCACAGTTTGGTATTACAGATTAAGTTATGTGGGCATATGTTGGATGATTGGCAGCTATTGTTTGGCAGAATCGACGTGTCGGGTGGAGAGCTAAGGTATGTGTTCAATCTCAACAGCAATTTCTATATGAACTTACTAGTGTTATTTTCATGTGCAAATCCGTCTACTAAGCTAATCGAGAAACCCTGTTCCTATAATGCACTAGCACATAGACAAAATAGTGATTCCTTCATACACTGTAGACATTGGTTCAGCAATGAGAATCAAACACCAAAGCAGCCAATTGGGTATGAACTGAGAATCTCCCAACAAGCTTTAGTAATTGGTTCAGCAAACATACAGAATCAAACACCAGTAATGGTGATACAGTCGTATCTTAGAATTAAAACGAACAAAGAAGAACTAGTAAGAATACCTGTTTTTTTCGCTGAAATTGTTGAAATCCTCCAACACCCTGCTAATTGCTTCCAAGGCTACATTCTGTTCTTTTGCCACTCGCAGCATTATGATTTTGTAATTTCAGATCGTCAAACTCCGCATTATGGGAATTTTGTTGTGGTTAACCTCTGTCTCGAATAACCCTAGAATTCCTTATGAACATTTTTGGAGCGCCATCTGCCTGCGGAGATCTGTATAGCAACGACACCTCATCGATTGTCCTATCGACATTCTTCGGCAGTGATGCATGCTCGGCTTTCGAGTCGGCCAATTGAGTAGATTAGTATTGGCGAGTTCTTCTGAGAGAGTAAAATACAATCTTAGATTGGCCAGAGAAGAAGCTACTTTTGGGCGGCAGAAAAAATGGAGTAGAATAGATAAGCTTGCACTTGGTCTGAGTCGAAGAAGCGAGAAGAAAATCGAAGAAAGGAATCTTTTGATTTTGGACGAGGTCTCACCGTGACGATGGTGGAGGGATGAGCAGCGCCGGAAAGTAAACGGCAAATCTGTTGATTTTGCTTTCCATTAGTAACGGAAAGGAAACGGCAGCTTTTTTTTTTTTTTGGAAATCCAGCCCCAAATAACAGAGAACAACATTAACTATTTATATTTTGGGTTCAAATTATGTTATGACTAATGAATATAGTGTGTACCATGTCCACGGTAAAAAAAAAGTGATGCTAATTAAATAATTTATTAATTTAGAAATTCGACTATAGTACAATGCTCTAATTTTAATGGGTGAATCCTAAACTATAGTTATATAACCACGAAACCTAAATAAACTAAAAAATAATAATTAATTGATCCGATGAAGTAAAGTAGAGTTCATCCAATAATCATATTGTATACGTATGCTAGCTAGATGTGCACGGAAAAGCTAGTATAATATAATGAAATATTTTTTATTAAATGGATAGTATGTAAACTATTACGAATAATATATATCACAAGGTTTACATAATAAAGTACATAATCATTTTATTCTCCGTGGTTAATCATTACGAATAAGATATGTCATCTGTTTGTTTAAGTGATACATAATAAATTACTATTCATAAAAATATATAATTAATTATTTTAATGTGGTTTTAACCTTTTATTATGTGGTGTTTTTTTATGACAATTAGGAAGATGGAAAACACAATGGATCAAAGTGCTGATATTGCTGGTGTCTTGGAGTCTGTCCAAGCCATCAAAGAAATCATGGTGAGTTTTGACAGACGTATGAAATTGGTGGAACTACAACTGGATACTGTAAAGGACCTGCAAGAAGATTTGTTAGCATTTGCGAAAACACATAGAAGAAGTCTTGGTCTGGATGCAGAACATGTCATGTCTATGGAATCAGTTGGTAATGAGAGTCCGTCAGTGGAGGTAGGTTGACTTTTTTGTTTCGTTTTGATATATATGCGTTTACGTTTAGTAATCTGATATTTAGACAAATAATGGGTTCGTGGACACTATAAATTGATGTAGTATTATTTGACAGATTCAAGAGGAAGGTAGAGAATTTAATCTTAATGATGTGTACTCATCAGCTCGAGAGTTGCGTGCTGATGCGGAGCGCAAACCAAGCAAGTGGGTAAAATCTCCATATGCAAATGAAAAAAAGAGGAAAGTTTTTTTGGTTGGTCCGTTCAAAGTGGGTCGGCCTGCCTCAATTGAAGACCTTTCGCTGATCAAGTATCTGTTCGAAGCTGACATTAATGACTAGTTAAAATCTATACCTAACCCTATTTCTAATATCATTGTTGAATTCTGTGTTTTCACATACACTAACATTTGTTTGTTATAGTGATGTTGTGGTATCTAGTACCAACGTGTATATTATATGTGTTGACCTAAGGTCATTAGCTCCCACCCAAAAGATCGAGTTCGGGGTAAGTATTGCATCATGGTTTAGTTTAACAAAGTTTGATATATGTTGCTATGAATTAAGTACACGTTTCATATTTAAACTTTACGTTGTGTTTCGAAATTGTGTAAAAGGTCATTGATGGAGTTGTGGGAAAGCTTACTATCGAGGAGTTTAAAAAGGTTGTTCCTACAAACACATTCCTGCCTCGACGCCGAGATTTCCCAAGCGGCTTCGGAAGCGGATGATGGAGGCAAAAATTTGCGTTAAAATTATTGAGAGAAAATATATTGATTATTTCAGTGCACTCAATTTTTTGGGTATAGCAACTTCAAAAGTAATCATAAAACATCAAATTTTGAACGTTAACTAGTAGCATTAGTGTAATATGACAAAGGATCACAACTAAACAATCCATTACCCTAAC
Organism: Linum trigynum; assembly: GCA_964030455.1. NCBI lineage: Eukaryota > Viridiplantae > Streptophyta > Magnoliopsida > Malpighiales > Linaceae > Linum > Linum trigynum. The sequence continues at coordinate 34,650,275 of OZ034820.1, forward strand.
TCCTAAACTTTCAATTTTCAAAACCAACTATAAACCCCAAATTGTGAACCCTAACCATAAATCCATAAACCCTAAATCCTTCAAATCAAAGTAAATCTTGAATGATTTTTTTGTAAATTCATGGAGTTTCCTATCCAGTATATCACAAGTGATGATTGACATCGTTAAAGTTCAAAATGCACCCAAAAAAGTGAGTGCACCGAAGACAAAACCATATGCCATACTCCAGGTGATCTGTCCATTAGATGTACTTTGGTGAGATCCGATCAATCTCAATGGTCAATTATTATTTTTCTTTTATTAAATTGAACTTTAGGTCTTGGTTTAGAGAATTGGGCCCTGGGTTTATCTATTAGAGTAAGGTATAGTATCATATCTCGAACTCAGTTTAATTCATCGTCTGGATAGAGATATCTCAATATAGTGCTTGGAGTATAGTATACTCCAGGAGTACACCACGTGTATAGGAAGTGTACTCATATGGATTTATGGTCATTCATGAACTATAAATGACATTAACGGATAGGATTATTAAAATTTTTTAGGTATAATAATAGTATAACGGGACAACGCGATAGTGTTTTTTTTTTTTTTTTTGCAATCATGGAGGCCGAGGCCAAGAAAAGAGGGGGAGGAGTTACAGAGCTGCCGGCGCCCTAACTTGGCTCTCCAAAGCAACACCCATTACATCATCTCTAAGGATCTGAGATAAACCTCTTGGCGGGTTAGAGAGTTCATGCATACTGTAGGGATAGACGAGACTGTGCTTCGAGAGCTAGTCCGCGACTCTATTCCCTTCCCGATATGTATGAACTACCCTAACCAGCCAACTCTGAGCCAGCTTCCTCCTGATAGCATCAAATAAAGAAGCATAAGGGTACACAGGATCTCGCCGGTGATTATTTCACTCAATAATTTTAACGCAAACATTCCCATGAATTTCTCCTGTCAGTTGATTCAGACGAAGGAGCATCAGTCGCCGGGAAATCAAGCGCGATTCCACTCGGTGCCACCTTCTCCTACATGTCAAGAACCAGTTGCTCCCAATAACTCGAGTTGTTGGGAGAGGTTCAATCGTGGATCTTATACCACTCTCTAACACGCCCCCTCAAACGAAAGCCAACCCATGGGCTTGAAGTTTGCACAGGCCCACCATACCATGTGCTTGAAAGACAACGGTTAATATTGGGGTCGTGGAGATTCGAACACATGACCTTTCGGTTCTAGGCTCTGATACCATGTCAAGAACCAGTTGCTCCCAATAACTCGAGTTGTTGGGAGAGGTTCAATCGTGGATCTTATACCACTCTCTAACACTACACACTCAATAATGTCTTGCCATTATGACCATGTAAGAGTAAACAAATAGCTTCCTACTACTACGTTGCAGATGCCTGAACATGACAACTCAATCAAAAGGTTTCCAGTATGATAAAATTTCAGGTAAGAATAGATAATCTGCTCCTTTAGCATAGTGATAAAGATTGGTAATGTTCGTCAGTTTTATGAACGAAAAGAAGCATCATATGAAGTCTAGTATATACAGGTTTAAAGAGTATTGTTTTATGTTTGTACAGGGGCCCTCACCTGTTCCTCGCTGATTAACTGCTGGAGCCGCTACTTGAGTACAGGGCCATGGCGGCCACCGCTCTTCGAATTGATGAAGACCACCATGGGGCATTGCGGCGCGTCCTCGGGGACTTTCAGCTCGGCGCTGTTGTGGTGGCGGTCGCAGGCCTCCGCCGCGTCTTTTGACCTAATCGCGTCGACCACCGCCCGCCGGAGGTACTCCGGCATGACGAGCTTCTTCCTCAGCACTTCCTTGTCGATTCGGACCCCCGACAGGCCGCACCCACGGAGCGAATCGATCACGGAGGACCTCGACGCAACGATCCTCGTCGTCGTCGACGAATCCACCGCCGCCGCCGTCGACGATTCCACCGCAGTCGTCGTAGTCGCCGTTGAACTCTCTAATGCAATTGGGGTAGCGGGGGTGGTTCTGGGGTGGCGGTGATGATAGACACACACGCGGATGGTGGCGGCCTGAGACGGACGTGGGAGTCGCATATTTGGGGATTTTGTTGGAGGGAATTAGAAATTAGAAATAGCAAAATTAAGGCGCCAGAATGTTGGAGCCAAAAGTTGGGTCTCACAATACAAATTTGAAACAAATTCTTAATGCCAAATTATAAATACCCCCAATTATGAAAAGGAAAATAAAAAAAGTTGGGTCTCACAATACAAATTTGAAACAAATTCTTAATGCCAAATTATAAATACCCCCAATTATGAAAAGGAAAATCAAAATTTCCAATCAAATTATTAATCTATCCATAATAAAAACAAAACCAGATTTGTTGATCTCAAAGTGTTCAAAATAAGCCAACACAGAATCCATCATTGTAAACCGAAATCAACTCATCGAAGACAAAAGAGATTAATGGAAAGGCAACATAAGAGGAGTACTAATTAGCAACACTTCACTTTTTTCCTTTGCGTCCTTTCGAAGCTTTTGGTTTGCCCTTGGTTTGTGCAACCTTTTTAGTCGCGTCATATTTTTTTGCCTCTTCCTCGATCTCGTCCTTCTTCTTGTTGAACTCCCACTTCACCAATTCAAGTGCTAAATTCAGTCGTTCTTCTTCACTGTGGAACTATAAGTTCAAATAGTCAATTAGATTGCACCACAAAGTTCTCTAACGATGATGTACTGACGGGTTTCTTAAATGATAGCTACCTCTTTTCTCATATCTCTTGCCGCCTTGTCTAGCGATGTAGTACCTTTCATCAACTTCACAACAAACATACCAGAATCATCGCTGTCCAATGAAAAATGGCAATATAGATTGTATTTATTATCACTATCGTTGTAGCGTGAAACCGAATGATTATATGAAGCACACGATGGTAACTCACTCATTGGATTGTTGAGGGGCCTCCGCTACAAACTGGATGGGAAAGCGTTTAAATGGGTGATCATCATCAAGAATACCACTAAAGTCCTTACCAAATAGAACGTCCAACATTGTTACCTGTAATTTTAAAAAAAATGTGTTTTAAAAGATTTAGGTTGGTATTTCTGCGAAGACTAAGTAATAAGCGATGTGAACGAGTAGCGACCACTCACAATTTCTTTTGCTTTAGCCTCCAGATCGGGGGCATTTGTATGTGTTTGGTATGAATCCCAAATTGCTACTTCACGATATTTTATATCAACGACCATAAGGGCAAAGTGAAGGGCCAAGTAGATTGGTACGAAAATCTGAGAAGAACAAAAAGTAAAAGTAAGGTAAAATGACTATTTTGCACATGGTTTGAAGGGACTTTCATAAAACAAAAATCAACATTCAAATGCGACCATACCCGCTCAGAGTCTCCGATCCTTGAACAATATTCTGATACCAGCTTTTGAGAAGTCATATACTTGAAAAACTCCGTCTGGGTGTCTCCAGACTTCAACTACAACAAATAAGCACATTAATACATAGAGTATTATGAAATCAATAGATGTATACGAATGGGCTTGTGGATTACCCCAACTATAGTCGGCAGGAATGTGTTTGTAGGAACATGGGTTGGCTTTCGTTTGAGGGGGCGTGTTAGAGAGTGGTATAAGATCCACGATTGAACCTCTCCCAACAACTCGAGTTATTGGGAGCAACTGGTTCTTGACATGTAGGAGAAGGTGGCACCGAGTGGAATCGCGCTTGATTTCCCGGCGACTGATGCTCCTTCGTCTGCCTCGACGCCGAGATTTCCCAAGCGGCTTCGGAAGCGGATGATGGAGGCAAAAACTTCGCCTGTCAGTAGTGTGCAGGAGATCGAAGCTAAGCTTCGCGACGCTGAACTCCGGAGGCAGGTTAGTTTGTTTTCCGACTGAGGCTCACTTTCTGCTGTCTGTTTATCAACTCTCTTCAATTGGAAAGAGCAAAACCTTTAGGGATTCTTGGGGGTTTTGTTCTTTCCTTTTTTTTTTCATTTCGTCAGAGAGTTTAAGCAATTCGTAGTGAATTCTGGTTCTTTTGGGGTTTCCCTGGCTGCTGAGTCTATTGATCATCCAACGCTAAAGAAATGATCTTGTTTTGATTCTGATACTGGTTCACCATAGCTGAAATTTGGACTACAAATTCCGATCGATTTTGTGTTATTTCCCACTTTCTATTTCTTATTATCCCCTTTCCCGGTGGTGGGATTTTTCATCTCTTCGTGCGTAAGGTTCATATCTCTTGTGTTAGATTCACTTCTCCTCAGAGAAGATCTACACCCAGGTCCTCAATGAGGAGCAGAGAAGCAAAGAGTGCAGGTGCTACAAGGGAATTGACTAGAAGTCCAGCTAAGTTATCCAGGTATTCAGTGAGAGTAGTTCTTTGTGCTTACATGCATCTGGGCCATCCAGATGCTGTTCTCAGCAGTCAAGGAGAGAGGGAAACTGCCTTGGCCAAGTCTGCAAAGGATTTTATCCACGAGTTTGAGCTGTTAATAAGGATCATTCTGGAGGGACCACTTCAGAGCTCTGATGATGAGTCGGACTCCATTTCATCAAAGCGCTGTACCTTCAGGTCCCAACTTGCGGTGTTCGACAAAGCGTGTTGTGCATTCTTGAATTGCTTTGTGGTGTGGAAGGTTAAGGATGTCGTGTCATTGGAGGAGGACTTAGTGAGAGCAGCTTGTCAGCTTGAGCTATCTATGATTCAAAAATGCAAGATGTCTCCTGGCGGGGAAAATAAGGATCTTCTTTCTCATGATATGAAGGCTATTCAGAAACAGGTTTTGCTTCTTAGTCATGCCCATCTCAGGCTTCTTAACAGCTATTTTTCATGGCTAGTGCTAGTGTTATTATTATTATTATTATTTTTTATCTTTTCCACTGCACAATGCTTGTTGTTTGGAGTTTGTGTTTGACAATGGTGTTATACTTCTCATCTCATTTTCTTGTAGGTAACAGACGACCAGAAATTGCTAAGAGGTAAAGTACGACATCTTAGTGGGGATGCTGGGATTGAGAGAATGCAATCGACTTTGGACAAGATGCGCTCGAAGTATAAGGAAAATGGCACACCAATTGGTTCACCAATAATCAGTGTGTCATCTCCTGGCATGCCCAGTTTCGTTGCAGGTGCTGCTACTCCTGCATCTACAAGTGATGTCAGGGCTGAGACACCAAGTCGAGTGGTCCGTTCTTTGTTCAAGGATGAAAGTATTGACCCATTTAAACAAGCAAGTTCCTCGGCTGCTGCTATCCCACCCAAGTCAGCAATTTCCTCTGCAGCAGGCATAAGCTCATCTGTCGGTCAAGTGGGGGGTTCTGTTAATAAGATGATAACAGAGAATGAAGTTATTGTGAATGAGCTTCTTCATGAAAAGGGTAGGGGTCTGGTTGGCAGATTAGAAACTGCCCAAAAAGTTGAAGAGAACCTCCAGGTTATCAAATTCACTTATATATTAAGATCTTTTTGAGTGACTTGAGAGTCAAGACTGCCATATGGGTTTAGAGTTTAGACTTCTAACCTTATGTTTTTTTTTTAATTTCATGCAGGCAAAGATTAAAGAGGCAATGGAAAAGGCTTTCTGGGATGGAGTGATGAACTCCGTAAAAGAAGAGGGACTCGACTATGACAGGGTTATTAACCTTGTGAAGGAAGTGAGGGATGAAATCATTGAGATGGCTCCTGAGAGCTGGATACAAACCATCATGGAAGCTATTGATCTAGACGTTCTTACTCAGGTATATAGCCTACCTTGATGACTTTGCTTCATTTGGACGTGTTGCTGGTTTATAGTTCTTAAGCGTGTCCTTTCCATGTGTGTGCTTTCTCTATCTTTATCAGGTGTTGACGTCGGGAAACTTAGACATTGAGTATCTTGGGAAGATTCTAGAGTTTGCACTGGCTACATTGCTAAAGCTCTCTTCCCCTGCCCATGAAGATGCAATGAAAGTCAAATATCAGAATTTACTCCAAGAATTAACTGAGGCATGTCAAAATAGAGATGATAATGCAAAGAGTTCTCCTGCGGTGGCAATGATTATAGGTCTCCGCTTTGTGCTAGAGCAGATACAGGTTTGTTCCTTAATATTTTTCTTCCTTCTAAATATCCTTTGATCATTGAGCAAGGAAATTTGCTGGAACATGGTTAAGAAGACATAAAAGGAACTACCCTCAATTCAGTTTGCTGGTTACAGTGAGATATGCAGTTTATTACTTTGAGGCATACAGGCAGAGGTCTTTACTGGTATCGTTTGGGTTGCAGTGAATTTCTGTTATGTTGAGTCCTTACTCCAGTTTATCTCCTGTTTTTTCCAGACGCTTAAAAGTGAGATCAGCAAAGCACGTATAAAACTGATGGAGCCATTGTTGAAAGGCTCTGCTGGGTTGGAATATATTAGGAAAGCTTTTGCTAATCGGCATGGCTCCCCGTTGGATGCTTGTTCGTCTCTACCACTGACAAAGCAGTGACCAGGAATGGGAAGAACATAATAATTCCCTCTCGGCTTTGGCCATCCATGAGAATCCTTCGCAGGCGTTTCTGCCTTCTACTGCACTTCGAACCGGTGGGAGCTTTCAGGTGAAACAAAGTGTTGCGCCAGATGCTGGCTCCAGCAATGAACAATCAGCGCTGGTCCCTGAATGTTCTGGTGATCGGATTGATCTCTTGGTTAGGCTTGGATTGCTGAAAATGGTCACTGAGGTCTCCGGTATAACGCCTGAAACTCTTCCAGAGACATTCGCTCTCAACCTGTCCAGATTGAGAGGCGTCCAGGCTGAAGTGCAGAAACTTATAGTGGTCACTACCAGGTAAAGTGTTGTCTGCTTAGTAGTATTCTCATGATATCTTCTTTCTGAACTGATCCTCTCATAATGTCAACTGCAGTGTCTTAGTTTGCCGGCAGACTCTCTTGATGGAAAGAGGTGCAGCCAGCAGTGGTGACATAGAAAACACAGTATCAAACTGTAGCAAGCAACTATTGCAACTCTTGGACCATGGTGGCGACGATGCTGGGATCGATGAAATCGTCGGCATACTCAGCAGCTTCTTCTCCCAAGATTCATCTCCGTCGGGTTATGAAAATGAAAACACTCACCAGCTTCAGTCGAGGAAGGAAGTTATGGGTAGGATGTTAGGAAGGAGCTTTCAGGCAGGGGGCCCAGTTTTTACAAAGGTCTCCCGAGCTATTTACTCCGCGGCCAGGGGTGTCGTTCTGGCGGGAAGCGGATTCAAAGAAAGGAAACTGGTCGAAAAGGCTCTCAGGCCGGTTGGTGCCACCGTCCTCGCTGACAGGGTAGTGGAGGCTGCCCAAGTGCTGGTTACGGCGGCTGGAGTCTCTGTAGCAGTCCATGGACCATGGTATGCAACACTAGTGAACACCTTGTAGATAGACATGATTTGTTTTGTTTGCTTGACTTGGAAGAAAGTTGGGTTGCCAAATAAGAAAGAAGAAGAAGGATATGTACAGAGCGCTGTGTAAATAAAACTAGCAATGTGTTTTACGCCGGCGACGAGGCTGCTGTGATTTGGTTGTTTGTGTGTATAAATTGAAGTGAAGAATTATGTACATAGTGTTTGATAATAAGATCAGTGAATAATGAACACAAATCTGTGGAAATGAACCTTGAACAAAGCTTGTCATTCAATAAACTAAACTCATTCCATCTAATGTTGAGGTATTCATTCTCATGATCGAGTGTGTAGGAGTTTACATTCCGAGGCAAGAACCTAGCTTACTTCAACAACCAACTACTGAAAACATTAATGTAACAGTCTTCCGATGCTGCCTCCAATCCCAAGTCTTTCCTTCACCTACTGTTTAACTTCCTCCAGACTCGCCTCCATAAAACAAGCTCCAACATCTTGACCTGCAAAATGAGATTATATCATATGCGATAAGAAAACAACTACAAAAATCAAATGATAACGGCAACGATGACTAGACCCAAGTGCTCCTCCCATAAAGCTAGTCTAAAGTTAAGAAACTTAACACACTAGGAAAACACCACAAAATCAGCCATGAGTAAATTGCTTGACCAATTTTGTGAGCAAGCAACCATACTTCCTTGTGAGCCGGCATACTACATTGTATCATGCTAAGATCGTAGCCCTTCAGTATCTCAAAATCACTTGGTTGCCTGTTCTATATATGTTTGTTCAGTAGCTCCAAGTGCTAAACTAAAAATGCAGCTGCTATACCTTCCTTTACCTTACAACAACAGGAATCCACCTATTCCATTAACCCATCTGCCACTAGTCAATGCAGAATCAATTTCCTAATGATCCCACAAATCTCGCATTGTTTCTTTCACCAAGCTTGGTAATCTTGACCTGTATAAAGAGATTATATCGGGTGTTTTACGCTATATACTGACAAAAGTTTCAATCAAGATCTCCAACCACATACATATACAGAGATAAGTTTTTCACTGCTTTACAATAAAATCTAAGAACATACCTATTGATCACTAACTTGATGATAATATGAAGTCTAATATTCTCAGCTTGTAGACGCATGAGCTCCTGCACATTAACAAAAAATCGGGTGATTTACTTCATAAGTAGAAACAGTCTAGTCGTAACAAAATGAAACTAAATAGATATAGTTCCATACCTGTATCTCCATGATCTTTTTGTGGACATGTGCGAACATCATGTCCTTCATTAGTGCAATGACTACAACGTCTTTTGGTTGGCTGGGTTGATGATTCACTCTTACGTCCTTTTGTTTTCACAACATGGGGATCTTTAATCCTAATACTTGGTGTTCTTTCTGCTGTTTTCTCCATGGGTTCCAATCCGCCATTCTTTCGCCAAATTTCCTCGGCCAACACACTCAACCTTTCGATTTCCTGCTTCACCAGCTTGTATCCTTCCTCCGTTTTTTATGCATACCGACACAGCTTGCCAAAGCTTCCATTTAGATTACCAGATCTCACCATAGCATGTAACTCTTCATTTTGCAGCTCTGGGTGGACTGATTGCACATGACACTCTTTCTTAGCATCCTTGGACCATCGTTTGACCACCAAAGAAGATGGAACAACTGACATGTTATTAACTTTCATCACAAAAAAACAATGACTGCATGGAATGCCTTTGCTCTCGAGAAGCTGACAAGAACACTTGATTCTCCTATTTGCTGGGTAGTAAACCACAATCCAAGAAGCATTAATGTTCGAATATTTGCTCACCTCATAAATGTGCTTCTCCCCATTCACCCTAGTCGACACACAATATAGCAATGGCTCCTCCTTAATCCTCTTCCGCACTTTAAAGAACAGTTTGCGAGTATAAATTCTACCAAAATGTTCCTCAATACTCCGAAGATGTGTATCACACACAGGGAAGGTATCAACACTCACAAAATCCTCCTTTGCCTCCTTGTTTCTCAACCTTCGTAGACCTCTATCGACTTGTACGAATAACTCATACAGTTTCAATTTCCTATCCAAAAAACGATTCAAATAAGAGTTCATCCCTTCAACGCGTTGTGAACTCTTCATTCCAGCAGTGAAAGTGCCAGAGAAAAATGCTTGAGCCCATTTATGTCGCTTCTCATACAATTCAGACAACCATTCATTGCTGCCTAACTGGAACTCTTCCATGCCTTTCCTCCATATCCTCAAATTCATCAACCGAGTCAATCCGTTTTAACAATCTGTCAAATACTTTCAGAAACTCCTTTGGACTAACATTCGATTCTGCATTCCTTCTCAAGTGCCAGCAACAAATCCTATGAGCAGCACCAGGGATCAACTCCTTAATGGCCCTCTTCATTGACATACACCCATCAGTAATCACAACACTTGGGTGCTTACCTTTCATACACAGGAGAAAAGTTTTAATTACCCAATTGTAGCTCTCTACAGTTTCGTTGGGTAACAAAGCACACCCAAACACTGTAGTTAAGTGATGGTGATTCACCCCCAACAAATACAACAAGAGGCATCTTGTATGCGTTTGTCTTATAAGTTGAATAAAAAACTAACACATCACCAAAGCAAGAGTAATCAAACCGGCAGGTGGAGTCGGCCCAAAACAAATGTTTTAGTCTGTTATCCTCATCGAGTGTGAACTTGCAGAAGACTTCTGAATCAATTTCATACTTAGCACGTAAGTATGCTAATGCAGACTCTGCATCACTATGCACTTCAAAATTCTTACCTCCATCCACGAAATTGTACAAATCCTTGAGAGTAAAACCGACGTTGTCATAGCCACCTACTTCATTTACCCTCAAATCCATTATCTGACTCGGTTTCACACCCACCCCTCGCAGTGACTCTACTTGTGCCTTATCACCCTCCTTCAGTGACCGATGAGACCTTAAGAACTGCACTTGTTCAGGTCCAACTCTATCATGATTATGCTCGGAAACAAACTCCTCTACCTTGTACTTCCCATCTTTTTTATCAAATTTCACCTTGAACGAAGCAAGACATCCGAATCTAGTCACCGCCTTTGCTTCCCTCTTCCTATTTTCTCTATTCACATTTTCTTCAGTTCTGACTCCTTCTTTACAACAAACCCATTTCCGTGATGTCCATTTCCCATATTTGTTAACCTTCCTGTCCCTTTTTCCAGACACCAAACCCCATATACTTGCTGTAATTGTTGTAAAAGTTATCAGCTTCATCAACAGAATCAAATGTTACCTCCTTCAAATCATGAAACCCCCAATCCTCTATGTTTCCAGGAACATTAACGTTCAAGAGCGACATCCCCGTATTTTCACGGGAATGACCAGTACTTTGACTTTGGGCAGCTGTATCCGCATTCTCAGTAAGTATGTCATTCTGAATATCATCTCCATGAGCTAAAGAGAGTTCTTCTGATCCTGCGTACCAAATTTACTTATAACTTCACTTTAAAACAATAATGTAATCCTGATATATTGTGTAGAGATGCACACCTTCCATTCAGGTTGCACTGTGTTCACTTTATCGCCTAGCCTCTCTATTTCAAACAAACCTTCAAGGATAAACACTGCCCTTACCACCTGTCAAAGATTACAAAAACATCATATGAACCGTCATTACCAAGCTTACAAATTGATAGGCTACTTCATAGAAAAGTATTGCATCCCTAGCAGCACAATACAATTGATTTGAGTTTTGGATATGACCAGCAAACATCCTCAAACATGATTGAACAACCATTAGATAAAAAAGCCTAGATACTCCGACTGCAAGAATGACTCCATGTTTCTGCCTCTCAGGGAACTAACATGCATTACCTACCCAGGAACAACACTACTGACCGCTCCGGATTCATTCAACTTCTCCAATCACTACTACTCTTCTATACTACTTGGAAGTGAAAATCACATCTAGACGTCCCTTAGTTTCTTTCCAGCAGGGTTTGATGGAAGGTTATCATGACTAAAAAACGTGAAGATTCTTAGCAATGAAAGCAATTATGAGATTTTGTCACTAACATCAAGCATATTACCATCTCTAGTTGTCCTCTCGTCTCTCAAACTCATGGACTTCAGCAAACTATTGGGATCAACTTAACTAGTAGGTTAATGCGGAATCACTTGTCTCCTTCAGTTCAAAGGTTTAATGGACTTCAGCAAAATCTATGAATCATCATAAACATCTCGTTGGTAAGTAGTTTATCCTGGTTAAATGGTCTACATAAGCCTGAAACTGAACATGTTTCACTAATCACAACCATATCCGTCATTTAGTCAAAACACACTCACCCATTTAACAACTGTTTACCACTAAACTCAGGTGAGGATTTCCAGCAAAAACATATATACAAAACATTAACAATGACAAACACAGTGAGACTTCATTACCGAAGATGGAGTTCAGTAAAGTGCTTACCGTGGAATGTGGTTGGATCAGTCAAGGTCCTTGGTGTATCCAACTCGGCTGTGTATGCTTAATGTCCCACCGAGTCACCAACGACACCAACCCAACCGAGATATTTCCTCCCTAGCTACGGCGCGATTCGATGCCTGTCTCCCACAAAGTAAAGTATCTCCCTCCCTCTTCCTCTACGGCAAGCAAAGAAGACCAGAAATCAGTTGCGAAATTAAAACCCCAATTATAGGGATCCTAGTGTTGGAGGAATGAACGGTGGCTTGTGAAAATTCAATCATCCATCATAATTCTCTTATTTCCCCTGCTCCTTCTGTGAATCTATGCTCTACTGCTCTATCATCTGGCCGCCCGTCCTCCCGCAACATCCACCTGCCCATTTCCGTAACAACCACTGCAACTAATTATCAAAAATCTAATTCCACAATCACTCAATAACTATAATCAAGTGAAATAAAATATTGACGAGAATAAACAAATTCCACAATCACTCAACAACCACTGGCCGCTTCGTCCCCTACCATGCGTGGCCTTCCCCTGCTTTTTACGGCGGCGACGCCGGTAGAAAATCCTTCGTCGGCGAGGTAGAGGCGGGACAAGTCGCCGGACTGATTTTGGCCAGACTGCCGTAGGAGATCGAGGAATGGTGCTTTGGCTCGTTAGATCGTCTACCCGCTGTTCCCCTGTTTCTGATTCTTCCGAAAAATAAAACTAGTATCAGTTTTTTTTTAAAAATGACACAATGAACGTTGGACGGAGAAGTTTTTTCCGTTAGTTTTGGGTTAGTGGTTAGTACTCATGGGCCAGCCGGCCAGGATTGGATTAATAAACCAGTCAGGCCACGTCAGCGCCATGTGGCCCAATCAGAAACGGCGTCACCGGTGCCGCACTTTTTAGTGCGGCACTGTAGTATTGGCCAACAATCAAATAAGATGTTTTGGGCTGCAGCCTGGTAAACCCTTATGGCAACAGTCCACCACAGGTCCACAACGCTGGGCGCTTATACGGATGGTAAATCACTCGTTTCTCGGACACAAGTCTCGCAATCCTCCCCGCCGGACCTGGCTCTTCTGTTCTTCGCCCAAGTCTCACCTCCCTTTTATTGCCGGGTGGCCCAAAACACGTTAGTCCATTTTCCTGGGCCTGCTTCTTGTACGTTTCTCATAGTCCTGGCCCATGATCAGCCACCACTCCATTGTTTTGTTGCGAGTTGCCGAGTTGGGTCTCATCACTCACCATCCATAGGGGTGGGCAACGGGAAACGGGTATTTGGGTATACCCGTACCCGTCCCGTTTATTAAGGGTTACGGGTATCCATATTACCCGTAATATTATGAACGGATGGGACTTGGGATTGTACATTCCTATATGGGTACCCGCGGGTTACCCGCAAATACCCGTTTGGGTAATGTGGGTACCCGTTTTACCCATTTGCGAACTCTAATCCACAGAAAAGGAATGTCCACTTCGCCACAAAGATGAAACTTTTCTTAGTAAAGAAACAAAGAACGCTATGTGAACATAATACTTGTAGATAGGGGTGGGATTCGGTCGGTAAACAATTTACCGTTTACCGAATTTATCAGTTTCGGTATACCGAAGTTGGGCAAACTGGTTACCGATTACCGATACCAATTTGTAACCGGTTTATCGATTACCGAATTACCGGTAAATGGTTACAAACCGGTATTACCGAAATACCGTGAGAAGCGATTTTGAGCGGTTTTTCTGTCGGTTTACCGAATATTTACCGAACCGAATTTCTGGAAGTGGGGTGATGTTGTAATATTTTGAGTTTTTTTCATCATTTTTATAATTAATAATTTATTATTAACTCTTATTTACAATATTTTTGAGGCCTATACTTACATTCATGTATGTAATATTATATATTTTTGGGGGTAAAGCAACAAAACGCAGGGCAACACTAGGGAGTAGGGAGGGGGATTCGGTATCGGTAATACCGATTTACCGTCGGTATTTACCGATACCGTGTCCGGTAAACCGACTCCCCCAACTTCCCGCTCGGCTACCGATACCGCCGGTAAACGGTTTACCGTTTACCGTCGATTACCGGTTCGGTAAAACGGTAAACCGTTTACCGGATTACCGTTTACCACCCCTACTTGTAGACTCCCTTTTGTTAAATGAAACTTCTTATTTGATGATTTGGTGCTTAGAATGATTTATTTCTATGCGTTGTGATTGTTCATGATTTGTGTTGAATGAAACTTCTTATTTGATAATTTGGTGCTTAGAATGATTTTTTCTATGCGTTGTGATTGTTCATGATTTGTGTCTTGTGATTGTTAAGTAAGTACAAGCTAAGTTTAAACTTTTGTTAAAATTTGAGTGGTTTAAACTTTGGGTATTTATGGGTAGTATGGGTACCCGTTATCCGTCCCGTACGGGTAATGGGTACCCGTTTCCCATATGGGTTTGGGATATGGGATGGACTTTGGCCTCCAAATGGGACTGGGTACCCGTTTAAAACGGGACGGGTATCCCGTCCCGTCCCGTTGCCCACCCCTAACCATCCATATATATGCATACTTGGCAGTTGGCAATCCGCCTGTTTGGTCAAGCGTCACATAGACCTCTCACCTCGTTTGGATGGATCAATCTAAAAATGAGTCAATTTGATCAATTGTCTCGTTTTATAAAAGAGGCAATTAAAACGAGTCAATTCGAATTATCTGCCCCCACCCCAGGTAATTGAAATTGACTCAAAACGGATCAATTCAAAATACCTCGGGCTGATTGATCCATCCAATTTTTTTGCTGGCAAACGAGACAATTTGATACAATTGTCTCAAAACGAGACAATTGTATCAAATTGATCCGTTACAATTCCTCGTCCAAACGACCCCTCTATGTCTAGTACACAAATACAAATAGCAAACCTTAGTCAAGGAATGAATATCGATAATTTGTGTTTAAAGTCCCCAACCGCTTAGCATTCCAACTAATAATGGTTCAATTATCTAATTTTGACTCATGTTCTTTGTGGAGGTGTGTAAGTCTCGGTGTAGAATATTGCGTCAAGTTTTGTGAATCAAGACATAATCAAATTAGGTCAGAGAAATTATGATATCAACATCGCAATTTACGACATTCGAGTTTTAACATTTTTCCACCTGTTTTTTTTTTTTTTTTTTTGTTGAAAAGAGTTTTTACAATATTCCTGGTCAATTCATTAGCATATAACTATACAAGGTAAAATCTGTTAGCACAAACAACAAGAGTAGCCAAACAAAGAAAAGGAACAAGAAACACAGCATTCCCCAGATGTCCATTGTGAAATCGATTGACGAATCGTGAATGATACAGTTAGTTTAAAAGCACAATTAATCAAAAAGGTTGATGGTTACTGATTAAAACAAAAGCGTCGACTGAAAATGTCCTGTGGTATGTGTATACAGTATCACACACGCGAAGCAGCAAAGACATCCCACCAAACACATTAATTCATCGAAAAATACAAAGCCGATCGATGTCGACATAGCTTGCGAGCCCAGAACCACAAACTAGAAATCAGATGGTGATGCCAAAATGCCAAAGGGTCCCTCCCCCTCGACCGGCATTGGCTTTCCTCACACACAGACGCAAGAGTACTGTTGACAAAGTACTATTGTTATAAGAATCGAACCGAATCAACGGTCGGGCCAGTAGAACCATCAAACCAGTTATGATAGCGGTCTGGTTCATTGCTTGAACGGTTATTGATAGACCAAACGGCTTTTCACAGTTCAACATAAAATCAGATGAACCAGTACCGTTTAACTGGTCCACTGGTTCACTATTTTAACCAAAAAAATGGTTTAACTGGTCGACTTTACATTGTCTACTACCGAATAGAACCGTAATTTTAAATTTGAATTAAAAAAATGTGGTTTCTTTTGTGAGATGGTTGGAATGATTTATTATATATTTTGGTGATGATATGAATTTGAACTTATTTATGGTCAATGATGATTCCATTCTTAAATGGATTATAGGTATAATATGCCCCTCTATTATGACGTTTTATCAAACAAGCCCTTCTACTATTTTTTACATCAAACATGCATGCCCCTGTACTTGGAAAAAATTATCAAACATGCCCTTTTGTTAAACTTTCCATTGAAAAATCGTCAATCATGGTTGAACCGAGATTTAGACGACCCGACATCTGCAAATGGGAGCGAAAATGTCAGTTTTATCTCCCGTTTTATTTCCCTGGGTCTCTTCACAGTGAAATTATTTGGCTATACAAAAGAACCCAAAAAAAATTCTAAAGTGAAATTATTAGATTTAGACATTTGTGTCGCCCAAACCAAAGTTGTGCCTTTGTTAACGGGTTTTGGATGGAAATTTTAACAGAAGGGCATGTTTGATAATTTTTTCAAAGTACAGAGGCATGTTTGATGTGAAAAATAGTTGACGGGCATGTTTGATAAATCGGCATAGTAGAGGGGCATATTTTACCTATAACCCTACTTCTTAAATTAGTGTAATATACAAGTCTTATATGTTATATATCATGAACAGTTCTATCAACGGTTCACCAACTGTTTTGTAACGGTTAACCACTGAACCCTAAACCACTAACTTTTTCGGTTCAGCCTCCGGTCCGGTTCTGAAAACAGAGCAAAGTACCCATAATTATGAATACTTGTCCGAATTCAACAGGGTAGGGGTAAAACGCGAACTAAATAAAATATTAGGTAGTGTGGGTAAAATTCAAACCAAATATTACGGATAATCGAAAGAGATAAAGATTACAGAGGAGTATGAAAAGTATTTATAGTACTTCTCCATGTGTGATATAACTTTAATCCAATCTGGTAAAGAATAAGGTTACAAATCAGGCTCAAAACAAAAACTCAAACGTACGTGTATAAGCCTATAACTTCTTGTCATCGCCAAACAATCCGATTCAATTCATATCAAGGCTACGTATATACCAATTTCCACCGTACGTTAGTCTGTAAAACTTGCATGTAGATTAGTTCGGTAATTATTCAGTTACGTACTTACGTTTAACCGTGATAATAATTCCTCATGGTCCCTCACTGATGGAAGAATTGGGTATTCTGTCCATGTGTTCGCTTTCTGGAAAGGAAAACAGGCTTTTTTTCCTAATTGCTTTTCATTTATCATAAATAAAGCTGGAGATTCCGTCTTCTAGCTGGGTTGTCAAAAGATGTGGCTGACCTGACTGGCTGTTGAGGGCAATAATATTATATATGGACCGGTCCGGTCGGGTCCCCCAACAAAAATTGTCTTGTATTGTACTCTTGTAATGTATTCTAATTTCTATGGGCCAGCCAAGAGATCTGTACGTAGGGTAGGGAACCCGATCGATCGGCGAAGAAGGGAAGGGAAGGACAGGCGTCCTACAATTATAGCCACCGATCCCATTCTCCCAGCGCCAACCTTGTCCACGTGGCATCTCCTTCAGCTACCATGGTAGTTCTTCTGCATCTGTAGTTATGCCACCTGGGCAGCTGTTCTTCTCGTCTCACGTTACGACGTAATCATGTAACCGTTTCTTGAAGATGCATGGAAAGGAAGAAAAAGAAGGGGAAAAAAAGGGTTCTGAAGATATGGGAAATCGTCCAAGCAAAACAACCAGAGATCGATTCGTCGAGTTTAGACTAATCGCTGCCGTCGGCTCGTCGTCGTGTCCCTTCCCGACGGGAGCTTCTGTTTTTTTTCTTTTCTTACTGTGCTGTGCGTTATGTTATTGACCGTTGTTTTCCACGCGCTTGCAATTCACTTCTGACCATGGAAAACACACGTTTTGCTTGCCGAAGCAACGTTCTGGGGAGACATATATGTCAACCTGCGGCAGGCTATGGCTTTGAGCCAGGTGTCCAGGTATTGCGGATTGACTCGGTTGTATTTTAAGTTCAAGTCACGATTTAGTTATTACTTTGAAAATTTCTGGAGACGAAACGTTACCATTGAACAGTTGACATGAATTTAGCAGTCATATAAGTGGCAAGCTATGGACACGAAATACAAAAGTAATGTGTCATTGGGTATTGGTAATTTGATGTTATTTAATTTGAGTTAATTAATTGTATGTTGTCTATTATGTGTACATACTATTTACCGTTCGTTATTCGATTGTATGTATGTTGCATATTTCACCTTTCCAATTTCGCTCCAATATTGTTGCCTACCCAAAACTTGGTTTTTTGACAACAACAATAGTTTTGGTACACCATTCCACTTCCAAATGTTACCTTGACCACCCAGTTACTTGGGGGAAAAAGCCCTCAGTCTGGACTTGGACTAGCTCAAGTCTCTAAAATGCCAAGTTTATTTCACTTTCAAAATCTCGAAGGAAAACAATCAAACACACCAAACACCATGATCAACGTAAATACATGAAAGCATGCAGACTCTTCTAATTTTGTTAATCATGGTTGTCAAACATAAAGATCGAACAAACACATAATATAAGCAAGCCCTTTATTCACCACCGAGTTCATTGCAAAATGTAGCATTTCAGCCGTATAGCTAGATAATATATAAGTGATTCCAATAATTTTCTGCTCAAAGTATTTGACATTACATGTGTAATTTTAAAATGACGCGTGATAGAATTCACACGCCGTAGCTCTCTAAATTACTTTACTTCTACTCCTAAAAAAACTATGATAATTACTGGAATAATTTTTTCTTCATTCATGAATAAAAACGTAGAGATAAGATACATATTTATAGGACTAATCTCACAAACTCTTTCTCCTATAAACAAGGTATCCCAATCCCAAAACAATAAAGTAAATAATAACTTCTTAGACAAGACACTACTAATAGTACTAATCCTAAACATAAACCAATAACAATACCCAAAATATCCAACAATTAATCAAAACACCAAATAATATTAATAATGATAATTAGCCACGTGGGCTAAGTATTCTTTAATGATACAATTATCAAAACGTATACAGTTGCACATATCACCCTCTCAATTGCATACCACCTGTGTTGAGAAGCCAAAACTTATCAGATTGTCGACAATAATAATTTTGTGGTATCCCGTTTCACGATTGTTAGTGAGATAGATCACTTTCGTTCTTCGGATGTTACGACAAGTTGCTTCAACGTCCTAGGTAGAACCCTCTTATACAAGTCAAATTCATTGGCAAGACATGTTAATTGTTATTGACTGTACGCTTGTGTTCACATTTGAATTTTGTACTTCAATAAATTTTGATTAATCAGAATCGTCGGTTCTTATTATTTTAGATTAAATGAATCTTGGAAGTTGGGTTAGAGAATTAGGGATTGGGGTTCACGGTTCAAGGATCTGACCATCGAGCTCTGCTCTTATCAGATAAACCATATATTCGGAATAATCGGCCACTATTTCGATTTGATGCTCGCTTAGCTGATAATCCGGAGGTTAAGGCTATGGTGGCATATGTTTGGCAGTAGAAAATACAAGGAACTCCTATTTATCAGCTCTGAGAGAAACTTAAGAAACTCTGACATTTGCTCTATGATTGGAGCATGGCGGGTACTACTAACTCTCTGCAATATCAGAACCCTCTAGGCGGAAATAATAGGCCGAATCAAATTAATTCATCCGATTGATTGGGATGAGGTGAGGGTTTTGGAGACTTAGTTGAATAGGCAATAGGAGGCAGAGGAGGTCTATTGGCAACAAAAATCGAGGGTCCACTGTCTTAATAAAGGCGACAAGAATACGTCGTACTTCCATACGGTTACAAGGGCTCGCAGAAAACAGAACTTTGTGTCCGACCTTCGTAATGAGAGTGGGGAGTGGATCACTAAGGAGGGAGGGAAGGCTGACATTGCCATTGATTTTTATCAAATTCTCTTCACCTCATAAAACCCAGTTCTAAACTTGGTTGAACGGGTTGTTGAGCTCCCTATAGCATGTCGGGTTACTAATGCCATGAACGCCAGTCTTACGAAAGAAGTCCTTCCTAGTGAAGTCCGGAAAATTTTCTTCTCCATGAGTTCGAAACAAGCACCAAGGTCGGATTGTTTCACGAGAAAGTTTTTCAAAGCCTTTTGGGATATAGTCGGTGATTCTGTGATTGTAGCGATTTGCTCGTTCTTTTCTATGAGCAGGATACTCCGTAGCTTCAATCATACTTGGCTGACGCTGATCTCAAAAGTGGACAATGTTGAAACCATGAGGCAAATCTGACATATTAGCTTGTGTCAATTTGTGTATAAAGTTATAACCAAAATTATGTCAGAAAGACTGGCCTGTCTGTTGTCGCAGATCATCAGCCAAAATGCTTTCATTTGGGAGCGGAAAATAGTGGAGAATGTCCTTTTTGGGCATGAGTTAATGCACTATTTGAAAATCAAAATGCGGGGAAAGAAAGGGTACATGGCTCTAAAGGTTGACATGCAAAAGGCCTATATAGAGTCTAATGGCCTTTTCTACTTGCGGTTTTTGACGAGATGGATTTTAACTCGACCTGGAGAGGATGGGTGCAGGAATGTCTCATATTGATGTCATTTTTTGTCCTTATGAATGACACACCTTCAGGGTTCATCACACCCTTTAGAGGACTCTGACAGGGGGATCCGCTCTCTCCTCTCCTGTTTGTGATTTTCACGGAGAGGTTTGTGGCTCTCATGCGGAAAGCCATTTCGGAAGGGAAACTGGAAGGAGTTAAAGTAGCCCTCGTTCTCCACAGATCTCGCATATGCTTTTGTAGATGAATCGTATTTATTCATTAGAGGCTCTCTACAGGAATGTGAGAATTTGATCACGACGTTAAATGAATATGAGGAACTTAGTGTCCAAAGTATTAACTTGGCTAAGTCGGCGATTTGGTTTAGCAAGAATATCGCTCTGGTGGACCAAAATTTCCTTGCTCACATTCTTAGTGTGGGGGTTGTGGGGGTCCAAGATAAATATCTGAGATTGCCTACTTTGATAGCCCAATCAAAATCGCTACGTTTCGATATTTGGAGGATAAGTTGCTAGCTCGACTTCATGGGTGGAAGCAGTGGACTCTATCTTGGGCAGTGAAGGAGACTTTGATTAAGTTAGTCGCTTTAGCCTTACCATAACATGTTATGTCATGCTTCAAGCTACCTCTCTCGCTCTGTCGCCTCGTGGATAAACACGTTGCCAGGTCTTAGTAGGGTGTTGAGAATGGTCAATCGAAGATACGATGGATGTCCTGGCATAACATGTGCAGAAGTAAGCACGATGGGGGGATTGGGTTTCGCCGTTTCAAGCATTTCAACCAATAACTTTTAGCCAAGATTGGCTGGCGCATCCTGAACAAACCAACCTCTCTTCTCGTGCAGGTGTATAAAGGGAAATATTTTCCAACGGGGAACTTCCTCGATGTTACTGCACGTGCTCGTCCATCTTGGGGCTGGCAAAGCATCTTCTTCGCTCGACAAATGTTGGTCCAGGGGGGCTACGATGACAAATTGGTAATGGGCAGTCAGCTCCGCTGTTTCATACCAATTGGGTCCCTCGGTTACATCCCTTTGCCCCTATTTATAATCCCCGGGTCTTGCCAGAAGATGGTGAACTTCATGCAGTAGAGGTTATATGTCAAGGGGAAGGGCATTCTTGTGACCTAAAACTAAGCTAGTGGTTTGACCCACCAATTTGTTGTGCTATCAAAGAAATCCCTCTACCTAGACATAATGTTGAGGATCGATTAGTCTGGCATGGTACGTCTGACGGGTCCTTCACTGTTAATTCAGCTTATCACATGGCGGTCTTGTTGGATAAAAAGGATGATACATGGCGATCCATGGCTAGTTGGATGGATAGGTCCAGGATTCGGCTGTGGGACGCTAATATTCCCCCAAAGTTAAAAGTTTTTCTTTGGCAAATTTCCAACAGTCTCCTTCCTGCGACGGAAGCACTAATCGAGAAGGATGTCCAGGTGGCCAGTTTGTTGGGCAGAATCGGAGACAATGGAACATATATTTCTTGATTGCCTAATGGATAGGGGCTTGTGGGATTATGCGGGGCTTGAACATCTTGGTCAAGGGCTACCTCGTCACACTTTCCTGTTGTTCCTGAAAAAGTTGATGTTGCTCATACATCAACCTCAGTTGTTTATGGCGATTATTACAGTCCTTTGGAGGATCTGGCGATCACGAAACTGGGTTGTTTTTTACGGCAAACAGTTTGGGATCCCAGCTTTAATGCGGCAGTTCCACCAGCAGTATCAAGAGTGGGTAAGTTTGCATGTTGATAGAACTCAGCGGTTAACCGTCCCTCTCGTTCAACCATTGGGGATTGTTCACCCTAGTCCAATTATATGTAAGTGAGATGGGGCAACCAAGCATGAGTCTTATTCACCAAGAGGGATGATTATCATGAATCAAGCTGGGGAGGTTCGCTTGGCTAAAGGGGTACAGTTTGTGGGTATTGATGATCCTTTGATTGCTGAGATGCTCACCCTCTGGGAGGCTATTTTCTGGTGCCTGACGTCTGGATTTACAGATGTGAGATTGGAAGGTGACGCCAAGGTGATTATTGAATAAAATCAATCGGTCAGATACCAGGGATAGCCGGATTGGAGCCCTTCTTGCGAAAGTTGGGCATTGGTTCGCGATTCATAGTGGGCTTATTGTGCGGTTTGTAGGACGCTGTAGTAATAGGGTAGCCCATTTGGTGGCTAGAAAGGCCATTCAATTGTACCCGACTACAAGTAACTTATTTGATTTTTTGGGCTGGTTAAATTCCAGGATGTAATTGTCTGTTTTTTTAGTTCAATATATATTATTATCTTTTGTAAAAAAGTCCAATGTTATCAAGGTGCTGTTGGACTACTTGTTGAAATGTCGGGTGAAGCTTCTTACATTTAAAACCTTTAGATGCTCGTTCGATTACTAGGATTGTTTTATTGAGATTGTTACCATGCTTTCGTTTTTAAGAATACAATAATTGATATTTTTATGCACACATAATATATGTATTGTTTGTTTGACGTGACACAAACAACCATCAAAATAAATCATTGTGCATCTTAAATTTTAGTTAATATTGTTGGAATTATTTAGTTGAGATTGTTATTTTTTTGTTTTATTATTTTAAATATGTAGCATTGAAAAGAAATCATACAAGTGATATTTCGATTAAAAAGTTACTTCTATTTTTATTTAAAAACATTATTATATATAATATTGTAATCCGGTGGTGTTAGGCTCTTGGTTTCCCCCAAGTTTTGTTTGAGTGAGATGCTAAGGTGCTCATTGATAAGGTTAATGCCAATGATGCACGGGGATGGTCGTGTTGGGGCTATTATTCAGGAGATTTTGTGTCTGCTAGTTTTGAATGGTGGCTTCCAGGTTAGGTTCGTAGGTCGGAATAACAATAGGGTAACCCATTCTGTGGCTAGAAAGGTCCTGTCTTTGTCTCCGTTCTTGTGTCGTTTGTACGATTTTCGTGCCTGGGTTGGGTTCAAGATGTAACTTGTGATATTTTCTTAATCAATATGATTATCTTTTGTCAAAGAAATATAATATTATAATCTATAATACACCAAATTTATTAATATTTATAAAAATACATGTATTATTCACATTAAAACAACTGAACAATTGGGGGGAAAATATAATATTGTAACACCAAATTTATTAATATTTATAAAAAAATACATGTATTATTCACATTAAAACAACTGAACAATAGAAAGAAAAAAAAAACAAATGAAATCAGGTGTGACTTCAAATGCTTTGTATTGTCCTTTCTTTAAAGAAGTACTCATTAATCGATGGTGTTTTTAATTAATTGAGTTCATCATTATCGAAGGAAAAAAAATCTGCCGTGTTTTAATTTCTGACTCAACATCCGAAGAATATTATTCTTACCATCAATTTATTTTCATCTTCTTATGACACATTAATCAACTTATTGCAAAATTCAGAGAACCTCATTCACCAAATACACCTTCTAATACCAAAAATGTCAATTTACTATAAAAACGAGTGAAGACAGAATGCAAAAGACATTGCATCTCCCTCTGCCTTTATTAGGGAAATGTCTGAAAATGAAATTGGAAGGAGGAAAAGAAACCTCAACTTATTAGGAAAATCCAATTCCAACCTATATGCTTAATCAAGAATGACCCGACCCACGACATTCTAGCCTCAAGAAAATTCAGGTGCCCGAAGTCTGATTTTGACCGCCCTCTTTAGATGGCAATTCATCGAGAGTTTTTCCGAATTCAAACTCAATCAAATAAGTACACTCACATTCTCATATTTTCGCAAATATAACAATTTATAATTCCTCCAAATACTCGCATCCTTACATTGTTTAAACAATTTATTGTTATAAAGACTAAAATCATAAATACTAATCCATATTTACATAAAAAGCAGACCTATATTGACCATGTTCATATCCAATCCGAAACTCTTCAATGAAAATTTTACCGACTTCAATGGATTGGAATGAATTGGACACTTACAAACAATGCAATAAAAAATGTGATTCTACTTACAAATATATTGATAAACTAAAAACATAAATGGTAGGATTGTAAATTTAGAACACAATTTTGACGGCACTGCTTACAAGTTGAGGTTAAATTGTTATCTTTTTACTTTTTACACACTTTTGTTTCCCCACTCTTTCATCTTTTTACCATTCACCCCTCTCCACATTAAAAAAAACAAGAAAAGCCACCCGCTTTACTTACACTTCCAGCACAGCACTGGCAAACAAACAAGACACTTCCCCCATCCCCTCCCCTCTCTCCCCCTCCATTAAAAACAGAATTTCCCCCCTCTCCCTCTCTCTTCTGCTTCTGAGCTTCTCCTTCCTCACCTCACCACCGCCCACCTCCTTCCTTTCGTACTTTCTCTTCTGCTCCACAGCAGGCGCAAACCATTACTTTAAAGAAGAACAAAACCCAGAGTACTCGACTCGGGTCGACTCCGGTCGGGAGGCTCTGTTCCCACACCCTCCGCGTCGTTCACCACAACAACACCATGGCCAAGGAGAGGGAGAAATCAGCAGCCGGCGGCGAGAAGAAGCTGTTTATGGGAGTCGTATGGAACTGCGCCGCCGAGCTCAAGCTCCTTTTGACCGCTCTCCTCATCCTCTGCTCCGTCGCCACCCTCCTCCAGTTCCTCCCTTCCCGCTTCACCATCTCCACCTCCGATCTGCGCTTCTGCATCTCCCGAATCACCACCACCACCACCACTATCTCCACCACCACCGCCGCCGACGCCGCCGCCCTCGCCGCTCTCAACTCCTCCTCCTCCTCCGCCGCCCATACCGCCTCACATCTCGTCGTTCCGCCGCCTCCCCTTCCTTCGTCTCCCCCCGCCGTCGAAAAGGACAAGGTGCTCGAGAACGGCGTAATCAAGCGCGTATTCAACCCGTACGGCTCCGCCGCCTACAATTTCATCACAATGGGGACTTACAGAGGCGGGCTCAACACCTTCGCCATTAACGGTCTCGCTTCCAAACCTCTCCACCTCTACTCCAAACCCACTTATCAATGCGAGTGGGTCCCCGAACCGTCGTCGAATTCCAATTCCTCCGCCGCTCCTCCTCCTCCGATAACCACCGTCGGTTACAAGATGCTTCCCGATTGGGGGTACGGCCGGGTCTACACCGTCGTCATCGTGAACTGCACTTTCGCCGAGCCAATCAACACCGACAATTCCGGAGGCAAGCTCTACCTCCTCGCCTCCACATCCGGCGGCGGCGACACCAAATTCAACACCACCGACCGAATCCAGGTCCTGGAGGAGCCGAAAGGGAGCGTCGATTTTGGGGTTTTCACCTCCAAGCCCAAGTACGACTACCTCTACTGCGGTTCGTCGCTGTACGGCAACTTGAGCCCGCAGAGGGTGAGGGAGTGGATTGCCTACCACGTGAGGCTGTTCGGGGAGAGATCTCACTTCGTCATTCACGACGCCGGCGGCGTCTACGACGAGGTGTTCGAGGTTCTGAAGCCGTGGATGGACCTGGGATACGTGACGCTGCAGGACATTAGGGACCAGGAGAGGTTCGATGGGTATTACCACAACCAGTTCATGGTGGTGAACGATTGCCTTCACCGCTACAAGTTCATGGCTAAGTGGATGTTCTTCTTCGATGTCGACGAGTTCATCTACGTCCCGCCTAAAAGCACCATCAAAACTACTCTGGATTCGCTTTCCGAGTACAACCAGTTCACCATTGAACAGATGCCCATGAACAGTAAGCTCTGCCTCACCGCCGACTATGGCAGATACTACAGGTAACCCCATTTCTCAATTAAGTTGCCCTTTCTTTTTGTTCTTCTATTGCGCCGTTACTTGAATTGAGTTCTGCTCTTTCCTAATTTGCCTGCAATTATGTATGCTGACCGTCAATCAGTCATAGATTCATACTGGTCATTATGGTATAAACTAGAAACATAAACTAGTGTTTATTTACGCACAAATTGAAGCAGCACCCGGGGATTCTCATTCTAGTCTGGAATGGAATTATTGTTGGTTTCCATAATGTGGGGTTTTGAAGACTGATGGTGGGTGGTTGCTTGAATGCTACTGCTAGTCCATTTGCCGGACTGCGAGGGCAACAAAACAAAACAGAAACAGGGGAATAGAATAGAGGGATGGTGGGGATAATGAATTGCATTGAAAAATGAATTAAGAAGAAAAAAAAGCATCCAAGAAGAAAGTGAAGGAGAGATCCAGTGAGACCAGTGGTGGTTGGAATTATTATCATTCATTTCATTTTCTGGCGTGACCATTGAAATGAAGACCTCTTTCGCTGTCCTGTTCTTGTGTAGCCATGATGGAGACCCTTTCTCATACTTTGTCTAAAGCTCAATCACTCTGTTTTTCTCTTTTCATATATGTGGTCCGTCCTTTTCTCTTGTTGATGAAGAGTTCCCCCAAATGATCTCCAATTGCCATCATAGACAGAAAGACGAACAATACCATTTTGATGAAATCAAGAAACCACCTTTTCACTATGGATGAATGGAATTGGGGTGAATTGTCAAATGGGTTGTGCACATTGTGTGAATTAGAGTATTGGGTTGGTTCCTGATTGTGGGTTTTTTCTGTACACTGATGCAGGAAATGGGGGATGGAGAAGCTGGTGTACAAGGACGTGAAGAAAGGGATAAGGAGGGACCGGAAGTACGCGATCCAGCCGAGGAATGTGTACGCGACTGGGGTGCACATGTCGCAGAACCTGGTGGGGAAGACGAACCACAAGACGGAAGGGAAGATCAAGTACTACCATTACCATGGCTCCATCGCGCAGAGGCGGGAGCCGTGCAAGACGCTGCTGAACGTGACCGAAACTTACTTCGACAAGACGCCATACGAGCTGGACACGACGATGAGGGACATTGCCTGGGCGGTCAAGAAGTTCGAGCTCAAAATGATTGGCACCAGGCTGCAGAACACGCGGCAGTGATCCCGCCATCCCCGCCGGTCGGTCCACACATTGAAAAAAATTAACCGGGCGGCGAAAAGAGAAAGAAAAAATTGTTTTCATTTTTGTCATTATGATTTCTTTTTTTTTTATTTTTATAAATTAGGTTCCCTTCCTCTTCTCTTCTTTCTCTCCATTTAATTTCCTTTTTGTTTATAAATATGCCTACTCCCCTTCCTTGGCTTCTTCTTTTATTTATTTTTGTGGTATATTATTTTATAGAACTTACAGGAGGATTCATATATAAATTAGGGGGAGTTTCTTCTCTTCTTCTTGTTCTTCTGCTTCCTTTTTTCTTTTTCTTGGTTTGTATAAAGGAATTGATGAATAATTTAACTCAATTAGTGGAATGGAGTACAGGTAGATGGGTGTCGTTTTTCGCCATTCCTTTCTACGATTCTGATGCTGCATATTTTTTTATTATATAGCTTTTTTATTTTCTATCATAGCTTACTAGCTTGGCTATCGAGCTGTTGTTGTTCATCTCCGGGCTCCATTACAAAATACACGAACATGGCTTGTGTTCTGTAATGATGATTGCATATGGATCTGTTTGCTTTCACCGAAATGGGCTACACACACTGATGATCTTTCCTTAAAGCAGAATATTTTAATATAATTACATTTCTTTATTTTGGAGTTATGATTTCGCAGCCGATTAGATCCATGCAGTGGCGGACCCAGGATTATTGAAGAGGGGTGTCGCCGATAAAAAATTATAATAATTAAGATAATGAAATAAAAATTTAATAGAAATTACTGGAAATTTATCTATAAGTTCACAACCTCATGTTTACTACGAATTATGACGATTTTTTATATTTGAGATTTTTTTAAAATACATTCATCATTTATGTTGTAAATCAAACCTTTTTTGATATACACAACTACATAATCATTCATAAATTAGTCACTCAACTAAAGAGAATCGACCTACGTCTAAAATCAAATTAAAATAAATTAGTTTGCTACCAATCGGCTATTTTAGAAAAAAACAAAGTATGCCTAAGTAATATCATTAGCATTTTTTCTCTAGTTCTATCAAATTAACCAAAATCAAACCATAATCTCCCATAAATATAGGCAATTCACCTATTAACTACAAATCAATAAGTTAAATTGGGTTGTGGGTTACTTAAAACAAGCATGCTTATTTGATTTTACTTATTATTGTTAATTACTAATTATGACGAATAACTTTATAACATTAAAACTATTGTCGTATCATGAAAGCGTGTCGCTTATAATTATTAGAGCGGTGTCGGAAGTTCCAAATTAAAAAAATTTATACCGAAAAATTGAAGGTCCTTCACAAAATTTTCGAGCGGAGGGGTGTCGGACGACACCCCTCCCCTTGCCCTAGGTCCGCCCCTGGATCCATGGTTGATTGACGGGGGACAATTTGCTGGTTTAATGTCCTTATATTATATATGTACGTGAATGAAAGCCAATTGCAACTTATGAGCTTCATATTTATACAAGTCCGTCATATCTTATTATTAAATCAATTGATAATATTAGTAGTCGTAGAAGTTTGATGAGAAACCCTCTTGGTCATAACATACACGAATAGCATGTCAATAATCAATCATCCTTATAACTCGAGTTTGCTCTGTATTAATGACAATAACTTTGAGAATCTCGTATTTTGCAAAAATATTGAGAAGTAATATCTCTGTACAAACACATCAATCCACTTCCCTTGAAGTAAATTACTTTCTATCTTTCTCTTTTAACACGTTGCGGAGGGTAAATAGTTGGGTTAATGATTGGATTCGTTAATTTGCAGTAGAAAAAAGAAACCCTGACTGACAAATAGGGGAATTTTCTTTTGGGAATTATTTTAATTTATCCTCTGGCGGTGGGCTGAATGGTTGATTACTACAACTTTGATTTGGTGCGGTGTCGGTGGGAGAGGGATGAACGGTGGCCGGAGGGGTGGGTTCCAGTCCAGCAGTCGCCACCGCATCCGCCACCACCGAATTGTAAGGTAGGAAACGTGCCGTAGGACGGAGATTGGGGTCCACCACCGAATTGTTTTTGGGGCCAATACATATCTCTTTGGCCGTCGTCAATCATCGTTGATGCATGTGGGGGATTATGATGGATGGTTGTTTCGTTGTGTTGCCAATTATGAATCACACTTTCTCTTTTTTTCTATTCTCCCTCCCTTTTTTAACTACTGATTGAGAGGCGAGATGATGATGGCGCAACAGATTCTCTAATTTCTGCCTGTTTTTTTTAGGATTTGGGGTTATTTCATTTTATTCCCTCTCCAAAAAATCTTAATTATTATTATACAATTAGAAGATGGATATTAGAATAATATTTTCATAAATGAATTTATTAGCTAAATTTTTTTCAAGACGTGAGCAGATAGGTTTTGTAATAAATTGCATAAGTTGTACAAGTACGCAAGATATCTATTATTCATAAGAATTACGAAGTTAAACGTATTTATTGTGAAATATTGCAATGTTAAAGAAGAAGTATGCATAAAAAATGCGTTGGGACCTTTTCTAGTGTCTAGCTCTTACAGGCGTAGGTTAATCCCCCTATGACATGAGAAATTAAAAAAAAAAAACAATTTATACCAAATGATGAATAAAATATCATTTTCACAACACTTTCGCATTTCAGTTAAATTATAAATAAGTTCATCAATACTTAGCAATAAGAAAAATAGCTCACAAGTTCCTAAAATCGTAAATCAATAGTTCATGAAGTTCTTGAGCTACCAAAATATTGAATTTTCAAATGATATTAAGTTCCATTTTCTTATTGACTGCATAACTCAACCTATATATGTATATGCGATTAGGGGTGGCTATTTGGACCGGGACCGGATTAAAAACCGAAAACCGGACCGTATAACCAGGACCGGGACCGGATAGTAAACAATCCAATCCAATCTTTGGGCTTAGATTTGAGGTAAAAAACCGGATAAAGACCGGATAAGAGAACTCAACACCCAAAACTTAAGGGTAATTTGCATAAACGGTCACAAACCTTTGCACTTAGTACAAAACTTAACCAACTCCTCACCCTTTAAGGCCTTAGGCCACTCAAATCCCACAATCTCAATGTAAAATCAAGACCAAATTGGGACCGGACTGGATCAAAACCGGACCGGATCAAGACCGGACTGTATCCAATCCAATCTCCGGTCCTTATATTTTCAAAAAGACCGGACTGGACCGGATTAATTTGAGCCAATTTAACCGGACCGGACCGTATAGCCACCCCTATATGCGACACATAAGTATTCTCTTATTCTACTCATGCATTTTGGATTCCTAACTTGTTGAGTAACTTCGAAACAAGATAGTTTGATGATGTCTAGCACCTTATGCTTAGACACAATTTTATGAATCATGATTAACAGTCCCGAGTAGTCAGCGGCGAAGCCAAATGTAGAGGAGAGGGGTCCTAGGATCCCACTTGGAAAAAAATAGGGGCAACAAAACCCTTTAGATATGTAAGGTTTAGTACGATCATTTGTATTTAGTACCCGATACTTTTGTTAATGTTAGCTCATTTAAGAACATCAATCAACTCAAATTTCATTAGATACACAGACTAAAACGTTTTAAAATTCTGAAGGACCCCAATCAATTTAAGTCTGGCTTACTGGCTACATCATTGCAACTAGTGCGTCATGTATAGAGAGAAAAGGCAGAGTCGGAGGCGGAAAGAGTATAGTAGTAGTACAAAAGGGAACCGAAGGAATGCGTTCGTTGTTCTTCTCTGCTAGCTGGATGGTGCTCTAGGCTCTAGCTATCTAGTCCAGGAATCCACCCTCTCTCACCCTTTGTTTTTTTCCCAGTAGAAAGTTGGAGGGTGTTTGTGTTTCCACTTTCCATCCCATTTTTAGTCCTTTATTAAACCTTTTGACCAGTTCTTATGTTCTTCTCTTCTCCCTCTTCCTTTCCTTTTTTTGGTAGCCATTCTCCCTCCTCCTTTCAATCTTTCTTTGCCCTCTCTATTTACTTTTCCAATTCATTCTTAGTTTTTTTTTTTTTTTTTTTTTTACAATATTCTTAGCTTTCTTTCAGATTTGGATAATGCCCTCGCTTGGTCCCATTGTAAGTTTTTCGCAGAGTTTTCCTTCGAGGCCTCTCTTTTATATCAACTGGATATGGTTGGTTCAGATTTAACGACGAATGTAAAATGTTATTGTAAACGTGTTGTATGACAAAATAAATTTCGTGTGAAATGTTCATAACAATTTTTACCCGTTGGACAATAAGATAATGAGTTAGAGGAGGATGATCTGCAAACTATTGAGTAAGAAGAACATGTTCGATCAATTCCGCAGCCACTTTGGTCTTCTTCGATGGGAAATTAGAGATTTCCCTGTTGTCCATGTATTCGGAATCGAATGAGATATATATGAGTAAAAATGCAAATTATATACAAAAATCGTTTTAGCACATAAATAAAAGGAAAAAAAGATTAAAAAAAAGGTTACCATGTGAAGCTAAAAGAAATAAAAGGAAAAATGTTAATGACGCAATATGTTTTAAAGAAATAAGAAAAGGACCAATATATGAGGCTAAAAGAAAAACATAAAAATACGGGTATGCCTATGGTGACATGCATGTCACCGTAATTTGTACTTCTAGGTCGACCTAATCTGCATTTTTAGGTCGACCTCTCATATAGGATTAGGTCGACCTAATACGTCGTTTCAGTTTTGTGAGGTTTCCGAATACATTAATGTGGGCACCCTGATGACTTATCACGGTCGACCTTTAAAATGTAGTGGTAGACTGTTTGTAGTTTAAGTTGTCATTGTTGGTCAATCACAATAAAACATCGGTCTCCCTTTTCATTGGCGTCAGAAGCAAAATGGTCGATCGTAAAGGTATATAGGTCAACCACTTGATGACGTTCATTAACAAAATGGTTGACCATTTACTAAAAGAGGTCGACCAAATAGAAGAGAAGTGTTGTATCCATTTATCCATCATCATTTGACGTAAAATGAAGATAAAGTGTTGGTTTCGCTGTCGACCTAATCTGGTACGAGGTCGACCGAATACAAGAAAATCAACCTATGCCCTGCGTCTTTTTTGCTTATGTATGTCGATGTGGATGGTTATTTTACTCGTACAAATTACGTTTCAAACCAACAGAATCAGACATAAATAATGATAACAATGACTCATAACTTCCACGTGGTCGACCTCTTGAATCACGTACAGCAGCAACCACAAAGGATATTCTTCACAAAAGCTCTAACCATAAAAAAAACCTAATTCAGAGTTTCGATGGCGGTGAAAGTGACACATGTTCGTATTTATAGATATTTAGGACGAGAATGGGTCAAATTAAGTGCTAGATAAGTTAGGGTTACCTTTCTGGTGTTGGAATCCTTATCCAATATGGATACGGTGTGCACGCGGTCGACCTCGTACTTAAGCGGTCGACCTCAGTTAATCAAAATGGTCGGCCTATGAGGTATTTGGGTCGACCTTTCATTATGTTCACTTCCCAAAGAGGTCGACCATTTGCTATAAAAGGTCAACCGCGTCGTTGAACCTCACAAAACTGAAACGACATATTAGATCGACCTAACCCTATATAAGTTCGACCTAAAAGTGCAGATTAGATCGACCTCATCCTATATAAGGTCAACCTTAAAGTGCATATTAGGTCGACATAATTCTATATGAGGTCGATCTAAAAGTGCAAGTTAGGATGACATGCATGTCACCGTAGCAAGGTCAAAAATATGTTGCCGTTGAAACAATTAGAAAAAATATTAATGAATAATAACCACAAAACTATAGATTATATACAGCAACAATAATATGTAACCATTTTTGTTAAGCAGCTGAGTTAAGAGAGTTGCAAGTCCAGTTAGAGATAAACGAGTTAGACAATACGATCAGAGAAGATGGGACTATTGCCTTTGCACAAATTAGAGTTTTGGCATCACGAGGACATAGACTGCACTCGATATCTTACCACGTTGAGGTGCTGATGGTGAACCCATTTTTCTCCAAACACCGTTTCTTAGCTATTCAATGTACACACCAGGCAATGCTTTCAAGTCTCTGCTGCGTACCATTAGTTCTTCTTCCCCTACACCAGGTTCAGGAGGCAGGCAATATTCCACTTGCAAGTAGGACAGTAGCTGCCTCAGAAAGAAACCCGGCTTTCATTTTCAGCTCCAGTTTGCATATATTTTGTACCGTGTTTGGTCCCTATTAATGGCCCAAGCCTTCGTGGGTCCTGCTCTCTTCCTGCACCATAAATCAAAATGTCCCTGCTTGCGGTTGCAGCAGGTCAGGTCAGGGGAGAAATTAACTGCAACATGCATACTCTGCCACTCTGCTCTGCCTTCTTCACCAGCCCATACCGATTTATTTCCAGGTCGCATTGCAGGGGAAATAAACCATTTAATATACTTGATTTTGGCTTTAATTGTTTGCTTCTGTTCTCGTGTGGGAGGGGAGATGGGACGATGGATGGATGGATCTGTTGAGTTGGGGATTAATAGCCATGTGAAAACAGAGTGATGAGCATGGAAGGTGAAAGAAAGTGAGATGTCATGATGATGATGATGATGATGAAGAATCATATGGAACTGTCTTTGTGGGCCTTCGTTTGGCTCGATGCGCAACTGGCTAAAGCCCATGGCTATCTGCATGCAATTTGGCCTCTCTATCTCTGAAGATGCTGTGAACTAAGGAGGATCATCCGTTCTTTCGCATCCAAAGTAGATAGGAGGCAGGTTTGCTTTCCAATGACGAAATCATGTTTGCTTCTTCTTTTCATTCCCTCTTCCTCTGTAGAAAGAGGGTGCTGTGGCTTTTACCCTTTCCACCTAGTAGTACGGAATACTCTTTCTTACTTTTTTAAAAGAGTTAATGTAGCATTTCCAAACGGGTAAATGTTCTGGGTTTCGAGGAGGGTTATTATTTTAAGGCAAAATGCACCCGTGTAGTCAAAATTTTGACGGTTTTGCCAAATATAGTCACTTTTGGTGAAATACTAATAATAGCCACTTCCGTTCAATTCTTTGACGGTGTTAGTTAACGTGCTGACTGGACTAATAGAAAGGCTGACATGGCAACATTAATTAACTAACATTGTCACATGGATTTAATTGAAAAAAAAATATTTACTCTGCCTCTACCACTTCCTCGCTCGGCTCCTCCTCTACCATTAACTCCCATAATTCTTCCCAACCATTAGTTCTCCAACCAATTCATCGCCGCCAACCATCCCATCAAACTCACCTCCCACATCCCCACCAGCCTCTCCCCTGTCTTCTTCTTCCTCTCCAAGGACCGCAACATCCAACAACCAATTTTGCGCAGGTGGGGTCTTTATTCCTGGGACGGTACGTTCGTCAAATCCCTCCGCCACCCGATCTCTCCGCAATCTTCGCCCAATGCCAATCTTCTCCCAGATAATCGGTCTTCGCCATCGAGGAAAGGCGTGAGGGATCTCCATCGGCAGGGATGGAAACAGATCTGGACCATCGACAACTTAATTGAGGTCGCATAGCAGGGAGTAAATATCCTTGATGGATTTGTCTCGGGAGGAGGTGAAGGTCACGTTTGAGTTGTCAATGGGGGTGGATTTGGGAGGTTTCCCACTGCTGCTTGCCTATGGCGAGACCCGTCGATGATGGCGAAAACCTCAGCAAGAATAGGAGGATTCCCCGCAGAAGTTGTCAACTGCTGCCTCATCCTCCTCCTCCTCTCTCTCTATTTCTCTCTTCGCCGTCTGGGTGCTTACTAAAGCTCCGGCGGATTATTTGCAGTCGATTAATAGTGATGGTGATGGGAGTAGTAGTGGTGGGTTGCTGGGGGAGAAGAAGAGGGGTATTGGAAGAGATTAATGGTGATTGACGATGGGAAGAGGGGCGGTGGGTTGCTAAGGAGAAAAAAAGGGTTCGTGGAGATAGGGATTAGGGGAAATTTTTTTTATTTTTTTTATTTTTGTAATGACGTGTCGTCCACCTGTCAGTGAATGTTGAAGTGGAAACAAAAGAGAGGGTGAGTTGGAAGCCAGTTCAGCGTTCCGTTAATTTGACTAACGGTGTTACCGACGTCGTTAAATTATGTAACGGAAATGGCTATTATTGTCATCAAACTTTCAAAATTCTGGCTATTATTGGTATTTCTCCAAAAGTGGCTATAATTGTCACAAACGTCAAAGTTTTGGCTGCACAGATGCATTTTGCCTTATTTTAAAACCGTGATGAAGAGATGGTACATAGAAAAATCATCATACTAATTTGGATATAAAAAAATATATTCAGGTGAAAGTTTTAACTTTTCTCTCGTTTAGCGAGAGTAGTGCTTTGGCGGCGGAAACATTAGGTTTTTTTACTACAACACGGTGAATACAACTACTTACGAGGGAGACAAGGGGTATGTCTTACGAGTCTAGAAACGCTCAGTTATGTCGTCAATACAAGGATATTCCATTGAAAGAAGGCGGAGTAAGCAGCGGCGTACAAACCCTAATCTCAAAGTAATACGGCTGAAGAGTGTAACCCAAGTTACATCCGCAAAGGCGTCAATGAACAATAGAGAGGAGGAAGTAGTGCTAAAAGATGTTGTACCAGATACACTAGATCCCGTTGCTGGGATCGAAGCAAAACTCAACCAGATCGCTCTAGGCGAAGACGATAAAGAACCACTAGAAGTTGAAGATGTTGATGTCGATGTGGTCAAAATGGAGGCGGTCCGCCATCTGGGACTGGTAGGCAAACTGCTGTCAGATAAGGAACCTAACATTCAAACGATGAAGATGGCTTTAACTAAAGCATGGGGCTTGAAGAAGAGCTATCAGATCCCATAACTAGGTAATAACCTGTTCGCCTTTCAATTTTTGGAGATGGACGATTGAAACAAAGTCTACTATGGAGGGCCTTGGCACTATTAAATCAATGCCATGTTGTTCATGGCGAGTTGGTGGATAAAAAAACCAACCCCAGAAGACCTGCACAAGATGGAAATATGGATCCAAATTAAAGACTTCCTAGAAGAGGTCAGAACTCAGTCAATGGCAGAAAAAGTAGCTAACAGAATTGGCGAGCTCGTGTTCTTTGATGATAGCTCAGAGAAGAGGTGGGATGATTTTGTAAGACTAAGAGTGAGTATTTCTATCAATAATCCGTTGAAGAAAAAGATCAAACTGAATGTAGGAGGAGAACTAATGGAGTTTATGATCAAGTACGAGAAACTACCTCTCTTCTGCCACTCCTGTGGTAGAATAGGACATGTGAAGGTTAAATGTCCACAACCTTCACATCTAGCCACTGACTCCTATGGGTTTGTGATGACTCGATATTTACACATGTTTTTTCCACCATTCTTATACTTTAAGGCTCGGATGTCAGGTTTTAAGGCGATTATACTCTAGGTTTGTTCTTGTTTATGACATTTCAGGTCCTAATGTATGAATGAAGGTTTGAGCACGAGTTTGGGGTCGATTAGGCGAAATCGGGACGAGCGAGGGAGAGCAAACGAGTTGCACGGCTAGTACGGGAAAGCGCACGACCGTGCATGGTGGCCTTTTTGGCCGTGTGGGATTTACCGAGACTTAGCACCACCTGACCCTATTTTCGCACGGCCGTGCACAACTTATTTTATGGTCGTGAGGAATTATGCGAGAAGCTACACGACCAGGCTCGCGGATTGCACGGGCCTTGCAATGGCCGTGCACTCCCCCTGGTGGAACTAATTCAAACGACGCGTTTTGGGGTGCACGGGCAGCCAAGGAGGTTGCATGGTCGTGCAACCTGACCGTGCAATCGCGGGCAGCTGCATTTTTACCCATTTTCGGGTTTTGGAGAGGGGATTCGACTTTTTGAGAAAAAACAGAGTTCTAGAGAAGTGCGAAGAACAAACCCTAGGAGTTATTTGAAGTGGATTTATCACAATTGAAGCCTAGATTGCATCCCCAGGAGTGAAGATTGACATCCCATGGCAGATTATTCCCATTTTAGAGTATTACTGCTTTGTATTATGTTTTCCTCTCTCTCTCTCTCTCTCTCTCTCTCTCTCTCTCTAT
Organism: Linum trigynum; assembly: GCA_964030455.1. NCBI lineage: Eukaryota > Viridiplantae > Streptophyta > Magnoliopsida > Malpighiales > Linaceae > Linum > Linum trigynum. The sequence continues at coordinate 34,687,547 of OZ034820.1, forward strand.
TGAGTAGACCTTTCTCTCACTTGGGTATGAAGAACCCTAGTTCCATGTGTTAGGGATTTGAGTTGTAATGACTTTTGGATTGATATACTGTTTGATTATAATCGATTGAAGTGTGTTTATTGAGTCAATTGAATCCTGATCAACTTCTTTTGATTTCTGCTGCACTTGTTAGAGCTTCTTCAATTGATAGGAGTGGATTGATTATACGGTGGTTTAATTCACTGCTTTGTACTGAAATCTACTTCCAGTAGTGGAGTTTTGTGTTAATTGCCTTAGCTTTCTACCCCGGTGAAGACTAGTCGTCTGCCGGCTAGTCTGTCTAAGAGGGCTTGGTCAGCTTAAGAGATTCCAAGCTACTGTCAGATCTTCCGCAGTTTAATCGACAGTAAATCAACCTAAAGAAATTAAAACTTGGACCTAACTAAGGAGATAGGGGCATTTATTCCCGAGTGACTCTTCTCTTGCTTCAGAAAACCGGGCAATTTGTTGTTTTCTTTCTGCTTTACTTTGAACTCACCTACATTCACTTAGTCCCGCTAGATAATAGATAATCACGGAGTAGGCAGTACATCTAGACCCTGGGTTGATAAATTAAACTTGCCACTATTGTGCATTTCCGGTCTGCGATTACACTTGGTCGTAGTTTGGTGTTGTGTCGTAGCGTGTCAAGTTTTTGGCGTCGTTGCAGGGGACTTCTAGGTTATTATAGAAACGTGAAAGTCTGTTACTTTAGTATTTTCTTTACTACATTCTCTCTCTTCCAACTATGTGCCTTCATGGGTTGTGTTTTCCATTTGTGTGCAAGTAGTGCATTACCCGTGCGTAGCTAGTCGGGAGATCTATTGTCGTTAGACCAAGAGCTTGAACAGACTTGTAGGAACTTCAAGCAAGTTTTGAAGGCACGACTGGCTGCAGAGGAAGCTTTGGAGCAACTGCACATCATTGAGGAAGAAGAAATGGGTGATCTAGTAAATGATAATGCGATTGTCCCCGAGGAGCACACCATGGGATACTACTGGACTGCCAGAGCCGCAGACAGGAGGTCCCCCATACAACACCCTTAAGTTGCTTCCAAAAACTTTGCGGTGAGTACCTTTGTCATCACCATGTTGCGCGACTCGGTGGTATTCCATGGAAAGGAGGGGGAGTGCCCCATATCTCACCTACGGTGATTCCACGAGCTGATCGATGGAATCAAGATAAATGGGGTCCCTGCCGATGCCATCCAGCTGAGATACTTCCCATTCACTCTAGAGGGGCAGGCCAAGGAGTGGCTGGACACTCGCCCTCCGGGATCGATCACTACGTTCGCCAACCTGGCGGACAAGTTCCTCACCTGCTATCATCCTCCATCAAAGACAGCGGACCTGCAGAAGCAGATCACTCATTTTGCACAGGAGGAAGATGAAACCATTCGGGATTCTTGGGAGAGATACACCAGTCTCTTCCTAAAGTGTCCCAATCATGGTTTTAATGATGCCTTGAAGGTGGGCACTTTCTACCACGCCCTCTTCCCAGAATATAAGCAGTTGATTGACTCGGTTTGAGGCTGGAACATGCTGACCAAGACGCCGCCGCAGTTGAATCCTCTCTTCGAAGAGATGGCAGAGTAGGGATATGACTGGGGAACTGCAAGGAGATCGATGCGAGCACCAGGCCGCGATGTGCATGTTGTAGCCACCCAGTCATCTGGGTTGGTGCAGGTTGTCCCGAAGATGGTATTAGCTATGGATCGTAATGGGATGATCTCCGGGACAGGGTAGTAGCAGGCGATGCAGTCCAGTGGTGTGAGAGCACCAATCACAAGGTGGAGGACTACCAGGCCATGCGAGAGTCTAGCACACCGCAGGAGCAGCTGAATGTCATCAATAACGGCGGTAGCGCCAGTATCCAAAATTTTCCTAGAGTGGCAACAACAATCCCAACCCACCTGGCTTTCTGGCTACTGTAGCTGGTTTTCAAAACCAGAGACAGTCTTTCCAGTCCCGCACAGGCCAGATGTAGCAGCAGCCATTTTATCAGCCCATACAGGGTCAGGCTTTTCCATAGCCCCCACAGTAGCAGTACCAACATCTTGGTGCTTCTCCATTAGTTCCAGCACCGGGCGATCCCGTGTCAGAAATAAGGGATCTAGTGACCACCTTGGCCAACACTAGTACCCAGAAGTTCAATAAATTGGAGTAATTCATGAAAGTGGCCGCAGGAAAATTCATAGAGATTGAAGCTAGCCAGAGGAACCACCAGGCACTCCTGCAGGATATGGACACTAAGAGCGGGCACCTGGCAAATGCTCTTGCTTCCAGACCGGCAGGCACACTTCATGGCCAACCCCTACCGAATCCCAGAAATCATAAGGAGGGGTTACACGCTATCCTGCTGAGAAGTGGGACTGTAACTGAAGATGAACCGTCGAGGAGTGCAAAGAAGGTGACGCAGATCACCCTAGAGCCGGAAGAAGACCTGGTGATGGAAAAGGAGTCAGGGGCTCGGGCCCCAAAACCCCAGTCAGTGGTGGCTGAATATAAGCCTAAGCTCCGCTTTCCCACCAGGATGCACAAAGACCGGCTAGAGGCAGAGTTCGGGAACTTCATGTACATGCTTAGGAAGCTGAATGTTCAAGTGCCCTTCCTGGATGCACTATCTCAAATGCCTAAGTATGCGAAGTTCCTGAAGGATATTCTCTCGAAAAAGTAGAAGTTGAACGAGCTGGCCACTGTGGAGCTCAGCGAGGAATGTTTGGCCTTCATGCAGAACAAGATCCCGCAGATGTAGAAGGATCCAGGTAGTTTCACGATCCCATGTTCTATCGGTAAAATACATGTTGAGAGGTCCTTGCCGAACTTAGGTGCTAGTATTAATGTGATACCCTATACTTTGTTCTAGAAGCTAGGTCTAGGTGAGCCAACTGCAAGTAGGATGAGTATTCAATTAGCTGATCGATCTGTAGTTCATCCTAGGGGCATTGTGGAAGACCTCCTGGCTAAGGTTGGCAGATTCTTTTATCCTGCGGATTTTGTTATCTTAGACATCAATGAGGACACAGAAGTGCCCCTTATACTAGGTAGGCCTTTCCTAGCCACCGCCAAGGCTCTTATAGATGTGCATGATGGGACCCTGATTTTGAGGGATGGTAAGGAGCAGATAACATTTCCCATTGCTAATAATATGTCTGCTTTATCGCCTTTGCATGCTGTCTCTCACCAGGTGCACGAGTATGTCGTGTATCCTTTTGTTCCTTCTGTTTTCCAGAACTCTCCTCCCATACCTTCGCTGCCACTCCCGTCCACCCCATTACCAAAAGAAAAGATCGAGGAGTGGCGGCCGAAACTGCAGGTAGCTAAGCCTGCTCAGAAGAAAGGTGGAGACCACTATGAGCTGGTCCCGGCTCCTGAGCCACGACCACCCTGGTCATCCGAGTATTCACTCGCTTTCATCCTGCCGGATGGCCAGGTCGAGTTGATAAGTGCTAGTGGTCACACCCGTCATGTGCATGGCCACCATCTGAAGTTGTACCTCAAAAGCGATGTGGATCGCTCTTGGAGGCACTTGTTCCTACACCGCTCTGAGCATCCATCCTATGCGTCTAGCTAAAGACGTAAAAGAAGCGCTTGTGGGGAGGCAACCCCACCACGGTTTGTTTTTCTTTTGTTTCTTTTTGGTTTTTCCACGTGGAAGTATGGTTTCTATAACCTAGTATGTTTTGATGACTCTAGCTCGGTGCCTTTCCACTGGTCCACCTTCCAGTCTGCCCCTGATTACTGGTACCATTTCCAGTCTCTCGGGGTCTGTTTTCCCGGTAACATCGTTCCCCTTATCTTTCCCTCTTCTCCATTGAGGGCAATGTCGTGCTTAAGTGTGGGGGGTGTTTATCTATGACTGCATAGATGCTTGGAGCCTAGTCCACTGTCCAATTTGATGAATTGAGGGCTCCAAGTACTGTTCCCTGCAATAACCTGCTCAGTATGCTTTGAATTGACAGTCTTTATGGTGATACAACTTAGGAAGGTAGTTGTAGCACTATGGAGGATGTTGAAGTATAAGATTTTTCTTATCTGTCTCTCTGCTGTGTCGGTTGATTTTGTGAACTAGTGGATCTAGGATTGTTGATTCATGTGGTATTGATGACTCTCCTAATGTTTTATTGTGGACTCGTGCATCGAAAAGGGTTCTCAAGTGTGAAATGAAAAAGCAGTTGGTCCTCCATGTCAAAAATTTGAAATTTCGAAAACATGGGGTAAGCCCCACGTGTGTGGCACTGTTCATTGCACAAAATCGGATTTTGCAAGAGAACTTAGTGATCCTTAGTGGGGTAGGCCTACAAGGTGAAGCTAAGTCGTCTCTAGTACAAGTACAAATTCCACCCGTTGAACGGTTTGCCTACTCGAGGATGGGTTTTTAAGGGCACAGATAGAGCTTCCGACCCCTCTTAATCTCATTGACTCTCCACACGAAGTGAGGAATAGTAGTTAAAAGAAGTACTCTGGTGAGCGACAGATGTTCATAAATTGCTCTTGCTCACCTAATAAGGGCCGACCGTGCATAAAAACTGCAGTTGGAACCCCAACAAAGTACAACAATAGAAAAAGAAACAAATAATAAGGAAAATGGGTTCCAACAAGTGAGATGAGATGAAAGAGCACCCGATAAAAAGAGTCTTTGGGCGTTAAATTGTGTGAGTCTCCTTATCCATGAATTGACTGTCTTAGTTCCACTGCTTCTCATGATCCTAGCTTGAGTCTACTACTCGCATTGAGAGAGATAGGGGACGTCTTAGAAGACCAGTTGACCTCATAAGTTGCTAATTAATCTAGGAAATCCTCTACCGATGATCGGGGTTGTTTGTTGCTATAAAGGTCTGGAGAGCTGCATTGGTTTGAGTCAGGTTTGCTTTGGGACAAGCAAATGATTAGGTGTGGGGGAATTTGATGACTCAATATTTACACATGTATTTTTCCACCATTCGTATACTGTTTGAGCCTCGGATGTCGGGTTTTAAGCCGGTTTTACGCTAGGTTGTTCTTGTTTATGACATTTCAGGTCCTAATGGGTTAATGAAGGTTTGAGCATGAGTTTGGGGTTGATTGGGCGAAATCGGGACGAGCGATGGAGAGCAGACGAGTTGCATGGCAAGTACGGGAAAGCGCACGGTCGTGCGTGGTAGCCTTTTTGGCTGTGTGGGATTTATCGAGACTTCGCACAGCCTGAACCTATTTTTGCATGGCCGTGCACAACTTATTTTATGGCCGTGGTGACTTATGCAAGAAGTGGCACGACCAGGCTTGCGGATTGCACGGGCCGTGCACTCCCCTGGCGGAACTAATTCAAACAGCGCGTTTTGGGGTGCACGGGCATCCAAGGAAGTTGCACCGCCATGCGGCCTGACCGTGCAATCGCGGGCAGCTGCATTTTAACCCAATTTTGGGTTTTGGAGAGGGGATTCGACTTTTTGAGCAAAAACAGAGTTCTAGAGAGAGAAACTGCGAAGAACAAACCCTAAGAGCTATTTGGACTGGAATTCTCAGCATTAAAGCCCAGATTGGATCCACAGGAGTGAAGATTGACATCACAGAGCAGATTATTCCCATCTTTATGAGTATGACCGCTTTGTATTCTGTTTTCCTCTCTCTCTATGGAGTAGACCTTTCTCTCACTTGGGTATGAAGAACCCTAGTTCCATGTGTTAGGGATTGGAGGTGTAATGACTTTTGGATTAATATATTATTTGATTATAATCGATTGAAGTTTGTTTATTGAATCAATTGAATCCTGATCAACTTCTTTTGATTTCTTCTGCAACCTGAGATAGATAAAATCTGATTAGGTTGTTAGAGCTTCTTCAATTGATAGGAGTGGATTGATTATACGAGTTAGTCAATTAACTACTTTGTACTGGAATTTGCTTCCAGTAGTGGAGTTCTGTGTTAATTGCCTTAGCTTTCTATCCCGGTGAAGACTAGTCGTCTGCCGGTTAGTCTGTCTAAGAGGGCTTGGCCAGCTTAAGAGATTCCAAGCTACTGTCGGATCTTCCGCAGTTTAATCGACAGTAAATCAACCTAAAGAAATTACAACTTGGACCTAACTAAGGAGATAGGGGGATTTATTCCCGAGTGACTCTTCTCTTGCTTCAGGAAACCAGACAATTTGCTGTTTTCTATCTGCTTTACTTTGAATTCACCTACATTCACTTAGTCCCTCTAGATAATAGATAATTATGGAGTAGGCATTACATCTAGACCTCGGGTTGATAAATTTTCGGACTGGGATTACACTTGGTCGTAGTTTGGTGTTGTGTCGTAACGTGTCAGTTTGATATGAGTACAACACCCCCAGCCCCGAGAAACTAGCTGTCACATGGGGCAAGGAAGGAAGAGACTGATATTTGGAGGCAACTTAGAAGGAAGTTTTATCTAGAAAGCTCTTACTCAAATTCTGGAAAATGGCTGGCACAAAATAAAGACAATAAGCAAGCTGATATTGAGTCGCATATGCAGGACAAAAGTTAGAAACACGTACCAATGGAAATGGGACTAGATGAGGCTGAGACAACCAAAGGCAACTGTTGAGACAACCAAAGAGAACAAGCAATCTGATGAGGCAAAAAAAGCATCCTGTGACTATGGGAACAAAAGAGAAATGAAATTGTTAGAGAAGGTGTTGTGAAGAAATTCACATAAGGAAATGAATGAGCACGATCGCATTAAACCAACAGGGAGAGTCTGGAAAAGAAAAATTCAGACACAAGCAAGAGAGACTGCTCCAGTTCAACTTACCCCCCCAGAAACACAGCATAGCAGAACCAAGGGGAACTGAAGCAGTGGATGTCAAGGAGACTATGAAACAGAAAAAAGCAAAAACTCTCGTGTTTCCTGAAACACCAGTTACTACACAATAAAAAATATCACAAAAATTGGATGGCGATGTGGCGGACTCTGCCATGAGCAGAGCCACCGAGCCTAATGAGCATCTTAAGCTACAACTGTCGACGCCTCGGAAATACCTTGGTAGTTAAAAAATTAAGGCGTTACTACGCCAAACTAATCCCGATATTGTCTTTCTCACGGAATCAAGGCAATATGAGAAATAGTGGAAGGAGAAAGTAAAGGAATTCGGTTATCATGATGGACAAGGGGTGTCAGCTGGAACTAACAGATCGGGTGGCCTGCTAATGATGTGGAAGAAGGAGGTTTGTAACACCCCGATAATTTAGATTTAGGTTCGACCTTAATACGTGAATGGTTGGATTAACGGTTCGACCTTAATAATAATAATGATTATTATAATAATGATTATTATATTATTTTTAATTTAAAAAATACTTTTTGTTCGGGCCGAGCGGCCCACTCCACCAACCATTCCCCACTCCCCCAGCATAAACCAAAACCCCCCATTCCCAAATTATTCCCCGAAAGAAGAATTCCTCTCCCCAGCAAGCAACCCCTCTCCGCCAACACTCTCCGTAGCGCGTCCGAGAAAAAAAATCGAGAAGCCCACCGTCACCACTGCCCGACCCCGACCCCAACCCTTTCGTTCTAGGTAAGGATCACGAATCCCTTCGCGATTTCTAAACTCGATTCATCGATAGTCTAATCCGAAGTTCGTATTTTATTAGGGGTGACGTTTGAGGGTTCGATCAAAAAGGAGATCAACGTCCTAGGTTATCCAATCTAGTACTAGGCACATTCTAGAGGTAAGAGAACTCGATCCCTTTGGAGATGGTAGATTGATTTGGTGATTTTTCGTGAGGGTAGAATTCTGGGGTTTTAGCAACAGGCTTTGCAGGCTTTTAGTGACAGATTTTGATTGGTCACTATTTGGAGAGTCTGAAGCCTACCCTTAAGAAGTAGTTGAGCATGCTGGCATGGAACAGTCGGGAGGAGATTTATCAGGCGGCTCTTCGGATAGAGAGGGCTAACACAGCTGTGCATGAAGAAGGGATACAGCGAGAGGGAAGCAAGAGAAAGGCAAGTAGCATGCCAGAGTGGTACGGCCAACCCAGTCAGTACAGAAGGAGGCTGACCGGTACCGTTAGCTTTGGGTGTACTCAGAGTCAAACCGGCTCGGTCCGGCCTGGTCAAACTTTCAGCAACAGAGGTCTGTGCAACCAATGTGGGCAAGATCACTCAGGGGAGTGTAGGCAGTCCCCCAAGGTCTGCTATAGCTGTAACGAGCCTTGACATTTTGCTAGAGAATTCCCCTGGAGAGGCGGACAAGGGATGGCTCGGTCCAAGCAGTCTGTCCGGGGTGATGGAGCGAGGACTCACGCAGGACCACGGTTTGGCGGCCAGCCTACCCACTCTTTCCAGAGCCAAGGAGGAAGCACTGGGCGCTTCGACCGCACCGATCGGGACAGAGACGAGGGGCCTCCAAAAGGAGGACAACCGAGGGTATTTGCCATGCGAGGGATAGAGGGAGACAGTGGTGACGGTGGAGGGGACGAGCAAGCACATTGATGTGATCATGTGAAGAAATGGGAGACTGTGTAGGAGTATTTTCTTTAAGCATGGACCGCTAGTTGGTTCTTTTCTTCGAAAGACGCACTTTCAGTTTTAGTACTCGGTACCAAACCTATTAAACTAGTTCGGACCGAAATTTCGAGGTCGAAATTTTATTAAGGAGGAGGGAAATGTTATATCCTAGCTTGAGAAGTTTTAGTCTAACACCAAAAGTTTAAGACCTAGTAATTATCTTTCCAGTTCCAAATTTCGGGGACGAAATTTTTTATAAGGGTGGAGGAAATGTAACACCCCGATAATTTAGATTTAGGTTCGACCTTAATACGTGAATGGTTGGATTAACGGTTACGTACTAAGAGTTTCAACCGCGGATTAAGAATAATAATAATAACTATTAATATTATATTATTCTTAATTAAAAAAATACTTTTTGTTCTGGCCGAGCGGCCCACTCCACCAACCATTCCCCACTCCCCCAGCATAAACCAAAACCCCCATCCCCAAATTATTCCCCGAAAGAAGAATTCCTCTCCCCAGCGAGCAACCCCTCGCCGCCAGCACTCTCCCTAGCGCGTCCGAGAAAAAAAATCGAGAAGCCCACTGTCACCTGTGCCCGACCCCATCCCTTTCGTTCTAGGTAAGGAACACGAACCCCTTCGCGATTTCCAAACTCGATTCATCGATAGTCGAATCCGAAGTTCGTATTTTATTAGGGGTGACGTTTGAGGGTTCGATCAACGAGGAGATCAACGTCCCGTGTCATCCAATCTAGTACTATGCACATTCTAGAGGTAAGAGAACTCGATCCCTATGAGTTAGGTCGATTGATTTGGTGATTTTTTGTGAGGGTAAAATTCTGGGGTTTTAGTAGCAGGCTTTGCAGGCTTTTAGTGACAGATTTTGATTGGTCACTAAAGTTGCTGGGAATTTCCAGAAACGGATTTTTAGATGTTTTAAATTGTTTCGAGCCTCGCTGAAGGTTGTTTTCTGAATTTAACAATTTTATAAATTTGGCGACGTCTAGGAGATGATTTAAATTTAATTTTGGGATTTTTGAAGATGTATTTCTATTTTGTAAAATTGTTCTCATATTTGTTTTAATTAAATAAAACACTTTCCGAGGGGTTTTTAAGGGTTTGATAATTTTTCAGGGTATAGGTGCTCATGATTGACATGGAAAAATTATTGTCCAAAATTATAAGAAGGTTCAAGTTAGGTGAAAAATTCTCCCAATATAAAAATAATTAAGAAAAATGGTCGTTTTTTATTGGATTAATTCTAGAAAATTTTAATGGGGGTTAAAGGACCCTTGGAATGAGGTTCAAGGACTGGAGTTTGAGGAGAGGATGTTCTAGTGATTCAAAAGGGGTTTTAAGGATGATTATTTAAGAGCAGAAAGCGAGAACGACTTTCATGCTAGGAAGCAAACTCTAATAATGTGTTTAGTAGGGAGTTCACCTAGGCAAAGACCTTAGGGAGTAACGACGAGACTGACCCCTTCTCACTCACCAGGTGCATAGAGGGGAAGAGGACGCATCCATCAAGAGGAGATTACCCGAGGAGAGCAGTCGCGGCTAACCTGAAGATGTCAACTGGATCTGGGTAACGAGATGGGACCTCCCATTTTATTTGTCTTTAGTTTCATGTCTTAATGAGTATACTGGGGAACCTCAAGGGTTGTGTTTATGTTTCGTTGCTCTGGGTTGAGGTCGCCCAAGTGTTTTGGGGCATTTCACTTGAAAATCTTAAACATTGTGATTGTTGGTTTTTGGTTTTGACTTGTAAACCTGTTTTGGGTTGCTCCGGAGTAACAGGTTTGTGGTTTGAGTTGTGGTTTGGTTTTCAAAAAGAGCGGGTCGTGTCATTTTGGTATCAGAGCCGACATTCCTCTGTTTCTTGGTCTCTAAGGAATACTGGAGTGACGATCTGGGTTTTCAAGGTTTAGTTTTAAAGGAAAAAAAGGAACTTTCAAGAAAAATGGTTGGCCAACTGATTTGAAAAGGTTTATGGAGTCCCCAGTATAATCAAGCATGATAAGACATTAATGTGGTTCTAATAAGGGTACTACTTACTTGCAGAGCAAGTAAAAACAATGTTAACCACGCGGCGATTAGGCAACCCCCGAATTATGAGGCTTTCCGGAGGCGAGGAGTGGTTGATTTTGATGGGGACCGCTCTAAGGATGCTAGTGAAGTAGAGAAATGGCTGGCGAAGGTCTCGCGCACATTAACTGAAATGAGGGCAGATGATGAGGATAGGGTGCTATTGACAGTATCCCTATTCTAGGATTCATCATACAATTGGTGGTGCACCCTTCCATCTAGTCAGGAAGACCCACCAGCTATCACTTGGCTAGAGTTGGTGTGGGTGTTCCGGGATCACTATGTACCAGAGTCCTATCGACTGAGCAAAAAGAGGGAATTTTTGCTGATCAAGCAAGGATGGGGCAATGAAGGAGAGGAGGGTGTTGCAGAGTACACCTCCAGGTTCGATAAGCTGCTGCCCTATGGGGGACCCCAGTTTCAGGATGCGGCATTTTACGTGCCCACTATTTAAAGAGTCTGAAGCCTGCCCTTAAGAAGCAGTTGAGCATGCTGACATGGAACAGTCGGGAGGAAATTTATCAGGCGGCTCTTCGGATAGAGAGGGCTGACACAGCTGTGCATGAAGAAGGGATACAGCGAGAGGGAAGCAAGAGAAAGGCAAGTAGCATGCCAGAGTGGTCTGGCCAGCCCAGTCAGTACAGAAGGAGGCCGAGCGGTACCGTTAGCTTTGGGGGTACTCAGAGTCAAACCGGCTCGGTCCGGCCTGGTCAAACTTTCAGCAATAGAGGTCTCTACAATCAATGTGGGCGGGATCACTCAGGGGAGTGTTGGCAGCCCCCCAAGGTCTGCTATAACTGTAACGAGCCTGGGCATTTCGCTAGAGAATGCCCCTGGAGAGGCGGACAAGGGATGGCTCGGTCCGAGCAGTCTGTCCGGGGTGGTGGAGCGAGGACTCACGCAGGACCACGGTTTGGCGGCCAGCCAAATCGCACTTTCCAGAGCTAGGGAGGACGCACTGGGCGCTTCGACCGCACCAATCGGGACAGAGACCAGGGGCCTCCAACAGGAGGATAACCGAGGGTATTTGCCATGCGAGGGATAGAGGGAGACAGTGGTGACGGTGGAGGGGACGAGCAAGCACATTGATGTGATCATGTGAAGAAATGGGGAGACTGTGGAGGAGTATTTTCTTTAAGCATAGACCGCTAGTTGGTTGTTTTCTTTGAAAGACACACTTTTAGTTTTAGTACTCGGTACCAAACCTATTAAACTAGTTCGGACCAAAATTTCGAGGTCTAAATTTTTTAAGGAGGAGGAAAATGTTATATCCTAGCTTGAGAAGTTTAGTCTAACACCAAAAGTTTAAGACCTAGTAATTATCTTTCCAGTTCCAAATTTCGGGGACGAATTTTTTTATAAGGGCGAAGGAAAAGTAACACCCCGATAATTTAGATTTAGGTTCGACCTTAATACGTGAATGGTTGGATTACGGTTACTTACTAAGAGTTTCAACCGCGCATTAAGAATAATAATAATAACTATTAATATTATATTATTCTTAATTTAAAAAAAAAAAATTTTGTTCGGGCCGAGCGGCCCACTCCACCAACCATTCCCCACTCCCCAGCATAAACCGAAAAACCCCCATCCCCAAATTATTCCCTGAAAGAAGAATTCCTCTTCCCAGCGAGCAACCCCTCGCCGCTAGCACTCTCCCTAGCGCGTCCGAGAAAAAAAAATCAAGAAGGCCACCGTCACCTGTGCCCGACTCCGACCCCATCCCTTTTGTTCTAGGTAAGGATCACGAACCCTTTCGCGATTTCTAAACTCGATCATCGATAGTCTAATCTGAAGTTCGTATTTTATTAGGGGTGGCGTTTGAGGGTTCGATCAACGAGGAGATCAACGTCCCGGGTCATCCAATCCAGTACTAGGTACATTCTAGAGGTAAGAGAACTCGATCCCTTTGAGTTAGGTCGATTGATTTGGTGATTTTTCGTGCGGGTAGAATTCTGGGTTTTAGCAACAGGCTTTGCAAGCTTTTAGTGACAGATTTTGATTGGTCACTAAAGCTTCTGGGAATTTCCAGAAACGTATTTTTAGATGTTTTAAATTGTTCCGAGCCTCTCTGAAGGTTGTTTTCTTAATTTAGCAATTTTATAAATTGAGAGACATCTAAGAGATGATTATAATTTAATTTGGAGATTTTTTAAGATGTATTTCTATTTTTAGAAATTGTTCGAATATTTGTTTTAATTAAATACAACCTTTTTCGAGGGGTTTTTAAGGGTTTGATAATTTTCCAGGGTACAGGTTCTCATGATTGACATGGGAAAATGATTTTTCAAAATTATAAAAGGTTCAAGTTAGGTGAAAAATTCGTCCAAGATAAAAATAATTATGAAAAATGGTCGTTTTTGAATGGATTAATTCTAGAAAATTTTAATGAGGGTTAAAGGACCCTTGGAATGAGGTACAAACACTGGAGTTTGAAGAGAGGATGTTCTAGTAATTCAAAAGGGGTTTTAAATCAAGAATGGTCGTCTAAGAAAATGGATTCTTATTAATAGGTTTCCCCAATATAGTCCGGCTAAGGAGGGGTTTCTTCGAGGAAGGAATTGAGGATTCATCTTTTCGAGGTGAGTGTAAAGGGGTTAAAATCTCTGTCGTAGGTCCTTTAGTTTTTGCTTTTCGTTCAAGTTATTATTTAGTTAATTTTTCTAGTATGCGCGATATGTGTGTGAGGCATTTCACTGCCTGTAAGGGTGGAGGCACGCGTTGTGCTATGTATGAATGTATGTGATGTTGTATGGATTGATGGTAGGAAGCAAACTCTAATAATGTGTTTAGTAGGGAGTTCACCTAGGCAAAGACCTTAGGGAGTAAGGACGAGAATGACCCCTTCTCACTCACCAGGTGCATAGAGGGGAAGATGACACATCCATCAAGAGGAGATTACCCGAGGAGAGCAGCCGCGACTAACCTAAAGATGTCAACTGGATCTGGGTAACGAGATGGGACCTCCCATTTTATTTGTCTTTAGTTTCATGTCTTAATGAGTATACTGGGGAACCTCAAGGGTTGTGTTTATGTTTCGTTGCTCTGGGTTGAGGTCGCCCAAGTGTTTTGGGGCATTTCACTTGAAAATCTTAAACATTGTGGTTGTTGGTTTTTGGTTTTGACTTGTAAACCTGTTTTGGGTTGCTCCGTAGTAACCGGTTTGTGATTTGAGTTGTGGTTTGGTTTTCAAAAAGAGCGGGTCGTGTCAAGGTTCAAATGGAAGAGAAAGGTCAATATACAAACTTCATCAACCTAAAGGTGAAGATACATAATGCGAGAAAGGATTGGAGGCTGACAAGGCTCTATGGTTGGCTAGAGGCTCACAACAAGCAAAAAACGTGTGAGCTCATAGAAAGATTACATCATCAGGTGGAAATCCCCTGGACAGAATGGAGAAAAATGGACACTCAGACCCAGTATCTCGAGAAATGGATTGGTTTAGGCAAACTCTGCAAAACTGTAATTTGGAGGATTGTGGCTATTATGGCAGAACCTTCACTTGGGAGAACGAACGAGAGGGAGTTTAGTACACTTTAGAACGACTGGATAGGGCGGTAGGAAATGAGAAGTGTTTACAGATGTGTCCACATATGAGAGTATACCACCTAGATATGTGCGACTCTGACCATCTACCAATCCATCTGAAGCTTGACCTGGAGGAGGAGGATATCAGATGGGGATGGTCTTTTATATATGAGCATTATTGGGAGAAACACGAAGAATGTGCAAAAGTAGTTGAGGAAGGTTGGACAACCTATGGTCAAGTAGGCATTATGGACAAAATTAAATGGTGTGAGCAGAAGCTAAAACAGTGGAGCTCAGTGACTTTTGGCTCACTCAAACGAAGAAGAATACAAGCAGAAAAGATGGGATGCCAGCCCGTTTGTTTCAGCGACATTGAAATACAGTCGGTCCAGCTGTATCGCAGGAATTGAGAACCTATCTTGAGCTGGGAGAGTTCCTTAGGGAGTTGAATCACACACTGGTAGCTCTGATACCAAAAACTAAGAGACCAGAAAAACTCCACAAGAATTTAGACCAATAAGTCTATGCAAAGTGTTATACAAGATCTTGTTGAAAGTACTAGCTAATCGATTGAAGATTATTGTAGACCGGATGATTGGGGAAACACAGACAATGTTCTAGTGGCTTTTGAGTGTTTCAATTCCATGAAACAAAAGAAAAAGAACAAAAGAGGTTTGATGGCAGCAAAATTGGACATCTCAAAGGCCTAGGATCGTGTGGAATAACACTTTCTAGAGCAAATGATGTTGAAGTTAGGCTTTGCAGAACAATGGGTTAAGCTAGTGATGAACTGTGTTACAACAGTTTCTTATTCCCTAGTGGTGAATGGGCACAAAACTGAAAGATTCCAACCAGAGAGAAGATTGAGGCTAGGTGACCCCATGTCACCTTACCTCTTTCTGTTATGCGTCAAGGGACTGTCTGCCCTAATAAACAAGGCTACCAGAGAAGGAAAGATCCATGGAATAAAGTGCTCGTTGAGGGGCCCTGAGATCTCTCATCTACTCTTCGCATATGATAGCATCTTTTTCACAAGAGCTAACCTTGCAGAGTGCAGCAAACTGCGGGAGATTTTGAAAATTTATGAAGAAGCATCAGGACAAATGGTGAATCTTATGAAATCTGAAGTCAGTTTAGTCCAAACTTGAACTCAGACCAAAGGAATCACCTTTCATATATTCTGGGAATGAAACAAGCAGTAGCTCACCAAAAATATCTAGGCCTTCCTACGGCAATTGGCAGCCAGAACAAAGAAGTCTTTGGGCTACTAGTGGATAGAGTGGGGAAGAAGATAAAACATTGGAAACGCTAGACGCTATTAGTGGCAGCAAAAGGGTGTTGATCAAGGCAGTGGCCCAGTCACAAGCCATCTACACTATGTCAGTTTTTCAGGTAGCTGATGGGGTACTTTAAGAACTAAGAAAAGCTATCTCAAGCTTCTGGTGGGGGAAGCAGAAGGAAGAAAGGATAATCCCCTGGAAGGCTTGGAAGAAACTCTGTAAGCCTAAGGAAGAGGGACGATTAGGTTTCATAGAACTCAAGACCTTTAATTTGGCTCTACTCAAAAAACAAGTTTGGAATCTCCTTCAAAATCCAGAATTGCTTGTAGCACAAGTTCTGAAGGCTAAACACTATCCAAATACAGATGTGCTACAGGAAAGGGTGGGTTATAATCCCACTTTCACGTGGAGAAGTTTTATGGCAAATCAGACAATGGTGAAAAAAGGCTTACGATGGAGGATTGGAGATGGAAGAATGACTGATATTTGGCAGGACATGTGGTTAGCAAATGTAGAGGAGGATGGCTATAGGATAAAAACTCCACAGTGTGCCATCGGGGAAACATCTATAGTCGCTGAGTTGATTGATCATGAAGTCAGGGCACGGAAATTTAACATCATACAACAACACTTTAATCTAGTGGATAGAGTCAGAATTCAAGGGACCCCAATCCCTAGACAACAAGCACCGGATGAAAGAGTTTGGTGCTTCGAGAAGAATGGAACTTACTCTGTTAAAACAGCTTGTTGGTATTGGTTCAAGAAGAAAATAGAAAAAGAGATAGACTGGTAGGAAATGGTGCTCGATCCTAAGGAGGAGCAGGTCACAGGAGTGGAGGAGTTGACCCTATGAACTGGAAGCAACTATGGAAACTTTCTATCCCCCCAAAGGTACGAGTTTTCCTATGGAGATTGGCACACAATATACTTCCCACAGGGAAGAACATCGAGACAATGAAGAAGGATGCAAGTCCCAACTGTCCCTTTTGCGATCTGGAGGAAACCCAAAATCACATTTTCAGGGAATGTGAGTGGGCAATTCGAATTTGGAGGCCTACCTCCTTCAGGAACCTATTTGAACTAGATGGAACTCTATCATCTGGGAGTTGGTTGTGTGAAGTAATGGAGATGACAGACGATGAAACTTTTGGGCAGTTTGGGGTTCTACTATGGTTCATTTAGTATGAAAGAAACAATCAATGTTTCAACAACCACAAGGCAGAGGAATGGGAAATTGCTGGCAAAATGATTGCTCGTTGGGAGGAATACCAAAATCACAACACCCATGACACAATCAGGCAGAGGAGCGAATTCGTACCTGGCAAAAGCAGCCGGAGGATTGGATGAAGATGAACGTTGATGCGGCGGTGCTGACGAGTGAGGGCACAGGGTATGGAGTTGTTGTGCGAGACGAGATGGGAAACTTTCTATATGCGGCAGTCAGACGAGAACTCGCCTAGTGGCTAAAATCTGCGCGATCCAATTTGGTCTCCGTTTGAAGGAAATGTATCCCTCCCACAGATCGTTGTAGAGACGGATTGCCAGACAGTTTTTTTGTCGGTGAAGAA
This sequence comes from Linum trigynum, assembly GCA_964030455.1. Taxonomy (NCBI): domain Eukaryota; kingdom Viridiplantae; phylum Streptophyta; class Magnoliopsida; order Malpighiales; family Linaceae; genus Linum; species Linum trigynum. The sequence goes on from OZ034820.1 coordinate 34,704,478, forward strand.
CAAGGTGAAGACAAGGACGGAGGTTGGGCTTTTGCTCGCGTAGATCGAAATTGAATCCAACCGGAGTAGGCCGATCCAATGGAGCTTTGCAAGAAGAGAGTGCAACCAAATAGCCCATTTATTAGCCCATATGCAGTGTCATTGGGATGCAGAGGAGTTTTTGGCTGGAAAGCCACCTGTCTTTTTTTACTACCTGTTTTGGAACATGATAATATATATATATATATATATATTATTTTTTATATGTCTTTAGGAAACATCTTTTAATAAATACGTGGCAAGAAAAAGAGTGATGCTTCTATAACATCGTCCCACATAAAAAGGAAGACACACCTCATTTTTATAACTCACACACATGAGTTATCTTGTTTCAAGTGGTTTGAGTATTAATCGCCTAATACCATATTATGCTTATACAACTTGAACTATACCAATCATTTTCACCAACCAATCTTTTTTCTACAGAATATCAGTTATCCTCATTAATTTATCATGTAATCTGATCAAGGCACTTCGTATCTCGTGATTGGTAAAATAAAGTCTGTTTTTTCTTTTGTTATAACTTAAAAATGGATCATTCTTGTCCTAAGGAGAGAGATTTTGTAACTTGCTTGTTTGAAGCAATGACAAATTTCCGAATATAAACTAACTTGACGTGCATCAAGCACCATACACCTCCTAGATATATCTGTATGTATGTACATAAAATGCTTCGATAAATAATTATATATAGGCTAGTGCCAAAAAATGAACAAGTTTAGGGGCTTAGGATAGCTAGATTCATAGATAGATAGGACCAACTGCTCCAATATTTCCTGTTAGTCTTTGTTCCTTTCTTCCATCGTAAACCTCAAGCATCGAAATCCGGCAGCCACCCAGCCCAGCACTAGAGGTCCCAAAAGGAATAAAAAGGGGCCTTGTAGTAGCAAAAGGTGCTTACAATTATTAAATGAGAGAAACTTGCTAAGGGAAAAGCCAAGCACACATCCATTGGTGTTTTATTATAAAAATGGGCAGCAAAGAAACTAGTAACCCAAGCAAAAATTGTCTCTTTTCATGAAGGCATAATATTGAGAAGCAAAGTGCAAAGAGCCCCCTGAAAGCAATGCTTTATTATTGGGGCTGCTGATCAATTTACAAATGCCCGCCTCACTGTTCAAATGGTTTATTTATTAATTAATTAATCAGCAGTTGTTTTAAAATCGAATTATTGATCGATTAGGACGTATTACACAACACATGGGAGCTTGTTAGATGAGGAATAAATAAATCAAAAGGAAGGAAAGGGAGGTAGCTGAGGATATTAAAAACGGTCCTACTAAACTAATTAATCAATTTTTTGGTTATCAAATAGGGCTCTACTGTTTGGACGTATCTAGGTTAGGTGTTTCTAACAGAGGACGCATGGGCACCATCTGATTTTGGCTGTTGCCCTTAATAATACAAAAATGTGGGACTGCACAAAAAGGCTTTCTTTATTAGGTGTTTTATTTTATAATAATATTAATACTTTGAGAATATCAATTTTATTCTACAAGAATATCAATAAAACCTTACAAGTTAGACTCTCTACCAAAAGGTTTTCCTTGCTATACATGAGAAATCCATAAATAAATAAATAAGTAAATATTCGGTGTTTGTGATTGTTATAATTCATGTATTGTTGGAATGTTTGTATTATAAATAGGTGTATTGTTTAAATGAATGTATTTGGATCTATAATTAATCTTAAAAATTTTAACTTTTTGTTGAGATTGTAAATTATTCAAAATGAAGTATTTAAAATATCAAATCAAGTTTCAAATGCGTGCAATCTATTTCATTTTGACACAAAAAAAAATGTATTCTCTGCAATGCATGTATCGCTGCTTACATACACATTCTAGAATCACAAACACCAAACATGAAAACGATCTCGTTGGGTCGTGGATGATACAAAACCGAAGAACAAGGTTGTTGCGATGACTCCTCCAAAATCGTCAAGAGCTGCATTGTTGTCGTGAAAGCCAACTGCTAAACTACCTTCCAACATCTTGACCATCGAAGCAGTTGAAGATCCTCAATAACCCTTCAAAACTTCGAACTGAGATGAAAGAACCCTCAAAATTGGTAGTGAAAGCTCTCAATAATAATAATAATAAATCCTTGTCAACTAATTTGTATGCATGGTTGGCAAGAGAGTTCTGTCAATATACATAGATGTGCAGCTAATATTCCCAAAATCTCATGTGTTTCAGTGTGGCAGGTTGCTTCTAAATGTCACAAAGCAGAAAGTGATACTCTTGGACACATTGCAAAGGCTTCTCCCAAATATTATGCATATAATATTAATACTCAATGCTAAGCCTACATGTGCCGACATAATTTACGCGTAAAATATATATATATATATATATATATATATATATATATATATATATATATATATATATATAAATGTGTTTCACTTGCTTTCATTTGCTCTGTTGTCAAATGTGAATATGTATATGGTCTGCCTCTGCCCCAAATTCCTTTTGAGTTGTTTAGCTGTCTCTGTTATTCTGTCAACTAAATTGCGCGTGAAACCTAATTAGTCTTAAGCTACGTACGTACCACTAGAGTGTAGAGGGCTAGGTTTGGCTTCAGCGTTATCCAACACATACAAAAGTCACAATACTATAGTGCTACCACTGTTAAGGTTGTAAGGATACGGAAACTTCTATAGACATGTTATATTTTGAGCTCAAATTAGAGATTTAAATTGGAATTGTGAGATTTAAACACAAGACCTTTCAATTATTATGTTTTACTATCATGTTGAGAACTAGTTGATCCTAATAATTCGAGTTATCATAATATTGAATGTGTTGCATAATCAGTGAATAGCTCAAATGGTTGGGATGTTGGTTTCTGGTTAGCGTATTGTAAATTGACCAGAGTTTGATCCAGGTAAATGACCATATTTTTACTCCTTTTCTTATATCAACTTCACTTCCTTCTAGGTAAATGACCATATTTTTACTCCTTTTCTTATATCAACTTCACTTCCTTCTAGAAAATGTTTGATCTAATCCATAAATTATGTAACTGTTCTTCATTTTTTTGTAGTAACCCGTAGTTGTTTGAATAAATTTCAAATAAGTGATTGTTTTTTAGCTTTTTTTTCAGAAACTATTGAACCGATCTTACCTGGGATTGCAAATCCCAAGTTTGCTAAAAAATTTATATCAAATCCTATTCCACAAGATCCTATATAAGCTATACATCCTCCTTGCATTTATGCCGGAGACGTCGCCAGTGCTATGGGCTTTGGCTTATGTAGATAAAAAATTATGAATGGGATTGTGGGACTCCACTCGCCGCCAATGCATAAGGATGCCGCCGAAAAGAATGGACATTGCTTCGCTCTGCTGGATGCGTCGGATCCCGTATAACAAACGAGCTTTTATTTTCTCATGAATTTACAGAATGTCATGCTAAATTGATTTTAATTTTTATTTTATTGCATGACCGTAATTGTATTTTGATTGTAAAAAAAGCTGAAATTTTATCCATGAATTATTAATCACAATTATTTTTTGTAGATAAATCATCGATTATTTGTGTAAATTTATAGAATAAATTATTCAACTTAATTTCGTTTATTCATTATGTCATGGGGAAAATTTTTTGACGGTACTCAAAGGTAAAAAAAATTTGTCGGCCCCCTCTAATTTTAAATCCTGGTTCCGTCCCTAATTTTATCATTGGATTGTACACTTGTTAATCAACGTTTTTTACTTCTTTATTGTGTGACCTGACCTGCATAGGTTTTGTATTTCCTCGCATCTTAGTTGTTTCTCCGCTGGGAATGCCAATGGAAAAAGGTGCTTTATGTTGGGAACTAATGCGAGTCAGGTAGTGGAGGGTGATTTTTTTTTTTTTCTCCGGCGAGGCATAGCAGCCATAGAAGCAGAAACAAACGGGGGAAGGGGGGAAGTTACAGAGAAGAGGGGGTTTCAGTGGTATTTACTACCTCTCTGAGGAAAGATTGCCCTCTACCATCATCGCCTATGATATGGTGAAGTCCATTTGGTGGTAATTCTAGTTCATACTTACCATAGGGATAGACGAGACTGTGCTTCGAGAGCCAGTCCGCGACTCTATTCCCTTCTCGGTAGGTATGAACTATCCTCACCACCCAATCTCGAGTTATCTTTCGTCTTATCGCTGTCAACAGGGTCGCGTGCGGGTGCACTGGGTCGGTTCTCTTCTCTATGAGTTGGATCGCCATCTGTGAGTCTGATTCCAAAATGACAGCCCTGCTGCCTTCGTTCCATGCCATGTCCAGCCCGTGGTAGATTCCCCAAAGTTCCGCCTGAATAGCTGAACAAGTACCCAGTTTAGCGACAAACCCCTTAAGCCATACCCCATGGTGGTTACGCAGAACCCCTCCCGCGCCAGCCGGTCCCTGAGTTCCATTTGCAGCGCCGTCCACGTTGATCTTGACCCAACCAGCTGGGGGAGGAATCCAGCTAATTTCCCGAGGAACTCGCTGAGGTGGGGCTGGCCGCCTATCAATGATGCTTCTAGGCCCCTCCCAAGCTTTGTACCACAGCATAGCCTTGATCCTGGTGGCTTGGGTAAGAGAGGCCGGTGAGAGAGTCTGACCGATTCCCTTGAACACTCCTTCGTTTCTGTTTTTCCAAAGATTCCAGATGGCTATGCCGAAGAATGCATTCCAAGGAATCTCAGCATTCCCCCTGGTCTCAGTCTGCATCTGCAAGTTCTTGGCGAGCCATTCTTTGAGCTGAAGGCTGAAGAAATCCTGCTGGTTCTCGGGAGGCACCGTGCGAGCCCAGAGGAAGGCTGCTGTAGGACAGTCCCTGAGAATATGAAGCGTGGTCTCCTCATGAGAAGTGCATCTGTAACAATAAGGTGAGGAAGCAATTTTCCTCTTCACTAACTGGACGTTACTGCTGATTTTGTCATGGGCCACCACCCAAATGAAGCACCGCACTCTTTCCGGCACTGGAAGCTTCCAAATATCCTTCCAAATCTGGTTAGTCTCGCTGGAGGCTCTCGGCTGCATGAGCTGAAAAGCAGTTTTTGTTGAAAAGCGGCCGTCTGATGTAGGCTGCCAGAAAAGCACATCATCCTCTCCTGCTAGAGGATCCACCGCCAGGGCTGTGATTTGTTGAGTCACAGTGTGCGGCAGAATTCCTTCGAATTTCTCAGTACGCCAGGTGCCATCGTCATCCACGAACTCAGCTATCAAACCGTTCTTCTCATCCTCTGGGATAGGGCCAGTGGTCAACTCGATCAAAGGAACCTGCGAAATCCAAACATCAAGCCAAAAACGGGTTAGCTTGCCACTATGAATGTTCCAGGCACTACCACTTTTCAGCAAATCTCTGGTTTTAGAGATGCTATTCCAGGTAAAGGAACTTCCCTTTATGGGTTTGATGATGTCGAGGTGCTCCCTGTTCTTCCCATACTTGGCACGCATCAGTTGAGTCCAAAGGGTCTCCTTCTCCTTCATCAGCCGCCAACCGCACTTGGCTAACATTGCCAGGTTGACCGTTCTGGAAGGTCGGATACCCAAGCCTCCTTGATCCTTCGGAAGGGTTAGCAGATGCCAGCCCACAAGATGAAGTTTTCTTTTCTCTTCCGAGTCACCCCAGAGGAAGCTGCGATTGATTTTATCCAGGTCCTTGCAGACTGTTTTCGGCATAAGCTCTACCTGCATAGGATACACCGGAATAGACGCAGCAATCGACTTAACCAAGGTAATGCGAGAGGCAAGGGAGAGGTGCTTAGCTTTCCAAGGCGCGAGTTTCCTCTGGATTCTGAGGGCTAGGTCTTGGTATCTGCCTCGTGTCACTCTGCCATGGATGGCCATGACTCCCAGATATCTGCCTAAGTCCACCGTGAGCGGTATCTCCATGCTCTCACTTAGAGCCCTAGCTCTTCTTCTATGAATATTCGCGGAAACGAAAATAGCTGATTTATGATAGTTAACCCGTTGTCCCGAGCTGCTGCTGAACTCATTCAGGCATCTCTTAATTATCCTGACTTGGGCTCCTCCTGCTTCTGCAAACAAAACCAAGTCATCCGCAAAGAAAAGGTGAGAAATGGTCGGGCCATCCTTGGATAGTTTAAGCGGCTTCCAAAGGTTGTCCTGGGTAGCCTGGTCAATCCTGTGAGAAAGCCGTTCCATACAAAGAACAAACAGGTAAGGGGATAGGGGATCTCCCTGACGGACTCCTCTGGTAGGAGTAATTGGTTGAGAGAGGTCTCCGTTCCATAATAGACGCATCCTGTTATTCTCCACACAGTACATAATGCAACTAATCCACGAGCTAGGGAGGCCAACTTCCTTGAGGGTGTCACGGAGAAAGTCCCACCGTAGCCGGTCGTAAGCCTTCTCCAGGTCAATCTTCAAGACCATCCCTCCCTTCTTTCCCTTCTTCTTCTTCAGGGAGTGGAGAACCTCCTGGAGAACAATGATGTTATCCGTGGTTTGCCGTCCTGGAATGAAACTGCTCTGTCTAGGGGACACCAGTTTTCTCATAATGGGCTTCAGCCGGTTGGTGATCGCCTTGGTGATGGCTTTCAGACAGACATTGTTGAGGGAGATGGGTCTGAGCTGGGAAGCCATCTCTGGGTGCTCCACTTTAGGAATGAGGACGACCGTTGAGTCGGTTATGTTCTCCGGTAGCCCCCCTGCATGGAAAAAATTCAAAGCCAGATTAATTAAGGATTTCCCCACCACCCTCCATGCCCGTTGGTAGAAGGCAGCATGGAAGCCATCGGGGCCGGGAGCTTGAAACGGCTTCATCTCGTGGACTGCACGGTGTATGTCTTCTGCTTGAAAAGGTCTCAACAAAGACATCATTTCCTCCTGATCGAGACGGGGAAAAGCCATCTTAGGCATAAGATCCTGGTAGATATCATTTTCCTGCAGGTACAAAGCAGCAAAAAAATCAAAAACCAGCATGGCCAACTCATTGGGATCCGTGATCCACTCCCCATTGGCCCCTTTGAGACTGTCGATCTTGTTCCTGCGCCTGCGAATGATTGCTTGATTGTGGAAGTAGCTTGTGTTCCGCTCCCCATACTGCACCCAGTCTTCCCTCGATCTCTGAAACCAGTAGAGCTCCTCCTGTTCTAACACCTGGTCTAGCTCTTTCTCGAGTTTGGTCTGCAGTTTATAGAGGCCTGGTGAGAAACAATTGGCAACCCTCTCCTGGATTCCTTGAATGCGGGCCATCAGTCGGCGTTTTCGATAGAAGATGTTGCCGAAAGAGGATTTATTCCATTGGCTAAGGCTGGAAGCCAGCTTCTCCAGGGCCACGGAAAGAGGCGCTTGATGGTCCCAATCTCCTGCAATCAGTTGATCAAAAGAGTCACTAGTTAGCCATGCAGCTTCAAATCGAAACGGGCGGGAAATTGAAGGGTTAACTCCCTGATTTCCGACTGTGGTAAGGATGGGATGATGGTCCGAGTGGATGCGAGGCAGGTGGGTGACAGCGGTGTCAGGAAAGGTCGAGTTCCAGAGGGAGTTGCATAAACTTCGATCGATCCGGCTAGCCTTGAACGTGTTGGAGTTGTCTCCTCTAGTCCAGGTGTACCGAGACCCTGAGAAACCCAGGTCGATCAGTTCCGCTTGGTTGATCTTGCTGCTGAAGGTTTTGCATTTGTATAGCGTGGATGGAGAGGAGGGGCCAGTCTTCTCTTCCGGGGTCAGAATCGCGTTGAAGTCGCCAGAAAGAAGCCACGGCAGGTCATTGAATCGGCTTGTTCGGACGAGAGCTTGCCACAGAGCGTTTTGTTGGCGCTGGCGGGGGCTCGCATAGACAGCAGTGAACAGCCACTTGGGAGAGGAACCGGATGAGACCATGACAGTCAGGTGTTGGGAGCATGCCGAGACGACTTGAAGTTGGAAATTGGCAGCATTCCAACAGAGCCAGACTCCTCCTTTCCTCCCCTCCGCCTCTACCCTCATTACATTTGGGAAACCCAGACGTTCGCAAATTTTGTTGGCCGAACTCCCACTGACCTGCGGTTCCAAAAGACAAAGAAAGTCAGGTTTACAGCTCTTAACAATGAGCTTGAGAGCCCTGGCAGAGGCCGGACTCCCGGCGCCACCAATGTTCCAAGCCACGATTTTAACATTTAACAAATTTGCAAAAGACATGATAAAAATGTAAAAAGAGAAGGAGAGGAAAGGGAGGAGAGTCGATGGTCGAGCTCGGGGATTGTTCATGCTTCGACAGCTTTTGGGCCCTCGGCAGAGATCATCGTTTCACCCTCGCTGCTCTGTTCCGGAGTGAGAGTCGCTTTCTCTGCGTGCTTTTTAGCCCCCGTCCATGCCTCGATTTCTTGGAGTGTGAGGGCAGCTAGTTTGGTTCGAGCTTTGTGCTTCTTCTCCTTCACTGGTGTCCAAATCTGGAGAGCCTTCGCTGCCAAAGGCCGAGGGGATTTGCTTGGAGATTGGAGCTTCTTCCGGTGCTTTTTTTGGTTCTTGGTGCGAACGGAGGCTGAAGGGGTCGCCGCCGCCAGCTGTTTGCCGGCGTCAGGAACGGAGGGGGGGGGAGATTGACGATCTGGATCGACATTCCACGGGCGTTGGGGACCGATGTTAGCGATGGCGAGTCAGAGGTCGACTGCGTTGTAGTCTTGTTTCCTTCCTTCGGGCCTGCACTTGGGCTGATCTTAGTTTCTGATGTTGACGGGCCTCCCATCTGTAGGTGTTCTTGAGTTGCTTTTCCTTTGGACTTGGGAGACTTAGTCCGTGTGGATTGGGGGGCCGGCCCAAGAAGCCCATTACCTGCCGATGTTTCTTCCGCTATGGCCTTCCCTTTCTGTTTCGCCGACGCTTTACCTTCCTTCCCCAAATTTCCATTTCCATTTGTGGTATCTGCCCGTTGAGATGCTTGCTTTTTGTTTCCTGTAGAATGATCCGTACCAGGCTTGCTTTCCTTGTTTGTGTTCTTTCCTTTCCCTCCGTTCCCTTGACTCATGCCTTCTACGTGATCCGAGTGTGAATTTCCTTTTCCAAGCTCTGCGATTTTGCTGCCCTTCCGCGATTTCCGCGTAACTACCATCCATGGTCCGAATCCGCTCCTCTCCTCTTCCGGCGAGCCTGTCTTCACCGGCTCTGGCGATTTTCCAAATTCCACCATTGCGAGTTGAGGAGTCGCCGGTTTAAGGGTTGGACAGGCTTCTTTGGTGTGACCAATTTTACCGCATCCAAAGCAGAGTACGGGCAGATTCTCATATTCTAGGTACTGCCATGCCCCGTCGAGTCGAATCCTAGTGACTAGAGGCTTGGATAAATCGACTTCAACCGCGATCCTGGCAAATCTCGCCCTCTGTTGATGTAGGGTATGATAATCAAGCTTAATAGTCCGCCCAATCATGTTTCCTACTGAGAACAGAACCTCCCGATGGTAGAAATGCACTGGAAACGCTGGCAATTGAACCCAAACTGTCATGGTGCTCGGCAGCTTGTTGGAGAGTCGAAACTCAGGGGTCCATTGCTGTACTAGGAGATAATGGTCGAAAATAGTCCAGGGGCCTTCAGTAAGCGCCCGAAAGTAGTCCGCATCGTTGCTGAGTTTCACAAGAAAACACTCCTGCCCTAGGAACATAATCTCCAGAGCACCTGTTGGACGCCATTGCGCCCGTAACTTGCTGCTGAACACAGTGAAGGAGAGTTGTATTCCCAGGGTACGAACAACAAGGGATCGTTGCCAGGGTTTGCTGAGTTTAGCTTTGAGATCGGCTGAGACAATAAGCTCAGGTTCCCCATTGAATAATCCCTGGACCAGATCCTTTTCGCCTACCGGCGTCCATGAAATCACCCCGGAGGGAGAACTCATCGTTGGTCCAGTGACAGCACTTGCATAGGTCAGTGGAGCTCTGTTCGTATTCCCTTCGGAAGACCTTACGATAGATGGATCATCCACTGCCATGGTATCCCCGTTGTTCAGTATCTCCCCAGATGTCGACGATGGGCTCGGTGAGGCTGTGATCAGGTCCGGTGGCCGATCGGAAGGGTTGAGACTGGTCGCCGGTGACAGAATATCAGAGCTCATGTTTTCCTCGAACTAAAAGGTCGAATCAGTGTCACATTACACCTCAGGTAGTGGAGGGTGATTGCTGGGCTGGGTTTGAACTTGGTGGATAATCATTAATTGATGAACTGTGTGGAGCTATCTCTAGCGGATTTTAAATGATGAATTAATTAACTGAGCTGGGCTGGGCCAGAATTAATCATATGTCAAACAAATAAGTCGTCCCCACAATAAAGTGGTTGGGCCGAAAATCACTTGCTTAGCGCAAGGGAAATTAGGCCTGCACATGTTAGCTGGAGCGGGGAGCCATTTTCTTTATAGACCACAAGCAGAAAGCCCGACCCATTGGTCTGGGTGTTCCTTATCAATGAGTATCCATTTCTTTTTTTCTGTAGTCGAGTGGTTCGTCCTAACATCCGAAATTAATGGAATTGATTGTAACCCTAATCAATTTCTTATGGATCAGTCTAATTTTCACTTTTCATAAGTAATCTCTCGCCCGATGTAATTTTTGCCCCTTTCACACTTGAGCCTCGTAGACCATCTCCTTTTTTTCTTTACCATTGAACAGACCATCTCCAATGCTATGTCAAATTTTGGAGGTAGTTTTGTGATTTTAACTCTACCAAAATAAGTTTTGCTATCATTGGCTTATGCCTAAAATTTGGCACTCGGCCCATTATTTTTGTGTATATCTAATTATGTTTTATTTGTTATTTCACTCAGATAATTTGTTCAATATTTTATTATAAAAATTAAAAAAGAAATTTTTTATGCTAAATATTATTTGAATATAATTTTTTGCATATGACATCATCAATATAAGCGAAAGATTAGATATATCATATTATCATGCATGTAAAATGCAAGCTACTAAAAGTAAATACAGGGAGAAAACAAAATATTTCTTTTCTGTTAGAGTTAACATTTTAGTTTGGTTTAAACTTTATACTAATGACTTTTATTCTAAAATTTCAAAATTCCTACCATAGGAAAAAATTTAAAACCAAATTTGTACAAATTTGGATGGATCGTGGATTGGTCGTCAAATTGATCGATCTACAATTTTGACTTTTAGCAAATCTCCTCACATTGATGATGTGAATGCCACATCCTCAGGAAACAAAATCTAATAATTTTAAAAACAAAAAATCTCCAACAATTTATTTTCATCATTTATGTCAAACCAAAAAATTTAACAAAATGGAAATATTGGCCATTATCTAATCTCCCCCAGGCCCCAACCGACCACACACCTTCCCTTCCCTGGTACCCGGCTTGGGATACCGTTAGTCATCATTGGTAACTAACCTATAAGTAACTAAATATGAACCTTTAGATCTAAGTGGACCCAGAAAATTCATATCTAAGGGTTGTGAATTAAAGACATATTATTTTCCCTAATTTTCTTAATCCACTCTTATCTTCTTCTTTCTAACTCGGATTTCAATTTTTTTCACAGATGGAACGAGTTCGTTATGCTCTACAAAATGAGATGAATTTTCAATATATTTCGAGAAACTTTATTTCATATCTCCCGTTACCAACTACATACCATATGGTAACTTCTTCGTTTTTAAGTCTTTTTTTAAAACATTTGCTTAGAAGGAACGAGTTCATCATGATCTATTGAATCTACAAATTTTTGCATGAAAAAAATACAGGATTAAAAGTTATCATACTTTACCACTATGGTATGTGGGTGGTAACTTGTAGTAAACAATGATGAAAATCGTAAATGACAGTTAGTATACTCATACTATCATGTATTCAACCTTCCTACCATATTGGTATGTTCATACAATCATGGTACGCTTTCTTACCATATGGTATTAAATAGGAGCATACCATACGGTTAGGGGTGGAAATCTGTACGGTATCGGTATCCCAATACCAAATACCGAAATCCCAAATACCGAATTACACCCTAGAATCAATCCCTATCCCAATCCCTAAATATTTTGGTATCTCAATCGGTACTTCGGTATCCCAATCGGTATTATTGAATACGAAATTAATTACCTTTACAATTAATGATTAAATATAAAAATTAGATTTGATTGTTTAATATAGGACAAAAAGACTAAACAAAGAGTTTTGAGTTTGGCTAGAGCTAGGATATGGATAAGGAGAATGGAGTAGAGTTGACATCTCAAGTTTTTGTTATTGGTAATCTTTAATTTGACGAATTGGAGGCTGAGAGAAGACTAATACTAGTGTTTGTCTTTTGGTGTTATGAAAATAACAATAGATTGGTGGTTGAGGGTTGTGTAATAGTGAATGAGAGAGTCTAGTTGAGAGGATAAAATACACACTAGCTTATATTTTGGTATTGTTTGGTATATACCGATCCCAATCCCGTAATCCATAATACCGAATAACAATTGAAATTGAATCCCAATCCCAATTCCAAGAAATAATATGTGTATTAGGTAATGCCAAATATATACAAATTCGTTACGGTATTCGGTATATCCCAAATACCGGTACCAAACTTCCAGCCCTACATATGGTATTGAATGGTAAAAAATGTCTCAAATTTTTTTGCTCTAAAAATATATCAAAGTGGATATCATTTTAAAGAACACAATCAATCTGATTTATCTGTGCAAAAAAATTTAAATTTTGACTTAAAACGCGAGAGAAATCTTCCGTTAAAGATTAAAAGGGAAAATATATAAAAAAAACTTTCCATGAATAGAGGGATGCTGATGTCATGCTGATATGGACTAGTTACTCATGGTTACTCACCATAAGGTTATTGATCTGATCTGCTCCCCGGTACCCTTCTTTGGGAGCAGATCCGGTGAGTAACCTTGTGGTGAGTAACCATGGCTAACACGTCCACATCAGCATGACATCAGCATCCTCTCTCTCCTGGAAAGCCTTTCATTTTTCCCTCTTTAATCTTTGACGAACGATTTCTCAGTCATTTTAAGTCGAAATTTAATTTTTTTTTGTACAGTTAGATCAGATTAATTGTGCTCTTCAAAATGATATTCACTTTAATATATTTTTCAAACAAAAAAAATTGAGCCATTTTTTATCAGTCTATACCATATGGTATTGACTAGTATTGAAATAAAAGCATAGCTATGGTTTGAAAAAAGTGCCATGGTGGTATGAACAAACCAAGACTGTAGGATGGTTGAATACATGATAGTAGAAATATATTAATTTTCATTTACGACTTTTAACATTGTATACCACAAGATACCACCCCGTACCAGGGTGGTATTGTATGGTATTGTGTGGTATTTTTTGGTCCTGTAATTTGTTCACCCATAAATTTGTAGATCCAATAGATCATGATGAACTCGTCCCTTCTGTGCAAACGTTTTCCAAAACGAATTAAAAACGAAGAAGATACCATACAATACCACCCCGTACCGGAGTGGTATTGTATGGTATTGTGTGGTATTTTTTGGTCCTGTAATTTGTTCACCCAGAAATTTGTAGATCCAATATATCATGATGAACTCGTCCCTTCTGTGCAAACGTTTTCAAAAACGAATTAAAAATGAAGAAAATACCATATGGTATGCAGTTGGTACCGAGAGGCCAGAATTTTTGTTGTTCTAAAAAATATTGAAAATTGATCTCATTTTGTAGAGCACGATGAACTCGTTCCACCTGTGAAAAAAAATTAAAATCCGAGTTAAAACGAAAAAGATATGAGCCAATTAAGAAAGCTAGAGAAAATAAAAATGATCTTTAATTCTCTATCCTTAGATCTGGATTTTCTAAATGAAGGGTCCAGATTTGGTTATTGATGGATGCATAACCCATGATTATGCACCCTATCTTGAGCCCTTCTTTCCGCCAATACCCCTCCGACCAAAACGCAGCGGCTGCAGCCATTGTAGCCTCCCAAACTCGAGGAAGCCACTATTGGATTGACCTCCATTCGCCTCTAAATTTTTTCTTTTTTTTTATCCGAACTTTACTTCTTTTTTGCTACTCATATATACTAGCACAGAACCCGGCCCGTTGGCCGGAAGAATTTTATCGAGAAATATGATATATAATAATGGATATATAATAGAGGATTTGAAATTCACAAAATGATTGTTTTCTAACTTAGTTATCCACATAACATTTTTAAAGTAATCCAGCTACGCATAATATGTCTAGACCTCCATGAAAAGAGAAAAATATAATATAAGCATTACTTATAATTATTGAATAAAAAAAGAAATAAATATAACTAATTGTCATCCATTACTTAATTAAACCATATAATTTAATATTAGAGTTGTTTCTCATAATACATACATAATCAACCTTTAAGATGAAAGAAAATGTCTCTCATAGAGTTTAGTATGTCCTTTAAGTTTTTCCCAATAGAGAGCATTCTTTTTTACCACACCATTGGTAATGAATCTGAAGTTGCTTGATTTGAAATATATAGGACATGATGCTAAATTGTCGCTAATAGTTGGTTTGAGAATGTGTCGTGTATGGATTTCCAAAATTATTCTCAGATCGCAGACATGTTTAACAACAATGTAGTAATTTTCATGCAACAAATATTTTTTTCATGAAATAATTCAATAAATAAAAACCTATGAAAATCATATTACATGAAATATATAGTACTCATTAAGTTGATGAATGAGCAAGGGTATAAGTAACATACATCTATTTTAAAAATATAGAAGTTGCAAAGTGTCTTTTGGGTTGAATGAGATCGCATATTCTCATTATCGCTAACTGACTTATGTTTTTTAGCAATAGATAGTTCAAAATGTGCCTTAAAACTTATGTTTCCACCAGTGTAAAAGAATTGTTTGAACCAAATGATTACAATAGTATAAAAAAATTTGACAGTAGAGTATTTTATACTGAAATCAAAATTTAACTGTGGTTCAACTGTTTCATATTGCTAAATATCACATATCGATTTAGCCTATGGTGTGAAGTTTTATGGTCGAACCGCCAATATGTACGATCTTTCAATTCAAACTTTAAATAAAAAACCACTAAAATATTGACATGATCAAATACCCTTAAATCTCATAAATTATCATAATCGTATTAAGGAAAAAATCATCCAAATGATAATACTGATTTAGGATTTTATGGGGTCATTTGGAAGTTGCGATTGTTAAATAGATATTGTGTTGTGAATGCATGTATAATATTATATATGTATTGTCGGATTAGATGCATTGTGTATGGCACATAAGCTAAAAGTTTAGACAAAACAATCCCAACTCGACTATCTCAACAATAACAACTAAAATTTGAGATTTAACAATACTCATTTTGATTGATAGTTTCGGTCACATCACAGATGTAATCCATGTATTGGTTCTACTAAAAAATATAAAAAATGATGAATTCTAAACAATACATGTATAGTAAATCTCAACAAAACAATCGCAACTTTCAAACGACCCCTTAATCGAAATGAAAAAATTCTATCAAATATAATGACATCTCCTAAAATAAATCGAAACTCAACAGGGCAAAGAATACCCACTAAGCAAAGCAGAAGGGCAATTATTTCACACTACCTCATTTCCCCCCCCCCCCTCGTTTAAGTATGTTCTCTCACTCTCTCTTATGCCTCGTTCACTTGCCATTTTGTTTTCTGTTTTCTGCTGTGACAACAAAAATAAAAATAAAAACAAATTGTAAGAAATGTGTTCACTTGCAATTTCATTATCGTTGAAAAAAATAAAGGGGAATAAAAGAGGCAGTTGAGCGGAAACAATAAAACATCATATGCTGGAAAATGAGAGACGAATTTCCTCCCGTTGCCCATTGGGTTATGCCCCAATTCCTTTTAATGAGCCCAGCGTTCGAATCCCTTTGCCACATTTTTTTCTCCTTTTGTTCACTTAGACCAACGACGTCGTTTTGCTAACCCCAGCTCCCATCGTTCTTCTCTCAGCCTCCCCCAAACTCGACCTCCCCATCGAACGAAGTTGCTACAGTTCGCCTCTTCTTCCTCTAGCAGATGGAGAGAAGATCGATCCGACGAACTCCTTCTCTAGTTGGCAAAGCTCCAGCGGCGAAGGACGGGTTTGCTTTGAGATGCCAGCAGGTATTACCCTTCCACCGCTAAGTTAATCATTCTCAAAGGCTTAGATCCTCGAGGTCATATCAACAGTGGTGTGGATTAGGATGGATGAGACAGTGATGGCTACACTTGCCCAGCGGATCGTCGATAATCCTCTTTGTTTTTCCATCTCTCTCTCTCTCTCTCTCTCTCTCTCTCTCTCTCTCTCTCTCTCTCTCTCTCTCTCTCTCTCTCTCTTTGAGCTTTGTATCTCACCACTCTCCCCCTTTCCTTCCTCTTTCTTCCCACCGTCTGGAAATGAGGGAAACCTAGAAACATCCCAATCACTTATCCAATTTTGCATTCGAAATGCTTCTTCTCCATTCACAATCGAAAGTGTGAATTAGAGGACCTGAAACCTGGGGACCAAATGGCCGCTTATTCCTCTCAAATGGCGCATTTCTCCATAAAACATGAGTTCACCAATATAGACTATGTGGTGCTCGCACTTGTGCGCGAGCGCTTGAAGTTTAAGTCAGGTATGACCCATGAAGCATTCATACTTGTATAGGGTCGATCCATATACATTGTCTTCATGGTATGCTCTAACTGTGTCATGCTAGCTCGATCATGTGTCTGCGTATAGTTACATGCATTCTAATAATTAAGTTTTTACATATTCACAACACCAAAATAAAAACAATCATAAATGCTAAAATACTACATTTGAACCAACTACCACTGATGCCACAAATAATAAGTATATCTCTAAATCATACATAAAATATTTCAAACATCACAAATATTAAGATTAAATTAATTATTATAAAGAGTAAAAATTATATAATGAGGTTAATTATAACTCATTTATATGTTAATGCCCTTAAATTGATCAACACACCCAAAAATGGCAAAATGAACATCACATTAAACCTAATATCTTCTCATTATTGTCGGCTCCATTCATGCTAGATTAGCCAAAGGTTTAATGTTTAGCAATTAACCATGCTAAAATTTTAGAGAACCAGTCACATATAGTTTGTACAAAATATTATTGCTTCGTAGTAGTTCTGTAAATTTATATTAATTAAAGAATTCTACATCTCTGTTGCATATTCAATACTGCAATTCGATATGCAATTCAAGCATTGAATTTGTGTTGCAATTTTAAGATTGCCTGTCATTTTATAGGTTATAAAAAAATTATAAATCACGTATTAAACTTTGCTTTTTAGAATATTTAATAGGCTAGCTAAACGTGAGGGAAAGTTCCTATCCTTTTCAAATCTTCGCTAAGTGTATGCTTACAATTCAAGAAGATAAAACAAATTTGTTTAGTGTAATTGGTTGTGATTTTTTTTAAGAGACCATGGTTCAAATCTAGATGTTAATACCTCTTTATAAGAAGTAGATAAATAATTGCGATGAAAAAAAATACTCTTCCTACATTCAGTCTCGTTTCACGAAATTGGAAATGAAAAATCTTAAAACATTGAATATATCTTATAAAAAGAGCTTCTTCAACCAGGTAAGAAGGGCATTTTACCTGAAATTATTATATCTTATAGAAGTGATTAATTGTGAAATCGGAACTCAAGTAACATTTATTCAAACATTAAATATTAAATTGTATGTGTGGTACAGTTTAGATAAAATACATGTGTGTAGCCAAAATATGGGTCTTCGTGACATATATAGTAACTTTTTGTGACAAATCTACACATAAAATAAAGTTATATTTGGCACTATGATGAAAAAAGAGGTTCGTAGAATCACTCTCAGGCCACGAATTTAAAAGAAGACTCTCATTTTCCAAGTTTATCATTATATTATGTATAGATTTGTCACAAAAAAATGCTATACTCGTTACAAAGGTCCATGTTGTGGTTACACTTCTATAGTTTGTCTAAACTAAACTAAACTACACATACAATTTAATATTAATTTTTGAATCAATACTAATTGAGTTCCGATTTCAGAACTAATCTCATTCTATAAAATATAAATAACTTAAAGATAAAATATAAATATAGAAGCATCATCACAAACATATTCCTAGAGTTTAATCAAAGAAATAACAATATATATAATATAGCCTAGTTGGTTATAATGATCTTTCTTCATTTAATTGATCCAGGGTCGAACTCCAATGATAACATTTTTAATATATAAAGATAAAGTGGGCGCAATGACAAAAATGCCCTTCCTACAATCACTCTCAAGCCACGAAATTTGAAATGGGAGAATTCCAACAACATCTGAGAAAAAAGTATAAGACTTTTTTTGTATGATAGGAGTTGAATCCCGAATCCACAAAGATTATGCTGGATTAGGGCGATGATGAGAATATTTGTGGACCGGCACCCCGTCCTTCGTGTTGGGAATGTTGGGAATGAATAGCTTTGAAAGCTATATTGAATTAAGGGTTATAGCCTTATAGGTATAATATGCCCCTCTAATATGACATTTTATCAAACATGCCCATTTATTATTTTTTACATCAAACATGCGCATGTACTTTGGAAAACTTATCAACCATGTCATTTTGTTAAAATTTTCACTTCGGTTCCGGTTGAGTAAAGCCAGCGGCCGTTTTGTTCGTGTAGCTTTGGTGGTGCGTGGCCCTGTGGAGCAGTTGTTTCAACATGCTGTTTTTACCACCTATTAATTACACGAGTGGATAGATTTAGTTTTGAATAGTTGTCATGCTGAAATAGTTCAATCTTTAAAATAAGCAGTTGGCAGTGCAGATGTTGTTGATTTTAAAGTTAGAGAGTGGCACAGCAGAGGTGGTCTAGTCAACTGACTATTGAGATGGTTTCCCCCCACTAATATACTGTGCTGCAGACGTCTATAGCTAGAAAATTGCAGGTGGATAGGTGTAAGACTACTTTGTTTCCTGTCTAGAAAATTGGGGGTGGCTAGAAAATTGCATAAGAATACTTTATTTATTGTCTGCTGCATTTTTAAGAATCGTTGTATTGTTGTTTGATGTCTGTTCCATTTGGAATAGGTGGATTATGAACATCCGAGTGCCATTTGCAGGTGGATAGAAGAGTAAAAATAGAAAACTCACTGCTTCCTTGTGAAGATGAATCGACTGTTGATGCCTCAACGAACGATTGAGAAGAACAAAGGAAGATGGCCAACTATGTGCAAGGATATTTGGGGTCTACCTCCGGGTCAAAAGATTTTCGTGGCCATGAATGATGATGGACAACCAGTGGGGGACGGTCAAATAAGCTAGCTAACTTCTTGGGTGTTATAGCTAGAAATGGTGCATATGTTCCTATCCAATATGATGACTGGAGGAAAGTCCCTGATTCTTACAAGACAAAAATCTGGAAATTGATACAGGTAGAGTATATATATGTAACATATATTTCTATTAACAGTATGGGGTACTCTTCCCTTGTAATTTATATTCATTTATTACAACCAGGAAAAGTTCATCATTGATCCGCTAACTGAACCATGGGTGATGACATCATTTAGCAAGAAATGGAAGGATTTCAAGGCAGCGGTGAAAGCGAACTGGTTGGAGAATGGTATAAAAGATATGAGAGTATCTCCTGCTGACTTGGAATGGCTGATGAACTTTTGGAAAAGTGACAAGGCTGCGGTATGGTTTTAGGATTTCAAGGAACCTCTGGTTTGTTTTTACTAGCCTTTTTCTTTTTAATTAGGAAAGGTTGTATGTAGTATTATGTTTAACTACATATACCTGCATGTAGTGGAAGACCTTCATCATATATTGAACTTGTTTCAATCATTACAGCATAGAGAAGAAGTAGCAAAAAATAACCGAAGCCAGATGACATCAACACACACCTTGGGATCATCTGGTTATGCTAACAAGAAGGAAGAAATGGTGATGTTTACATTGCATACATTCACTCTTTAATATGCGTGTTTAATTATATGACTAGTAATTAGTTTGTGGTATATTGTACTCTCCAGAAAGAATCCAGACCAGATAAGTCAGAGCCAACTGAAGCTTAGGTTTATGTTGCTGCCCATGTACATCGTGATGGGACTCCATTGACTGCAAAAGTTACAGAGGTCATTGTAAGTATCATGTTAAGTTTGACTTATCTCTTTGTGGTTTGGTCATAACGAATTCATTGTCAAATGTATTAAACATGTTTTCAGGAGAAAATTGCTGATGGTACGGGAGGAGATGACCCTCTTACACTTGTCTTAGGGGGAAATAAGTGTAAATATCGGCCTAGGACATTTGGATTAGCACCAGCTTGGGGTGTGAGAAACTCTCGCAAGTCAATCATAAAGACGGCATTGGAGGTCCAAAGAAATGCAGATGAAAAAGTGGTGAAAGTACAAGAAGATATGAAACAAATGGAAGCTAGACATCAAGATGAGATGAATAAGATGAAAGCAGAACAAGTCGGAATCTTCACTATCCTTGAGAAGATGAATCCAAATGCACTGTTGAATTCAACAAGTGATTTGAATACTTCGCCTAATGTTGCTGGAGATTAACCGAGTTTGGTAAAATTTCATAAGTTCTCTACTTAAATAATATGTCCTATTTATTAGTACAACTAGTAAACAAATCCATTTTTACTTTCACTTTATTATGTCTGATATAGGATCACACAAGACATGTGGATGATGAAAGCATTCACAATGATGACTCATGTACCCAGGTTAGTGTTCAATCATTCAAAGTACCACACAAAATTCCATTTTCTATTATTAATTGATGCATACTACTATGATTCTATTATAGGATGCCTACAATTTAGGAGTTGGTTCATTCGTCTCGATGTTACAATCTCCACCTAGAAGAGTTGATATCACACCAAGAAATGTAAGCACTTATATGCAAGTACATTGTTTTATTTAGTCTAAGCTAAGTGACTACTCGGCTGCTTTACTGAAGGGGGTAGTCAGAAAAGAGTCAACACCATCAGCCTCTTTCCCATCTCTTCATACTACCTTGACATACATGTATAGTTAGTCATATATATTGTATACAAATAGATCTCTTAGATAGCATTAACTTTTTTCATCATCATCAGATTAGAAGAATCCCATTTTTAAATATAGGCTTAAATATGGTATGCTTTGTTAGTCTCAGGTGCTGCCAAATATGATTCTTGAGACATATATACCCCAGTTTCGTGGTTTAGCTTCAAATGAGAGCACTTCTCGAAAAGACAGCTGCTTGCAAAAGGTATATGTGATGTTTAAATTCTATAGAGGTTTATTTGTGCAAGTGAACTGAATTAATTTGTTTACATGTATAGGTACCAAATAGGAATGCTAGCCGTACTGATTCACCGCTACATCTCTCTCCATCTGTTCCAAATGCACTTTCCATAGGAAGATCAATGGAAATGTCAGATGTTGGTGGAGTGCGCATTTCTGAAGTAAGAATAGTTAGTAATTGTCTTTTTTCCTTTCTTTTTATGTTTCCCATGGGCACCAAACCAAATTAATCATGCACTACTCCTTTTTTCAGAATTTGATTTCATCTCAAGGGAATGAGTTTGAAAATAATGTTGGTGGATTTGTTGATTCTGATCCTTGTAGTCAGGTAATATATATTGTCTTTAGCTTATATTCTAATGCAAAGACACAACTAGCTAGGGCGGACCATGCATCAACCAGTTCTTCCCCATACAGTGTTCCATTTTTCTTAGTTATGCCTTGCTTCATTAGTTGATATTCATATCGTTGGTACATAGCACCTAAGCTTGTTTTTCACCCTTCCGCTGTCATTAGTTCCATAATGAGCTTTATAAGTTTTAAGTTTTTCTTCTTTTCATATTTGATACTGCTTTTATAGCGTTTTACTTACAAGTACTAAATGATACTTTTGTACATTTATAGGGATTGACAGATGTGTTATTGAAGAGTTTACGGAGTCCTGGCATCGATGTAGCCAGAGCCGGTGTGTGCAGTAAAGATCCGAAGAAATTGGTAGGCGGGGAAGAGCTAGGAGTTGGATTTATTGAAGTATTTATCATAGTACCAATCAAGCGTGACGAGCCTTTAATACGACCATATGGAAGTTATCAGTTCATTGGGGATGTGGTAGCACAAAGTATTGCATGGCCATCTAGTTTTGTAAGTCAATTTGTGTACTATGGCTTGATTCATTGTTGCGGTTTTGTTCAAATCATTTGGGAACTTACATCGAAATATTGTTTTCAATACAGGTTGAACCAGTTTGAAGATTTGTCCGGCACCCACGTTTGTGATGAAGTTGAGCTTCGTATATAGGTGTAATTGCATTTGTGGGAAGTATTTCGATTATGGTATACTTAGTAAAAACGTGGAATTTTAGCATTTTTTCCCTGCACATTTGGCATTGCTATTTCCTTGAATGTTTTGTAAGAAGACTACGTACGTTTATATGCTAGTTCCTTTAACTTTCAATTTAATTTGTTCTTTCCTTTTAAATATCATAATTATTAAGATATTGGAGCCCAATTTAATATTAATATACGAGCCTCTAATATATGCAACGGAAAATAAATCAAATGTATTATCGAGAAAGAAAAATCTAATTACCAACGAGTATTTGTGCCTCTAAAAACTAGAATTACCAGCAAGTATTTTTGCTTCTAAAAGGTAGAATTACCAGCAAATAGATTTGTCTAGAATATACGAATTAGAGGCTATTAATATGCCTCAAAAAGTAGAAAAATGCTACGTAAATGTGAAATTAGCGACAAAAATTTATCCTTTAGCGGCACTTAGTTTGCTTTTATAGATGAATTTAAAGGCTAATATAAGTGACTCTAAAACGATTATGGAAGCATATATATCTGCCGCTAAAGTTAATATTCGTGACAAATACTTTCGCTACTAAATAGAGAAAAGGACACCAAAAAAAGTAATTATTAAGTCAATTTGGCAACAAAACTATCTGTTGGGAATTTATGAATTAGAGACAGACAATATTTGCCGCTAACATCTGTCGCTAAAGAGATTTAGCGGCAGCAGTATTGACAGCACACAATTGTGTGCCACTATAGAGCTGTCGCGGCACATAAATCACTTATTGTGGCAAATAGACTTTGCCGTTAATTCTCATTTTTCTTGTAGTGGATGTCGATGATAGGAAAAGCACAACTGGTGTGATATTCTATCTAGGCTCTTCTCCAGTCAGTTGGTTTTCAAAAAAACAAAAGGTTGTGGCCTTATCTTCATGTGAAGCAGAATATGTTGTGGCTACATCAGCAGCATGTCAAGGGATTTGGCTAGGAAGATTGTTAACAGATCTCTTGGGGACAGGAACCATTGAGATAATATTGAAGATTGACAATCAGTCGGCAATTTCTTTAAGCAAGAACCCAGTATTTCATGATAGGAGCAAACACATTGATACTCGATATCACTTTATTCGTCAATGTGTTGAAGCAAGGAAAATCAACGTCAAGCACATCCGCACTGAAGAGCAACTTTCTGACATCCTAACTAAATCGTTGGGAAGAACAAGATTTCTGGAGATGAGAAGCAGAATTGGGGTCGAAGCTGTAACCATGTAAGCAATGTGTTTTAAGGGAGAGAATGTTGGGTTTAAACACATTGAGCGGCGTCGTTTTAATGTGTTGAGTAGATACGTGGTTAATAGATACGCCTCTTGGTGAAGAGACGTGTTGGTTACTTTTTAATTAAGTTGTATGTATATATGTGTGTAACTGTAAGTACGCTGGATTAATTATCAAGTTAAGTAATTTCAGACTATCATTCTTTTCCTACTTATGTAAGCAAGTTTTTCCTTAATCCCTTCTCAATCTACATTCTCCAGGGAGCTAAGAACTATGGCAATGGCCGGACTGTACCGCCGGGTCCTCCCTTCCCCTCCTGCGATTGATTTTGCTTCTTCGGAAGGATAGCAAATTTTTCTTGAAGCGGTTGATGGACTCCTAAAGGGAAAAAAGGGAAAGAAGAAGCAGTGACGCGAAAAAAAATCCCTAATCAACCACTGTCGCGGAAAGATGATGATGCGACGGCGGCAGATTAGCAATCTTATCAACCTCGCCGCCGTCTACCTCCCTACTCACCGCCAGGTTTTACTACAGATATGAGAGGCTGGAGATCCGTACCGATCTGCCTATTGTCCAACCAGAAGGTAAATGGAACTCAAGGTTCCTTTCCAGGCTCATACGGACAGGCGATTGGAAGGGAGATATGGAGGAAGTGGCTTAAGGAATTGAGTTGGCATAGTCCCCAGTATGGTCGTTGGAATCATTATTTGGCAATAAAAGTGGAGACAAGTAGGACAAGTAACAACGCTCAAGGAAGCTATGCATGGTGCTAGTTAATCAGAAAAACAGAACCCAATGGAAGAGGTAAGAACGGAAATCTCCATCGTGAATCATTAATAAATGATAAATTAGAATCTATTCCATTGAATTTATGTATGATATTGATAAACCTTGTGAATGCGAGAAAGTAAAAATCGAATTGATGCATGTATTTATCGACATTGAGATGTGGTGTCTCGATGATTAGAGTATGCATTGAATACATGCTGTGGAATAGAATGATTTTGTTTATACAACTTAAGAATATGTGGGAATAGAATGGATTAATTTTCATAGTGCGATATTGTAAGAAGTACTTGTGTCAGTACTAGATGAACCATTGGGGTTCTTCTGAAACATTAAAGTTTCAAGAATGAGAGCATCAAGCCGAACCAGATCCACACCAAATAGAATGGTACCCTTCGTGGTAACCATAAGATTGCCACTCAATCCTCTAAGAATAACGCTATGTTTCTCAATTAAATTTGAGAAAAATAGGTCATATGACACGAAAGTGTTAGAGCAAGTTTAACATTGTATTGTTTTAACTTGATTAAAGAAGAGGATTTGGCAATAACAATCCTTTAGGTGATGACAGAGGTTAGCCTTAATAGTAACTCTGAAGAATGGTTGCTGGATACTAGCGCCCCAAGGCATGTCTGTGATAGACGATCTAAGATGGATTCTTTTTTGGGACGTGTGTGTCCTTGTAAAGAATTAGAATATCTAAAGTCACATTCCCATATTATTTTCGAACGCTTGAGAAATTTTGTATCCAAGCAAAATGACCCATAAAATATGTGGTTAGAGAATCAGAATCAATAGATCTGATTTATGTTGATATGGGTAAACTTGATGGAAAAGGCAATAAATAATTCATTGCTCTTTAGAGTGCTCTGATTAATTGTCTAACTAGTTATTCGAAATAGTATGAAATGCATAGTTGCATTATGATTGCACTGTTTATTCGATATGTGGCATGCATGTGGTAGCGTTAGAGAATCGGTGTCATGATAACTAGAAGAGCATTTGAGTGTGTAAGTTATTGTAAAACACATAAGCCTATGAAACGAAATACTCATTAGTTTGTGAAAACCAGTGATGCCAATAGATTCCATATATATTAAGAAATAGTGGGGGTGATGAATCTCAGTATGAAATCAGAAGAGACAAATGAACCATAAATCACGAAAAGATTTTGGTTATGAATTTGTTATTTACACCCTAAGAAAGAAAGATGCTACAAGTCTGCTAGAAGTTCGAACATCCATAAAGATGCAGAATTGTGGGAGAATCCATTATTAACAAAATGGAATTATTGGAGTCTAATAAGACTTAAAATCTTGTAGAGTTACCTCTTGGTTGAAAAGCCTCGGGTAATATATCGATAGAATCGAACAAGATTTGCCATCTTTGAGAATTATCTCTTGGCAATGAAGTCATGGGTAATAAATGGATTCTTAAAAGAAAAGTGAAACCTATTGGTTTAGTTTATGAGTATAAGGATCGCCTGGTAGCTAAGGCTCTAGGTGAAGAGGAAAATTGTAGATTTCTTTGATATCTATTCACCAAATCTAGAATAACATGTATGGTCTGATTGCTAGTGATGCATTAGATGGATGTTAAATTTGCATTTTGTGAATGGTGATTTAGATAAAGAAATCTACATTGGGACAACTTAAAGGTTGTTATTCCTGAACATGCTTTTAAAGTCTATGGTGAGACAAATCATGTTATGATTTGAAACAGACTTTAAAGATCATGGCATGGATGGATGGTTCTCTCTAATGGTTTTGAATGAAAGTGGCAAGTGCATTTGTTACTAACTTGAGAACGACACTTGCACTATAAAAGACATGTTTCTTTGTTGCAAAGACTCGTGGCACAAATAAATGTGAAAAACCATGTTGAGTGAGAACCTTGATGAGAATGATCCAAATGTTTCACTCAGAGATCCAAATGACTAGGATAATGAAAGAAATTTTTTATAGATCAATCTAACTGTTTGGTTAAGATCTATAAGAAATACAAGTTGCACACTTGCCTAAATGTTTGAAGATGCTAGTACAATTTTTAAAGGAGCACCAAAGACGGTGTAAGAAAGTAAGAACTACTAGCATCGACAGTCTGCGAGAGGCAGCTGACAAACATGAGACCCAACATAGTGGGGGTACTTGGCAGGTTTACTGATTGTCCTAGTATGAAGCATTGAAATGATATTGAAAGGGGTCATGAGACACCTTAAGAGAACAGTAGACCTTGATATAAGTTATAAATGGTTTATTGCGGTATTGGTAGGTATATTGATGCGGATGAGAATACCCTATAGAGGACTCCAAGGCATCCGGTGGGCATGTTTTAACATCGCTGGAAGAGTTGTGTCTTGAAAGTCTAAGAAGTAAACGATCCTGGCTCAATCAACTAAAGAATCAGAAATTATGAAACTAGCAATGGCTAGTAAAGAGGAAAGTTGATTGAGAGGGTCATTACTAGAGATTCCCTTATGGGAAAGACCGACCCCTCCGGTAGTTGATTCATTGTAATAACACCGCAACTATTGCAAAAGAAGGGAACCGGTTCTAGAACGAAAAGAGACGAAAAATTCGTCAAGCACAGTACTGTAAGAGAACTCCTAACGATAGGAGCCATGAGGGTGGATCATGTAAGATCCTAACAGAATCTAGCTGATCCTTTGACGAAAGGATTACCTAGAGAGAAAAGTCCAAAATACCTCGAAAGGTATGAGACTTATGCCTACCGAACCATGGATTACAAGTGATGGTAACCCGACCTGATAGACTGGAGATCCCAAGAAACGGGTTCAATGGGTAATAACAAGTCATGAGTAATATTGAGAAAAGTTCATGCATAGTGAAGCATGAATCCCAAAGCCTTGGAGGTTGAGTTCAACTCTTAATGAGATCTATACTCTATGTGGAGTGAAGTACTTTACTTTGGGGGTACTTCTAATATACTCACCTATGTGAATGTGGGAGTGAGGCTGCTCTCTATAGAACTTTGGAGGCACAAAGTTGCTAGAGCATTCACTAAACCGGGATAACGTGCATGGCCATAAACGCACGGCCTATGAGAGAATATCACTCAATGAAAAGATCCGGTGTGCTCCATTGTCTGAGATAGGGTTCAAGACTACAAGTCACCCTTATGAAATCGGAAGTGTAACCACTATGCTAAGGTTCAAATCTTCATGATACCTTAGCTTATGCCCGATCTTATGGATCTGTTGATGCTTAGAGATAGTTTCAAAACTATTCAAGTGGGGGATTGTTGGGAATGAATAGTTTTGAAAGCTATATTGAATTAATTATCCCGTATTCTTTTTAGATACGAAAATAAGAATGATAATTAATAAAAAGAATATTACGGAGATAATTAGGATTAATTATCTTAATATAATATATTTTAATTATGGAAGTAATTATCTTCCTAATTAAAATGTGGCTTATTCCCAAAGAAAGAGGGAATATTCTAGGTTTTCTGCTCCTATAAATAGCAGTCCCCTAGACCCTCTAAACACAACTCAGAAGAGCAGAAACATGAGAGAGAGTGAATTCATAGAGCTCCGGTTTTCGCACAAAACCGATGAGCAATAAATAAGAGTGGATGTTTTATCCTGGAGGCGACCGGCTGATAGTCTCCTATGCGAATTATGAGGCAGTGCCGCGAACGTCTTAAAGAGAGCGACCTAGTCCGCGACTCAGCCAGATCGGTAACCCTAATTTTTCCTGTTCGATTTCTAACACTTCATCGCTATATATATCCAGTAGTGGCGGAGATACTTCCTGGTGATCTGCTTTGTGGACAATGCAGGCAATCCGTTGTCGAGCTGATGGAGTTGTTGAGACCGACAGAGGAGGATTCAATTGTGGAATCGGGGCAGCAGGGCGAGGAGAAGAAGAAGCGGAGGGAGCGGAAGACAGTTGTGGCGACTGCGGCGGGGGTTGGGCTTCCTCGAAAGGGAGTTGCGGTGGCTTGTTGAAAAACATCTATGATTTCTTTTATAAGTTCTATTGATTCTTTTCCATAGATTATCTTTCTTTCTTTCTCTCACTGTTATTCTTTTATTTACTTATTATTATACACTAAGAGCTTGGATAAGTGACCATCACCCTTTCTATGAATCATCGGGTACATGAAGATGGAGAGGGAAACAATTGGGTCATGAAATAAAAAAAAAATGAGTAACATTTTACAACAAACAATTGAAGGGTCGTGATTCGTGAAACTCCATGAGAATTGATTGTGTCCTGGAAAGGGTTGAAGGCAGCGATGCGATAGGGGAGATGGAAGGAAACGGTGGTGACTGGTGAGGGAGGGATTTCAGAAGTAATAAAACGCAGAAAGAATGGGTCGTTGCCGCTGAAAGGGGAAAAAATAAAACGCAGCGTCACACATTAAACAATAGTAAATGACTCTTTTTTTTGGTGTGAAACAGAGCGCTTAAAGGGCACTCCAACCTTTATTCATGAACTGCACGAGGGGTTTGAACCCCAATGACATCATAATACAACCAGTAGGCTAAAGTACTGTCCGGGTTATAAAAAAACATGTAAACCAATAGGCCAAATATGACCTATGGAAGCAAGATGATCTGCCACAGCATTGGCTTCTCTATAGACGTGATGTATCTTAACTTGCCAGTCTTTACTTAACCAGCTTCTGATTTCCGCAACCGCTGTGAAGTGCGGATGGTGGTGTGTTGCCTTCTCGATGATGCTCACAGCTGCTGCTGAGTCTGTTTGTAGGAGAACCTTCCTAGATCCAGTTTCCCAGGTGAGTCTTAGACCATGCACAATACCAGCCAGCTCTGCACGGGTAATGGAACCTCCCCCAAGATTCACCTCAAAGGCTTTGATGAAACGGCCGTCGCCTCCCCTCACAATGCCGCCTGCAGCCGTGCTGGAAGGAGAGTGACTAACAGATCCGTTCGTATTCAGGCACACCCAGTCAGGTGGTGGTGGCTGCCAGCTGATATATAGAATATGTTGGTGTCCCCCATCACCAACGATGGAACTCTCCTTCTCGAAGGCAGTAGTGATCTGCTGCCGTAGCTGAAGTGAATGGTACTGGATTTGTGCATAGGTCTGCAACTCCCCCTCAAAACATAAGCTATTCCGGTTCTTCCACAAAAGCCAGCAAGTTACCGAAAAAAGTGTAGCATCAATTTTGGAGCTCTACCAGTAATGTAGTAGTGGAGCCAGCAGTGCAGGTCCGGTTCAAAGAAATTATCGTCTGGCTCGTCCATTAACAGCTCCGCCCAGGTTGCTCTAGTGAACGGGCAGTCTCTAAGCACATGGGTGATGGTTTCAGGTTGTCCTCCGCAAATCTTGCAGCTCGGATTGCTAGTGAGGTGGCGACGATGCCTTTCCGCGTTTGTAAGAAGCCGCTGTCGAGCCGCCAACCACAAGAAAGTTCGTACCCCTTGCATTGAGGGTACTCTCCAAAGGGCACTCCAGATGGGGTGGTGAGAATGCTGCTGGCCCTCGTCATTAGTCAGGTCGTATGATGATCTGAAATTGAACTCGCCGTTCTTTGAGAATCTCCAACATCGAGAGTCATCTTCGCTTTCCTGCGGCACGAGATGCAGCTCCACCTGCAAAACAATAGTAAATGACTCTTATAAACTTCCAGAAATTGCTCCCGTGCCAGGGATTTCAAAAAGGAGAAAATCATATCCTTGTTTCTCCCTTATATATCTTGTAGATAGATAGGAGACTAAAGTCTATAGGCTAATTCTTAGTGCTAAGATGAGGTCCGTAAGGGGGTTCCTTCTCGTTGCTTGTTGGATTTGACAATGAGGGCTTTGAGTTTTAGAAACCTTTGGATTTATGATGGATTTGTTGCATTATGGATTTGGAAGAGTACATTGTTTGTTTTGTTGATCTTTTATCATGGATTTATGATGGACTTGACTCACATGATTGCCTTCCGTTATCAAATCCCAAATGAAATGTGAGATTTGCAATTCCGTGGGGTCCACGGATTTGGATCTAAAAATATGGTCCAAATCCGTGGACCCCACGAATTTGTGTCCCTTAAAAAACAATGACCTTTTGTCAATTCTATGATGCTTGGGATTTGGGTGCCAAATCCATCACCCAAATCCATCACTTAGTCATATGACTAAGACTAAGTGAATCTCAGCCCTTCCACTTCTTTAAAATTCAATGGCGACAATTAATATAATTTAATGAATGGCAAAATAGTAATTGCATGATTATTTTGATTTTTAATTATTAAATAATTTTATTCCTCCGACTCTTCCCTCCACCGTTCGTCCTGTCTCTTCTTTTCCCGCCGGACAGGAGACTTTCTCGTCACCGGCGAGAGACTTCACAATTCCCTGGGAACTTTGTCGTCACTTTTGTGGGAACTTTATCGTCGGGTGCAACGAGAGAGAGAGAGAGAGAGAGAGAGAGAGAGAGAGAGAGAGAGAGAGCTGCTTTTGCGTCGAGAATTTTCCTGTGCAGGCGGTGGAGATTTTCCGACGACGGGGATTTTTCGGTGGTAGCAGCAGTTTTGTGATATTTGTCAGACTATTTTGTAATGTTTGCAAGTTTGTTTTGTAATGTTGTATCGATTCTGTTTGTATAGTTTATCATTCTAGTTTGTAATGTTTATGTGACTATTTTGTTTATTGTAATTTGTAATGTTTGATTGACTAGTTTTTATACTTTTATGTTATGATTTGTATACTTTGTATTTTATTTCTAATACAAGTTTACCTATTTGTATTTTAAGAAGTGGTATTATGTATAGTTAGTATGCTTTGTACTGTTTGTCGGTTTATTTAGTAATGTTTGTAAGCTTTATTATTTTGTTATGTTTGTCGATTTCTTTTATAGGCTTTGTTCTTTTTGTCCACCATGTTTGTAATATTTTTTATTTAGAAAAAACAAACAGGTTGACTTTTTGACGTAACTCCTCTATATAGAGATGGAGCCTCCAAAGTCAACTCGGGTGTTCTTCTATTTTGTATGGTTTGTCGGTCTAGTTTGTCATTTTTGTCAACCATGGTTGTAATGTTTGTATGTCTAAAAAAACGGGTTGACTTTCGGACGGTGCCCCTCTATATAGGGATGGAGCCTCCAAAGTCAACCTAGTTGTTTCCCATTTTTATGGTTTGTATTGTTTGTCGGTCTACTTTGTATTGTTTGTATAGTTGTATGTTTGTAAATATGTTTGTATGTTTTGTGGTTCTAGTTTGTACTGTTTCTAAATCCGTTTTGTATACTTAGTAATTTTCATAATACCCAAACTACCCCTGTTAGTAATTAAAAAACACTTCCTTTTTTTATCTATTGGATTGTTGTGTCCAGATTTAAAGATTGGGAGGCGCTTAGTTAAGTGACTACACACCCCTAGTCACCTGATCTGCCCTCAATCCTTAGCCCATGAGAGTGGTGGCCATATTTAATTGGCAGCCGCAACTGTTCTTGTTGCTAAAACAAGCATTATTAGTTTGTCCTGGTTTCCTTGAAGAAAACAAGTCTCTTAGGGCAAGTGTGTGGTGCCAAAAACACATGGCTTCTCTCTCATTTGGCTTGGAACAACTCCTAGCATGGCTATTCATAAAAAAATCCTAGCATAGCTAGGAGGCGGCATTTGCTCGAGAAAAAGCGAGACGTGGTCCTAGAGTGAATCATTGAAGGTGCGAAGCATTGTTTTCGTTCTAAGGAACGTGGATGACTCCTTAGACTTGCTAGAGCATTCTGTATCATAATATGAGTTAGATCTTTGAGATCAAAGTAGGAAGATAAATTTTGGAGAGCCCTATATCTTATGCTGTAAATTCATCCAAAGATTGTAGTTGTTTTGATGGTTATTTTGTTGTCATGAGACCTTCATAAATACCCTTAGAAACATTCACTTGTCCTATAAGTATTAGTTGTGTGAATTTGAAGGGTAGCAGCCAAAGACTCTTAAGCATGAAGAGAGGGAGGGAGGTTGTTTGTTTGTGGAGCACTTCAAATGGGGAGAATGAAGGTTTTGGTAAAACTTGGGTTTTGTAAAACCATGTATATATGAAGGTTTTGGGTTCATTATGGACTTGTAAAATACCATTGTTTATTTCATTGATTTCGTGATGGATTTGTTTAATTAGATTTGTGTGCAACAAGTGAAAACGACCTACATTACTCTCATTGATATGAGATGAGAAAGATAAAAAGGAGGGGTAGTTTGGTCAAAATTAAACTTTAAAGTCCATGATCAAGTCCCACCTTAAGAGGTAAAATTTTCAAGTCCGTGGGACCCACGGATTTGGACCCTTAAAGTCCATGTGACCCACGGATT
The DNA here is from genome assembly GCA_964030455.1 of Linum trigynum. NCBI lineage: Eukaryota > Viridiplantae > Streptophyta > Magnoliopsida > Malpighiales > Linaceae > Linum > Linum trigynum. The sequence continues at coordinate 34,737,123 of OZ034820.1, forward strand.
TGTTGCCATCAAATTACATGAAGCAAACAATAGACTTTGGACAAAGTCCATGATAGATCCAAATCCATCATCAAATCCATCACCAAATCCATCAAGCATACAAGTCTTATGTTCTAGCAACTAGGGGAGTTGGATATCTATGGTCCCCTAGATTGTGAATTCATAAAGCAAAGGCCCCTTCTTAAGTAATCCGGGAAAAACCCTAACATACGAAGAGGTTAAGAGGTAAGGGTTTGAGATTAAGAGATGATTTTACTTGATTTGGCTTGAATGAGTTTTTCACAATCTTTGCTCAAAACAATTAGGAATGATGGATATCGATCTTCCAAGGAATTTTGATTTGGAATGAAAAGCAAAGAAGAAAAGAAAATCCATTGCATGATGACTTGGTTGAGATCCATTAAATTAACACAAACAACTAAAATTCAGTCTAAATGAAGTTCAAATTGTTTATACATGATGTGATCATGTGTTTGATGACACTTGATGGATGATCATCACTCTATTTTAGTTAGAATATGATGCATAGTGCATATTTTTCCTCTTCAATAGGGTTTGGTGCGATAATTGTACTCAATCATAATACTAAGCGTTACACTTAGTGCCATGATTTGGTTCAATATGTAATTTTCTTTTCCTTTTCCAATAAGTGTTGACCACAAAGTTGTCCTCGAGATGTGGTCGAAATAGGTCACATTTTTCGTCCAACTCAGGTCGACGCTCCCGCTTTAGAGTGCATAAACGAGAATTAGAGGAAGTTCGTACAAAATTCACAAATTTTTGTTGACCAGAGCGCAAATTTTCTTAAGAAATTCGTGAACTTAACTCATACGTACAAACAGAGGAGAAGAGGAAGTGTTGATGGTGATGACAATCGATTTGTTGAAGGAGAAGGAGTCACTGGCTCTTTAATGGAGGAAGCTGAAAGATGCCCAAGTCTCTCCATCTTGAAGAGAATCAAGTAATTGGGACATATCTTGAACTTTGAGGAGATTGACTTATTGTCGGCACAAGAAATAGTAGTCTGGATTAAGGATTTCAAACGCTGCATGTGGGGAGTCGGTGGAGCTCGCCTGAGTTTTGAAGACTAGAAGGTTTCAGGGAGATATGGGGGATTTGTCGATGGGAAGAAGGTAGATCGAAAGGATGTGAGATCCAGTGAGTGAAGATTTTGTTAAATCTTTGGAAGGGGATCTAGAGAGGAGGATGTCGGCGTCGCTGATATGAGGAAGGAGGGAGCATGGGATAGAGTTGGTTGTAGATTCGAAAAAGTTATTCTACTAACTCACATATCAGTTAGAAGATACTAATAGGGCTGAATTTGAGGCCACGTCGGCCCAGGTTTCATCCAACGGAGGAGAGAGGCGGGCTCGTGGTGGCTCACTAAGTGAGCTGGTGATGGGCTTGCGGGTAGAAACCGACCCAATGTGCGACGCGGAAGACGAGTCGAGGAAGTGGCTTTCAGGGCCCGCTTCAGTTTGGGCGGGATTTTGGAGAGGAATGGATAGAGAGAATGAAAATTATGGGCCCGTGTGGCCATGTGATATTTATGTATGTTTGTTTGTGTGGATATTTATTTGTTTTCAGCCGATAATATTCTGTGTTGTGTTGATATTACTTTGCATCATTGTTGAAATGAACTAGTATTCTTCCTTCGTAAACCAATCTCCATCATTAAACTAATGTTTACCAACCCCCAAAATAACCCAACCACCCAAAACTGATTACACCAATTTAGAGTTTAAGTTTTAGGGTTTAGGGTTCGGGTTTTCAATTTGTGAAGGATTGGAATATTGTGTCTTCCATCAAACTAAACACACTATCAAGTCCTTACACATAAGGCTTGCAACCTTAGTTAGGGCTGCCAGCCGAAGGCCCATTAAATAATAATAGTTTTTTAGGGTTTGTGTTAGGGTTTAGAGTTAAGGGTTTAGTTTTTAGGGTTAAGGGTTTAGCTTTGGTTTGAATTGATATTAGTTCATGTTTTCGGATATTTGTCTAGGACACTTGGATATTCTAATGCAGCACTTTTGGTAACTACTAAGATGCAGTCATTTAATTATTTAAGCATCTAGCACTTTTGGTAACTATTTGGATTAGTGTACAACTATCAGATATTAGTCAGTGTGTGGTTGATATCTATTTTTATATTTACAATATTATTTAAGATTCACTGGATATTAGTCTGAGACGTTCGGATATTATTCTGTGTGGTATAGATATTTGTTATGGTGAACATATATTATTATGGGTGAGCCCGGATAAGTTTTGGGCGGGATTTTGGGGAAATTGGGAAACTAACCCCAATTTGTATCCAAAAATTAACGTGATGGGGCAATTAATGCCCCAACCACTTTCTCTCTCTCTCTCTCTCTCTCTCTCTCTCAACTCCTCCTTATCTCTTCTTTTTCTCTTAAATCTCTCTTCTCCTCCGACGGAAAATGATGTGACCAAAGTACGCAGCTTCAACGCCTTTTTATGGTTCTGGTGTAGCCTTTCTTGAACTCGAAAATAAAAGATAGGATGGAATCAATCAGACAATTCCTAACTCGTGCTGAAGGGCAATTGGTATATTAAACCAATCGGACAACACCAACTCGTGGAAAGGGGCAATTGATATAGGGTAAGCTCACCACAACTAGACGCGTTCTCTAGTTGATAAGAGACACGTGAAACCTCTGGAGCACTCTCGACAGAAGCTTGCACAAGAACCAGTTCGTTTGAACTTGAAACTTGAAAGTTGATTTATAATAGAATGAATTACAATGAGGGACTCATCCTCCTTATATAGGCAACGAAAAATTCAACCTAAACTAAGAAAGAAATCAAACAAATGACCAAATCCTAAAATTAAAAGGAAAACAAAACCTTAAAGGAAAAGTAAACACAATCCTTAAAAGACAAGGAAAAGACTTGGTCAACAACTCCCTAGATTCTAGCATTGCAATCCTCCCTCACATGGTTTGTGTTCACACCTGATATTCCTTTCACACTTGTATTCCTTTCACACCTTGTGTTCACACCATGGGAGATCTTTCTTCTACCAAACTCATCTTCTCTTCATTCTAGTCCATAAATCGTAGCAATGTGATGGACTTTCCTTCTAGCAAGTCCACGTCCATCAAGAATGATCCCATTTGATCCTTGTTTTGTCGTACTCTGACCTTAATCTTTGGACCAAGAGAATTATATATTCTGCCAATTGATTTCACATCAACAAACTCGTAAGCCTTGCTTGCAAATAACTTATCTTCCACCTTGAATGCTTCCAAGCTATCTTTAAACCTCTTAAATCGTCTCTTGAACCATGGTCCATGTAGATATCTAGTTTGAGCTCGAGTGACGTCATGTGGGGTGAGCGGGGTGGCATCATTCCCTCCCTCTTGAAAAAGATTTGACCTCAAATCTTGTTGCGACATATAAATTTTCTCCCGTGACTTCATTATTTTCCCACTTTAGAGTGACTTCCTTTCGATCCACAAACTCTTGGAGTCTTCGTCTTTCTTCAATATGAGCCTCTATGTATGTCACTTCATCCCCAATATCAAAATCAATGTGGTCAATAATCTCACCGTAAGCTTGCATATGAATTGACTTACATTGAAGAGGGTTTTGACCATGCTCTTGAGCAGAATTGGGTGGTGTGGGAGCACTTGAGGCGTTGATTATGCCTTGGGAAGAAATTTGATGTTGTTGTAGGGCTTCTCCCATGACAAAATCAACTTGAGTAGGTGATGACTCATTAATTGTTGGCTTCACATCTTCATTACGTGCTAGCATCAATGTCTTGGTGTCCACGGTACTAGACCCTTCATGTGCACCTTTGTTCGCAGCTTGTGACTCCCGCTCCTTCTCCCAATTTCATTGCATTTGGCGCGGATCTTCATAAACTTCCTTGGGTGATAGAGGCTTCAACACAAACTTCTTCCCACCATGTTCTAGCTCGTACTTGTTAGTGACTCCGTCGTGATGTGCCTTACGATCAAATTGCCACGGCCTTCCAAACAATACATGCACGGCTTGGATAGGCACAACATCGCATAAGACTTCATCCTTGTACCTTCCAATTGAAAACTTCAAGAGAGCTTGTTTTGTCACTTTGATGGCGCCATGGTCATTGAGCCATTGAAGTGTATATGGCTTGGGATGCTTCAAAGTATTTAATACCAACTTCTTAACCGAATAGACACTAATGACATTAGTGCAACTCCCACCATCGATTACCAACGAGAGTAGTTTTCCATCCACTGTGCACCTTGTATGAAATAAGTTCTCCCGTTGTTCAAGCTCCTCCTTGGGTTGCACGCTTAGAAGCCTTCTAGCTACGAAAAGTTCTCTTGGTGGCGCCTCCATTTCTATCTTCTCATCCACTTCAGGATCCGAATCAGCTTCCTGTTCATCCTCAGACTCTGATACATACTCTCCATTATCCAACAAGACGAGATCTCTTTATTTGGACATTGGTTGGCCATATGTCCTCTTCCATGGCATTTAAAACATTGAATTCCTCCACTAGAGCCTGCGGATTTATCTCTTGGTGCTTCTGGCTTTGTTATGGCTGGCCTAGGGTTTGAAGCCGAAGTCGCTCCTGGCCTTGGTGCATTTTGAGGTGCCACGAATCTCCTCCCAACGTTGCTACGCTGTTGTTTCTCCACTTTGGCCGCCATTGCAACCAAGTCATACAAATCCGCATAGGGGTGAATTTCCACCACGTTCCTGATTTCTCAATTGAGACCATATAGGAATCGTGCTATAGTGGCGTCACGATCCTCCTCTAGATCCACTCTAGTCATAAGCATCTCCATCTCTCTGTAATACTCTTCCACGCTCTTGGTGCCTTGTCATAGAAGTTGTAGGGCTTGATGCATCTCCCTACGATGAGAACTAGGAACAAAACGATCTCGCATGAAGGTTCTCATCTCTGCCCACGTCTCAATAGGAGGCTTCCTATTCTTCCTCCTCTTCGTGCCGACTTGATCCCACCATACGATCGCATAGTCCGTAAACTCGAGGGCTGCCACTTGCACTTTCTTCCTTTCTGGGTAGTTGTTGTAGTCGAAGATCAATTCCATCTTCCGTTCCCAATCTAGGTAAGCCTCGGGATTAGTAGAACCTCGAAACGATGGAATGTTGACCTTGATGTTCTTCAAATTATCATCTTCATCTTGAGGGTCAACTTCTTCATCCTCGTACTCGACATCCACGTCAATCACTTGATGTTGGCCTCGTCTTGCATGATGTCCTCCCAAAGGGCGATGTCGTCGAACATGCTCATACAAAGGCCGCTGCACAAGCCTCCTTTCACCTCACTCTTCTTCTTCTCTCCTAGGCCTCTCGGCATTAGGGTTTGGTGGTGCTTCTTGCGCAGGAGCTTGAGGGACGGCTAGCCTTGCTTCGACTGTGGCGAATCGTGCATTAACGTCGGCGTTGGCTACTAGGGTTCGATGAATTTCTGCCAATTTCTCCATCATCGCCTTCATTGGATCATCCATTCTTGCGGCACAAGGTAGTGTTTCTTGCGCTGAAAGCCTACAAGAATTCGCCAAGATTTTCTCGTAAGAACCTTCAAGAACACGAAAAGATTGCCAAAGAACCTTCTTCTTCTTCGCTGCGTTTGAACCGGGCTCTTGATACCACTTGATGCGACCAAAGTACGCAGCTTCAACGCCTTTTTATGGTTTTCTGGTGTAGCCTTTCTTGAACTCGAAAATAAAAGATAGGATGAATCAATCAGACAATTCCTAACTCGTGATGAAGGGCAATTGGTATACTAAACCAATCGGACAACACCAACTCGTGGAAAGGGGCAATTGATATAGGGTAGAAGCTCGCCACAACTAGACGCGTTCTAGTTGATAAGAGACAAATGAAACCTCTGGAGCACTCTCGACAGAAGCTTGCACAAAGAACCAGTTCGTTTGAACTTGAAACTTGAAAGTTGATTGATAATAGAATGAATTACAATGAGGGACTCATCCTCCTTATATAGGCAACGGAAATCCAATTCTAAACTAAGAAAGAAATCAAACAAATGACCAAATATTAAAATTAAAAGGAAAACAAAACCTTAAAGGAAAAGTAAACACAATCCTTAAAAGACAAGGAAAAGACTTGGTCAACAACTCCCTAGATTCTAGCATTGCCATCCTCCCCCACATGGCTTGTGTTCACACCTGATATTCATTTCAAACTTGTATACCTTTCACATCTTGTGTTCACACCATGGGAGATCTTCCTTCTACCAAACTCATCTTCTCTTCATTCTAGTCCATAAATCGTAGCAATGTGATGGACTTTCCTTCTAGCAAGTCCACGTCCATCAAGAATGATCTCATTTGATCCATGTATCGTCATACTCGGACCTTCATCTTTGGACCACGATAATTATATATTCTGCCAATTGATTTCACATCAACAAACTCGTAGGCCTTGCTTGAAAAGACCTTTTCTTCCACCTCGAATGCTTCCAAGCTATCTTTAAACCTCTTAAATCGTCTCTTGAACCATGGTCCATGTAGATATCTAGTTTGAGCTCGAGTGACGTCATGCGGGGTGAGCAGGGTCGCATCAGAAAATAAGCCGGCGGCGGCCTTCATCCTTCCTCTTCATCCTCCGCCGTCCAGGAAAAGGTCTCCGATGATGAGGGCGAGTTAAATCGTCCAGCAACAAACTTATCCCATGAAGAAGACGAATTTGTTGATGATTTATTAGATGGTTTGAGTTAAATACATGGTGGTGGTGTGCCTGTCTTCGATGGACCAGTAGTAGAAGAAGGTGATTGTGGATTGAAATATATATGGCGAGTTCTACGGTACCCTGGGTGAAATCCGGGGTACCGCATAACTTGAGTATGAAAACACTATCTAGACCTTGAATTGACCGATCTTTCAGACATGATACTATACTCTAACACTTAAAGATCAAAATCTAGGTGTTAACTCTCGCAATCTTATACTCCAAGATCAATTTAATTAGAAATAATAATCGACGGTTATGATTCATCCAAATATAGGCACAAAAAGGAATGCACCATCTTAGGGTTTATAGATTATGATTTAGATAATTATGACCTAGGGTTCACTCATTAAGGGTTAGGGTATAATATCATACACAAAAATCCTGGTAATTCGAGGTCTAGATAGAGTTTCCATACTCGAGGTATACGGTACCCCGGATTTCACCCGGGGTACCATAGATTCCACCATATATATATATTATAATGACTGGTGTATGTCAGGCGTGTACTATACGTCAGGTGATCTAACCGTTAGATGTACTTAAATGAGCTCCGGACGATCTCAACGGTCAATTTTGTTTTTCATTAAATCAAACCTCGAGTTTGGGTTTAGAAAATCGGTGCATGTGGTTTATCCATTAGAGGTTAGGGTATAGTATCATACCCCAAACTCGATTTAATTCATGGTCTAGATAGAGATATCTCACTAGTAGTACCTGACGTATAGTATAGGCCTGACTTAAGCCATATATATGGGGAGTTCTACGGTACTTAGGGTGAAATCCAGGGTACCACATACCTTGAGTAAGAAAAAGCTATCCAGAACTTGAATTGACTAATCTTTCGGACATGATATATCTGTATATATATATGTATATGTATATTGTATATGTATATGTATATATATATATATGTATGTATATGTATATATATATGTGTATGTATATGTATATGTATATGTATATGTATATGTATGTATATGTATATGTATATATATATATAATATATATGTATATGTATATGTATATGTATGTATATGTATATGTTTGTGTTGTCAAGTTTTGGTTGAGATCATTAAATGAAATTTAATGTTGTTGGTGTGAGTTTAATATTTGTTGGTCGTCCGGGGATTCTATTACGAGCAAGTTGGATACGATTTACCTAGTGTTTGTTGGACGTACTGTTTAAGTTGTTTTGATACGAGTCTGAACCTTTTGGATATTTACTGTATTATTGTGGATACTAGTGTGTTGGACTATAGCGTGGATACGTTTTTGGAGCCATCTGATACTATTGTTAGATTCATTGATATGAGTTAGCCTACTGTGTATGGATTTTAATTAGACGTATTCGGGGTATTATTCTGAGCACTTTGGATACTAACATGTAATGGAAATATCTCGTAGCTCACAATACTTCGGACCTAGAAGATGAGGAAGCGCGGATTAACATTTTTCGCATTAAGGACGAGTGTGTTCATTTCTACGAAGGCTTTGCTCACAAAAAAGGGTTTGGTGTTCGAGTAGATTCGAAACACTTGAGAAAAAGGAAGAATTTTGAAGGAGATGTGGTGGAAATTTTTGCCTACCTTTATTATGTCTGTAATAGGCAAGGCTCCACTAGTGAAGTCAAGGTTGAGAAACAGGAACAGTCCGAGGAAAAGGTTGTGGAGAGAAGCCGCCCTAAAAGAAAGAGGTCTCGAATTAGGACTGGATACTCCGCCCGTGTTCATTTTCAATGGAATGAGAATAGGTCTGGATGTGTGGTGCACAATGGAGCTCACTCTCATTATTTGCACTCCATCGAGCATACTCACATATTCAAGTCAAACAAGTGTGTGAACGACGCTCAAGGACTTGTTGCTTAAGCAAATTGCGACACCGGGATGAGTCTTAGATCAACGTATCAGCTACTGGCTGAATGTTTCGGTGGGTATGAGAACCTGACTTTTATCAGATCTGATCAGAAGAACCATTTGAACAAGAAAATACATAAAAATATGGCTCGTGGCGAAGCGACTTTCTTGCTTGAGTACTTTGACGACCAAAAGGAGAAGCACCCCGGCTTCTTTTATGCTGTAGAGGTAGATTATGAGGAGAAAGTTGCCAATATTTTTTGGGAAGACAGTAGGATGCGTGAAGATTATGCACTTGTCGGAGACTCGGTCTCCATCGACACCACCTTCCGAACCAATAAACACTTCCGGCCATTGGGTATGTTAATCACCTAATTTCCTTATTTTTTTGGATTGACATATATATGTGTTTGTGTTGTTGAGTTTTGATTGGGAGCATAGAATGAAATTTAATGTCGTTGGTGTGAGTATAATATTTGTTGGTCGTCCTGAGATTCTATTACGAGCGAGTTGGATACGATTTACCTATTGTTTGTTGGACGTAGTGTGTTACCTCTATTTATGTTGCGGGGATACCATTATGAGCCTGTTGGATATTTACTAAAGTATTGTGGATACTAGCCTGTTGGATTATAGTGTGGATACTTGTTTGGAGCCATACGATACTATTGTTAGATTCATTGATATGAGTTAGCCTATCTTTACGGTTATGCATTTTCTTTAATGTTTGTTTTTTGCAGGGATGTTTGTAGGTTTCAATCATCACCAAAAAACTTGCGTGTTTAGTGCTTGTTTGTTATATGATGAGACAAATCATTTTTTTAAATGGTTTCTTAAAGCATTTAGTCGGTGCATGAAGAGGAAACTCTCAGTGACCATCTTGGCACATCAAATGAGTGACCTTAAAAAGGAGTGGCCTACTATATTTCATGCCCTCTATACTTGGCACATCCTCATGAATCTCAAGAAGCATCTTCTTAAGGACAAGGCATTTTGGAAGAAGTTCCAAAATCATCTTGCTTATCTGTTCTACTACGTCAACAGCGAGGCTGAGTTTCATGAGGCATGGAGCAGCATGGTTGCTGATTGTTTTCCCGGCAGTGAAACTGTGGATGGCCACCAATGTATGCAATATTTGAAGAAATTTTGTCATTAATGGTATTCCTTATATCTGAGAGATCAATTCACAACGGGGATGTTGACAACGCAAGCTAGCGAGTCGTGCAATGCACAAGTGCCACTCTTCTTGAAACTGAGGCATAATCTCGACCGAGTTTTTCATCCACATTACATGGTACGTGATGAGAATACTACTTTGCGCTTTTTGGATATTATTTATCACCTTATGGATATTGAACCGCGATGTGTTGGTATTGGTACGTGATGGTGTGATATAATTTTTTGTTGTTTGTATATATATCGGCAATCAACATTTTGGTTTTCTTCATACATGCAGTTTTTTGGCTGAAAAAGGCGCAAAGAGAATAAGTCCGACTACAATGGGAAACAATTGGCCCCTTACATATTGCTGGAGAAAAGCTCGATCCTCCAACATGCTGCCAAGATCTTCACTTCTAACATCTTCACCCGGATTCAAGAGCAGTATCTAGAAATTGAAGACTATCTAATTGAGCGTGTCTCAGATACTATTCATTACCTACCTTCATATAAGATGGAGGATGGTGAGTGTAGCGATGAACGTGTCACTCTTGTCGATATTTCTACGGGCACATTGGTATACGAATGTAGGATGTTTATAACTTTTGGGGTGTTATGTCGGCATATGGTTAAGGTGATGCGATTGCTTGGAGATTTTGGGAATGATAGTATCAGAACTATTCCAGATCATTACATACTCAAGCGATGAACGTTGGAGTTGGAGACGAGAAGGAAATAGGTTGTTGATTCTTCAGTAGGTCCTTCACCTAGTCATGAGAATTATACGGGAAAAGGAGGTATAGCAATGAGATATCGAGAAACTACTGCAATGTTTAATCAACTCGCAACAAAGTTATCAATGGAGAATGAGAAAGTGTACAATAGGTGGATGGGAACATTGAAGAAAGTGTGCAAGGAGGCAAACAAGGCATTGTCAAAGACTATAACTAGCGAGGACTATAAGTGTATCGAATATGATTTGTAAATTTGTATAAGTTAATATCATTACACGGATTACTAAAGCCACTAACATTGTAGGAACTTCTGTACCAAGAAGTGACCTCTCTCTCAAGGAGAAGAGTAATCCAAGGAAGCACGACAAGGAACGTTATCAGTCTACGAATGAGAATGTGCATCGTCGAAAGAAGGTTGTCTATGGAAAGAGATTGAAATCACTGGAAGTGCTCACGCAGGACACCGACGCACAACAAGATGACCATCTCACTGACTTGGAAGACAACATTACTGAAATGGTGATGAACACCATGTAATGTGAGGTGATCTTAGTTTATATATCTCAGATATTTTGTTTATCCTACACTGATATTACTCTACGGTTGAAGGATATCAGTATGTGTTGTAGGGATATGTCTGTTGGTTCAACGGATATTACTTCCAAACTTTCGGATATTATTATGTTATATTTTATGTATATTTGTTTGTGTAAATCTTTATATGTATTCCAACTGATTTTATGTGTGTCCATCACATATTATCGGATATTAATCTGGGTTGTAGCATTTAGGGTTTAGTGTGTTCAATGTTCAGTGTTCAGGATATTATTATGGGTTGTGTGGATATTAGTGTGTATATGAGCCGATATTAGTTAGGTCGTAATGGATACTATTATGTAAATGCGATAATATTTTTTCAAAACATATTTTTGGATATTAGTCTCGACTTTTTGGATATTACTTTGGGTGGTTTGATATATTTTTGTTGAAGGAAAGATATTCTTATGATAACTAATATCCAGTCTATAGCAAAAGGAAATCCATCCTTGAACAAACCAGCAATCAGGATAAAGTTAGTTAGTGTCTACTTTTGTCCAAAAGTTCCCAAAATAACCCAATCACCTTAAACTAACAACATCAACATATGGTGAATGGAACAACTGGTGGTAAGTTTCAGCTTCTCTTCCCTTTCTCTTTCTACTTATGTGTTGCCCACTCGTTTGCCTCCTCAAGTGTGACATTCCTTTGGAGGTTGTATTGCCATAGAAGGAGATTGGCTGCAATAGATGCTCGTTGGTGCTCCACGTGCTCTTGCTTGTGCCAAGTTTGCTTGTATTCCGATGGAATGTGGCCCGCCCAATGCTCCATGAACATGCATGCGAACACTCCGTAGTCGTTGTTTCCATCTTGTTGAGGAACATCCGCAATAACAAATTCCCACGTGTGCAAGGGAGCATCGATGTTGTGCTTTGTTAGGAAAGCTGCCCCACACTCGAATATCTTTATCCCCATTGGACCATGATCGATCTTGGCTGTTGTGGGACTGGGTTTTTGGTTGTCCAGAAGGAAAGTCTTCTTACTCCTTATATCAGCAGCGTAGACCCGGTAGTGTAGGTTTGCATGCACAGGGAAAAAGATCTGAAACATATAACACATAGTTAGTTATCCAAGAACCCAGAATAATATCCCTTCATCCCAGACAAGTATCCACTAATAACATTTTAGATATCACAAGAAAATATCCAGGCAAATATCCAGACAACTCAGAATAGTATCCATCAAATTCAGAAATATATCAGGACATAACACACTCAGTTATCTCAGGAAAATATCCAAACAACCCAGAATAGTATCCATGCAATTCAGAAATGTATCAGGACATAACACACTCAGTTATCTCAAGCAAATATCCAAAAAAACCCAGAATAGTATCCATCCAATTGATAAATGTATCAGGACATAACACACTCAGTTATCCCAAGCAAATATCCAGACAACCCAGAATAGTATCCATCCAATTCATAAATGTATCAGGACATAACACACTCAGTTATCCCAGGAAAATATCCAGACAACCCATAATAGTATCCATCCAATTCAGAAATGTATAAGGACATAACACACTGAGTTATCCCAGGAAAATATCCAGACAACCCAGAATAGTATCCATCCAATTCAGAAATGTATCAGGACATAACACACTCAGTTATCCCAGGAAAATATCTAGACAACCTAGAATAGTATCCATCCAATTCAGAAATGTATCAGGACATAACACACTCAGTTATCTCAGGCAAATATCCAGACAACCCAGAATAGTATCCATCCAATTCAGAAATGTATCATGACATAACACACTCAGTTATCTCGGGCAAATATCCAGACAACACAGACTAATATCCACACAACGCATATAAGTATCAAAACATAACAGAATAAGGATTGACTTACATATTCTAATTTGTCAAAGGATGCACGTCTGAACAGTGGAACCCGCTTGGTGGTTCCAATGATCCCATCAACTCTCTCCTGGGTCATGGGCACTTTCTTCTGAGCATCTTCAATGACAAGTTTCTATTTACAAAGGAAAACAAAACCTGATTAGTTACTTTTAATCTAAATATTGTGAGGTGTGAGTGAAGAGTACACTTACACCAAAAGTGAACGGGAAGATAAGTCTCTCGAACTCTGGGGTCTTTAGTGTTACAAGCCATTCCTCATGTGTGTAATTGTACATACGGTCTTCTTCCTCGACAGTCCTAGCCCTCTAATGCGTGATAGTCACATCTGGACTCCCTGACTGCTCTTGCAAGCCGCTTCTACCAGCTCCTCGTCTGTCAGCAACATTCTCATATTTGCATGTGGATCCAACGCCACTGCATCAGTCGTCTCCACTACTGCCTCTGTTGGTGTCTCCAACACATCATGAGTGGTTGGCTCCACCACCACATGAGTAGTCGTCTATAGAACTTCCTCCCTCGTAGGTGGTTCCTCTACATCAGCAGTAGCAGCCTCATGAGCTATCTGCATAATCTCCTCAAATGTTGTATTTGGGTCTGTATAGTGGGTCACCATAGGGACTGTCGGCTCGAACACCTGCTCTTCAATGTCCACCTCCTCATCGAGTTTCTCTCCAGTCTTCTCTATTTGTTTCTCCGCCATCTCCTCAATATTCTTCTCTTGAGGATCTTCTTCACATTTCTTTCCAGTATTCCCCACTTGTGGATCGACCTCTTTCTCTTGATAATCCTCATCCACTTCCATTTCAGCTCCAGTATTCTCCACTTTGTCTTCCACCACATCTGTTCTAAGTTGATATAGCACCTCCTCAACACTTTTCTTCAAAGGTCTCCTTCTGGAGTACACAACCTTGAACCTGTCATGCTCTTCCCTCTTGTCTATCATATGTCAGTTGTGACAAAGTCCAGCAATTTGCTAAATGTCGTCAATCCCAGCACCTAGTACCTTAAGTTGGAAAACAAATGGAGAGTTCGCGAAAATTAAAAACCATCAACACCCATGTATCCAGAATAATATCCAAAATGCTAGTATAAGTATCCAACTTTTCCATAATGATATCCATACATTAACATGCATTAAGATTCAAAAATTATTTTCCATAATGATATCCATACATGAACATGCATTAAGATTCACAAATTATTTTCCATAATGATATCCATACATGAACATGCATTAAGTTTCACAAATTAACGTCTTCTACCATCCATGTATCCAAACTAGTATCCAAAGTGCGCGTACAAATATTCAAGTTTGGGCGGGAAAATATCCACATATAACAAACATATATTTCATTGAAATATCCAAATGCAAACAAATAATATCCAAACGTCAAAAACAAGAATTCATAACTGAAAATAAAACAAGTTGATATCCAAATGAAACCAACTAATATTCCAGAACAACAAACTAAAATCCAACTAATATCCAAAGCCATTCCAACATGGCAACTTCAGAAAAGTACGAGCCCGAAAAAAGAACGAAAAACAGTAGATCAAATTCACTCTTGCTGTTCCAAATTCTCGACAATCGTTGGACCTTGTCCCTTCGAGCCACCCACTTTTCAATCATGCTCTTAGTCATTTTCTTCAATCGATTAAGCTACACATATGTTGAATATTTAGGTTACTATATGCATCCAAGTCTACCAATGCACTATCTTAATTATGGAAGAAAATATCATAATACCTGGTCTAGTTGAAGGCTAGTCAAATCTTCAGTTTCCCACCATTCCGTGGAGGGCATCCGTGCACGAGCTGAAGGAGGAGCTGAACTATGCGTCGCTATTGCACTAGTACCCCCAATATCCGCCGGTTGGAGCTGGTTGCGAGAGGCGGTTTCTTCCTTACTCAGCAAAGCGACAGCTAGGTCATATCTTCCATGGCTAAGGGATAGATATACTTGCCCTCTCGGTATTTTGCTTCCACCAAAACCGGCAGCTAGGGATGGTCTTTGTGTGCAACCCGCGTAGGCTTAGGGATCCAACAGATGGAGCTGTAAAAAAATAACAATTAATAAATGTTAAGCACCATTTCTAGCAATTTAACCAAGAAATATCCAGAGTCAACACAAACAGTATCCTATGTCACTAAAATGATATCCAGAGAACATTTGAAGTTGATTTCTTGCAATTTAACCAAGAAATTTCCACAGTCAACACAATCATTATCCTATGTGACAAATGATATCCATATAACATTTGAAGTTGATTTCTTGCAATTTCACCAACAAGCATCGAGATTCAATAAAGTGTATCCTATGTGACTAAAATGATACCCAAATAACATTCTAAGCATATGCCTTGCAATTTAACCAACAAATATCGTGATCTAACAGTATCCGAGCTGAGTTATATGATATCCAAACATGAAATTCAATAATTTTCATGCAATTGAACCAACAAGTATTGAAAAAGGTTATGAATTACTATCAAGAAGTAACAATCTCCGAGAACCCACATGCACAGCTTGCCATCCGCCCTTGCAGCATGTTCTTTCGTCTTGCTACAGGTCAACTCTACCTTAATTTCACGGACAATAAAGATACACCAATCATAAACCCTAATGTCCTCAAAACTCCCACCTATGTATGGGGCAAAGTCTAGCTTGCACCTCCGAGCAAATGTTGGCACGAGCAGCGAACCAGTCACTAGCAACAAAAATTGCTTGACAACCATTGCTACAGGTGGTCTAGGACCTTCTGTTGGAATGGCCAACTCTAGGAGGTCCTTGATAGGAACATTGTGGCTCCTGTTAGGAATCATGTTGATATCCTCGTCGAAATTGTCAAACATCCCCCCTCAACTAGCTTCAGATCAACCACAGCCCCACCTAGAGGAATGCCATACACAAGTGACACATCCTCAGGTATGAAGTCGAACACCTTCGTCGAGTCTCCTTCCCCGAAAACAAAAGTACTAGTTGAGATGTCATAAGCAGTCATCAAGTCGTCCATGAAGACATTGGGAATTTTTGGCATTCGAAAGTCCAATAGGCCCCCGAATCCGGTCTTCTCGACCTCTTTCTTGCATGTTGCATAGTATCCAGCATCTTGTTTCCAGTAGCTTATAACTTTGAATAGGAAAAAGGTAGAGCCGCGGAATCTGAAGTATGAGCCGCAGGGTCCCTCATCATCTTCTTCCTCATCTTCCTCTTGAACTTCTTGTTGTTGTTGAGCAAGCGGCGGCTGCCTTGATCCTTCTCCTTGACGAGATCTCTCTATAACTATTTTGGTTCTCTTCCTCATGGGTTGTTCGTGAAACACAGTTATATATTAAGAAAAATATCCATAATCACCAGACAATAACTAAAAAGCAGAGAACAATATCCACCATAACATAACTGATATCATCATAGTAGTAGTTTTTAGGCAATATATTCAATTATTATCGTAGTAAAGCAAAAGTGTATCCAAACGCAGATAAATGATATCCATGAAAAATATATATAATCCCCAAACAAATAACTAAAACGCAAAGAACAATATCCACCCTAACATAGCTAATATAGACACATCAGAGTAATAGTGTTTAGCCAATATTTCCAATTATTATCGTAGTAAAGCAAGAGCGTATCCAAACACAGATAAATGATATCCATGAAAAATATCCATAATCCCCAGACAAATAACTAAAACGCACAGAACAATATCCACCCTAACAAAACTGATATCAACACATGAGAGTAATAGTTTATAGCCAATATATCCAATTATTATTGTAGTAAATGATATCCATGAAAAGGTATCGGAAACAATAACTAATCGAGAAACGGAGTGAGAAATAAAACCAGTGGTGGTTGTTCATCCAACGCCTGCTGTGATGATCCTTATCCCTCATTGTCTCTCTTTGCATTATTTTTCTGTCTCCCCAACACGCAAAATTCCTGAAACACAGTTATAGAGTATAATTAGGTACGTACATATCCCATACTAAAATCCATAATGAACATAAAAATATCCCCATTCACTGAACTAATATCCATAATGAACAGAATAAGTCCCTTGATATCCATAACAAGTATCAGAAGTGAAAAAACAGATATCCATGAAACCTTAAATCAAGGAATCGACAAACGATACCCAGATTCAACAAAATCAAATTCAAAAAAACCTAAACCAGACAATCTAGAAAGAAAATCCAGAACCCCCAAAAACGTATTCGAGAAACCATAAATCTGGTAATCTGGAAAAAAAATCCACAACCACTAAAATTGAATCTAACAAACCCTAAATCAGATAATCTAGAAACAAAATCCAGAACTTCTAAAATCGAATCCAAAAAACCCTAAATTTGGTAACCTAGAAACAAAATCGAGAACCCCAAAATCAAATCCAAGAAACCCTAAATGTACAAATCGAGAAACAAAACCCAGAATCCCCAAAGTCAAATCGCATGAACACTAAATTTTAAAATAGGTAAACGAAACCCAGATCTCCAAAAAAAAATCCATCAAACCCTAACTTAGTATCTACAAACAAAATGAACAATTAAGGAGAGGGGAAGACGCAAACCTGAAGCAAAGCGTCCTCCTTGCAGTCGTCTTCTTCGTCGGCGGCGGCGTCTTCGTCTTCTTTCCTCAAGGATGGCGAGAACCTTCCAAAACTTCCTCCTCATCGGGATAGGCTCAACGTTGTCATCCCGTGGACTTAAACAAGCTATCGCCGACCTCGCAGCTGTCGTCGCCTTCCTCGCAGTCGTCGGTCTGGAGTTTTTTGTGGTGGCTTTCGGGAGAAGAAGAAACGGAGGGGGAGAGGAACAAAAGGTTTTTGGAGAGAGTGGGGAGAATGGAAACCGTGGGTTGAGGGAGAGAGAAGAGTGTTTGGGTTTTAAATTTTTGGCGCTTTTTTTTAAATTGTGGGCCCGCTTTTCCCAACCAAAACATGACTCAACTTGAACCTGCCGAGCTGGCCCTCTCTTCCCCCTCACGCGACGACGCCGGTATGCCCACTCCCTCCGATCATGGCTTGGCGATGTGGCCTCAAATCCGACCGTGTTATTATATACTAACCACTTATAGAGTTAGCATTATAACTATATTGCTGTTGTAGATTGCCCGTTTAGGATTTTGACTAGCAGCCAAATTTGGGCTCAATAAGACACTTCGGCCCATGGAAAGTTATAATCATCCGGAAGTTTTTATGGGCTATGCTTAGCTTATTTTTTTCCCCTTGTAATTATGCTTAGCTTGTTTCGGGTTGTGATGTTTTTTTTTTCTTTTTCTTTTTCTTTTTCAATTTCACCTTTTAGTTTTTGGTAACTAAAGACATTAAAGCAGGATGTATCATAGAACTTTGAATTAGACTCATTTTTCTATTATTATGGAAGTATTTTTTTCAAAACTTGGTATTATTTAAAACAATATTTTAATTAAAATAATATAATATTGATGCTCTGCCAATGCCTAAACTTATAATTCTTAAAGAATAAACGCTCTCACACTCTCGTTTTTGCTCCCGCTCCACGAATCGATAAGCTAAAGTCGAATGCATTTCCATCCATCGACATTATCAGGTGTAATTCCCTAAATACAGTAATAATTAAAAGTAATTCCCATAATATATAACTTTTATAAAAATTTCCCAAACTACCAAAGTTTGACACGGTTCGAGTTCAACAAACTCAAACTAGTACCAGATCGACTGCCAAGACATTGATCCACGTGCATCGAGCAAAACGGCCACGATTGGCTGGCACAGGATGACGCGGATCGAGGTTTCTAAACTCAACTTATGTGGATCGAGTACAGAAAACTCGAACTGACTGACATGGATCGACGACATAGGCAACGCTCCAACCTAGATCGAGTTACGTGGAAACGATCTCCACCATTCGATAGCCATATCTGCGATGCACTGGTGACGCGGATTGAGTGGGGGGAACTCGATGCAAGTGGATCGAGTGCTTGGAAATTGATCTGCTAGACGCGGATCGATGACGTCAGACACGCTCTGTCGTAGATCGAGTACTTAAAACACGATCAGTGCCATTCGATCTACCGTCCATCGATCTACTTTTGACGCGAATCGAGTGCTCTAAACTTGATGCACTGGTTCGAGTGACACAAACTCGATCCACCTCCTCCCACAAAACCTATAAATACCCCCTTCCATTCCACCAAAACTCACACCACTCCATTCTTCTTCCTCTCTTCCTCCCACCACTCATGAAGAAAAAAATATGCTTTGTGGTTGCGGCTAAGCCCGATCTTCCGCATCAATTTTTTTTCTTTAGTTTGGTATTTCTATCACTCAAAATTTTCGAGATGGATCCGAGTATTTACGATCCTAGATTATACATTCAAGACGGACCGCAAGAAACCAATTTGTTGGATGAGCAACCTTACCATCGGTCTAAAAGTGTTTGGGCGGCAGATCCGGTAAGTACTTCCTCACGTAATTTTATTTTTTTAAATGTGATTGTATTCTTTTTTTTTTGTATAATAATTAAAGTTTTTTTTCTACAGGAACAACTTGACGTAATCACCCATCGTTCGCTATCTCGCTTGCTTAAATGGAATGATCAGATCGAGCCCTTCATTGAAAGAGCGCGATTGCTGAGGGTGCAAAAGTTTATGGGGATGGAGATGGACAACAACCTTCTTACGACAATGGTGGAAAGACGGAGAAAAGAAACGCACACATTCCACCTTCTGGAGGGAGAAATGACGATTACGTTGACGGACGTGGCGATGCTGACAGAGCTTCCAATCGATGGTGATGCAATAATAGAAAGTTCACAGAAACCATTTAATGCTTGGGACCAATGTATAAGCGAGCGTTTAGGCATCAACATCCCCTAGGAAGCACCACAAGGTCGTCGTGTACCACCTCTACACAAGTCTATGCTATTGATACCTTGGCTTGTGAGGACCGCTGGAGAATTACCGGAGGATGCCACGGATGCTCAGATAGAGAGGTATGCTCGCATCTACCTGATTTGTTTGGTTGGGGGATTTTTGTTTCCGAACAATTCCGGTGGAAATATGCATTGTATGTGGATTCGAGTTCTTTTGGAAGATTGGGACGAGATTGGGAGGAAAAGTTGGGAATCTGCTTGTTTGGCGATGATATATTTGGAGTGTGCAAGTGTACGGACCCGAAAACAAAGCAAGTGGGTGGTCCCATGTTCATCCTCCAACTATGGGTTTGGGAGCACCTTCCTACTTTCGCTCCGATCTGCCCTGCCAACAATTGGGGTACCGAAGAGCCACTAAGACAATGGGCTTATGGTGCTAGATGGATTGGAGCTATCACGAGACTCACCTCTCTAGA
Source organism: Linum trigynum (assembly GCA_964030455.1). Lineage (NCBI taxonomy): Eukaryota > Viridiplantae > Streptophyta > Magnoliopsida > Malpighiales > Linaceae > Linum > Linum trigynum. The sequence goes on from OZ034820.1 coordinate 34,757,398, forward strand.
CGGGTACCGCCAACATCTTGACCGTATAGAATTCAACGATGTAACATTCTAGCTTATGATTATGAATGCTAATTTATTTGTTGAAATTATTTGTCTTAGCCCATGATTTATTTTTATGATTACGAATCCTATTTTATTTGTTGAAATTATTTGTCTTAGCCATGATTTATTTTTATGATTACGAATCCTATTTTATTTGTTAAAATTATTTGTCTTAGCCCATGATTTATTTTTATGATTACGAATCCTATTTTATTTGTTGAAATTATTTGTCTTGGCCCATGATTTATTTTTATGATTACGAATCATATTTTATTTGTTGAAATTATTTGTCTTGGCCGATGATTTATTTTTATGATTATGAATCCTATTTTATTTTTTGAAATTATTTGCTTCGATTTTAATTTATTTGTTGTATTGAAACTTAAGTGGAGTGGGATCTGTATCCCTACGGAGCAAAGGATTTGTACGAGTTGCGATACCCTGAGGATCGTCGACTCTGGTCGTGCAAGTTGCCTGTGATTTGCCACAACATTGTCGAGTGGCACCTCCCGGATAGATGTGTCCGACAATATAATTGGGCGCAAGCGATTCCTCTCCCACCACCGGACGTACATAAGTCACTCCACAAGTACAGCAAGGATCTGCAGGGTACAATCAGTGATTGGCCAACCAAGCACCATAGATGGATTGAAATGTGGGAGTCTCGTCAGACGTATGCAATTGATGGCGTTCCAATGACGAGGCCAATGGGGTACCAAGATGAATACATGGTTTGGTACCGCAAGTTCACAAAAAGATGGGTAACCAAACGTGGCACCGTGATCTGTTCGCTAGTAAGCACAATATCTATTTACTATAATCACTTTAGCTACACAAAGAGAGTTTGACTAACATGTTTATTATTTAGGTTGATGGGTTGGAATTTGCATCAATGACGTTTGAGAGTGAACCAGAACAAAATGTGCCACCTGAGAAAATTTCATTCTTGAAGAAGATCTTCAAGAATCTCTTGTCTTGTTCGCGGGAAATTCAAATGGATGTCATTGCATATCCTCATGCACCGCCACGTCCTTCCTCCCATGCCATTGAAGTTGAATCCCTCCCGCCATCCCCACCAAGGAGGAGTAAACTTCGGCAAGAGCCAGTTACAGTCCATGTGCAAGTATGAGAAGATGTGGCACTTCCTAACCCATACGAGTATGGATTCCCCCCCCCCCCCTTCCCCCCAGTCAGAAGGGAATTCGGAGAGGGATCATCAGGTTCTGCTCAAGGAGGGGGAGGAGGAGCCAACTATGCTCCCTCGTATTATGGGTATTCCAATGTCGACCCTCAATTCCAAACCCCGCAGCAGAGGTTCCAGCCTCCGCTGGCAAATGTTTATTATGGCCCTCAAGCCACTACATCCCTACCTCCACTGCCGCGAAATACTGGGATTGGATATGGAGTTCGTTCAAGGAATAGACGTCGAAGACAGGAACGCGCACGTGGTGCACAAGAGTGAGCAGTGTGATTTCTAGAGTTGTGATATTATCGAGTTGCTACTTCTTTAGAGTTATTGTGTTGTTCTATTTCTTTAGGGTTGTTAAGTTGTTCTATTTCTTTAGAGTTGTTAAGGTGTTCTATTTCTCTAGAGTTGTTAAGTTGTTCTATTTCACAACATAAAATTCAAATCACAACATAAATTTAAATTACAACATAAAGTTCTTAAATCACAACATAAAATTCAAATTACAACATAAAGTTCTAAAATCACAACATAAAATTCAAATTACAACATAAAGTTCTTAAATCACAACATAAAATTCAAATTACAACATAAAGTTCTCAATTGTCAGTCGATGGCCCTAGACACTGGCGCCTATCATGCCTTTCAACTCGACATGCAGAGCACTTCTTCGGGCGGAGTCGCTTTGTCCTTGATCTATCCATCTCATTTTCAATTCGATTAACTCTAGGTCGACCTTTGGTACGCTTCATGTGCTCGGGAGGGTACACTACAGGTCCATCATACTGGGGCCAATATGCTTCATGAGCTAAGGGAATGAACAACCCTTCCCAAACTATGACCACGTATAGAGTCTTGTAGTATGGACTAACAAATATCAAAGGGTCCATATTAACGTTTCTCGCAGCTGCATATGCATGAGAGCAAGGCAGGTGTCTCCCTTGAAACTTCCCACAAGTACACTCTCCTGTTTCATTCCTTGCATCCAGTATAACTGTTTGAGCATTACCACCCTTTGAACTATCTGGTCCACTTCCTGTTACTACTGCGAAGCGGGAATCTCTTCCACTAAATAAAGTTACCTTATGCCATTTTGCCCTATCCGACCATGGTTTCATGTCATCCGTAATCTTCTTTGGGATGTAGATTTCAGCATTTGATATGCTGCTTGGTAACGTTCAACGAACCATGTCACCGTATGAAAGAAGGTATGCAAGACTATAGATGATATAGGTATTGCACGAAGACCAACATACAAACCATTGAGGCACTAACCCATGTTCGTTGTTGTTATGCCATACCTATACCCTTCGTCTTGATGTAACATCCACATCTCAAAAGGATGAGTTTCTAGCCAATCTGCACCTTCAGAGTGGACCTCCCTTATGCTCTTCATTTTGTCTACAAACTTTCGAGTCTGAAATGCAATAGCTACAATAAAGGAAAATAAGGTTAGTAATGGAGTATAAGCATTCAACCAATTGAGTTAATCACAACATCTTATATTTTCTTACCAACGTGCCAAACTGCACTTTGTCCATAAGTTCTACCAAAGTGCTTCTCGTAATTGCTTTTGAAATGTCGTATACACCAACGCCACTTCCACCCTAGCTCCTCGGGCAAGTCGTAGAAAGCATGTGCAATTCCATGGTGTCGATCAGAAAGTACGGCAATGTCCTTTCGTTGAGTGACACGAGTGTATAGTTGGGAAAAAAACCATGCCCAACTTAAGTTGTTCTCCGATTCGACTATAACAAAAGTAAGTGGGAAAAGTTGCATACTGCCATCAACACTAGTGGCAACGAGTAGAGTGCCATTGTATTTGCCGGTCAGAAAGGTGCCATCAACTTAGATTATTGGCAGACAATGGGTGAAACCATCAATGCATGGTTTGAATGCCCAAAATAGTCGCTTAAACACGCGTTTAGCACCCCCCATAGAAATCTTCTTAACTAGGCACAAAAACATACCCAGGATTCTTGTCCACATTGCAAGAATCAAATGAGGCATGTTAGCAAATGACTCTTCCCAATCGTCATACACCTCCGCCATAGCTTTTTGCTTCCCATGCCATGCTTTCTTGTAACTGATGGTATAGCCATGTTGATTCTTCACTTCAGCGATGACACTCTTCACGGTGATCCCAGGTTGTGCCTCAATCAGATATTTGATTGTTTGTACAAACTTCCTTGCACTCAATTGTCGGTGATCTAGAGAAATCAGTGACGACCTACAAGTGTGGTTGTTGTCTGTCTTAGGAATGAGCCAAGCCCCATTTCTTTTAACATATGTCGCCCGAACATGCCACATGCATCCGTCACCACAGTTTTCGCAACGAACATGAATTTGTTTAGTGTCGGAAGTGATGACACGATATTGAAAGCTTCTTCTCATAGTAGTTTCTTTCAATGCATCGACCACCTGAGGCTTTCCTCCAAATGTTTGGCCAACCACGAATCCAGAATCAAGAGTCCAGATAGGTAAAGGAGGGTGGTCATGATCGTCGTTGTGAGCATAGAGAGGATGTTGTGGCACCATCGTGTAGTGAGGTGTGGGGGGCTCAAATTCCCCCTCATCAACTTTCGGATCTTCACCATCTGAACTACTCATTGATTCTAAATCTTCATCTTACACGTCGCTTGCCTCGCTAGTGTACGGAGGACTTGGTTTATCCACATACAGATCATTGTTGATGCCAGATGCTGGTGTAGATGCTTGTCTGGGTGCCTGTCTGGGTGCCCTTATGTAATCCCATTCTTCACCCCATACTGGCCACTCCTGTCCATCATGTTCCACCAATGGACCAGGTGCAGTTCGATCCCCATATGTTGGCCATGGTGCATCATGCAGAACTCTGAAATCTCCTAAACTGGAGAACCCTCCCGATCCTTCACCTTGTTCGGTATAACCGCCGCCACCATATTGGCCAACAACTTTTGTCTTGACATACACCTCAGCAGTTGGAAATCTGTTTTCTGCAATAAATCTCACCATCATATTAATGTCGTCAGCATCAGACATAACTGATCTTTCATATACAAGTGCATAATCCTTGTAAACCGGCATACGGTAAGTCATCTTGCATACTCTTCGCCCTCCTATGAAACATCGTTCCGCACAAATATGACTGAGTTCTTGCCAAGTAAATATGCTCTCAATCCGGACAGTACTTGATTCACCATCTTTGTAGTCAACACTATTATGGAAATGGGTAATTCGACCATTCCATCGAATCAATAGGTCGAATTTTCGAAATTTTCTACCCATTTCTGCAGTTTATAGAAACAGCTCATTACATACAGTTCAAACAATACTAAATTAACCCAAAATTCTCATATGCTCATTCAAACAACGTAAGCAGAACTTACCTCTATAAATTTTCTTCTTTGCTCAGCTATGGTGCTCCAGCTGCTACAGTTTGTGTTTGGAAGAAAGAAGATAGAAAGTATAAGAGCAGCAAGAATGTGCTGAGTGCTTGCTATTTATTTTCGTAAACTGATGCAGTGGGTCGAGGCCTAGGTAATCGAACTACCATAGTTCGAGTCCAAAGAACTCGATCATAACAATCAATAAAATATTACCCCTGCACCCTATTCTGAAGCATGTCAGGCCGAAAGCGACTTGGCAGGAAAATTGGGCAGTGGTTCGAGTCTAGGGCAATCGAACTAGTGTAGTTCGAGTTCAAACAACTCGATCATATACAACAAAGAATCTTATCCCTACAACCCTATCATGAAGCATGTCAGGGAAAGGTGCTTTGGCGATAATTGAACAGTAGATCGAGGCCAGGCCAATCGATCCACTCTGTTCGAGTCACATGGCATCGATCTGGTGCAGATACAGATCGAGTTTTTAAAAATCGATATGGTTAGATCGAGTCCTTTGTCATCGATCCTGCTGGATCGAGCCATGAAAAATCGATCTATTCTTGATCGAGTCCTTTGTCATCGATCCAGCTGGATCGAGTCATGAAAAATCGATCTATTCTTGATCGAGTTTTAAAAATTCGATTTGACCGTGGATCGAGTTCTTAATTGTCGTTCTATGATGTAGTTCAAGTTTGTTTAAATCGAACCGTGTCAAACTTTGGTAGTTTGAGAAATTTTTATAAAAGTTATGTATTCTGATAATTACTTTTAGTTGTTACGGTATTTAGGGAAATAATCCACATTATCACTATCGGCCACAAAAAAAGTATCATTAAGTTGGATGAGACACAGAAGTCTCCATACAAAATGTCGCAATTTTGAGAAAGCAAACTCTGAAGTGTACATGAAATTGTTTGGACTGATCGCCCTGCTAAAGGCCTAGCGAAGCCCATATCCACTACCTTCTCGGCCCCTTCCTTACAGCATTAAAGCCCATCACTATTGACATTCAAAAAGCCCATAATTAAATGTCAACCGAAAAGAGAGAAAGATAGCATTCATTCAGGCGCTCCTGGCTTCCGCTTCCAGGAAGGCGTTGAATTCCTCCCTCGCCTTCCTCAACCGCGGCGTGATGCACGCAGCCGGAGACGAAGGATTCGAACCCGAAGACGACGAAGAGAACCTCACGTGCCTGAACGACGACTCGTGAGACTTCCTGTGCGCCGCTGCTGCCGCCGCGGCCCTCGCCGTCGAGCAGCTCCTCAACACCCCTCTACGCTCCTTCTCAAACACAAACGCCGACGCCACCGGCGAATTAGTCTCGCTCCCGCCGGTCTTGATCAGCTCCATCGGCAAATCGTAGTAAAACCGCGTCGAATCTCCTGCGTCATTGTCATTGACAACCGCCGACGAAGCCCACGAACCGCACTCGAATTTCTCCAGCGACACCGTCCTGGAAATGATGCTCTCCCTCATCGTCGTCGCTCCCGATTCCACCACCATCGCCTTCCTCTCCCTCACCGGCCTCGCCTTCCCACCGCCGCCGCCGAATCCCGGGAGGTACAGGCAGAGCGCGCCACATTTGAATTCGTCTTCGTCGAGATCCACCTCGTGTTTCTTCTTCCTGGCCATCGGCGAGATCGTCCTCGGGGAAGAATTGGTGTCGGAATCGGTGGTCGATTCGTCCGGATTCTTGAACCACATGTCGAGCTCGTCGGCGGCGCTCGATCTCCCTTCGGCGCACGACTTGCTCCGCCGCATGTGAATCTCCTGTTCCAGCGTGAGGCGGGGATGGTGGAGGTGCTGCTGCTGATGAGGGTAAACAGTGGAGCCTTTCCGGCGAGCCATGCCGTCGATTTGGCGGGGGGAGGCCTGGCTCTCGTTCTTGAATTTCTTCTTCAGCCAGTACCCGAACCGCGGAGAGCTGGGAAGGCTGCAGCTAATGAGCGGAGGCTTAGCCTGCGGCGACGGCGGCGGAATTTTGGGAGCCGTCACGATCGGCGGCAGCCTGAGCGACACTGGGTCGACGGAAATCTGCTTCTCCATTTGCTGCGGAGGACTCCAGGAAGGACCCAAGTATTCCCCAGTGGCCGCGGCGGCAAACTGTAGGTCGTGGAAACGCTCCGCCGTTGCGCAGACATCGAACTCGAGATCGTACTCGTACATCCCACTCCTGTTGTGGAACATTTTCCTGGGAGCCGAAAGCTGCCCCAAATCAGAAGCAACGAGAGCCATGGCGTTGAAGATTTACCAGGATTTGAGTTGCTTCGATGGAGATGTTGGATGGGGCTAAGGGACTGGATTTATACAGTGAGTGCACAATGGAACTTTACAAGACGTGGGCGCCATGTCTGCCTGAGCTGAGCAGCAAGTTGTGATTTACATGTTTACAGATTGTTAGAGGCACACCACCCACGAGCAGGGTAATGAATAAAGTATATGGTGGGGAAGACAGAGAGATGAGGGTTGCATATAAGCCATTGACTTTTCCATGAATAGTATTAATATACAGAAATGTAGAAGGTAGATACAAAATGTAGTTATGAGGAAGATTAAGAGAATCTATTGCTTACTGCAGAGAATTATAAAATAGGATCAGTACCACTGAAACACCGATGATGACAGGGAATGCTGTGACCAAATATAGAGCTCCATAGCCCTGTAACACAAGAAAAGTTCGTTTCTTTGTTTATTACTACATCCACAAGAAGACTGGCAACGGTGTAATCGAAAGCTGAATTTCTGAAGAAGAGAAGGAACAAGGGAATGTTAGGGAGAGAGACGAACCACAGCTGAAGGTACTTCTGAGTCATCACTGTTTTCAGAATCTTCAATCTCGGCGGCTGAATCCCAGTCAGTTTTCAGTCTCTTCGCAGCCTCTTTAAGATCTATACCTGTGTCGGTGACCCTCGCGTACAATGATTTGGTTGGCTTGCTCTTCTTTGATACCTCCACCTTTTCACAGATTGGATGATATGAGGAAAACGAAATTGCCAAAGGAAGAGACTTGTGCAGCTATCAGGCTAACCAGAAGTATGACAGCAAATACTGGCAGACTCATGCAATAAGAGAATGTGGCGATGCCTTTTCTTTCCGTTCAATATATAAGTAATGCCCCAGGTTTGAATCTTTGATCGTCAACCATATCTTTTTAGTTCTGAGGCTTTTACATTAAGCTAAGGATTGTGTGACGGCATTTCTGATAGGCTAATCTGTGTTAGCCAAAGCAAGTTAATTACCTCTAAGTTAGGCCAGTTCGTCATTTCATCTGCTAGCATTCGGAGTGCCAAGCGGTTTCTGGGAACCTTGCCCTCATTGACCTGAAACGAAAACGACATTATAAGCAGCCCAGGCGAGAGTAAGATGCATGGATGGTTCGACATTTAGCAGCAGCAGCAGCAGATAGATTATGATTGGCATAGCTGTAGATGGACCACTAGAATGTTAAAGAAGAACAAGAATTTCCTAGCAATAGACGAGGAGATTATATGAATGCAAAACCTAAACTGAAACTGGGCTGCACAGCTTGGCTTTTCCCTAATCCATTTCACCAGATGACCAAGACTAGAACGCTTTCTTTTTCTAGCACATAGTGAGGAGACTTTCTACTTTACATGCAAGTTGTTAACATTAGCCAACTGAGTGTTCATGGAACACTTGATTCTAACGCCCTCAAATTCATAGTAAAACATTAGTGCAGACACCAAAAGGTATAACCCAAATCTCAGCAGCCAGAACCAGTGAATGCAAAAACTCTGCTATTGCTTAGTCGCCTTTAAGTTCAGCCTCCACAATAGAGTAAGTAGAAGTATTGCAAGTGAACTCTCACCATTTCTAGAGCTTCAGCAAGTTCTTCCCTGGTAGGGGCGTCAGGATCATCAATGCCGAACATCTTCCTTCTCTCCACTTCTCGTGGATCCTCGATCATTATCGTCAGCTTAACCTAAACGCAAAAAAATTGGATGAATATCTCCTCATCTGGAGATGAAAAACTAGCCTCGTTTCAATCAACTATGAATCAATGATTTACCTCATTGAAAATCATATCTCGGTTCTTCTTCAGCAGCTCCAATACCTGACTAAAACCAAATCAAATCAACCAAACGTCAAACACCATACCATGTTAAATGGAAGAGGACCGCAATTGGTGCATCAACCAAACAGCAGGAACCACAGTTTGAAACCGACCCTTTTAATTTCTTGAATGTATTCGACGTCCTGAGGGGATGGCGGCACATCTTCTTCTTCTTCATCATCGTCGTCGTCTTCATAGTCTTCGTCACCATCACCTTCTTCTGCTTCTGGAACTCGCAATTCAATATCTTCTCGGCCGACTAACAACGGCCCAGCGTTTCTCCACCTCCGGCCACTGCCATTCGCTACCAAACCTTTCGCCCATCCGGCGTGCCCAGATGGAGCCCGACGAAAGAAGGCTGAATGGGTTGCCGGAAAAGATGGAGGTAACGGGGAAGGAGGAGGGAATTTGGAGAGCTGGAGGGACACTGTGGTAGTCATGCCGGAGAACCTCTTATCCACTTATTCTGTAAAAGGCTGAGATGAGATTTCAACGATTCGAGGGCTTCAAGTCTTAAACACTATCAACCAAGCTTTTATTACCTTCCGCTAGTTAGCAATTCGTTTTCGCAGCTTGAGAAGATTGATTTCCAGTTCCAGAAACCAATCTGTTTGAGATGTGCCCGCCCCCTGCTTCTGCTTCAAGTCCCAGCTAGGATTTATAGTGGCTACTGCGGCAAGCCAGCAAAAGAAGGGATGGATGACCTTGGGTTGGTTTGGGTTGGGTTGAGTTTACTGAATTCAAATTTAATTCATTGGATACATGACTTATAGGTGTCAAAACATAACCTGACTCGAGTAATTCGCCCGATCAACTCGATTGCTATCCGAATTGACTAAAAGTTAACCATCTGCAACCCGACCGACAGACAACCCGACTACCCGCAACCCGATTAACCCAAACCCAATTGACCTGCAACCCAATAAAACCTATAACCCGATCAACCCTCAACCCGATTGACCCAAACCCGACTAACTCGCAACCCGCCTGTTGAACTGAATAACTACTCTATTTTAAAATAAAGTTCATATTATATACCAAAGTGAAGCCATTTTTCATTTCCAAAGGGAAGTTCAAAATCTGAAATTCTCTTGAAATTATGTTTCTTTAATTACATAAATAAAAACATGATGTTCACTTGAAAATTAATTTCTTTAACAAAATTAAATAAGATTCATAAAATCAGCACAATGCTAATTTTGATAATGAATAAAAGACAAGTTTGTACAAAATAAAAATTAAATAAAATTATCAATAATTCATCTTTTAGAGGGATATAATTGGGTAACATTTGGTGTTTCTATAAATATTAAATACATAATTTGAAAAGCTTTAAATATGATGGAAATACGTATGTACTTAGAAATAACATTATTTTTATTTTTATTTTTAACAGGTTTGTACAAAATAAAAACAATGAACATGATCATGGAAATAAAAAAAAGAAATGACAAAGAAAAGCTGCTCTTATACAATATTTGCTTGGGATTTTTCCAGAAATAGCATCTTAAAAAAAATTACAAAAATAGCACCCATTCCGTAGAAATTACAAAAATAGCACCTTTTTTTTAAAACCGCACCCCCTGGTGCGTTTTGCATGTAAATCGCACCCCCTGGTGCATTTTGTCTTTAAACCGCACCTTGGGGGTGCGTTTTATCTTTTTGGGCCAAAACCGCATCTTGGCCATGCGGTTTGCGGTCTGACCAAACCAAACCGCATGGCCCAGATGCGGTCTAGGCCTGACCTAGCAAAACCGCACTTTGGGGATGCGGTTTTGCTTCTCCAAAACAAACCGCACCCTCAATGTGTGGTTTTGGCAACACAAACCGCACCCCCCCCCCTCCCCCAATGCGGTTTGTGTGTCACTTATTTTCCGACACCAGACATGCAGGCATGCAGATTGACAGACGTGGGGCTCAATGGCAGATGAAAACCGCACCTCTAAGGTGTGGTTTTTCATTGATGATTGTAAGAACCCCGCTTCTAGGGATTCTCGATACTGATCTTCGGCACCCGTGAGATTGGGATTTAGGGTTGAGATTAGGGATTTAGATGAGAAAGAACATAATAGAATTGGGAATCGGCCGAGGCCTTGGATTAGGAGAGAATAGAAATTAGGAGTTGAGAGATATTAGGGTTTAGGAGACTTTGCTTAATATTTTGGTTGATTGATTATGACGTAAACCCCAGGTACATATTTATAGGGAAATACTGGAAACCCTAATAATAATCCTAATACGACTAAATCTCTACTAACCATAATTATAATTATCCTAACTAATATAATAATAGAAACTCGAAATAAATGTGTTTCTGACAATCTATCCCCCTTGAAAACAATCTTGACCTCAAGGTTGTAGTTGACTTTCATCTCCTTGACCTTCCGCTTTCTTCGTTTCCAATTGCGCTCAGTTCCACAACCGAATCTTTTTCCAACAACTTTTACTTCCCGCGACTCTCCTTCACCCACGCGACATATATCACGTTCTTCATAGCCGAACAATTTTTCCTTCTAGAACTCAACAAAATATGAACCGTGGAATCATCCTTCTTTATGATCTAGCTTGTGGTCTTCAAGGAATTGATCCATAAATTTGATTATGGGCTTGGTGGCTAAACAACCCATAACTCTTCCCACCCTACTATTAATTCTCCTTGGATTCGGCCCACAAGTTCTTGGAAGGAAGAGGTGTGGCCCAAACCCAATTCAAGCTTCTCCTGACTCCCCTTTTCTCCATACTCGGCTAGGCCTTGTCTCTTTAAAAGCTCACCTTTCACCCAACTAAAATCTTCTTTGTCCTCCAAGCCTTCGTTCTTTAAAAGAAGACCCAAACGTGACCCAATCACTCCTTGAAACCTGTTGGGCTCGTTCGGCCCACCACTAGTCTTGTGGACTGTACCATAATTCTCAAGACGCGGCCCGTTAGGTTGAACTGACTGGTCCGAAGGAAGACAAGTGAATGCCAGCCCTCGGTCCGGGCCTGTCCGGCCCACTCCCTCCATCCCATCTGCTACAGCCCGAACTTCTCGGCCCAACAGAGGCAACAGCGGCTGCTGCGGTGGTCCTCGGCCCAAGGCTACAGCCCTAGGGCTTGCGAGAGAAGAAAGGCGGTCGTCACCCCCCTCCTTCCTCGGTTCTTATTCTTTCCTCGTCGGCGACCCGGCCCTTCGGCGGCATGGCTGCCAGCCACAATCCGCCGTCGCCTCCCACCCTTCCTTCTTCTTCGTTTCCTTCCCCGTCATCTTCTTCATCTCCTCCGGTGGAACTCGGCTACCAGGAAGCCAGCCCACTTCCAATCTCGTCTCCGGCCTTCCTGCTTCGTCGATCGGTGACGCGTCTGGAGCTGCTGTTACGCGCATCTCCAGAGCCGCCGCCGTCTGTATCACTAGCAGCGCCGCATGGAGCCTCCGCTCAGTCCTCCCCTCTGATGTCGTCGGTCGCGCGCCCTTCTTCTTCTCCTTCTTCTTCTCTAATTCCGTCCCCGACAGTGATTCACCCAGCTGACGGCACGAATATCCGCGCGCTTCCGGCCGAGTCTCCGACTCTGATTCCCCGTCGGCTCTTTCCTCGGCGCTCCCCTTCCCGAAGGTGCCCGCTTCGCCTCCTTCACCCGCGACGAGGTCGTCAGGCGGCTGTGAGGGCAAACCGATGCAACGCCTCTCATCTCCGACCTCGGTACGTCGCCGATCGTTGATTACGAAGGAAGAGATAAGTCACTGGCAGGATCAAACAAGGCAATCGTTTGTGGCTCCTGGTTTCTTCCCGGAATCGGTGGTGACACGAAGGCTACCTGGATTCCGTCGTTGGATCGTGACTTCTTCTTCTGAAATCGCCAATTCACCAAGCGATTTGGTGTTGACCTTTGCACTGCACCTCCTGCTTGGGAGTCTTCTACAGCAGCGGATGCCCTCTCATTATCGAGAACAATGATAGAAGCAACAAGGTCACCTTCTTCTTCCGCCCCAATATCGACTGCAGCCTCGGCAACCTTGTTCTCCTTGTCAAGTGTAGCGGCTAGAGAAGCAAGTTTCCCTTCTTCTTCAACCACCGCCGGGACTGTCGTCTTTGCAACTTTGCGCCGCTCCTCGGTCTTCACGGCGATGACTGTTGGCGGTGATGGCGAGACTCGACTCATGACTGCTTCTACCTTCAGTCCGATGTTGTTGGGTGCCTCTTTGGTGGACGGCGGCTTTGCCGCCAGAGGCTCCTCGATCTCCATTCTCTTCTCGAGCTCGACGGGAAACGCAGGTTGTTCCAACCACTCTTCGAAATTGATTTCTGCTATCATCGGTTCGATTGTGACTGGGCTCCTCTCCATCTTCGGTCGGAGAGTTTATCCGGCAGATTCCAACTTCATCTTAAGAATTCTAGTGAGTCCTTCGATCGAAAGATCGAAGTTGGTCGAAACCATGGTACGAGCGCCACAACCGGGCTCTGGTACCACCGTAAGAACCCCGCTTCTAGGGATTCTCGATACTGATCTTCGGCACCCGTGAGATTGGGATTTAGGGTTGATATTAGGGATTTAGATGAGAAAGAACATAATAGAATTGGGAATCGGCCGAGGCCTTGGATTAGGAGAGAATAGATATTAGGGTTTAGGAGACTTTGCTTAATATTCTGGTTGATTGATTATGACGTAAACCCCAGGTACATATTTATAGGAAAACACTAGAAACCCTAATAATAATCCTAATACGACTAAATCTCTACTAACCATAATTATAATTATCCTAGCTAATATAATAATAGAAACTCAAAATAAATGTGTTTCTGACAATGATTTTGCCAATAAAAGGCAGCCCGGGAAATCTTATTCTCTTCACACATCTCCTTCTCCCTTTTCAATTTCCTACTGTTTTATTGCAGATGGCATTCTAAAAGTTCACGCTTGGGTTACGGTGGAATGGTTAAACGGAAGAGAGCGGAAAGGGGGTTACCTACGTCGGTGGCAATTTCAGAAAATAAAGGTCGCTACCAGACCGTGCTTGAAGACCTCTATCAAATGTGTACTAACGTTACTTGCATAGATGGCACGAGAAGTGTTGATCGTATGGTGTACCGATATCCAAACAGAGAAGGCGGGTCGTTGTGGCACGAGGAATATCTCATAACCACTCAAGATGAGGTAGATGCCATGCTCGAATTCTTGAGGTCCAACAATCTTTCCAAAGCCGAGATGTTCGTTTACACCGAGCCGGTCGTAGGCGTTGGAGGTCATTTTGGAGACGGTCAAACATCTAATATCTATGGTGCAGGTGAATTATATGGAGATCATCCCTACCAAAGTTACCATGATTCTCAAACCTATTTTCAGTACCAAGAGCAAGGTGAAGGTCATCATCAATCTTACCCGTCATATGAAGGTCATCCCTACTAAATTAATTAAAATTAATGATTTAATTTCGAATATAATTCTATTATAATTATATTATTAACAATCAAATTTAAGTAACTTGCAATTTTTTCCAAGATATATACATATTATCATAAAACAAACATACTAAATTAATTGACATAAATAACATTCTAAATCAATAATAATTTAAAGAGATACATACATATTCAAACATTATAAATTAATAAAATTCATTTAAGTACACATAAACATAAATCGTATTGGTTGTTTGGTAAGTAATTTAATCGTATTGGTTGTTTTAAATAATTTAATCGAATACAATGCAACACTCGTTAGACTCTTAGAAGAGATATACATCTTCTTAGAAACGCATCCTTTTTGACAGAAAAAGGGGAGATCCGAGGATCTCTTAATACCCGATTTTCCCAGAAAATGGGAGGATCATGATAATCACTTAAAATCCCATTTCCTTAGACATGCATCTCTTTATAAAGAGTCGAAAGAAGTGACGCTATGTATTCGATTAAATTATTGAAAAAAACCAATACGATTAAATTATTGAAAAATTTATTTTATATTCCACTAAGTACATTAGCAAAATAAAAGAAAGATAAATGATGAAGAATTGTATGTACCGGGTGATCGTTCCAAACATCCATTGAATGATGGTTGGGTTGTCATACAAGTCGGTTGGATCAATAGGCCCTTGATCCAAATAGTACCGTTGGTTGTATATATTCACGTCGTCCCCAACCTATGAGAGAAAAACAACAAGGTTAGTACATAGATTAATTAAAAAGCTTATAACAAAAACAAAAATTGACCAAAATAATGAGTACGTACCGCTTGAAATTCATCATAATAAACTCCCTCTCCTTGGAACCACTCGTCCATTTTTTCGCGAAAGTCGGACAGAAATTCGGCGGGTTTTGAGGGAAAAACCAAAGAAATGTTTTCTGATGGCAGATCGGACTTAGCCACAACCAACAGACCACCATTTCCTAGGCTTTTGGGAGGGGAGGGGAGGGGTTAGAGAGATAATTTTATATATATATATATATATATATAGAGAGAGAGAGAGAGAGAGAGAGTGGAGAATGGTTGTGGTATGAAGAAATGAGAGGGGGAGGGGGTATTTATACCCTTCAGATCGCACCCTCCAGGGGCGGTCTGGTAATTTCTCCCCCGGTCAAACCACTCCCTTTTGATGCGGTCTACAGTTCCCAAGGGCTGACCGCTCCCTGCCGTTGCGGTCTTCAATCCGTGGCAAGGATCACTGAGGTGGCAAGCGGTCCACCGCTGGAGCGCTGCCTCATCCTGCGGTCTCCAAGCCCGCTCCAGAGAAAACACAGACCGCACATTCCTAGTGCGGTTTACAGTCCGACGTGGCGCAAAACGCACCTCCAAGGTGCGGTTTATACATAAAACGCACCTGGAGGGTGCGGTTTAGTTATAAAGCGCACCTTGGAGGTGCGGTTTGATAAAAATGGTGCTATTTTTGTAAATGTTGTGGGTTGGATGCTATTTTTGTAAATTTTTTTAATAGGTGCTATCATTGGAAAAATCCCTACTTGCTTCTAAGTTACAATTAGACACATCCTACTCAAAGTCATCATCAAGGTCTGCATCCACCCATCCATGTTTCCTACAGTCAGTGAAGCAGGCGAGTTGCTTTGCCACTGGGGGGCTGATGTGACTAGATTAACGAAGAGCTGTTGTGAAAGGCTTCTTCCTGGATTTCAAAACTCGTTGCCTGGAAAACAATGGCATACACGGAATAGAGCAACAACCAAAGGTACTCAATGAAAACACAACATCAACCACAGATGGACAAATTACTACTTCATTCCAGGCTTATAATCCATTGAAAGAAAAGATAAAGTTATATCATAGGAAATTCCTACAATACCTTGAAGTTATTGTAACTTGATGTTTTTGACCTGCTATAACAGGTTTCACAAGTCGCATTACGTAAAATACAATAGGCATTACGTAATGGTTACGTAATGGGTGTTTATCTTATGTAATAGTTGAAAAATGTCATTACGAAAACCTTACGTAATAGGCACTCATTTTACGTAATGAATATTAACCTTTCGTTACGTAATCTGTTAAATCATTACGGAAGACTTACGTAACGCTTCTAATTTAACTGTTACGTAAGAAATAACTATCGTTACGTAACCTTTACGTAATAGATGCATACTTTACGTAACAGTTGTATAGTGGCATTACGGAAGCCTTACGTAATGGATGGTTCTTTTACGTAACAGTTGTAAAGCGACAACAAACAGTATAGCTCATCATCATCCAAATTTTAGCTACCTAAAATTCCCATGCCATTGCTACCTTGTAGCAAACAACCACCAGCGACCAAAAATAAATACATAATTTCCCTTGTAGCTAATTAAGAGTAACAGGCGACAAACAATCCGCTATGTGCTTCAAGTATCATCAACAGTGGTCTTTAATCAAACGAAGAATATCTACCCAACCTCCCACAGCTTCCCAATCTCAAATCTGTAAGACCCGTGGCAGTAAAAGGAAGAAGCAAAAGGGTACGAGTAGTTTAAATCTCCAACGAGAAATCGGAATCCAAATCGAAGGTGGGAGTTGGAGATGATGGATGGAGCAGGGGGAGATGGAAACCGGTGGTCGGCTGCACCACGAGGCGGAAAGCGGAGATGGGGAGGAGAGGACTCTTCCCCAGAGCCCAACACTGGCCTCCTTTATCTGGGCCATCTTTCTTCTCGGCTGCTAGTGCGCATCTACAATCCCTAGGGGTGGCTTTAGTCGCCGGCGAAGACAGAGGCTGGGCCACCTTCCTTGTATTCGGGCGCCGACGCTTCAGGGGAGATCTGGCCAATGCAAAAAGGGCTGTTGCTTCAGGGGATTTAGACCCCTCTGTTCTTCCACTTGCATGCCTTGCTCCAGAACCCTAGAGGGAGAGATTGGGAAGAGACTAGATAGACGATAGTGAAAGAGTGGGAGTGGGGGAATAAAAGGAAGGGATGGGGGAAATATTGGGGAGAGCGGGTCTTCAAAAAACTTGTAAGACTAACTTCAACCCAAAAGCTAAATTTAGCTTCCCAAATTCTCAAACATCCATCTTTGCCTCTCATAACACAATATTTGCTCCAACCCTATACCTTCTAAATTTACCTTTTCAAGTCAAAACCAACCAATCAAAAATTAAGAAAGGAAATGAAAAACAAAAAGAATAAAGCAGCTGGAAAGTGGAGGGTCCCGCGAAAGACCTTTTTGCCTTCCCAAATCCAAACCATCCAATCAAAACCACCACTTGCAGGATGCATTTTTACCTTCCTTTCTATTTCTCCAGCTATATATCCACCCTAACTCCCATTCTCCAAATTTGCATCCCCACTTTTTGTTGGGTTGGAGATCAAAAAAAGGGAAAACCCCACTTCTCCAAATTTGGCATCCAGGGTTGGAGACAGTCTAAGCCCGGTAAAATGATTGAGCGCCACTAAAAGGGAGGGAATCTTTTTGGCCAGGGACTGAATATTTTGGGTGAGGAGGGAATTTCTGGCGGATGAACTGAAAATTTTTATAGCAAAAAACTCACCAAAAATAATAAAAAATTATTATTTGTATTTTAAATGAATAGATATAGATACTATTACATTTGTCTATTTAAAATAATCAACTCGATGCAAAACTATGGCATAGACAAATAAGATTTTTTCACGATAGTTTTAGAAAATTTTATGAAACAGAGACAAATTCATTGACATGTCGAGAAAAATAATATTTCTTTCTAACTTTCTAAAAGGCTTACAAATGTTATGAAAGTGGGACATATACAATGATATATTGAGATAAATACTATTTCTATCTAAAAGTCTTCAAAACTGTTATGAAATTTAGTGAAATATAATTATATATAGAGACAAACAATATTCTTGTAGTGACTAGTGATAATAGACTTGGGAACGGGTTAATTGCATGGTTGGTCACTGAGATTACAAAAAACCTTCAAGTTTGGTCACTCGAAATATTTAAATCCATTGGTGGTACTTCAGTTTACTGAAACCGTTCATGTTTGGTCACTCTCCGTCCAACTCTGTTAACTTTGGCTGATGTGGCAGTCAACTCTTAAAGTTGACTGTTAACTTAGTGACGTGAAAATTAAGAAATAATAAATAAAATAAAATTTAATGTATTTTAATTTCCAACTCATTTTTACCATAAAATAAATATTATAATTATCAAATTGAAAGGATTTAAAGGTCGATTTTGTTTCCTTCCTTCTCTCCTTCGTCGTTTTGTTGACGGCTGCCCAAGTTCGGTCAAGTTAGGAGCAGAGGAATCGATTTTGAGGAAAGGGATGCCGGTAGATGCGGCTTCTATCGTAGTTCCCTTTCCGATTTCTTTGTTGTCCCTCTGACGATTTGTCTAACATCTAATCGAGAGAAGAGAAGTCCCATTCACAGACAACTCGCATTCAGGGCCTTCAACCAGATTGGTGGCAAGGCACGCTCAGTCCACGGCGATTGCACCAACCCTAGCACCGACTGAAAAGCATAGAGGAGTGGTTTTCGGCGGTCAGGAGTGGAATTGAACCACAGTGGTGGTCCTAGGCCTCTGAATCAGGTTTCGAAGCATGTCCATTCCTAGCTCGCTCCCTCTTATCATCACTCCACTCCATTTCTTCTTGCGGATATGAACATCAGCTGCTTGCTTTCTCCATTCCTAGACCAGTCAAAGATGATTGCATAATTATAATATTTTTTATTTTATGGTAAAAATGAGTTGGACATTAAAATAGATTTAATTTAATTTATTATTTCTTAATTGTCACGTCACTAAGTTAACAGTCAACTTTGAAAGTTGACTTCCACATCAGCCAAAGTTAACGGAGTTGGACGGAGAGTGACCAAACGTGAACGGTTTCAGTAAACTGAAGTATCACCAACGTATTTAAATATTTCGAGTGACCAAACATGAATGGTTTAGGAGCAGAGGAATCGATTTTGAGGAAAGGGATGCCGGTAGATGCGGCTTCTATCGTAGTTCCCTTTCCGATTTCTCTGTTGTCCCTCTGACGATTTGTCTAACATCTAATCGAGAGAAGAGAAGTCCCATTCACAGACAACTCGCATTCAGGGCCTTCAACCAGATTGGTGGCAAGGCACGCTCAGTCCACGGCGATTGCACCAACCCTAGCACCGACTGAAAAGCATAGAGGAGTGGTTTTCGGCGGTCAGGAGTGGAATTGAACCACAGTGGTGGTCCTAGGCCTCTGAATCAGGTTTCGAAGCATCTCCATTCCTAGCTCGCTCCCTCTTATCATCACTCCACTCCATTTCTTCTTGCGGATATGAACATCAGCTGCTTGCTTTCTCCATTCCTAGACCAGTCAAAGATGATTGCATAATTATAATATTTTTTATTTTATTTTTTATTTTATGGTAAAAATGAGTTAGACATTAAAATAGATTTAATTTATTATTTCTTAATTGTCACGTCACTAAGTTAACAGTCAACTTTGAAAGTTGACTTCCACATCAGCCAAAGTTAACGGAGTTGGACGGAGAGTGACCAAACGTGAACGGTTTCAGTAAACTGAAGTATCACCAATGTATTTAAATATTTCGAGTGACCAAACATGAATAGTTTTTGTAATCTCAGTGACCAACCATGCAATTAACCCACATGGGAACATATAATGAGTCATCTTATCTTAATAACGTCACTCAAACTATCTCAAATGCAAGTTATTTTACATTATAAAACGAGTGAATATTCACTCATAGACCATCTACAATGCAAGGGTTAAAGTGCCAAATTTTGGCACTTTTGGGCAGGGTTCAAGAAGGCGCGCCTAGGCGCACGTCTAGGCTCAATTAGGCGCTAGGCGGTGGAGGATCGCCTTGACTTGGCCATAGGCGTTATAAAAGGCGCTGGTAGCACTTAGTTTGCGCCTAGTGGAGAGAAGGCGTGCCTGGGCGAGCTTAGGCGGTTAATCCCAATACTCTTCGTTTTGTCCTAGAAAATCAAAAACTTGCCTCTTGCCCTAGAAAATCAGAAACACGAGAAGTAACATCTGTTGCCGCCTGCCGCCCTAGCTCTCGCCCCATTTGCTGCTCTCTGCCGCCACGGAGAAAGTCATCGATCACTCTTCTCGCCTTCACACCGCTCCGCTGCTATAGAGAGAAATAAATTCGAAACTCGTCAATTGCTACTCCTTCCTTCTCCTCAGTACGTAGCACAAGCTTCTTGCCTTTATAAGCACCTATTAGTAGATGATTGGTCACTATTTGCTTGTTATTTGTTATGTTAAGTGTTTACTGTTAAGAACTAGGCATTGCTAATTTTATATGCACTTGGATTATATGAATTATTCTAGAAAATAGGAAATATTTGAGAATTTTTCCATTTATGCTCTAAACGCCTAGGCGCGCCTAGGCTACGCCTAATCGGACAAGGCGCAAGTCAAGAGCCGAGCGCCTGCCTTACGCCTAGCGCCTTTTAGAACCTTGCTTTTGGGTTGCAATGGCAAGTGCTAAAAAGTGATAGTGTGAAATTTTAATAATATAGGGGCCAAATTTGGCTCACAAAAAGACAAGAAGTGCTAAAAGGTAAAAAGCAATCTCAAGGAAGAAGAATGGGGTTGCACTAAAAAAAGGGGAAGAGAGGTTTTTTCACCCCACGCGCGTGTCCACCCTCCTACTTTTTTTATTTTATTTTGTCGGCCAAATTGCATATAAGCCCCCATGAAATTTCTCCACCAGTCCCTAATTTTGCTTCCAACAACTATTTTCTCCTACAACAGCTATTTTTTGTTCCAACAACTAACTTTTTTCATAATTTTTAAATCTATAGTCATTGGCACGAGCCATTGTATTTTCGTCATTGATGATGTCATATTTATCATCAAAAAAATATAACAAAATGAAAAAATTATATCAAAACGTTCGTTTTAATTAATTATGACTAACTATATAAAAACAATTGCAGAATTATATATATAAAGCAATGAAATGTACAATAAACTAACTAATAAAAAAATCACAAATATAGCACTTTGCCATTTGGCTCTACTCCATTGGAGCAAAAGCACTTTATTGAGTGCCAAATTTGACACTTTGGCCCTAACTTTTAGCACTCCATTGTAGATGGTCTTAACTCTTAAGGTGTGCTCGAGTTACATTTTAGTTTCGAAATAGCTCCTTTTTGTTTAAGGTATAGAGTATATGGTTAGGGTATAGAGTATAAGGTACAGATGGCTTATGGTTATGGTTTAGAGTTATGATGATTAGAACGTATATTCTTCCCAATAACCGAATATAAAATTGACTTAACTTACATTCTTCACATAGCATACATTATACTTTATACCAACAATTTCATAACACATAACTATAGTTCATGGTTTAAGGTTAGTGAATAGAGTATAGGGTCATGGTATAGAGTTAGGATGATTAGGACGTATGTTCTTCTCAAAACCGAATATAAAATTGACTTAACTTACATTTTTCACATTACATACATTATAGTTTATACGAACAATTTCACAACATATAACTATAGTTCATGGTTTAAGGTTAGTGAATAGGGTATAGGGTCATGGTTTAGAGTCAGTGTTTGGGTTATGGTTAAGGGTTGAGCTTAGTTTTAGGGTTAATGACTTAATGTTGTCTTTTAGGATAATGTATGGTTGATGGTTAAGGTTAGTTTTAGGTTTTAGGGTTAATAAGTAAGATTGTGTTATAGGGTTTAAGGTATAGGGTTTCTTCATGGTTATCCTTTACAATAGATATTTTGCTTTTTATATTTCATTATTTAATTTTACTTTAAAAATTAATTTACCTATTAGATAAACATACGCATTTAAAATATTTTGAAAACTTGTGAATGTACATCGTAAATATATCATATTCAAATGACATTCCGACCAACGCATCGAACAACAAACTAGTTAATCAGTAAAATTTTTATCATCTATAATAATAAATATCAAAGTAAGGAAGAATAAGATGTTGACAAAAAATTGAAGGAAATTATTTGAATGCAAAATTCAACAATCACTTTTTAACCCCAAATATTTGATCCAAAATTCCCTCCCCCAATAAGAAAATCCCCGCCCAATATTTGGAAACGCTACCCAATGTCCAAAATTACCCACCCAATATTTGGAAACCTCCCCACCCAAAATTCCCCCCCCCCCCCCACCCCCCAAATATTTGGGTCCAAAATTCCCTCCCATAATATTAACAATAATTTTTTGTAATTCATTAATCAAATGACGTTAGTTAAGGAAGGAAAAATATTGTGAAATTTTCTCCCTTAACCCTCAGTGGTTTCTGCAGCAAGCTTGGTACAGGCTCGGCACTCCTTGCTGAACTATGGGGCATTCTGCAAGGCCTCCAACTAGCTTGGCGAAAGGGAGCTCAGTTCCTCATCATTGAATATGACTCTCAACTAGCCTTGACTTTGATTGAGCAGCGTTCAGACCCAGTTCACCCTTACTCGACGTTTCTTGGAGCCATTCGCCGCATGATTGCGCAAAGTTGGGTGGTTCAACTAGTTCATACGTACAGGGAAGGGAATAGAGTCGCGGACTGGCTCTCGAAGCACACTCTCGTCTATCCATTCGGTACGCATCAATTAGATGAACCCCCAACCAATCTTCCTTCGATTCTGCAGGATGATGTTCGGGGAATCAGCTTCCCGAGACGGGTTGTGGAGCATACTTAGGTTGTTTTTGTTTCTGGTTAGCTGCTGCTACTGCTTTTGTTTTCTTGGATTTCTGGCTGCTGCCTGAGTTTTGTTAAGCTGGTTGGGGAGTCTTGTGAGAAGTTTTTTCGGCTGCAAGCAGTGCGCCCTCCCTGCTTCTTGGACTCAGCCCTGCTGCTACTCTTGTAATCTCTTGGCTGTTTGATAGCCTCCATTTAATAAAAAAAAATACTGAAAAAGTGGACCGAATTGACATTTATTTGAATCGGACCAAATTGGACCGAATGCAATGTTGGTTCGGTCCTAAAATGCCTTTCATTATTATTGAACAGTGATTCTCGTGAGATTGGCCCAGACCTGACCGTTGCACATCCCTACATCTGAAAAGAAAATCCGACAAAATAATTAACGGGTTTTGAAATGGAAACATTGAGATTACTCAATACAACAGTCGCAAGTCCATAGATACCCATAAGTTCACAAATATAACATTGAGTAATTCCTCCAAATATCCAAACGCATACACTAGCTGTGTTCCCGACCATTGACCGGGTTATTTTTAATATTATTAAAAATTTGAAATCTTGATTGATTTACAATCATATATCGGTTCTATCAATACAGTGAAAAGATCACAAATAAAGGTAATGTATTAAACACGTATGATAACATGATAGTCTCAATCTTATTATTAACATACCTAATGGAGTTTGTCTTATAAGGTCTGCAATTAATATGATCAAATAAAGTTTATCTTAATGATTAGAATTTTACATAATAATAATAATAATAATCTGAGACTTACCGGTTGTGTGCTCAAATTCCAGTAATTATTATTTATATGTTTGCTTATTTTTAACGAATGTTTAGTTTATAAATTAAATTTTAAAATAATAAAGTGATGTGGAGAATCAAGCCCGACGTGAATGCATGAGAATTGAGAAAGTTTGAAATGTTGAAGTCTAATTTTGAAAAGTGTACAATATTTTGTATGACGTATGTTTGATTATCGAAAAAAAATTTTACAACTATATTGGTATAATAAACACTAATTACATCAATAATTATTTATATGACTATAACTATATTGCCATAAACCCGAATAACCTACGTGAATTATTATTAATTATTAATTAATTAATTACTTAATATATAAAAGACTAACATTGAGCTATTATTCATTAGTGGCTCTCCCACTACTTAGTGGGGAAGTTTCAAGTTACTTCTTTTACCCCACTCTCTATTCTACAGTCTTTGTGTTTAGTTATTGTTCACAGGTTTACATCTAGCGTCCATTGTGTTTCCCAATTAATTAGTTAATTAATATTAATATATTAATATTTATTAATAATAATATATTAAAGCATAGCATTGAGTTACTATTCATTAGTGGCTCTCACGCTCTTCATTGCATAGCATTAATAATAATTTTACCTCACTCTCTATTCTACAACTTTTGTGTTTAGCTATTGTTCGCTAGGTTTACATCTATTGTCCATTGTGTTTCCCATAATCATTATTGCGTACTAGGTTTTCAGCTATTCTCTATTGCAACTATTATCCACTAGATTTTCGTCTATGACTTTTTGCACAAATCATCGCCTTTGCCAACCACTTCGCAGACTATCTCGAAACACTATAGGCGGAATCCTGAGTTGTCCTCTTCCACCATTTCCACGGCCGCGAACGAAGATCCATACCAAATATTCCTTGTCCAATCCTTGCCTTTGCTCACCAATTCACAACATTTTTTGAAATACAGTCGGCGAAATCCTATGTTGTTCCCCACCACCGTTTCCCAAAGCCGCTACCACGAGTTTTGTATCGGGACCGAGTTTCGTCCTCTTTAGTGTTATTTTTTCTCTCTTTTTACTTTTTGTGGAGCATGATCAGAATTGAACCAAAACACATGGGTATCCTAACTTGAAACCAAATCATTGCCTTTTCGCACCATTTCGCAACCCAACTTGAAACACTTTCGGTGGAATCCTGAGTGTCCTCTTCCACCGTTTGCCATGGCCGCGACCAAAGATCCATACTAGATATGCTCTGTCCAATTCTCAACATCGCTCACCAATTCACAACCTTCTCAAAACACTGTCAGCGAAATTCTAAGTTGTCCCCCTCCCCTATTTCCCAATGCCGCTACCAAAAATTCATTCTAATCTGTTCAATATTGGCGAGTTTTGTATTGGGACTGAGTTTCGTCTGCTTTATTTTTTTTTTCTTTCACTTTTTTCTTTTTGTTGAGCATGATCACAATTGAACCCAAATCAATTGGTATCCAACCTAATTCTATCCGGTCAAAGCGACTTGAAACCGACTTTAGTATTTATAAATTTCTCTTTTTTTCTTTAGGTTGGGAAGACAATTGAATGAATCTAAGGTATTGACGAGTGTTGTATTGTGAGCGAGTTTTATCCACTTTTGTTGTTTTCAGGTTGGACCAATAGTTAATTTGTTAAAAAATTGGTCAAAGCGAGTTGAATAAATTGTTGACCAATTTTAGATCGAAAGCGAGTTTTGTGCGCTTTAATGTTTTTTTATTTCTCATATTCCTTTTCGTTGTGAATGACAATTGAACTCTGACCCAATGTCGACGAGTTTCGTATCGAGAGAGATTTTTATTCACTTTTGTAACTGACATTGTAAATTTGTTAAAACTGGATCGACCCGGTCAAAACGAGTTGAACGCAGTGTTGAGAGTTTGAGGTCGTGAGCGAGTTTTATCCGCTTTAGTATTTTTTTTTTTTTTAATGTTTTTCCTTTGGTTGAGAATGACAATTGAGTCCAAATGCATGGGTATCCAGCCTAATTTGACCCGACCAAAGCGACTTGAACCCGATGTTTACAAATTTTCGGCTGGAGCGAGTTTACATGTTTTTGTACGTAATTGACGAGTTGTGTCGGATGTGAATTTGCTAAACACTCAGTTCAACCAGGTCAAAGCGAGTTGAATCTGGTGTTAACGAGTTTTGAGTCGGTAGCAAGTTTTAGCTTTAGTGTTTTCATTTTTCTTTTTCATTTTGTTTGAGAAAGACAATTGGACCCAAAACTGTGGGTATTCAACCTAATTTTACCCGATCAATGCGAGCTGAACGTCCTCAAACCTACAATCAGTCCAAAAATTTAATAAAGGAGAACCACGATTACCTCAAACCCAAAATTAAGAAAGGCAAAAGAGTAAGACTATGTTTGGGTCGAATTTTAGAAGTTTTATGTTTCAAAAGTTGAAATCAAGCCAAACACCTCTAAAGTTTGCTTTTTAAAAAGCCGAAGTTTTTCGTAACTTAAAAGAAGAAGCTCCGATTTTAAAATACAAAATCTTCTATACCATATATTATTCTTTTTCTAGAAAACATCATTTTCTTTCATTTATATCATTATAAAAAAATAAATTAAAAATATGATTATTTAATATGTAATAAATTTAATGTGATCTATTTTGAATATTTTTTATTTTAGAATTTGTATTCATATGTTATGTTAGAAATATTTTTTAGTCATTTTACATTACCTCTTATATTAGAAAGCAATTTTGATAGTTTATCAAATAAACACTGTACCGCTTTTAAAAAAAAAATACTTCTTGAAAAGATCCAGAGAAGGTGTTTCATTTTCCAAAAGTTACAGCATGTTAAGCTTCTAGCCATACAAATTGAAACAATAGCGTCATGAGAGAAGTTTAAACATAAATAATTTATTCGACGGAACTTTTACCTTATGCAAGTTCATCGACCATATGTTATTGTAAATAACAAGCCTATGAAAAGAATAATTAAGAATGAAATAATATTACTTTCACTTTTGGATCAACACTAAAACTATTACTATTAAAATATATTTATATTTCTGATACACAAAGCCAGAGCAAGCAAAGTTTTGCTAGTTCATATTATTAGGATTGCAAATAGGCCTACTTAGATATGATTAGATCGTGTATTTGAACAGGACAAGGTTGTCAACCTGCGGGTCAACCCGCTTTGACCATGATCCAGTGAGAAAAAGGGTCGACCGCTACAAGGTACCGGGTTGGAGGTCAAATGGTGTCATTTTTTTCTTTGATTTGCGAAATCCGCCTATTTACCGATTTTTCTTTTCGCCTATGACACACACAAAACACCACACTAGAAACCCCGTCTAGAGCCCAAGTTTTTAAACTCTAGAGGGGTGCAACATAGGGGAAGTAAGTTTTAATTATCAACCCGGGCCGATCCATGTACCACTACTTCAATCGTTTAGGTTGTTATCTAGCAAGCAACTTTTGGGTTTAGAACTAATGGAACTACAAACTAAACAAGCAAAGAAAAGTAAATAAAGGAAAGTTCTAACTAAGGGAGCTTCACCTAAGAGTTGCTTCCCCCTAACTAGCTACCATGACTCGTTGGATTGAATGGATTCGTGTGGTGTAGGTGGTTGTGAACCGCGAGGGTGAGCAACTAGTGATCGATTTGTCACGGGATCGATCCACTCACGACGTCTAGGGGAACCGCTAGAAGGAGCAATTAGTGATCCATTTATCACGGGATGGATTCACTAGAGATCGATTTGTCATGGAATCGATCCTCTCACTCAGTCTCTAGGGGTTGCCTAGGTCTCTCCCTCAAATCGGAGTTTGAGCGGCTTAATCACGACCAACCTAGATGCAAACTTGAGTAAAGGGGGATGCTCATATCTAACCTAGATAGTAGGCACAAAGCGCCCAGGAAAACCAAGCTTGCCAAGCCTACCTAAAAAGGTGTGGTTTTCCTCTAATCTAGGTTAGGCAAGCACACAAGATTTGGAAAGCATAACTAAGCACAATCACCATGAAAATACCTCTAATACTCAAATTAATGCAAACCCATACAAAATCATTCAATCTACACAAGTAATTACAAAGTATTAGTTAGAGATCTACAACACCCAAGAGAAAAGAGTGAGTTTCTAGAGAGAGAAGAGAGGGGTTACAAATTTGAGCTCAAGATCTTCTTCTTCTCTAGGCTTGAATCCTTGTCTTCAAGATCCACCCAATCCTCCAATGATGCTCCAAGATCACTCTAGCACTCTCTCTCTCTCTCTCTCTCTCTCTCTCACTAGAACTCCCCTTTGGTGTTTTTGGGCAAACCCTAGAGAGGGAATTGAATTTCTCTCCAAAAATTAGCTCTCCCTTCTCTCTCCCCGCTGCTATCTTCATATTTGCCCGAAAGTGACCAGTTCACAGACGCGTTGGCCAGTTCACGGTCGTGTCTAAACGCGTCAGTGAACTCAGTGTCATCTCCAAAATGCAACGCTTTGATTCTGTTGTTCACGGTCATTGGCCTCAGTTCACGGTCTTAGCGACCGTGAACTCACTTGGCGTCAGTAACCTCCGAAACCTCGCTGAACTGCTCGATGTTCACGGTTTGTGCCTCCAGTTCACGGTCTTAAGAGACCGTGAACTCTCTTGTTTGAACGTGAACTGCGGCTGCTTCCTGGACGCCTGCACTTCACTGTTACGGGGCAATTGTCACGGTTTGCCTTCGGACTTTTCTTCGGTTTTTTGCGCTTTTTGACCTTCAATTATCCCAAAATTCGACCTCGACCCTTCCACACGTGCTAGGACCTGAAATGTATCAAAACAAGCTCAACCTAGCGTGGAATATGTCGAGGAACGATGAAATACTAAGCTAAACGAATAAGAAATGAGGTGTAAAATGTGTACATTTTGGCCCAAATCAGCCTAACTCCATATTTGGAATCCTTAGTTGAACATTTGAATATTGAAGTTATATAAGTGTGTGTGAATTTTCACTATATGTTGGATCTAAGTACGACATGTTACTTTGGTGTAATGTTATTACTCATATGTTAGATGAGATTTGATATAATTTATCATAATAAGTACAATATAATGACTCTTTCCATATTTCCGAGATAAAACGAGTGATCCATTAACGCTTGACCCACTAACTCGATCGAGTCCTAATCAACCCGCAAATTGACAAAATTGGAACAGCATAAAGTCTCGTGGCGGCAGAAATCCAGAGATAGACTAAAGCAAGGGGACAAGCATACCGCCTTTTTTCATAGGGTGGCAAATTACAACCGTAAGAACTTTGTGGTTGACATTAAAGTGGATGAGCATTTGGTTGAATGAGATATGAGATCAAGAAAGTTTTGATCGACTATTTTGTGCATCTGTAAATTGAAACTATACAAACGACACCCTCCCCCTGGAGTTATGAAGCTGCAAAAGTTACTTAAAAGGAAGTTGTACATCTCGTATGTTTTTCTTAATGAGAATGATATTTGCAGATTATCAAACATAGCAAGGGTGAAAAAGCACCAAGTCCGAATGGCTTCACAATTGCATTCTATAAACATAGCTGAGAAATTTTGAAGGACGATATTGTAATGGCTTGTCAAGATTTTTATAATTCAGGTATTCTCCCTAATTGTATCACTCACTTGTTCATTTGCCTTGCGCTAAAGAAGGGAGCGGCAGAATATGTTCAGGATTCTCGCCCAATTAGCTTGTTTGACCGCTCGTTTGTTTGTTAGATTTGAAAATGAATATTTTGAGTTTTGAAAATCTTTGAATTTATAATGGATTTGTTGTTTCCTTGTATTCGAAAGATAACGTTGTTTGTTTAGTTGATTTTGATAATGGATTTAAAGGTTTTTGTACCATGGGTTACAAATTCTTGCCTTTCATGCCCAAATATCAAATGAAATGTGGTATTTGTAAATACGTAGGGTTCACGGATTGAAGCTAAAAAATATGTTCAAATTCATGGGCCCACAAATTTGCATATCTCAACAAACAATTTTTTTTAAAAAAATACATAATACTTGAGATTTAGGTGCCAAATACATCACCCAAATACCACAAGCAAACAATAACCAAGTTGATCACCAAGCTGCTATCATCACGTTTAGGCCTTGTGGTTAATAGTCGCGCATCGGCTAATCAACTAGGGGAAGTGATCAACGTTGTAATGGAATGATGTAAATTTTCCATTGCGGTTAATAAAATTTGTCTGTGCAACTTCCCTCCGTCCAAGGTAGGGATAGGAAAATAGACCAGACAGTTAGAAAAACCGTGGTCCAAACCGTACCGCACAGTTTGGTCTGGACTGTAGACCGTGAAGTATGGTCTAATCAGGTCCATGGTCTGCATTATTTTATGATTTGATCTCTTGGTCTGGTCTGGTCTAGACAGCGGTTTACCGGACCAAACCGTGGACCCAACTGACTTGTCAATACGTGTTAATAGCCCATTCGCCCACTCTCCAAACTCTCACAACGACACCTAAGTCTCAACCTTAATTTTGTGAATATCTTCCCTCCTTCATTCACAACCACATTTAACTAGAGAGTAGAGATAATAGTGTCTCCATATGACATTATGTTGATGTTTATGACGTTATGGTGCAAGTTGTGACATTTTTACTTTGTATATTTGTTATGTACTAAGATTTAGAGTATCAAAATTATTCATGCATGTTAGAATTAATGTTTTAAGGCAAATAACAATTATTTTTCTTGGTTATTGGTTCAATTTTTTGTGGTTGACTAAACAAATTATTCATTTTTCGTTGGGTGTGGTCTATCTGGACCAGACCAGACCGAACCAGACCGCACAGGCGTGGTCTGGACCGGACCGTATAGTCTGTGGTCTATACTTTAGCCTCTCGGTCTGAACCATAGACCGTATATATGGTTTGGTCTGGACTAGAGCGCACCGTTTCCCAGCCCTACAACATGGTAATTAATTTCTTGTAGCCCACTCATAAATTTCTACATGAATTTGTCCACCCATCAACTTTATAAAAATCTCAATACGTAGCATGAAAAAGTACCCCGAAACTATAGGGAACGGATCAGGTCAGTAATTCTATGATCACTAACCATGAGTAACCTATCCATATCAGCATGACATCAGTATCCTCTCTCTTCTGGAAAGTCTTTTATCTTTTCCTCTTAAATCTTTAACTGGCGATTTCTCTCTCGTTTTAAGTCGAAATTTTATTTTTTTGCACAGACAAATCAGATTAAATGTCCTCTTTAAAATGATATCCATTTTGATATATTTTTAGTACAAATTTTTTTTACCAGTCATTACCATATGGTATGCTCCTATTTAACATACCATATGGTAAGAAAGTGTACCATTGTGGTATGAACATATTAATATGGTAAGAAGGTTAAATACATGATAATAGGAGTATACTAACTGTCATTTACGACTTTCATCATTGTTTACTACAAGTTACCACCCACATACCATAGTGGTAAAGTATGGTAATTTTTTATCCAGTAATTTTTTCACCCAGAAATTTATAATCCAATAGATCATGATGAACTCGTTCCTTCTGAGCAAACGTTTTTAAAAACGACTTAAAAACGGAGAAGCTACCATATGGTATGTAGTTGGTAAAAAAAAAGTTTCTCGAAATATATTGAAAATTGATCTCATTTTGTAGAGCACAACGAACTCGTTCCATCTGTGCAAAAAAAATTGAAATTCGAGTTAGAACGAAGAAGATAAGAACCGATTAAGAAAACTATGGAAAATAAAATGTCTTTAATTGACAACCATTATATCTGAATTTTCTGAACCCACTTAGATCTAAAGGTCCAGATTTAATTACTCATAAGTGAGTAACCAATGGTTACTGACCCTATTCTAAGCCGAAACTATACTGCTAAGACCATCTCCATCCAATTGCTTATTACAATTGCTTATTGGGTGGGATCCCATGTGGCAATGATTTTAAGCAATTGCAAAGATGCGGGACTTATTTCTTATTTAGTAAGATTGCTAAATAAGCAATCCCTCTTGCAATGCCACATAGACAATTGGACCCACACATTTATACACTCAAAATCTTTTTTTTTTCTTTCTTTCTTTTCTACCCACTTTGAACACACAAATTGTTAAACTTAATATTCTTGTGCTTATGATTTGTTTAAGTTGTTAATAAATTATAAATCATAAATTATATTTTAATTATATTGAATATGAAAATTTATTATAAAGATGTATAGTTAATGATGAAGATCATGCGCAAAACTAGAAAGAAATCACACTAAAAGTACACACCATTCATATTACGTCAAGAAAGCAAACAAATTTATGCAAAATACAAACACACACAAAATTATTCAAGAACTTAATGAAAATCATACATAGGATTAGAAACTAATTAAAATTATTACAAACAAGATTGACTTCACTTTTTATCTATGTAAAAGTATTGTTAAAGAAAAGAATATGTACTAGGTCTCATCAATTGCAATTGCTAACCTATTGCAGAGATGTAGGTGGTTTGAAATGATTGAAGTGAATAGTTGCTAATGTGGCTGTAGGGTCCACTTATGAAATTGCTATCCTATTGCAAGGATGGAGATGGTCTAATGAACTTGTTATACGGCCCCACAAATAGTATTGTAACTTTTTAAGTGAAAAGGACAAACGTAACCTACATATAGCCTTTTTAGCTGACTCGTCTTAATTCATTCACTAACGTTTACCTTTCTAATTAATTAAAGTTAAGATTGATTTCATCATCACAACTCAAAAGTTAAGATATGCGACGAAGCTTACCCTCCCTTTCCCCGCACTTAGTTGGGAATATAAATTATCTTATTCTTTAAGTGCTTATATTATAGAGATAACTCCATCGCACCACTTAGCACTTAATTTATAACAACAAAAAAAGTGATCAAGACATCCTCAAATTGATTAATTAGTGCTAATTACGCCCATGGAATATAAAGGAAGATCCACTTTCCACTAATTTTTAACTTTGCGCGTGCCTGTGGCGGCTCTTATTCCATCAAATCACGACTTATATTGCATTTTCTTTTTTACAATTTACGAGAACTGAGACTTCAGAAGGAGGTGCTAACCACTCTAAGAGTTGGTAAAGTAACTCATCTCTTATTAATAAGTTGATTGACCTCTTTCTATTTAATTTCCAAATTCTTCCGAGTTTCTCTTCAACCACCATGGAACTATATATAAGATCTCTAATTATTGAGGATCTTGATAGAATTTAATTTCCTAATTAATGAAAATATCCAAACGAATGACTGAAAATGTAAGAGCTTTTATTATTTATATATTTTTGGGTGAGAAACAGAGCAGCAAAGTGGTGCTCTAACTCATAACTATTAACTAATCGAGAAGTTTGGAACCCTAGCCTGTCAAGATTCTCAAGAACTCAAAGAGGATAGCTTTCCTGCACCATCAACATGTTTATCATGCCCCTTATGGCTCTTACTGTGTAGCGTGAAGTTAATGACCTTCCCCACTCTTATGTACCTTCTTCTTCCCTTTCACCGGCTTCCGCATACTCATTTCAGGGTTACCCTTTGTCTTCAGATTCACCTGAACCGAAGGTAAACTTGCTTCCTTTTGTTGGTGGGTTCCCTGCTTCATGGTTTGTGAGTTCGGCTGTACCAATCTCTTCATGTTATGGAACTGTCCCAGTCGAAATTTCCCCTGGAGCTGCATGGGCAAGATACTTGCGAAATTGCAGTAATTTGATCAATCAACCTTATTCGAATATTATTTGTAAAATTGTAAACAATCACTTCCATGAAAAGAAGGGTTAATACCTTATTTCGGCCCGAACTATGATCATAAAATCAACTTTAGCTCGTGGTTTCAGAAATTAACATCCTGACCTCAAATATGCAACATATAGACTCAATTGGCCCGACACATGGTTTGACCGTCAATTTGGACAGTCAACACTCTACATCATTGCCTTGTCACTCTAAAAATCATTAAAAAATTCAAATTCAAATTATTTTCTAATTTCTATTATTTACCATTTTCAAATTAACCAAAAAAATTGATAAATTTTGGTTAATTCATAAAATTTATCATTTTCGAAAATTTAAAAAATAAAATTTTATTTTATAATTTTATTTTTTGGTTAATTTGATAATGATAAATAATATAAATTAGAAAAATAATTTGAATTTTTTTAATGATTTTTAGGCTGACGAGGCAATGACATGGCGTGGTGACTAACGGTCAACGGTGTTGACTGTCCAAATTGACAGTCAAACCATGTGTCGGGCCAAATGATAAATAATAGAAATTAGAAAAATAATTTGAATTTTTTAATAATTTTTAGGTTGACGAGACAATGACATGGCGTGTTGACTAACGGTTAATGGTGTTGAACGTCCAAATTGACGGTCAAACCATGTGTCGGGCCAATTGAGTCTATATGTTGCATAGTTGAGGCCAGGATGCTAATTTCTGAAACCACGGGCCAAAATTGATTATATGGTCATAGTTCGGACCAAAATATCAGGAATGGATCAATTTGCCTCTTGATAGGGTTCAGAGTGTCCCGGCCCCAGCTGCGCAACCTATGGTTGATGACACCCCTTGCCCTATTGTTTGAAAGTGGGATGGGGCTGCCAATAGGAGTGGCTATACGGTCCGGTCCGGTTAAATTGGACCAAATTGATCCGGTTCCAGTCCGGTCTTTTCGGGAATATAAGGACCAAAGATTGGATTGGATACAGTCCGGTCTTGACCCGGTCCGGTCCCAATTTTATCTTGATTTTAGGTGTTGGGGGTCTCTTATCCGGGTTTTTTTACCTCAAATCTAAGCCCGAATATGAGATTGCATTGTTTGCTATCCGGTCCCAGTCCGGTCCCGGTCCGGGTTATACGGTCCGGTTTAGGGTAAAACCAAACAGTCCGGGACCAAATAGCCAGCCCTAGCTGCCAAGCACGCGTCCCACGCGGCGGGAGGAATGGTGGTGATGAATCAGGCCAGGGAGGTTCTCCTGGCTAGAGGTTTCCAATTCGCTGGGATTGATGATCTGTTGGTTGCGGATGTGCTTTCTCTCCGGGAAGCTATTCTTTGGTGTCTAGCGGCTGGGTTTACCGGGATGCGATTTGAAGGGGATGCTAGGGTATTTATTGACAAGCTCCGCCAGTTTGATATCAGAGATAGTAGGATTGGAGCCCTTCTGGAAGAAGTTATGCAATGCTTATCACTTTCTACTGGCTCCAGTATGCGGTTTGTAGGTCGGCGTAGTAATAGGGTAGCTTATTTGGTGGCTAGAAAACCCTTCTTTTGTACCCGTCTGCGAGTTGCTTCTTTGATTTTCATGCATGGTTAAATTCCACTATGTAACTTTTTTTTTATATATATATGATTATCTGTTTTAAAAAAAATTTGACTAACTAATGCTAATTACACTGCCCATGGAATTTAAAGGAGGATCCACTTTCCACTAATTCTTAACTTGCGCGTGCCTGTGGCTGCTTATTCCATCAAATCACGACTTATATTGCATTTTTTCTTTTTTACCATTTATGAGAATTAAGACTTTAGAAGGTGCTAATCACTCCAAGAGTTAGTAAAGTAACTCAGCTCTTGTTAATAAGTTGATTGCGTATTTCTCTTTAACTTCCAAGTTCCTCCGAGTTTTCTCTTCATCCACCATGGAACTACAAGATCTCTAATTATTGAGGATCCTATAGAATTTAATCTACAAAATAGTGAAAATATCCAAATGAATGATTGAGGGCTTTTATTATTATTTTTTGTTTGAGAAATAGAGCGCAGAGGGCGCTCTAACCCTTAACTATTAACCAATTGAGGAGTTTGGACCCTAACTTGTCAAAGAATTCAAAGAGGATAGGTTCCCTGCACCATCAACATGTTTATTATGCCCCTTATGGCTCTTTCTATGTAGCGTGGACTCGATGATCTTCCCCACTCTTCCGCGTATGCATTCCAGGGTTACCCTTTGTCTTCAGATTACTCTAAACTGAAAGTAAACTTGCTTCCTTTTGTTGGCGGGTTTCCTGCTTCGTGGTTTGTGAGTTCATACCAATCTCGTCATGTTATGGAAATGGCCCAGTCGAAATCCCCTTTGGAGCTGCATGGCGAGAGACTTGCGGGGTTGCAGTAATTTGATCAAGTGGTGGTGTCACTTTGCATCATCATCATCAAACACTCTTATTCGAATATTATTTACAAAATTATAAACAATCACTTCCATAAAAGAAATCAAACCTCATATCATCCACACACAATTTTCTACCACTAACGCACACCCATAATTTGTTTAATGGAACACACCCATTGTTCGCTTCCATTCATGAATGCACCCATAGTGTTAGAACGAAAGATGGAGACAAAATGATAAACAATAAAGTAAATAGGAATAATTGATCAAGGATGTTTTGATTTTTGTTAATAATAAAAGCAGATTAGCCAAGGGAGACAAACATAATCAAACTCCATTTATTTTGCCTCCCATTCATCATCGTCATTGGGTTAGCTTACTTAGCATCTACCAATTGCTTCATTAAAAAACAAAAAGGATTTCCATTCACCAATAAACATAATTAATTACTTTAAAATTACCTTTCCCCGCGATATAGAAAAAGGACCAAAAGGAGACTCGCCTTTTCTACTATGCGACAAGTCGGGTATGTAAAGTTTCACGCAGCATTGTTAATTGCTAAACCTAATTTATACTATAGTTTGATTTATTGATATACATATCTGACACTATATCAAGCTTTTGCTATCATATAATTGGAAATCATAGATTATCTTTTTAGTAAAATACAATTTAATTTCGCCCTTGTTGTCATGGCAACCATATTAGTGTTTAGCAAATATTATCACCAATTCAAATGTACTTGAAATGATAATGGTATTAATCTACAAGGTTCAAAATCAAAGCACTCTATGAATCTTGTTATTGAATGGCCTATTCTATAAACTTGTAAGGTTCAAAATCATAGCACTCTAGGAATCTTATTATTGAATGGCCTATTCTCTCCAGGACCAATAATGTAAATAAAAAAATTAACAAATCTTCTCTACCTCGCGGACTTGTCCCGGTAACTCAAAATATAAAACTTTACTTTATGTTCTTTGAACTATTATCTTTCATTTTTTCCAACCTCTTAAGTTGAGCTGGTAACTTTTCATACTAGCTAATGGATTTCGCCGAATTCATAGACTTAGAAAAGAAAGTTTCTTTTGTTGCTTTTTGTAACATTGATATTAGCTTTAAAGATTTTAAATCTCTAAAAAAATAAAGATCAATTTCTCATAATCAGAAAGATTTTATAGCTTTTGCTTTGTGAGATTTTGTTTCTTGTACTCTATCCCTTACCCTTTTTTTTATTTATCCCACCAACTATCATTACAAACAGATACACAATATTGTTCCAGCCACTATGATACTTGTATATAAGGATAAACATATCATTTGGTTAAAAAATTATTTTCTTAACAATCATAGTTATAAAAAAAAATGGACAGTTCGAAATTATTGTTCAAAGATCTAAGGAATTAAATGAGTATTCAAAATCTAAAAATTTAAGATTCAATTCTTCCCAACTTTTCGTCTGGATGGCTTCTCTCTCGAAAATCTCTACCATCGACAACTTGAGGAAGAGAGGCATGATTCTTACCAACTGGTGTTCTCTATGAAAATCCCAAGAGGAGTCCGTCTCACATCTCTTATTCTCATGCTCCTTTTCGACGACAATTTGGGCCAAATTTACAAAGATATTTTAGGTTCACGGTCCGTTTCCAACTAATATCAATTGTTTTCTCCCGGCTTGGAGAAGATTGTGGTGTGATCCAAAACTCAAGGATTGTGTCAAGTTCTTACCACATGCGGTGTTTTGGTCCATTTGGAACGAGCGAAACAACAGAATTTTTCGCGATTTGGAAGCTTCATAGTATGAGGTTTGCAGTAAGATTGTTCAGATGGTCGGCAGGTGGCTGCGGGCTTTTGGACTTATCTCTGATGACTATTTTCAGCAGTGGTTGAGGATTGGAACAGGGTGAGTAAATATCTGTCGTCGTTTTATCAAATATTTTCTTTCTTTTTCTTCTTCTTTTTCCTCTTTCATTTTTTGGTGCTTTTTTCTTGACTTTTGAGGTAAGTTAGTTTTGACTTTTTTGTTTGTATTTGTTTTTCTCCATTTTTGTAGCCTGTTGTCATCTTCTACTTTCTTTTTTCATTTTTTTCTTGTTTGTCCCATATTTGTGTGAGTTTTTTCTTCCATTTAGTGTCCCTGGATCCTCTTTTCTTTTAGGGGTCGTTTGGATGACGAATTATAACGGATCAATTTGACATAATTGTCTCGTTTTGAGACAATTGTACCAAATTGCCTCGTTTGCCAGCAAAAAATTTGGATGGATCAATCTGTCTGAGGTATTTTGAATTGATCTGTTTTGAGTCAATTTCAATTACCTGGGGTGGGGGCAGATAATTCGAATTGACTCGTTTATAAAACGAGACAATTGATCAAATTGACTCATTTCTGGATTGATCCATCCAAACGACCCCTTAATAATAATATTTGGTCTCATCATCCATAAAAAAAAAATATATCTCCACAACTTTTTTTTACTGTGAACCTGGGAAATTCTCCCCAACTCACTTCTTATAAATTTCCCACCTTTGCTTTTCTATAAATACAAGCAATGCGCACATTCATAAAAAAATATATATATATAGTCTCAATCTAAAATAGAAGGACAACGATGGCACGTACACGCCACATCATCCTCCTTATATATATATCAGAACTGTAGTTGCAAATTGATTCCATACCAACTCTAATTAAGCCAATTGAACAAAACCTTCTTATAATGCAATTCATATATATCTATCTACCTATCTATTTTGTTCCCGAGAGGTCTCTCTCCCACCCTATAATTATGATAATATAACAGCTTAGAGTAATCAAAATTCGAAGCATAAGATGAACAATCCCGTCTAACTAACCCCACAGACTCCACCCTTGAACCCAAAAGTAGCAAAACAACAAGTTAAGGCCGAAAAGGAAGAAAAGAAAAATGAAATAGACAGATATCATCAGTCTCTTCCACATCAGATCAGACATTGTTGGCTACTGCATCTCCCCGACCCATCTCCGTCACCTGAATTTTACCACCACCGCCGTTGCCATTATCACCACCATCTTCTTCTCCAGCACTAGTAACGTTATCATTATTAATCCCTCTTTTCATCTTAACATACATCCCATACACATAGGAACAAAACCCCCAAACGCACAACACCGTTGACACCGCCTTCACCCCGCCGAACTCCTCCCCGTACGCCACCACCCCGCCCAGCACGTTCATAGCCAGCAGCGCCGTCATGCATATCCCTCCCGTCAGCGAGGACGTCAGATACACCATCCCCGCCGTCCCCATGAAGCAGAGCTGCCACGTGGCCGCGTTCCCGATCACCGTCCCCCAATACGCCCTCGCCCCTTTGTCGAACACCTCCTCGCTCTCCCTCCTCATCTCCTCCACCCCGCCGCCGGAAGCCACCATCCCCACCACCGCCAGCAACGTCGCCACCGCCTCCATCACCAGCTGCATTTCCATCACCATCAAGTAGCTGTCCACCCGCCTGCATGTAATGTGTCACATAAAATTGACACATCAATCATCATATATATATTTGTTCTACTTCTCTCTTTTTCTTTAATAGATAGATATATACATAAAGGCAAAAATAAAAAATATTTTTGTGAGGATTCAGAAATTCGAATCAATCTCTTAATTAAAAGAAATTAGACCTGTAAATGCGCTCCATAACGGGGAGGTAGAGGGCGAAGAGGAGGCCTGCACCGATGGTGCAAAAGAAGCCGACAAAATAGTTGGAGCGGGTGAGCCCAGTGGGCCTATCATCGGAGGAGCCGAGCCCAAGGAGGATGGAGCTGAGGGTGAGGAGGATGACGCAGTTGAGATTCTGGAAGGTGAGCTTCTGTTTGACGATTAAGACGGAGAGGATGAGGGTGAATAGGAGCTGGGAGGAGAGGAGGAGGGAGGAAGTTGAGACGGGGAGGTAGGAGTTCCCCCAGGAGAAGAGGAGGTTGTTGAGGCCCAACAGTAGGCCCACTAAGAGGGAGAGGAGGAGGATGGGGAGGGTAAAATGGGAAAAGGGGCGGCGCGGAGTGGAGCGGAAGAGGTAGTAAGGGAGGTAGATGGGCGGGAGGAGGAGAGGGAAGCCGGCGGTCTGGACCCACGTGGAGACCCAGCGGCTGCGGCCCTTGTGGATGAAGTAGTAGCGGGAGAGCAAGGTGGAGGAGATGGAGCCGACCAAGAGGAGGATGTAGTTTGTCACGAGGAGGGGCATGTACCAGGCGGCGGCGGTCGGCGGCTTTGGAAGTGCTTGCTGGCGGCGGGAGTGGAGGGTAGTGGTGGTGTGATCATCGTCATTTGGAGGAGTGGAGGCCATGAGATGAGAGTGAGAGGGGAAAGAAGAAGCTCGGTGGGGGAGAAAATGACTCGTGTGGGTTAGTGAAGTGTTTTGTGGCCCTTTTAAAGTGCAAATTATTGTTTTGTTTGTTTTTATTGTGAGATTGTGTTTTAGATTTTGTTTCCAATATCCACCTGCAGGGTTCTTTCTTCTCTCTTTGTTTTTATATTGCTTTCATAACCTTTTTCTCTTGTAGATATTGTTTCCATAACATTAAATCTATATATATATATGATGATGGGCAATAATAGGAAATGTAGTCAAAGTCATCTTAAATGTATATATGCATTAGACTTTGGCGATAAAAAAAAAAAAGATACGGGTGGTTTGGATGAATTATTTTATATATATGTGATTGATATATTGTGATCAAATGATACAATATAATGTGTTATTTCGATTTTATTAAAGTTAGATTATTTCATTTTGTTAGAGAATTCATACGAGTTATTTGATTATGTTATTTTCTAATAAATTGGAAAGAAAAATAATTAATAAGATGAGTTGTTTCAAATAAGAAGTGTTATATCAATTAACTCGTTTTGAATTATTTACTAACAATAAAATTATCACATTGGATATTTTCAACATCAAACGAATTGTTTTGACTCAAATAACTAAAAATGAATTATTTTATTCAATAAATTTAAATTTCTTGTAACGTAATGAATGTATCAAATGTATGTCAGTTATGATTATTGGAGGTGTGTCGGAAGTCCATAATTCAAATTTTTTATACCGACGAAATATAGTTAGGTCTCTCATAAAATTTTAAGGCGCCAACACACCTCCTTACTATCTAAGTTTGTCCCTGATTACCATATTGAATATTCTCATTACCAAATGAATTGTTTTGACTCAGATAATTAAGAATGAATCATTTGAATCAAAATAACTCGTTCAAACAACCCGTCAAAAAAGCAATTAGAATATTTCTTCTGATGTTGCATGGTGGCCATTTGTTGTCACATCTCCGTGAACATTTAATGAATCTGATTATTTCCTTTCACCTAATTAATTACAACGCCTATCCATTAAAAATAATAACACATTTAATGGATCTCTTTAATTAACCCCAGCCCATTTATTTGCTTCCATGGTCAGTCGCGTCTTTTCTTCACCCACCAGAGCTTCGAGCCGGATAAGAATGGCGTAAGTAGCTAGCTAGTCTATTTGTTGCATGCAACGGCGAGAGCTGACAAATGGCGGTGGGGAGGACAAAGCAAAGGTGTGCATATAATCCAGAGGACAAATGGATCGAGGGCAGGCTACAGATAGTAATACATAAGGGTGTGCCCTTAAACTGTAGGACACCACAGCAAATTTCATGCATGTAATGTAACGGTACTTGAATTCCCCAAAATTCAGACAGGCAAGGGGCACTTTTTGACTGCTTTCTTCTGTCCTCACTCTATCCCTTCCCGGCTTCCCCTGTGTGTTTTCTTTTCACATTCAAATGCCTCCCCCATATTTCACGCCAACGAGCAACTATGTGTGCATCGTCAAAAAAAAAAAAAAAAAAAAAAAAAAAAGGCGAAAAGGTTCACAAACCAGAGAGAGAATGCATGCCAAGTTGCCAACAAATACAATGGTTATTTACACGACGCATTTGGATGAGTGATTCACTACAAGAAAAACTGCGACCACTATAATTTGTCGCTGAAAGTGCAAAATTGGTTGCAGATACTTTTCTACGACCAAATAATTTTGGTAGCAGAAATGGTCGCTATAGGCGCGTTACCAATTCCTATGGTGACCAAAAAGGAGATTGGTAGCGGATAGAATGGCTATTGCAACCAATATTATCAATGGTAAAAATCTGGAATATATGGTTACAATTTTTACTTTTAGTTACCAATTTTATTTTTAGTTACCAATCCTTTTGGTAGTGAACGTATATACACAACGAACAATTATGGTCATGAAAGATACATACGCCGACCAATTAAATCATTAAAGACGACCATTTTCATGGTAATGAAAGTTTAACACAACCATAAAATTTGGTCGTGAAAAACATATATGTCAACCAATTTTGTCATATTAAAGAGTTAGGCAACTATAAAATTTGGTCATGAAATGTACATACACCAACCATTAAAAACCGTTAAAATGACTAATATTTTTGGTTGCCAACATTTATCACAACCACCAAATTTGGTCTTAAAGTTCATATCCTAACCAATTAATTATTTTATACGCCCAGTATTGTTTCGGTGCACAATGGTATTGAAAATGTGTCCTGTTCAAACTTGAGCTAATTAATAGATAAAAACGGTAGAAACAATTATTCCATACAAATATAATTTTGCATCTCATATATATAACATAGAGTGAGGATTAGCAGTAACAGAACATCTCAAAAAGAACAATCTCTAAGTGTCTAATTTCACATAGATATTAGATACCTTCATAACCCAATCCATAATTCTACAACTGTTCACTTGTTCTTGTGTTCTTCCAGCTTTCAGCTCACTTCTTCCACATTGGATTCCCAGATTCATCATTCACTTCTGCAGCATTTCAAAGTATAAAATATAAAAGTAATTAGGTGACAGTTCATTAACAAAGATTGAAAATAGGAAAATAAGACAAATAGTAACGATGTGCTAGCATGAAAATAGGAAAGTAATTAGGTGCTAGCATGGTGCCATAAAATAAAATAAAAAGATTCCCCTGCAACAACGAGGGAAGTAAATGGTATAACAGGGGAGGGAGGAAAAGGGTAACTAAAACTTAACTAACTGAGGGAGTTCAGCGAAATCAAAATCAGGTTGAACTGTAGCTAATGAAGCTCAGGGTGCAGTGTGATGGTAAGTAAAATTGCAGAAGGCATTGCAGGTTCACTTTGAAACCTCTTCGCTGCAACATGGACAACAAAATAGCTATATTCCACCATCCTAGGAGTCGAAGAATTCGCATAACTAGCTTTATGAGAGCAAAATCAAAACACTTGAACTAATAAAGTTTATCTATGGTATCATGAGATTCTCTAAATCTACTTCCGAGAACATTCCAACTAATTGAAGTAATCTAGACACAACGTTCTATCATCAATTACCATCATCAAATTTAAACCAAATTCTACACGAAGACTAAACAGAACTGGCATGCATAAAGTAGCTTCAGTAATCAATACCACCCGAATAAGAAAACGAATGAAAATCAAGTAAAAACAAAGGACACCAATTGTAGACACGGTAGTTTAGCATTCTGCATATATCAACAAAGCAGGGGAACTATGAACGAAACATTACCAACGATAGTGGTTACGTGCACGAATCTATTTACTATGGCAGTATAGTAGTGTCACAGAAATCATCCCATGAAACCAATCAAATCAATTTAGGTCTTAGTAGGTAAAGTAGTGGCAGACCTGTATGGAGTGTGCTCATGAGTTCAGCTATCCTGATAAGAAGAAAAATTAAACCAAAGAAAAAGACAATAATACAATTAGATCAGGCGAGAACAAAAGCAGAAAAGCTAACAATGTATATACTGGAAACAAAATTGACAGAGAGAATTTCCAATCTCTTGGACGAATTAAACATGAATTTATTTATCATATGCACGACTTAGAAACAGAGAAAATATTATGTGAATTTTGTACATTACTACCTTAGTAACTTAGTAATATATGCTTTCATCATCTATGACCTACCCATGGTCAAGAAAATGGCAGAAGCTGCAACAACTGATGGAGGGTAGCAAAGCATGTTGTACTCCAGCAGAGATAGTTCACTGATGTAATTTACTAAGAAGCATTCGAACTGCATCGATGGGACCTCATCGATTACTTGAGCAGCTCTCACAAATCGTCTTCATAACAAGGGCCATGCAACGATAACAAGAAGTCAGCACACAGAAGCCAAGAAAAAGCAGAACTGCAGTAGGCAGTGCAATGGATGGATGCAAGTTACCAGTAAAGGAATGTCACTCAACAAGAAACCTGGAAACTTGTTACTTATACAGTAATCATCATGGAGGCAACACCAAGCAATTGCAAACTTTGCTTGTTCATCACATTGCCGGAGAGATATCGATCAATGTATTTAACGGACAGATACAAGGTATCTAGTACAAGTCTACTTTTCTGCAACCTCCACGAACCAATCTATCTTTATAGCACATATACTGGCATTTATATCCTTCTGAGTTTTTTTCCACGAAATCTGTTGCTAGTCATTTCTAAACCTGCAGCCACAAAAATGATAAGTACCGTAACAATGTTAGAGGTTAAACCCACTACAAAGTCCACAACAAGTTACAGTTTAATTCATATACATATTAGGGACTCGAACAAACCTCACAAGCTCGCAAGTTCTTGTAAATATCAGAAGCAATAATTGCACAAAGCTGAGGATCCTCAAAATTGGTATCCAGGTTTATAACCTTGTCATCTGTATCCATATCAATGACACTGAATCCATCTCTGACACACTGCAAGCACTCCAATTCAAAACTCAATTTAGAAGAGCCATGTATAGCATCAACGTGGTTGATCATCTTCAGCAACCCAGAAAAAGACAGATGACTGGACAAATTGAGGTTTTGTCAAACTAATTCACCT
Source organism: Linum trigynum (assembly GCA_964030455.1). NCBI lineage: Eukaryota > Viridiplantae > Streptophyta > Magnoliopsida > Malpighiales > Linaceae > Linum > Linum trigynum. The sequence goes on from OZ034820.1 coordinate 34,801,956, forward strand.
GCTGCTAGTTCATTATCAGTAATATAGAGCTTGTTCAATGCCTTCTTGTTGATAGAATCAATCACATGCAAGTCATTATTGTTCACGTACTCAATGTCACGGCTTTTGAAGGAAGCACAAGAAGTTTCATCTCATTTAGTTGGAGCCACATTCATCTCACAGCAAGCAGGAGGCTTGAAAATGCTTGAGTCAACTTCATGGCTTCTTCGTGCAGATGTGACCTCAATCTTAGTCGGTTTCACCACTGCCATAATTGAAAGCTCCAAGTATCAATAATCATGTTCACCTAGTGCTGCAATCAAGAACTAACACCAAAGACTGGCCAACTAGAGCAAAGAACGAAGAAGTTAGATTTTAGAAAACTCAAAATCCCTAACCTGATTTCTACGGTGCCTGCTGAAGCACTCAAACGACCTCCTCGAACTCATTTTCCATTAAACCTTTGTTATGCAGAAAAACCACAACAAAAAGTCACACCAAAGCATCACAACAAAGTAAGAATTAGAACATTAACCTCAACAGATAACTATCAGTTCTTACTTGATGCAAAGACTAATTCACCTGCGGAGAAGGAATTTGCCAGAGTTGGAGGCGGGATTAATCGCGATCAGTTCCCCTGCGACAAGAGCTTCCAGAACCCTAGCTCAGCAAAGAGACATCAGAGAGACAAAGGAGAAGACCTCACAGTTTCGAGGCGGCGACCGTGCTCGCGATCAAAATCACATCGGCGCTGGTGAGGGATTGCTCTCCATGGCTAGGGATTGGAGCGACACTCATGCTCCAGCGTATTCGGCTTGCGTGTTCTCTCGACGATGCCAGGGACGACTCGAGCTATAGGCCGTCTTTCGTGATCTCGCAATGACGCCATGGATGACCCCTCGTGCTCCTTCGCCTCCATGACTTTCTCAATGACGGCGGTGACGAGAGTGCCAATCCTGTCATCGGGGATCAAGATGACGGCGCCTGGAGCTATCTTTGGGAAACTGGAATTGCCGGATCTCAACCAAGCAAATAAGGAATGTAAATTAAGAGGAGACAAGAGAAGATGAGAAATTGGAGTTAGAATCGGAATTGAGAAGAGGAGGAGGAGGAGACTGAAGAAGAAAATTCCGGTTTAGCGGAAGAAGGAAGGAGATAGAGGAGAAAAAAAGCGTAAAGACTAAAGATGGATTCTTATGCATAACTACTACTACAGCCACTAAGTTTCAGTAATAGTTACATACAGTACCGACATTTTTATACAACGGCAACACAATGATAACCAAATAATTTAGTTGTTTAATTTTCTTATTGGATTTGCAACCAAAATATTTAGTTATCTAAAATTTTGAAAATTCTTTATTCAAACTCATAACCAATTATATTTGGTTGGATAAAAGTAAAAATTATTATATTACCAAATTTTTTGGTTGGAAATGCTAAAAATAATTTTGCTACCAAAATTATTTGGTTGGAAAAAAGTATAAATCCTTTTGCTACCAAATAATTTGGTTGGAAAAAGTATAAATTCTTTTGCTACCAAATTATTTGGTCTCTTCTAGTTTTATTTGGTTATCGATACTTTGGTTTTATTAAGCAACCAAATTGTTAATATTTTGGCTACCAAAATTTAATTGGTTGTAAATACTAACCTTTTCTCAACCAAATTTAGTTTGGTTGTAAAACTTTTGGTTGCGAAACCTACTTTTTGTTGTAGTGATTGTATAATAATGTATAATAGGAAAGCCCGCTCGTTGTTTAGGGACCTATATGATAATATTGTTAAGAGTAGTATAGCCCAATTATATTTAGGCCTATGACGTGTGATTATTGTTGCATTGGCCGTAGGCCCATTAGTCTTGTATTTCCTAGTTCGGCAGCTAGGGTTAGGTTTGTATATAATCTCTTTTAACCAGATGCAGAAGGTAACGAATACGATAATCTTCATCCCATGGACCAGTCGATATTGCACTCCGCAATATCGGAAACTACGTAAATCGTCTTGTGTTCTGTTTACGTTTTATCTCGTTACAGATACATTTTGGATACAACTCAAGCTCCTAACAAACATAACCTGGAAGTATATTAATGACAAATATCATGTGACCTTCTGTATGTGAAAAATGTGTGCTATTTAGAGTCTGCCTACTGTCGGATTCTCCACAGTTTATCTATGGTCAATTTCATTAGAAGTAGTTTCACTCAGCTAATATGGCGAGGGGATTGGGGCAATTTCAATTGAAGAATTATGCAAATTAGAGTTGTGGTGGTTTAGATATAGTTCTATGAATAGCAAGATGACAATAACACTTTTATATCTATAAGCTCTATACATACATATGGAATCAGCTGGTGAACTATTTACATTGTACCATGTCACTCTTTGTCAGAAGTAAATCTCACTACAAAAAAGAGAAGGTTTGGGGACGACAAAAGTCATCCCCGAAAATAGGAAAAATCGTCCCTATAGTTTTTGAGGACAACTAAGTCGTCCCTAATGTGTGGTTCTCTATATTCTTGTTCTCTACTCTTTTATGGACAAAAAAATTTAGGTCATCCCCATTATTAGGGACGACAGTTGTCCCCGATACTCGCAAATCATCATCTCATTTTTCTTCATGAAAGACAACATGTCATCCCTATAACTATAACTGCAAGGACAATAAGTCATCCCCTAAACATCATTTACATGGACAAACTGTTGTCCCACATTAATCGATTTCATGGTTGTGTTGGACCTAAATGGGGATAATATATCGTCCCCTTTTTTTGTAGGGTCGACATGTCATTCTTATAGGTATCAAATTGGAGTCCAAAAAGTGTCCCCAGAAACTTTATTCAAGGACTACGAGTGGTCTCTTATTCTATATCTTTAGAGACGACAAGTTGTCGTCTATGACTTATAGAGATAAACAATTGTTTTTTAACTTGTGTATTAGGGACGACGACTTGTCACTTATGCACCTTCTGGGAACTACTAATTGTTCCCTATGTACCTCATATGAACGTCTTGTTGTCCTTTAGCATGTGTATTTGGGGACGACTAATTATCACATGTATCACTTGTGGGGACAATCAATTGTCCCTTAAACTGTATTTTGGGGACGCCTAATTTTCACCTATAAACTGGTAGAGACGACCAATCATCCCTTAGCAAGTGTCTTCAAGGATGTTAATTTGTCACCTATATAACTTATAGGGACAACCTATTGTCCCTTAAGTGGGGAATGGATCAGGTTAGTAATCTTATGGTGAGTAACCATGAGTAACCCGTTCACATCAGCATCCTCTCTCTCCTGGAAAACTTTTAATTTTCCTCTCTTTAATCTTTGATGGACGATTTCTCACTCATTTTAAGTCGAAATTTAATTTTTTTTGCACAGTTAGATCAGATTAATTGTGCTCTTCAAAATGATATCCACTTTAATATATTTTTCGAACAAAAAAAATTGAGCCATTTTTTACCAGTCTATACCATATGGTATTGACTGGTATTGAAATAAAAGCATACCTATGATTTGAAAAACGTACCATGGTGGTATGAACAAACCAAGACTGTAGGATGGTTGAATACATGATAGTAGAAGTATATTAATTGTCATTTACAACTTTTAACATTGTATACCACACAATACCACCCTGTACCAGGGTGGTATTGTATGGTATTGTGTGGTATTTTTTGGTCCTGTAATTTGTTCACCCAGAAATTTGTAGATCCAATAGATCATGATGAACTCGTCCCTTCTGTGCAAACGTTTTCAAAAACGAATTAAAAACGAAGAAGATACCATACAATACCACCCCGTACCAGGGTGGTATTGTATGGTATTGTGTGGTATTTTTTGGTCCTGTAATTTGTTCACCCAGAAATTTGTAGATCCAATAGATCATGATGAACTCGTCCCTTCTGTGCAAACTTTTTCAAAAACGAATTAAAAACGAAGAAGATACCATATGGTATGCAGTTGGTACCGAGAGGCCATAATTTTTTTTTCTCAAAAAATATTGAAAATTGATCTCATTTTGTAGATCACGATGAACTCGTTCCATCTGTGCAAAAAAATTAAAATCCGAGTTTAAACGAAAAAGATATGAGTCAAATTAAGAAAGCTAGAAAAAATGGTCTTTAATTCTCCTTGCTTAAGTCTGAATTTTCTAAATAAAGGGTCCAAATTTGGTTATTGATGGGTGCATAACCCATGGTTATGCACCCTATCTTGAGCCCCTTAAGTGGTATCATCAGGAACGCTAAAATATCAACTACATGAATTCTAGGGACGACCAGGTGTCATTAAATGGTGTCTTTGGGGACGATAGATTATCACATTTGAAAGTTGTGGGGACGATCACATGTCCATTCACCAATTTCTTAGGGGGCGACAAATTGTCGTCTATGAATGGCACATGTTGCCTTGTGAATTGTGACCAAGGTTGTCAACCCGCGGGTTGACCCGCGGGTCGACCCACTTTGACCTTGACCCGGTGAGAAAAACGGGCCGCACACACCCGTCGGGTCGACCGTTATACGGTACCGGGTTGAAAGTCAAATTGTGTCATTTTTTTCTTTGGTTTGCGAAATGCGCATATTTTTCGATTTTTCTGTTCGCTAACTCAATCTTTGGAATCCTAAGTTGAATATTTGAATATTGATGTATATAAGTGTATGTGAATTTTCACTTTATGCTAGATCAAAGTACGATATGTTATTTTGGTGTAATATTATATGTTATAACTCATATGTTAGATAAGTTTTGATATAATTTATAAGGAAAAGTACAATATAATGACTCTTTCCATGTTTCCAGGCCAAACCGAGCTAAAACGGTTGACCCATTAACCCTTGACCCACTAGCTCGACCGGGTCCGGGTCAACCCGCAGGTTGACAACCTTGATTGTGACTAATATGGTGAAGCTTTTCAGGAACGACATAGCACATTTTAACTCAATATAGGAAAATATCATAAAATCATCTCTGTAAAAAAAATTGAAACAAAACTACCACAATGTCATCCCATCCAACACCAGAAAAACCAACATTGTGACCAACAAGCATCCTTCTTCTCTTTAAGCTTGAAAATGTAATCAAGCATAATTTAAAAGTTAACTCTAAACGACATCAATTCAAAGAAATTAGCCAAGTAAAACTAGCAGTACAAATACAAGAGAGCCAACATTTGAAAATTAAGAAATTACCTTCTTTTTTTCTTTTGAGTTCAAGGCCTGCTTGACTTGTGCATCTCTTTTCTTCTTCGCACATCTATCCTGAACAACGAATTTGAATATAAATGGTAGTAATGTAAATATATAGAAAAATGCACATGGTTTTAAGTAGCTGATGGAGCGACAACTTCTACAACTGCCTTCCTTCCACTATCAATTTGTTGTTTTTTTTTGGAGATTTAAGATCACTTTCTCCATCTGTATCAATCTGTAAGTGGCATGAAGTTTCACTTTAGCTAAGATTATAGCCAATTTCTCATTACCAATAGATGAGGTGATATTGAAAACACATTAAATACATGGAGTGACATGTCTAAACTTCAAATTGAGAATGGAAAACTGAATGAAAAAGGGAACCAAATCATTAGAAGAGGGCAATAACTTGGAGGAGGCAACATAAGATGAATCACAAGCAGTCACTTCTGCCATTTCAAAGCATCCCTGAGGAGAGATCATTTTGAGATACACCAGCTAAGTTTCCTACAGGCAAAATGATAAGCGGGCATTAGTTTATTGATTTAGTCATGTTCCATATATACCTTCAACTCAACTTTGGATCAAATCCTTATTCAAATCATTTCCGAATACTTGCTGACATATCTATTCATGAAATCCTAGAATACGTGGTAGGTTTTAATAAAAAAAGAGGGCTTCTATGAAACTGAAAGGAAAACAACATGTCATGACTGATAAGGGTAAGAAATGCTCTAATTTGTCGAACTATGAGCTACTCTGCAATGTTGGACAATTGTTGTTGTAGCTACGAATGCAAACTACAAGAGCTAGGGATAAATACTCACCTTAGCAACTCTTAAATGATCATTATGAATCAGCCGGTTAGTCTACAAATCCTTGTTGTTATATATGTTCATGAAATCCCATCAAATAATCAATGGTTTCACTCACGTAATGCGCATTTCTAAACACATATACATCAAAGTCTAAGGGGTCGTTTGCTTCATGGATTTAAAAATGAGGGTTTTGTAATTTAAAAACCCAAGGATTGATCAAGGATTTGAGGCATCATGGATTTGTAACAATCCTTTGTTTGTTGAGATGTTTTTATCATGGATTTAAAGGTGTGGGATTTACTACTTGAAGTCCAAAATTACATTACTATCCTTGTCTATATGTTTGACATGTTTATGATATGTACACAAAACAAGGACAACACATACTAATAAGCATAATGTTGCCACATGGACAATAATAATAAATGAGAAAATTCCGTTTAACTTTTAACGTAACATAATCAATTACCAATTCTTTGTCCTCCTTTTCAAAAGTAACATATAACAACATATATTAGAATCGGGAGAACAAAGAATTACACGTTCCATGAAAAGGTCAAAGAAAACTAGAACACAAGAAATGATATAAAAAATTTAACTCATGTTTGCACATTAATTGAACGTTTATATTATTCATTTATTGTTAATTATAATGTATAATAGTTAAATTCGAGGGCAACCTTGGAATATTAAAAGTGCATGAGGGTATATGGGTAAAATCTTATCGAGGATTTATGTCATATTCCAAATCCCACATCAACATGTGGGATTTATAAGTCCGTGGGGTCCACGGATTTGGACCCTTAAAATCCGTGGGCCCCACGGATTTGGTCTCCAAAAAAGGTGCAAGCAAACAACGGATTGTACCTATATCCTTGATAGTTGGTTTTTTTGTACCAAATCCTTGAAACAAACGACCCCTAAGTAGTATAGACATCAGTCCCATGCAACAACCTTTTATCAGGATAAGAAACTATCCAAGTCTTGATTCTCCTCATCTAATCCCTCGTTACAAAACAATTAAGTCTGGCAACAACATTCATTGCACATCTTGAAAGGGTCTGAATAACTTTCTCACCTATTAATGATGTAAATTTATGAAATCGTTGGGCAATGTATCGAAAAGAAAAGACTAAAAGAACAAATGAGAGCAACCTTTACCAAATGCCAAACAACCAATAGGGGAACTTTTGACCTCCCTAAACCATCAACATAAAGAAATCATTTCCATCAAATTTTGATACATCCCTGCACAATTGCCAAACAAAAATTTATTAGGGAATTACTCCACAAACTGGCCAGCACTGGATCAGACATTGTCAGAGTAAGGAAGACTGACCCCAATGCAGTTGCTGAGGCACGTTCACAAAGTTCTTCAAATCAAGCAACCAACCAACCATGATAAAAGAAAAAGAGATCCGCATGAGAAACTGAAACCCAGAAATTGTGAACTAAATAAAAGTAATTTTTTTTGTATTTTGACCTCGATCCAACCCTGCGGGACCAACAGTGATCACCGTGATTCAGTTGCTAGGGTCTCTCATCATGCAAAACTCCCCTAAGGCAAAGAGATCGAGAAAGGAACTCGAAGGCAAATATCCTAAAAGCTGCGATCCGTATGAAAAATCCATCAAAAAGAGAGGTGGGATGAACTAAAACCCAAAAAAAATCAAAAAACAAAGCAAGAAGCTAGTAGAAACCGAAACAACAGCGTCATAAGGGAAACTGAAACATACGTATATTGCTAAGATCATATGCAGTAAAACACAATACTGATTGCATCACCGGGCATCCAATACACATAGTTGCTAAACTGAAACCATGCATCTACCTGACTAAATCCTCCAAGCCAACCTCCTTAAACTAAGTGATAGAAATAGTTATAGATGACAATCATATTTACTAACTCTAAAAGAAAAATCACCTATATACTTATAACATGTTTACCTTAGCTAAATAAATACAAGTTCACATAGTTTGCAGTTCGATCATCAATGGTGCTCAAATGCAACAATCCATTCCCCTCCCCTGTTCCCCTCCCCTGAAAGAAAAATAACATTATAACCTCTGCAACATTCACACCTAGACCAAATCTTGAGGGCCATGAAGTATATATCTTAAATCATTCTCGCCTCTGTTGAGAAATGTGAATAGTTTGTAAAAATAACTAAAGGAAAGTCCTTGAAAAAGGTAAGTGAAGTTAATTTGGATTAATTTTCCGTATTGAAGGAAACGTTTCCTCAATCAGAATTAATTGACCGAATTAACGGAAAGTTCAATCAATTGAGTTGATTTTCCATTTTGAAGGAATCTTTAATGATCAGATTAATTGCCCATACTAACGGAAAGTTTCAATCAATCGGATTGATTTCTGGTATTAAAGGAAACTTTTATCAATCAGGTTAATTGTCCGCATTAAAGAAAGGCATAATCAGGAGTTATTACTCTTGATTTCCTTCCTTAAGAAGATTCTCAAATCCTCCACCAAGAGGGGAAGGTTGAAGGTCTCATCCTATATAAATAGATGAGTTGCCTAACCCTAAAAAAGAATAACGAGCATAAACACAATAGAGAGAGTGTTCAGAGCATTCGGGTTTTCGCACAACATCGCGAGTATTGAGAGGAGCTGTTTTATCCTGGAGACGACCGGTTGATAGTCTGTCGTGCGCATCGAAGGCAGTGCCGCGAACGTCTTAAAGAGAGCGACCTAGTCCGCGACTCAGCTCCAGATTCGGTAACCTCGTTCTTGTTGTTGTAAACCCGAGTTCTCTGAACACTCTCTCTATTGTGTTTATGCTCGTTATTCTTTTTTAGGGTTAGGCACAACACCGCGAGTATTGAGAGGAGCTGTTTTATCCTGGAGACGACCGGTTGATAGTCTGCCGTGCGCATCGAAGGCAATGCCGCGAACGTCTTAAAGAGAGCGACCTAGTCCGCGACTCAGCTCCAGATTCGGTAACCTCGTTCTTGTTGTTGTTCCGTTCCTAACAGCCTCCAATGAGTTTTGCATGACCCGATTAAGGTGAGTTGTACTAGGTGTTGACGAATTTTGGCTCAATAATGAGTTTTCCACGCTTAAATCAAAGGGTATTTGACCTAATGTCGACTCGGTTAAAATGAGTTCAACCCGGTGTTGACAAATTTTTTGAAAGAACAATTTCAAAATTACTATTTCATAAAGTCGCATCACAAGGGGTGTTCTTTTTGTAATTAACTTGGAAGAGTTTTTGTACATTAAGGTTCTAATATATTAACTTGTGACAATTGAATCCAAATTGAACCCAAATCAATTGGTATTCGACCTAATTCGACCCGATTAAAGTGAGTTGAACCCGATGTTGACGAATTTTGGCTCGAGAATGTGTTTTGCACGCATGACCCGATTAAGGTGAGTTGAACCCGGTGTTGACGACATTTGGCTCAACAATGAGTTTTTTAGGCTTAAATCTTGAACCCAAATCAATGGGTATTCGACCTAATTCGACCCAGTTAAGTGAGTTGAACACGATGTTGACGAATTTTGACTCGACAATGATTTTTGTAAGCACGACCCGGTTAAGGTGAGTTTAATATGGTGTTGACGAATTTTGGCTCAACAATGAGTTTTGCACATTTAAATCAATGGGTATTTGACCTAATGTCGGCTCGGTGAAATCAATGGTATTCAACCCGGTGTTGACGAATTTTTGGGTGACAACGAGTTTTACTAATTCAATTCGTTTAAAGCGAGTTGAACTCGATGTTAATGAATTTTTGCCCGAGGACGAGTTTTACATGCTTTTGTGATTGTCGGGTTGGGTCGGTGTGAATTTATTAAAAACTCGCCCAACTTGCCTTTGCTGTCTTTTTGAACCCGGTGTTGCCGAAATTTACATGCTTAAATCAATGGGAGTTGACATCGAAATTAACAAATTTTGGGTCGACAACGAGTTTTACACAAATAAATCAAAGATTATTTGACCTAATTCAACCTCATTAAAGCGATTTGAACTCAATGTTAACAAATTTTGGGTCAAGAACGAGTTTTGCACGCTTTTGTAATTGTCGAGTTGGGTCGGTGTGAATTTGTTGAAAACTCGCCCCACTTGCCTTTGCTATCGTTTTAAACTTTCATTATATTGTTTTCTTTTTATTATATTTTTGACGAATTTTAAGTCAACAACGAGTTTTACAAGCTTAAACCAATGATCATTCAGGTTAAAGCGAGTTTAGCTTGGTGTTAACGAATTTTGGGGTTTCTACCTAATTATTTTGATGATAATTGAATCCAAATTTAACCCAAAAGGTATTCGACTAATTCAACCAATTGTTGGTGAATTTTGGGTCGGGGACGAGTTTTACACGAGTGCCATTCTTGTGATTTAGTGGAAGTTTGAAAGATTATTTGGGAAAGACTTGCTACTTTGTTTTTTTTCATTTTTGTTTTATTATTTACTCCCACACAAAAAAAAAACAATCGATCCGGTCAAAGCGCATTGAACCTGATGCTGACGATTTTTGGGCGAGGACCGAATTTTACTCGCGTTTGCTTCTTTGTTTTCAAAACACTGTTTCTTAGAGTCGCATCATAAGAGTGACCATTTTTTAGTTAGATGAAACTTTGATGGTTTTTTGGTTTTTTTGTTGCTTCTCCTTCTTGCCTTCTTCCCAGCCACACAATTTTCCCCATGTGCAACTGATAGCCACAACCCACAGCCACAAAATAGCATACTGATCTTGTCATGAACCAGTTGATCCCAATAACTTGGGTTGTTGGGAGAGGTTCAATCGTGGATCATATACCACAACACTAACACGCCCCCTCAAACGAAAGCCACTCACAAGGGCTTGAAGTTTGCACAGGTCTGAAGACAAGAATACCATGTGCTTAACAACTGGGGGTCACCGGGAATTGAACACAAGACCTCTCGGTCACAGAAAGCTCTGATACCATGTCAAGAACCAGTTGCTCCCAATAACTCGAGTTAGTGTTGGATTGTTGCATTTCAATACCATTGATGATCGAACTGCCAAAATTCGTCAACACCTAGTACAACTCACCTTAATCGGGTCACGCAAAACTCATTGTCAAGCCAAAATTCGTCAACACCGGGTTCAACTCACTTTAACCAGGTCGAATTAGGTCGAATACTCATTGATTTGGGTTCAATATTTCAGTGTGCGAAAATTATTATTGAGCAAAATTTGTAAACATCGGGTTCAACTCACCTTAACTAGGTCGTGCGTGCAAAACTCATTGTCGAACCAAAATTCGTCAACACCGGGTTTAACTCACTTTAATCGGGTCGAATTAGATCCAATGCCCATTTATTTGAGTTTAATTGTCACAAGTTAATAAATTAGAACCTTAATGCATAAAAATTCTTCCAAGCTTTGGTTAATTACAAAAAGAACACCTCTTGTAACGTGACTCTATGAAATAGTAACTTTGAACTTGTTCTTTTAAAAAGTTAATAATTAATTTGTTGTGTGAATAAGGAAGTTCTAAGGATTTAAGAGTAGAATCTGTATAGTTTAGAATGTTATTGTAATATTCTTTTTTTTATATGTTGACTTGGATATGTTAGTTTTGATATACATATGGTATGTAAATGAATATTGTAAACTTTTTTATCGGCATTAATAGATTTCGGTATGCCTTTATGTTTCTCTGCATTCATTGATTAAAAAAAACCTTCACAACATGGTATCAAATCGGTAATTTCTTGCTTCTAAAGGTAATTTTTTGTCAAATTCGAGTTTCGAGGAGGTGTGAACCATCTTGGTTTGTTTCCTTCTTGCTTCACTTGAAGTTTTCCTTTTCTATCTTCAATCATACGCCTTCTTTGTTAAATTGTTCTTCTATGCTTGAAATCGGTTCAAAATCTTTGTCCGATTTATTGTGTTCCGTCTTTTTTTCCGATGGACTTTTGATTTAGGTAATTGGCTATCTCTTGCTATGTGCTTTGGTTGACTCTATTGGTAAAACTAAATACTATTCTTGATTCCGAATTCAAAAAATTGAAGATTTTGCAACCCTATTTATTCTTCTTCGATCCATATCATCGACTAACGCTTTCTTTCTATTACTAACTGATTTTATTTCCAAAAATTGGTTGAACCCTAAGTTTTGTTTCTAATTTTTCGATCGCACCACTGATCTGTTTACTTATGTTGTTGAAGTCTTCATCAGACGAATTTTGTTTAGGTTCAACTGTCTTTTCTCGTTTGCTTGCATCTAGCGACGATCCTTTGTTTTTCCATGGGGTTATTAATTATTATACAATGATTAAAAGGGGATAGAGGGTTCTTTATAAAATGACTCATAAATTACTCAATTAGCGCATATGACTGAGATCGGTTTATTGTAAACAGTAGTTCAAAACCATTGTAATGGTAATTACTCTTTACGATCGTTGGGTTAATACATATGAGGGTGTGCATATGATATGCCAAAATTGGGAGACTAACATTGTGATAGACTCATGAAATATGTTCATTTTTCGTAAGTAATATTTGCACCATCTACAAAGACTTGAATTACACAAATTTGTTTGTAGGGTAAAACTTTTACCACTTTAGGTTCAATGATTAAGAACACAAAACAAACTTAGAAGTTTTCCCGAAGAAGTATAATAATATGTTTGATGACATATTGCATCATCCACCTATCCATATATTTATAGGGCGCTAATCCATGCATTGTTTCGACTTGAACCATTGTATTGTTTCATGAAGAGTCAGTCTTTATCCCTTTGTAGATTAAGATATTTGATTTGGCCAGTACAACCTTAAACCATTTTGATCGATTAAACCCAAAATGGGTTTGACTCAATTAGTCCGGTTCAAACAAATTTCCACTTCAGACTTGAGAGTCTTAATTCTCCGACAATTGCAGTTGACAATATGTTTTTTTTGGATAATGGTGAAAATATATTAAGAAGACAAAGAAAACAACAATCGTATAGAAACCAACGATCAAAAAGATTGATCTTGGTAAGAAACACGGAAACACAGTCACAAGCAAAAACAAAAACAAAAAAAACTAACACCACAAGTAACAAAAGTGCTAGGAAGATTAGGCCTCCCCTGCACAAAAACACAAGCAAAAAGCCTTCAACACAATCAGTAAAGCCAGGAGAGGGCCAAGCGGATCACACTACTTCCGCCCAGAGACCAACAACACAGAAGACAAATCCCGGGAGAATCCCCAAACATCACAAGAGAAAAGAGAAGCCAGATCCTCCACGACATAAAAAATAAAGCAACTTAGTCATCCCTCAAAGTTAAAAGCCCCATAAAGCAGACAATCTCTCAGAAAGCCACCGACAGCCTTATTCCTTTCGGACTTTGTTACGAGTAACAGTCCACTCAGTCAAGATCTTTATGCCTTTCTAGTGACCACAGCAGCGGAGCACTATGCGTTGCAGAAGATATGTTGGTTTTGTTCAATCCATGTAAACCACTAAAAAGAATGTAGAACACAATAAATGAAGCATTCGTTGATATCATTAGGTGTTTCGTTGTTCCATCTAGCAATGGTGGAAAGAACGTCTCCACTAGGCAGTTCGAACTCTCCATAGACATGCTTCATCCTACCCCAAATTTCCTTGCTGAAGATACAATCGATGAAAAGATGACCAACACTTTCCTCTCTTTTAATTTGCAACACAATTTGCATCGATTGGCAAGCGACCATCCACACCTTTTTAGGTTGTCGAGAGTGATGATTTTGTTGTGCGAAACCAACCAAATGAAAGCGCAAATCTTGGTGGTAACGACCTTTCTCCAAACATACGCGGCGGGGAAGTGTGGAAGACCTGAAAATAGATCGTAGGCAAGAAACATGTACATGGAGTTAACAGAAAAGGTGTTGTCTGTTTAGGGAGGCCAGACCATTCGACTAGGCCCGCTACTCACCCTGTTAGTGCCAACAGTACTCAAGAGATAAAGAAGACTGATCCTTTCCCTCTTAGTCTCCTCTCAAATTAAAAGATAAAGGAATATCCCAAGAAATATTCTCACCATAGCGGGTTATAAAGTACGAAACACAGGCAGCAGGTCTAGTTGTGGCAACATCGATGCGAGGAAATGAGTCAGCCAATGTAATGTTGGGAATCCATCGATCGTACCAGAAAGAGATCCAAGCTCCACTCTCAGGGTCAAATTTGGCAATCTTCCAAAACTCAGTGTAGGCTTTCGAGATGTTAGCCCATACTAAACTACAAAATCCACTGGAACATTCGTCGGTTTGCCAAGAAGAGAGAGCATTGAGGTATTTGACATCGATGACTGATCGCCACCGGCTATCTCTCTCGGGGGAAAACCACCAAGGCCATTTACCAAGCATTTCTTGATTAAATCAAGTGAGATCAGTAATTCCAAGACCGCCATGATCATCAATTGAGGCCATGCAAAGATTCCAATTAACCAGTGGAGCTTTCCTAGTGTCACCCGCCCCACTTCAAATGAACTTGCGTTGAATCGACTACCATCAAAGAAGCCTCCGACGTGGTGGCGGGTTTGGTGAAAGCCTTTCCCCAGCTCGGCAGGAGTGTCCCAGTTCAGCAATGGCCTCAGCAACTGAATTTTCATCCCGGAGGAGATGGGAATGGGATTAGTTGCTAAGTTCTGGAGGAGTTAGCACCATCCTAACTAGCCTAAAAGCCATTAGATGAAAAATTAATTCTATGGGTAGATTTATTTGGAGGTTAGTTCAGTCAATACCCTCTCAAACCCTAATATAAATATAATTTTTTTTATATTGACTGCATCTCCTCTCTCCCACATCTCAAAGACTCTCCCATTCCTCTCTGCCTCTCTGTGCGTCGCAACCAGCAATGCGCTGCCCTCGCCTGCTTCGCTATCAACTCCGTCGGCCTCACCACCATCAATCGCAGACGAGATGGTGTTACACGGCGGGAGTTGGAGACCATCCTGAGTTTGTGTATGTATCTCCTCGATCTCAAGCCTCCGATGAAGCGTCGTAGGTCGATGTAGGCGGTACCACTGTAGAGGCGGCAACGAATCAAGTCCGAGTATGGATCTGAATCCTGACGTCGGCTCTTGAGTTCTAGATCCAAAGTCCTCCTTTAGCGGAAGTGGATGGGGGGAAGCGGCGGTGTTGTTTGGATTTCAGATCCAAGATCTCGAGTTCCAGATCCAAGCCAGGGTAGGATGTATGGTAGTGGCGGAGATCAGTACGGTGAAGGATGTGGTGGTTGGAGTCTTTTGGGTGCCCAGTGAGAAGGATTTTTTTTTTAATTGTAGTTAGTAGTGATTTTTGTTAGCAGTGATTGTGTAATAGTGGTTTTATATATAACTAGTTTTCTTACTAGCGCTCCGCGTTGAGACGGGAACAAAAATTTAAATTTATGTTGTGTCAACTTTCATTAGCATAGAGGAGAGTTATCCGATGTCTCCGAAGTGCCACCGTAGTCCATAAAGAAGAATTATAGAATCATAACAAGACAATTATGAAAGATGCTAACCATTAACCATAAATATGTCATCGTACAGGTCATAACAAATAAATACACCTAATTACATTGTTAAGGAAATTTTACACGACCACATAAATACACCTAAATATGGCATCGTACAGGTCACAATCCTGATGATTAAAACCCTATAAAGAAGCAACATGATATAACTTAATATATAGATATACTGTAGTCGGCAGGATGCATCAAAGTTTAAGATCTCTAGCTTTGGATCTTACCCACAGAGTATGAATCACCCGAAACCAAAACCCGAAATCAAAGTTTAAGATATACTTAATTAGAGATAGATAGATAGAGAGAGAGAGAGAGCAGGCACCTTAAATCAAAAAGTGAATTTGTGGATCTCGACTTGAACGTCTCCGTTGCCGCCGAACCGAGGTGAAGAGCTACCGCCACAAATTTGATCAGTTGACTTTGTCGGATAAGGCCAAGTCCAATGCAAAACCCTAAATTTGGGGGCCTTGAACTCCAAATTTGGGGATTGAACCTCATTTTCCCTTCTTTTGCTCCAATGCAACAAACTCCATATTTGGGGTTCTTAATATTTCCAGTTTTTCCATTTATTTAAAAATGTACTTATCGAAACTTTAATATAATTTATTCATGTTAATTTTTGTATAGTTCGTCATCATTTTTAAATACAAATTTTTCGATAGAATTTTGTTAAATTTCGAGACCGAATTTTTTTTAGTGAAAAATTATGGACCTAAAAAACCTAAATACAAACATTAATTCCCTTTTCCCTAATTAATTACATTCCATTCCCTTAATCAATTTCCTTAAATAACTAATAAATAATTAACAAAAAAAAGCTCCTGCGTTGGAGCTCCAAAAATTGCATTAATTACATTAATTAATCCAATAAACAATTTCCTTTCTTCCCTTAATTAATCACATTAATTAGCAAGCAATTAATTACACCTTTCCTACCATTAATCACATTAATTGCGCGCGTGCCAACAATTCTTCCATTCCCCATAAATGCCGACCTCGGCATTCCCTCCCCCATATTTAGCGACCCAGATGCCGATGCCCTCCATAAATGCCGATTTTCGCCATTTTTCGTCTCTGCGTTGGAGCTCCAAAATCGCCATTAATGGCGAGAACTCCATAAATGCAGGCTGCATTGGAGTCAGCCTAAGAACACATAGTTGTACATCTTTTCCCCACCGAGCCTCAGAGATTATGAGCGCGTCTAGAAAGAATTGATGTTCGTGGAGATTGGAGAGAGAGAAGATGGACAAATCGAACATTATGATTGGCAACAAGGGGGTGCAAATTTGAGAAGGGTGCAAATTGAGTTGCAAATTGTAGAGGTGAGTAGATTTCAGAAGGATGCAAATTGGGGTGCAAATTGTTGTTTGAGAGAAAAAGTATGGGTGTATAAAGTGGGTGTAAATAAAGCAAAAATATTTAAAACAAAAAACAAAAAATAAAAACTAATCAACCACATTTTCTTACTACTTGGCCCCACCTAACACTAATAAAAACTTAGACCCGGGCCCACCACTCACTTCCTTTTTTCTCTCCTTCCCCTTGCACCCCAAATTGGGGGTAAGGCTAAATAGTAAAAAATGCTCCCCTTTTGCTTCACCTTTCTCCTGTTGCAACCTATCCAAACATGTGCATTTGAATTGAAATTTGAATTTGCACCTTGTTTTTGCTCTCCCTCCCTTTTGCACCCCACCCAAACATAGTGGAAAGGAAGAAAGGGGCAAAATGCTAACAGACATAAATGAATTAGCTCTTTTATGGTATCTCTCACCTCCAACTAAAAGAAGCTCTTCTGCCAAGTCCCAACCTGGCAGTCTCTCTCACCTTAGATGTGATGATGAAAAGCAATCAATGATAGCGCCCTTCAGGCCACTTGTGCGGTAAGGTAAAATTAGCATTTTTCAATAAACAAAACAAAATGAAAAATCAGTCACCACCTCAGTAGAGCAATAACTGCCGCCAATTAAAAATCTCTGACGACCTGCAAGAAACTGCATCTGCCAGTATCTCACTGCGTCAAATATAGCCTCAATAACTCCACCAAAAGAAAAAATCACCTCAGCTTTTTCATGAGTGACGTGCACAGTGTCAGAAACCAGAATCCCAAATGGAATAAAGCAGTTTTTGGTTGCAGAATTCTAGGGTCAAGTCGCTGCCAAGCGATCAACATGGGTGAGAAGTACAGAGAGGTCCAAACACAACCAATATGAATAATTCCGCCCGAAATCAAATAGCCCACACCTACACCCGCCCACACCCAAGCCCCTTCCAAGTTGAAACCGTGTCAATGAGTCATGATGGACAATAAAAGTAGTCTTGATGCACAGTAATCGACCCCTTAGTGGGTTTTCTTTTTTCAATAGTGGTGATTTTTATTGTGGTGAGCAATTATATTTGTTAATTGTTAATAGTATTTTGTATAATTATAGTAATATTTGTTTATGTGTAGTATTTTCTTTACTTTTTATAGTGTTTTTTCTAAAACTCATCAATTACTACTAATAAAAGATGCTACCAATGACAATAAAATTGCTATCAGCAATCATAAAATTAATATAATATTTTTGCTAAATACTACTAATTTTAGTAGTTGTAGTTTTTTAGTAATATTCTTCACCGAAAAAAAAATTATGGGAGGAAAGAGATTTACAAAATTAATTAATTTATTATAATTAATTTTCTAAATACTAACAAAGTCTCTCATTGTTCTCCACTGTCAAATTTAACTTAAAAGTAATGAATGATGATAAAGATAGTTAGTATGGTGCTAACTTCTATAGAGTTAGCACTCTAACTCCTCCCGTCCACGCTTCGTGGACCAGTCAAGTCGAAGGATGGCATAGCTCGAAGAATTGATTGGGCTTCTTGTGCTCGAAATGCATGGTTAGGCTGCAGTAACCCAGAACCAATTTCGGCTCCTCCAGGCCCATGAGCCCGATTGCACTGTCCAACACCACCCAGAATATGGGCCCGGCTAAGCCATAGTTTTGGCGGGAATCGGTCCTTCATTTTCCCGCCAGGGGACGACGGGGCAGACTAAAGAAACAAAGCCAAGCTGTTGGTTCGCTTCCTGCATTTCGCTTCGCTTGCCGCCTTTGAGGAACAGCTAGCGCATTCGCACTTCAACTGACGAGCCAAGTGCGGTTTCCAGCACACCGGAGACACGAAAATGGACGCCTTCGGCGGCTACTTCATGGACGAGAAGGCAGTGCAAGTGGAGAACATTTTCCTGGAGTTCCTCAAGAGGTTCGGTCAAACGAATTTTTCTCTATCATTTTTAGATCTGTGTTATTTTACGCTTTTGGATGGTGAATTTTGACGGTGGGGAAGTTTAATTTCGTCTGAGTTCAGCTTCAGAGGGGACAATAACAACAACAATGGGGGCGAGCCATTCTACGAGGCTGAGATCGAGGCAATGAGGGCCAACGAATCGACGACGATGTTCATCGATTTCTCCCACGTCATGCGCTACAACGACTTGCTGCAGAAGGCCATAGCTGACGAGTACTTGAGGTAAAGTAATAACAGCACCCTTGGCGTTTCATTTCTGCAGGGAATTTTTTGAAGGAAGAAACCCTAATCGGGCTTCTCTATTTCATTTTCCCCTAAATATGTCCTTTCTGTTCAAAATATTGAATTAGGTTTGAGCCGTACTTGAAGAATGCTTGCAAGAGATTCGTGACTAAACTAAAGCCCTCGTTCATTGCGGACGACAACCCTAACAAGGATATCAATGTTGCCTTCTTCAACATTCCTTTCTCCAAGCGGTATGCTTTGTGTTCAATTTTTCTGTAATTTGTTTTGTAAAATATCTCAAGGAGATTTCTTAGCTAACTTTCAACTGCATACTGTGTTTGATTCTCTAGACTAAGGGAGCTGACCACTGCTGAAATTGGTAAGCTGGTATCAGTGACTGGAGTGGTAACTCGTACTAGTGAGGTGAGGCCAGAACTTCTCCAGGGGACTTTCAAGTGCTTGGAGTGTGGTTCAGTCATAAAAAATGTTGACCAGCAGTTCAAATACACCGAGGTGAGTGTGTAGGCATTACAGATCAATTTAGTTTTCATCAGTCTTCTTTGTTGTTAACCTCACTAATCTAAACCTATTGCAATTCTGAATCTTGGTTGCAGCCAATCATTTGCGTGAATGCAACTTGCAGTAATAGAATGAGATGGGCATTGCTTAGAACGGAGAGCAAATTCGCTGATTGGCAGAGGGTAAGAGTGCAAGAAACTTCCAATGAGATTCCGGCTGGCTCACTTCCCAGGTCTCTGGATGTTGTCCTTCGCCATGATATTGTTGAACAGGCTAGGGCTGGTGATACGTAAGTCGGCATCTCATTCTTCCATATTCCAATTCTTACCTTTCAGCCAACTGTTACATGTTCGATTGTTAGGTCAGCTTGGATTTTAATATAGGTTCACTTTCCTGGAGCTACCAGGGTAGTTTTCACAGGCACTGTGGTGGTAATACCAGATATTATGGCCTTGGCTTCACCTGGGGAAAGAGCTGAAACCCGCCGCGAAGCTCCTCAACGCAAGAATTCTGGTGTTGGAAATGAAGGTGTGAAGGGTTTGCGAGCATTAGGAGTTAGAGACTTATCGTACCGTCTAGCCTTTATCGCCAATTCGGTTCAGGTTGCCATTACCTCCTGCTTGTTGTCAGACCTGATTATAACTAATATAGTGAGGTTGGACGTCTGACTTCCAATTTTTTTTTTTTTTTTGCTGCTATGTTAAGGTTTCTGATGGCAGAAGGGATGTTGACATCAGGAATCGAAAGAAAGATGCTGACGAAGAGGATTACCAGCAGTTCACTGTCAGTACACGATCTCTCTTCCTAACTTCCTTTTTTATCTTGTTTCTATCTTGTTAGCAACATTATCTCTGCTTTGTACATTTCGCTGATTATTTCTAACTAAGTATTGTTGCTTATTAGTTCCATGAACTAACATGATATTAGTTGTTAGGTGCCGTCATATTTTTAACCTCCTTTTTAGAACTTCTTTTATCTAGTTCCTTCGCTGGTACTTCAGTTGTTACAAATAGCTTCAACTTAGCCTACATTATCATTTTGCAGTCAGAAGAGATGGATGAAATCCAAAGAATGCGGAACGTGCCTGATTTTTTCAATAAGCTAGTCGATAGTGTTGCTCCAACTGTTTTTGGTCATCAAGATATCAAGAGAGCAATTCTGATTATGCTTTTGGGTGGTGTTCACAAGCTTACCCATGAGGGTATCAACCTTAGAGGGGATATTAATGTCTGTATCGTTGGAGATCCCAGCTGTGCAAAGTCTCAGTTCCTCAAGTAAGCTCCTTGTCTGCTTACAAGAAAAACATATGCAATCTTACTTTCTAAAATCCTGATCAATGGTCTATCTACTCCCAGGTATACAGCAGGTATAGTTCCGAGATCTGTTTATACATCTGGAAAGTCATCATCTGCTGCTGGGCTGACAGCAACTGTTGCTAAAGAACCAGAGACCGGCGAATTTTGTATTGAGGTATCCAGTTACTTAATATGGTTTATTCTAAATATCTCAGCAGTTATCACTTTATGCTTGGACCTATGTTTTCATGTCTGCAACGTGATATAACCAAAAATTTACTTGAATAGAACACTACTGATTGGTGATTGATGCATGCTTCCTTGGTTCCCCTTCCTAAAGCGCCTTTCTGTGTCCTATATTTTTCTCAGGCTGGAGCTCTGATGCTTGCTGATAATGGAATATGTTGCATTGACGAATTTGACAAAATGGACGTTAGAGATCAGGTAACTTTTATTGTACCAATGGCTGTATTATATTCAATGGCAACTGTCTCATATTCTGAAATACCGATGTGAAGGTTGCAATTCATGAAGCAATGGAACAACAGACAATAAGCATCACTAAAGCAGGGATACAGGCAACACTTAATGCCAGAACGTCAATTTTAGCTGCAGCCAATCCCACTGGGGGCCGATATGACAAGTCCAAACCACTAAAGGTACGATATTTTTTTCTTCCTCTCCTCTCTTTGCGTTCAATATATCTCTGTGTAAGAAAACACGATTTTGATCCTCCTGTCATGAAACCTTAGTTTACAAGGACAATCACTTGGCTAGTTATGTTTGTCTGTAGCTACTTACATACAGTTCTGGTGTGCATTTTTCAGTACAATGTCGCCCTCCCGCCTCCAATTCTGTCAAGATTCGATCTTGTTTATGTAATGATTGATGACCCGGATGATCAAACTGACTATCATATTGCTCACCACATTGTGAGAGTTCATCAAAAGCGTGAAGAAGCCCTTGCCCCTACATTCAC
The DNA here is from genome assembly GCA_964030455.1 of Linum trigynum. Taxonomy (NCBI): domain Eukaryota; kingdom Viridiplantae; phylum Streptophyta; class Magnoliopsida; order Malpighiales; family Linaceae; genus Linum; species Linum trigynum. The sequence continues at coordinate 34,823,732 of OZ034820.1, forward strand.
TACTGCACAGTTAAAGCGTTACATTGCTTATGCAAAAACATTGAGACCAAAGGTGAAACTTCTGCTTCCTAGATCAATATGAGTTCCCTAAGTAAGCTACTTGGCATTCCAGGTTTTAACAAAAACAAATTGTACGATCAGTTGAATGCAGAGGCGAGAGCTCTCTTGGTGGAATCTTATGTTGCTCTCCGGAGAGGTGACACTACTCCTGGGAGTAGAGTTGCTTATCGCATGACCGTTAGGCAGCTGGAAGCATTGATCAGACTGTCCGAGGCCATAGCTCGAAGTCATTTGGACACACAGGTCTCTTCTTATATGCAGAAAGTTAATTACTGGTATCCAGGATTCTTCTCAATTGTCAGCTTTGACTTACGTTGTTGGCCTTATTTTTCAGGTGCAACCACGCCATGTTCGTGTAGCAGTCAGATTGCTGAAAACCTCGATTATCAGGTAAGAAAATTATAGGAATATCCCTGACATTCGACTTCTTTAGCACAGTATCAACAGCGTGTCACATGTATGCCTGCTTACCACTGGTTTAAGCTTATTTGTTTATCTTCGCAGCGTGGAGTCAAGTGAGATAGATCTATCTGAGTTTCAAGAAGCGAGTAATGAATATGGTGATGAAGACGGGAACCGTGAAGCTGGAGCAGATGATGCTCAACCTAGCAATGTTGAAAATGCAGGTACTGTTATCGTTTCTGTTTCAGAGAAAGAACAAAAACTGGCTTTCTGTTCCACCTTTTGTAAATTGAACTTGTGGCGTTCTGCAGAAAATGGAGCAGCAGGGTCAGCTGCCCAACAAGGAAAGAAACTTGTACTTACTGAAGAGTACTTCCAGAGGGTCACACAAGCACTTGTAATGCGCCTTAGACAGCATGAGGATGCTGCACAGCGAGATGGTAAAACTACAAATACCTCTGCGTTGTGGTTGCCTGTACATCGTTTGGCTAATCTTTCCTAGAGTTCCCACCTTGGAACTCTCACACCGTAGTCACACATCTCTCACCATTTTTCTCCCGGGGGATTTCCAGGGACGGGACTGGCTGGAATGAAGCAAGGGGACTTGATCAGATGGTACGTGGAACAGCAGAATGAGAAGAACACCTACAGTTCGGTAGAGGAAGCTAAGGAAGAAGCATTTAAAGTGAAAGCCATCATAGAGGTAAAAGAACTCAATTTTTTTAGAATCATGCCAAACATAGTAGTCTCATCATTAGCGGTTGAACATGCATTGAGGGGTTCCAGAGCTTATGATTGTAACTGTATTCGTGTGTGGCAGAGTCTGATCAGGAGAGAAGGCTACTTGATCGTGATAGATGATGGGGCACAAGCAGATGCTGGAGAAGGGGACGGTGGAAGACAGTCATCGTCTAGGAACAACAGGATCTTGGCCGTGGCTCCTAACTACGTTGTGGAATGAAGCAGAAGCAGGATATCGAAACACAATGAACAGCCATTTCCTTCACTCTATTTCCGGTGCAAAATGTAGGTGTTGCCAGTTTGGCAGACAACCCCGCCCTCTACTGGAGCCTTTAATTTGAAATGTCGCCTGCCAGCTCTAAGCTTCTTCTTTTCATTTACCCCTATGGTCGATGTGGTCCGCGAGAGGACGGCAAATTCATGTATAATTTGTCATTTGTCATTTGTAGTAGTGTTAAGAAACAAAATTGAATGGCACCAAGTGGGATGACTTAACTGATTCTTGGTTAGGGTGTGGCACAGGAAGCATGGTTTCATCTTTAATTTACCATGGATCTCAAAAATTTGCCTTTCATAAATGAAATGTGGAATTTGTAAATTTGTGGAATGTGTAAATTTGAACCTTCTCAAAATATCATATTTGTGTGAAGTCTGTAAATTCTTGAAATTTAGGTGCCAAATTCCAGGGTAAAATACCTCGGGTGCCACTTAAGTTTCAGAATTGGAGTAGGCATACCATTTAAGTTTGATAAGGGCATCGGGTACTACTAAACTCTATTATATGTGCACCAGGTACCACTTAAGTTTACTATTAAGTGCATTCCGTGAAAGTTGGCAGAACATTCTTGGAATGTTTTGTTTTTTAAATTTCATAATTGGTCCTTCTACTTCTCTTATTGTAAAAAAATAATTTGGACTTATGAAAAATATCATTTTTTATTGTTTAGTTAGAATCTTCTTTTGAATACTTGATACCAAAACAATTTTTGAATAAAATTTTTAGAATCAATTATCATTATGTGTTCTAATAAGTGAATTATTACATGAATGTTGTAACTAAACAATGTTGTAGCTTATATAGTCATATTTCCTTTTTTACATTTTTACTGGATGTTGTAGCTTTTATATTTTGTATATTACTTGGTTACTTTTCATCTCTTTTCGTTCTAAATTTTTTCAATTAGTGAAATATGGTTAATTTTTTCTTATTGTGTTCCATTTATCTTTTTTGATTTTGATGTATTGATGATTGATTAGGTTCTATTTTAACTATTTTGTTTTGGTGAAACTATTTTAACTATTTCTAATGGTGCTTCTAATTGAATTAGGGGGTTTAAATATATATTCTAATATTTATTATTATATTCTAGCATATTTATTATTCTTCTTGATATTTGTTTACTATTTTTCCTAATCTATCTATTTTATTGATTTTTTTTGTTGAATTTTATTGAATTTTTTTTATTAGTCATTCTAGTAATAATCTGTTTATAAGATTTTTTAATTATTATATTAGATAAAATTTGTTAAAATATAGTTTTGGATGTTTTTTAAAGTTTTGGGTATCAAAAAGTAATTAAAAATTTGGGTTGGATGAAAAAGTAGACGGATGTACATTTTGGCAATTTTAATGGTACCCGACGCCCTAATCAAACTTAAGTGGTATGTCTACCCCAGTTCTCAAATTTGAGTGGTATGTCTACCCCAATTTTCAAAATTAAGTGGTACCCGATGTATTTTACCCCAAATTCCACAAACAAACTACACCTTAATTTGTATACACCACATATTTTCTAGACCAGTTTGTCCAGGGATTTAGATTTACACTCTTTTTTTTCCCCTATGGCAAGAGCAGAGTGATGAACCAGTTTTCATATGTCAAACCTGTTTATACAAGAAAAGGAATGAATATGTATCTGGCCATGTACTCAACCGAAATTCAAAACTACTCATCTTCTTCACATAATCAGCTCAAAAAGATGGAAAGGGAAGAAGTTGGAGGGTGGGAGAGGAAGACTGAGGAAATAGGATAAGGTCGTCGAGTATAATAAGGATTAGGGTCAAAAGACGAAAGCACTGCAGAGCCATGGAATTAGTTGAGCTAGAGAAGACCTATCCAAATCCAACTCTAACTTATTGATAATACCTATCAGATGAAGCAATTTTAGAGTGAAAGAAAGGTGGAGAAGAAGTCATATTTGTGAGAAGAAGCTGTGCACTCAAACTCCAACGTGCGTCAGAAACAGAGATTTATCATATTTATCAAACCTATCACTTGCTTGAACCAATTGAATGATCTAGTTCGGTCTTGTTGAACCGTTTTCTTAATGAATTACTTGATGAACCCCTTTCTGATTGACAAATCCATTATTCGATTATATTTTTTTTTCAAACAAGAAAAGGAGGAAAGTCGATAATGATAACATTTCCATTTCCACAGTTAAAACTCATAAAGATAAAAAAGGACATCACTCCCAAATACCTTGTCAAAATGACAAAAGGATAATTAACAACGAGAAAAGGGAAACTTTAAGCAAGTTTAGAATTGAGTGTTAAGAAGACTCGTAGAGTCGGAATTGAGAACATCCTCCTTCAAAAAGTATTCCGAAATAGCAGATTTCATTGCTCGGAAATATGATAGAGATCAAGTATATATTTTTTATTCATTGTTGGTACACATTGTTTACACCAAAATAAAATATTTTGATGTCAACATACATTCTCTTGAAAAAAAGTGAAGTTTAAAATTCCACAAGTCCACTATGTATATTGTGTTTAGATCAATTGTTAATATTGAGGGCAGTTTTAATACAAGATGTGTCGGTAAGAGGGTATAACAAGCTTATCCTTATAGCTCATCTTAACTTGCTCATCAATCCATAAAAAAATATGTACAAACAAGAATACATTGATGATCAGTAACCATATTACCTATCATAATAAATTGTAATTTTAAGATTCACACCGAACTCTGATACAACTATCAGGTCGCGTCAAGGCAACACAATAGTAACCGTTGCATACGAACTCTTCAGCGGTCAACGTGAAGATGAAATAAAATTATACACATGAAACTTTTGCTACCTAGATTGCTTATCTCAATCATATTTGGATCAAGAAGACCAAATTAGAGCTTGAAAAGCTCAGATCCAATAATGTAAAGCATGTATGATCATAAGATATCACGTATTAATACACTCACATATGGCCTAATATAATCCCTTAATTGTTGTTTTTCTTTTGGGTTGTAGCAGGGGCATAGATGGTTTTTCTCATCGCTATTGTTTTGTTCTCATTTTTGTATTTGCTGAAATCTCAATCATTAAGCATTGAGAAATCAAGAAGCATCTTCCACCATGTATTAATTAAGAATCAAAACATAATAATGGGTACAGTCTCTAAAAAAATTAGCCATACACCCCTGGCCACCACCAATGAAACAAAGGGGAATTGTCTTATGTTTGTTTTAAAATGAATCATTGTCAGCCTTGTGTTGGTTGGAAGCACAAACAAGGAACGACCTAATCAAGCACACCATGTGCATTTCATGGCTGGACCTTGCTGTCTCTCTTGCCCTAGCTAGCTAGCTACACACCATATAACTCAACTAACGTACACACACACCAACAAATTTCCATTTCCTTTCCCAACAATTTTTATTTATAATCCAACAATTTCTTCGTGGTTCGATATGCCTTCTGAAAGCACGAGCCTTGACGAGTTTATTACTTAATAAAAATAAGACGATAAGAAAATTAATTGATTGAAGTTACATATGAAAATTTTATGATCAACTATCATCTTGATCATCCAATCTGTAACGGTGGATCTGATTACTCAACTCAACCACTATGTATATTGATGATTCCTTACAATATTATTAACATTTAACTTTGGAGATTATATGCTTTCCACTTGGTGAGGAGAAAAGAAAGAAAGAAAGAAAGAAATAGATTTGAGGGAATATAAATGGGTTGTATGAATCTTTACTTGGAAGGTGATGTATGAGATTAGCTTAGGGTTGGGTTAGGTTAGGTTGGTTGCTTGATTGGGCCAGCAATTGATGATCAAATCAATAAAATCAGGTACAGTACATTTACATATAACGATAACTAATAAGCCCTCCAATCAGGCATTCCACTCCACGACGGCCGTGATTGAGGTTACAGCGAAGCCACGTGAGATCGATAGGTTTGTGATTCATAATTTGATATTAAAAATCCAAAAGGAGAAACTAAAAAAAAAAAAGAATTAAAGAAAGATTCATTTTCGTTCTTGGGTTGGCGACAGGCGTATATTGCCCAGCAAGATCACTATCAATTGGCCATTGACGGAGCTGGCTGGCTGGCTGGCTGGCTGGCCGCCAATTCATGCCACCCCTTAATCCTTGTTTGTTTGCAAGTTCAATCAAAACTCTCCCCAATTCAATCCTCCATCTTATAATTTGTGCTCAATCAACCCCCTTGCTCAGTATGTAATTTTTGTTATGACAAGTGATATTGGCACATACGTATACTAGATTATCACGCTCCACGAATACTTAAAAGAATCCAAAAAGTTGGGGGGTTTTCACGCTCATATTCTTGCTAGTAGTCACCAATAATTTCTTCCCAGGATGCGGAAGAATTTATTGGGTCTACTCATTTTTATTTATGGAAGTGGATTGGTTAGAGGTTAATAAAAGTGCTATTTTGATATTTAAACTCTGACCCATCAAGAATAGTTCAAGTGGTAAGGCACAAATACAGTATTCTACGTTCGAATTGCACTTCATGAATTTGCCAAGTATTCACGAAGATACAGGTAGAGCCAACGTATCCACAAAATAACTTATCATAAAAAAACAAAATTATTTCAACCTTAGTTGGACTTGATTGGTGTGATTCAATGAGCTAATGTATGTATTATCTGCATATAAAATAAAAAAATTGTGGAGGAGAGTCATATTATTTTTAATGATTAGATATGTAGGAGACACTTGGGGTGTAACGGTTGCGTAATAGAGCTAGCTAGAGCTGGACATTCCAACCCTCCGTCCGAATATATATATATAAATTTGAGAAGGTGGCAGGCAGAAGAGAAGAGTGTTCATTTCATTTGTTCCTTCCTTCCATTATTCATATATATCTCTTCTCTTCTCTTCCAGTTCCAGCCAACAAGGTAGGGAAAAAGACAGGGCAGGGCAGACTTATTACACTGTGGGGTTGGTTTTGTCTCTCTGGAGTAAGTGAGATAGATACATACATATATTGGTTTTCCTGATAGAGATATCCATCCCCTTAATTAATTCCCACCCAATTTTCGATATTTGGGAGAGAGCTTATCCTTCCTTCTCCAACCTCAGGTAATTATTAGTTCATGTTCTGTCTGTCAATCATATACTTCCTCGGATCTACCTCTCTTCTGTCTCCGATCTAATCTAATTTGGTGGCTGTTTCTGTTTTAGTGACGATCGAGAGGAAAAAGTATGGGTTACTGGAAATCAAAGGTTTTGCCCAAGATCAAGAAGGTGTTCGAGAAGGACAGCGCCAAGAAGGCCGCCGCCGCTGAAGCTACCAAAGTTTTCGATGCCTCCAAGGTAATCAATTAGCTAGTGCATGTTTTATAATTAATCCTTCTTCTTGATTATTACTTTACTTTGTCCGGCCGCCTGTCTTTTGTTAATTTCATGGTCTCTGTCGTTTTGGGATTTGGGTTAATTAATACAGGAGGACATAAGCAAGGAGTTCGAGGAGAAGAAGGTTGAACTCCAGCCTAAGGTCCTGGAAGTCTATGAAGCATCCTCCGCCGAAATCAAGGTAATTATTTATTTAATTAATCAACACATCCATGTCATCAAAGAAAAGGGTCGATCGGTTATTCGTGATTCTTTTCCACTTCCCTTTTACCTTAATTGATTACTTTTTGCTTTATATTGGGATATAATAATAATTAACCTAACCTTGTATTTAACCACGGGCAGACGGTGGTTAAGGAAGGAACGGAGGCGGGACTGAAGAAGCACTCCGCCGCCGTGGTCAAATTCGTCGAAGAGCTTGTTAAAATCGGTAAATAATATTATTAACTATTTCTGTTTGTAGCAAAACAAAATATATTTTGATTCTTCCCCCCCCCCCCCCCTTCCTTAGATTTCTTACAGTTTTCGGCCTAACTAGTATATGTATATATGACACAGTACTTATATATTTTATACGTAACTTACCTCTACCTATTTTACTAACTATGATTGCTGTAATATGGGCCTGCAGAATTCCCTGGATCAAAGGTGGTGTCGGAGGCATGCTCCAAATACGGCCCAGCCTACGTCCCCGGCCCGGTCCTCTTCGTTTTCGAGAAGGTTTCCACTTTTATCCCCGTCGAAGAAAAGCCGGCCGAGCCGGAGGCGGAAGCTCCAGCTCCGGCAGTGGAGGGGGAAACTGCAGCCACCACCACCAGCACAGAGAAGGAGATCGTCGTTGAGGAAGCCGCCGCCCCAGCTGCAGCGGAGGCCGAGAAGCCTGCCGAGACACCGGCGGCTGAACCCCCCGCAGCAACTGAGGCGCCGGCCGCCGCCAAGGTGGAGGAAGCAGCGCCAGCTGCTGCTGCCGCACCGGAGGCACCGAAGCCTTGATCATATGAGCGAAAAACAAGATATGCAAAGTAATTAATTACTATTCTTGCGTTTTGTTTTCTAAACACGAAGTTAATTACGTGGTTTATTTGTGAAAAAAAAGAAAATAATTATCATGTATCCTGAAGAAAAAAAGAGGGGGACTATTTGTTATTCTTTATTAATACTGTGTATCCTTCTTTCCTCGATCTCTCTTGTATTTTTCTGGTTTCTGTGTATTATTGTGGTTTTTCTTCCTGTAAAGTTATCTGTGAGTGTTTTTTTTTGTTACTGTTTAGACAGACACATTTATCCATATTATTGGTGTATATTAATTAAATGAAATTATGTTTGTGGATGTATGTTGCAATATTATATTCCACGTCCTTATCGTAATAAATAGTTTGTGTATGTATGTATACATGTATGGATTATTATGGACGTACGTAGCTGTGGGCAGAAGAGAGGAGGACACAACAATTATTGATATGTCTAGTTGAGAAGGAGGTGGCGTGTGCGTTACTACTTGACATGACATGACATGTTATTTTTTTGGGTTTATCTGTCTATAGATAGCTCCTTTGCCATGTGTATTTGGTCTCTATTGTTGGCTAAGACGTAGGGACCCAAATGGAACGGTCCTAAATTGACAACTAAGGAAAGGAACGTTGAAAAGGGGAAACATAACATAATGGTTGCTTGATAAGGGAAGGGCAAGTTGATGGTTGGAGAAGGAATCTATCTATTCTATAATTCATCTGTTCCTTCCTAGCCAAATCAATAGGTGAAATGAATTGGTGAAAGCTAAGGTATTAGAATGAAGAACGGATCGAGTTGAACTTGTTAGCTACCTAGGTGGATTCTCAAGACGAGACTAGAGCGATCTTGTTTTTTTGAAGTTCGATTTGGTCGATTTTTGAGAGGTGGGAGGCTGATGTCTCACACTTAGTTTGATGTTTCGTACGGCAACTAGTTTTACTATGTTGTTGGTTGTTTGACTATAGTTGATAGGTCTAACTGGAACATTTGATTGTGGCATAGCAGAAGGCTTGGGGTGTTGGACACAATGATTAGAAGAGAGAGATTGTCGATTTTAGATTGTAACCATAATCTTGTTTCAAAAAACCTGCGAACAATAAGTTTTTTGTCTCTCCATTTTCATTATAGTCCAGTTGATCTTTTGTTATTATTGTAATTAGAATTAGTATAATGCTCAAATAATTTTCAAATCTTTATTGATTTTGATAAAGGTTTGTAATGCATTGCATTCATTTATAATTTTTTTTCTTTACCAAGAAATGGGGGGGGGGGGGGGGGGGGGGGGGGGGGGCTATCCTCATGTATAATATGATGTATTGTTGTCGGCTTGCTAGAAAGTTCATGCATATTGTAGAGATAGACAAGACTGTGCTTCGAGAGTCAGTCCACGACTCTATTCCCTTCCCGGTATTTATGTACTATTCAGACAAGAAGGTCGTGCTTTGTAGCGGCCATGTCATTAATTACTTATAATAGGCCAAAAATTGAATAAACAAAAATATTAAATCAACTACTTTATCCCTTTAACACATAATAATTTTCTCTATTTTTTGTTTATTTTTTCTGTCTCTCTATAATATAGTCTCAAGCTATCAAACCGGTTTTTACCATTGTTCCGATTTAGTAAATAGAATAGTTCGATCAATGGTACAATTGATTTATGCCGATTTAACAAAATATTTGGAAATGTAAAAACCCATTAATATCAAATGAATTTAATTGTATGTAAAACAAATTTAAAGATAGTTACTTATAAATTATATTCATATTTAAATAAAATATGACATTCCAAATAAAATAACACTAACCAGTCAACCCACCATACAGTATAATACTGAAACTAATATAATTTGGGAGAGATTGATGTTAAATATCATATTTACATACGATATTTAACATGAATATCTAAACATTTATACTTGAATCCAACAAATAACATCAACATTAAATTTTAAATTAAGAAATAAATAATGAATTTTTATCAATTAAATTCACTAAAACAACAATGAATTTTTTATTAATTAAATTCATTAAAACAACTTCTTTTTTATAGAAATCATAAATAAATTATACCGGTCATACCAATGCTCTCTTTTTATTAATTAAATTCATTGAAAATAATCTTAAACCTCGCAATCCTACATAAAGGGTTCAATACTCTCTTTTTAGGAACAATATGTCACTAATAAAAAAAAATAGAGAGTTGTTGATTCAAGTCAACTATATACTAACAACTCGGTTAGGAGGGGACCCTCAAAATTTGAGAGCAAATGCCAAAATTAGGGTCACCTCCAATATACTAATAGACTCGATCAAAGTAATTAGGAACTAAATTAGACATTCCTTATCTATCAGTTCTAGTAGGTTGAATAAAGAATCGATCAACCTACTTCAGTAAATCAATCAATGCTTCCTCGTTTTAAGATAGAAATAGGTTGTGATAGCTGCAAAAACCGTAAACATAAAGATCTAATAGTCACCACTCTCCATTGTACAATCAAATTTTATCTACTCTATCTTCAATATCAAGAGGCATTTGTTACAACCAAAAATTTAATTTCTAATCTTTCTTCGGCAACTCCATTTATTGAACTCCATTCTATTCGCCATGGATTGATATCAAGTTGAAATCTTCTGCATTCCTAGCTTAAATCCCCAACAAGAAAATCGTAGTGCCAAGAGATACAGAAAGATTGATTTTCAAAGGCGGCCTTGTATTGTGAAGTGAAAGGGGTGCAAACTATTGCATGATGGAAGGAATTTGGGAGGAAGTTAGAAAGAGATAAGAACAAAGATAAAAAAAAAGTACTAAATTTAAATATAAATTTAGAAATGAAAGAACACAACACGTAGGAGTATCATTAGTTTCTTATCTGTTAGCCAATTCCCAAGTTACCTTTAGCGAAACTTAAGGAGATTGCACTAATTTAAAAATTGAGAAAACTACATAAAACTGTGCTATGAAAAGTACAGTATCAACCATCATAAAAATACATACGGTAGACCTAGTAGCTAACTAGCTGCCATGGAGATTTGTTCTTTTCTTTGGGCTGATTCATCAATTATCATTTGGGCCCATAACCTATAACACAAAGCCCAAAACTTCTCGTGGCAAACAATTGTAATGTGAATAGTGTAAAATCCGGTCAACGGCTAAACCCAATTAGTTTAATTGTTTTTATCCTTTAATCTCAATTCTCTTCATCCTAAATTTTATTCTTTCATTTATTGTTCGAGTATTACGAAGTAGTTCGTAAAGGAATCCTCCTCCAAATCCTCCATTATTAGAGGTATTTTGTGAGATTTTCTCCATTTTGAATTATCTGTGTCCTGCAAGATTTGAACCTTGGTTGTTTTAAACAGAGACAAGGGTTGTAACCAATCGTACTACATTAATTTGTTGTATCCCTTTAAATTAAAAACACACATAAAGCTAAAATCAGAAAATCACAGAACTTTTCAAAGGTTAGCTAGCCAAGTAAAACTCCGATAAGTACTTATTGATATTCGATACTTCAATTTTTATATTGTGATTATTTTAATAAACTTTTTTTTTGTAAAGGTGAAATTTATTAATTAAATAAGGAGTTAAGAGTTAAACAAGTTACACAACGAAGGCAGACTCACGCACCAGAGACAACAAGATAAACAACCCCTATCCCAAACGAAGACACAAACAGAAACAAACCAACAAAGAACAACAGGGCCAAATAAGGATAACTTTAAAATCACAACTCAAATATTAATGGTTCGAATATTGCATATCAAAATCCAGTATTGAATATGCATAATTCTTATTAATTTTTAGAACTATTATGAAGCAATCATATTCATATCTTTGTGCGATCTCAATGACACTGGTCCTTTAAACATTTTAGCCTGGTAACTGCTAAGTTTTAAACCCCTTTCTAATCCGGCATGATTGGATTCAACAATCATTAGACGAGGTTAAGTTTAATATGTTTGTTCATTTATGTGTTAATGAATATGTTGGGCAAAGACACGTCTACATATACACTCTACACAATATATAATACTGGAATAAGAAAATTGTTTCCCCATTACAAAATTTCTATATTGAGACTGAAAGTGAATGATATTTTTGTCTTCAAAATTAGTTATCTGTATTATTTATAGAAAATAGAAAATTTTGGGATTTGAACCAATGTATCTTCAAACAAAGACAAGACTCATAACCATGATTATCAACCCGAGTTTGACTCGGCCGATCGAACCAATTATTCACAAACCCGAGTATCGTACTAAGCGCGGATGGCCGAATCGGTTATCTACTTGGGCCGACCAAACCCTGGACAACCCAATCAAACCAAGAAATTCGTCTGATTCAACCAACTAATCCGAGCACCGGGCCACTTCAAAACGACATCGTTTTCAACAAATCGTATTCGTAGCTCCATTTTCGTGGCATCCTTTTCCTAATCACAAACCTACAACAACAAACATAAAAACAAATCGCATGTTCGACTATCTCACCGTCTCTTCTTCCTTTATGTTCGACAGGCGGCAATACAAGGCTCAACCATCTCATAAACCATCCCAATCCATCGGTAGTCAATTCCATTTGCGTTCCAGCAAAACTATCATAGCGTCAACTGATCTCATCTCATACAAAGAAGAAGCAAGAAAGTTGAGAAGAACATGCATTTGGATTGAGATTTTGTGTAACTAATAAATGCCAAGTTGCTCATTTGCATGTGGGCTCTTTGTAGGAATTGTGATCTCAGCTGGTTTAAGAAGTCATGACTAGATTGGAAGATAAAAATTCGATCAGATTATTCGGGTGACCACTAATTTACAGTTGTTTGAACTGGTACAAGAATTTTTTATAGGGTAATGTCTATTTTTTATCCAAACCTTTTTCAAATTCTTTTATATTATCCAAACCTATCGAAATACTAACAATTACCCAAATGTTAACTTTCAGTTAGTAATTTTGTTAGTAATATTGACTTGACATACTGACTTGGAATAGACTCATGAAGTCAACATTTCCAAAATTTTAATATTTTAACTAAGGAAAGAGTCACAAAATTATTAACGATAGCATAAAAATGGCTAATATATTGATGCATTATGAAATATTTGGATAATTAATAGAATATAATAGGTTTGGATAATATAAAAGAATCTGAAAAAGATTTGAATAAAAATAGACATTACCCTTTTATATACTAGAATTTTAAAATTTTGGAGAAGATATGTTTTTTAAAAGAAAGGAATGAAAGGTTGACGATCGATAACTAGAAAAAATTGGAAGATTATGATAAATAATAATACCATGGGAGTGGGTACTGGGGTGCAAATTGGAGAAAACTTGGCGATTGCAATTACGAGGATATTAATACTTTTTCCTTTTATAAATAAAATTTACAACATAAAGCGAATTTAGATAACTTTATGTATAAAATTGGTCAAAAATCATTCGATTGAGTTATTAAAATTTATTATTTTATTCTTGATATGGGTATATAGTTAATTAAAATGAAAGGTGTTGTAGTATTTCGTCCAATGATTCTATCTCTCCTATATCGATAAATTACTACAATAACTATTTTTATGCTTCTATTGCTGAAGACGATGTTTGATCAGTTATATAGTCCTCTTTTACTTCTCTTCCTATACCAGATTTTGAACTTGAATGTGTTTTTGGTCTTCGTTCAAGGTTAATCGCTTCACATATGTAAGTCGTTCATTTTTTTCTCTTTGTCTCATGGTTTTATCTTACTTATTAATAACAAAAACGACTTTTATTTTCAGGTTGTATCGTGAGAAGAATATGCAGAAGATCTATTTATTTTGATCCTATAGGGTAAACGATGTTTGAAGCCCGGTGGATCTCTTGCGTCGTTGCTCCTCTTTCTGTTTTTAGGTTTCAACTTCAGTGAGGCTTTTATCTTCATAGAAGGTTCATTGAGTTGAACTGGTAGGCTATTATTCCCTTCCCAATTTATCTAAGCTGTTTGTGATTGATTTATAAAATATAGAAAAAAAATTTGAACGGTGGTTTGGGTGCTTGATTTGTTTGAAATCAAATAGATATTTGGGTAGAACACGAGCAGTTGTACTTTTCTATCTCTCTATGTACTTTTTTGGAGCATTTCTACTATGCTATATAGTATTGGTGCTTTATTGTACAACTTAAAGTTGTACCATAACATGAAATGTATAAGTTTAGACTTTAGATTGTACCATAATAGAATTTGTACCATTATGTTATGATACAACTTGAAGTTGTACCATCACATCAAGGTACAAGTTCAAGTTGTACCATAAAAGAATTTGTACAAACAGTATAGGTATAATCTAAAGTTGTACCATAACGTTAAATGTACAATTTCAAATTGTACTATAAAGACAAAAACCTATAGCACCAATACTATATAGTATTGTAAAATTCCTCACTTTTTTTGTTGTTTGTTTGCTGTATTTTTTTTGTTCTTTGGTTAGCTATTGAAATAATAAAATATATCAACATTTTATTTTTTCAGTATAATATTTCCGCTCATGATTTATTTTTTCATAGCTAATGTTCTCCAGAACCATATTTTTCTTCATTTATCTCGATTCTTATGGTCCAACTCATCGATCAAATTTTGATATTGTTTTAGGATTAGTTAGACACTGTTGATTTTGTCGATGCGTTTAGTGTCAATCAATATAATTGCAAGCCACAATGATTGGTAAAATTTAGCCTCCACGCAATAATACTCTGGGAGGTGGTGGTGTTGAACTTGGAGTAGAAGAGTTGGGATTAGGTTTGGGAAAGGAAATAGCGTGGGAAGAAATTATGTTCGGATTTGGTAGCAAGTAAAGTTCAACTACATCAGGTGAAGACAGAGAAGAGGGAGTTGGCGAGGGTAGTGATCAAACTGAGGAGGGTATTGAAAGACATGAAAGTAAAACTGGAGTAGTTTAAGAGAGAGAAGTGAGAGATGATGAGGATATTTATGAAAATGGAGAGGGTGACATGGAAGTGATCCGAAGTAGGTGAAGGTAGTCAAGGAGGATATGAGCATACTGATGGAATTGGAGATGAGGAGTGGCTTTACCGAGCTTATTACAAATGCCCCTAAGGAAGATGAGTTGGCCAAATACAAGAAAAGGTTGAGCAGTTGAAGAGCGAGTTGACAAGAATCCCAATTGGAAGAGAAATTGAGGGCCATATAGAGAAGGTCCATCAAAGTAGCAGAAATAGAATTGCAGGAGAAGGATTAGAAAGTGAACTTTGGATTGAAACAAATGCCTCTTGAGATTGCAGATAGAGGGTATAAAAAGTTGGTTGTACTTCGAATAGTGGTGGCTATTGGTCTTTAGGTTTATGGTTGTGCAGCTACCACAACCTATGTCTATATTAAAATGAGGAATCATTTATTGATTTATTTAAATTAAGGTCGATTCTCTATTCAAACTAATGGGAGATAAGTAGTGTCTAATTTTGTGTCTTATCAGTTTGATCGAGTCATTAGTATATTAGAGATAACCTTAATTTTGTCATTTGCGCTCAACTTTTGATGGTTCCATTTTAGTTGATTTGTTAGTATATGGTTGACTTGTATCAACAACTCTTCATTTCTTTTTAATTAGTGGCATGTGGTTCCTAAAAGGAGAGCATTGAACCCTTTATGTAGGATTATGAGATTTTAGCTTTAGTTTTCAATTATTTATGGATCGTGTGGAAATTCCAGCGGGCTTTTATATTCTATATGTCCTGACAATTAATTAACCAATAGCATTTTAACGAAAACTTAATTATAATTATGAAATTGGATTAAGGATATATTTTTATATTTTATATACTTAAACGGATTAATAAAGTTAAACATAACATAAAATATAAATACTCAAATACAAACATTCATACTAATGGGGTTGGGTTATAAACTAGTTATGCAAGGAGGTTCTTCGCGGACACCCACTTCATTCCATTATACCTGGTTTTTGCGCACTGTTCGGAGAGAGCTTTTAGTCTTTTGCTTTTCTCACTTTTTTTATTTTTTTTATTTGAAGAAGAGGCTTTTGCTCTTTTAAAAACTCTATTAAAGAATTAGCAAAGAATACGAAGATTACAAAATCGAAGCACTACGTTTCTAGGCAAGCGGTGAAAGAAAGTGAAGCACGTTCTCTTCCAATTAAGTTTTAACCGATGACTAATTCTGATCATTTGCTTTGATAATTGAAGGATCTTATATTCATGAGAGGCAACTGGTAGTTTGATTTATTTTTTATATGGGAAAACCATCCAAATAAGCAAATACAACTATTTGTAAAAAATTTAATGCAAGTACCTATATCTGTTTTTTTTTTTTTGTCATAGGTAAGTACCTATATCTTTATCAGAGGAATTTTATCATGCTTTAAAGCATTGGTGTTTTAGGGGTTACTTTGGTTTTGGTGATAGTTTGGTTGAGATAGTTACAATGCATGTATTGTCCATAATGCATTATTTTTCTGTTGGTGATAGTTAAATTGGTGCATTGTTATCAATGCATGCATAATAATATACATGTCTATACGAAATTGGTGTATTGCGGTTTACATTGTTTGGCTTATGTGATAGTTATTTTAGTATTCAATAATTTGGATTTCTTTTGAGTGAAATATCACTTTTACCCTTTGTTTTTAATATAAAAAAGCAATACACATAATAAAGTAGGGTCATGTGATAGTTATTATAGCATTTAAATAAATTAATTTTCTCATAAGTTGTAGTCTAGTTGGCTCTCTAGTCACAATGTTGGGACATCTCATAAGTTCAAAACGAGACTGTTCATGAGTTGTATTAAACGAGCCACCTAAAGAGTAATATAATTTATTTAAATACTACAATAACTATCATAGAAACCAAACGATGTAAACTACACCAATTTTCTAATATACGTGTATATTATTTTTCATGCACAATGCATCGATTTAACTCTCACCAAAATCCAACGACCCCTTAGTTTTTGCTTTTATGGTACAACTTGAAGTTGTACCTTCAACGTTATGGTACAACTTTAGGTTCCACCTATACTTTTTTTGTAAATTCTCTTTATGGTACAAACTAAAGTTGTACTTTCTTGTTATGATACAACTTGAAGTCGTACCATAACATAATTGTCAAATTCTCTTATGGTACAACTTTAATTTGTACTTTAAAGCACCAATACTTTAAAGCATAGTAGAAGTGCTCATCTTTATTAGCATAATGTTATATATCTTAAAGTTTAATGTGTATCCGTGCCACGAATCATGTTCATGCCAAAATATTGCTCACCAAAGTTCAAAAATACTTAGAAAATTACATGAAATTTCTTAAACATATAATTAGCTTTCTTGTGGATCTTCACTAAGGTTAAACATTTAAGTGCCTTGCTTCTTAGCTAAGTATCTTTGACACCCGAATTCTCCTAACCAAAAAAATTATGGTCATAATTGTTGGCGCAATTTTAGGTATATAGTCGAGTACATTGATAATAGAGTTCTTGTTCAAAAACCTGAATGAAGTAATAATAAAGGTTGTTTAATGGATAGAAATGAGCAAACACTGTTGAAAGTATGAATGATAAATGAGAGGTTTTTTATCGAAAGGCATAGTACAACAATACAATAAAACAATGATTCCAATATAGCACGAGATAGTTTGTAAGCAACTAGCCTACTGATGAAATAATTTTTTCACTACAATAAAACAATAATTTTTTCACTACAAGGAGCAAAAAGACAGCGTCACTAATAAAAAAAACCTCCAAGATAGCTTACAGTGAGTGTGTATATTTGATTAATGCATTAGAATTCTTAACTATATTGAGTCATTTAGAAACAGAAAAGTACTTGGACAGGGATGAAGTAAATTGACTTAGGATTTTTTCTAATTACTCCATTTATTATTTTTCATTTACATTATGATATGAGTAAAAATCACAAGAAATTATTCATCATTCTATATGTGTTTATACATCATCTAATATTTAAACTTTCAAATAGAAAGTGATTCCGTAAGAAAAAAGTAATCCAACCAACTCGCCAACCAAAATTTAGGAGTTCGTTTTTTAACATCCAAATGGAAAATTAAGGTTTTGAAGCGTCCAAATAGTTTAAACTTTTGAAAACTTGAAGGCGAATATGAAAATAGCATATTACATATAAAATTCAAACAATTAGTAATCAGTTCTAATCAATTACCTCAATTATCCAAGCATACGATGATATTTTATTGTACAAACATACATGTTAATGTTATCTAAAAACAAATGAGGTTGATAAAAAGTGAATCAAAGAATATTTCTTTTAAGTTTGAATTACTATACTATGTATGATAGTAATCAAACATTTCATATTTACTTTAATTCGATGTTGTTAATGGCTCATCAATAAAAAAAAAGTCAAAAAATGTGTAGTAATTTCTAACAACAAGTAGTAAATCAAATTGTGGTTTTACAAATGTTTTCGAAGTGGATCCTATTGCAGAGATTTTGTCTAACTTTCCCTACGAACTTTCATCAATGAATCCTTAGAATGTCGCTAAACTCTACGATGTATTTTTTTATTTTACAAATATTAAATAATTTGGATGATTTTTTAATAATATTGAATAAAAATGTATCTCACTTTATACTATTGGGATCGCTGAAATGTATCCGGCGAGATCGTTGTTTATTATGTTCAATGACAAAATGTATCCGGTCAATGGGCAGGCACAAATCTAGTTTTTGCTGGAGAAATGCATGTAACATCATTCTATTCAAATTTGATGATTGTACTTTTAATAAGGCATGTCCAATAACAATATCCAAAACAATAAGATTCATCATACGGCCATCAACCATCCACCTTCTAGTGAAATTGACAGTTAGGACCCCTAGAATGTCTGTCATATATGACCAGTTATGTGTGTTGTGCCAGCTGAATGCTAATTTTGGACTTGTGTATGAAATATTTTGTCCAACCTTATTTTTTTATGTAGATCCTTTTTGGTGGAGGGTATTTCACAGCACATAAACAATTGAGGAAATCTGGTTCACAAGCTACTGATGTTGAAAAACTAAATGATGTGTGAATTTGTCTTGAGTATCAATAAAAAAGAAAACACCTTCACTCAACAAAGATGTGCTAGTTTTCAATAATACACATAAAGATATTGTAGCGCTGCAGGAGCTTAGATGCTCGAATATTATTTTCAATATCAGTTCATTATGTTACTAATATTGATCAGCAAACGCCATCGTACTTAACAAATGGGACAATCTCAAAAGGAACAACACGATGATCATGTTCTATCCATCATACCCCATCCCCCACACCACCACCCGAATAACTACCTCTTTCGTAGTTGATCGAGTAACCATCCCCTTTGTACCTATCTGCAACACCATCATTATAAAATAAACACAAGGACAACAATATTGGAGGAGGGGGTGGGGGGGGGGGGGAGAGAGAGAGAGATAGAGAGAGAGAGAGAGAGAGAGAGCTCAAATCATCCCCATCAAATCTTTCGTTTCATGTTCATTTTATCCCCTGTTCCAAGCTAAGTAGATTCCAAACAATACATCAAGAGCCGTCTTGAGAATTTTTTTTCTCCCCATGTTTTTCTCCATTACCGAAAAGGCTTGGGTTCCTTCTTCAGTTTTTTATAAAGCTGCCGCTTTCGTAGCCTTCAATATTCAGATATCTTCATCAACCAAATCTAGCAGAAAGATCAAGGAAATCAGTAGTGGTTTAAATGAAGGGATACCTAGCATTGAAGTTGACTTATGCTCAACCACACCGGCGGACAGGAGAAGGTGCAATAAAAAGACGATATCTCAAAGGAAATCTATACAACCGCCTCCCAAGCCACCTGAAACTCTAGCCAGCAATCAATGCTGGAGAGGAATAATCATGAACACAAATGGGGGAGTAAAGGCAGCTCAGATAGCGTTGGGAAGGAGGGATACTAAAGAGAAGCAGAAGGAAGCATGTCCCAAGAAAGATCCACACAATAGAAGTCACCAGTAGATGCCTCGCAAGGAGATATGGGAAATTAATGCAACAATCATCAACACTACTGAGATCTACTTGTTCTCTCTGACAAGCAACTCCCAGCACAAGTAAACGCAAGAAGGAGCAATGGAGCTGGCCGAATCCGCAGGGCTCGGCCTCCTGACAACACACCAGAAATAGGCAGTGCAATGAGAAGAAAAGTTAATGGAAAGAAGAACAAGAACCCCAAATGACAATTAAGATGAAGTGGAAGAAGGAGTCTGGAAAAGGCTATACAGAGGCAACCACAACAATTAATACAGATAGCATTCAATGGTAGCTCTCTAGGAAGCAATCAATGGGAAAGGGAGAAGATGGCCTATTTAAAGGAATCCCAACATGAAGATCATACTCACCTCTATCATAGTTCTCATAAACGCAGGAAAAAACTCCCCAATACCAGCAGAGAAGTCACAAAAAGCCCGAGCTCCAATTCGAACCCTCCCCCTCCCCTGTCAATGGAACCCAATACAATGAATCTAAGAGGAGAGAAGAGCCACCTGGTCCTGAATGTGAGGCCTAGAGTAACTAGCGCAAGAGGCAGTGGCATGGCCATGCTACTTGGCAAATGGGTCACTGATGCAAATATCAACCTACAAAAGGCCAAGAACACTGCAATCAGTAAATGGAGAGCATACGGGGAGATTCAAGCAACCAAAGAAGTGGATAACCTTTATGTCTACTCCTTTCAGTCAACAAAACAAAGAGATGCAGTCTGGGAAGCACGACCATGGAACCTCGGCAACACAGTGGTGGCACTGAGGAAATGGGATGGCGAACATAAAGCAAAACCCTCTGATATCCCAATAGTTACACTATGGGTCCAAATGCACGATCTTTCTCAATCTCTCAAAGACGAGGAATCCATCCAGGCAGTTGTTGAATTCATCTTCCCATACCACCACTGCATTGACCAATCCAACTTCGAATTCAGAGGCTGGCTGAAATTCATAAGGGCCAAAGTGGAGTTCAACCTCGACAAACCCATCCCGATCAGATTCGAATACCCGTTGGGGGAAATATCCATCTGGGTCAACTTCAAATACGAGCAGATAATGGACATATGCTACTTCTGTGGAAAGTTGGGCCACCTGATCCAGAATTGCCTTGACAGAGAAGATCATCGAAGAAGGGGGTTATGCACTGATCCTTCGGAGGTTTACACGGCCGCTCTAAAGGCTAGGCATGATTCACCGGCAAACACGCCGCCGACCTCGTTCCGTGAAAATCTGTCCATATCGAGACAATTGACAAGTTCTAACCCAAGGACCCACCGACGACGAGGATCACAAGGTGAATCTTCATTTATGTCACTGGTGGGGCGCACTGGCCAGGGGTTGTCATCATGCCCACCGGGTTTCGCAGCACTAGACATGGAAGAGCCATGAATGATGAGAGGTAACGACTAGCTACAAAGAGGAGACATCAGAAGCCCCACCCCACTTTTTCAATTTGCCTTTCTGGAGGAGGAGATGGAAGCGGCGACTCTGGCTATGCAGATGAGCCTTGACCTAACTGAAAGGGAGGGTACCCGAAGTAAGCATGCAGGCTTGGTGGAGATGGGCCAGTCTTTATCACTAGCAAGCCCAATATATTCACATCTTGAGCCAAACCCGGCCCAAGCTGAAGCCGAACAACAACCACTCCTGCTCAGCCCTCTTGGCCAGAATCCATTCTTAATAACTGAAACTGAGTCCTTAACGGATGGCGATGAGATCAGGCCCAGACCGAAAAATAAGAGGAAGCCTGATAACAGAGACAAACCAACAAGCTCCCATCCTTAGCAAACTCCTTCTACTAACCTGTCTATTGAATCCCTGTCGTTTGTTCCAGGTAAAAGCAAGAGAACCTATCAGTGTAGGAAGCACACCATAAGGAGAAGGAGTATTGCATAGATCATAGCTTATGAAAATCAATGCGGGGAAGGAGAATCGAATTCCCCAAGGGCGACAGCGACAAGCATGAGAATCATTGGCTGGAATTGTAGGGGGTATGGCCAACCTCTTACAGGAAGCTACTGCGGCATACTTTGCCAGAAATTTGGCCCTTCAATGTTGTTCATCATGGAAACTAAGAAAGATGATTCCTTTCTTGAAAAAAAAAAGACGCGCATTGAAGTTTGACCACTCAGAGTACGTTAGTCCTGTAGTAGAAAGTAACGGATTAGCCATGTGGTGGAAAGATGATGTAGTAGTGGGTATCCTAAACTCTTGTAATTCATTAATGGACGTTAGTAACTGTAGGGACGGTGTGACCTTCTTTGTACCTTCATCCATGATCCTACCACGACGGTAGAGAGAAGAGTTCTCTGGGATCGACTTACGACCTTGAGAGACACCCAGGATGAAAAGTGGCTAATTGTGGGAGATTTGAATGTTGCTTTGTTCCCTTTTGAAAAGCAGGGGCGCTGCCAGCTGCAGAATGATAACATGGCCCCTTTCAAGTATTTCATTGCTTGGAACGCTTTGCTGGACCTTGGCTTCTCTGGTCAGCCGTTCACCCGGACGAACAAACAGCAAGGAAACAATCTGATTAGGGAAAGACTTGATCGAGCACTGTGCTCTACATCTTGGAGACTTGAGTTTGAATCAGCGGTTGTCTTCCATGAAGATTTTTCGAATCTTACCATTGTCCGATCAGGATTGATCTATCTCTAAAGAAGCAAAAAACTATACTCCTTTCAGATTCGACAAGAGATGGCAGGAAAATGATGAATGCTGCCAGATTATCAATAACATGTGGAATAGAGGGGGCAGAGTGCATAATATTCTCAAAAGTTGCCAGGAATAACTTAATAGTTGGGCAAGAACTGATCGCGCCAACAAGTGTAGGAGGGAGAATGAGATTAAGCTCAGAATTCAAGAGATACAAGGCCCATCTAGAACCCCTGAAATGATTATCGAGGAGAAGAACCTCCAGCAGGAATTGAAAATGTTATGGAATTCGGAGTAGGAATTCTAGGCTCAAAGATCAAGGAACAATTGGCTTCAAGAGGGAGACCAGAACACAGGTTTCTTCCATGCTAGCACTATTAAAAGACGGAACTCAAATAAAATTCTCAAACTAAAGGATGGTAATGGTAGGTGGATTGAGGATGAACATGAACTTGATGAACATATCAATATGTTTTACCGTGGCCTTTTCACCAGCAGGAGAGGTGCTTTCGACCACTCTATTATGTTTGGTTTCCCTTCCCTGGTCACGGATGATCTGAATTGTGCCCTTACTGCTCCACTGAATGTTGTTGAGATCCGGAAGGCGATTTTTCAACTGGGTGCCAACAAGGCACCGGGACCTGATGGTTTTACGAGTTTCTTCTTTCATAAGTACTGGGCCCTTATTGGTGACACTTTCTGTGAAGAGATTATCAATTTTTTCATTACAAGTGCTATGCCAGAGGAGTGGAAC